>JAIXND010000698.1:4110275-5480367 GCA_023646645.1 Varanus salvator macromaculatus
GCATGCAGTTACCCAGAAGGGGAGGAAGGGTGTGAAGTGGCACTGAGCTGAGACTTCCACTTGCACCTCGCCTGTGTTGGGTACCTCGTCATTTGGGAGGATTAAGGGCCTGAAAGATGAGAGGGTGCCTGGAATGCCCAGTCCTGCCCTGGTCCACCAGTTCTTCTAGTAAAAACCGTCCCCTCCAATTTGTCTGAGAGGCATGATGGGAAGCAGAGTCCTACCATGCTCTATCAATGGGATCCTCTGGAGAGAAGGGCCATAATGAGCCCGCGTCAGCCAGAGTAGGATGCATGGGGTCCCTTCTAGCCAGCAAACAACCCGTCGCGATGATGGGAAGCAGAGGAGGAGCAAAAGCAGAAAGTGAAGAGGAACTAAAGAGCCTCTTGATGCAGGTGAAGGAGAAGAGCGCAAAAGTTGGCTTGAAACTCAACATTAAGAAAACTAAGATCATGGCATCCAGTCCTCTCACTTCCTGGCAAATAGATGGGGAAGAAATGGAGGTAGTGACAGATTTTATTTTCCTGGGCTCCAAGATCACCGCAGACAGGGACTGCAGCCAAGAAATTAAAAGACGCTTGCTTCTGGGGAGGAAAGCTATGGCAAATCTAGACAGCATACTAAAAAGCAGAGACATCTCCCTGCCAACAAAAGTGCGTATAGTCAAGGCTATGGTTTTCCCAGTTGCAATGCATGGCTGTGAAAGCTGGACCATAAGGAAGGCCAAGCGCAAAAGGATTGAGGCCTTTGAGTTGTGGTGCTGGAGGAGACTCCTGCGAGTCCCTTGGACTGCAAGGCGATCAAACCGGTCAGTCTAGAGGAGATCAACCCTGACTGCTCTTTAGAAGGCCAGATAGTGAAGATGAAACTCAAATACTTTGGCCCCCTAATGAGAAGGAAGGACTCCCTGGAGAAGAGCCTAATGCTGGGAACAATAGATGGCAAAAGAAGGAGGGGATGGCAGAGGATCAGGTGGCTGGATGGAGTCACTGAGGTGGTTGGTGTGAGCTTAGGTAGACTCTGGGGGATGGTGGAGGACAGGAAGGCCTGGAGGAATGTTGTCCATGGGGTTGCGATGGGTTGGACACGACTTCGCGACTAACAACAACAACAAAGTTCAAGGGTAGTATGGATAGAGCAAACAGGAAAACCTTACTCAGACTCACTCCAGAATAAGGGCTCGCTCGCTCTCTCTCTCTCTCTCTCTCTCTCTCTCTCTCTCTCTCTCTCTCTCTCTCAAAAAAAAAAAAAAAAATTATATGCCATTCCCTCAGCACATTGCTCTGGGGGTGGTTTACAGAAAACTATAGCTATAAATATTTACCCTATAATGAATGAGTGGTCAGCCTTGTTCAATGGAAAAGCCACATGCAGTACATGTCAGATGTTTGAGAGCTGCAAGACATTAACAAATTGTATTTACTTATTTATTATGACCAAGCAGGCATTGCTACAAGTGACGTATTTCAGACATGATGCAAAGGTTTGCTTGCTACAGTGACGTTATCCACAACAAACCCTTCCCCAAGCCAAGGAATAACAAGCCACCCAACCAGCATGTCTAGTAAGAACAGGCTGTTTACCAATTATAGGTTCCAATTGTGTTGCCGGTGCACATGAACAGTGAACTGCCATTTTAGCTTCACAACAACTCTCTGAGGTAGGCTCAAACAGTGTGGGACAACCCACGACCACCCTCGGTCATTGGTTCCATTGTCACATTACTCCACCAACCAGGAAGTTCGTCCTGATGTCCAGCCAGAATCGATCTGATCACCCAAGAATGGCCACCGCACTCTTGCGGGCTGCAGGGCCAACCTGGCATGTCGCTCACTTCACTGGAACCTGCTTGTCTCATTTGGCTGCCTGCCGCCATGTTCTTCCCCTTTCGGTGGCTAAGCTAATCATCACCGGAAGTGAGCCCTTTGCAGGGCTGCCCCCAACAATGGACTCCCCTCCACGAGGGGGCGTGGCTGTTTGTTCAATTGCTTTGTGCTTTGCAGTGAATTTTTCCCAAAATGTTGTGAGCAGCTTCAGGCTCGCTTTTTGCAGTGGGAACAGTGGGTTGCGAATATTCCATATTTCCCCCCCGTCTTCTTTTCTCCAGGCTGAATAGGCTCAGTTCTTCCACTCTCTCCTGATAGGCTTTGTTTCCAGTCCCTGGATCATGTTAACTTTTTTGCAGCTACATCACATTGCTGACTCATTTTCAACCTGAGATTTATAACCCTTCCAAGATCCTTCGCACTTGTAGTACCGTTGAGCCAGGTATCTCCCATCTTGTAACTCTGCCTTTGGCTCCCTTTTCCTAAGTGTAAAACTTGGTATTTGTCCCTATTGAATTGCATTCTGTTGCCTTCGGCCCAACGCTCCAGCCTGTCAAGATCACTTTGAATTTTGTGCCTGTCTTCCAGAGAGAAATTTGATCAGCATTCCCTGCATCTCATGAAACATAACTGAACAAAGGCCACTAGTGAGCTTCCCCCGCAATCCACCTGCCTTTGAAAGAAAGTGATCAGGAGGAATCACAAAACCGAGGACCCTCCATCAGAACTGGGGAAGCCAGAGCAGCTCTGCCAGCACCCGGGGAGGCCTCGCCAGGGCCCCCTTGGCCCTCATGGCCTGGCAGCCCCTGGGGACAGGGCTGGATTTCCCTCTGGTGAACTGACCAGAGAAGCCCTCATGAAGAGCAATGGGTGCCCTGGTGCTGCGGGGTGGTGGCTCTCGGCCTTCTCTTCCTGGGCTCTCAGTCTGCATCCAGCGCGGAGCAGAGCTGCCTGACATGGAGCCATGGAACGGACACACGCCAGGGAAGGGGTGGCGAGGGCTGAGCGGAAGAGTCTTGGGCCCTTTGTGCTAAATGCAGCCTTTCAGCTCCGTGGTAATTTAAAACACATTGATGGGAGACTGGGGGCAGGCGATGTACAGTCTGAAATTTGCCCTGAATGGAAAGCTGTCCATTGCTGCATAAACTCCCTGGAATTTAATTTGAATGAGCTGACACCGGTACAAACCCTGCCAGTCCTACTGGCGCTGGAATGGCCTCCTTCCGGACTGACGGCACCCATCGCCTTCCCTTGACTTGCAGTGACACTCTGAAAGCCTTGGGAACGGCCTCTGAGCGCTGCTGCTGGCCACCTGTAATCCTTTCCTCAGCCACTTCCCTTGGAGCAATAAGGAGAAACAGCTGCTAGAGAAATCTACCAGGCATGGTGGGTAAGGGCGTCTCTCTCTCTCTCTCTCACACACACACACACGGTTGGCCACTTGAGCCTATGGGTCTTCCTGAAGAGATCTGCCACAGTCACACGATGAAGAAGAGCGAGCACCAGCAAGCGTGGCCTCACCCACCTGCAGTCAGGAGAGACAAGGTGTGTCCAAGGACGTGGCCAGTGATGGGGAGAGGCAGAAAGAGTCACGCGAGGGGGAGAGAATGATGCAAAGCCAGAAAATCGTGGTGGGGGCAGGAGCAAAAAGAGACGGGAAGGGGAGGACGGAGAAGTGTGGTGTAGTGGTAGTGGGGCGATGTGGTTTGCAGCTCACACTCAGCTCATGGGGCGACTTTGTGCTGGTCGCAACCACGGTCGTTGTAAGGATAACCTGGAGAGGAGGAGCAGGGCTGTGCATGCCATCTTGCTGTCCCTGTGCAGAAGGGGAGCACCACAAATTAAGACCCCCCCCACCGGCACCCCACACACACACCGTATGCATGAACGCAGCCAAGTGCCCCTTGCGTTTAGGTGGGAAGGAAACGTCTCAGCGAGTGCCACCGTCTCGACCCTGGCATCTCACGCAAGGCAGAAAACCGGCCAGGAACACGCGGTCGGAGAGCAGTTGGTCTGCAGCGCCCTCTGTGCAGGGCAAGGGTTTGGGGTCTTTTTTTAAGGGTGGGGTGGGAGACTGAAGACAGAAAGTAAGAAAGAAGCAGTTTAATTTTCTCTGGACATTTTCCAAGAATAAAATCTAATCCATCATCCTCTCTGTGTGGCTGGTCTTAACAAAAATTTAGAGGCTGTGAGTGAAATTGAGAATTCCGCAGGGAGGCCATTAGGCGAGATGTCTCACGGCTCGGCGTGACCTGCTGGACTCATGGTCCCAGCCAGAAAGCGCACAAGTGAGGTGGGCAGGTTTTAATTTGGCGCTCTGCATCCACAGATCCCACAACGCGGGACCCCTAGAAGGGAGCCCCTAGAAGGGTCTCCGCATCATGGCCGACAAAGCCGCCTTTGCTGGAGGTCCACTGGAGGCCATCAAGTTCTGCTAGAGCCCCTCTCTCGTGGTTCTGCATCAGTGCTGGCTCTGGGTTCAAGACCCCTCCATGGGCCCTCCCTCAGTGCCAGTTGCTCCTCTTCCAGCAGGAGAGGAGCAAGTTGTGACAGTCAAGAGAAGGCGCAGACCTCGGAGGGTCTGGCCATGGGGCCACTGGGGTGACCTTCAACATCAGCCCTGTTCTAGTGCCCCAGTCGCTGCATCGTAAGGGGAATGCCAAGGGCATCCTTGATGGCGCCCACAAGTCTGACCTGCTCGTCGCAAATCCTCCCACCCACAGTCTTCTCAATCAGTGGCTCAAACTGAGGGTCCCTCTGGGCTCAGGAGGCCAGGGTCTCTGGCTGCTTCATTCACGTGAGCGGCAAGGGATGGCGCGGGCTCTTCCGCTCCAGCAGGATGAGAGAGGTGACTGCCGGATCATTCTAGAGAATGGGCCCTCAAACTACGCCCTGTGGGCTGGATCCGGCCCACCATGCCCATCTATCTGGCCCGCCATAGCTTGCCACACGGGCACGGGCACACGGGCACGCGTGGCGAAGCGCTGGCTTGCTCGCAAGGAGGTTGGTTTGGACTCACGCAGAGAAACTGATCTCTGCACATGCATGCTCCTGTCTTGCTGCCCTTGTACGTGCGCCCCCCCCCCCCAGCCCACGCCCCACGCCCACACTGCCTTGGTGGCCTGCATCCATCGCTGGCACTTTTCAACTGGCCTCCTATTCAAAAAGCTTGAGGACCCCTGTTCTAGAGTCCTGCTAAAAGAATTCGTCTCCCCCTCTTCCCTCCCCATTCCTTTTTCCTTGCGTGCTGTGCCTGTGTAGCTCATAGGCCTGCAGGCAGGGGATGATCTTGAATATTTACTTACACATTGGTTCCTCTGGGATCCTTTTTAGCTGAGGAGTGGCATAAAAATACTTCAGCTAGGTAAGTAGATAAAACCGAAGATGTTCAAGCTAATCAAAAACTTGGCTGAATTCCATTTCTAAGCTTGCCTTGCCACCATTTTCATTTGCAAACAGGTTTTTTGTTTTTTTCATTCAAACAGGGAAAGCATGCATTTCTGTGTGCCTTTTTTAAAATGTAAAATACCTATCCTTTTGAAAAATGCATATCCAGTGCAATCAGCATTCAAGCCAATGTGAATAGTTTTTGAGAAATGAGTTCCTGCTTCCTTTCATCTTTGGGTCTGACTCTGGGACAAGGACCATTAATTTGCAAACAATATCAAATTTTCATGCACCCCTAGAATAGACTGCGGGAGAAGGAACTGCATCATGTTGGAGTCTCTGATGCTTGGATGGCTCGGGCAGCTGCCTGGCGAGTTGAGCCAGTGTGGTGTAGTGGTTAAGAGCATGGGACTGGGACTCAGGCGATCTGGGTTCGAGTCCCCGCTCAGCCATGGAGCCAGCTGGGTGACTTCAGGCCAGTCACAGACTCTCAGCCCAACCTACCTCACAGGGTTGTTGTTGTGGGGATATGATGGAGGTGGAGAGATGATGTAAGCTGCCTTGAGCCCTTTGTAGGAAAAAGGCAGGATATAAATTGCTATATATATATATATATATATATATATAAAAATAAGCAAATAAGCAAGCAAGCTAGCAGCAGGAGCCTGCTCCAGCACCCCCAAGGAGACACACAGCCCGATGCAAGCGTGCAGCATGCTCTAAGAGGGCGAGCCCCCCCTCCCCGCATCCTCCTGCAAGAGGGGGGTGGTGTGTGACTCGCGGGGCAGGCATGTTGTCCTCCCTAAGCTCCCCTTTCCAGGATGCAAAGCACGATTCTGCACAGAAGCACTGATTGGAAGAAGCAGAGCGCCCAGAGGTGGTTCCTGATGGGCAAAGCATCTTTCACGTTTGGTCCCTTACCGGACAACTCTGCGCCTGGCTGGGCTACAGCTTGCCTTATCCCAGCCAGCCACAATGGGATGGCCAGTCAGCAGTGGGCGGGGGGCGGGGGCAGAGATTGTCCCTCACTGCTCAGAGGCTTCCTGCCCTGTCCTAAAGGAGCTCAGCTCAAACATGAGGGGTGAAGATTGCCCTGGATGCTCGGAACGTCCCTCAACCATCGTCCTAAGACTGGGGGAGGGCGGGTGGAGTTGCGAGGAGTGCGCCAGCCAGCAGGGACTGAGAATTCGGCTTTCTGACTGGTGCCGGAATATTAAAGGAGGATTATTTCAATTTGGGGGGGCGGGGCGGGGAGAAGAGTGTGAGCAGATTTTTGGCACCCTTCCAGCCTGGCCAACATTTCTCTGCTCCTTAAATCAAGAGCTTTTGGATGGCACAACGACAAGGTGAGGGAATATCTGCCCCTCCCCACCAAGTGCACACGCAGAGTGCATCGCAGGCTGCCACGCCAAACCTGCGAGGACCCTCTGGGGACAGACGCGCCGCCCCATGTGGAGCTGTGCTTCCGCTCTCTCTGCCGCAAGGCCTTCTCAGCCCCTGACGTGGTTGGCCATAGCTCCCATCATCCTCGGCCTGCGAGGCTAGTGCATCACCTCCTTGCAAAAGGGTGGCGTTACAGTGACCCTTCTCTTGTTCAGCACGCAACAGGATGCTGGGGCATGGACAGGGAGACCTGCGGACTCGGGTGCCCTCTCCTGCCCATCAGCTGCCTAACAGAAGAACTACGAACAAGAATGTGAGGTGGGGCAGGCGAGGGGCCACGGCCAGGGGGGAGTCCCACAGTGCACCGCCAGGCTGAGGAGGGACCCCCAGCAAAACAACATCCAAACTCCCAAACATCCGTGCTCCAGATTGCCTGCCCCCCATGCAGATGTGGTGGTGTTCTGTCCACACCACAGCCATTACATCCCTCCTGTTCATCTTTCTGAATCCTTTCCAGAGCTTGTTCCTTCCTCCCAAAATGAGATGTTCAAGGAGCTTATACAGCACGACTTTGCCTTTGGCCATGCTTTAAAAAATTAAAAATAAAAATGGGGAGTGGGGAGCCATGCTGAGGAGGCCGGGCGAGCACTGCCCCTTCTTCATCTCAGCCTGCCTTCCTGATCCACTTCAGTGGCAGATACTAAATCCCTTCCCCCGGAGTTAGGCAGCCTGATAAAATAGAGGCAGGTAGAGAGCCAGGGTAGGCAGCGGCTAAGAGCACCGGACTGGCACGCAGGAGACCTGGGTTCTGGTCCCAGCTGAGCCATGGGTCCAGCTGGTGGACTTCAGGCCAGGTGTAGCCTCTCAGCCCAGCCTACCTCACAGGGGTGTTGTTTGGGGATGCAACTGAAAGGAGAAGTATGTAAGATGCTGTGAGTTCCTGGGAAGGAAACAAAGTGGAATATAATCATAATATCCCATCTGTCTGTCTGTCTGTCTGTCTGTCTATCCATCTGGTCTAATGTAAAGCGCCAGAAGCCCTCAGAAGAATGTAGAGGCCAGGGAGGACATGGTACGGCCTTGGAGCAAGACACATGGGAGCAGAACAGGCGGGAAGGGCTTCCAGAAGTCCCTAGGCAGGTCCTCAGAGCGGTTTAGAGGCTGCTGCCTGTGAGTGTCAGCCACAGTGCTAAAATGGAATTTGGGAGGTGATTCTGACTCAGCTCCTCTGGCATCTGAAAAGGGACGTGTGGTGAGCCTGTTCGGTTGAGCTGCAGATGGGACTTCATCATCTCTCAGAATCCTAGAATAGCAGAGGTGGAAGGGGCATGAAGGCCATAGGGTCCAAGGCCCTGCTGTTTGCACAGATTGCGGAACGAGTGGAAGCATCAGCTCACCCCCCCCCCCCAGACCTTGCTGCAGCCCTCCAGGATGCCCTGAGCTCCCCCCTGCACTGCTGCCTCATTCCCCATCACCGCTTCCTGTGCTCCCTCGCCCCGGGATCCTTCTCTGCTGCTGTTGGTAGCACAGAATCCATAGCAGAATTTCAGGGTGGGGTGGGGGGAGCCATGCACGTCTCTTTCACGTATATGTCTTGTTGCAGAAAATGTGTGTGCATTTCTTTTTTTAAATATATTTTATTCATTTTAAACAAACAGAAAAAACAAACAAACAAAGAAACGTATCAATTGGTCAAGCATTGGATTCTTCCACACAGTTTCATAGATCGCATGGATATCCTACACTTCAAGTCAATGTCTTCTTTTCCAGCCACTCGTAGAACAAATTCCAAGTTTCATAATATGCTGACTCTTCTTTATTTTTCATTATTGATGGCAATCTGTCCATCTCTGCACAGTCCAATATCTGCAGTATTATTGAATCCTCTGTAGGTACTTGTGCTTTCTTCCAATATTGGGCAAAAACAGTTCTAGCTGCTGCAATAGCATGCAATGCTAAATATAAGCTCTGCTTGTCAAGATCATCAGGCATCAGCCTTAACAGGAAAGTTTCAGGTTTAAAAGGTGTTCATTTACATAACATTAATTCAAGCCAGCTATGTATTGCAATCCAAAATATCTTAGCTCTGTCACATGTCCACCACATATGTGCCAAATGTATGCACACAATTTCATACTCTATGCATTCTTCTCCCATTAATCAATCCTCCTTACTCAGAACTCATTTTCTGTTGCTGATCTTGCTTAAAGAAAGCGAAGCCTGTGAACTTTTAATAGATTTCCAGAACAAATCGCACATTAACCACATCGCATGTCTGCTGGGAGGATCAGGCCCGACTGTCCTGCATGCCCACGATTCTGTGGGCAGGAGGTGAGACGACAGACCCCTCAACGCTGCCCGGAGTTTGGAAGTGGTTCCATTAAATGCCTCTGTTTGCAGACTATACCTGGGTAAGCGGCTGTGCGAAGCTGGGGCCACAACCACGCAGACCGACGAAGAGCAACGCCGGGACCCGGCGCTACCGCACTTGCCGCCGGTGGCCAGGAGGTGGCACTGCAGGAGAGCAGCTGAGGCGCCGCGCGCTTCCCTCTTACGCAGCTCGGGCGACGCGCCCCATGTGCCGCTTGGGCGCTTATTCGTGCGCTCCCCAAATCCTGGCGGATTCCCAAACTTGTGCTTAGGCACCGAAAAATGTGCATTTTTCACTCTTTCATCTGTTGGAGGAAAAGTTTGTATGCCCCGTGTGCTTAAAAAAATAAATCAATAGGCGCTTCTCTCATTTGATGGAAATTGAGAGAGGGACGTGGTGGCATCCAGACACCGCCACAGGTTGAGGGTAACAAAAGCCACCGAGAGGTCCAACAAAACCGATGACATACTCCCCTCCGTCCATTCCTAGCACTGATCGTTCACCAAGGAATCCAAATCCAGTGGGTGTCCCATAACTAGGCCTAGAGCTGGATTGAATCGGACCCAAATAATCCTCACCATCCCAAAATCCCTGGAGCTGAGATGGCAGAGGACCCTCTGGCCTCATAGCAAAGAACGGAATAGGGCAGATCCGCGGGAAATATCCAGACCGGCGGGGGCAGGGAAGATGCGCGGGTGCTTCCGAAGGCCTCAACACCGCCCCCTTTAGGCCACCTGGAATCCAGCCCGCTGTAACGAGGCAGCCGCCACTGTCCTGCCCAGCGCCGCCCGCTCTGCAGGCCCAGCGTCTCCAGGGGTCTGGTCCACATCCCCGGGTGGTACAAATGGGGAAGTGTGCACTGCAGTGGACAAGTTGCACATGCCAGACCTCGGTCACCGAAGGCATCCAGGTCAGCAAAGACACGGCGGGTTTTCTCTGCAGGGTGATGCGCCAACTAATCAGCGTGGGCAGTTGAGTGGCCCCCTCTGCTGGGGGCCAGAGGCCTCCTGAAAAGTTCTGCTCTGTGGCTGCCTCACAGGATTGTTGTGAAGATAGATGGGAGGGGAGCACTGTGGTCCCAGTTGTTGTGGCACTGCTGGAGTCACCTTCAGAGGAGGAGCCGGGGCCTGCGGAGCCACTCAGCCCTGCCACAGACCCTGACACGGAGCACACCGGTCCGGGACCCCGGCGTGACGCCTGCAGGGGAGGAGCAGGGAGCTGTGCTGGGCCCTTGAGATCCATAGCGGGGTGGTGGCCAAGTGAGGGAGTGCCCAACCTGTCGCGTAGGCGTGCGGAGAGCTGGGCTTACCTCTTGCAGCGGGTGCCTGGCGAACCTCTGCGACATCCTGCAGGGGGTGTGTGCTCCAGCTGTGCCAGCACTTGCTCACATCTGGAGGGCTGGTGATGCTCGTGGTGGTTTCCTTCTTGCATCGTGCGCCCCGATAGTGCTACGCGCTCAGACCTGTGTGCTACTGGTTTGTGAACTTCTCTCTGAGGCCGCCTTTTGAAGGGTTGAATATCTCTGATATTCCCCATGGGTTTGACCACGGCTGGGCTTCTGATTCCTCGGGAAAATCCTGGTAAACTGTGTGAGGGGCTTGTTGCCTGGTCGTGGCTTCTTTCTCACAAAGAGCTTTGGGTTTGCGCAACAAGGAGGGAGGGCGGGGGCTGCCCCGCATTCCTGGCGAGCGGGGAGAAAGTGGGCAGGGTGGGGAAAGCTGAAGCCCAAAACCCCTGGCAGGCACCAGGCTGGGGTGCACACGGCCCTGCAGGAAGCATGCCCGTTGCTCCCACACACGGATCGAGCATGCTGCATGTCTGTGTGACAGCAGTGTGCACAAGTGCTGCACGCAGGTGGGCTGTGGCCCGGCCCCGCAGACAACTCCCTCAGAGCCGGCCTGCTCCCGCCCGTGTCCCGTCTCCCTGCCAAGCCTCGGCTGGATGGCTCTGGTGCTGCCGTTCGCAGGGCATCCAGAGGGAGCTGGTAGGGCTGAGTCCTGTTCGCCCGCCCCCAGCCCTGGGCGGTGCCCCGAAGAATGGAAGGGAAGTCGCCGCACAAGCATTCCTCGCAGGCTTGTCAGTCCCTGCTCGTGGCTGTGCATGAGTCATTGGCCAAACGCTGACCCTCGACTTTGCTGCTGCTTCTATTCCTGTGAGTTCTTTGAGAGCAGGGAGAAGGTGGTGGAATAAAAAGCACACGTTTCACTCGGGTGTTCTATTCCACTACCCCACAGAGGCACCTCGAGGTTATGCAGCCCTCAGTCTGAACATTCTTCAGCAATGTTTTGAGCCAACATCAAGAACAGCGTTTGCCTTCACACTCCACACCTGCTGGCCTTCCTGAGGCCAAGTGCAGGGTTGGTTAGCTGGCTCAGTACCATGCAGCATCCTGCAACAAAGAATCAAAGAATAGTATTGTGGGAAGGGGCCAGGATGGCCATCGGGTCCAGCCTCCTCCTCCTGTTGCAGGACACCAAGCCACCCCACCCCACTCAGAGGGCCGTCCAGCCTCTTTCTGAATGCCTCCAGTGTGGGAGAGCCACCACCTCGCCAGGCAGATGGTTCCACTGCCGTATTGCTCTGACAGTGAGAAAGCTCTTCCTGATATCTGACTTGAATCTGGGTGGTTGCACATTGGATAACACGTGATCTCAGTCCTTCCAGTTTCCTTCCAGTGCAGTGTCTCATCTGAGAAGACTACCAAAGGGCTTCCAGGCAGAGGATGTGTCTCTGTTGCTGTTCGGTTTTCTGCTGCCACCAGCATGTCAGCAAAGCATCCATGCTCCGGATTGCCTGTCCCCCATGCAGAACTACGAACAAGAATGTGAGGTGGGGCAGGAGAGGGGCCATGGCCAGGGGGAAGGGGCCACGGCCAGGGGGGAGTCCCACAGTGCACCGCCAGGCTGAGGAGGGACCCCCAGCAAAACAACATCCAAACTCCCAAACATCCGTGCTCCGGATTGCCTGCCCCCCATGCAGATGTGGTGGTGTTCTGTCCACACCACAGCCATTACATCCCTCCTGTTCATCTTTCTGAATCCTTTCCAGAGGTTGTTCCTTCCTCTCAAAATGAGATGTTCAAGGAGCTTATGCAGCACGACTTTGCCTTTGGCCATGCTTTAAAAAATTAAAAATAAAAATGGGGAGTCAACTTCTACCCACTTAAAAACTCTGTGGTTCTTTCCGTCTTCAGGGCCCCAGAATTAAACAAAGCAAACAAGTGCATGCAGGCACACTGGGCAACTTGAAATAGCTAATTAGGAAGTCAACCCCATTAGCAACCTTGGAAGAGGATGCAATTAATCAGGCAGAAAACAGGAGGAGCCTTAGAAGAAGGGAAAGCAGCAACAAGGGTCCCCCACCTCTGAGGAATCCCCGCCTGGTCCCATTTCTTCCACCCACTATCTAAAAGGCGAGTGAACAAGACCGAGCTTGTCTAAAACAACAGCCTGGCCTGGAATTGCTCCAGATGAGACCATGAAGTCAAGCCCTGCCATGATTTTTTAAACACGAACATGTTTTTTTGCAAGACTCCGCAAGAGGGGAGTCTTTCTTTGCGAAACTTTTTATCCTTGATGGGGACAGAGGAGAGCTTTGCTGTGCTGAGGCTTCCTCCTCCTCAGCCCAGATTTACCTCATTTCTGTCCTCCTGGAACTGTGCACAGACCTGGACCCAGTTTGTCACTGGACTTGCCTTTATTTCGGACCTTGCAGTGCATTCTGTGAGCCCGGCATACATTGGGCATCATACAAACCTCTGAAAACCGCACGAAGAGAGCAGCGTCTCTAAAATGGACACGAATATGTTTTCATCAATGGGCTGCACGCACACAAAGATCTGTGCCCTTGAAACATGTTCAAGAATGCATCGGGATTTATGTGCAGGGAGCAAAGCTCACCGTGAGCCTGGACAGCATAGGAGGGCTAAGGGAAGATGGGGCTCGACTTGTCCCTCACTCCTGCCCCCTCAGAAGCCACAATGCTCCATCTTCCTGCCGTGCTTGACACAAGCGGTCCTGCTGTCCTGCCGAGGCTGGCGGCCAGTCCGGCAGCAAGGGCTGCTGTGTGACAGAGCAGCTTCGAGGGCAGGCACTGCCGGGCACTGCCAAAAGCCCACGGACCAGCTCTCCCTCCTCTTGGAGTCGTCATCGACTCATGGAAGAGGAGAGTTGCAAGCGGGCTGTTTTGCTTGTTTCCTCATCTCCCCCCACCCCAGTCCCCTCTCCTTTTGTGCCATGTCTTTCAGAGCCTGTGGGCAGGCTCGATCTTTGCTGGATTACTACCCCGATTGCTGCCTGCTATGAGTTTTTGCCAGCCATGCTGGGAGCCTTTCTTGCTGACATGCATTTACATTACCCTGAAAAGGGCAGAGAGGGCCAGGCTAGAGGAGGGAACCGCTGCAATTCTGCTGCCCCTCTTTGTCCGGAACAGTTGGGTGAGCTAGGTGCATGCCTTGCCGGGACACAATTGCTCCGCGGCTGTGGAGGCTGTGGGAGAAAAGGAGCACCGGACGTCCAGAGACACAGCGAACACCCTCCCCATTGTACACCCCTCCTCCCTGAGCTGCCTTTCATGCACATCGCCCTCGCAGTCCCCTTGCAGCAGGCGAATGTGCCCGGCTCAAAGCTCACAGGGGACCGTTTTATGCTTGCTTGGCCTCCTTTCTCTGCCAGAATGGCTGGTTTTCTCTCCCACATGAACATGGGTCGGAGCACATGTGCCGCACCTCAGCCAGCCATCCCTCCCGCCCCTGGGAACTAAGGGAGGCCGTCCTGCAGCTACCAAGGGAAAAATGGATGCCATTCCAAATTGTCTGAGAAGTATTTTCGCATAATTCGATTGGCGTCTTCCATCTCCTTTAATTAACCATGATGATGCCAAATCTCTTTGACCTGGCAAAGCAAAGGCAACAGCAACAACAGTTGTCATTAACTCGGAGAGATCATCACTGTGATCATTAAAGCAAATGAGCTTTAATGGCAAAGCACGAGGGAGCGCAGGGCTGGGTTCCCAGATGCATCACAAGCAATAAGAGGAAGAACGCTGCATCCAGGAAAGACAAAAAGAGAAACAAGGAAAACGGTGAATCAGAAGGTGTACTCAAGCCAACCCCATAAAGCGGCCAAGCACAGCATGGCTTTCCCAGGAAAAGGCCCTGCCTGTGGTCTCTGGCCACGGCAAACTGCTGTCTTTCGCATTTGAAAACATTTGGGTGGACAGCCAAGCCCACGCTTCTGCAACCCTGCTGCCCTCCAGGTGCTCCAGGCCGCAAGGCTGAGGTTCCCAGTCAGCATGGCCAGTGCCGGGAAACTGCAGTGGTCAGCCGCGCCGTGGAGGGCGCCCACTTGAAAAAGGGGCTTCCGTGTGCCTGATCGCACCAAGGTTTCCTTGCAACACATATTAGCGTTGATGGTGATAACATGGCATTTATACCCAGCCTTTCTTCCTCTTGCAAGGGCCCTGAGGCAGCTCATATCACTCCAGTTTATCCTCACACCAACATCCCTGTGAGGCAGGCTAGACTGGAGAAGAAGCCAGTGCCAACAGAGAGGCAGGGGCTGCAGTCCTAACCTCCTGACGCAGCTCAGGGTCTCCCGCAGCGGGGCCTGCGCAGGCTCTGTGAAAGCCATGCTGTCTACTTTCCATGGACTGTCAGGTGGCACCCCTTCTGCTGTCCACTTATGGACAGACTCAAACATGGTGCAAATCCATGCAAAAGGAAATGCGCAGATTCCTGAAAAACAGGCATTTGCATGCTTAGCCTGTACCTCTCTGATTAATTTTGCATAAAATGATAGTCCTCAAGCCCTACCTGAAGCTGGTCCACTGTGGCATCCATGGGTTGGATTCTCAGAAATTCAGGCTGACTTGGGCCAGGATCCCTGCCTTTTGCTGCTGTTTGCACAGCCCCAGACATGTCTGTCTGTCTGTCTGTCTGTCTGTCTGTCTGTCTATCTATCTATTTAAACATTTATACACATGAACATACACATGAACCACATTCGTGCAGGTCCGATTGTGCGCTGAGTTCCACAGAGGCGATGAGAGCCTGGAGCAGGGGGTGCCCTGGTTCTGCTGCCTGCTCCAGGTGTGCATGCTGAGCCCTGTGTGTGTGTTTCTAAACAAAGGAAATGCTGTGAAGATACCACACATCTGTGGCAGCCCCTTCCCTGGAGGAAGCTGCAGCCCCAGGCCCTGCTCTGCTGAAGCGTCTCACGGGACGGGGGATAGGAAGTGTGTGGCACTATGTGGTGACCGCATGGAGTGGATCTAGTCACTGGGCTGCACCTGGAGCCCTTCTTCCCTGTGGCACAACTGGCCACAGCACCGCTGTGGAATGGCAAGCAAGCTGCAGGCAGCGTGCTCAGGTGGGCTGCGGAGTTCAAGGGCTGGGTTCACACACGGGGCCACGTTTGGTGGCTGCATTCCAATGGTGGCAAAACGGTGGTGCCAAAATGCAACCCACTCCCCCCCCCCCCAGCATGCTATAACTTAAGGCACTCGCTGCCAGTAAGTCAGCCTTCAATGGGGGATTCCGCTTTGTGAATGGGAAAAAACTGCAAAGTGCAGGGAAGTAGCAAACCATCAGTGCTTGGGCCAAAGGGTTGTGCCTAGCAAATGGGAGGAGCCCAGGTGGGCTGGATCCGCCCCGGCCCCGGGGTTCCCCACTCCTGCGATATGTGGCTGAAAGCCTGGAGGGCTCCTGCCAGCTGATGATCAAGCTGCAGAAGGGATTCTGTGTTGCAGCTCAGCTTGAATCCCCGTTCCAGCGACACCTCTTCCCAGTGTGCCTTGGCCAAGATGACGGCGATCCTGCTGGGTCTCTGCGTCCAACGTGCTCGCGTCGTCCTGCCAGGGGGCCGGCCATTAGTGGAGCTACCTGTGTTCGTGGGAAGCCACGTCCTTCAGCTCTGTGTGAGGCGCAGGGTTGCCTCTGCTCAGAAAGCTGCTCACAGCCATGCCCAGTGAGTGCCAAGGGGGGCTCCTCAGCACAGAAGTGCAACTGTCAGGCAGGGGCATAAGAGAAAGGACACGAGGTTTCAGCTTCGCATGTGCCTCAGGAGCAGCTCTGGCAGTTGTTCTTCCCAGGTCCCACCTTCTTCCTTCCTCCTTTCAGTGCACCTGTGGGAAAGATCAAAGTGTCCTCCTTCACTCTTCACCTGCTTTCCCAGCCAACTTCTGCTCTGTGTCTTCAGGTGCTCTGCAAACTCTCTTGAATGAGAATTGTCACTCAGCAGATACACCTCCAGCCCAGCATCGCCAGGACTTGCCCAGCGCCGGCCTGGCATGGGGAAAAGTTTGCCGGTGTCACGAAGGAAATGAATAATGATTTATTTTGAAGGAGCTGTTCAGCGGGTGCCCAGCAGGAGGGCTTTCGGGTCCTGTTCAGAAATGAGGGACTGCCAACAAAGGTGGGCTGGTGCAGGAGAGAATTCTTGGTTTAACTTACAAACAGCCGGAAGGGAAGCCATATTTTGCAAGCCAAGAGCAGTGCGCTTGTGGGCACTTTGCATCTCCTTCTGCTTTTGAGGAAGGACAAGAAGCTGGAAGTGTCTGGGCCTGCCGAGGCCTGGTCCGCACAGGGATGTTCTCAGGCTTCGCTTTGCACGAATGAGGCCTGGGGCCTTGATAATGTTAATGTCAAGCTGCGCCCACAGGACCCCTGTCTCCAATTCCGCAACCCTCATGTAGGCCCTGAAATGGGAGTGCGTGTCTGCAGGGTGTGCGTGTGAGAGTGTACACACTTCAGGAGTAGATGAGGACAGAATTGCAGAAGCAGGACACAAAACGAACCGACGTGAACATCTCTCCCAAGCGTCACCAGCTGGGACGGGCATCTGCCCCGAGACCGTTCCAGCGTAATGCTGGATATGATAACATCTCTCTCAGACAGGAGATTACTTGCTTGGGAGGGGCAGAGCACCCCGGGGGGAGCACTGCCGTTGCCAAGGGAGCAGGATGTGCTCCCAGGTCACCCAATTTTTCAGCCTATGTATTTCCCCCACACTGGACAAAGATGCCAGACCCTGCATGGGAGGAAATCCTTCACCTCCACATGTGCCGTTGGATAAAGCTCGCTCCTGCCATTCACCAGCTCCTTCTTCCCATCGGGAAGGAGCGCGGTAGCATCCTCTGCTTCCCTGTCTCAGGCCTTCTCCCTCTCTGATTTCCACCCGGCCTCGTCTTACAGATTTGTCCCGAGTTGTCACAAGACGTCGGAGGAACATCATAAAAGTCCGCCTGGACGGGGCTGGTGATATTTCATCCTCTCACCAGTGGCTGAGTCTGGAGACACTCCCCGCAGGGCTCGGGAACCGCAAACACTTTAAGAGCAAAGGGGGCAGATCAGAAACATCTGGCCCCTGCGAAATATCCCCCCTCTGGAGGGGCACCCTGCGACCCCGCATTCCTCTTTCCTGGCAGCAGCAGCGTGGACGGGCGGAAGTGGGAGCCTCAAGGCGGCCCTCGCCTCACTCTGAGCTGGACCCTGGAGCAGACCCTGACCAGGCCGCCTTGCCCGGGGACTCGGGCCGGGCACTGGAGCCCGAATCCCAGCCCAGCCCTGCTGCTCGCCCAGCCAGCCTCTCCCTCTCACGCCAAACTACTTCTCTGTTCATTCGTTTCTTGGTTTGTTTAAAGTTTTTGTATGCCACCCAATACCAGAATCGCTGGATGGCTTACAAAAACAAACAAACAAACCAACAACATAACAACAAACAGCACACTGCATCTGAGCATTAATGATAAAAACCAAAGATAAAACCAATTAAATGTTACTGTGCTGGGAAAATCAAGAGATTTTCGCCTGATGGTGAAAAGAATAAAGCAACAGTGCCAGGCAAACGTCCCTGGAGAGCATGCTCCAAAGTCGGGGCGCCACCGCTGAGAAGGCCCTTCTCCTGGTAGCCACCCTCCTGATTTCCTTCAAAGAGGGCTCCCGGAGAAGGGCCTCTGCCTCCGATCTCAAGGGCGGGCAGGCCCATAGGGAAGGAGGTGCTCCTTCAGGAATCCAGGTCCCAAGCTGTACTTCACAGGTGTGTGGTGCGAGAGCAAGTGGGGAGATCCTGTGGAGGCTTTCCTGAGCTCCTGGAGGAAGTATGGGGGCCGACACCCCCCTCCCCCCCCCACATCAACCACAGCAGCCTCTTCTGCTGAGCCTGGTTAAGCAGCGCATTTTGGGGAGAGCTGGTCAAAGGCGAATGGCTCAGCGCTTGGCATGCCGGGGAAGGCACCCATGTGCGCCCCCCCCCCCCGAAGGGATGGAGCATCTGTGCAAGCATCCCCGTTCATCACGGTGCAGCTGGTGAAGATAAGCAGCAGGGGACTGTGACCTGTGTCGCGTCAGGAGGGGGAACGGCTTTTGGATTGCTCTGTGCCACACCCCAGATGCCCTGTGGGGTCGCGACGCTGCGTTCCTGCACAGCCAGTGAGGAGCATTACCCATCGTGGCTTATTTCGCCGAGGGTGTAGAATTGCAGTGAGCCACCCAGAGTGCTGCCGCTCTGGTGCAGCAGAGACATGAAATGCGTAATAATAGCGATATTCCCCTTCAAAGTGGGCGGGCGCCACATGGCACGAACCGTCCGACTCCCTTGCCCCGTCCCGCCTGCGCAATGCATTTGGCAGACGAATGCTGGCTCCCTCTGCCTGCCCGGTGCCTCCCGCCATGCTTTGGGTGGCCTGGTTCCACACAAACACACACCATTGTGCACAGCTCTGCTTTAAAAAGCACGGTCCATTTTAAAGCAGATTTATTTTTATTTATTTATTAAAACACTTATATGCCGCCCCATCGCAACAAAGCCTCGGGGCGGCTTAAAACATATAAAATGTACAAACAATGCATTAAAAACCTAACTGTCTATCCCCCCCCCCCCCCGGTGCATCTCAGCAAACCTAAAAATGCAATCCAATATACAAAATCATGAACAACAAACCACCCCATTTAAATAAGTAAACACAATTAAACTATAAACAAATAATAACCATTAACTAAATAAAATGAGTACATAAATACCTAACAATAAACTGTAAACAAAATAGACGATTTAACACTTAAAATAAGATTTGAATAAAAAGGTCTTCACCTGGCGCTGAAAAGCAAATAACGACGGCGCCAGGCAGACCTCTCCGGGAGCGCGTTCCACAACTGGGGCGCCACCGCCGAGAAAGCCCTCCTCCGGGTCCTCACCCTCTTAATCTCCCTCACTCAGGGTTCCCGGAGGAGGATTTGTTTCAGCTCTCAGAGGGCAGGAGGGCATGTAAGGGCGTAAGCGGTCCGTTAAGTATCCAGGTCCCAAGCTGTTTAGGGCTTTATAAATCAAAACCAGCACCTTAAATTGGGCCCGGACTTCAACTGGGAGCCAGTGGAGCTGACGGAGGACTGGGGTTATATGAGAATAATGCCCAGTCCCCGTCAGCAACCTGGCAACTCTTATTTTGCACCAACTGAAGTATCCGGACCGTCTTCAAGGGCAGCCCCACGTAGAGGGCATTGCAGAAATCTAGTTGAGAAGTCACCAATGCATGTGTCACTGTCGCCAGGCAGTCATTGACCAGAAAGGGGTGCAGCTGATGTAGCAATTGAAGCTGTAGGAAGGCACTCCTCGCTGCCGCCGTTACCTGGGCCTGTAACCACAGCTCCGGGTCAAGGAGTACCCCCAAGCTGCGGACCTTGTCCTTTAGAGGGAGTGCAACCCCGTCCAGGACCAGGCCCAAATCCCCCACTCCAAGACCCGAACTGCCCACCAACAGGACCTCCGTCTTATCTGGATTGAGCTTCAGTTTATTGGCCCTCATCCAGCCCATGACCTCGGCCAGGCACTGGTTCAGCACAGCCACCGCCTCACCTGGATCGGTAGAGAATGAGAGGTAGAGCTGGGTGTCATCCGCATACTGATGATTCCGCAACCCACACCTCCTGATGACCTCTCCCAACAGTTTCATGTAGATGTTAAAAAGCAAGGGGGACAAAATGGAGCCCTGCGGTACCCCATGGCATAGCTGCCATGGCGCAGAGCCATAGTCCCCCAGCACCACCTTCTGAAATCAGCCGTTGAGATAGGAGCGGAACCACTGCAAAGCAGTGCCTCCAACTCCCAATCCCGCAAGCCTATCCAGAAGGATACCATGGTCAATGGTATCGAAAGCCGCTGAGAGGTCCAGGAGAACCAACAGGGACGCACTCCCCCATCCCTCTTCCTGCACAGGTCATCATACAGGGCGACCAAGGCAGATTCAGTGCCGTACCCGGGTCTGAAACCGGACTGAAATGGGTCCAGATAATCCGTCTCCTCCAAGATGAAAAAATGTGCCAATTGTCACCTTGTGCTCCAGCCGATCCGTATTGCACAGAGCTGTCTTTTGCTGAAACTCGCAGAACAGCTTCTTTCTGTGCTTGTTCCTGGGGAGATTTATGCTCAGACGCAGCAGTGGCGGCACTTCCGCTGAGGCCTGGCCACCCACAGTGTGCAGGGGCAGGCATACTGGGAAGATCAGCAGAAAGATCTGAAGTGATCCACCAGGATAACCAAAACAAGCTCTCTCCCCATCTGCCCACCCATCTGTTTAAAAGGGTGAGATGTACCACAAAACAGAATAAAAGAAGTAGCAACAAAACAACAATGGATGATTGAAATCGGATCGCTCTCTATACAGACGAGGAAACAGCACTGGTCCTCCAGTCACCAACAGCCCTGCTGCTGATACCTGGAGCTCTAGAGCAGCAGAGGCAGAGGCTGGGGGCGAGGGCCAAGCGGCCAGGGAACTGGTGAAGGCAAGGCAGGGGCTGGGCAGGGGAGCGGGGGGGGGGGGGCAGGAGCAGCGGAGAGGGAGGGGGCGGGGCCAGAGGGGCCAGGAGGGAGCAGGGGGCGGGGCCACTGGCCGGAGGGGCTGAGGAGGCCGAGCTCGGGTGCGGCGCGTCAAGGGCGTCGTCCCTTGTCTGCATCCCTGAGCTGCGGTCCGGACGGTCCAGAGACTCCCTTCCCTGAGTCACAGAGTGGGTTTTGCCTGGGAGAACTGGGCGAGTGAGAGGAACTGCAGGACAGACGAGGCAGGGGACCAAGGAAGGGTCTCGGAAGGGATCCCGATGGCAGGCCAGGAGATGGCCTTGGCGGGAGTCATGGGTGTTGCTGCCGCTGCGAGAGCTGCGACATGTTCGCCCTTCTCCCCCAGGAGAGGCAGGGATACACTTGCCCTCGGTGCAAGATGGTGACCCTGCTAGAGGAGGAGGTGAGGTGCCTGAGGGCCAAGAGAGCTCTCTGGGCCCCCCCGGAGCAGACCCCCTCTCGACAGAGTGCTGAGGGAGAGACCATGGGAGGAGCAGCTGCAGAGACATGGAGGTATGTCACCCACAGGAGGAGGAGGCCAGCACGGCCTCCTCCTTCTCCTGGCACCGATCTGGAGCTGGGAAGCAGGTTCTCTCCGCTTGGGGAGGCTGGGGCTGATGAGGCCTCGGGGGACCAGCAGGACCCCCAGCCTGGGACATCAGGAGGCAAGGGAGCCACTGCAGGAGAGGCGAGGGCCAGGGCACGGCTGCCCACCAGCACCGAGAAGGTACGGTGGCAGGTGATAGTTGTTGGGGACTCCCTGCTGAGGGGCACTGAGGCGGCGGTGTGCCGCCCCAGCCTGGAGACAAGGGAGGTTTGCTGCCTGCCAGGCGCACGCATCCGGCATGTGAAGGACAGAGTGGAGCGTCTTGTTCGCTCCGGGGGTCACCAGCCGCTCCTGGTGATCCATGTGGGCACAAATGACATGGCCAGGCAGGGTGTGGTCGGGATCACCAGGGACTTTTTGGCCTTGGGGAAGAAACTCAGGGAGCTAAAGGCCCAAGTGGCCTTCTCGTCAATCTTACCTGTTCGGGGATTTGGGCCAGGAAGGGACAGGAGGGCCTCTGAGGTGAACGAGTGGCTTAGGGTGTGGTGCCAGAAGGAACGCTTCAGGTTCCTCGACCACGGCACCCGGTTTCTTGCCAATGGACTTCTGGCAAGGGACAGGTTGCACCTCACGAGGATGGGGAAAAGGTCCTTTGGAGATGCTCTAGCGAGCTTCGTCCAGAAGATTTAAACTGAGCTGGGGGGTGGGGTTCAGGCCCCCCAGAAACGTGTCTGCACGGGACAAGTGTGGGGAGAGGATCAGGGATCTGGAGCAGGGATTTAGAGGTACTGCAGGGACTGACAGGACTCCTACAGAGAGGGGCCAGGTATCAGGGAGGATGGGAGGAAGGAGGAAGCTGGGAGCTCCAAGGAAACGAAGCGGTGGGAAGGAGTTGAGGTGCATGTACACCAATGCTAGGAGCATGGGTAATAAGCAGGAAGAGCTTGAAGCTCTCCTGGGAATAGGAGGGTATGACCTGGTGGGAATCACAGAAACTTGGTGGGATGAAAGGCAAGTCTGGAATGTGAACATAGAAGAGTATCACCTTTTTAGAAAGGACAGGAAGGGAAAGAGAGGTGGGGGTGTGGCTTTATACGTCAGGGAAGGGATGGGATGCAGTGAGATAGAATGCAGCACAGATGGGGATTCGGCAGAGGCAGTCTGGGTGAAACTTAGGGGTTTTGCAGGGAAAGAGACCTGACAGTGGGGGTATGTTATCGCCCTCCAGGTCAACTTGAGACCCTGGATGATGTCCTGACAGGCCAGATTCTAAGGATATCTCGGGGGAGAGACACAGTAATTATGGGAGATTTCAATCTCCCAGATATTAGTTGGGAGACTCACTCGGCGGTGACAGCCAGGTCACGTCACTTCCTAGAGGCTATAGAGGGAGGGTTTTTCACACAGAGGGTCTGAGAGGCGACGAGGGGGGGAAACATCCTTGACTTGGTCTTGATCAATAGGGAGGAGCTGATAGATGAAGTACAGATTAGGGGAGCTCTGGATGCGAGTGATCACTCCATCCTTTGCTTTGAGATCAGGGGACTGGTCTGATCTCAAAGCAAAGGATGTCCTGGGCTCTGTCCTGGGGCCGATCCTGTTTAATTTTTTCATTAACGACATGGAAGAAGGGGTGAACAGTTTGCTGATCAAATTTGCAGATGACACTAAAACTGGAGCAGTGGCCACAACTGAGGAGCAGGTACTCCAGATCCAAAAGGATCTGGACAGACTATGGAAGTGGGCAGGAGACAACAGGATGGCGTTCAATGTGGATAAGTGCAAGGTCTTGCACTTGGGGCATTGGAATAGGTGTCATAAGTACAGGTTAGGGGACAAGTGGCTGGAGAGCAGCACTTGTGAAAGGGACCTCGGGGTACTGGTTGACCGCAGGCTAAACATGAGTCAGCAGTGTGATGCGGTGGTCAAGAGGGTGAACGCCACCTTTGGTTGCATAGCCAGAAGTGTGGCTTCTAGATCAAGAGAGGTATTACTACCACTCTACACGACTCTGGTGCGCCCGCAACTGGAGTCTTGTGTTCAGTTTTGGGCCCCTCATTACAGAAAGGATATAGCCAGGTTAGAATCAGTACAGTGTAGGGCCACAAGGTTGGTGGCCGGTTTGCAGGGGATGCTGTATGAGGCGAGACTGAGGGAACTGGGTCTCTTCAGCCTGGAGAAGAGGAGACTCAGAGGGGATCTGTTGGCGACATACAGGTATGTGAGGGGGTGTCACATGGAGATGGGTAGAGACCTGTTCTTCCCTGCAGAGGAAGGCAGGACGCACTCCAATAGGGGAAAGCTCAGGGAACCCGGGTTCCATTTGGATGCCAGGAAGTACTTCCTGACAGTTAGGACCCCGAGGGCGTGGAATGGGCTTCCACAGGAGGTCGTTGAGGCCCCATCGGTGAGGGTGTTCAAAGACAGGCTGGACATGCACATGGTGGGCATGTTGTGAGCGGAGCTGGCTGGTGCCGGAGGTCAGACCAGATGACCCGGGAGACCCCTTCTGACTCTCTGTTTCTGTGTTTCTCTGTGGTGATGCCTGGCAGTGATGCTGCAGAGGAAGGGGCAGAGGCAGCCGTGGCGACTCCTTTCCCTTCTTGGTCTGCTGTGTTGCTGGAACCCGGTTGTGGTGCTTCTGGGCAGCACGTTTGCTTTCCTGAAATCAAGGAGAGACACAACGGGCTTCTACGCGTCACCGTGGCTCTTGCAACACCCAGAAGGTTCTCTTCTCTACCACCAGGGGTGAAGAAACACCATAGAGTCCTGGGGAAAGAGCAGCAACAAAAGGGAGCCACTCTGGGCATCTGACCTCTACTGCCTACAGTGCCCAAACCACACACGTTGTCACTCATTTTGTCCCTATTGGCACAGCACCTTGTTTTCTCCATGAAACAGGGAGAGAGCAGGTGAGCACGCAGAGGGAGGGAGGGGAAGTGTTCATTTCAGTTCAATAAAAACCCAGGCTGGGGTGGCCAGAAGGCATTGCAGAGATGCAGGCACACTTGGGAGGGGAAGAGGGAGAACCTTTCTCAAAAGCTCCACAGCCCAATCCAGAAGAGGCTGCTGGGCTCCAGTGGGCACTGCGTAGCCCTGGGCAGATGTTGCTCATGGGGGCTGCTGGGAGGCATGGCGAGAGCCGGAGAAGGAGTTGGGCTCATGGAAGCCGTGATCTGACCGTAACCCAGGCATGGACCTGTGAGCTGTGATGTGCGATGGCAGGGCCAAGGGGCTGAAGTGGGGAAGCGCAGGAGTCCCACTCGGGTGGTGGCTGGTTTGCAGGGTAAGCCGTACGAGGACAGGCTGAGGAAGCTGGGTCTTTTCAGCCTTGAGGGGAGGAGACTCAGAGGGGACCTGTTGGTGACATACGGGTACATGAGGGGGTGCCACGCAGAGGTGGGCCATGTCCTTTCCCCCCCTGCGGTGGAGGGCAGGATGTGTGGCTTACATCATTCTTTCCTTCCTCCTTTCCATCTTAATCCTCACAACACCCCTGTGAGGTAGGTTGTGTTGAGAGTCCGAGACTGGCCCAAAGCCAGGCAGGGAGCTCCACAGCTGAGCAGGGACAAGAACCCAGGTCTCCAGGTTCCAGGCCCCCTCTTAAGTGCCACCCTGCCCTGGCAACAGGACAGCTTCCTCTGCCATATCTGAGGCAGCAAGCCCGCCAGGCCCAGAGCAGCTTCTTCTCCAGCACTTGCTGCCACCTCTGGGCACCTGCTTCCCAAGGCGACAGCTTCGGCTGGCCCTGCTGGGAGAGTGGCACGAAGGCCTGGCTGAAGACAAAAATGTGATTTTCCTTTTAACCCCTGCACCAAACTGACTCTCTCTAATCATGTCGGCAGTTTAGTCCAATTTACAGTTTGCATATTTTAAGATATTTAAATGCACCCCTTAAGCAACATCAACTGCCCCAGTTTTAACCAAACAAAGAAACAAAATGGTTGGTGTTTTGCTAATGTGCAGAGATGAGGCGATTAAATGCAAGCCTTCTTCCCATCAGAGCTTCTCCCTCTCTTCCAGGGCACACACCTGTGAGGGGAGGGGAGCCTCAGAACATCTGGATAAAATTGAAGTCCTCATCCACTCCCATCCTCACGTAATAACTTCATCTGTCTTGATTCCAAGCACAAGCACACCCCAAAGGCCTCCCCTGACGGGCAGAAGCACACGGCCAGCCCGTTTGGCAAACTTTTGCTTAATCAGAGAAAAAAAACACCTTCAAGGCATCCCGGCACCAGCATTTGTTTTCATCCCATGGTGCATGTTAATTAGGGACGTAATGACTAGCATTGTTTGCCGCTAGCCCCGACCTGCTGGAAATAATATTTTGCCAGAGGGAAATATTGTGGATTGTGATGGGGTGGGGTGATGGGGTGGGGTGGGGTGGGGTGGGGTGGGGGGGCTCCAGGGAGCAGCCTTAGCTCTGCCTTTTCCAAGCAGTTAGCAAAAATGCATTTGTTAATCAGTCATATTTAAAGACTTGAGGTGAGTGCTTAGCTGCTGATCCCAACAGCATCTCTTAATCCTAATAATATCCTTTATTTTGCTGGGTAAATATAATTAAAACAGATGAAGTTGCCTTCTTCGGGCTGCAACTACAGGTCCCTCAGCCTACGCCATCTGTTTCCAGTGGCAGATCCCCCTCTCGCCTACACGGGGGGGCTGCACCTTCAGGCTGGGAATCAGCAGCACGTGGCCTGACACCCCTGCAGCAACCTGATTTGTTTAAAAAAGGGTGTTTTGTTTGCTTGTTTCTATTGCCAGGAGTGCTGGAATGCTCCGTGTTCCTGTGTGGAAATTTTGGAGCAATGAAAAGTAAGAGGCCAAGCAAGTGAAAGAAGAAAGCAGAACGTTACAAACAAAATCCGCGGGGCTGCGGCAGGGCAGGGCTCAGAAAGGCCCCCTGCACAGGAGCGTCTGCGCAAGGAGCCGGATGCAGGGCAGCCCCGGAAGCAGATGGGAGCAGCAGAGCAACGGGGCTGCAGCTTGGAGGGCTCCTCCAGGTGGGCTCCCATCTGGCCAGGGTGACTGGGTAGGCTGCTCCAATCAGGTGATGCCTATCATGACCAAAGGGGCACAGCACCATGGAGCAGGTGTGTTGCTGCTATTGCATCATGATGATGTTGCATCATCATCATCATCATCATCAATTTCTTCCCAGTGTGGCCACCTTGGGGGCAGGTTTGAGGGGCAAAAATCATAGAATCATAGAACAGTAGAGCTGGGAGGGGCCAGAGGGCCATCAGATCCAACCCCCTGCTCAGGACACAACTCTCAGTTAAACCTCCCCATTCAGGTGTCTGTCCAGCTGCATCTTGAATGCCTCCAGTGTGGGAGAGCCCAACACCTCCCCAGGTCATGGGTTCCATTCTCATACTGCTTGAACAGTCAGGAAGTGTTTCCTGATATTGGGGGAGGGGGGGGAACCTGATTTCCTGCAACTTGATTGGTTATTCCATGTCCTTCACTCTGGGATGACTGAGAAGAGGCGTGTCCTTCATCTTTGGGACAGCATCGTAGAGTGCCCACCGACCTCCCCTCAGTCTTTTCTTCTCGAGGCTAAACAGGCCCACTTCTTTCCATCTCTCCACCCAGGGCTTTGCTTCCAGTCCCAGGTCATCCTCTGAACCTTTTCCGGTTTGCCTGCATCTTTCTTAAACTGCGGTGCCCAGAACTGGACACAGCACTCCAGTTGAAGCCCGGCCAGTACTGAGTATATGGGAACAAGTACTTCAAGGAATTTGGAAGTGATGCTTCTATGAATGCAGTCCAGAATAGCATTTGTCCCTTTCACAGCTGCATCACATACTTAACAGCTTTTGATCCACAGCAAAATGGCTCCTGCGCTGCTGCTTTAACTCTGGCTGGCTAAATAGAGCTGTCAAAATGCTGCCAGCTGGGCACAAGGAGAAGCATTCATGATGCGGACTGTCTTTTGCAGCCCAAGACCCTGTCCCTGTCAGCCAGGGAACTCAGATACTTTGGCCACCAAAAGAGAAAGAAGGACTCCCTGGAGAAGACCCTGATGCTGGGAACAACTGAGGGCAAAAGAAGAAGGGGGCGGCAGAGGTTGAGGTGGCTGGATGGAGTCAGCTCATTAAGTTTGAGCTTAATTGGCTCCGGGGGATGGTGGAGGACAGGAAGGCCTGGAGGAGTGCTGCCATGGGGTTGTGATGGGTCAGACACTACTAGCAAACAACAACAAAAGTTCATCTCCCCTTCAAGATAAGCCTTCACAAGCCCCTTGGAGGTGTCTCTGCAAGTCCAGCTCAGGAGAACTTTGCTAGCATTGGACTCCTTGATCTGCTGCTCCTAATTTTGGCAATTCTTCCATGGCAGGCCTCTGCATCATCTACTGGATGCTGGCCCTAAAAAATGGGCAGCTGGAGGTAGTGGAGACTGCTGGGGCCGCAGCGCTTCTCTCGTGCACAGCCGCGCTCCCGGAAACACCTTGTGGATTGCTCCTCAGACCAGTCAGTGCCTTGAACCTGAAGCTGTCCTACTTTGGGTACATCATGAGAAGGCAAGACTCACTGGCGAAGTCAGTCAGGCGAGGGAAAGTCAAAGGCAGAGGAAGAAGGAGACCAACCCTGAGACAGATTGTTTCCATCAAGGAAGCCACAGCCTTGCACTTACACGAGCTGAGCAGGGCTGCTGCAGCAGGCATTTTGCAGGGCTTTCCCTCATGGGGCTGCCATGTGCCGGAGCTGACGTCACGGTACAAAACAGCAGCAGGTGAGAAGGCGGAAGGACGTTTTCTCCAAGATCTAGACTATGCTCAAATGTCCTTCCAAGATTCCTCACCCTGGTTTTGGGCAGAGAAGCTGGGGGACAATTTCACTGAATTTCCAAGAATGGGAAAAACTGTCTAAAAGCTTCTCATAAGTAGGGCTCGCCGGTCTTTCTTTTTTCCTAAGGGAGGTCCTCGTTTGTTTGACTCATTTACATCCTACCTTTTGTGCAATTGCAGGGAACCCACAGCAGCTTACAGCTTTCTTCACAACATCCTGAGCTGAAGGTGCCTTTCCATCCAGCCTGGAGGTTTCCCTCACTCTGCATTGTCTTTACTGGCTGGCAGCTGCTCTGCAACTTCTGGAAGGGTATTTTTCAGCCATACAAGTTCTCTCTCTGCAAAGCTTCCTGCTTTCAACTAAAGAGTTAAACCTGTTTTTAGTCAGAGGGTCAGGGTGCTTCCAGGCAGAAGGTCCTCAGTGTTCCAAAGGGCTTGGGCATCTCACCACCTTCCCCTCCTTCCCAGGGGCTGGGATGAAGGAGGAGGTCAGGGGAGCCAGGGAATGGGGTTCACAGGAAAGAGCTGTGATGTATGTGCATCAACGCTAGCGGCATGGGAAACAAGCAGAAAGAGCTCGAGGCTCTCCTGGGAATAGGTGGGTATGGCCTGGTGAGGGTTATGGAAACATGGTGGGATGAAAAGCAGGATAGGGATGTTAACATAGACGCATAGGAAAAACTGAGTCAGTGAGGCCTCCTGGGCCATGTAGTCTGACCCCCGACTCCAGCTGGCTCCCTCATGTAATCCCCAATGTGTGGTTGTCCAATCTTTCCTTGAACACCCTCACCGATGGGACCTCCACCACCTCCCTTGGAAGCCCATTCCACACCCTCGGGGTCCTAACCGTCAGGAAGTCCTTCCTGACATCCAACCTGAAGCCTGGTTCCTTGAGCTTTGCCCCATTGGAACACATCCTGCCCTCCACTGGAGGGAAGAGCAGGTCATGGTCTTCCTACACATGCCATCCCCTCACATCCCTCTAAGTCGCTAAGAGGTTCCCTTGGAGTCTTCTCTTCTCCAGGCTGAAAAGACCCAGTTCCCTCAATCTCTCCTCATATCCCTCACAACCTAGCTACCATTCTTGTGACCCTGCGCAAACCTAGCTGTGTCTCTCCTATAATGTGGAGCCCGGAATTGGAAGCACCACACATCAGAGTCCTGTAGAACGGTATCAACACCTCCCTAGATCTGGAAGCCATGCTTCTGGCTAGACATCCAAGGGTGGCATTTGTCGTCTTAACTGTTGCATCACATTGTTGGCTCATGCTCAGGCTGCCATCAACAAGTACCCTGAGGTCCCTTTCACAGGTGGCTCTCTAGCCAACGTGTGGCACCAATTCCTGTGTCCCTTTGCACTTATCCACACTGAATGCCACCCTGTTGCCCCCCACCCAATTCCACAGCCTGTGAATGCTTTCTCATGGGAACAAAGAAAGGAGAAGCCTCAGGAAGCTTTGAGAGGGGTTTGCAAATGGAAGGTGTTGTCCCCTGGAGCCCTGCCAAGAGTCTGTGAATGAGGTGGGTGAGCAGGCGATTAGGCCTCTCCGGAAGCACCCTGGGCAGGCTGTGAAGAGCCGCTCACCTGCTTTGGGAGCATCCTCGGAGCGACCCTTGCTGTAGGCCAGCATCACTGCCTTCACCGAGGGTCACACACTTCCTGATACACAGCACAGTCGTTTGGCCTCCCTGCTAGCATTCTCCTCAAAATGAGCACAACTTCACTATATAACCATGGCTCCACTCCTTTGTTTTTTTTTAAGGGAAGCTGAGCATTCAGAGAAGTGGACCCGAAAAGGCTGCAGGGAACAGCCCTAAAGCTCCATCCCCGCCGCAGACGCTGGAGGGGCTCCCAGCTAGAGCCGGGCTGTCTTCACCTCCCTTTATCCTGGGCCCACCTGGATCTATTCATGCCGCTTCAGTTCACAGGAGCCGGATTACTGTGCCTCTTCTCCATGCAGCTTGCGCTTCTGCTGCACTTTCTCAAACATGTTGAAGCTGGAAGGACTCGCCAACCTTAAGGGATGTTGCAAAGGTGGAAGAAAGGCTCTTTCTCTCTCTGTTGAAACACTGTTTTAAGTTGTCCACTTCACCATTGAAATTCATGATTTGTTGCTTGTAAAACCACAATGATTAACTGCAGTTCGTTCTCCGGGTTTCATGTCTTATCCTGTTTCATCTTGCAACAAAAGAACCTCTACCCTCTATTAAAACACACACACACACACAAAACTTCAAAGCCAACAGCTCTTGGCACAAACCGCATCAGAATAAGACAAATATTGCAGAATCAAATTCTCTGGATGACCCTCACTTGGTGAGGATGGATAATATTCCCAGAAAGGCTCTCTACCTCCTTTATTGTTATCCATGCCTGCAATTAGCTCATCAACCTCCCTGTGTTATCAGAAACATTTGCAATCTTTCCCCAAAAAGCCTGGCTTTCAATAGAGGAGTGACTTTTAGGCAAGCTCCTCGCATCTGATTGAAGATGGATGCTTCCCTCCTGTTTCTCCGAATTGAATTCATCCTGAAGACATTTGGGTCTCAGGGCCAGATCCAGAACACACGATGTGCAGTGCAAGAGGGGCTGGCCTGACCACCGGCACTCATTTTGTTGTGCTGACATAATCTGGAAAGAAGTTTGGCAAACTCTGACTTCTGAGGCCTCCTGGGTGGCATTTTGCAGCCTCTGCCCCTCTAAAGAGCTGGCAACAAATCTTAAGGATTTGCCGAGATTCTGGGATCAAAGTGCCAGATTCTGGGGTCAGTGTTCACATCCAAAGTTCACATTTTGTTTGAAGAAACTTTTCATTGAAAATATCTGGTAAAGAAATCCGGTTGGTGAGAAGCCCTAACTACCTCGGCACCAATTCCGCGGCAGCAGCTTGGAAGAATCTCTCATGCTCCGTGGGGCGTTAGACCAAGTGGAACGGCTTTGATCATCTCCGATGGCATCACTACATGCTTTGGATTGCACTTAATTAAAAAATATTCCTCTTGGACCAACTGCAATTAAAAGAATTCCTCACCCTCATTCCCCCCACACACATTGTGGAGTCGTAATAACCAAGGTGCATCTGTTCCTACCACTGACTGGCACCAACCAACCGGATGCTTTCCATACTTGAGACCTGGGTGTGCGTGTGTGCTTGTGTGTGCTGTATAAAGTCCCTCAGCACTAAAATGTCTGGGAGTGATGTAACACAGCCAGCAGTAAAACAGGATGACTAAAATGAAAATTCATCTTCCCAGGATCTAAATTGTTCAGACTAATTACATGTTAACATTCATTTCAAGTTTCCACCCCACTGGTCTTTGCGACTTTTCCTCCTTTCATCCCCCAGCAAATATTTCAATAAGGGCTGGAATGCAATTGTGCTGTCTTGCAAAAGTATTCAGAACTATCCGTGAGCGGGCTTTGGCCTGATGGGATGCTGGGGAGAGGAGCTCTTCCAACCGGGGGGTTTCTGGTCCACCCATCTGGGCTTTCTGGGGCAGCAAGCCTTCCTGGCTTTCCTAGGGCAGGAGGAAACAATTGGATTCGATCTGCCTGTCATGGGAGGGAAAGCCACTGGGTGGTTGTTATAACCAGGGTTGTTATGTTGTCTAAATCCAGCTGAGATGAGAAACCATGGCAAGCAAGCCACAGTTCAAAACCCAGCAGCACACTATGGTCCTCTTCATGGGTTGTTTATAGTTTAAAAAAATCCTTGCTTGTCAGCAGAACTGGGTTCAGACGCTATGATAATAATCTGTGGATGAACAACAACCCACATTTCAGCAACCACACACACTCAACCTATGTGCAACCCTTCAGTGTGTGTTGCCATTTGGCATGCCCTTCAGAATTCCCTGTCCCTTTTGGTCTTTGCTGCGAGTCTCACAGCAATCCATGGAATCACAGAACCACAGAGTAGTGGCATTGGAAGGGGCAGGAGCCCAACCCTCTGCCCAGTGCAGGACTCCAAGCACAAGCATCCCCGGCAGAGGGCCGGCTAGGCGCATCTTGAATGCCTCCAGTGTGGGAGAGCCCAGCACCTCCCGGGTAATTGTTGTCCTGCCCTGAGTTTTCCTGATGTCCAGCTGGAATTCGGCTTCTCCAGCTTGGCCTTGTTATTCCATGTCCTGCACTATGGGATGATTAAAGAAGTCCTGGCACCTGAAAAGTGCTATCCCATCTTCTTCCAGTCGCAGCGGACAGGGAGCTGCCACCACTGGCCAAGCGAGAGGTGGCTGAGCAAGCAGATGGTGTGGTGGCCTGCAGAGCTGCCCACCACGCCACCCTGGTGCCCACCCTGAGGAGGAGTGCCACGTGGGAGGAGTGCCAAGGAGGAGTGCCAAGAGGGCGTGGACCCCCCCCCCCGGCATGCAGAAGGCCCAAAGGGCAGAGAAGGCTTTGCATCGGGCAAGTCTGTTCACTTCAGAGCCTCATTTGTCAAGCTGACATTTGTTCCTTCTGAACTTTGCAGATACCACTGGTCTACAAATTTTGGGAAATTATTGACCTTCAAGATAAAATGTGCTAATTCTTACATATTTTGATTAGATGAATTAGAAAACAGGTGCTAAAGGTGCTGGGTGGCTAAAGTTTTCAAGACATTTCACAATAAAGATTTATACACAGGCCTACAAGGGAGGGAGGCGTCTGGTGATCACGATGCCTCCTGGCTTCTCGACAAAGTACGGTAGAACAATGAAAATGGTACCACATGGAAGTGTATAAATTTATCTTCACTTTGAGACTAAAGATTATTCCCTAACTGTAATTTATTGTCCTTTTACTGCAAGGTACGTTTGTCTTGGTCAGCTCTACGCATCATACAGTTACATCTGGCTTGTGAAAGTGTCATTGCCAAACATTTCCAAGGAACAGTTGCGTGATATTTTCCCTCAAAAGCCAAGATGCCTGCAAACTGTGCCAACAACGCAGATAATTTCTGCTGCATTTGTGGCGAGGTTATATTTGCATCTCAAAAATGCAGTATGAGGGCAGTGGTAAAAAAGGCATCGCACCGATATTTTGGATGCAAAATAGGGATCAGGACAAGAGTTGGGCCCCGCATTCTTGTTGCATTACATGTGCAACTTCTCTGCGTCATTGGCTAACCAGGAAGGAAAGGCCATGCCTTTCGCAGTCCCAGTGGTGTGGAGGGAACCCATCCATCATAGTAGCGACTGCTACTTTTGCATGGTGCCCCCAATTGCAAAAGGGATCTCAAGAAAGAAGAAGTGGACCCTGGAATATCCAAACATGCACATTTCCTAATTTGCAGGGGACTGCAGCATCTTCGGCGTGGTCCACCAACTCCCCACGGGCTGCCGGGCTGCCTTTTCATTGGTCTCTTCTCTGACTTCGGTTCTGGGTCCAGCGTGAGGGATGGTTACCATGCTTGGCCATGACCAAGAAGGCCTTGTGTCCTGCTTGGCTACACAGCTTGCTAGGGGATGATGGTTTGGTCACTCTCATTCCGCCTAAGCTACCTCATGGTTTTGTGGTGGGGAGGATAGGTGGATAGGTGGGGAGGCAGGGATGGGTGGATAGACGGATTGATGGAGAGAGAGGGTACCCTGAACTCCTTGGTAGAAACTAATCCATTCACCTTCCACACATGTGCTGGGAAACTGCTTCTCTTTAGGATTTCAAACCATTAATGACTGCTTGGTATGAGTTTTTAAAGATGTAACAGCGTGTGTGTTGCATTTTGAGTCAAGTCCATAATGCACGGGGAGTGGTTTAACCCTTCTGCCCCCTGCAACGACCCTTAAAAGACCCTCCCCTGGCCCCCACTCCCAGTGCTGCAATTTGGCTGTTGGGTCCTTAGCACCAAACCCTCCCCTGGGATCTCCTACACCAAATCTGAGATGCACTTTTCACTCTGGGAAAAGTGTTTCTTTCCAGGTCTCATAAATCTGGTTTAGTTCTCCATTTTCAATAACAACAACACGAGATCTAAAAGCTGAGCATCAATTCACATGAAAGCATTCATGACTTTGGACTAATTTTCTTAAAAGCTGGTCAAATTAGCAGCTAATTAACCATAAACAGAGTCTGGCACATGTGACATTTTAGGCTCATGCCAAGCCAGGAAAGATGCTGTTGATGCTGAAATGTTTTTCCTCCAAATACAAGCTCCTTTTTATTTATAAGAGAAATAAAAGGCCTAAATTCAACAGCCCTTGCACATCCTCCCCCATCCCATACACAAACACACAAGATTTTGGTAGTTCAGTTTCTCCTGCCAAAGTGGATTTACAGATTGATTTAAAATCTTTTAGACTGCTTTTCTAAAAAGCTCAAAGAAATAACACAATTAAAAATACAAACTAAGTCTGCAATTTTAATTTTTACTCTGAATTTTATAATTTAGCACTGAAACCAGACATACTCCCCGGGCCTGCGGCCATATTAGCTTCTCCCGTTGAGGCTCCTTCCCGCAGCAGATTCTTCTGGCCTCCGTTGCAGAGGGGCTTCGCCTCTTGCATGCTGCAGACGGTTCCACTGATCCCAAGGAGGGACAGAGGAAGGAGGGAGGGCAGGAGAGCTTCCCGGTGACTTTTCTCGGCTAAGCATGAGAATCGGGAACAGGCTCAAGGCCCAGTCCTTGACCGAAGGGGCCTCCCAGGCCATCTAGTCTGACCTCCGGCACCAGCCGGCTCCGTTCACGACATGCCCATCATGTGGACGTCCAGCCTATCCTTGAACGCCCTCACCGATGGGGCCTCAACGACCTCCCGTGGAAGCCCATTCCACGCCCTCGGGGTCCTAACTGTCAGGAAGTGCTTCCTGGCATCCAAAGGAAACCTGGGCTCCCTGAGCTTTGCTCTGATGGAGCGCGTCCTGCCTTCCTCTGCAGGGGAGAACAGGCCTCTCCCCATCTCCATGTGACACCCCCTCACATACCTGTATGTCGCCAACATATCCCCTCGGCGTCTCCTCTTCTCCAGGCTGAAGAGGCCCAGTTCCCTCAGTCTCACCTCATATGGCTTCCTCTGCTAACCGGCCACCAACCTTGTGACCCTATGCTGCACTGACTCTAACCTAGTTATATCCTTTCTGTAATGAGGGGCCCAAAACTGAGCACAATACTCCAGTTGCGGGTGCACCAGAGTCGTGTAGAGTGCTAGTAATACCTCTCTTGATCTAAAAGCCACACTTCTGGCTATGCAACCAAGGGTGGTGTTCGCCCTCTTGACCACCGCATCACACTGCTGACTCATGTTTAGCCTGCGGTCAACCAGTATCCCGAGGTCCCTTTCACAAGTGCTGCTCTCCAGCCACTTGTCACCTAACCTGTACTTATGACACCTATTCCTATGCCCCAAGTGCAAGACCTTGCACTTATCCACATTGAACGCCATCCTGTTGTCTCCTGCCCACTTCCATAGTCTGTCCAGATCCTTTTGGATCTGGAATACCTGCTCCTCAGTTGTGGCCACTGCTCCAGTTTTAATGTCGTCTGCAAATTTGATCAGCAGACTGTTCACCCCTTCTTCCATGTCGTTAATGAAAAGATTAAACAGGATCGGCCCCAGGACAGAGCCCTGGGGGACCCCGCTTGTTACTGGCCGCCATCCCGATGATTCCCCACTAATGGTTACCTTCTGCTTTCGGTCAGTCAGCCATGCCCTAATCCACCGGACAGTGCTTTGGTGTATCCCAAAACTCCTCAGTTTCTCCACCAGGATATCATGGGGCACTTTGTCAAAGGCCTTGCTGAAATCCAGGTATACCACATCCACTGCATCCCCTCCATCTAGCCATCTTGAAACCTTGTCATAGAATTCCACAAGGTTTGCCTGGCAGTACCTGTTTTTGCAGAAGCCGTGTTGTGTGGCTGTCAGCCTCCCTTCCCTATCTAGCATCACTAGATCTCTCTCTATTATGAGCCTTTCCATTGTTTTTCCTACAATGGATGTAAGGCTAACTGATCTGTAATTCCCCATGTCCCTTCTACTACCCTTTTTGAAAATTGGGACCACTGGTGACACCCTCCAGTTCTCTGGAACTTCACCCGTTCTCCATGAAGCTCCAAAAATGGAGGCCAGCGGGCGTGAGAGAACCCCTGCCAACTCTCTAAGTACTCTCGGGTGTAACCCGTCATGGCCTGGCGCCTTTGTAATGTCCAATGCCCTGAGGAGCCCCTCGACTTCAAGGGGGGTGACTCTAATCTCTGCCCCTAAGTCCCCAGCCTCATCCAATCTCCTATACGGATCTCCCCCGTCCTGCTTTGGGGAGAACACAGAGGCAAAATAGTCATTTAGCATCTGTGCCTGTTCCCTCATATCAGTCACTGGATCTCCTTCCTACTTCTTTAGTGGTCCCACCACTTGTCTCCCCTTCCTCTTCCTATTTACATGCTGAAAGAAGCCCTTTTTGTTGCAACAGGAGAAATGAGCTGCCCAATTCCCACTCTCTTGCCCTGAAGTAGCCAGAGTCACCCTGAGGGTCAGGAGATTTACTGAAAAGGAGGAACAGAGGGGGAAATCTCAATTTGGACTCAGCTCTTTGCATGGCTTGGCACTTCTCCCTCAACTTCACTGGAAGGCTAGTACAGTAAGTCACAGTGAAAGAACTGAACTTCCAAAGGTCACCTTGAGTTTGGCGAGCAGATGGAAAAGAGGGAAGGGATCAGCTCACAACGCCTTTGTGCGCTGAGAAAATTGCCAACATCATAGCCAGTGCGAACAGGAGTGGATTGTCTTGGCCAGTGGGATTTGCAGCGCAGGACGCAGCTCCTCTCCAAGCCCTGAGCTGCAGTTCAGAAGTAGCTTCTTCCTCAACATCACTCAAGGACGCCTCATCTGGGAAGGACTGTGCCGGGCGCACCACCCATCAACCCGTTTTACTAATTAATGTTGACTTTAAAATAGTAACAGCAATTTCAGCCGCTGGATTGCAACATGTTTGCGGTATTGTAAGTACTGCAGGTGAATCTTTTAAATTGTTGTATTTTGCATATTTTAATTATTTTTGTTAACTGTTTTGAGAGCATTATGCTAATAGAATAGTAGATAAATATGTTTAATAAAATAAAATAATAAAATAAACTAAAATAAAATATTACAGTTTTTGTCAGATAAGGTTCATTAAAAATTGTCAGGGAGTGCCAGTCTTAGATTGTTGGTGGATTTGATGGCTTCGAATACAGGTGGGCCACAACACTATTTCCCATTGATTCCATTGATTCACCGGATGCTAAAAAGCCCTTTGACAAATTGTACAGGAAACTTATTTTAGTGACATTGAGAAATGTTAGTATTCCAATACAATTTTTTAAATGAGTTCAAATACTGTATTCCGCACTCATCAACAAGAGCTAGATCAGAGAACTTCAGTGGTTGGCCAGTGTAGACATTTAAATAAATAGACAAACAAATAACTAAATATAACGAATGCTTTTCTTTCTTACTAGTACTAGACAGAGATGTTACCTTTATCCCTTGATATCTGACATATGTTTAAAACCCCTGGTATTGACATAGAACAAAATAAAGGTATTCTCAAAGGCAGACACAATTTGCTGGAATTAAAATTATTTCTTAGGCTGGCAATCATTTATGCTTCAGTTGTTAATGCCACAGTTGATGCATTTAATCGACACCTTTGGTCTTTTCTCATGCTATTCAATTAACTGGTCAAACTCAGAACTCTTGTCTACTGACAGAACAATTCCCCTCACCCTTAACCTGAAGCTAGTTGAAGCAGGACAAATGCATACTGGCCTCACTTTCCTGCCATAAAGCAGGTTGGGAGGAGACAGGTGAGAACGGAATGCGGAGAGGGAAGCAAAAACCCAGCCAAAACCAAAACAAAAACCCAGATTGTAGAGGGTGTGTTCCCGACATTTCCCTCCATGGCTTGGGAGTGCAGTACGAGTTGGAGCACCTCCCAGCCCCAATCTACCCGGACACCACGCTCAGCCTCTGGGATCTTCCTCCAGGTGCCAACCCCTCAATAGGCGTGGAGCATGGCAACCAGGGGAAGGGCCTTTTCTGTGGTGGCCCTCATCTTTGGAACAACCTCTCTGCAGTAGCCGGCCTAGGGCCAAATGGCTATCTTTTCAGCACCAGGTTAGGACAGCTTTCTTTGCAGAGGCCTTTAAGGAGCTCCTGGTCATTCAGGGTCCTGACATGATTAGCCAGGTGCCTTTCTTTTATTCTTGGCTAGGTCTTTTTTATTGTATTTTGACATTATTTTATACTCTTTTAAATCCATTTTTAATTCTTGTCAATGTTTTATTTATTGTATGTTATTGCTTTGATACTTTGCTGTAAACCTCCCAGAGAGCTTTGGCTATGGACAGTATATAGATGATGATGATGATGATGATGATGATGATGATATAATGTTATGATTGGCTATGCCCCTTGCAGCAATTTGCAATGGTGAGGACCCTTTCCCCCCAAATATCTACTGTGCCCTCAGGCCCAAAAAGATTCCCTGCCCTTGAGGGGCACAGAGCCCTGCAGCCTGGAGGGGATCGGCTGCCTGAAGCATCTGTGTGAGAAAGAGACCCTGAAAGGGGACTCTTGATTTTCACAGCAGACACGGAGACCTTCCAGTGGTTTCCAGCTGTGCTCCTCCTCAGCAAGGGAGAATCAGCAACTTGTTGGGTTGCTGGTTTAGTCAAGCTTGACTAAATTCTCCAAAAAATCACTGGGAAGTTCATGTTGGCTCACTCCCATTATTGTTTTCAACCTGGTTTCCCCCCAGCTCATTTCAACTGGAAAGCACGCACTCTGAATAGGAAAAGTGTGTGCTTCTGTCCTTACTTTTTGAAAGTGAGCTGCAGGGCTAGTCCAAAACTCATTTTGGGGCAATATATTAGAGTGTGGTAGCCCCCCCCCCCACTCCACGGATTCCTGGATGAGACAGAAGATGGAGATCCAGGGCCTGTTGGCAGTGATGGCCTGGATGAAGGCGGGGGGGGGGGTGGTCCAGGTCTGTTGGAAGGGGCTGCACTTTCCCAAGACTCACAGCTCTGCAGCTTCATCATACTTCCACACTCAGCCCTGAGCCGGGACACCCAGGTCTTGGCAGTGGCCTGAAGTGCCCTTGCGCTCGTGAGCCACGGTGACTGGGCCACGGTGACATTCCTTCTGGGGGCCTGTAACACACTCTCTGAAGCATGTTTAGCAACTCCTGCTGGTTCGGGGGGCTGCTGCCAGGCTATGGCTGGCTACGGGGCACGCAGCTCCCCTGCAGGAACAGCGCCACTGGTTCCCAGTCTGTTTCTGGGCACAATTCAACGTGCTGGTGATGGCCAGAAATAAATAATAAAGCCCTGTATGAGGCTATCTGACAGACCACCGTCTCCCATATGAGCCTGTGCAGGCTCTGAGATCTCTGGGGGAGGCCCTTCTTTGGTCCCACAGGCATGCTTGGTGGCTGCCCCAGGGCTGACACCTTGCCTGTTCTGGCTCCCTAGGCAGGCGGAAACCTTTTTATTCCAGCAGACATTTGGGAATGGTCTGTGAGTTTGTGGGGGATTGTTTTATTCTTTGTATTGTTGGTTAGTATCTTTGATTGGGGTATCTGTTCGATTTTAATATTTAGATAATATTTAATTTAGTTAGATTTTTAACTTTTTTATATTTTTGAATGTTTTAAGGGTATGCATTTTAATGTTGTAACCCTCCTTGATTCTGAAGGTGGGATATAAATAAATAGGTGGGGAGGGGGGAGGGGGAGGGGGGGAAAGGTGGGATATAGACGCAAGAAATCAAGAAATAGCAATACAGAAAATCTGATTCCATCCAAACAGCATGTAATCATATTTAGATTCATGGTCAGTTATCTCTGCCAGGCAAGTATAGTGAAAGATGCCTGTGCCCAACTTCTTAGCTATTTAAATGTGGGTGTTTCTCTCCCCATTCATGTTATTTCAATTTCATGCAGCCTCTTTTTTCCAGTGGCAAATATTTGCCCATATCCAACAGCAGGCACTGCATTGGTTTCTTTTCTGAGGAAAAAAAATGGCCGCAATGTCCCCCAAACGGAGACGCTGCCCCCAACACGAGACAGCTGAAGCCGAGTTTCTCTTCCTACGAACACGCCTCTGTTCTCGGTTGTGGCACTGGCAGCCTTCCGCCAACCTGTCACCCTCCAAAACCAGCGTTTGCTGTTGAACTTCTGCTCCCAGAACCCTTAGCCAGCATGGCCATTCTGGCTGGGGATGATGGAGATGTAGTTTACGGGGATCTTGGAGGGACCAGGCTGAGGAAGCCTTCTGCAGGGCATTTGGAAACTTTCCCCTGGGCAAAACAGCCTATGAAGATGCAGCTTGGCAACAGCTCGATGCAGAAGGACAGAAAAGGCAGGGAGGGGAGACTTGCGGGGCGGCCAGCATACAGCCCGCCAGCAGATGAAATCAATACAGCCGGCGCATCTTGATTTCATCTTCCAAGTCTGCATATGCATTAGCTTATCCTGCGCTTCGTTCCATGTCAGAAATTGTGGCACAGCATCGTATGAAGGCTGCCATGATGAATAGCCCCAGATGTTAATCCCACAGGGAGCGTGAGTGGCTCGCCTGTTCTTAATCAGCCGTAAGTGAGCAAAGGTTAAAACAAATGACTGGCTAAGGCGGCGGTGGCCGGAGCAGCCACGCTCCGTCCGGATAGGCTGGGTAGGGGAGCAGCATCACTGCTCCCTTGCTCAAGGGCAGTCCGTCTCAGACCGTCCAAGTGAGGGATGGAATTTCATCTGCTCACCAATTCTGCACAACTTGCATCTGGCAGTGGCTGCCTTGGGCAAGCGAAGGAGTGGAGCTCTCCGCAAGGCGAGGGGAGGCGGCCTGGCCTCCCAGGGGTCAGAAGAGGCCTGACTTTAACTGTGTGCCCAACAGCCGCATTCTCCCCTGTTGTTCCTCCAGAAGAGGTGCCAGGTCCCAGTCCGGACTGGTCTCCAGCTATGGTGGGAGAGGAGCTTTTAAACTCTGGATCTGGAGCCCTGGAATAATGTAAAGCAGACATGGCTGCTCGGCACACTTTGAGGAGAGGGAAGTCAGCAAGATCAAACACTGATTCAGATTCTTTGGATTTCTCCGAGTTTGGTTATGCAATCAAACTAGCGTCTTCTAAATTCTGTGAATTCTGCAGACTTGCCAAGGTGTTTTTTACTTGCATGCAAATTTACTTGTACAAAAATAGGTGCAACTTATCACAGCATAAAGAGCAGGGTTGTGTGCATCTTCGGCCTCTCTTCACTGCTGCACTGAACAGCGTTGTTTTCCGCTCTGCTCGTGATTGCACACTGAGCTAAGACAACAGGCAAAATGCGCTGCAGCAGGGGAAACTCTGCGGTGGACTTTTTCTGCACTTTTCCGAGGTGGGGGGAATTCTGGATCCACCCATGAGTGCTTGACTGAAGAAAGGAAGCCTGAGCATCATGACATAGAGATGGAACAGATTTGGCGTTGTGCTGAGCTTTTCTCCCACATATTGCTTGGCCCATTCAAATGGATTAGAAAAAGAAATTCAGAGGCGACGTTGCGGAGGATTTCTCATGGGTTAGAGGTTTGGGCTGACATGGCTTGGGAGGCGGGCAAGGCATGCCCCAGTGCCCGGCTGCGGACATGCCCGGCCTCCCTGGCTGGCCAGCCTGCTGCTTGCATGTTGCTCCAGAAAGGCGTGAGAAGAGCTTTGGAGCGAAAGCCAGTATGGTGGGACAGAGGCGGCTGGGTGAGGGACTGGGGCAAGCTCCCTCTGCCGCACAGCTCAGCCGCCTCGCCTTCCTTGGCCGCTGGGGGCTTGCCCAAGCAGCCTGGGATGGGCAGAGTGGCTCACAGTCACCCTGAGCTCCATGGACCGTTGGGAATCTTCCGTCCTATCCCTGCCCCATACAGCTGGATTTTTGCACTGGGTTTTTCTCAGTTCCACATTTGTCTTTGCACTGAACTTGCACAAAGTTCTTCCCTTCAGAATGAGGAAAAACTCCACAAAAGCCAGGAAACTCTCAAATGATTCCAAGGTTGGGAGAAGGGTCTGAGACCACCTGGACCCCAGGAGCAGCATGCTGGATCCTGTACCCTGAGCTCCTCCGCTCTTCAGTTGCAGCCGTTCTGAGCGGCTTCCAGACAGGGCAGGGAGACAATTCCAATACGAGCAATATAAAATATTTCCCATGCGAGTTTCCCACTGTGTGTGCTTGAAGCAGTTTGATCTCCTGGTGTGTAACGTCTGCTTGATTGTGACCCTGCAGCTGAAGAGATGGGTGGGCTGAATTCTCCATCTTGAATTGAATCAACCAGCCAGATCTTTGGCAGAATGTCTGCAGACACCGCAGACCTGCAGACCGTCTTCATCATCTATTTTTTTCTTCCACTGCTAAATGCACACATGCAACCTGAGGAGGCCCGTGTGCAGGCAGAGAAATTATGACGGGTATGCAGGCTGCCTGATGAGGACGGGAGAAGACGCTTGCTGGCAGCCTTAACTGAATGGCATCTTGCCAGAAAACTTCCCAGCCCCTCTACTCCAAATGCTTTGATCTCACCACTTTGGAATGCTTCTCAATGAGTTGGAAAGTTTAGGAGTCAGATAATAGCCCCCCAATGCTGCCTGGTACTCAGAAGATCCCAAGCCTCGTTATCAAAGCCAGGCACCCGAGCTTCTGCCATCACCCGTCCTTTCCACAGGCAGGGATTGCTAGTCTCGGACTTGCAGATCGGGCAAAGCACCCCACTTCCTCTTCCCCTCCATGCACAGCAGACCCGGGGGGCATTAATTAGTGACTAAGACAGTCGAAGAGGCACAAACCTCACAAAGGAAAGTGGGGCAGGAGCTCCCTCAAATTTATGTTAGCACAGAAGCTGGGGGCTTGCGAAGTACATGCAAGGAAGAAAAATTGCCAGGCGCTTTGTTAAAAGAAGGCTTTTGGGGTGGGGGGTGTTGGGCACAGGCAGTGCCCATCTGTGTTTTGCCACCACACGGATCATTCCATAGGAGCATCAGAAGCTGCCCAGCAGATCCCAGGCTCCTAGAATCATGGAATATTAGAGCTGGAAGGGGCCAATAAGTCCACTGGATTCAACCCTGCTCAGTGCAGGACCCCAAGCTGAAGTATCCCTGCCAGAAGAACTTGACTTGGGGCTGCTGGAAAGCAGACTCCAATCTGCGGGTCTGAACCCAGAGATTCCAACAAATCCCCACTCCCAGGTGGATTCCTCACACATCCCTACCCAGGACTGAACCCTGCTATGCTCCACTCATTCATTGGCCATTGATGAGCACCCTGAGTCCAGTTCTGTAGCCATCTGTGTGTGGATCCACCCAGCTGTGGTTCCATCTCACCTGCTTTGAGCTAGTTTGCTGATCGGGAGATCATGGGGCACTTTGCCTGAGGCTTTGCTGAAGGCCAGAGAGATTACGCTCACCTCATTCCTACAGTCCACAAGGGAGGTCGCGTTAGTTCAGCTTAGTCTGGCAGGATTTCTTCTTCATGTTGTCTGCTAGTAATCACTACATGGTTTTCCTGGTGTTTGCAGCTGACTGCTTTATGCTCTGCTCCAGAATTTTCCCAGGGACTGATGTCCAGCTGACTGGTCCGCCATTCCTAGGTTCCTCCTTTTTGCCCATCTCAAAGAGAGGGACGCGCTAGCCCTCCTCCAGCCACCGAGCACTCCGTGTTTCTCGGAGACAATCAGCAGTGGCTCCTAGAGTTCTTCTGCCTGTTCCTTCATGGCCTGGGCTTGGGCCTGGATATTTGAGCTTGCTCAAAGCCATAAGGGGTTCCTCACCCATCAGTGCCAAGCACCAGCCCTGCCCCTCCAGTGTGTGCCTCTCTTTTGCCAGGGAGGCCAAAGACCAACTTTGGGGAGCAAACAGAGCACCCCTGTCTTTTCTTCATCATTGGCTGGCATTTTGGTCAGATGACTTGGTCTTTAGAATAGAGGAACCTTTTGTAACAATCCCTAAACTTTTGTCATTGGCTGGCATTTTGCCACCACCCCTGAGTAGACGAACTCCTCGTCTTCTCTGTGCCCTGGACTTGCCCACAGCCGAAGAAGGCATTTTGGCGCTTTCGGCATCCCGCACTAGCTTCCACTCCTTCAGCTGCAGCCTTCGTGACCCCATCCCTGCAATCCGCTGCGCCCTGCCTGCAACGCTTCCTCTGAGCCTGCCTTCCTTCCGCTTCCTACATGTGTCATTTTTCATTTTCCGGCCATCTCCAACCTTTCTGGGAAGCAACCAGGGATTCTCTTGTTGTCTTCTACCTTCCCCCCTCCCCTTGTTTGAATCATTTGTAACTGTACCATGAGAGCTTCCTTTTGTAAAAATCCCAGGCCCTGCTGTCCCCCATCTTGAATTTCTTTTCTCATTAGCATCGCTTGCCATTGAAACTTTCTTATCCTTGTTCTGAGTTTATTAAAAATGGCTTCTTAAAATGCAGGACACACATGTGGCTAGTCTTGACTTTCACTTTCTTTAGCATCGCGAATCCAAGCTTGGCACGGTCATTTTCCCTGGAGTGCCCACAGTGGCCCCTTTACCCACTAGGCCCCACCACTGGTTCGAATCCACTGCCCCTCTGGGTCAGTGCTGTCTCTCCCAGAGAGGGCTTGGCCCAGTTCCACCTGGACTGGCCAGGTATTCAACCTGCCACATCCTGCATGCCTGGGCACCTGCAGGGCTCCAGTGTCGGCAACGCCAGTCCAGCCATCAGGAACACCTCCAGAAATGCTCTGGGGAAAACTGGCCCTGAGAGAAGAATGCAGAAGAAACCGCAAAAGAGGACACAGGAAAGAGGAACCGGCCAGCAAAGCACACTGCAGATTCAGTGCAAACCTGGGTTCAAGGGAAGTGTCCCCATCCTTTGCCAACATGCTGTCCCTCACTCTTCCCTGAAAGTCTCCCCCGCTTGTGTCTTGATCCTTTTTGGTGGCTGGCCTGAGGACAGAGCCTGTCTGGGCAAGCCCATGATGGAAGAAAAAGGACAGAAATAAATGACTCACTAGCGGCATGCAAGGCTTTGTGGTCTATCTTGCCCACGGCCCATTCAGGGCCAGACGCCCACAGCTGTGTCACCCCGTTCTTTCCCTTAACTCTGAACTTCCTTGGGGGCAGGGCAGCCTTCTCCTTCCTCTCTTCCCCTTGAAGCTGCTCCTTGCCACCTCTCCCAGTCCACCTCTCCCACAGACCAGCTTGACTGGGTGGGTGCCCACCTTTCTACCAAGAAAGCCAATGGAGCGCCTTCGGTAGTGGGGGAGGGGGCCTGGTGCGGGTGCCACACTAAGTATTCTGTGCATAATCGGATCCAATATTAATGCTATTGATCACGGGCCAGACAAGCTCCCGCTGCCTTCCCACGCCCTTCACTTCCCCCACCCGCTCCGTCCAACACCTGCAGTTTGTTTGTGCAAGAAGGTATTGCAGCCCGGAGGCTCAAAGAACTGAAATGAGCTCAGCAATCCCTCAGAGCTGGAAGCAGCCCAAACTCTCTCTCTCTCTCTCTCTCTCTCTCTCTCTCTCTGTCTCTCGCTCTCTAGCTCTCTTGATTAATTTTGCATGTGCATCACCTGGGACTGAAGCCATGAAGCATCCCTGGCTCTTTCTGTTTCTGGAAGGTGCAGGATAAGCGCGAAAGGGAGACATAAGCAGGCACATGGTGCACACCGTATGGTAATGGCAGGCCGCGATTAAGTCGATGGGAGCAGAAGACACCTGGATGCAGTCATGCTCCACGGCGGATGAGCCACCCTCACAACTCATGGGAAGGGAGAGGCACGTTGACGTTGATCCCAGGCCTTGGCGTGGATTGGCCAGAGGGCAGGAACAGAGCTGCCCCCCCCCCCCCGCCACTGCAACTGGGAGGAAACGTCCTCCTAGCTGCTCTCCTCTCTCCCCACAAGTGCAAAGGCCAGAGGCTTTCTGTCATGTTCGTGATGAAAGCAGGATGCACCATCCCTGCAAGGACCTGTCGCTGGCTACAGCTCTGGAGCACACCCTCCAAGGATGGAATCTGGACTACAGTTCCCATCACTCCTGACTGCTGGGGTCAGTGTGAATTGCCACCCAAAACTTCAGGAGGCAGTCAGGTTGGGGAAGGCGGGCTCAACCTGCTCGACAGCTTTGCTTGTATCTGCCCCTTCTGCCTGGCCCACCAGGACTTCGCTCAAAGTGTAGCCTCACTTGTGAAGTGGGCCTGGGGCGAGAGGTTGCCCTGTGGAGCTTAAGGCCTCTGAAGCAACCCCGTGAATCTTAGCAGACCTCTTCAGATTGCCTCAGGAACGGTCACATGCGTTGCCTGAGCAGGACACCAGCACGGCGGGAACTGCCCCACTGCCGGGGTGTTTCTCCGACCTTCGTCTTTCCAGGCAGCTCACCACACATCTCTCCTGAGGAGGAGTCCCAGGTCCGCTGGAGCGGCACTCGGTTCGGGTGCCGACTTGCTTCTGTGCAGACACTGGAAGCCCGTAGTGGAGTTGGAGTGCCTGGCTTTAGAGCTGGAGTGGGCATTACCAAAATGTGGGGCACAGACAGAGCCAACTGGATACAGTCACCTCCGGATATAAACCGTAGAGGAAGGGCAGAGTAGGGCATACTGGTGGAGGCACTGCTCTGAATGCGGAAGAGGACTTTAATTGACTTTAATTATAATTTATATTTAGTTATTGATTGCTTCCCCTTCATGGATCACTGCCTTGTCGTGGCGAAGGGGCTTGTGTAGCTCAATGAAGCTATGAGCTCTGCCGTGCAGGGCCACCCAAGACGGACAGGTCATAGCAGAGAGCTCTGACAAAACTGGAGAAGGAAATGGCAACCCACTCCAGTATCTTTGTCATGAAAATCCCATGGACAGCACCAAAAGGCAAAAAGATATGATGCCGGAAGATGAGCCCCTCAGGTCGGAAGGTGTCCAATATGCTACTGGGGAAGAGCAGAGGGCTAGTACTAGTAGCGCCAGAAAGAATGAAGCGACTGGGTCAAAGCCGAAAGGACACTCAGTTGCCGATGTATCTGGAGGTGAAAGGAAAGTCCGATGCTGCAAAGATCTTTACTCCATAGGAACCTGGAATGTAAGATCCATGAATCAAGGCAAGCTGGATGTGGTCAAACAAGAGATGACAAGACTGAACATCGACATCTTAGGAATCAGTGAACTAAAATGGACAGGCATGGGTGAATTTAGTTCAGATGACCATCAGGTATACTACTGCGGGCAAGAATCCTTCAAAAGAAATGGAGTAGCCTTCATAGTCAATAAAAGAGTAGGAAAAGCAGTACTGGGATACAATCTCCAAAATGACAAAGTGATCTCAGTTCGAATCCAAGGCAAACCATTCAACATCACAGTAGTCCAATTCTATGCCCCAACCACTGGTGCTGAAGAGGCTGAAGTTGACCAGTTCTATGAAGGCCTACAACACCTTCTAGAATTAACTCCAAAAAATGATGTCCTTATCATCATGGGGAATTGGAATGCTAAAGTAGGAAGCCAAAAGATAACTGGAATAACAGGCAAGTTTGGCCTTGGAGTACAAAATGAAGCAGGGCACAGGCTGGTAGAATTTTGTCAAGAGAATATGATGGTCATAGCAAACACTCTTTTCCAACAACCCAAGAGATGACTCTACACATGGACATCACCAGATGGTCAACACAGAAATCAGATTGACTATGTGCTCTGCAGCCAAAGATGGAGAAGCTCTATACAGTCAGTAAAAACTAGACCAGGAGCTGACTGTGGCTCAGATCATGAGCTACTTGTTGCAAAATTTAGGCTTAAGTTGAAGAAAGTAGGGAAAAGCACTAGGCCAGGAAGACCTAAATCATACCCCTGATGAATATACAGTAGAGGTGACAAATAGATTCAAGGAATTAGATCTGATAGACAGAGTGCCTGAAGAACTATGGACAGAGGTTCCCAACATTATACAAGAGGTAGCAACTAAAGCCGTCCCAAAGAAATCATGGAGAAAGCTAGGGAGTTGCAGAAAAAACATCTACTTCTACTTCATTGACTATGATAAAGCCTTTGATTGTGTGGATCACAACAAATTGTAGCAAATTCATAAAGAAATGGGAGTACCAGACCATCTTATTTGTCTCTTGAGAAACCTATATGCAGGTCAAGAAGCAACAGTGAGAACTGGACATGGAACCACAGATCGGTTCAAAATTGAGAAAGGAGTTCGGCAAGGCTGTTAACTGTCTCCCTGCCTATTTAACTTATATGCAGAGCACATCGTGAGAAAGGCGGGGCTAGATGAATCACCAGTTGGAATTAAGATTGCTGGGAGAAGTATCAACAATCTCAGATATGCAGATGACATCACTCTGCAGAAAGTGAAGAGCAGAGTGAAGAGCAACTAAAGAGCCTCTTGATGCGGGTGAAGGAGGAGAGCGCAAAAGTTAGCTTAAACTCAACATTAAGAAAACTAAGATCATGGCATCCAGTCCTCTCACTTCCTGGCAAATAGATGGGGAAGAAATGGAGGTAGTGACAGATTTTATTTTCCTGGGCTCCAAGATCACCGCAGACAGGGACTGCAGCCAAGAAATTAAAAGTCGCTTGCTCCTGGGGAGGAAAGCTATGGCAAATCTAGACACCATACTAAAAAGCAGAGACATTCAAAGATAGGCTGGACATGCACATGGTGGGCATGTCATGAGCGGAGCCGGCTGGTGCCGGAGGTCAGACTAGATGGCCCAGGAGGCCCCTTCTGACTCGCTCTGTTTCTATGTTTCTATGACATCACCCTGCCAACAAAAGTGCATATAGTCAAGGCAATGGTTTTCCCAGTTGCAATGTATGGCTGTGAAAGTTGGACCATATGGGTTGGACACGACTTCGCGACTAGCAATAACATTGATTGCTTATATAATATTTTTCTGTTAATTTATTGGTTGTATGTTATCATGCTGTTTGTGGTTTTATAATTTTATTTGTGAGATGGTTGTAACCTTTTATTTTACTGTTTTAATCTATTCTATCTGTTTCTTCTATTGCATTATATTCTGCTTTCAGCATTTGTAAGTCACCCAGAGAAACTTTGGGTTATGGGCGACAAGGAAGCGGAATGAAATAATGAAATAATAACAATAAATAATAAAGTCCAGCAGATTCAATAACGCAAAATGTGCTGACTTAGAAAAATAGAAACAGAGCAAGTCAGAATGGGTCTCCTGGGCCATCTAGTCTGACCCCCAGCTCCAGTCGGCTTCACTCATGACAAGTCTCCCATGTTCATGTCCAGCCTATCCTTGAACACCCTCACTGATGGGGCCTCAACCACCTCCCGTGGACATGCATTCCATACCGTCGGGGTCCTAACTGTCAGGAAGTGCTTCCTGGCATCCAAATGGAACCTGGGTTCCCTGAACTTCACTCTGTTGGAGAGAGTCCTGCCTTCCTCTGCAGGGAAGAACAGGTCCCTACTCATCTGCATGTGACACCCCCTCACATACCTGTATGTCACCAACAGATCCCCTCTGAGTCTCCTCTTCTCCAGGCTGAAGAGACCCAGTTTCCTCAGTCTCGCCTCATATGGCATCCCCTGCAAACCGGCCACTATGGCCACTTGTGGCCCTATGCAGCACTGACACTAACCTGGCTTCCTGTAATGAGGGGCCCAAAACTGAGCACATTACTCCAGTTGCGGGCGCACCAGAGTGGAATAGAGTGGTAGTAATACCACTCTCGATCTAGAAGCCACACTTCTGGCTATGCAACCAAGGGTGGTGTTCGCCCTCTTGACCACCGCATCACACTGCTGACTCATTTTTTGTTGTGTTAGTCATGAAGTCATGTCAGACCCATCGCGACTCCAGGGACAACATTCCTCCAGGCCTTCCTGTCCTCCACCATCCCCCGGAGTCCACTTAAGCTCACACCGACTACTTCAGTGACTCCATCCAGCCACGTCGTTCTCTGCCGTTCCCTTCTTATTTGGCCCTCAACTGTTCCAGCATTTTGCCAGCATTAGACTCTTCTCTAGTGAGTCCTTCCTTCTCATTAGGTGGCCAAAGTATTTGAGTTTCATCTTCACTATCTGGCCTTCTAAAGAGCAGTCAGGGTTGATCTCCTCTAGCACTGACCGGTTGGATCGCCTTGCGGTCCAAGGGACCCACAGGAGTCTCCTCCAGCACCACAATTCAAAGGCATCAGTCCTTTTGCGCTCGGCCTTCCTTATGGTCCAGCTTTCATAGCCATACATTGCAACTGGGAAAACCATAGCCTTGACTATATACACTTTTGTTGGCAGGGTGATGTCTCTACTTTTTAGTATGGTGTCTAGATTTGCCATAGCTTTCCTCCCCAGGAGCAAGCGTCTTTTAATTTCTTGGCTGCAGTCCCTGTCTGCGGTGATCTTGGAGCCCAGGAAAATAAAATCTGTCACTACCTCCATTTCTTCCCCATCTATTTGCCAGGAAGTGAGAGGACTGGATGCCATGATCTTAGTTTTCTTAATGTTGAGTTTCAAGCCAACTTTTGCGCTCTCCCCCTTCACCCGCATCAAGAGGCTCTTTAGGTTCTCTTCACTTTCTGCCATGAGAGTGGTATCATCTGCATATCTGAGGTTGTTGATATTTCTCCCAGCAATCTTGATTCCAACTGGTGATTCATCTAGCCCTGCCTTTTTCATGATGTGCTCTGCATATAAGTTAAATAGGCAGGGCAACAGTAAACAGCCTTGCCGAACTCCTTTCTCAATTTTGAACCAATCAGTGGTTCTGTGTCCAGTTCTCACTGTTGCTTCTTGACCACATGCAGGTTTCTCAAGAGACAAATAAGATGGTCAGGTACTCCCACCTCTTTAAGAACTTGCCACAATTTGTTGTGATCCACACAATCAAAGGCTTTAGCATAGTCAATGAGGCAGAAGTAGATGTTTTTCTGGAACTCCCTAGCTTTCCCCATGATCCAGTGTATGTTGGCAATTTGATCTCTAGTTCCTCTCCCTCTTCGAAATCCTGCCTGTACTTCTGGTAGTTCTCGGTCCACATACTGCTGGAGCCCAGCTTGCAGGATTTTGAACATATCATGACTCATGTTCAGCCTGCAGTCAACCAGCACCCCAAGGTCCCTTTCACAAGTGCTGCTCTCCAGCTGCTTGTCCCCTAATCTGTACTTAAGACACCCATTGCTATGGTCCAAGTGCAAGACCTTGCACTTATCCACACTGAACGCCATCCTGTTGTCGCCTGCCCACTTCCATAGACTTCTCACAAGCAGCACTGTGGCAGTGCCTGACCCCTGAACAAATTTAGTTGTGGGAACATGGTTCTGTAGAGCAGAATGCTGCTGGTGATCCTGAGATGGAGAAGGAGACCAGGGAAGCCTGCAGCAGAGGCAGTGCTGTAAGAAAGCGGGGATTCAGCGGTGCACGCGCTGCCTTGATAGATGCACGTTCCAGTTCCTGCCAAAAGACCAGGCGTCTTGACGTCCTCAGTGGTGGCCCTCTGGGGTGGTGAACAAGCCAGGCAGAGACCACCCTGGATTCAGTTCTACGTGGGCTGCCCAGGACATGTTCCGGAGGGAACTGTTACTGAATGACCACCGTGCAACTCTGTCTGATAGCTAAAGGCAGGCCAGGCTTGTAAAGCAAATTTCAGGACCCGTGATTTGTTCGTTCTGCGAATAGTTCCAACTGCTGTGATTTAAAAGCTTGCCACAAAGTATTTGATGATTCATGGGAGTAAGGATTTTTATCTAATTACATTCATTACCTGCTTCATTATGTGTTCATTAGCTGTGCTTAATGGCTTAGGGTTGAGAATTTGATTCTCGCATTGTTGCCTGTAATGTATTTATTTTTGTTTTCACAGAATTCAGAGGGCAAAAGATGTGTGCTTTCATCTGACCTGCTTTTATAACTGCTGGAGGGAAACTAACAGAGAGACCAGTTTTTAGCTACCTGGGTGCAACCACAAATTCGGGAATTTGCAAACATTTCCCCCCAAAAGCTTTCCAGCTGCTGTCCGGGATCGCAGGCACGGCATCTTCACAGGCCTGAAACTGCCTGGGCTTGCACGGCTGAGCTCTGGAGGCAAGCTGCCATTGGGCTGGGAGGCTGGCAAGTAGCGGCCCCTGTGTGGCAAGGCTTGGCCGGTGGACTGGTCTGCAGTCAGCAGCCTTAGAGCATCAGGCAGAGCCCTACTGGCTGCGTGTGTCACCTGACCATTCCCGAGCTGGTCCTTCTCGCTCTCTGCGCTGGTGGGCCATCAGTGCGGCCAAGAGGCAGGTCCACCTTGCCGCTTCTGGCACATGGCAGGGATGCAGGGGAATGCAGGTCATCAGATGGGTGACAGGATCTTACACGCATGACAGATGGGATGACTTTCAGTGTGGGTGTCAGGAGTGGAAAATGCACAGAGAGTCCCCCGGCCCCGCAGGATTGGGAAGCCAAGCTCTCCCCCATGGTGCACGCTTGTGAGAGCAAAGCAAGGCTTTGGGCTTCCCTGCGACATGGAAGCAAAGCTGCCAGTGTTGACACCACTGAAAACGATCCTGGACCAGCGAATGGAACAGCTTGCATTTGGATTCAAAGACAAATCCACGGGATTTTGCTAAGCCCATAAGTGGCAAATGGAGCTGCATTTTGCTGGTGTGGCGAAGGGGCAAAAGAGTCTGCCAAGGCTAATGTTTAATCCTGAGGTTATTCCATTGCCACCCCTCCCCAAACCAAACAACAGCCCCTTCCTTCCTTCCTGGTTCCTCCCACCCCTTCCAAATGGGCCAGTAAATCAATAATGAACTGGCACTTGGATCACAGCCTTTGCACTGGCACCAAAAAGGGCTTTGAGCTCTGCCCTTTCCTTTTCACATGCAAGTATGAGGGACAATTTTTGGAACTCTGCGTGTGTGCATGTCTGAATATCAGGCTCAGAGCCAACTTCTAAATTTCATAAATGCCATTTCTCCCTGCGCTCCTCAACCCATGCCATCCCCTCCATTTCTGCCTTCTTGCTGAGTGACTGGTGGACTGGGTGGACTCCCAGTGAGCAGCCCAAGACCCCTTTCTAGGATGAGTGCATGCAAGGTGCAGAGTTGCCAGGTAAAGGTTGGGAAATGAGGGTTCTGCAATGGATTTGGGCCAAGGCTAGAAGAGCTGTAAAGGGAATCACTGTCTTGCAACCACCCATTAACAGGAACTCATAGAAATGGCCCAGATTTTGAAGGTTTTCTCTCCCTACTGCCCTCTGCAGGGCTGGACCAAAGCAACTCATCTTCCCACAGTTGTTAGGGCAGGAGGGCAGGGCTCGGAAAGTAGATGAGGGCAGTTTAAAAGAAAAGGCAGCCCAGAACCCACAGAAGGAGCATCCATGTGCTCCCCAAGCCCGCACCCCAAACCGAATCCTCTGTTGGGACACTTTATCTGGTGCCATTTTGAATGTCAGGCAATAAATCTAGGGGCCATTTTAGTTCGGTTCCATGGCCGAATGGGGACAAGAGCCCCGCTTTCCAGGGCCCACCAAGCATTCGGGCCGTGGCGCCTCACTAGCTCTCTTACAGTTAAGCCTAAATTTGTCAGAGGTAAATATGTTGATATCTTCTTTTGGACTTCTAACCTTGCCTGATTTATAACTCTCCCTGCAAATTTTACTCTGCATATCCAAGATAACCCATAAAGGGCATGGCCCCTCCATGCTGAAATCCCATTAAGTCTTCTAGGAAATCAGTTTTGTGTTTTCCCTTAGTTTATATGCAGAGCTTCTCTGGAGCTATTTTCCGTTTATACTTCGAACAGAGGGGAAGTGAATTTGGAGTGTTCTTGGTTTCCCTCTAACAACATTTTCCATGAAGATTAAACCAGAGAGTAAAAACGGAGAGCAAAACCAAGGTGCTTACACCTTGAAAATGCTGCTTGCGGGTGCTGATTTATTCCCAGCCACAGGGCACAAGCTCTTTCTTTTAAATCATTTCACAGAACCATTATCTTCCGGTTTACCCACAGCTCTGGCCACTGAGGGCAGCTTTCGAAGTCACAATTTAAACTTGGCTGGTTCTGTTTGGAATTGGCTGCTTTCTACAGTCACTCAGACCCAGGAAGTCTTTCTTTAGCTCATCGGATCAAGTCCCTTTTGCTGGTTCACCACTGCACAGGGTTTGACTGAGATGCACAGGAACAAGTGAGCTGAACGCTCCAGCGAGAGCCTTACCTTGTACCCGAGCTGGCGATGTGTCCGTGGCTGCCCAGCAGTGGGGCAGCGCAGCCAGGCTTACGGGCACAGCTCTCGCCCCAAAAGCAGAGGTCCCTGTTCCCTCTGAAGTTAGCTGCACTTCTCAAAGCAGGGGGTGTAAAGAATTGTCCCGGCAACAGCCAGTTGCTCCCTGCAAAGTGTTTTTGTGTGGCTGGGTCATGGCAAGGCCATTGAGACCCTCTGGGTTCAGGAAGTAGCCAAGGGTTGAATATGGGTTGAATGTGGGATATTGTTGAACTGTGTGTTGTTGTTGAAATATGGGTCATTCTCTTGCCTGACCCCAGGTGTGGTAACAAGCTATTTGACCAGGAACAACCCATGAATAGAACCCATGGTTTGTTATCCTGCTTGGGTTCAGACAATATAATACACATTTTTAGTAGCAAGCCATGGTTTGATAACCCACAACTAGACCTTTAGATCTGCTCCTAGATGAAAGCTGCTAGAATAGGTTCATTCACATGGATCAAAGAGGCCTTGGATGGGCTTTCTTGCTGCTGAGGCTGCAAGCACTGGCCGAATGAGCACCACACTGAAGCCCCACTCCGGTGTCCCCCAAGGGACTTCCTGACGGATTGATGGGTGGGTCTCAGGTTGCCTTGGTGCTCCATCGGAGGAGCCACGGGAATGTGTGGAGGCGGGAAAAAGAACACCTGCCGAGTTCGGCCTTCGGTGTCCCAGGACGAGGGGAAATTCCTCCTGTGGCCGCATCACCCTGCTCCTTCTTCGCCCTGCCTGATGACTGACTGCACGGGAAACGTAGTGCATGGCCAAGATAGGATGCGGGGTGAGGCTTGCTGCCCTTCAGGAGAGGGGACGGGACAACTCGGGGGGGGCACCATTTCTGCTGGTGCCTTGCAACTCAGGAACTTTTTGGTCCGCCTGGGGCCCCATCTTCCGAACTCACCCACCAGGGCAGCTTTGCAAATGCATCGGCTAAAAAAATGCCCATGGCTTTGTGCGTCTGTAAACTGAAGTCTGCACCCTTTATTAGTTTTTGCGGTACAGTAATATTTCACCCAGCAAGACAGTCTGGCTGCATTTTATTTCACAGACTTTGGGAAGGAGGCTTTCCTCGGCTGGGGATGAAAAACCCCCTTTATGCATCATGAAGCCCGGAATTCAGAACTGGCAACAGTCCCTGGAGGTTTTTACATGGCGGGTGGCAAGAGGGAGGGAGGGAGAGGGGTAAAAGAGCGAGAGAGTAAGAGAGAGCAAGTACAGGAGAACAAGCTTCCTATATGAAACACAGATGCGAGTGGCAATTGATGAGGCAGCCTGGTCCATGTTCATCTCGTGTATTTCCAGTCATCCGTCCGTTCCATTTCTGCATGCAGTTTGGTTGGTACAAATGTGTGAAAAGCCACTTTTATTTTTGTATGCAATTTCCTCTAAAATGCCATCTTGTATGCAAGTTTCCATAACGTTCACATTTTTGTCTGGGGGCACTGGAAGGTGCAAGGAGGGGGGTTAACGGTTTTCAGCTGGACTTCTCGGGGCTCTGGGTAGGGGCTCCAGGGTCAGGGAAATAGACCGGGGGGATTTCGGGGCCCAGGCCAAGCAGGGGCGCCTCAGACTGGGGCCAGCGCTGGGCTTGGCTTCGCAGGGTGTGCTCTGTGCCCTCAAGCAGCCGCCTCCTCCCCGCGGCCCTCCCACTTCCCTCTCCCTGCGGGCAGTAGCTCAAGGTCTAGAGCCTGGCCACTGCCTGGCTGAACTGCCCCTCCTTTGGCACGACTCCATCAGGGTGATCAGCAAGCGCCCAGGTGAGCGCCACGGCTCACCAGAGACAGGGCAGGCACCCTCCCCGGCATGCGGCTGCTTCGGGCTGGCCGGGGCTCTCCACTCGTTTGCTCGGTTTCCAAGGCTCACCACTTGGGAAAGGATGACCTCATGGCAGAAACGGGAAGATGCCATAGGTAGCCATGTGGTTCTGATTAACAAGATGGCCTCCTTAGTGTGTGGCAGCCTGGAAATTTCCATCTGCCCTGAACAGACCCTTCTACTCCCCGCAGTGAAACCACATCAGCTGCTGCTCACTTAATTAGAGGGACAACTGAATTTGCTTTCTCTGTCCATGTTTTTAAGCCCCTGCAAGTTAATACAGATCAAAGAGAAATAAATCACCTTCCTGAAACACATTTGAGCGCTCTGATGAAAACACACCGTTTCATTTTACGTCCCTGCTAACAACAAAAGGGGCATTTGTGATCCGACTCATGCAGGAAGGCCGTGAAACTCACCAGCAGATGCGGGTGTGGGGCTGCCCATGGGCTTAAAACCACCAGGGAGGGGGGGGTTGCCCAGGTGCTCTCATTCTCATGTGCTCCAAGCATCACCCCTGGAGGACTAGCATCCCCCAGAGTCACTGATGCTTGTGGGGGACTTCACGCTTCTTCCTTAAGAGACGCTCCTCCCCCGCCCCCCGCATTCGTGGTGCTGTGGGATGGCCGGCAGAGTGCTGACCAGTGGAGAAGGAGATGCGACGGGGGGCAAGCTGGGCGAGCGACACCCAGAGCCGAGGGTCTGGCCTGCCCTCGGCACCAAGCCCCCCCCCCCCGCAGCACCTGCCCTTCCTCCGTGACATCACTGGCGTCCTCTGGGGAGGGGGCAGGGCCTCCGAGGCAAGAAAGCCAGGCCCCACGGCACGCACCAGGCTTGCGGGCGGGAAATGGGAGCTGGGTCAGTTCCAGGAGGAGATCCTGAGCAGGCAGCCGGGGCAAGGAAGAGGTGGTGGCGCTGCTCCTGGGGCCGAAGACCCGGGGGCTCAGCCGGGCCCCACGAGGGGCATGTGCGCATGAAGGAGGCGTGTGCACCACTCTGGTGAACACGGGAGCGGGGACCAAACCCCTGGGGAGCAGGGACTCCCTGCTTCCGGAGCTGGAGGCCATTTCCCAGTTCATGTTACCTACCGCAAAACACAAATGACCAGGGTTGGCCAGATAAATTTGGCAGCCCACATCCCTGCCCCCTGGCAGATACATTCATGGGGGTGTTCTTTCCCTCCATTATTTTGTTTCAAGGATTGGGAGAGAAACAGGAGAGGGAGATGGTTTTCCTGCATTTTTCTCAGACCTGTAGAGCCAGTGCAGGATGTGTCCCCGTGGGAAACCATTCACTTCTGTGAGAGAAAATAAAGGGAGCCTCCTGAGGAGGGGCCACCATCCCCAGGTACTGGTGCCTCGTGGTCCCACTCAGGTGTGACACAAGCATCCGGACGGAGCTTCCCAAAGAGCAAATCCTTGAGCCCTGGTGTTCCAAACAGGCTATCCCTAAGCTGCTCGTGGGAGCAGCTGTCTGCTCCGATTCTGGTGTCATGGTAGGCAGGACTTCATCCATGGATGGGGGACTCTGTAGGGCGCCTAAACTCTCTCAGGCTGTTCTTGGAATCCGAGCCTTGAAACACCCTTTGGATGCAATGAAGATTGCTAATCGAATACAAGGGCTTCCACCCATCTCCCTGGAGAGTGCCCCCTTTATCCACTCTGTCAATGGTAAAACCATATTTTAACTTCCCACCTAATTGGACTGTTTGGAAAGAGCTGTTTGCCAATCAGCAGGAGAATAAGGGAAGCCTTTGATCATAAAGTTCTGCTTTCCCCTGAGTCCTGCCTCCTTTGCTCTGCTTGGTGTGGAAAATACGACTTTTTTCCCTTTCCACAGGAAATCAAATGCTTCAGCGTATCACCTCATCAGGCTACAAACCACTGAGGGAGTCTGTTGTGGAGGTGAATCCAGCACAGTAGCCAGAAGAAAACGCAGGCCTTTTTTGGATGCTTTCATGTTAATTGAATAATGCTGGAAAAATATGGGTGAAGCAGCAGGAGATGGGGATGGGATACTGGAGTTGGATGTTTCAACATCCACCATCCCCAGCCCCACTCAATTCCACTTCAGATCCATCCCCAGATTTAGCCCAGCCCAAAACTGATCCATATCAGAGTGGACTGGGGGACCCTAGGAAGTGCCCAGTGATGATGGGCTCCATGGTAAATGTAGTTCCCAAGTTCCCCAGTGTCTCTAAAGTACTCAGCATCCCTGGGTACTTACACAAAGGTTGCAGTCCTCTGCACAGACACTAGCAGAAACATAATGCTGAAGTGGAGCACACAAAGAAACTCGCTTGCTGAGGCAATCGGCACCTTCTTGACAAAGCCTTCCTTTTTTACCGATTGCTTTTCCACTTCCAGTCCTCTCCAGCAACGGATGAGTGAGAGCCAGTGTGGCGTAGTGGTTAAGAGCATGGGACTGGGACTCAGGCGATCCGGGTTCAAGTCCCCGCTCAGCCATGGAGCCAACTGGGTGACTTTGGACCAGTCACAGACTCTCAGCCCAGCCTACCTCACAGGGTTGTTGTTGTGGGGATAAGATGGAGAAGGAGAGATGATGTAAGCTGCCTTGAGCCCTCTGGGGAAAAAGGCAGGATATAAATCGAATGAATGAATGAATGAATGAATGAATGAATGAATGAGATCGTTGGTCAGTGTTGCAATCACCCTGGCCACTGCTGGGCTTTGTAGTGAGTGCATGCCATGGGCTCTGATGTGCAAGGATCTGCACACTCGTTCCCTTGCTTTGATCTTCTCTTTGTTCTTCCTGTGGCAAAATACCCGTGGGGGCAAGGCACATGCATGGGTGGATCTAGTCCCGCTGCAGCAGTGCCTAAGGCCTCTCGCCCAGCTTCTGCAGAAGGTCTTCTGCCTAACCCCACTGTATGGCCAAGCCTCTACTTGCCCACTGGAGGGAGCTGGTTCCCCCAATTTCCCCAGAACCATGACGCTAAACAGCTGTTAAAGGGCCCCTAGACAGATCAGCCAACTTCTCAGTCTCTGCAGTCCCGCATCACCTCTTCTTCCCTTCCATGTGTTTCATCCTGAATTCCCAGCCAGGAATGGTGAGCAGCACAGAAACAGATGTAATAAAATTGAGAATATTCGTTGAAGCAATGCACTGAGAAGCCAAAAGCATGAACCCATTGGATACGGCAAGTGAAAAAGCTCTCGGAGCCCAAAGGTTTAACTAGGTGAGGAAATCGCAGCCCTTCCGGAAATAATGCAAGGACAGGTCCGGTGCGCATCTCTGTGGAAGGAGTTCTGCAGGCTGGGAGGGAGAGCAGGGAAACAGGCACAAAGCACACGGCAGAGACATCACCAGCCAGAGCGTGCCAGCGTGAAACCAGCACCAGCAAAAGTTCAGAGGATGGCAAACTTTGCAAGGGTTGCAGACTTTGATGGGCGCCACTGCTCAGCCTTGCTAACAGCTCTGATGTACTGTTAATGCCGAGAAGCAATTTTATGTTTAAAAAATGCACGTGCAGACAAAAGCATGGGCTGCTCAGGGCTGCCCAATCCTCTGCAGTCGGTGCGCCAGTGAAATTCATCTCAGTCTGTTTTCAGTCAGGATTTACCCACTTTGCACCTTCCAGACCAAATGTGGGCTCAGATACAAAGTGCAGTTGAAGGACGTACTTTTCGGAACCTGCAGGGTGATTCACACACATGTGCTTGTGTGTTGAACAGTGTTGCAACCATCTGAAAAATGCACATGAAAAATACCGTATTTTTTGCTCTATAAGACTCACTTTTCCCCCCCTCAAAAGGAAGGGGAAATGTCTGTGCGTCTTATAGAGTGAATATGTGTGTGCAGCAAGTCTGTCAGATGTGCAGCCCACGGGGAAGTGATGGGGAATGTGCCTGTGATCATGTGCCCATTTGATTCAGAGTATTTTTTTTCTTATTTTCCTCCTCTAAAAACTAGGTGCGTCTTATGGTCAGGTGCGTCTTATAGAGCGAAAAATACAGTAGGTGCTTTTGCAAATACGTTTTAATCAGTGCGAGTAGAATTTCTACATTTCAAAGGAGCCCACAATTCAGAGGTACCTGTGGAGAAATATGAATGAAAGTGCACGTGGGTATTCATACGAAAAAGAAAAAAGCTTGCAATCCAGACTCAAGTTGGAATACTCCTTGAGTTGCAATTCAGAGAACTTCAGCAAGCTCAGGTTTTGAGCTCCCTCTTCCCCAGAATCATCCAATGCCTGTGCATTGCTGGGTTAAGCCACATGCCTAGGGGCCAGTGTGAAGCTGCATGGCACCTTTCCACCCAGCCGGCTGCTCTCACTAAGCCTTTGAGAAATAGCCCGCCTGATTCTGAGACCCCTGCTCTGCAGCCCTGCCCAGACAGCTGCTGTGCCGCCGGGAGACTTCAGCTACATCCACAAGTGCTGCAACACGCGTGGTGTCGCCTCCACAACGCCTCCCACAAAAGAGCAGGGTGAACGTTTGCGGCTGTGGACGGAGGGCTGATTTTTCTGACAAGCTATGCCTGTTGGGCATTTGTGGAGAGCTGGGTGGCGCCTTCTGTCAGAACCCTCTGCCACACTCTCTTCCCGTGCTCTTGGACAAGCCCCTTCCTGTAAAGATGGAGAAAACAGGGGAGGCGCTGCAAGGACAGGCCGGGAAAGGCAGGGAGCCCCATGGCTGACTTGGAATGTCCCGCTCTCCCTGCCCGGCCTATGCCTTGGGGGGCCAGCAGCACAGTTACCCCATGGCTTTGGCGCACCGCTGTGCCCTTTGCAAGGCTTTGGAGCCCGCAAGCAGACGGAATCCCCGAAGCCTGGCACTGGTCTGTCCTCGAGCAGAACCGGAGGAGAAACAAGAGCAGTCTTCACCTCAGCATCTCGCTGGACTTCATGGATTTTTTAAAAAATCTAGCAAGGGGAGTCTTTAGAGGGCACAGTAGAAAAAATTGCAGGACATGGTAGAAAAAAGCAAACACCCCAAACTCAGCCCGCCCATCCTTACCACTCTCCAGCCTTCTAAACTAGGACTCTCCTTTTCCTCGGTTACACTCCCTCACTTGGGAGCTTTGGAAGTCCTAATTATATTCAAAACAGATAATTATATTAATGGGCTAATTAACACTTTTGCTGATTGCTGCTATAAAAAGGGACAGCACAGAATGGGAGCTGGCAGAACTGAAGCAGGTGAAGAGGAGCAAAACAGATGCGCTTGAGCAAAAAGGCGAGCGGGCCGCATGCTGGTGCACGGAGCATGGATGGGGCTTGTCCGCAGGTGCCTTCTGCTGGGCTGCACGGACTTTCAACGGTGCCGGGTCCCTGAGGGGCAAGGCAGGCAGCTGCTTTCTTCCTGAATGCATGGGCACCCTGGCAGCCTTTTCCAATCTATTTCATTCAGAAAAGAGGGCATGGGGGTCTCTTGCAACATGCCCGTGCTGCAGCAGGCATGCGGGAGCCCCACCAGCCAGCTCCCCCTGCAAGCAGCCCCGGCACAGGAGAGGTCGAGATGCCTTCTCCAGAGCACCCTCAGCAGCTGCTGAACTGTGTTTCTGCATTCTAGGCTTGACCTACCGGGATATGTGTGATGCTTCCCAGAGGTTTGCAGAAAGTCTGGAGAAAGGAGGGTGAAACGCATGAGGCCTGGAGTGAGCCCTTCATCCACACCTTTCATTCCCTGACTGAATGGAAAATGTGTTCTGTGCGCTGGGACCGTCTGTCTCTGAAGCTTCTTTCTAAATTGATGGGGAAAGTTAATACAATTACATATATCTGATATGGAGATGCAGTGTGTGCATGTACACATATACACTAGAACCTTTAATTAAAACTGACATTTGTGAGGGCTGATTGTATGGCGTGTGGCTATCATCAAACTAGTTGATGTTTGTAGCATGTTTCCCATCTTTGTTCTTTCAACTCAAGCAGAAGAGGCAAATCCTTTCCCATGATGTGAGTGATTTAAAACAATAATTGCAACCCACCAAATATGGGGGAAAGTCAGATATGAAAATATTAGTCTATTGAACGCCTGCTGTAAAACATCCCCTTCCCCACCCATTCAATTCCATGCTCAAATGTTGTTTGATCTTCCTTTAATTCCAGTCTCTGGTAGGGGCAGGACGGTAATAAAACTACCCATGACGCATTTGTCTTTGATTTGTATCCTGCCTTATCCTGCAGGTTCAAGGCAGATTATAAATTACATCTTTTATAACATGTCAAAATATCATCTTTACCCTGTTCCTCTTGAAAATGAAAATGAGCCGATGCTCAACTCCCCTGTGCTTTCCCAGACGCCTTAAGTTACTTTAAAATGGCATGATTATTAATTGGATACTGACAAATTATTTGGAGTATCCTTCCAGATGAGGCTTTTATTGCTGACCTGCCTTATTTATGAATTTTACAAGCACAGAGATTCAGGAAGCTGCCTGATGTGACTCAGAGCCGCTCCTTCCAGCCCAGAGCTGCTGACACGGACTGGCAGCAAAGGCTCTCTGGCCAGGATCTTCCCAGCCCCACCTGGCCATGCGGCTGGTGTGGACTTTGCCGGGCGCCCAGCAGTTGTGGCCTTCCATCCCTCCCGCCTTTTTCTTCCCCTAGAAAATCCATTAAGGAGGAAAGCACACACTGCCGTGCCACCTCTTTGGAGCAAGGGCACTGGGACCCCCTGGGAGGCGTGCTCAGATGGGAACCAGAGGGGGCTACTCCCCTGGGCTCCTGCCCCACTGCCTGGCTCTGCCAGGGGCCACACGTGTGGAAGGCACCTGTGCATCCATTCAACATAGGGCCACCCTTCCCTAGAACGCCCTTTCTCTGTTCCTAGCATGGACTTTCCCACCAGCAGCGTTTTTCTCCGAGTCCCTGCCGTGGCATGTCCCAGACCAGTTCCGCGCCCCCAGGCAGGAAGCCTGGACTTGTTGGGCTGCTGGCCTCTTGGAAGAGGTGAGGAAAGCAGGGTGGCGTCCGGCCGAGGGGTGCAGCATGCCCTCGTGACAGCGGTCGAGCAGGAGCCCGTGCACACACTGGCCCCTCGGCCTTGTGCTCCCCAACAACTTTGGACAACCCCGATGGCACATGGCCATCGAAACCAATTGCCTTGCTCCCCCAAATGGGTCCATCGCCCTCTTGACGCCCTGGCAGCCAGCAGCTGGGCGGTCTGAGGGCCACCTGCGCCGGATGAGCAGGGCCTCCTCATCTCTGCCCTGAACCTTCTGGCACTCGGCTCTCCGGGAGGACCTGCTTCGGCGTTTGGTTTGGGAGGGAGCGGGAAGCGCTTCCTCATCCACGGCTCCTCACTTTCTCTACACCTTCCTCGCGTTCCTTCTCAGCCTCTCTTTCCCGAAGCCGAGAAGCGCCAAGCATTTGAAGCGTTCCTCGGGCTTGGCTAGCAGGGAGGACTCCCCGCGCTCCGGGGCCAGGGCTCGTGCGCGCGCGCGCGTCCGTGTGAGCGCGCGCGCTCCAGCCTTGGATCGCGGGGGATTCCTGCCTGCCCCGACTTGGCAAGAACTCCGCGGAAACTTCCAGCGACGCGCGCGCCTGAGCCGGGGGCGCTCCGGGGGCCCCGGGCCGCGAGATGCCGGCGCGGCTGCAGCGGGGCTCGGTCCCCGGGGAGCACGTGCGGGCAGCTCCGAAGTAAGCGCGCGGAGCCCGGGGGCGCCGGGGCGCTGCCGGAGCGGGCACGTCGCCGCCGCCGGGAGGCCGGCCGGGGCCGGTCGCCGCGCGGCCGGAGCCCCGCTCGCTTGCGCGGGAGCCCGGTGCAGTGAACGCGCCCGGCCCCGGGGGCGGCGCCGGGGGGGCGAGAGCGACCCGCCGCGGGGCCGGGAGGGGCGGGCGGTGCGCCGCCGCGCCGCGCCGCGCCGCGGGCTCGCCGGGACCCTCCCGCGGCAGGCCGGGCCACGCGCGGCGGCGGCGGCTGGCGTGGCGGCCGAGGGCCACGGAGGGGGGCGCGGCGGGGCGGCCGGGCTCCCTCTCCCTGCGCGGCGGCGGCGGCGGCGGCGGCGGCGGCGATGTCCGCGGCGGGCCCGGGCGCGCTCCTCCGGCCGGGCGCGCCCCCCCATGGGATGTAGCCGCGGCGGGCCCCTCCGGGCGCGCCCGGGCGGCCAGCGGCGCGCCCCGCTCCTGCTCGCCATGCTCCCGCTGCTGTGCGGCGGCTACCTCGTGCTCACCTGCCTGGCCGCCGCCCGCGAGCCGCCCCGGCTGCCCGGAGTCGGCCTGCCGCGTCCCGCGCCCCCGGAGCGCCGCGAGCCGCCGCCGCCGCCGCCGCCGCCGCCGGGGCGACGCGCCCGGGGCCGACGGGGCGGACGAGGCGGCGCTCGACGGCGAGGACGACGAGGCGGCAGGCAGCGCCCGCCCGCCGGGCCCCGGCGCCGCGCGGCTGCCCGTGGCCGACGCGGCCGGCAGCAGGCGGTTCCCGCAGGCCATCATCGTCGGCGTGAAGAAGGGCGGCACGCGCGCGCTGCTCGAGTTCCTGCGCATCCACCCGGACGTGCGCGCCGTGGGCGCCGAGCCCCACTTCTTCGACAGGTGCTACGAGAAGGGGCTGCTCTGGTACAGGTAAGGAACGGCCGCCCCGCCCGCCCGCGGCGCGAAGCGTCCGGCTTCGAGGCTGCCGCTCGCGCCTTCCGAGCGGCCGTCAGAGAGCGCACCTTGCACCGCCGCGGAATGGCCTCCGGTGCAATTTCAGCATGGCATCCTTTGAGTAACGCGAATATATATTTAATAAGAATAATGACCCGTGGCTAAAGAAGTTAGTCTCATCCTCTCTCTGCCCTCCCTCTTGCCCCAGAGCAGCCCCCCCTCCGCCCCCGGCCCAGCCCAGCAAGGCTTAAAGCCTCCAGCTCTGAAAATGTTGCTCCTTAAAAAATAGGACCCCATCGTGTTCTGGCGGGCGGATTAGTATCAAACAGTTTTGGCTCTAGCTGTGACTTAAGGAAAATCATGACACATCGGTTTTTCTGTTCGTCTCAATAAATTCTTTTTATACTGAGCCCTGCCTGCTTGAACCATAGTTACATTAAATGCAATTCAAAAACGTCGCGGACATTGCTGGCCCAAAAGTGTCTTCCAAAAAAGTTTTTCCTGCTCCACGGAGTTGATGTACTGGCTGAAAAGGCAGGCCACAAATGTAGTGGCAACCTGCGCCACCCATGTTAAATTTGCATTCTCCATGTTATAGTAGATGAAATGTTAAGCACATTTCTCATTCATGTTGCCCTTTTCCTGCTCTTAGAGTTCCTTTATGAAACTTTCTATTATAGGATAAAGTATGTAAGACACTCTTGGCTTTCACAGTTGAAGGCTGCCTCCGTTTGAAGTCAACAGCACAGCTTCAGCTTTTGTTGACTTCAAAGGGGTCTAGATTTCACAAAGACAAGGTAACAAAAGCGGGTGGACTATTGAAACTGCTGCTTTAAAAAATCCCCAACGAGATTAATCAATGTGCAGGTAGTGGCCCTCAGTGTCCCGCTCTGGCAGGTTTGACAGCAGATCACCAACTTTTTAAATCCTGGGCTTATAGTGTCCTTTGGCTCAGGGTATCTGTCCTGCCAACAAACGTTTGAATGCATTGTGCAGAGACCAGAAAGTTCCTGCAGTTGCCACTGTGCCCTCTAAACCATCCCACGGCTTTGAAAGTGCAGTAGGATAAGCGGCCCAAACTCATCCCAGTTCTCCTGGCAACATACTCTTTCCTTTCCTGCCTTTCAGCCTCGGTTATGCCTTTGCCAGTTGAAATGGTAAACAGTCGATTCTTTTGGCACTTCCACGGGGAGATCTGTTGTGTTTGAAATCAGAACCTGGATCACACTTTCCTCCCATTTTGTGCTAGGCAACAATCGCACGGTAGGAACGCGGCCTCCCGAAATACATGAGCTGGAGCCTTCTATTTTTGCTAGCGGAATAAACCACTCGTTGGGGCTGGAGGGAAAGCAGTCCGGGGCGGAGGGGGAGAGTGCCCATTTTGGACAGTCTGATTAAAGCGAACCGTGCTTCCCGTCCACCAGCGCTGCTTCCGTCCCTGCCGATGCAGCTTTCCCAGGGCTCCTCTCTCCAGCAGCACCCCAACGGGGTGCCCTCAGGAGGGCATGTGGGATGTTCTGCATCCCACGATAGTGGCGTGCCAGCCTGCATGAACGGCATGCTCACAAGGGGACACTGCCTGAGCCCAAGCTTGGATCAGCCACCTGTGAATCGAGGGCCTGCCGGCTGTCTGTTTGCCTGGTGCTTTCCTCCTGGGTCAGGATAAGCGCTCACCCAGGAGCCCAGGCCCCCACGTGGCAATGTGGCTTTCGTGACACCAGGACCAGCTAAAACAGCAGCAAGAACCACAGCAGTGTTTGTGTGCACTTGTTGTTAGCTGATTAGGCAGCAGTGTTTGCTGGGTGGCAGCAACCCTAAACGGGAAGGGCCCTGCCTCAAGCAGCTTCCAGCACACTGCTTGGCAGAGGATGGGACAAAAGAGGATGGCAGCGGGTGCGAGCCGGGCCCGCAGCGGTGCCTGCCTGCACCCTGCTCTGCTCGATGGAGGGCTACAGGATTGTTCGCTTGAACTGGGCTGCTGGAGGGAAAGAGTCATAAGACTGAGGCCGGGGGGTTTTGGTTTTGGCGGTGGATCCTTAGGTTCCCCTTGGGAATCACGATCCCTGCTTTGGGGCTGAGGCAGACGGTCCACCGCACAGCCCCCTGGGAGCATCAGTTTCAAGGGCCTCGCTGGAAGAACAGGTGCACCGACACACCTGTTCATTATTTCAAACGGGCATTTGGAGAACTGATGATTTTACAAAAACAAGCAATGATGAAATGGGGGTTTAGCAGCTTGTAACTTCTAAAGACACTTTTTATCACTATTGACGTTTTATTGAAGAATGTGACAATGCATAGACAGTGTTGCTACATTGGTGGGAGCTTCCAGTCAGAGGCAGTTGGGGTTCAGAGGCGTGCTGGGGTGCTCACGAATCCATCTCTATTCATGTGTCCTTGGGAAGAGGGTCCCTTGGACTCACTTTCTAGAAAATGGGCGGTGAGTTAACTGGAGAGCATCGTAACAGCAACCGAACAAGTTCTGAACATCTGACAGTCAAATTTTTAAACCTCTCTTCCTCCTCCCCAGTAATAATAAGCAAAAATACTTCTGGATCTCAGCAAATGATGTGAGATGCATCTGTTTTTTCAGGTGTGTAGGATTAATGTCATTTCTGTCTGTATCTGTTTGAAAAGGATTTAAAAATGGGTTTCTTTGATTTCTTTTTACCCTCAGTTCATCAACTCTTCTCCTGTTGAGTAGAAATATTACAAAACTTGATATTTTCAGGCAGCTGAATTTTTTGGCTTGTTGCAGAGAGAGAATGTGCAGGGATGAAAACCTGAACTGGTTTCCTTACGCGATTCCATTGCAACGAGATGGGACCTGATCCAGGGATATAATGTTCTTGTAGCAAGAACAAACTCTTTAGGTGGTCCGACTCTCAGTAGGTCCAGCTACTGTTCATATGCTTAATATTAAAACCTCATATCTTTGCCAACTGGATAAATGTCTGGAGCTGATTTATCTCTGCTTAGAAGTAAATGGAGGTATCCGGTACGTTATCTTGGAACAGCTGAACGACAAAAACTGAAGCCGTGAAAATGGCTGCTGCGTTTCCGTTTCGGAAACCGTTGGACTCCAAGTCTTCCTGTCTCTTTTGAAACCAAGCAACGCAATGGCTTAGACCCACCTCAAGTCAAGAAAGGTGTCGAAAACCTGTGGAACGCATAAAACGTAGTTGTTTACCACGTCCCATTATTTTCAATAGATGCATGTCCAGCTCCTCGCATTTACCCAAAAGGAAAATTGCAGTGAGAGTCAATGCCAGGCAAACAGGTCATGGGATTTCAGTTGTTTGTCATATGGCTCCTTTAAAGCAAAGGGTGGCTTTGTGTAAACAGGAATTAGATTGTGAAAATCGGTGGCCGTGATTAAACACTAGAGAGCAGTAGTAAATTCAGCCTTTGCTTGGAAGTCAGCAGAGCTTCGCCCATTGTGGTTTGTCTTAAAGGTATCGCAGGGTCTCTTAGGCGAGCAAGTGCCGTCTAAAGGCATCTCGGTGTTTCCAGACCAAAGGCATCTTGCGGTAATTTTGGAACTAGTAGTTCTCCAGGAATAATTGTTGAAAGAAATACAAAGCTCATTAGGGTCTGGCATCTTCCAGTGAAAACACTGAATTAAAAATGTATTCTCACATTCGTGGTGAGGGGTTATGCTAGAATGGATTACAAAATAAGTCTAAACAGCTCGTCAGACTTCTTTGGCTTTGGGGTTGTCTGCTTGTCTTGATGGGCCATTCTTTAATTTATCTTTGAGTGCAACGGAATTAATTCAGCAGGCAAGGAAACCGCTATGAAATGTTTCATTCTTTCTTGTGTAAAAGGCAGGCGACTGCCGTTCAGCCACAATTGAATTTTTTCAAGGCTACAGTTCTCAGTATAAATTTTATTGAAACCTGCAATTGTATTTATATCTGAATTGTATTTGAACAGCACCTTTCCCCCTTCAAGGTACGCCAGGCAGTTCATGCAGTCCTTCTCTGTATCCTCCCAGTAACCCCGTGTGGTGGAACAGGCTGAGAGCGAGTGGCCGGCCGGCCCACAAAATTCACCCAGAGAGCCCCGTGGCTGAGTGGGACGGGAGCCCTCTTCCTACGTTACATGCAGCGCTCTTAGCCACTGCACCACCCTGGCTTGCTTCTGAGTCGCACGGCTAGTTTCACTGTTTCGGAATAAGGCAGAAAGCAACGGGTGCTCACCTCTCCCTCTGAAATCAGTGGGACCTTGGCTGAATTTTGCATGGGTGAAAATCAGCAATGAGGCAGATGCCGTCAAATGGTTAAGCAAACAGTGTCTTCTTCCCCATGAAGTTCATTGAACTTCTGTCTTCTTTTTCTTTCCTTCTTTCCGACAGAAAGAGATGAGTATGTTTCTTAGTTTGGGTGTATTAAGATTGCAAATGATTCCAGTTGATAAAGAGGGATTGCAATTTTGGGTGTCTGTATATATGCAAGATTGTGGGGAGAGAGGTGAAAAATTGAGCTCCCTTGCTCCTGGGAAGCTTTCAAAGTAGTATCAACATTTCTGGAATATTTGACTAAGCCAAGAAACCTCAAACTGTGCCAAAAGCCTTTAATTGCCAAAATGCTGAACCCCTGAGGCACCTGTAGAATGGTTCATCTTAAGTACTTGAAAAAAAAAGTCAGAACATATTTTGAGCCACAAAGTCCCTCCTTGCAATCCAATCCCTTTGTATTTTCCCAGGCAGTATTAATCCCAAATGGTGCTCTGTGAGTGCAACTCTAATATTTCACACACACAAACATATGAAACTGCAGTGACCATGACTGGCATGTTGCCGTCTTTGAAGTAGGAGCTTCTTTGCTTAGTGGTGGCATCGTTCTGTGGAGTGTTTTTGGTTGGTTGCCCTGCCTCTTCTGGAACTTGCACCCTTTGTTGCTAACAAAAGCAACCTTCAGTTAGAGAGCCACAAGCAATTCCTCAGGTTGCTAAACCCTTTAACTCTTTAATGTAGGGGCAGAAAGAGGCATGTCGTTTTCTTTTCTGGGCAGTAACACGAACCACTTAACGGACAATCCAGGAATTAAGAGTCTTTAACCCAACTGAAACACCATCTAAAGCTTAAATGGAAAGAGAAGGCGGGATTGGGATGTCATCTTAAAGGGGTCTTGTAAAAACATCTACCCGCCTTTCTGTTTTGCAGAGCAGAGGGGGCAAAATTGTGTGCATCTGGCTATAAAGCATTTTTCAAACAAAAACACGATGCGTTTTGTGGTTCCTTCATGACTAACTGATTTCTTCTGGCAAACAGTCTTGTGGACCCAAACTTGCTTCATCAGATGCATGTGACTAACTCTTGGGGGTTAACTCTTCATGCATCTGACAGAAACAAATGGCAGTCCTCCCAAAAGAGCTGGTAGGGAGCCAAGGCGGCTCCAGGACTGGGGCAGCCGTTCTGCGATGGGATCATAACGGAACAGAGTCACCTGAGAGTGGGGTTGGAAGGGGCCAGAGGGGCATCTGTCCAGTGCCGTGCTGGTGCAGGACACCATGTTACGCCATCCCATTTAGATGGTGGTCCGGATGCTTTTTGCGTGTCTCCAGGAAGGGAGAGCCTGCAGTGGTGGCCCAGCTGGGCCTGGCAAAAGGGTGGGGGCTTGGCAGTCTGGCTGAGTGGCTCGCTCACCCCTTCCCTGTAGCTGTGATGGGTGCAGCTGCCCCATTCAGATGAGGAACCAGCAACCCCTAATATGAACCATGGGTTGTCGGGGTGGGCTTGTTAGTGCCAAACAAGCCAACTGCTCAGGGAGCTTTGGCTACGGGCAATAGAGAAATGAAATAAACAAATGTGGAGGATGTGGGCCGGGTTCACACAATGCAACACCCCACTGGGGAGTGTTGTGCAGTGTTCTTTTCAAGCAGCCACAAGGGTGCTTATCACAGGCTTGAGTGAAGCAGCCCTATTCATCTTCGAGGCAACAGCAACCAAGAATCTTGCAGTGCCTTTGAAGAATGTCACATGAGCTTAACGGACGCCACCAGTGTGTTTTGTGCTAGCCCCAAATGGGCAGATAATATTTTTGCTGCAATCAACACCCCTGCCCCTCTGCAAGTTTGTAACTAAGTTTATCCTGTTATAAAAGAAATAAAAATAAAAAGGTTGTGAGTTTTCTACACAAGGGTGGGGGGGAAAGTAGCTCTTTGGATGTTTTGCTCTTTGTTTTGCTCTTTGGGACTGCCAGCATTCTTGGCCATTAGCTGCTCTTGGAGGGGTTTTTGGGAGTGTAAGAAAAATAAAGATGCCGTCCACAACTCTTCTTCAACCTCCATTTCATAACTGAAGCAGCTTCACATTCTTGCTACACCAGACAAGTCTTCTGCTGCCATGCCAAAAACTAGTTGCCTGCACCTTTGCCTGGGTAATGTTCAGGGCGTGGTGCCGCACTGCAAAGCTGCGAGGGTGTGAACACCTGGACTTGGCCAGTGCGTAGATCCCGAGCACTGATACACTGCACTGGAGTCATACCAGCGTTGCTACAAAAGCCAAAGCACACTATTCATCTGTGGTTGTGCAATGTTCCCTTTTACAGCCAATGCCGAGAGGCCTTCCCTTGGCAAATCTGCTGAGCTTCATGCATGCAAGAGATGCAGAGATGTTTAAAAGTACTGAACCGATGGAGGTCTGCCTCTTCCTCAGCAAGGGGGGCTGCTTCTGAGAGCCGTCCTCTCTCCTTAGGTTCTCACGCTATTTGGCCGTTGGAGACACTTATTTATTTATTTATTTATTTATTTAAAACATTTTTATGCCGCCCCATCGCAACGAAGCCTCGGGGCGGCTTGCAACAGAACAAAATAAATAAATAACAACATAAACTGACTTAAACCCCCCGGTGCAGGATTGCGTGAGGCTGGCTCTTCATGGGAGTGCTAGAGCTTCTCCTCCAAAAGTGTCCTTTTTCTTTGAGGGAGCTGGTGGAAGTGGTGGCAGTTTCCTGTGGTGGCCCAGGGCCTGGGTCCTCTGCTGCCCGCGTTTCCCCTCCAGCTGAGATGAGGCAGGGGAGGAAGGGCCTTCTCCAGTGCTGCCCCATTCGCGGGATGGCTTGGCGTGGTGGAGCCCAAAGCAGGCAGGCAGTTTAGCGATGGTATTTCTGCCTAGCCGCCAGTTGACGCTCCCACCACTCACAACAATTAAACCTATAAAATGCAGCATGATAAAATATGAAACTTCCTAAGGGTTAGGACTACAGGATCGGACTGAAGAAAACCCTGGAAACAGTACAAACGTTTCAAAATCAAGTAACGGATTTGAAACTGAAAGACTTGGGAGAGGAACTCTTTCCCTGGCACCAAAATAGCACAAGGGAGGCACCAGGGAAGCCCCTCTAGCAAGGGGTTCCACAGTGGGAAAAGCCCATGGCAGGGGCCCCTGGAAAAGGTCCCGTGGGCGCAGGCAGGTCTAGATGGGAGGAGGCAGCTCTTGGAGTGATTCCATCTAGCGGCTGCATTAGTGCACAATATCTTTTTAATCCACCGGAAAAAGATATTTCAATATTTTTTGAAATATTCTTAAAATTCTTTTCTCAAAAAAGGCTCCTCTAAATGAATTCTATTCTAAAATGCAAGTTTTTATATGCAGTTTGGTAGACAGTTTGATAAAACAGTCAGCGTGTTCCGCTGTCCTCTAAGCCTGTTTGTGCAGCCACGTCTGGAATAGCTTCGTTCAAGCACAGCCTTCCCCAAACAGATGCCCTTCCAATGTGTGGGGCGACAACACCACAGCCAGCCAGCATGGCCAGGGTGGGGAGACTGTGTCAGTTTCTTCATTGCAAAAAGGAGGTTGTAGAACTAGAACAGGAGCAGTGAAGGGCAACCGGAAGAACTTACGTGGCAAAGCTGAAGTTTTTGGAGCTTTTAATGTTAGGGGTCGGGAAATAAAAGTGGAACGTGGCTAGGGGGTGAGCTGATGGTGTACTTTTTGGACTTGTGGGAATTTGAGAAGCTGCAAAATGCCTAATCAGAGGATTGCTGCTTTGTAATCTTTGCTCACCACAATGACTCTTTAATAAAGGGTTGTCTGATTCTGCTAATTGTTGGCAGTGTAATACGGGCTTGGAAATATCCAGAAGCTGCTTCTTTTGCAAAGAGGTTATTATAGAGATGAATTTTGTACTGGAACAGCTTTTAACATTACCTGATATATACAGTCTTTAAAATTAATTACCTGCTTTGTAGAAATTAAATGACCAGCATAAATGGATTCTCTGAACCACTAAAAAAAACTGACATCGCACTGCTAGAAGAGGAAACCATTGGCACCTGTGATGGGGCAGGCGAGGGTCTTCCTGCGTTCACAGTGCCTGCGATGCCACCTTCAAATGGCTACTCATCTGACTGTTTGCATCAGCTAGGTATGATTGCTGGAAAGTTGTGTGCATTTCATAGTAATCATGAAGTATATTTTTAAAACAGAAAATTAAATAAAAATAAAAATTGGGTGCTGTGTTGGGAACCCTGTCACATGCACTGTTGGAGATGCCCACAATGAATCACTTCAGGATCATGGGGGGTAGTGAGGTTGCTTGCTTGCTTGCTTGCTTGCTTGCTTGCTTGCTTGCTTGCTTGCTTGCTTCCTTCCTTCCTTCCTTCCTTCCTTCTTTTTTTCTTACATAGCCTAGAAGAGAAAAAAGTAACAACCTCATTGTGTGGCTCATAAACAGACCTATGGAATTCACTGGTATGAGGACTGCTTTGTTATGCAACCTTTTATAAAGAGGCAGGGCAGCCTTCACCACCCTGGTGTGCCCCAGCTGGGTTGGGATAGGCAACTTCCATCATCCCCAGTTAGGCTGTGCTACACAATGCACAGTAGCACCTCCATGCCCTGAGGCAAGACCATCTTTGCGGAGTGGGAGCTCGGGGCCCGTAATAAGGGGTTCGGGGCCCTGTTTAAGGGTTCCAGGGGGCCTTTTAGCTGGTCGTAATTGCAGACTGGGCCGCTCTGCTCTTTCTGTGGCCCAGCTTTGCCTGCTGGGACATCTGCAAGTTCCTTCATGGAGAGGGAAGCCAAAAGACTTCAGAGAAGTTCTGCCAAATGGCTGCACAGCATCTGCTCGGGCTTTTCTTACTATTTTACACGTATGAAAATGATGATCCAGCCTGAAGGATGTTTCTGTGCACCTCTCCCACACAATGCATTCTGAACCTGGGTTTGTTCTGATAAAGGATCCTCCGGGTGTCATGGTAAGTGGCCATCATCTCCTGAAACTTGCCGGAGTGGAGTATTAGGGGACACAGGCAACGTGACTGCTGGACAGCCAGAACTTGCTCGATTCCGTGGATTTAGGTGAGGGAAGAGGGCCCACCCAGCTGCACAGTTCTGGTTCTCAGAGGAGAGCGTCCTTTTTGTGTGCAAAAAGGATGACAGGAAAGCAAGAGGCAAAGCTAATGGGGTTGGCTGCAGGCACTTTCTTGCTGTGCAAATGGAAAGCTGCTGCTTCAGAGTTTGTTCTGTGTGTGTGTGTTTACTTTTCAAAAAATAATAATTGCATTTGCTGGGAGAAGGAAGTGGGCGACAGGGCGGAAGTTGGGAGCGGGAGGCACAAAACTTAATTGGAGGGCAGACTTAAAAGCTTATGATTGCCCTTTTGTAAAGAGGGGAGGGGGCAGAGGACTTTTCCATGGAATTAAGCTTGGGTGGGGATTCAAAAGGTGGCTAATGAAAGGCTTGGTTTAATACCACGCTTTAAGCTGCTAAATGGCTTTTCAAAGCCCAGAGTCTGTCTGTGTCGAGAAGCCCGTCTCGAGCTTGTGGTTGTCTGTTCTTTTCCCGTTTTTTCCCATTTCGAAGTGGAGGGCTGTCTCCTGAGCTGAAACCGATATGTAGAAGTCCTCTTGGAGAGCTATTCTGTGTTCTGTGCTTCTCAGAGATTGAGGAGTGAGGATTTGTACTTGGAGCAAGAGTGGAAAATGTGAAAATAAGGAAAAATCAGAATCGCCCTAACGCTGGGCAGCCCACGGGCCCTGCTTTAAGCAGGGTAGCTGCCTTTTCGATGCAATCTCTGGCACAAGACTGGTTGCAGGATAAAGGAGCGCTGGCAGTGGCGGCCTGGAGCTGCCCAGCAGCAATGCTGTGGAACCTCTTTTAATCTGCAGTCAAATTCCACGCGAAGAAGCCTTCAGTAGCCACACTGGGCCCCTGGTTAAAAGCCTCCGCCTCATCTGTTTTAAGATGGGCGTGTCAGCTTTTTAGAATGGGGACATGGGGGACAGCTCAGAAGCTGGGAACGCACCAAGGAGAAGATCGGAGGCGGCCCACCTGGAGGAGGCAGGGGGGCTGGATTTGGCCCCCGGAGAGCGAGAGGCGGCCCCAGCCTGGGATGGGGCCCTTCTGAGTTGGCCCCTGGACAGCGCCTGGCACAGTGGGCATGCCGCCTGCCTGCTCGCCGTCTCCCATGGTCTGTGTCGCTTCTTCTCTCCCGATGATTGCTCTCCGATTGCTCCCCTGCGTGTCCGAAGGCATGACATTTGGCGCTCTGTCCCCAGCATTTGCCAGCCAAGCCAGGAGGGCCCCTGACCGCTCCCGCCAAGCTGAACCACCTCTGCAAATGCGAGAGCCACCGAGGGCCACAACCCTCCCTCTGCACCGGGGCCCTCGGCACCCCTGTCAGAAGCCCAGGGCATTCGTCCGTGTGGCCTGGGCCCACACACGTTCCCCACAGGTGCCCCCCCCCCCCGCTGAGGCTGCCTCACACCCTGCCCGCTCCCTGGCCTCCCGCTTCCTCCTCCTTCCCCTGCCACCGCCACGGCTGAATCCCTGCACGCTGCTGCCCGCCCGCCCGCCCGCCCGCCCACGTGCCTCGGCCACTGCTGCCACCTGCTCCCTCGCCGACTGCCTGGCCCCCGGCTGAGCGCAGAGGCAGGGAGAGCTGGCAGCCGCGGTGACGGCAGAGGGTTGGTGGTGAGGGGCAGGCAGGAGCCTTGGCAGGGGCAGGTCTTGGCCTGCGGATGCCACATCGCGCTCGCCTGCTCCCTGTGATCCTCCCACCCCCCTGACTTCAGGCTGCCTCAACCGGGGCCTTTCCCAGCCTGCTGCGCATCATGCTGCTGAGTTAGCCAGGTCGCTGTGCACCCGGAAGCAAGGCGGGGAGCCCCCCCCCCCCCATATGATGCTCTCGGTGCTTCTGGTCTGGGTTTGTTGTTGGAAACAAGGCCTTGCCCAAGGTATTGACTTGGCCACAACTTCCCAGCACCGCTACCAATTGTTTTCTTCTTAGAAATGAATTCTTAGTGCAGATTTTAAAAATAGAAGTTAGGAAGGTGGGGGAGGCAAGATCTCCAACAGCAAGCAGGGAAGGCAGCTGCTGCTCTGCCTGACATCAGCTGCTATTTTTCCCATGTTGCTAGGTATTGTTTTGTTCCTCCTCAGAAAGAATTTTCAAAGATTTATATAATCCTTTCATCTATTATCTATAGTTAGGTAATTGGGACTTTGGGAAGTACGCACAACTGTTTCTGAAGTGAAGGGCGTATCAAATCAGCTTGCCCATATATACTTGACTCCATCTCCGTGGGAATTTTGGTTTAAACCTTGAATCACCTTTTCCAAATGTATACTGACAGAATCCATCTGCACACAGGGCTTTCCTGACCCTGCAATCCGTCCCTCTAACTCTCCTCCTCTCCCGCACACACGTCTTTTCAGGCAGGTAACAGTTTCTGTCCTGCGGCATCTGGCAGGTGCGTGTGCATCGGGGCCAAGGGCAGACATGGCATCCGTCCGCCGTTCCTCAGTGCTAGAGGGAAATGGATTCTGCACATGCCCAGAGTCCTTTCTTCACATAACTCTGTGAACTGAAAATATCTTTGTTGTTGAAACTTGGTACTGGGGTTCAGTCACAGTCACTCTCAGCACAAATAAAGCCCTGCATTATGCCTTACCTTTGGGAACATGGTCCAAAAGGAGTCTAGTGTTTAAAAACCATTTAAAATAAAATGAGCCACTCTTAATATTCTAGAGGTCTGTGAGTCTGTGGAGTTGGAAGATGTGGAAAATCCCAGTCCTTATGGGAAGCCTTTGGGGACAGCTCCTGGACATCTAAAGCAGCGGTGACTGTTTTACAAGAGCAGATTGATTACAAGCAGAAAAGAATTACGTTAATATACTTGCTTGTCACTTGGGCCGTATCCATAATCTCTGCTCATTAATCTGCAGAGAATACGGGGCTGACCTTGTGAGCGTCCTTGCAGAGGGGGGGCGTCTGGCCCAGCTGCGACTGATTTCCTTTGGTGAGACCCATAAATGCCCTCCCGGCACACGCCCCGCATTCCAGCCGCAGCAGGAGCATCCGCCGTGCTCTGCGCTGGCCGGGCCTGCACTCGCCCGGGCTGTGCTTGCTGCCGTGACTCAGCAGCCGCTCTGACTGCGCCGATGGGCACCGCAGGCAGCTGAGAAGAAGGGGCCGTGCTGAATGGGGCGCTCGCTTGGTGCTGGGCGGATCGTGCTGTGGGAGGGCCAGGGCCTGGATGGGCCCCAGCCTGGGTGGGGGAAGGAGCAGCTTGAGCTGGGCCCATCGCGGCTCAGGCGTGGACCCTCCACCACATGGGCGGCCTGGGAGATGGAGGCACACGCGAAGATCAGGCCTGAGCTGAGAAACCGCATGGAACGCAGTCGCTTCATGCCTGTAGCCCAGATCATGTGCAATGGGATTATATGGCCTGCTTTACAAGGGAGATGCCAGAGGCTGCCCAGTCCAAGTCCAAGACAAAAGATACAGATACAGATCTGAGGGAAGAGCCAGTGTGGTGTCGTGGTGAAGAGCTGGGACTGGGACTCAGACGATCTGGGTTTGAGTCCCCGCTCAGCCATGGAGCCAACTGGGTGATTTTGGGCCAGTCACAGACTCTCAGCCCAGCCTACCTCACAGGGTTGTTGTTGTGGGGATAAGATGGAGGAGGAGAATGGTGTAAGCTGCCTTGAGCCCTTTGGGGGAAAAGGCAGGATATAAATTGAATGAATGGATGAATAAAGAGCAAACAGGGCTGGAGGTCACTCCCCACCCCCACAGTGCACACGGCCCCCAGCCACTGGGCCCTGGTCTTTCACACTATGGTGAGAAGTGTTCTGTTTGCATTTAAACTGATTTCTGAATTTGCATCTGCAGGTATACATTAGTATCTGCACTGCATTTCCTTTGTGTACTGCAAAACTGTGTTCCGGCTGGAAAGGTGTGGGGAGAAGGTGCAGGCTGGTTTGCAGGGAGGGGGTGCACGGCCCCGCTCCATCTAGTGCCCAGATGCTGGGACCTGGCAGCTCCAAGAGCAGCTCTTTCAAACAGAGGACACCTGCAAGTCGTGGGACTGTTCTCTGCATGCCTTCAGATAGAGGACTGCTCTCAGCTGGTGAGGACACCCGGCCTGCCTGCTGTGGGCTTGCCCTGGGCGTGAAGGGAGGCTGAGGGCTGGAGGTGATGTGGAACAGGGGTCACAGCTTCCCCCACCAGGTTCCTCAGATGCCGTTCAGCTGGCCCAGCTGTGGTTTCCTGGCTGCCTGCCAGTCATGGAGCCATTCAGTACGAGGCAGTCCAACTCAGGCAGCTTCTGGGGCTAAATCCCAGCCTGGAGCCCCGAGGGACGTTGTGATCCTCTGCTGAGAGTAGGGGACTTGACTCTGGCATCCAAAAGCAAGACTGTAGCTGAATATTCAGAAAACAGAAATCATCTGTTTGACTGCAGAATTATACCACTTTAACGTCAAAAGGGAAGAAATGGAAATTGTGGCAGATTTTGCCTTCCGCAGCTCAGTCATCGTTACGGATGGAGCCGCAGCCAAGAAAGTTGAGGAAGGCTGGGACCCGGAAGGGCAGCAGCGAAGGAAGCTGACGGAGGAAACGGGCACGTGTCAAATACGGTGCTGGAGGAGAGCTTAGCAACGGCCCTGCACCAGCCGGAGGACGAGCGAGTGGGTCCGAGGCCAAGCCGAGCCAGAGGTTCCCCTAGAAGCCGAAGCGACAAAATGGAGGCTCGTGTGTCTTGGGAAGGCCAGGCTCCCTGGAGAAGACCAGTGTGCGAGGGAACGCTGCAGGCAGAAGTTGGAAGGGAAGACCAGACACGAGGCGGCGTTATTGATTTGTTGCTCCATTACAGAATTTGCAATCTGCACTAACTGATCCTGGAAGGAAGCCATCACCTCGAGCCGAGAGGTGCTGAGCTGGGCTGTTGTGAGTGGGACACGCTGGAGACTCACTCACAGGGTCGCCATAACTCAGGGAGGACTTAAGGGCACATGACAACCGAACGTGCAACAACGCGACGCACAAGGGCCACATTTCATTTCAGAAAGGCTCGTGGAGGCTCCCTCCGGCTGCTGGGCAGGGCCGAAATTTTACTTATTTAGAAGTAGATTTATGTCCTCCTCTATTGGCCTGAGGGCCCTCTAAGCAGATTGCAATAAGATAAAGACACACTGTAACAAAAACAATCACTTGAAATGCACAACAATAAACTAAAACAATAAGCCGAACACTCCACATGTCCTGTTAACGTACTTCTTGCCAGGAAAGGAGGAGACACGGTTCGTCCTTTCGGAGGCAGGAAAAGCAGCACAGAAGCCAGGGGACCATCGGCCTCCTGGGGTTGCAGGAGCCCCAGAGGGCTGAGTTTGGCCTGCAGGCTTAAAGCCCCGCCCGCCCCCCCATGGGATGTAAGGCAGATGCGCAACACACTGCTCCCTACTTCAGTGGGGCTGCATGAGGCCTGGAGGCAGCCTTGTGGGTCCCCCGAGGGAAGGAGCCAGAGCCAGGGGCGGGGGAGGCATCGTGTGCCTTTGTGAGGCGCAGGGTTGCGCAGTGTTGGGCAGAGGTTGGGCAGGTCAGGGCAAACTGCAGCACCACAATCCTCTGATGTTTGCACTTCTAATTTTGTGGTGGAGTTCTCCAACCAAAAGAAGGAACGTTAATGTGTGTATAAGGGGAAATAAGAGTCACATTAAAATATTTAAAATGTTCTTCAACAAAATAACTTGGAAAAACATGCATATTAGAGGTAAAATGGGAGGAATGTAACTCCATGCATACTTTAAAAATAAAATTCTCAGAGTTTAGGACTGGAAAAATAAATGGAAAGAGGCCAAAACTGATGGATTCATCTATCCCTAGCCTAACAGTGATATCAGCAATAAAGCACCACCAGTCCAAGCCATTCATGCCAGCCCTCTGCCTTATGGCTCAGCAGTGTCACTTCTGGGATTGCAAACAAACGAGCCATCTTTGCACAGTGACTTTCTGGCCATCGTGGGCCTTGTCACCAGGGGCAGGATGCATTGAATTTGCACGGTAATCCTGAGTGACAAGTTGTCTTGGGCAGCATCCTGACGGAGCAAACATCAGTTGCATCGGAAATGAAATGGCCCCCTCCCTGCATTACTGTCTTGCAAGGAGCAAGGTGGCGCCCGCCCCGGGGGGCTTGTGGCGAGGCATTGTCGATAAGCGGCATTGTGGCGAGGCAATGTCGATAAGCGGCATTGATCCAGGCGCTGATGGTGTCGTCTTCCGAGGGTCGGTGTGCCAGACCTCTCATTACTTGCCAGCTTGGACAAGGGCATTGACAGCTGAGCAGATCCCCTGCCAACGCAACAGCTGTTTGTCGACACAGTTCTCTCAGAGGAAATGGCCTGCCGCTGTCTGGCGAGAAGCAGGCTGGTCGTTTGGCCTCAGGCCGAACCACATGGCGGCAGAAACCTTCCCCCAAAGGGACCACCAAACTGAGGAAACACCCGTGGAGTCCCCCAGAATCCTCAGGGTGCTTGCTCTGTGGAGCGGAGCCTCCTGAGAGTGGCTCAGGCTCCCCCCCCCCCACCTGGTGCTCTCCAGATGTGCCCAACAACACGTCCCATAACTTGTGCTGGCTGGATTGATGTCATCCAGCACTTCTTGTTTGGGAAGGCTAGTTTGGGGGAGGGAGTTGAAGAAGCGCAAATCCATTTCAAGCAAAAAAGAGATCTGTGTGATTCCAATCCTGTTTTTCAGCTGAAAGTATGAAAATTGCTTACAAAGAGTTGAACAGTGTAATTAAAGTTGCACCAGCTTTTATTGTTAAGACAGGATATTAACAGTTCTGACACAGCAACATGAAATGCATCCATTTAGGAGCAGGAGTCCAGAAAAGCAGGTTCAGACATCAAAACCTAGTTCAATTATATACATAAAAATGCATGCAAAGGTGTCTGAAGAGGGAGCGGGCCCTCTCCTGGGGCCAGATGCCCTGGGGTCTGTGTGCATAGGAGCTGGGACTGGGAAGGGCTTGCAGCTTGATCACGAAAGCCCCGGCTCAGGGGCCAAAAGGCCGCAGCAGGTCTGAACTGTGGAACCGCTGGTAGCTGCCGGAGTGGAAAGTAGGCAGATTTGTTCCAGGGTGTGAATTGGCCAGAGCGGCCCCTGGTTGGAGCACTAGGAGGAGAAAAACAGCTGCCCGTCCAGTATTCAGGCAGACCAGAGCGAAGATGGTGGTACCACAAAATCAGCAAAGAGAACAGCTGGATTCCAGATGTCACCACAAGTTGATGAATTGTAGAATTCACAAGGGGGTGCTGGAGAAGCCTCAGCTAGAGGCCCCGAGGAAAATTGTAAGTTCCAAAATTTGGCACAGGAACCTCATATTTTCTCAGGGGTCCCCAAATACTGTCAGCAACCTTGTCCCTTATGACATTTATTTTGTAGGGTTTAAACTAGTGGCTAGAAAAGTGGCCCATTCATTTTCAGTCCTGCCTTTCTCACTCTCTACCCCTGCTCAGCACATCGTCATTCAAGAATATTAGTTTCTAGGGAATGGCAGATGGAGACATTTTCTGTGTTTGCTGGTAACAAATGTAAACTGTAGCCACTTAGCCATTTTCAGGAGCTGTTTCTGATTAATTTCTTTTGCCTTCCACAGTTTCCGTCCAACCCCTCCCGTTCTTTGAGAAGGAAGGAGAGATTTGGGTTGCATTTCCTTCTCTCTTGGATCATGTTTCTAGGGGCTCTTTAGAAAGTCTCTTTTTTAAAAATGCAAAGACAGAAAGCAGTGGGCAAATAAGACGGTGCGCTGACCCCAAAGGATCCATCCACAGCAAAGGGCTGCAGGAGAACGCTGCCCGATGAAGCTGGGGACGCTTTGCCCCAGCCACCTGCTGCTGCAGCTCTCAGACAAAGGCAGGCCTACGGACCACACTGGGGCTGATGTTTTCAGCGTGCTCATAAATGATCTGGAATTCAGGAGTAGCCAAGTTTGCTGATGACCCCAAATAATTTAGGGAGGTTAAAAGGGAAGGGGATTGCCAAGGGCTGTAAGAGAATCTCTTGAAATAGGGGGAATGGGCCTCAAAGCAGCCAATGTGGTCCTTCATGAGCGACCTCAGGGTGAGGTAGATGAGGCCAAAGCTCCAGACGGCAGGCATGGGATTCCTCGGTGGCATCTGAGCTGGACTGAGATCCTGGAGCTGCGTCCTGCTGCTGAGTGCTCGGCTGCTGTGGAAAGGCAAGCTCTGTGTTAGGTCTAATGGAGGAAAGGGATAAAAAACAAAAATCTGCCAATACCATCCTGCCCTTCTAGAAATCTGTGGTGCTGCAATGCTAGGAATACTGTGTCACCACTTCAAAAAAAATGGCAGCGCCGAGTCGGACTAAATACAGAGGAGGGCAACGAAAATGGTCAGGGCCTGGAGCAGTTCCCCTGTGTGGAACGGCGGCAACAGTCGATGCTGTTTGGCTGAGACAAATGTTAAGTGGGGAGACGAGCGGAGCCAGCTGGAGCCAAAGGGCAGGCAGTGGCAACGGGTGGAAGAGGACCACACAGCGGCAACACACGTAGGCGGGAGAGCTTGCCCTGGTGATGAGAGAAGAGCACGATGCTTTGCCAAGCACCTCCCCCCACCTGCTGGATATCCTACACCGGACCGTGATCTTCCATTGGGCGCCGGCCATGTCGTTTCCACCCATCCGCTATCCTGGAAGCCCAATCCATGCTCTGGAAGAATGATTCTGATGTGGTGAACCACTGAGTTGGATTGAGGCACCCGTCCTCACGAAGTACGCTTGTGTCCACACAGGTTCCTTGCCACAAGCCTGCACCAGCCCCCACTCCGAAGCAGGTGTGGTACAAAGCCGGTCTCTAGCTGGCCACTGGGCTGTGTGGCAGGAGGGGAAGACAGCCCCCCCTTCGGGCAAATCGCAGAGTAAAGTGTAAGAGAAAACATCTCATCAAAGTATACTTTGTGTGTTTTACCCCTTGCGTTTGCTCAACTGCTTTCTGTTAGAAAAAGCTGCTTTAATGCTTTTCTGGAGCTCTTTGCCGAAGGCATTGCCAGGGCCTGAGTGGTTCCTTTTCCCAGCTGGGCCCCACTGAAATCCTTTCCTTTGGCCGCGCCTCTCACCAAGCCAGGCAGAAGGGCTGTCACTCGGAGCTTGTGGCTGACTCCACATGCCCTCGGTGGCTCTTCCCCCAGACTGGCAGCCGCAGCATCTTCTGGAACAGAGAGGGGCGTGTGCATCTCTGACGAGGGGCAGGAAGGGGCTGGATTTTGGAGTGGGCTCAGAGGGCCACCCTTGTGCGCATGCTGCCGAAAAGGTGCTTAGTGAGCGTGAGCTTTCACCGACCCCTTTGTCACCAGGAAATAGGAGCAGATGCACTGATCCCACTAATGGCCACGCCAGCAAAGGAGTGAGATGGATGCGCAGGATGGGCCAGGCTGCAGTCAGAGAGTGTCTCTCTTCATTCCTTCTGCTTATGTTTTCGTGTGGTTCACTGGCTGCCTCTCTTCCGGTGCTTCTGCTGGTTTCCCATCTAGTGTGTTGTGCGCAGCCTCGTTCTTTTGCAGTTTGCATTAGGCTCCTCTTGGCTGAGTGTTTTAACTGCCCCACCAGTGATTCAGCCCATACTGCGTGGGACCCCTTCCCGGGACCCCCCTTTCTTACTTCCTCCACTCACAACCTAGAAAGCTTGAGACGGACAAAACAGTTCGTTTTACTTTCTCCCCCTCCCCCACCACCTGCCTTTACCTCTCAAGTTGTTTCCACTCCATGTTTGAAGACATTTGCAAATTTTCATAACATCTTTTCCAAAACAAACCAAACTGAAATTCTTACCAAGCTGCTCTGGCCTTCTCAGCAGGTACAGCTTTTCCTGGCAAGGGAAAGACATCTTATACCTGCCAGTAGCTATTAAAAATAACAAAACAAAAAACCGGCAGCCCCATTTAGATCCAGGCCACAGATACAGACACGGATTCAGATCCAGGCCTTTGAGAGCATGCGCAGCCCTGGAATTGATGGGCAGGTCTAAGTCTCACTGTTTTGGTTCCTCTTTCCCTTATTTCAGTTTTTTTACCCCAGCTCTTCCTGACCCATTTGTGCCTAGCTGCCTTGATCTAGGAAATGGTGAGTAGAGACCAAACAAATCAATTTCAGGAAGAAAAAGCTGTCCTTTCGTTTAATGAAAAGGGGAAAGCATGTAGATTTGACTCCTCTTTGATGCAGGCCAGTGGACTTGGTGCAACAACAGAAGCTCAAAAGCAGCCAGGGGCACAGTAGGTAGCACTCCTGTGGTGCACCTGCGGCGCAAGACCGGGCTTGTGATTTTCCAGAATGCGCTTATATTCGAGTTGTAATTTTTATTTCCATTGAGGCAAAATTGACTTTTTTTCCTTTGAGGCTCGGATCAGTTTGGGGCTCAGGGTTGCCTTCTCGGTGGTCAAGGCATCCTGTTTATGGGGAGGAGGAGAAATTGTCTGATTACATGAGCCACCTAATAGTTGCAAACTTGTGAGGTTTTAAAGAATTTATAAACATGTCATGCCTATTTTAAATGTTTATGCTAGTTTTATGTGATAAGATAGAGGCAATCATTCCTTGTTTCTAATCCCTGCTTGACTGTGCCTGCTGCTACATTTCTGAAGAGATCTGTGAATTCTTATCAAAAACAGCAGCAGACTAAATTCTCACCTGTTCCTGCGAGAAGCCTCTCTCAGCCTCCCCTTGTCCTCATCCCATGCGAAGCAGTGTTTAACTGCGTGAACTTTGTCCGCTTTGTGACCTCCCCATCCCTTGTTTGCCCCGCTTCTCGCACCCGCCGCCCCGGAGAGGCTGCGTCTCTTCTCTGGGTTCGGGAATTCCCAGTGCGGCTGCCGGCCCGGTCCCTGGGACAGGCCGTTGCTGTTCACTGGCAGCTCTCGGTGGCTGGGCAGGGAGAGGCCTTTCCCGGGCCAGTGTATGTTACTGTACTCCTGATTTATTTCAAGCCCTTGCAGCCAGCCATCCCTCATGAAGTGAGTTCAGAGCATGCTGCGCAAGCAAAGCACGGCACCGTTCCTCCAGGGCCACTCCCGGCTTTCCAAACATTCCTGCAGCTTGTTTGTTTGTTTGTTTGTTTGTTGTGAGGAAAGTGTGCTATCTGGAAATGGTGGAATTGGAAAGGAGATGTGTTGGCAGCTTGAAGAGTGCGGGCCAAGAGGTGCCCCGGCACTGCGCTTTCCCTGAGCAAGGGCCCAACGGCACGATCTGCGAAGCGTGCAGCATGTCGGAGCTGGTCGGTGTCGAACTCTTGCACAAGCATCATGGCTTCATTGTGGATCAGGACCTTGGCACTCGAAAAAGAAAGGCTCTCTCCCTCTCTCTCACACACACACACAATTTTTTCTTGAAATTCTTCCCATGGTGGGATCATTTTTTTAAAAGGGGGGGCAAGCCTTCCTTCAGTTGAAACAGTGGGAGGGTGTCAGGTGGGGGAAGGTCCTTTTTATTTAAAAGTTATTTTAATTGTTAATTATCAATTGTTTTTATTGTATTTTAACTTGGTTATTTGAGATGGGCCAGTTTTAAATAGTTTTAATTTGTTCTTGTATTGTATTGTTGTGAGCCGCCCCGAGGTTTTGTTGCGATGGGGGCGGCATACAAATGTTTTAAATAAATAAATAAATAAATAAATAAACTCTTCCCTGCTAGAGCACCAAGGTCCCAATCCAAACGCATGCACAAGCATACGAAATAGGCAAACTGTGGCGACATGCCGTGCAATCAGCATTCAGTGTAGCCTGGCTCCCAGGCGGGCCGTGTGGGTGGAGACGTGCAGAGGGCTTCTTCAGAGTTGCCCCCAGGCAGATGGGTCGCGTTTGCGCTGGCTTCGCAGTGAGGGCCCTTTAGGCAGCCCATCCTGCTTGCAGCACTGGGGGTTCATCCACACCCTGGTGCCCAGCGCTGTGTGCCCAGGTTCATTGCGGGTGAGTCCCTGGAGTGTGACTTCCCACTTTTCAGCTCTGGGCTCTCCCTCTGCGGCTGATTTGGGCAGCGGGGGAGTGGCAGACAGCTGTGCTTTTCTTCCAGGTCAGACTCCCAAACTTGCGGGCCCTTTGTCGCTTTTCGTCTCCTTGCCAAGTTGTCATAATGGCTGTTTGCAGGGAAGGCATGGCCACCACTCACTTGGTCCGCCGTGTCTCTATTTGGATCCTCTTTCCTTTCGCTTTCAATCTGCTTTTTCTTTTTATAAAAAGGGAATGAAAGTAGGGATGGGCAGGTCTGTCAGCTGTCGTTTTGCTGAGAGTGTCAAAGTTTTCAGGGCAAGCTCATTCCAGCTCATTTCCACAAGAGGTTGCATTTTTCCCTTTAAATGTCCCTGTGGAAATAGAAACATAGAAACAGAGCGAGTCAGAAGGGGCCTCCTGGGCCATCTAGTCTGACCTCCGGCACCAGCCGGCTCCGCTCATGACATGCCCACCATGTGGATGTCCACCCTATCCTTGGACACCCTCACCAATGGGGCCTCAACCTCCTCTGGAGGAAGCCCATTCCACGCCCTCAGGTTCCTAACTGTCAGGAAGTGCTTCCTGGCATCCAAATGGAACCTGGGATCCCTGAGCTTTGCTCCGTTGGAGCGCGTCCTGCCTTCCTCTGCAGGGGAGAACAGGTCTCTGCCCACCTCCGTGTGACACCCCCTCACATACCTGTATGTATACTTTTCTGTGAAATTTTTTCCACACTCAGAAAAAAATGGAGATTTCAGTATACAACTTGGTCTCAGCTTAGTGAAATGCTCCAAAGAAGTACCGTATTTTTCGCTCTATAAGACGCACCTGACCATAAGACGCACCTAGTTTTTAGAGGAGGAAAACAAGAAAAAAAATATTCTGAATCAAATGGTTTACTGAACTATTTAATAAACTATGGGAAGTGTTGGGATCTCTTAATCCCAGTTGCTTTACTCTCATGTGCCTCTAGCATACTGTGTGCATGACCCCCCCATCCCCCACAGACTGTGCATGTAACTGTTAGGGGATGAAAACAACTTGTATAGAATTCATCTCTGCAGTCCCTTCAATGCCACATGTATTTCCTGTAGGTCTGAATAAACTGTAAATATTCTTTTGAATATTTTTAAGAAAACTAAGATCATGGCATCCGGTCTTCTCACTTCCTGGCAAATAGATGGGGAAGAAATGGAGGTAGTGACAGATTTTATTTTCCTGGGCTCCAAGATCACCGCAGACAGGGACTGCAGCCAAGAAATTAAAAGATGCTTGCTCCTGGGGAGGAAAGCTATGGCAAATCTAGACAGCATACTAAAAAGCAGAGATATCACCCTGCCAACAAAAGTGCGTATAGTCAAGGCTATGGTTTTCCCAGTTGCAATGTATGGCTGTGAAAGCTGGACAATAAGGAAGGCTGAGCGCAAAAGGATTGAGGCCTTTGAGTTGTGGTGCTGGCGGAGACTCCTGCGAGTCCCTTGGACCGCAAGGCGATCAAACTGGTCAGTCCTAGAGGAGATCAACCCTGACTGCTCTTTAGAAGGCCAGATCCTGAAGGTGAAACTCAAATACTTTGGCCACCTAATGAGAAGGAAGGACTCCCTAGAGAAGAGTCTAATGCTGGGAACAATAGATGGCAAAAGAAGAAGGGGACGGCAGAGGATGAGGTGGCTGGATGGAGTCACACAGGCGGTTGGTGTGAGCTTGAGTGGACTCCGGGGGATGGTGGAGGACAGGAGGGCCTGGAGGAATGTTATCCATGGGGTCGCGATGGGTCGGACACGACTTTGCGACTAACAACAAAATTCTTTTGATTGCACACCCCCAGCATACCTGCTCTCTCTGGTTTTTCTTGCCTCTATCTTAGACAGAGAAGGTGAGCAATGAGGAGAGACCTAAATTCAATCCTCCAACTTTTCTCTCTCTCTTTTTTTCATATTTAAAAGTGATGCTTAAGAAACTCGGGCTGCATCTACGCATCCTTTTGAGTTGAGAGAAATGTTCACTCAGTGGTCTCTTGTGTGTCATTTCTTCCTCTGGACCAAGGGCATGAAAATCTAACATTTGCACAGTTGCAGAGATCACTATAATAATTGTGTTTCTTGTATCCTCAATTGGAAAGGGAACTTTATATCCACATTGTTTTTGTTAAGCATTTAGAAGTCCCAGTTAATTATCCATGAGGTATTAAAAGACCCAACCCTTGAAAGACAAAGCTGAATTGTGGGGAACTTCCCTTCCATTCCCAAAAGGTATTTCAAGCTCACCACACTTCTGCTGTTGAATCTTTTTTTTTTTTTTTTCAGAACAAAGGAGTGATGGGTGTTTTCATGGGGATTAACCCTTTTTTTTTCAGAGAGGAGGAAAATGTCCCACTTTCCACTTTTTCACACCATGCATAAAGTCTGATAGGGGAGCTGCTCCAATCCCTTGATTGTTTTAGTTGCCCTTCTTTGCACTTTTTCCAACAATGTCATTTTTCAGGTGTGGTGGCCAGCACTGTACACAATACTTTAAGTATGGTCATATTAAAGATTTGTGTAAGAGGAATATGATCTTGGAAATTTGATTTTCAATTCCTTTCCTAATTATGGCATTTCCTCCTAACATTTGACATTTTCATCAAGCTGTCCCCCACATTCTCAAGACCCTTTCTGTCAGCACTAGTTCAGATTCCATCAGCTTAAACTTGAAGATGAGATTCTTTCCCCCCAGCATGCTAACTTTACACTTGCTTACACTGAAAGCATTTGCCGTTCTGATGCCCTTTTTCCCAGCTCAGAGAGGTCCCACTGGAATTCCTCACAATCCCTTTTAATTTTAGTATCATCAGCAAACTTGGCTACTTTATTGCTCACTTCTAATTCCAGATCATTTATGAACAGGTTGAAAAGCACTGATCCTAATGCAGAATCTTGTGAGAATACCATGCATTCTCAATGTTGGCTTTCAATTCTGTAATCAGTTACTGATCCATAGGACAACATGTGTGTGCACACACAGCCCTTATTCCATCACTGCCAGGTTTTCTCAAGAGTCTGTTGATGGATTTTATCAAAAGGCTTTTGGAAGAAACAATGTCTATTTGACTGCTCAGTCCATGTGTCCAGCTCTTTACATTGTCAATTGCTTCTCTCACATCTCAAAGAGAACGCTGCTTCAATGTATACTGTTTCTTAACCTGTTAAACTTAAAAAAAGGATTGTGCTTCTAAAGCAAAGCGTCATCTGTGCCTGCCCCCTGTGGTGTGGGGGGAGGTGGGGGATGGCGCGGGATGGCAATGGGGGATGACAGTGCGGGCGGTGGAGGCTTTAGAAGGATCGTGCTTCTAAAGCCTCATCTGTGCCTGCCGCGGCAGTGGCGTGGAGGGGGGGAGCGGATCGGCGCAGGATGACAGTGCGAGCAAGCGGCGGAGGCTTTAAAGGATTGGCGTGGGGGGGAGGTGCGGATCCGCGCGGGATGGCAGTGCGAGCAAGCGGCGGAGGCTTTAAAGGATTGGCGTGGGGGGGAAGTGCGGATCGGCGCGGGATGGCAGTGCGAGCGAGCGGCAGAGGCTTTAAAGGATTGGCGTGGGGGGGGAGGTGGGGAGCTTCCCGGTGGGGGTGATCAGTTTGCGGTGGAGCAGGGCACGCCGAGCACATGCCGGCCTGGTGGTGCCCGTGGGCGGGCGGGCAGCGTCCCGGGTGTCAGGCACATTCGCTCTATAAGACGCACAGACATTTCCCCTTAGTTTTGAGGGGAGAAAAAGTGCGTCTTATAGAGCGAAAAATACGGTAATTGGGGTAACTCTATTTTTTTAAAAACCACCTTGAGAGAACTAATTTCTCCCCTGTTCCTAAATGAAAGGTAATATCAGAAGCAGCCCAGAATGTATACCAAATTTGGACAGATCTGCTTTCACATTAAATTCTATTCAAGAGTAGTCTCCCTTTTCCAATGAACTCTGGGAAATGTAGTCCTGTCCCTGGAGGGGTAGATGAGAAGCATCTCCAGTGGAGAACTTCTTGCCCTCACCAGAATAGAGCTGAAGGCATCCCTTGGAGAAGCTACAGTGATTAAGTTGGGGTCAAAACAATATTCTCTCTCGTAGTGGCGACTTACCTTTAGGTCTGATGGAAAGTGGAAGGATGAAGAATCATAGAATAGTAGAGTTGGGAGGGGCCATTGAGTCCAACCCCCTGCTGTTGCAGAACACCAATTGATGCCATTCCACTCAGATGGCCGTCCAGCCTCTGTTTGAATGTCTCCAGTGCCTCTTTGGCAGATGCGAAGCTGGTCTGAGGTCATGGCTGGGGACAACAAATCTTGCTTCAATGTGGCGTAGTGCTTAAGAGCATGGGACTGGGACTCAGACAACCTGGGTTCTAGTCCCTGCTCAGCCATGGAGCCAACTGGGTGGCTTTGGGCCGGTCACAGACTCTCAGCCCAGCCTACCTCACAGGGCTGTTGTTGTGGGGATAAGATGGAGGAGGAGAATGATGTACGCTGCCTTGAGCCCTTTGTAGGAAAAAGGCAGGCTATAAATCAGGAAGATCAGGAAATAAATAAACAAATCTTGCTTCAAGCGGTGGTCAAGAGGGCGAACGCCACCCTTGGTTGCATAGCCAGAAGTGTGGCTTCTAGATCAAGAGAGGTATTACTACCACTCTACACGACTCTGGTGCACCCGCAACTGGAGTATTGTGTTCAGTTTTGGGCCCCTCGTTACAGAAAGGATATAGCCAGGTTGGAGTCAGTGCAGCGTAGGGCCACAAGGTTGGTGGCCGGTTTGCAGGGGATGCTGTATGAGGCGAGACTGAGGGAACTGGGTCTCTTCCGCCTGGAGAAGAGGAGACTCCGAGGGGATATGTTGGTGACATACAGGTATGTGAGGGGGTGTCACATGCAGATGGGTAGAGACCTGTTCTCCCCTGCAGAGGAAGGCGGGACGCGCTCCATCAGAGCAAAGCTCAGGGAGCCCAGGTTCCCTTTGGATGCCAGGAAGCACTTCCTGACAGTTGGGACCCCAAGGGCGTGGAATGGGCTTCCACGAGAGGTCGTTGAGGCCCCATCGGTGAGGGTGTTCAAAGACAGGCTGGACATGCACATGGTGGGCATGTCGTGAGCAGAGCCGGGGGTCACACTAGAAGACCCGGGAAGCCCCTTCTGACTCGCTCTGTTTCTATGTTTCATATGGATACTTTTGTGGACTTAGCCACAATAATCACCCCTAGTCATGATCAAACTCTTCAGCACTTAAGTGAGTCTGTGAGGGATGGTGAGGTTCAAGTGCTCCCTTGGCCGGCCGTGAAGCTTGCTTGATGACCTGGGGCCGGTCACGGGCTCTCAGTCTGAACTTCTTGTTGTGAGGATAAAGGGAGAGGAGGAGGATCACGGGAACAGCCTGGGGTACAAATATCCTTCCTCCCTTCCTTCCCAAACCATGTTAGTTGCACCTAAACTTGAAGCTCGGTATTTTTCTGTTTTTCTTCACTGCATACCTTAGAGCAGGTGTGCAGAACCTCCGGCTCTCCTGGGGTCTGGATCTGGCCCCCTGGAGTTCCCCCAGAGGTCCCCCGGCCCTGCAGCCTCCCCACAACAGCCGCTTTCCTTCCACGCTCTAATGCAATGCTACAGCGCATAAGAAGAGCTTTCGGCTCAAACGGGATGGCGCTTCTGGTGTTCCAGCCCTGCTCCTTCTGCTTTTGGCTTCACCCACTGCTGGAACGTCGCTGCTGCGATCGCCTGCAAACTTGAATTTGGTTTTCAGGCTGAAAGAGGTTTGTTTTGGCAACCTGGTTGGCATGACAGTTCCCAACCGTGTTATATTGTTGTTCTTCGTCGTGGCCTCTGTGCATCACACATATGGGTACTGCGCCTGCGCAGTGCCTGAGGCCGGAGATTGCAAGCTAACGGTTTTGGCGGGACGCTCCGCTCCCTCCCCTCGAGTATAAATAGCGGAGCGTCCGCCATTTTGTTCAGTCTTTGCGACCGCCGTTCGCTGTGCCTCGTGCCGCTTCGTCTTCGCTCTGACCGTTTTTTCGACTAGCTTCTCCTTGCAAGTTGTTATCTCTCGCTTTATTATCCTTCTCTCGTCCCAGTTTGCTCTTCTCCTTCGATTTTCGTTCCTATTTTTCACTAAAAAAAAAAAAAAAAATTAATAAAAAATATATACTTACCCTCTATACTGTCTTCTTCTCTCTTCTGTTTTTCTGCGATGGCACAGCGGGCGGCTTTCCGCAAGTGCGCAGAGTGTGGGTCGAAAATGTCCCCGACCGACCCGCACGACCTATGCCTCCTTTGCCTGGGAGAAGGGCATAGGACCGATAAGTGCGCACACTGTCTGGCTTTTTCTAAGCAAGCCAGAAAGAACCGCGAGAATCGGTTGAAGAGGCTTCTTTGGGACCGGGCTCTTATGCAGTCAGACCCTCTTGTGACTGCCACGAAGCCCACCTCTTCCTCTATGGCTCCACAGAAGCGCCCTTCGGACGAAGGTGCGTCCTCTACTGCGCTTCCCCCTGCTTCTCCAAAGAAAAAATCGGAGAAAAGGAAGCATTCCGACTCTTCCAAGTCGACGGGCCATAAGAAGGCTAAGAGGGATAAGCCTCCAAAGTCATCCCAGCATTCGAAGGGGCTCGAGCGCCCACGACACCGGGACTCGGGTTCGTCGGCTCCCTCGGTACCGGGACCGGTTACCGTACCGACACCTCCCGATCCTTCGATCCAGGAGGCTATGAGGGTTACCCCACAAGGGTCCCCTCGACGAATGCCAGACCAGCCCGAGCCTGCTCAACCGCTACAAAGAGGCTCGATATCTGAAGGGGAAATACGAGACTCTCCCCCACGGGCTCGGTCTCCAACACCGATGCCTCAGGCCTTAGCGGACATCGATCCCTCTCCACCTCGACGTCAACGGAGCTGATCGGCCGATCGACTTATGGAGGGTTGGCATCGTCCGCTTTACCAGAGCTGGCATGAACCCAGGTCGGTTGGCTACTATCCAGAGCCTCGGGGCCGACTCTCGCCTCCTCGCCATCCACCACAGGCGAGTTATCCGAGGAGAGCTTCGACGCCATCTCAGCGAGACAGCAGCCGCTCTCTCTCGCCGGCTGAATCTTCCTCTTCAGCCCCACCATATTATAGGGCTGACTCTGACGACTCGGAGGTAGACTCGACCTCCCCTGACACCGTCATCACATCCCAAGATCCTGCTTCGCCTGACGAGTCCCACGTCTCGTTTTCGGATCTGATGGCCCGACTCGTCCACGCCCTGGACATCGATGCAATCCAACGTCCAGGGCCATCCACGGACAGGTTCTATGACGTCGTCCGGGGAGAGCAGTCCACCTCAATTGTCCTTCCTCTGATTACCACTCTCAGAGAGGCGATGATTCAGCCATGGGACCTGGCCTCCCACCCACAACCTACGTCCAGGAGATACGAGGCGATGTATCGGGTTCGGGAGGAGGATATCCCCTTCCTCCTCCGACACCCCAAACCGAATTCCATCGTCGTCGAATCCTCCCAGGGTAGGGAGGCCAGGGGCCATACTACGCCTAAGGATAAAGAAGGCAGAAAAATTGACTCTCTGGCTAGAAGAGTCTACTCGGCATCAGGACTAGGACTACGTATTTCCAACTATGAGGCGACGTTGGCGCGATATCAATACTTCCTGATGCAACGCCTTCTCAACGTCGCCTCGACCCTGCCGGACCACCAGGGAGAGGTCGCGAAAGTCCTAATAAAGGAGGCCATGCAAGTGGCCGTCCAACAATTGTCTACAGCTAGACACCATATGGACACAACCTCTAGAGCTCTCGTCGGTGCCGTCTCCTTGCGCAGGCATGCTTGGCTTCGAAGCTGCCATTTTCCCGACGAAACCAAGCGCAGAATCGAGGAGATGCCATTCGACGGGTCTGGGCTATTTCACTCTCGCACGGACCACAAGCTCAAGAAGCTCCATGAGTCTCGGATGACGGCGCGCCGAATGGAGTTACCAACCCAAACGAGACGTAAGTGGCCATGGTCCCGCCCTACTTACCGCCAATCCTTCCAGTCTCGACAACAACCTCAGCAGAGACAGCCACAACAACAACGCCGCCGACAGCAGCCGCAAAACCGCTACCAACAATCCCGTCGGAGATTCGATACCGAGAGACGCCAGCGTTGACGGGACGTGCGGACCAATTCCTTTTTCCAATCAATACCCACCCCCCTCTCATTTGGGAGTCGGTTGCAGGGCCGACTTCCCATTTGGGAGTCCATTACATATGACCGGTGGGTATTGTCTATTATACAGTACAGCTATCGAATAGAATTCGACGTCGTTCCTCCATCGAGTCCGGTACGGTCTACCCAGGCTTCTCCGATCCTACTCGATGAAATACGACAACTTCTTCGTAAAGGAGCGATTCGTCAATTGTCTTCCTTTGATGGAATTCATGGATTCTATTCCAGATATTTTACGGTTCCCAAGAGGGACGGTGGTCTTCGACCTATTTTGGACTTACATTTCCTGAATCGTTTTATCCAGGCAAGGAAGTTCAGAATGACCACCCTTCAAAATATCTTGCCGTTACTACGGAAAGAGGATTGGTTCGCCTCATTAGATCTGAAGGACGCCTATTTCCATATCTCGATTCATCCGAGTTATAGACGTTTCCTTCGCTTCGCTGTCGCATCTACTCTGTATGAATTCATGGTTTTGCCCTTCGGACTCGCCACCGCTCCAAGGGTTTTCGCCAAGTGTATGGCGCCAGTCTGCGCATTTCTGCGTCTACAAGGTATCCATATTTATCCATACCTGGACGATTGGCTGCTGGTTTCCCCATCTAGGGACGGGCTCCTTGAATCCATCCGCATAACCTGCTACTTGCTGGACGATCTGGGCTTATGTATTAATACGGAGAAATCTTCTCTTATCCCAACGCAGGTTCTCACCTTCATCGGAGCGCGCTTGGATTCGACGCAGGAAAAGGCCTTCCTTCCACACAACAGACAAGACGCGATTATTCGACATGTCACTCGGATGCGACGCGACGGAACGGTCCCGGCGAGATCTGTTCAGAGACTGCTCGGCCATATGGCGGCGGCAGTGCCAGTGGTGCCACATGCCAGGCTGCGCCTCCGTCCTTTACAGCTAATTTTCAACAAGCTGTTTCGTCCTCAGAGAGACTCCCAGTCGAAACCGATTCGGATCCCATCCTCGGTTCTTTCTTCTCTTCTGTGGTGGACAAGGCGACCCAGTTTGGCTGTCGGAGTTCCTTTTCGCCCACTGTCTCCATCGATAACAGTAACTACCGACGCTTCCCTCTCGGGTTGGGGAGCAGTATGCAATCATCTACGCACCCAGGGCACGTGGAGTCATCTCGAATCCACGAAGCACATCAACTTCCTCGAACTTCTGGCGGTCTTCAATGCCATACGCTCCTTCGAGGACCTCCTCCTTCATCGGGTTGTTCAGATTACGTCGGACAATACCACGACCGTCTTCTATCTGAACAAGCAAGGGGGAACAAAGTCCCCGACCCTGGCCAAACTTACCCTGGAAATTTGGGACTGGTGCATCCCTCGAGGTATCACTTTGATAGCAGTACATCTGGCTGGTGTACACAATATCCAGGCAGATCTCCTCAGCAGACAAATGCTTGTCTCCCACGAGTGGGAACTACATCCTCGGACCCGAGACCAGCTCTTTCATCGCTGGGGGTTCCCAGACGTGGACCTATTCGCCACTCACGGGAACAAGGTTTGCGAACAGTTCTGCTCGAGGGCGGGGATCGGGTTCGGATCCCTAGGGGATGCCTTTATGCTGACATGGACCAATCTCCATTTTTATGCCTTCCCACCGATTCCTCTGATAATGAAGACGGTTGCGAAAATAGCACGGGACCGACCGTCCGGAATTTTGATTACCCCTTGGTGGCCGCGCCAACCATGGTTTGCCACCCTACTGACTATCTCTTGCGGAGAATACCAGCCTCTCCCCCTGCTTCCGTACCTCATCACCCAACAAGACGGGACTCTTCGTCACCCCGATCTCGGATCCCTGAAACTGACGGCCTGGCGAATCCGATAGGATCTTCCTTTTCGTCGGTACCGGCCACCACTCATATGGTACCGATTGATGTCCCAGGACCTCATGAAGTTGCCTTGTCGGCCTCAGCTACGTCGCCGGCTCCGACAGGTGTTTCGTCGGATCCGACCCCGCTGGACCCTTCCATCCAGCATATTATCGACTCTGCTTTGAGACCCTCCACACGGAGGTCTTATGCAGCGAAATGGAAGCGCTTCTCCACTTTCGCCGAATCCCATTCGTTCTCCCCGATGCAATCTTCTATACCTCATATCCTTTCCTTCCTTCTCGAACTTCATCGTTCTGGACTTAAACCTTCCTCAGTTAAAGTTTACACGGCAGCGATCGCCCATCATCGGGGATTCGTGGATGGCTCTTCCATTTTTTCTCACCTGCTAGTTAAGAGGTTCCTTAAAGGACTTCATAACCTTAACCCTGTCATACGTCCAGTGATGCCTACTTGGAGCCTCTCGGTTGTTCTTCACGCTCTGACCAGAGCTCCCTTCGAGCCATTGGCGACTGCTGATCTACGCCTGCTATCATGGAAGACGGCTTTTCTTGTTGCAATTACTTCAGCCCGAAGGGCCAGCGAGCTCGGTGCCCTGCGCATAGACCCTCCGTACCTGAATTTTTTCAAGGATAAAGTAGTTTTGAGACTTGACCCCTCCTTTCTTCCAAAGGTGGCAACTCCATTTCATTTAGGACAGGATATTATCCTGCCTGCCTTCTTCCCGTCACCCACAACCCCCCTCGAACGCTCACTGCACTCTCTGGACGTTCGTCGTTGCCTCGCCTTTTACAGATCTAGAACAGAGTCCATCCGACGTACGAATTGTCTCTTCGTCAAATATGCTACTGTTGACCAGGGCTCCCCGATATCTTCACAGAGACTTTCAAAATGGATAGTCCAGACTATTACTTTGTCATATCAGCTTGCCAAGCTTGATCTTCCTGTCATGCCTCGGGCTCATTCTACAAGAGCTATCGCTGCTTCCTCTGCTTTTGCTTCGGGCGTCCCACTCGACGACGTCTGTCGTGCGGCTACTTGGGCGAATCCGTGCACGTTTGCCAGGCATTACCGCCTCGATGTCCGAGCCCGACGAGACTGCTCCTTCGGAAGGACTGTACTCTCATCGATACTTCATTGAGGACACCTCCCCTCCGCCTTACTGGTAAGCTTGTTAGTCTACCCATATGTGTGATGCACAGAGGCCACGACGAAGAAGGACAGGTTGCTTACCTGTAACTGGAGTTCTTCGAGTGGCCATCTGTGCAGTCACACAACCCACCCGCCGGCCCCGCTCGGTGTCGGTGAGTGGTTACTCGTCTCGGTACCGACAAATTCTTATCGGTCGGTACCTCTCCTGCGCACCACCTTATTCTAGTTATCCGCATGGGGGCGCACGTTCGGTCGCAAAGACTGAACAAAATGGCGGACGCTCCGCTATTTATACTCGAGGGGAGGGAGCGGAGCGTCCCGCCAAAACCGTTAGCTTGCAATCTCCGGCCTCAGGCACTGCGCAGGCGCAGTACCCATATGTGTGACTGCACAGATGGCCACTCGAAGAACTCCAGTTACAGGTAAGCAACCTGTCCTTATTGTGGTTGCTATTTTATTGTATTCACGACTTGCATTTCTTCCATTTGCAAGATACCCAAGGCCGCTTGCGAGTTTTCCGCTCCATTGGATCCTCACAACACCACAGCGAGGTCGGTCCAGCTGAAAGGCAGTGATTGAGCCAAGGGCCCAATGGCGACTAGAACCTGGACCTCCTGAGTCCCAGCCCAGGGCTCGTAATCACTCAACCACACTGCCTCTCAGGTAGGACAGTGCTCCACTGTAGTGGTGTTACTGGTGTTCCAGCCACATGGCGGCCCGTGGGAACAGTTCTCACGTGGATTCTCGGCTGAGGCAGCAGTGCTCAAGGGATGCCTCGCTGGTCACCTGGCGAGGAAAGGGTGTCCGGCCCATTCCACAGCAGTGTTGGCCAGCATTTGTCCCACTCACTCCGCCCGGAACCGAATGCAGAGCCAAACCCAATCCGCGGCCTGATGCCTCGCGGCTTCTTATCCTGCAGTGGATCCGCACGGCCAAAACGGTGCTCTTTTAACGGAGCACCAGGGTTACTGAGGGACACCCTGCCCGCTTGCTCTGCCACTTGAACGAGGTCATAATGAGGCTTTCACCACTTTAGTGCTCTTTGCAGGTGGGGCATTCAGATATGGAAGATTTAAATATTGTGGGGTGTCAAGCACAGATATTAAGCGAACTTTGGCAAATATCTGCATCCTCAGAAGCTTTCTGTCAAACTTGGACTGGCAGTTGCTGGGAGGAGGCAGGTTCACCAGGCAGGGAACACCTGGGAATGCATCACGGCCCAGCCAAGCATCCAGGCGCTCTGCACGCTGCATTATTTCAGGTGGGAAAGTCTCTTAAGGTTAGCCAGGTTAGCGTCAGTGCAGCGTAGGGCCACAGGGTTGGTGGCCGGTTTGCAGGGGATGCCGTATGAGGCGAGACTGAGGGAACTGGGCCTCTTCAGCCTGGAGAAGGGGAGACTCCGAGGGGATCTGTTGGCAACATACAGGTATGTGAGGGGCTGTCACACAGAGGTGGGTAGAGACCTGTTCTCCCCTGCAGAGAAAGGCAGGACGCGCTCCAACGGAGCAAAGCTCAGGGAGCCAAGGTTCAGTTTGGATGCCAGGAAGCACTTCCTGACAGTTAGGACCCCGAGGGCATGGAATGGGCTTCCAGGGGAGGTGGTTGAGCCCCCATCGGTGTGGGTGTTCAAGGACAGGCTGGACATGCACGTGGTAGGCATGTCATGAGCGTAGCCAGCTGGAGCTGGGGGTCAGACTAGATGGTCCAGGAGTCACCTTCTGACTCGCTCAGTTTCTGTTTTTAAGGCAGGCTCCCGATGCTGGCCAGCAAGCCTCCTTTGCCAGGCAAAGCCTGCAGCACATTCAGAGCAGGCGTAACTGGGCGCTCACCACGCACAGCAGCCAAACCGCCGGGTGTGAGTGAAGCTGCCAAAGCGAGAAGCTGCCCATTGCCTGATGTCCTTCAGCCCCATCAAGGGATGCACAGACATGTGTGCACAGTTTCCATTCTACAGGCATGCCCAGCTTGGTCCGTGCACCCAAATCCCAGCCTTTCCTTGGTGAAGGACGACTGAGCACTGTTCAAAAGGGTGTGCTAAAATCCCTTAGAAATCATTTCCCAGCGTCCCAGTTATAGATAATATCAAACTGCTTCCTTGGAGAAGCCCTGGGGCTGAGAGGAGCAGCCCTGAGTCCTGCCCCGGCATCTGCAGGAACAGCCAGTAGGCACCTCGACTACCCCTGGGCCCAAATTCCATCCCAAAGAGAGTGCCGATGCCAGCAGGACTCCCCCCCCCATGCAGAAGTCAGGCGCATGATTTAAGTGCGTTCCAAATGCACTCAGCAGCTTCTGAATGTATTAACTGGCTTTTAATCAGGGTTGGCAGACCATTTGCTCTTATTGTAACTCCTTAGGAAGACAGAAGCTGCTTGTAAAGCCGTCGGGTGGGGGTAAAAGATGAACGTCCCCTTTGTGATGCATGCGGCTGTCTATCCCTCCCCCCCATAAGACTGTCGCGTGCATGGCATAAAATCGACTAACTGCAGCACTGGGTAGAGTCGGAAGCCCTGACAAGCCACCGGGCATCTTGACCTCGATAGCCTGACACCAAAAGTTCCCGCCTTTGATGATAAGCTTGGAAGAAATCTAACCAGGCTTGTGGTCATCAGAAACCCAGTTAAGATGGTGATGCGGCTTGCAGAATGCTTCAGCGCATCTGGTTGGTAACAGACAGATCTGGGTTAGATGGATCTTTCTTCAGAACCAGCATTTAGGCCTGGAAGCTTTCATTGGTGGACTAATCAAGTCAGAATTAAACCAATTAATCATTTGAGTTGACTGTCAGTGGCACCTGTCATTTTCGACAGGTGTTCATAAAGGTGCACCCCAAGAGGTACAGTTCATCTCTTTTGCTTATGCCTGAGTGTATGTATCATGTTTACGGCTATTGTGCCTTTCCTCCAAGGAGCCCAAGGTAGCCTTCATGGCCTTCCTACTTTACATTTTGTCTACACAGCAGCCCTGTGTTGGTTGGACTGAAAGTCAGTGACTGCGCCAATGCTACCCAGTGAGCATCCTTCCTCCCCTGAGTCCCAGTCCAGCACCCTCACCACTGTGTCACACTGCCTCTCCCTCCCCTTGATGACTCCAGCAACTGAGAGTTGCACCCATGTCTTCTTGAATTCCGTATCGTCATAGTGATGCTCGAATTTTATACATTCTGTATGATTTTGTATATATGTATATCCAAAAATACATTTTATATTTTCCATATGATTTTATGCTTTCCTCCTTCAAATGTATGTATAAGTATTAAAAAGCTATTGAGGTTTGGGTGATTATGCAAAAGCAATCAATGTAGCCAGTGCCTGAAAGGCCAGTTGATCTGAGAGGAGAGTCCAGAGCGCAGGCCAAGTGTTCCTCTGTCATGAGGTGGTGTGCCCACACCAGGAGAGAGGACTGCATGTTAGACGCCTCTGTGTGGTCCCTATGCTGCCAGCAGCGACCGCCCAGCCGCTTTGCTGGGGTTGCTGGGCCACGGTGCTTGCACCGCAAGACCCTTCGCCCACCCCCCATGTGGGACCCGTGCTCTGGCTGCCACTGCCCTGCCAGCTCCTCCTGCGCCGGGTGAACCAGGGCCAGTGTCCCCACTCCTCTTTCCCGCGGCCGGCTGCTCCGCCTGGGGAGCTGCTCCTCCTGCCCGCTGCCTTCCAAGCCCATCGCAGAGTCTGCAGCCCAAACCACAGGCATCATCTCAGCACCACCGACTGTAATTTACGCCAGTGAGGCTTTTTCCCAGATTTGCAGGCAGAGCGAGCAACACATGGAAGCATTTTGCTGCTGATAAATCTAGGACGGAGCAATGTTTTGGAGTGGCTTAGAGGGGCTGGGGAGGGAAATAGGGCTGATTTGCCATTGTGCAACTGGGACTAGGCCTCAGGGCCAAAATGCAGGGCCTGGCTGGCCATCCTGCAGCAACCTTCCATGCTTGCTTTCAAAGAACATCCTTCTGGGCACAGATACATTGTGGTCGTAGATGCCCCTTCATGCTGCTTTTTTTGCTTTTGAAATCAATGAAAGCACCCTCCCCTTCCAAGGCTGGAGCAACACTATACTGTGTCCAGTTCTGGGCATGAGGATTTAAGAAAGATGCAGGTAAATTAGGAAGGGTCCAGTGGCGGGAAACGAAAATGACCCAGGGTTTGGAAACACTGCCCTGTAAGGAGAGACTGGGAGAACTGGGCATGTTCAGCCTTGAGAAGAGAAGACGGAGCGGGGACATGAGATCCCTGTATAGGTACCTCAAAGGCTGTCACAAAGAGGAAGGTCAAGGTCTCTTCTTGCTGATGCCACAGTGCAGAACAGGGAATAATCAAGTCAAGCTGCAACAACCCAGATTCAGGGTGGACATCAGGAAAAGCTTCCTCACGGTCAGAGCAATATGGCAGTGGAACCTGCTGCCTAGAGAGGTGGTCGGCTCTCCCACACTGGGGACATTCGGAAAGAAACTGGGCAGCCACCTCAGTAGGGTGGTGTAACTGGTGTCCTGCCACAGCAGGGGGTTGGACTCGATGGACTTCATGGCCCCTTCCAACTCTTCTATTCATAGAATCATAGAATCAACGACTAGACTCTATTAGAATCATAGAATAGAATAGACCCATAGAATGATTCCACGGTGTTTCTCAGCTCTCATTAGGACTGCTGTCTTAACTGGCTTTAGAAGGCGACCCTGCCTATGCCAGAGTATTTCATATTGCTTTGTTTCATTTTAACGGAGGTTGGAAAACAACCGCAGGCGGGGCGGGGGGGCACTAACATCTCGCCAACGGAGGAGGAGCCATGAAGCGTAACCTGTCAAAAGCACGGCAGATCACCGCGTGCCATGTGCTGAGGTGGGAAGGGGCCCCTCAAAGGCAGCCCTGCCAAGCGCCTGCCCAAACCCCCCAGCCGCACCTCCTGGTCGCCGCAGAGGGCAGGAGACGCGGCCTGGGAAGGGAGGCCTCCTGGGCAGCTCGTGTCGCCGTGCGAGGCGCATTCGACAAGGCCAAGGCGGCTCCCCTGAGGAAGCCGAGGTCTTGGCAGGCCCTTTCGAAGCACAGTTCGTTTGCACCTTGCCCATAGGTGGTTGGATGGATCGTGCTGCATTTTACTGCTGTCCGGTTTTTGCGATGGTTTATTTCTGACGTGCACATGAAATCAGTGCATATTTGCAGGTGCATTTCTACAGGGCACTTCTTTGATAGATGCATTTTTCAAAGGAAGCGCACACTTCTAAAGCGGGGTCCTCCAGCTTTTTCAGCAGGGGGCCAGTTGAAAGGTGATGGGCTCAGGCCAGTGAGGCGGGGTGCCTGTGGGCGCGGGCCAGTGGGTCCAAAACAACCTCCTCGCGAGCAAGCAGCCGCCTCGCCACATGCGCACATGCATGGCAAGGCTGGCAGCGAGCGAGCGAGCGAGCGAGCACGGGGGGAGGCAGGCGGCAGCAGTGGGCAGAGGGAGTCCAAGACCCCTGAGGCGGGCCGGATAAATGGGCACGGTGGGCCGAATCTGGCCCACGGGCCGTAGCTGAAGGACCCACATTCTGAAGTAAAACATTCATGTGTGCAGGTGTTTGCAAAATACCCATTTTAGTAGATTTAACTGTACAATATGCATTTCTGCATGGCTTTTTGGATATTAGAACAACAGTCACAGAAGAGCAGGTGCCAACATGGAACTGCATTCTGCACACAGCTTTGCCTGGTGTAAATTTGCTTGTGCAGAGAACTGAATTTCTTTTCCGTCTCTAGAGATCCTCTTGGGCAGCTCTACAGAGGGCCCCTTCCATTTTTACAGGTGTAGTCTCAGCACTGATGCAACCCAGCCGTAACGCAGGTGTTAGCCAAGGCGCTGAGGTTTCCACTGAGCTGGGAACGTGTTCTTGTGTTACGCACAAATCGTGATAGAAGTTGGAGCCGTTGGAAAGGGGCTGAGCACAGGGAAATGGCCCCGGACGCTTCATTCGTCTTTGTGTTGCTGTTTTTTTCAGCTCAGTTAGCCATGCACGGGAATGAAAGAGCAGAGATGCTTTTTCAAAGAGGAAATGCTGATTGGTCTGTTCCTTCTGCCCCCTCACAAAAAGTCATGGGGTAGGAGGGTGGCAGCTTGTTCCCATCCTCCTGGCGCTGCAGGGCTCCATCCAACCAGAGCAGCATCCACTTCTCCCAAAAGCATTTCCCTGGCAGCAAGGGCAGCCGCCTCTCCCGTGCCACCCGGGCAGGTTGGGGAGAGGGAAGCCGTGTGGGATGGCGGGGATGGGAAGCCAAGAGCAGCTTTGCGTTTCGTCTCCGATTCCAGAAGCTTGGCCAGGTGGCGACTCCTGGGGGCCTTTAGGCTCTGCCGAGAGTAGGTGATCCAACATCCGGATCCAACATTCCAACTCGGGTCCGACCTCTGTAAGCCGCCCCCGCCATCCCCCCTCCCCACGCCAACATATTTTCCTGTCTCCGGCTCTGAGTTTGGGGTGTGAATGGATGTGCTTTCCAGATTGCCAGGTAATGGCAGAGGCAGGGTGTGGCTGGCAGGCCACACATTCTCGTACTGACTAGATGATTCTTCACTTGAGGATGTCCAGCTGAGCCATGGAAAAGTGCTGTTTTCGTCGTCTTTGAGGGATGGCCCAGGGCTGCGGCCTTTGCTCTTTAACGGTGCCTTTTCTGTATACATGTATCCCTGTGATGAAGAGGGCTGCCTGACCTGGAGCTTGGCAACACGGGGGTGCACCCCTTGAGGTGCTTTCCTCAGGAACCCCAGAAGATGCAGGCTGCTCGAAAGTCCAGACAAAACAGAGAGGACGTAAAGCTCTTGCAAAAGGATGGCATAGACCAGAGTCCTCAGACTATGGTCCGGGGGCCGGATCTGGCCCGCCATGCCCATTTGGACCCGCCGTGTGTGTGCCCACGTGTGCACCCACCTCGCCCCACACACAGGGAGGCAGCGGTTTGCTCGCTCGGAGAAACAATCTCCAGGTAAGCAAGCCACTGCCTCACCTCGCCGCATGCACCGCCCCCTCACTGGCACCACCTTTCCGGCCCGTGCCCAGCACTGGCACCTTTCAGCTGGCCCCCTGGTAGAAACGTTTGAGGACCCCTGGCATAGACAGAATGGGGCTGGGGGAAGTAGAGGAACCTACTGATGTCTCCAGGGAGGAGCTTCCAAAAGGTGGGCCCTTGAGGCAGCACTCTCCATCCCTGGCATCTGACCGGCAGGTGGGCCCCTCCAGAGAGGCCGCTGTCCAGGTACGAGGAGGGCCCCGCCTCCCGCGTGGTGCAGGCTGCTTGCCTGGGCTGCGGATGAGCAGTGACAGAGAAGCTGAGCAGTGCTGCTTACCAAGCAGGGGTATGAGAACCAGCCGCCTTAGCAAAGGAGCAAGGAGTCTTGGAACCTTTTGGAGCAGACCTATTGCGAGGTGCCTGGCATTCCCTCGGTCTCACCCACAAGAGCAGGACCACCCCAAGGGTGGAGTAGAAACTTTGCAGAAGGGCGGGGGGGGGGAGGAAGGGGAGTTTCCATTTGGATTCAGCTTTTCACATGGGCAGATGCTTCCCACACATCTCAGAAGGAAGGCTACTCTGATTTCTACTGCTCAGTAATGACTTAAGTTTCAGGGAAAGAACTGGGCTTCTAAGGTTTCCTTCTGATACTGCTAAAAGAAAGGGACAGCGGGACCCAGCCACACCAAGGCGGCACAGAAGGAGGGGGCCCACCCTCGGCCCTGCAGCCCACAGCGACACCCCCCCCCCGCCCCATGAACGCCCCTCCTCTGGGCATGTGAGGAGTGTGGAGGCAGAGTACTGTGCCCCACTATGCTGCATGCTCTCTCTGTGCAGATGGGGCCCAGAGTGGAGAAGAAGCCCCGGAGTTCAAGAACCAGCATCCCCAGCCATGCTGGTTTATTTTTTTATTTTATTTTATTTTTTTATTTTCCAATTTATAGCCTGCCTTTTTCCTACAAAGGGCTCAAGGCAGCTTACATCATTCTCCTCCTCCATCTTATCCCCACAACAACCCTGTGAGGTAGGTTGGGCTGAGAGTCTGTGACTGACCCAAAGTCATGAATTGGCCTCTTTGGCCTATGGAGAGTATGCTTCATGAGTAAGGAACATATTCTCCCATCTCTGCGCATCGCAGTGGATGAGAAAGGGAGTCAGCAAGACGCATCCAAATGAGACCTGGGCAAGCTGGGGAAGAGGAGGGCTTTGAACCGGTCACTGATTCATCGCGTGCCGTGTGCAGCAAGCTGCTCGAGGTTTCAAAGACAGGACACAGTAACAGCCACACCTGTGGCACAGGACAGGGAGTCCTGATGTCACGGGACAGTGAACGGAGCCGGGGGTGGGGGTGTGTTGCACTGGTAAATATAGATGTCTCTTTAACTGGCCGTATCCTCTGGACAGATGTTTAAAGGGAGTAAGGTATGTTCTGGAGCAAATATCTGCTCACCTAGCGATGGGAGAAGCAGGTATTTTCAGGCTCACTTAAGGGCACTTCTGTTTTTGTATGGGAAAATGCACACTGCTGGGTGTATTTTTTGAAAGTGCACACTTTTTGCCTATCAATTAAACTGTGAGAACACGTTTTAAAAGTGCATTTCAGGGTGTGCACTTAAAAAACAAGTGCAGTGGCAAATTCTGGAACTTTCAGACTTTCCTAAAGACAAGCGTTTTTCCTGCATTTGCACCCAGCACTGCAAATGAGGCCAGTGCACCTGACTGCCGAACAGGCGAGCCGTCCTCCTACTCTCCGACTCTAGCAGGGCGCCCTAGATGGGACGTTTTGGCCTCCCGAAGTGGGTTCTGCTCCCTGGCACAGCACGCCTGCTCTCCTGCATCAGTCCCATTGCCTGGAAGAGCCACCCTTCTTCCACCCAATGCCCCAAAGAAGAGTTGGACCACAACACCCATCATCCACAGCTAGCATGGGCAATGACCTGTGATGCGGGTTGTAGTGTACTGCATCTGGGGGAGGCTGCTGTAAGATGTAATTTTCCCTGAAAGGCTTCAGCAACTGGTTGAACAGTGCAGAGAAGCTGAACAAACCAGGCAGCCCTTAGCCTTTTGCAGGGTCATAAGACCCAATTACACGCCAGCATATCCACTGCCTTTGCTTGCGGACCGTGGAAAAGCGAAGCGTGTGCTTGCGGTGCCAGACAGTCCTGGGACCCTCTGCTGGAGGGGATGGGAGCAGGGATGGCGGTGGCGCTCCGGCCCAGATGCCAGGAGCGCCATCCACCGTTCGCGATTCCCCAGGGAAGGCCTCTGGGCCGCTTTGCAGGGGGAGGTTGCACTGTGCCTGGCAGTCACATGCAGAAGCCGCGCCTGCGTGCCAGATGCTGGAGAGGAACGGAAGCTCGGGACGTCTTTTGGGAGGAAGATCGTTCTGCACCGAGGCACAGGGACGTTTGGAGCGTGTGGCAGGCGGTTCTGGCAGGCCTTCACTCGGGAGGTTTTCTCACTGATGACTAACGGGACGTGCCGCAGATCTGAAGGAGTCAGGACTCCTCCAGCTTCCTTGATTTCTGCTACTTTATTTATTTGTTGGATTTGTTGCGATTAAAACATGAATGAAAGGAATTGGTCCCCCGTGTCGCCTGGCTCATCTCTGGAGGCTCAGGGTCACTTGTGAGTCCAGTTGAGAGGCGATGGCAGCAGGCCGTGCTCTCTTTCCCTGGCACTGGGGGCTCACAGCAGCCTATTTCAGGACCGCGAGTTTCCTGGCCAAGTGGCGACATGTGAACCCCAGCCCGTGCCAAGTTCTGCATGCAAACCGCTCTGCCCCCCTGGCTGCTGTCCACATGCAGACGGTGCCGGCCTTTGGCCAGTTCTGGGGCACCATTTGAGGAGGGTTCCAGGAGAATGTCAGGGGTGCCTTAGGCCGAGTCTGCCCCCCCTCCCCCCGGGCATTCCTAGGCCTGGCTAGGTTGGAAACACCCTGCAGTGTGGCGACTGCCAGGCAGGGTTCACATTTCTGGGCTAGTTGGAGCCATGGTTTGGCTAAGATGAGGCAGCCCCTTCTGCTAGGCCAGGACTCTCAGGGGAAGCCAGGGGCCCCTCCCCACCAGCTTCCTGGGTGCTTTTTCTAGCCTGCAGAGCTGGCACCCAGGCGCCTGCTGCTGCGCAAGGCTGTGGGCGGCTTCCCTTCAGGTTCTCAGGCAGACGTCACCCTTGATGCTTCCCGGGCAGGCTGATGAACGGCAGCTGGTATCAGACCCGCTTCCGGGGGGGTCTCCCCCATTTCTGCAGTGGCTCGCGGGGCAGGCTGGCACAGGACGTCGGTCCCTCACGAGCTCCACGCCTAAGCTACAAGAGTGCACTGCCTCCTCCCTTTTTTCTGCAGTAGCTCTGTGCATGGGCCTCCGGCAGATTAAGAGAGTGGACACTTTCAAAAATTCTAGCAATTCCAAATGCAGTCACAGGTAGCACCTGTGCTGTGCCTTTTCCTTCTGGGAAAAGCGATGTTTTGCAAGAGCATCATCCCTGGAAATGTGCAGAGGGCTGCTGCCATGCACCCCCACCCCTCTCTGCAAAAGCCAAAGAGGCACTGTCCTCACGGGGCCCTTCCAGCCACGCCACGTACTGGAGGCAAGAACAGCCACTCCGGCATTATTGTTGGAGTTTGGACGTTGTGTTGAGCTGCTCTTCTTGAAGGAATCTGGCTTACCAGGAACCAGCCATTGTGCTCAGATCTGACATGTCAGGGAGAAGCAAGACAGAACTCCTGCTGTGGGCATCGCACTAAGCAAGGGGTGGGGAACCTTTTGTGATGGAAGAGCTGAAGTTCTTGGAGGCCACGTATGAACGGTACCCTCGTAGGCAGGGCCCAAAGCGCAAAGCATGCCGGCATGCTGTTTTTTACCTTGTACAAAGATCAACGTGCCACAAACCGTGCAGCAGTCGGGCCAGGGGACTGGGGCGTAGCCCTTGGGGGAGTTGCAGGTGGGCCAGGTTTGGTCCCCACCCTGCAAACCAGGGGTGGCTGGGCTTCTCCCACTGGCAGGAGGAGCCGCGGGGCGGCCACCACCCGGCTCCCGTGAGCACACGGACTCGTTCGCTGTAACCGAGAACATTGCTAAAATCCTGGCTTACTGCGGTGCTAACTGGGTTGCTGTGTGGCATTATTTTCAGAAAGCTAGCTTGAAAGGTACAATAGAAATCAAATCAAAGAATGCGTTTTCTGGAAGAACAGTGGGAATCATGCAACGATGCGGACCACCCAGGCTTCCCTGGTTTTATAGCTTCCTTTTCTTAAATCCAAGCATGTGGAATCCCGCCCAGGTGCCTGTCTTCTGTGCTCTGCATATCAAACTGCCTTCCTCAAGCTGGTGCCCTCCGGGTATATTGGATTGTGAGAGCCGAACGGCTGGGAATTTTTGTTTCATTCATTACATCTCTGAAAACCCTCAATAGCCGAGGCGCTCTGAGTGGTTCTTGAAGACTGAAAACCTCAAAAATGCAATATTGTACATAATAAGAGACGTTTGCATGCAAATGTATAAACAGGCAACACACACATGTAAATGGTGTCAGCAATCAATAGTAGCAATTCTGTGACCTGATTATAAACCGTTTTTTCTGCTGCCCAATACCTGAGAGAAGGGGAAGGTCTGAGGGCACCGTTGGTACCCAAAGTGGTTTAACTATTAGACAGAGAAAGTCCCACAGCTTCCCACAGCTTCCCAGTTGATGGACACAGGAAGGAGAAACAATCCTTCAGGGCACTGGGGTCATAGGACCTGGCCCACCCACTAAGAGTTGTAGAAAGCACGTGAAGCTACCTGACGGATGGCTGCAGGAGAACCTGCTCCTTCAAGGGGGTGCAGCCCCACCAAGAACTGGTCCAGCCCCCTCCAGCTGGTCCAAAGATCCATCCACTAACAGCATCTTGGTGTTGTCTGGATGGAGCGTCATTCAGGTGCTGCAGTTCAGCACTTCAGGAAGACTGAATTGCATTAAGCAGGTGCAGATCCGATTGCTGGGAGAGCCTCAGAGCTTTCTAGCAGGCAAACGGGATACCCAACAAACTACATCAAACCTAAATACTTCAATTAATTAGTCGGGTGCTGGGAAATGAGGGATGGCCGCAGCACAAGGGAGCTTTCACGTGGCTGGTGGTAGTCGAAGTCATCCATGCTGATGACTAAATTTGCATGCTACAAACTATTCCTTCAGCTCAATTAATTACCCCCACTGGACCCAAGCCACCTTCCTTCATCTGACGCCGGTCATGGTGGCCAGAAGCTCAATGGGAAGCTTAACAATGGCTCCCAAGCCCAGCTTCACCCTGCTTGTTTGCTGTGGAGCCGTTCAGAGAAGGATGACCTCCGTGGAGTCTGCAGTGCTCTGCCTCACCGGGGATGAGTGGAAAGCACCCCTAGCTCTTACCTGCTCTAAACTGTTGTCAACGGGTGGCAGCCAGGAGCTTGCCGTGTGTTCAGTGTGGTCTGTTTATCCTCCTGACGATACTGGCATTGCACAATCACTTGGAGAGGCCTCGGTCTCCCATTGGGAATGCAGTCAGGCCAAAGTGTGTGAGCTGCCAAAAAGCAAAACTGATTTGGTTGATTAGAAACTGCAGGCTGAGTTCTAGACCTCCAGTGCTGCAGGCCTCCCATTCTTGCCCCTGGAATTTGTGTAAATGTAAAGGTTCCTGGGATTTGGCACTTAGTAAAACTAGATTTCACTTTTTATGTGGGTGGCAGGAGATCACAGAAAGCTGCTCCTTGTTCAGGGTTTTGGTGCTCTGTATTGACTGAAGATCCCTTCACCACCCATGCACTCTGACACCTTCCCATTGTGGCAGAGCCTGCTACCTTCCAGATGTGTTGCCATGCTGGTTTGGGCGGATGAGAGTTGTGGTCCAACACATCTGGAGGGTGCCAAGCTGAGGAAGCTGAACTGCACCATGTCCAAAGGTCTAATGCGCAGCTTCATATCCTCTCCCTTCCAAAGGGAGTTGGATGTTGCAAGCAGAGGGAAGGTGATGGCAGAGACTGAAGCAGACTGTGGAGATGCTACAGCTGTGTGACGCGCTGCAGTCCGAGACAAGTCTACTCAGGTGTAAGACCAATTACGTTCAAAGGGGTTTCTCCCCACTAAGTGGGCGGAAATTAGCACTTGCAACTCTGAGCCTGGGTTTTTCCTGTGTCCAAATATGCATAGAATCGTTAATTAGTTGGCCGTTTGCAGCCTTTAGCTACTTGGATCATTTCTGAAATGTACTAGTCAAAACCATTGACTGAAACCAAATATTGGGAACACGTAAATAATACTGTAGAATAAAAGAGCCCTAGAAGCCCCCTCCCCCACACACACACGGATGCCGCACAAAGCCAACCATGTGTGCAGCTGACAGCTGCTGCTGTGCATGGAGGGTGCCATTTTGACTACATTCAAGTCCATGCGCTTGGAGAATAGCATTCACTGGTAATATTTATTGGTATTGGTATATGACGTATGCAAAATTCTCTGTTCAGGATCTTAAAGAGGCACTGACAGGACAGGACTGGACGGAACAGGGTGTTATGCAATGTGCGGCCAGTGCCTTTGATGTAGAAAGCTGGCAGAAAAGGAAGGAAGGGTCAGTGCAGCCGTCCCTCTGACTTGCTAGCTTACTACACGCAGGGACATCTCGCAGGTGGGAGGAGGTTAAAGCCTGGGACATGCTTGCCCCTCTGCGCTCCAGATCTGCCACCTGCACCTGTGATCTCAGGGCCGAGCCCTGCATTACACGAACTCTGCTAGCAGCTGCCGCTTTTCTGTTTTCACGCCAGATGGGAGCTGGTGTGGAGGGGAGGGGGTTTAAAGACCCAGACAGGGTGGTGCTGGGGACAACATCTCCTCTAGAGTAAAAACGAGCTCGGGAGTCGTCCCTCCTGCACACGCGTTCCCAGTGAGGCCGCGCTGCCCTGCCCCTTTGGGCCAGGCCGGGCGGTGGGGCTGCTCGAGGAGGGCGGGCCCTTTGATTGTGTGCAGCAGAGGCTGACGCGCGGCCCCCCGCAGCCCTTCTCCAGTCCGCTGCCCCTCATCTGCAAGCTGTCTGCAGCCGCTGCGCACGGCCCCGAAGGAAGGGGTCACGCGGCAATCACAGCCCTGGCTGACCCGGGTCACAGGCCTGACACCTGTCACGGGCCACCCGTGCCAGCACGGGCTGCCGAATGAAAGGGCTCCAGGGAGAGCTCTCCGGTTCCCGAGGGGGAGGCAAGCTGGGGGTGCCCGTGCCCCGCCACCCCTGCCGTGCCTCCAACGTGCGGACTGACACGCGCCCTTTGGGAAGGGGGAAGGTGCCTCTTCAGCTGCAAGGAGCACGCAGCTCGTCGCCCCCGCAGGCCACCCCTCCTACGCACACAGGCATGTGCAAAGGGACCGGCGAGGGGCACGCTGCCCACGGAGCTCATGGAGATTGTGCGGCACCGCTGGAGGGCGGCGGCTAAGGCGCCCCGCAACCCTTGCCGGCTGCTGTCATCCAGGCGTGGGGCATGCCAGCAGCATGTTGTGGAAGTTGCGTGCCGGCACTTCTGGGGGCGTCTGCAGAGCAGGAAGCCCTGTGGAGAGCCCAACCCCCCACCATGGGCTTTCTCTGCAGACCATGACCGGATGCGCCATGTGCACACCGGGGAGTGCGGAAGTTCGCTGGATTTGCCCCAGGGCTGGGCAGAAGGCCTGAGGGATCCCTGGGCCAGTCCAGGCAGGCAGAGCTTCCCAGTGCTTGCGGCCCGATGCGCCTCCACGCCGGAGGAGCGAGCCAAAGAGGGACACGAGGGGGACTGCGTGTGCCAGACCAAGCTCTTCCTCCGGAACAAAGGCAGGGCAGAGCTAAGCACCCGGCTCAGCGTGGGGAGAAAGGCGCTGAATACAGATGTTGAGGAGCACTGGGCCCAGGACAGAACCCTGCAGTACCCCACTAGTTGCCTCCATCCAATTTGAGAAGGTGCCACTGATAAGCCCTCTTTCTGTCTGATCTAGCAGCCAATTTTGGATCCACCTAATAGTTTTTCCAGGTAGTCCAGTTTTTGCACATTTGCTTATCAGAATGTCGTGGGGCACTATGTTGAAAGCTTTGCTAAAATCAAGGTAGATGAAGTCCACAGTGTTCCCCTTGTCCATTTGGCAGGTTACCCAGTCAAAAAATGAGATTAAATTAACTAGCAGGATTAATTTTTGATATATCCATGTTGGATTCTATTAAGCACTGCATTTTCTTCAAGATGTTTGCAGACAGATTTTTTAATCATTTGCTCCAGAATTTTTTCCGGGATTGATGTCAGACTAACTGGTATGAAATTCCCAGGTTCATCTTTTCCCCCTTTTTGAAGATAGGGACAATGTTAGCCCTTCTCCAGTCACCTGCCCGGTTTCCTGTTTTCCAAGATTTATCGAAGGTAATCGCCAGTGGCTCTGAGAGTTCCTCCGCGAGCTCTTTTATGACTCTGCGATGGAGTTCATTGAGCCTTGGAGATTTGATCGTGTTTCTTCCGTCTAGGCATCCCTTGCCCAGTTGCCTGTCGGTCTTGGGGATCGTGGGGCATACAAGGACTGGGGCAGTCCCAGTAACTCCTCCAGGGAGCACAGGATGCTCCTTGTGCCAGATCAGGCCTTTGCTTCAGGGCACGGACATAGAGCAGCAGAGGCACCCTGGGGTTTCGGGCAAGGTCCTTCCCAGCCCTGCCTGCAGAGGTGGGCGGCTGATCCCGAGACCTTTTGCAGGGAAAAGAAACGCTTTCCCCATGTGCTCTGGCGGAGAGGAGTCTGCCCCATTGAGCCCAATGCTTGGACCCTCCAGCGTGGTGTTGCCTGCAGGGAGTGGCCAGCAGCCCCCCAGCTCCAGCCGGGAGTCTTCCCAGCCCTGCCTGAGGTGGGAGCGGCACGTGGAGTGCAAAGCTGGGACTCCCATGGAGCCCCTGCACCGCCCCTCCCCTCAGGCCACAAGCGGAGCCGCAGCCAAGTGCAGCAAAGAACCTGCGGCCTCGAGGCTCCCATGCTGGAGGGATTCCAGGGCAGCGGGATGCTGGGCCTTGGAGCCCCGTGCTGAGCAGGGCTGGGCCCTCTGGCCCTTCCCGCTCTGCTGTTCCATGGCTCCGTGAGTCCAAAGCCCACATCCTCGCCTTCCCCCAGCGTCCGCTGGCTCACAAGCCCGCCCGAGTGCACAGCTGTTGCCCCTCAGCCCAGGGGCAGGGGGGTCTCCCCCCGTACTTCCACTCACGTTCCTTCTGCAGAGTCCTCCAAATTGCCTCTGCCCTTCAAGATCTTGTGGAGCCCAGCCTGGCTCCAGCCTCGGAAGGAGAAGCCTTCTAACGCCTCTTGTATCAGTTCTCCAGCATCTCCAGCATCTCTTCGTCCTTTGCGAGGACTGTACTTCCTTGTTTGTGCAAACGGAGATTAAAAGGGAGGGCAGGGCGGGAGCTCCAGGCAGTAGTCCCGGGCACTTGGACCACGAAAGGAAATCAATATGTTCGATCGGGGGTTTGTATTTTATGTTATTCCTTTTTGCAAAGCCTTTTGTTCAATATGGAAATTTTTCTATTGGTCAGAACTGAATAAGCTTCTGCTACTCAGCTCAGAGAAATTTTGGGAAGAACTGAGCCAAATCTCAAATTCTGGCACAATGATGTTTCCCAAATTTTTGGAAAAACTCTCTTTTTCCCACATGCAGGGTATCCCCTAACTCTCTGTGTGTGTGTCCATGCACATCATGGGGAGATATGGCGAGCTTCATGTGCAACACAGCTCCTCTCCTTTCTAATGAAGCAAAAATAAAATTCATAACAAATTATTCAAAACCAATTTTGTCTGGTTTGAATCCTGTGCAGAGGTTGCAGAACGCAACTTTACTTGGTGTAAATGTGCATTATGTGAGTTCTGCATGAGTTGTGTTCTGCCAAGGGAGGTGTGCGTCATACAGTCGCGTGTCCGTCCCAAGGGCTGGCGTCTTCTGATTTCACAAATCCTCTGAGAAGGGGTTGGTGGAGCACTTGGATGGACCGGGGTGGTCACTGGATGCCATTTGGAAAGGGAGGGGCCAGAGCAGAGCCCTGGCCAACCCTGATGCTTCCGCAGGAGCCCCCACAAGGGTGCAACAGACAGTCTCTGCAGAAATGCTCTTGATTGCCCATGCACAGCTAACAAACTAGGGGCCATGAGCAGAGCGACCTGTTGCAGCCAAAGGAGAAAAGAACCCTGCTGCTCAGTGGCCTGGGCCAGAGCCCTCGAGGTGCTCCTCTTCGTGGCTGGGCCAGCCTTCCTCTGGCCGGGTAGCCCTTTGAGCCCAACACTGCACCAGGGGGTCAGGAGCTGGGCAGGGCTGTCCCGCTCCTCTCCCTTGCCCCCCCCCCTTCACGCCAGTGCCTGTCTGTTCCCGTGCTCTGCCTGAGCACCTGGAGATGGCGGCCTTGATGGCTTCCCCCTGCTCCACCACCTCTATGCTACACTCCATGTGTCCCAGCCCTCCCAGGCCTCATCCGAAGAGCTGGTGCCACCCTGACCCTGGAAAGCATGCCAGCAATAACTGTCTCTTTCCTTCCCAGCGCACTTGAAAGGACTGGCCAACCAATGGCTGGGCATCAGGCCAGATGGCTCAGAAGGCCCCTTCTGGCTTGCCTTGCTCTATGTTTCTATCTCTGCGGAGCATCCTGGGGCCACTGGCAGCCCTGGGAAATGAAGCTGGCAGCTCCAGGCCTTCCAGCACTGACCCCTGCTGAGCTGCCCCACACCAGTCGGCCCTCCCTTGCAGGGGCCATTCCAAGCGGGAGCCGGCCCCGAGAGGGAGTCTGGGATGGCGCATGCAGAGGCAGCCTGCTCCCCTCGCCCCAGCTTCCTGCAGCATGCGGCCTGTTCTTTGCAGACCCCCTGCCCAGGGCAAGCATTCCCTCGGGGCTGCGACCGGTGAAAATGGCACCGGATGCACGCATTGCCCGGGAGCATGCCCACACCTGCTGGCAGCCCTCGCACCCAGCGCCTGTGAACGGCGCTCCGTTCTGGCACGTGTGCTGGAGTTAAGCTGGTGCCTGTTAATTTTCCTTCCTGCGTTTGCTCGCCTCCGCTTGACATTCAGGAACTTGAGCCTCCTTTTATCTAAGATTAATAACCAACTTGCTGAAGAAAGCCGTTTAATTCTGAAGCAACTCCAGCTGGAAATAATGTTGGCTCGGAGTCAGAATTTGGATTGTGCTGTCACTCCAAATCCCCCGATATCTTTAAAGCAAGTAGCTGGGAGAGGAAAGCAGCCCCCCGCTTCTTTCCGGCCCACGGTCCTTGTTCCGGCCACCTGGGTGTTCACATTTGTGATTAGCTGCTTCCAGGTTATGAGCTCCGTAGAGATCATTGATTTGTGTTCTCTGCAGTTCATGCCGTTTTAACGTCATTCTCTTCAATGAGTGCAGGAGCAGGGAGCAGTTCAGCCGGGGAAGTGCCTGCCGATGCCCAGTGGCCATTTCCGCCTCCTCCCCCTCTGCTGCGCACATGTGCATGGGGGGCGTACGCAGAAGCTCCGGGAGCTTTTCTGCTGAGGCCCATTTTGAAAGGCCGTTTGCTGTTTCGGTCAAAGGTTCCAGGACAGAGACTGGATTCTTTCTGGCAAATCTTGACTGTGGGTCCAAAGTGTTTCAATGGCTCTGCTCTTCAGTGTAGCTAAATCTGGACCTCACTCAGCCTCTCTCTGTGCGGGTTCAGCGTTGCATGAGTTCACTGTGAAGTCATGGCTGTCTTCAGCTCCGTTTCGATGCCTGCCTCAGAATGTGCATTTCTAAGTATGCATTTTAAAATTATCTCAGGATTTGCTTTTCGAAATAACATACTTTTCTCTCAAAATATCCTTTTAAAAATATGGTTCCTCTCTTGGAAGAGACTCATAATTCTTGGCATTTCCAATTCAGCGTGGATTTCTCCACCCAGAGGTATCAATTTCTCTTTTCCTCGCCCTCTGGACAGCACCTTACTTGAAAGCTACCAGAGCCAGTGTGGTGCAGTGGTTAAGAGCTGGGACTGGGACTCAGGCGATCCGGGTTCAAGTCCCCGCTCAGCCATGGAGCCAACTGGGTGACTTTGGGCCAGTCACAGACTCTCAGCCCAACCTATGTCACAGGGTTGTTGTTGTGGGGATAAGATGGAGGAGGAGAATGATGTAAGCTGCCTTGAGCCCTTTGTAGGAAAAAGGCAGGATATAAATCGAAAAATAAATAAATAAATAAAAATAAAGCTCAGATTGGGATGGATCGTCTTTCTTTCTGACCAGTGAAGTTGAGGTGAAGCTTGCCACTCCAGGTGGAGGCACAAGAAAAATTCAAACGTTGAGATTTTGAAAGAAATCCAGTATTAAAGATTTGCTAAGACTTTGAAATGAAGAGAACTTCCAGTGGGGATTTAATGTGAGAGCTGCCAAAGTGGATTGTGGTTGAGCCTTTGCACAGAGCAGCTCTCCTTCCCGAAAAGACCAGGTGTGACGTGGGCAGTGTCCAGAGCTGCTGCTGCGCTTAATTGATACAGTGTGAGCATAAGTGACCTGGAGTTCAACGCCAGTAGCATAAAGTGTCGTGCACAATTTTTCAGGGACCCCCCCCCCCCCGCAGCAGCTTATCCGACTGCTGTTGCACTAGAACCTGCTGACATTAGCACCACATCAGCTGCTTCGGTGAAACAGCAACCCAGTATTTTCCCATTTGCTCCCCTGGTTCATATTGTGGGTGCTGTTTAATCGCAAGGAAAGGAAATATTCAGTCATTGAACAAAATGTTTCATTCACCCACTTGGGCCCCTACCAGAAAGACCTGCAGGAAAAATTTGGGGCACCCACTTGGCAAAACGTTACAGTGCTTCTCCAAGTGGCCGGAGTTCTGCAGGGTCTCTTCAAGGTTAGGTGGCTTGTCAGGAGAGAGCCCCGGAGACGTCTGGGTGGGTTGCCTTTTGCAGTCTCAGGCACTGCAGTCCGTCTGCCCAGGTGCCTCTTTCTAGCCTCAAGGCACGAGGCGTATTGCAGCTCCCCATAGCTGGCCGCCACCAGCCAGGAAAGCCACCCGCTGCATGGGAGGACACCTGTTCAAGCTGCCCTCTGTAAAGAACCATCAAAAGGCAAAGAGGGAGGCACCACGGAATAGCTTTTCCATTACGACACTTGAACACAAGCTGATCTAGCCAGGTAATGGGCTTATCTTTTCCATCCCGCATCCCAGCAAGCACCCAGTCCCTCCACTGGCTGTGCTTTGATCTCCAGCGCTTGCAGGCCTTGGGCCTTTTGCACGTTGCACTTTTTGGCAGTTCCGTGGGGCCTGTTTGAAAGATGGGCCCCACACCCCAGCAGGGCCCCTCTGCCAAGGCCCCCTGGAGCCACTGCTCCTTTCGTCGCTGGCTCGCTGCCTCCCGCTCTGGCTCTGGAGTCAGTGGTGCTGAGAAGAGAAGGGCAGCCTGGCAGCCACCACCCCCATTCTCCCAAAATGCAATGCACTGGAGCATTCTGGGTAAGGGGTGGGGCCACTTCTGTGCCCCCACGGCATCCTGCTGTGCTCCCCACAGTGCCCCAGGATTGACTCTTCCAGCGCCTCCCATATGGGGACAAGTGTAGCTGCACAGCAAACAGAATGGGGGGCGGAGTGGAGTGAGCCCCGACCCTTCCCAGCAGTGACAGCCATGCCCCCTTCTCCCAGCCCTCACCCACCAGTGGGAGCGTGGAACCTGTCCCCAGTGCCACTTGGCTCATGCTCAGAAATGCAGCCTGGCTGCTCTCCCCAGAGCGTCACTGCGTTTCCAGGCTGCCCCACCTGGCCTGCCTTCCTGCCTGCGGGAAGGAAGGGCGCGGAGGCTGCAGCGCAGCGGAAGACACGCGGGTCCCCTCCTGGCTCCAGGGTGTTTTCCCCCCTTGTAACAAACGCTAATTAGGTGCAAAGGGCAGGCTGCCAGGGTGGCGGAGGGAGGGTGAGGGGCATTAATAAATGATTCTCCTTGTCATTAATTGCCGCGTCTCATAATCGGGAGATGGTGGAGCCAGGAGAGCAGGAGGCTGCCAGGCCAGGGGTTATCATACCCTCGTTTTGGCCTCCATTAGTATGTACGCATTCAGTCCCTTAAAGCCAATTAGCACATGGGCTGAGCTGGGCTGGAAAGCCACTGGCCTCGTTTGTGTGTTTCAGGTGCTGGAGGAATAACAAAGCAGCGGCACAAGGGCACCTGTGCAGGATGCCCACGGGGCCTCCTTCTGGAGGTGCTTTTGTGGAGAGCTCAGAAGGGAACGCCTGAGCTTCTTGGGCCCGGGGTGGAGGGTGGCGGAGAGATAGAGGCAGTTAGAAGGAAGATTCCTCTCGCTGGGACTTGGCAAGTTGTAAGTGTCTGGCACTGCGTGGCTGCTCACCAGCAGGCTGAGCCACCTGCAGGTTACCTAGCAGGTGAACTCGCCTGTTAGCCAAACCATCGATTCGCTCAGGGCTGGGCTTCAGAGCAAGGGCACGCAGACGGGGTCTGCACAGGGTGCCGGTTCCTTAGAGGGCGACCCAGCAGCTCTGGAGGAAAATGTTGCTGCTCGGGGTGGCAGGCTCCATCCTGGTGCCCGTGTGGTGCAGGGCTTGCAGCGGAAGCGAAGAACCTCTTTCCTCCCAGTGTGGGGGCGGGAGGGTCAAAGGCACGAGGGGTGGGATAAAGGATGCGACACCCAACACCAGCCGAATTTAGCGTACGGGCTCTTACTGCAGCGACCAAGGAAAGGCACCGCAGACTTTTCGAAGTGGGGCAGCAGGGGTGGCAGGTACCGCACAAGGCCAAGAAACTACCAGCCAGCCAGGCTGGCCCCTTGGCCTAGGAGAGAGAGCTGCACAGCTGCATGAAGCCCCGAAGCTCACTGGGCAAATCCTTCTCTCTCTCACACACACCCCTCAGATAAGCCAGACTTGCAGGCTTGTTGGGAATGGCAAAAGGGAGGGAGAGGCCAGGCTCCTCCCATCCTTGAAGGGTCATGTCCAGCTGCCTCTTTGGCTGGGCCCATCTGGAATCACGGGACACCTTGCTTTGCCTTCCGGAAGCTCTGGAGCAGATGTGCAAAGCTGCCCGGTGGCTGCCCTGTGCCTGCTGCCACAGAGAACCCTGACCCTATACGGCAGTGGGACTGGCTGCCTGGAGAGGTGGTGGTGCTCCCGCACTGGAGACATTCGGAAAGAGGCTGGACAGCCCTCTGAGCGGGATGGTGTGGCTTGGTGTCCTGCAGCAGCAGGGACTGGACCGGTGGCCTTCCTGGCCCCTTCCACTCGACTCTTCTGTGATTCCGTGAGCAGTGGCAGCGGCCTGGCTGGGCGCAGTGGTGGGGCTGCGGTGGACGCTTAGCACATTCAGCACGGAGCAAAAGACTGTGCATGAAAGTGCTGCTCACTAGCAATGGACTTCCTCCTTGCCCTCTGCCCTGGTTGGGAAGTGAGGCCAGCCAAGCTCAAGCCCGCAGGCATCTGGGGACACCCAAGGTTCTGTGTGCAAAGCGTGCCCTTCTTCTCACCAAGTGCGCAAAGCCCGTGAGCCACGTGAGCAGAGGCAGGGCCCCGCTGGCACAGCATGCACACCCCCTCCCCGATTTTCAGGCGCCTGCGTGACTGTTTGGAGCAAGGCGGACTCTGGGCCCAGAGTCCAGGGAGCCGAGCAGAGAAGACGCCCCCCCCCCCCGGTTCCTGCTAGTGCGAAGCCCCTCCCTCCTTTTCTCAAAAACAGACCCTGAGATGCCATCACCCGCTTTGAATACTGCGTCGTTTGGCCCGGAGCCACCCAGCGGCAGATGCCCGGGTCCCATCCTGTCACGGAAGATGGTGCTGGGAGGGGAAGGGCCAAATCCAGCCCTGGCCCCCTTGCCTCCAAGCAGCTGATCCCATTAATTGGCCGGCAGGTGAGCACATGCACAGGGCAGAGATTCCGGCTCCATTTAGGCGGCCCAGCAGGACCCGGCCTGCGCCTCCTTGCCTCTGTTGCTGCTGGTCGCTCCCCGCCGGCCATTCTGGGGCAGCCCACCAGGGTGGGGAGCTGGTGGCAAAGCCAGAGGCAGCCCACCTGCTCGCTGGCCTTCCTGTCAGTGAGGCAGGTGGGGGGACCTGCCCACTGAAAGAGCAGTCCTCTTCTTGCAAGGGCGCAGGCTGGACACCCTTGATCCATCACGTGCGGATGCTTGGGGGGCCGTTCCCAACATCCGGCCCTCTAGGGCCTCTACAGTCCCGTGAAGAGATGAAACCTGTCAGAGGGCAGGTGTCCCGCAGGGCTGCCGTGCGGGTGGCTAGTGGCATAGAATGAAAGGGGGAGAAGCGCAAGCCCACGGGAAGAGCTCGTGCGAAGGACGCACTTTCCCTCTGCACCGAGCATGGAGGGAGACTCCTCTGTGCAGCAGCTGGCTAAAGGCCTGTGGAGAGGAGCCCCCACAAGCAGCAGGAGCTGTGGGAGCCCCCCGGGGAGAAAGCAGGTGCTCCTAACCCTGCCCCGAGGCCCCACAGAGCCTGAGGCCAAGCAGCACTAAGGCTCCTCGGTAGCAAGGTGCAGGGCCATAGGGCAGCAGGCATCTGGAGTGAGGGGCTGCTGCCCCCGATTCCACCTCCCCACCACAAGCAGACCACCCGGGAACCACCTGGACAGACCATGGAAGTGGGCCGGAGACGACAGGATGGCATTCCATGTGGATAAGTGCAAGGTCTTGCACTTGGGGCATAGGAATGGGTGTCATAAGTACAGGTTAGGGGACAAGCGGCTGGAGAGCAGCACTTGTGAAAGGGACCTCAGGATGCTGGTTGACCGCAGGCTAAACATGAGTCAGCCGCGTGATGCGGTGCTCAAGAGGGTGAATGCCACCCTTGGTTGCATAGCCAGAAGTGTGGCTTCTAGATCGAGAGAGGTATTACTACCACTCTATACGACTCTGGTGCGCCCGCAACTGGAGTACTGTGTTCAGTTTTGGGCCCCTCATTACAGAAAGGATATAGCCAGGTTGGAGTCAGTGCAGTGCAGGGCCACAAGGTTGGTGGCCAGTTTGCAGGGGATTGGATATGAGGTGAGACTGAGGGAACTCGGTCTCTTCTGCCTGGAGAAGAGGAGACTCAGGGGGGATCTGTTCGCAACATACAGGTACGTGAGGGGGTGTCACACGGAGGTGGGTAGAGACCTGCTCTCCCCTGCAGAGGAAGGCAGGACGCGCTCCAACGGAGCAAAGCTCAGGGAGCCCAGGTTCCATTTGGATGCCAGGAAGCACTTCCTGACAGTTGGGACCCTGAGGGCGTGGAATGGGCTTCCACGGGAGGTGGTTGAGCCCCCATCAGTGAGGGTGTTCAAAGACAGGCTGGACATCCACATTGTGGGCATGTCATGAGCAGAGCCAGCTGGAGCCGGGGGTCAGACTAGATGGCCTGTTTCTATGTTTCTACCTGCCATGCAATCCTTGGGCAGAGCACTGGGCAAATGCGCTGCCCCCACAGGACGGAAGAGGTGCGAGACAGCCTTGCGCAAGAAAACCATAGTGGGAAAGAACTTGGAGCGCTCCTTAAATCAGCCTGGAGAGCCCGACTTCCTCCTCCCACAAAGGTTTTCTTGTTCTTTTATATAAAAATCCTGCCCACAAATAGGCCAGTATGTTGTGATTGATATGCAGATCTGGGGGGGCACGGCATTCGCAGGGGCTCTCCGTGCGCCACTCCCTCGCCTGCTCTGGGGTCCCCTCCGGCAGCCCTCCTCTCTGGTTCCCTGCCTCCCTGTCCCGCCTTCCAGCCTGCTTTACATTTTCGTACAAAAGGGTTCTGTCCCCTTGAATCCGCCTTCTGGGAGCAGCCTGTCACGGGGCCTTTGGCAGAGCGAGCCCGCTCGCCCCACTTCAATGGAGTGCCCAGGCTGGCCATGTGAACTGGCCAGCTGCACAGGAGGGAAATCGAGCAATGAACCTCGGCAGCGATCAGCAACAGACAGAGCAGCCAGTTGGTAGGTCAGTTTCTCCACCCTGGCAAATATATTCAGGGAATTTTGGTTCTGCTTTTGACTTCTTGCGCATTAGTTTCAGCCATGGCTTCGTGTGGAATCTCCATTGATCAGTTCTTCCCCCTTACAGGTGGCGCAGGCCCCGCAGCAGAGTGCGTCTTTTGATCTCTGTGGGTGTATTTGAGAGGGAGAGAGGGCCGGGAACCCTGTTTGTCTTCCGTAATGAGCATCCTCCTAGAGAGTCATTAGCTGTCATTACAAGAGCGGCGCATGTGCAGCCTCACAGTAATGAGTGAGCCTGATGTGAAATCGATCCTGCCTCACAACAGAGCTGGACCTCTGGCCTCTCCCAAACTATGTTCACGAGTGTTTCTTAAGAGCACTGATCATGCGCCCTCCCGGCTCCCCTGCCTTCTGGGCTGTGCCAGGCTGGCAGAGCAGAAGGACACTGGGCAGGACCGCTTGGCCAAACCGGCCTTCCAGGTGAGCGAGAAGAGCAGGTCCCAGTTTAAGGAGAAATTGCCCACATTCACAAAGAATGGCAAGCAGGATATTGAGGATCCTCCGCTGGTTATGCAGAAGGCGTTTCAAAACATGGGATGGCGGGGTGGGGAGAAGAGACGTGTTAGTTGCGCGACTGAAGTAACACTCAAGGCTGTCCACACCCCTCCCCATGCAGACCATCAGGGCCCATGTCTAAACTGCCGTGGTGTGCCACTGCCTGTGAGGACTGAAGACGTGAGAACCTGAGAAAGCCCTGCTGGAGGGGGCGGGGCACCATCCGGGCCAGCGTTGCACCCACACCGCTCCGAGCAGCTGCCCAGCATCCCCAGCAGGCATGAGCGCCAGAGCCCTCCCTCCCCCAGCGGGCACCCACAGGCACGCCTCCCCTTCCGTGGAGCGGAGAGGGCAGGCCTACCTGCAAGGCTGTCGCATGTGAGGGAGTGGAAGGGATCGATTGGAGGGAATGCGCACTGCTTGCACAGCAGGCCTGGGTTCACTCATCAAAGCGCATGGCAGGCTCTGCATCAGACGCAGTCATGCGTCGCTGTCTGTACTTATTTATGTAGGGTGAAAAGCCATTGCTGTCGATCATCAAGTGCCGAGAACTTCAATATTTAATGTGAGTCTTCCTTCCCCAGTCCAAATGATGCAAAGCCACCCTGTGCTCTCTCCTCCCGGCCTTCTCTCTCTTCCAAATCCGACCTCACTCTTCATCATGGCTGTTCTCTTCCCTACCTGCAGGCAATGCTTAGCATTCCGAAGACATTATCTTAAGGTCAATACAAATTAACTGTAAATTTAATTAAAGTTTCCAGTGCTTTTGCTTGAAGTGATGTGTAATGGGTATCCATTTGGCCTTCCCCTGCTCTCTGCTCCCCAGCCCAAGCTCAGAGTGGGTCATCAATAATGAACAGTGGTAATTTCCTGAGAAGAATTGGAACGAATGACAATGTGGCAAAGGTGGAATGACTTGGCAAGTGCCGTGCGAGCGAGCAGGGTCAGAAGCCAGGCTGCTGCGAGGAGGCTCTGCAGCGGGCCGGGCGCTGAGCGGGCCGTGAGAAGTAAGGCATCCGCAGCGCTCGGGAGCATCCAGGCAGGCCCTGGCACCAGGTGTGCTGGCCGCCCAAGCCTGCTCTGTTGGACGCTGGTGCTTCCTGCAGTGCTTGGTCTCTCGGCTAGCAGCTCAGGAAGCACCGGGAGCTGTAGTCTGACCCAGTCGGGGAGCGCTGGGTCAAGGCTCAGCTGGGAGCTTCCTGGCTGCACAGATGGGACAGCAGAACAACAGGCCGGACTGGCTGGCTGGCGAAAGAGGCTCATCTGGGGCACAGCGGCTTCCTGGCTGCAAGTGCTTTTGCACGTGTTTTGGAGTTACAAATATGCTCTGCGTGGGTCTTCCGCATGTGCTCTTGTGTGCGTAGCACGCACATTTTGGGGTGCATATCTTTGCATATCTTTGGGTGTGCATGTCTTGCTATGCACAAACTTTGGGGAAGCAGTGCTGTTAATGGCATTCTTTTCTGTGTGCTGATTCAAGTATTGTGAGTTTTGTAAATTTGCATAAAATGCAAACGGAGCAAATGTCTCCCACACCCCCTGTATCAGTCCAGGGATCAGCACACAGAGCAGGCTATAGATAGTGACTTCGCACCAGGATTTGGTGTCTTGTCCTCTCGTGCTCATGGTGTAACGGAAGTGCATGTTTCAGATGGGTATTCCTTGAATCATGGGAGCTGGGAGGGACACGGGAGGCTACTACGTGAGCCAGCACCTAGCTAAGTACAGGCTACACACTGCAAGACGCAGTTTGCATCCCTGGCAGGTATCCCTCCAGCCTCTGCACAAGTGCCACCCCCCCACCCCCGGGTAGGGGAGCCCATTCCCTCCGAAGACAGGCCCTGAACGTCAGGAAGGTTCTGCTCCTGCTGACTCAAGACGTGCCCTCCTGCAGCGTCTTCCTGTGAGTGTGTTTGTTTATGGAGAATGCAAGCAACCCACCATTCTTCTGCTAGGAACCCCAGTCAGGATGCGGGGCTTTCCCTGGCAGTTGCACAGCCATGGCCTGACCAGCCACCAGTTTTCAGTATGTGACTGAGACATTCAGAGCAAATTGCCAGATTGGGAGGGATGACATGTGAGGAGAGACTGAGGGAACTGGGTCTCTTCAACCTGGAGAAGAGGAGACTCCGAGGGGATCTGTTGGCGACTTAGAGGGATGTGAGGGGATGTCATGTGGAGGAGGGCCATGACCTGTTCTTCCCTGCAGTGTGGAGGGCAGGGCATGTTCCAATGGAGCAAAGCTCAGGGAACCAGGCTTCAGGTTAGATGTCAGGAAGGACTTCCTGGCAGTTAGGACCCCGAGGGTGTGGAATGGGCTTCCACGGGAGGTGGTGGAGGCCCCATCATGAGGGTGGTCTAGGGAAGATTGGGCAACCACATGTTGGGGATTACATGAGCGGAGCTGGCTGGAGCCGGGGGTCAGACTAGATGGCCCAGGAGGCCCCTTCTGACTTGCTGTGTTTCTGTGTTTCTAAACCAAAGAAAGCAAAGACTGGAAACTGGAGAAACACACAGTTTTGGGGAGGAAAACTCCTGAAGCAGATGCCTCCCACCTACTTTTCATGCTACCCTGCAGCTCAGGGGGCCAAACCTCTGCAGTTTGGGAGCCACAGATGGGAAAAGGTGCAGAAGGACCAAGTGCTCATGGGTGGCGCTGTCTCTACCATCCCGAAGCTGCTCTGGCCATCCAGGCTTGCTCTGCTGGAAGCCAAGGCCAGACTCAATGGTCCCTGCTTTGGCAAACTGGTTGGTCTCCAGCATGCAACCTCCTTTGCTAAAGGGATGCATTTTGCCAGGAGTGTGTTAAGTTTTATGTGCAGTGCAGCTTTCACCTGGCACGGGGAATTCTTAATTGGATTTTAATGGGCCCACATTATCATAAACCCTCATCTCAGTCATGTGAGCTGTGTTGGAACAAGTCGGTCCGTGTGCAGAGATTTTCCCAGCAAAACTTCTGCTTGTTATCTTATGAGTTTCCCTCTAAAATTAGTTTGAAGCAAGAAAAGTATGGCATCGAAAATAAATCTAAAGTGGCATGTTTTATTATTATTGGAAAAAGATCAGCAGAATGTTACATTCATTCCTACACTATTGAACTGAATGAATGCTGTTGTGTGTTTTCTAGATGGGCTGGAGGGCTTTCGTGGTCCAGTTTAATGCAGCCCTTTCCAGTCTTGCAACTGTTTTTTCCCATTTGATAATTAACATTTTATTGCACATTAAAGGAAATGATTTATTTAGGTTGTGATTGCTGAACTAGAGAGAAGGGGAGCGCATGCACAGGGTAGGAACACATGGAAAGAATCATTCTTCTGTAGTTAAAAAAAAGAAAGAAAAAGAAAAAAAGAAATGTTAAACCCAGTGAGAAGCCCAGGAAAACATTGGAAAGGACATAAATTCTTCAGCACATCAGCACACAGTAGTGCTGTGTAATGCAGCACGGAGGGCATCGTACCCTCTGCCAGGCGCAACAAGGCCGCCTGAAGGACAGCCTGTACCACAGCGGCCCTCCTGGCCTCCCACCGGCAAGGCCCTGGCCAGCGTGGCCGGTGGTGCAGGAGGGCAGAAGCTGCGCGGTAAAACCTCCGGAGGACCACGTGTTCCTCCGTTACTGCCGTAAGAAGAGAGGTTGCTCCAGTGGACTGCACCAGTAGTTTGCTCAGCCGTGAGCTGGAGAGGTCCTCATGCATGCACGCCTTCCTGGTGCGCCTAACCATTCGCAAACATTTATGCAAGGGAACTCCGTTATGTCCCTGGCTGCTGGGGCAGTTTCCCCATGCTTAAAAGATCGGTCTGTCTGTCCTTTGCCCAGCGAAATCCTGCGAGGCATGAGCAGGTAGCCCTGTGCAATGGCAGCCTCCCTCTTTCTCCCCCTCTCCGCACGCAATGGCCTTAATTTGTCAGAGCAGCAATGTTGCAAATTGCACATCCTGATCCACCCAACCAGCTCCGGCAAAAGTGCACAGTGGTGCCTCTCCTTACGTCCAGGACAGCCTGTGGCTGCGTACCCAGGACTTGCCTGAGCGTTTGGGCTGCCTCAGATGGAGCAACAAACAGCACTTCTCCCATCCCACCTGAAGTCAGGGTGCACAAGACCCCAGCGATAAATCCACAAACAGCTCCCCCACTCCCACTCTGAGATTGAAATAATGGCAGTCAGGCTGACGGGGGCGACCTGCAAATGCACTTAAACTGGAACCGTGAGCGCCACCCTTGGTTGCACAGCCAGAAGCATGGCTTCCAGATCGAGAGAAGGATTACTGCCACTCTATCCGACTCTGGTGCACCTGCAACTGGACTATTGTGCTCAGTTTTGGGCCCCTCGTTACAGGAAGGATATAGCCAGGTTAGAATCGATGCAGCGTAGGGCCACAAGGATGCAGGAAAAGCCATATGAGGCAAGACTGAGGGAGTTGGATCTTTTCATCTTGCAGAAGAGGAGACGCTGAGGGGATCTGTTGGTGACACGGAGTTGGGTAGAGACCTGTTCCCCCCTGCAGAGGAGGGCAGGATGCGCTCCAATGGAGCAAAGCTCAGGGAGCCAAGGTTCCCTTTGGATGCCGGGAAGCACTTCCTGACAGTTGGGACCCCAAGGGTGTGGAATGGGCTTCCACGAGAGGTCGTTGAGGCCCCATTGGTGAGGGTGTTCACAGATAGGTTGGACAAGCAGATGGTAAGCATGTCATAAGCAGAGCTGGAACCAGAGGTCAGGCTAGATGGCCTGGGAGGCCCCTTCTGACTTGGTCTGTTTCTATGTTTCTTTGTGTTTCTCACATTTTGCAGAAGGAGGGCAGGGCACTGACTGTCACAGCCACTGCCCTGTATCATTTCTTGCTTGTAAGTGTTAGGGAAATGTGTGCAGCCCCCACCTGCTCCCCACCCAGTCCCCTACATATGCCTCAGCTGTGCCCTCCACCAGGCTCAGCCAACGTGACCAGCAGGTAAGAGCCCGGGTGATGCAGACTGTCCCACCTGGAGGGGGCCAGACTGAGGAGGGGGGTCGCAGGGGCCAGGAGCAGAGCCCTGGTCCACAACAGCCTTTCCCAAGCCTTTAATTCAAATGCTTTTAAGAGAGAAAGCGAGAGAAATGGAGGGGGACTGAAATGGAAACCCATGCCTGTCAGGCAGAGATTTTTCTCAGCTCTGCCTGGAGTGAAGCAAAAGCAAGTGAGTTTTTTGGCATGGAGCAATGACCTTTCTGTGATAGTTCAAGTTTCATTTCCTGCCCCAAAATACTTATATGATTTCTTCATAAAGCCATTTCTATGCAGCTTTTAGCTCTAAGATGGTCCCCAAAATGACTGATAATGCAAACAATTTTAATACAATAAAACCAGGAACTGAATAAAACTGTTAAAGGCTAGTTAAAAGGAGAGGCCAAAATGTAAAAGTTCAAACAAATAAAAAGTTCAACAAACAAAGAAGACCATGAGATTGCTCATGGAGGAAAGGACATTCTGCAACCTTGGTGCCACGCCTAAGAAGGACCTGCCTTATTTTCAACCAGCCGCACTTCTGAAAGCACTGGATCCAATGTTGAACCTGATGGGTGGAAAGGTTTATACAGAGGAGGCAGCCAATCCTGGTCCCAAACCACTAAAGCTTTGTTGGTAAGAACCAGCACCTTGAATTGCGCCTAGAAGCAGATGGAACAAAACCAGCCAAATAAGTTCCAAAGTGGAAGCTCCAGAGATCATTCTGGCCACTGCACTTCATGCCAGTAAAGATTTCTGAGCATTTTCAAAAACATGCAGGGTGCATAGGAGTGATCCGGTCTGGGCATGACCAAGGCCTGGGCGCCCATGGCCACATCGGCAGCCCTTCTTTTTGAGATGTGCATGCAAGGAAGAACTTCCAAGTGTAGCGTCACACATCACAGACAGACGTTTCCAAAGATGGCAAATGAAGTGAGCAGGGGATGCCACTAATGTTTGTGTCTGCTTTGTGAATTTCTTTCTGATTGCTTTTGGATGGAGTTGAGAGGCTGGTCCAGCTAGAACTTGGGGTTGATCCTTCAAGTACAACATGCAGTTTGTTATGCAAATGGGGGAATATTTAAAGATTGCAGTGTATTGGCTGAGAAAGGGCATCAGTGCCTGGCCAGAATGCAGCGCGATGCTGCCGTCCGCTGGGGGTGGCCGCACACACCTCCCACGCTGTGGAGCATCAAAGAGGCCTGTGTGTCGCCCCAGCCAACATAATGAGACAGATTGGCTCCAGATCAAACTGCTGCGTTTTTACAAGTCATTAGGATTGTCCCATGTTGCTTCCCAGGGAAAGCAGCGATTAGCAGAAGCCCCCCGGGCAGTAGCTTAGCTCGATTTCCACTTCTTGGCTCTGACCCAATGAAGCTACGCCGCTACTGAGAGGGTGGAAGGGACAGAGGTTGTGGTGGGCCAGAGACCACCTGTGGGATGGGGAAGAGGCAGGATACAAAAGCCACAGTGGCAGAACCTTGCCCAGAGTCCTGCAGGCCTTTGGGCACCGTGTCACAAGAAGGCTGTTGATAAGCTGGAGAAAGGCTCAGAGAATGTCAAGCTTAGGCCTAGAAGGGGCCCGAAATGTGTAGTCTGAATTAACAGCAAATTTTGAGGCAGGCCTGCAAGTTCCCATGTAGGCCAGGGAGAAATTTCAAAGGAAATGAAGAGGTCCAGCCAGACCAGTGAAATCCTGCAGAAAGCGTTCACTCTCGGTTCAGTTGTCGCAATAGTGGCCATGGGCAAAAATCAGGAAATATATCACCAAAAGGGGGGAGGCGGATAAAATGGCACATCACATTTTCATAAACAGATCTGTATCTATAGATGCAAATTTTAAAATAACTATGCTTTATAGAGAAATAGGAATACAGTATTGCACTAGGGAATACAATGGCCAGGTGCCCTGGACACTCGCTATCCAGCCCTTCTGTTCGGGCACTATTTTTTTTACTTCTTCCCCTTTTTGTGGCTCTTTTCTTCAAATCAGACTGGAACAGAACAGGCCTTCAAGCAGGGGACTGTCTTCTGCCTGCTTTCTCCCCTATGAGCTTGCCCTGGCATTAAGATCTCTCTGGCAGGCCCGTCTCCTGGTACTGTAAAGATCCTTTTATTCCAGCAGGCCTTTGGAGCGTGTGCCTTGGAATTCCCTCCGAACTCTGCCTAACCTAACTAGTTAGACTTGGGATGTGGCCGTATGCATGGATGGGCAGAACAGAGTTGCAGATCTGCCAGCATTCCCCAGCCAGGCCTACCCAGTGCTGGGTGGGAAACGCAATGACTTGTGGAGCATTCCCTGCCTAACCATGCATAAGACTGTGCCCTTAGAGGTCCTTTCTCTGGCAGGAAATGGGAAGGAGCAACTCCTGGTGGTATTTCCAGAGGGGAGCCCATGTTTCTATAATAAAATTTCTTATGTGTGCCGGATTTTTATGCATTCATGATGTTGCATGGGGGCTGCCCTCTCTTCCTACGCAAAGAGCAATGGGGCACTGCCAATCCATTATAACATGGACCGTATTACTAGATCCCATTGTGCTGTCACTAGAGTTCGTAGCAGGGTTGCCAGAGTAGCTAAGGGGGCAGCCAGCTTCTGCAGCAGCTTCCTCTCTCCGTAAGCAGTCGAGTGATCGCCACACCCTGCAGCAGAGTCGGTCGGCTGGTGGCCCACACACCCTCAGACCCTTCTTCTGCAGCCAGCGTGTGGTGAGCTAGGAACCGGATCCTCCGCTTCGCTTCGCTTCACTTCGCTTCTCCTTGCTCTTGTTCGTGCCTCACAATTGTTCATGCACAAGCACTCAAGGCCAGGCTTTCCTGATGAAGGCGGCTGGCCAGTCTCAAGCACTCCAGTAAATCGAGCACACTTGCCTCTTCTGTATACTTCGGGTAATGCCCAGGCTCTTGCTTGCACGGGCCCCAGGTATTCAACTGCACCAGCCCACGGACTGGGCAATGCCCTCTTTGTGGCACTTCTTGTGCTGCCGTGTCCTTTTGGTGCACTCGGCCGCAAAGGAGCTGTCACTGTGGCAATTACTTCCACTGGGACCGGCGTGGAGCAGTGGAGAATGAACTGGTGCTCGGAGGCACCGCTCCAGCACGGGGAGAGAGGCCTCTCCTGACCTTGGCATCTGGCTGGCTGAAAACCACCGCCAGTCACCAGGAGCAGCCCCTCTTCACCAGTGGCCCAGTGGAAGGGTGGCCTGATGTTCTAGCCTTCAACTGGGGCATCACATGGCTTCCTCTCCAGTTCCGCTGTGTAACTGACAGCCGGTCTTGAATTGGGATCGTACGTTCTCTCTGTATGTGTGAAGTGCTATCTCTGAAGCTCCCTTGAGCATTATTAGCTTCAAGGATGTGGCGGAGATCCAGGCAGCTTGTTTCCAAGTTTGTTGAGAACACCAGCAGGGCGTCTTGCCTTTCACAGATGAATGAGAGTTTTGTTTGGTTTTTCCAAAGGCACCCGAGATGGGAAGCCACCCACAAACACACACCAGGCTTGCCCCTGCTCCCTCTTAGCAATATGGAAAGCTAATACCCTTGTGCATCTGAGGAAGAGCTGCCACGTTTGTGAACCCCCAGCAGAGCCCGAGTTGGGCTTTGTGGGAAGGGGAAGCCCATCTGTTTTGCAAGCTGGGTTCCTGCTGAGGACTTGTAGGGAGGGATGGCAGCAAGCCAAGTATCCTGAGGATTCTGGGTGAAAGTCTTGCCAGCTGAGTGCTTCCGAAAAGTGAGGTTCGGTGTGGGCCCGGGAGTCTTTTGAGTAGCTCCAGGCCATGTTCTTATTTTTATGAGGTCGCAGTATCTAACCTTCTACTTGTATTTGATTAAAAGGAAACAGTCACCGTATTTAGAAACTTAAATGCCATTGTAAAATGTGTGTAAATGTCACTTTTCCACTGTAAATATGTAAACCCTTCTAGCCAGTCTTCAATGTACTCATCCTTAATGCCTTGATAAGATGTGGGAGATCTGTATGAACTGGCCTGGCATGGCTGGGCATGAGTGTGGGCCCTCACCCCAGCGGGGGCCTGTGAAGGCCCCCTGAAGATGTTCCTCCACTGCACCACAGCCACTGCTGTGCAGTTCGCCAGCCTCTGCCCCTGCCGGGCAAGGCGAGTGGCTCAAAGGGAGCCGCCGTGCCTGCCTTGCTCTCAGGCTGCCCACCAGCCAGACAGCCAGGCACGTGGGATCGATTTCCTGCGCCTGATGGCTGATCCCTTTTCTTTTGCAGAGGAGAGTCGGAGCAGGGCCCACCACACTGGTCTCATTCATCGGGGGGGGGGGGGGGCGCCAAGACTAGTTGAACGCTGCCCATGAACACCACATGCGGCCTCTGTGGCATGTTAGACCCCCTTCAGTTCCAAAATGGGGGAAATCCTGATTGATGGATTGATTGATTGATGGCAGGGAACCTGCTCATAGAATCCAGACTTTGTCCTGAATTGGGTCCACTTCCCAGGGAGGTAGGCAGAGCTGGTGGCTCCCATGGCTGTGGAAGAATCAAGACGGGAGGCTTTCTTACTGATACCCTCTTACCTTCGCAGAAACCTGATGCCAAGAACTTTAGAGGGCCAGATCACCATGGAGAAAACGCCGAGTTACTTTGTGACGAAGGAAGCCCCAAGGCGCATTTACAATATGTCCAGGGACACCAAGCTGATTGTGGTGGTACGCAACCCAGTGACGCGGGCCATCTCGGACTACACGCAGACGCTCTCCAAGAACCCCACCATTCCCAGCTTCCAGGCCTTGACCTTCAAGAACTTGAGCACAGGCCTGATTGACACGACCTGGAGCGCCGTCAGGATCGGGATTTATGCCAAGCACCTGGACAACTGGCTCCAGTACTTCCCCCTGTCCAGGTTTCTCTTTGTCAGCGGGGAGAGACTGGTGAGCGACCCGGCTGGGGAGATGGGCCGTGTGCAAGACTTCCTGGGCCTCAAGCGGGTGGTGACAGACAAGCACTTCTACTTCAACACAACCAAGGGGTTCCCTTGCCTGAAGAAGCCTGAGGGGAGCAGCCGCCCTCGGTGCCTGGGGAAGTCCAAAGGGCGGCCTCACCCCCGGATCGGCCAGCAAGTGATCCGGCGCTTGCAGCAGTTCTACAGGCCCTTCAACATGAAGTTCTACCAAATGACCGGGCAGGATTTTGGGTGGGACTGACTGGGGCACCTCTTCGCACAAAAGGGAAGCAAGCTTGCTGTGGGGCAGCTGGGGGGGGGGCTGCTGGCCTGCTCACCGGACCCACAAAGCAGGTGCTCCTCCAGTGGCTTGCTGAGGGCTGCAGGGTCCATGGCGGTGGGCCGGGGGCCCGAGATGAACAAACAGGAGATATTTGGTCCTATTTCTAATTTATATCACATCTTGCCAGTAAAGGAGAAATGCACACTTACCGACGAGAGGAAAAAGTATTTAACGTTCTTCTCTACCCCTCTCCCTCCCTCTAAGCCAACACAAGCAAAGAAAGCACAAGTGAGCCGTTTCTGGCGAAATGTTGTGCTGAGCGAGTCTAGCTAATAATAAGCTGGCTGCTAAAGAACCATCCGGAAATTTCAGTAGGTATACATGGGCTGAAGAAAAGGAAGGCGCGAGTGGGGTGCGGTGGGTCACGAAGGATGCCCCGGTTCTTGCAGGTGCCCACGTGCCCATTTATTGCCACAGCTGGAGTCAGCCATGTGGCCAAGAAAGCGGGTGGGCTGCAGGGGTGGCAGAGAAAGCAGCACTTGCTGGATGGGCTCAGCGAGCCAGGAAACGCTCCCTTTGTCCGTCTGGGAACTTGGTCTAGTATGCGAAGAACAAGGCCTGGGAGTTCGGCTCGCCTGTCTGTCACAAGCCTTGGGACGCACAAGATGCATCACCAACTGGCGCCATGTGCGTGGGGTCGTGAGAGAAGCTGCCCTTCCAGTGGCACCGTGTGCCCCATTAAAGAGCCCACTGGCCACTTGCAAGGCCTGTAGAAGCGGCAGCTTTGGAGAGAGCTTCGCAGCCTGACGCCCTTCCAGTGTGCTGGACCAGGCCTCCCCTGATTCCTAACCAGCAGCAGTTGTGGGAGGGCAATGCTCCTGCAGGGCCAAGTTTGTTTCTCCGAGTCACTTACTGACTTTTACTGAAGTTGCTGTTGGCTGGCTTGAAACAGAGCTGTGTGTACTGGGTGATTCTGTATGAGAAACCCCAAGCGTCACATTTTCTTGGGAAGCTCATTCTTTGTACTTTTGCACACTTCTGGCCTTGATGATTGTGAAGTGGAGCTCAGAAGCAAGCTGCTGTGGCCTGCGGAAATCGCAGAAGCCTGGCTGATGTTTTCCAGGTCAGTGTACCACTGCCCCAGAAAAGGCCTTGTTCATCTCCATTGCTAGCAGAAGCAATACAAATTACATAACCAGGGGTAACTTGTGTAAAACTGAATTATGCAGCCTGCATGGATTGTGCAAATTCTGCCCCGCCCCCTCCCCTTTTAGCTAACCAAAAAACCCCAGCCCCAGCTATGAAGAAACACTGTCTTAACTGGTACATGCAGGGCCTCCAGTGTGCATAATTGGATTACTTGTGGCAGATCCTCTGCCACAGATGTGGATGAAGAAGGTCTTGCGTTTGTAGTGCACCGATCACACGGCAGAGCCCCCTCCCCATGTGCTTCCTGAGTGTGGGCATTTTGGTGCACAAAGCCAAGCATTTCACGCTGACTCAGCCTGGAGCAGCGAGAACGTCCAATAGCAAAATGATTTGGAGAAAAGACAGCAGTTCTGTTGTTGTTCTTACGATAGACGGATCTGGCAAATGCTAACTTCCCTTTTAGTTCGTTTATTTTTATGGATGCTCAAAAAAAAAAAAATTCTGCAAGGACTCCTAGCAGCTAATAAAAGGACAATAATAACAGCCACTCTGAATGTGCACCAAATGTTTATGCTTGCTTTTCTTGTTAAAAGTCTAGTGTCATGCAAACTTGTGCATCAAGATGGAAGCTTCTAGGAACAAGAAATGCAATGCTCTGGAAACAAACCAAGAGAGGTTATGCAAGTTTAGGTACCCATAATAAGAGGCTTCTTGGGCTCTTTCTTTGTCTTCTCAATCTCTTCTTGAGCACGAATTTTGTACAGGGTGCTCAAGCCTTCTCCAGAGGGTGGGTCTATTCAGGTAGCTGGATCATCTGTTATGGGAGTTGGGGGGAACAGCACGGTGGCAAGAATCAAAGGTATGTCCAACTCCTTCCTCTGCAGCTTGTGCGGTTTCTGTTCCAAAAGGGGATCTCTGAAACATTCTGCATGTGCACCTGAAGCATTTGTATGCACACCCACTCGGCAGTGTGCCTTTGTTTGGCCTGTTACATCAGGGGTGAGAGGAAATGGTTGCAGGGGACAGCAAGAGAGGTTCACTGATACGGAAAGAGCACCCAAAGGGGTAAGTTTTAAACTGAAGGACAAACCTGCACTCACCTCCCAGAGTTCTGTCATGGGCGATGAAGGGAGCAGGTTTAATTTTAACCCAGGTCCCGATTTGTGTGGGAACAAAATACCAGATTAAAAGCCTCTCAGTATGTGCTCAGAGAGGCTTCTCTTCATTCTATTAAAATGCTTTTTGTGGCCCTGCATGGGAAGGTGTAGTGCTTAATGGCATGGCTAAAGGAAGGGAGGTGACGCTTTGGAATTGGCAGTAGATGCAGGAGTTGCCCCAGGTTTTGGAGAGGTGCTGGGCGAGACCCCCTGCAGGGCCTTCCCTCCCAGAGCAGGACTTCCCTGCCGCTGCCACTGTCTAGCAGCTCCGGGTCCTTGCCAGCATTCGCCTGCAGAAGAGAGCCAGCAAGAGCCATGCTGAGAGAGCGGCACAGCAGTCCCACCCAAGGGCCATCCAGGAGGCAGCCGGGCAGCCACATGCCAGGGATGCTCGATGGCCCGATGGCCCCCTCCCACGTGCTCTGAACTTCCCTGCTTGAGGTCTGGAAGCCACCGGGAATGGTTGGCGGCGGCCGGGCTTCTGTGTGTCACCAAAACGTCCCCGGATGTCGGGACGCAGGAGCCCCGTTTTAACCTTGGTGGGGACTGCGCGGGGGGGGGGATTGCAGCCAAAGCGGCTGTTTAATTTTTATTAGGGGGCCGGAGTGGCCCGGAAGCGTTGGGGAGACGCAGGTGCGCGTGGGAGGGTGAAGAGGGGCGATCACCTCCACACTGCAGCTGCCCGGTCGGTCGGGAAGAGGCAGCCGAGGCTGCGGGGAGCGCCGGGCAGGCGGGGACGCGCCCCCGGAGGCGGGCAGGCAGCAAGGGGCGGGGCTGCGGGGGCAAAGCCGCGTGCGGGGGAACCACGTGACCGCCGGGCCCGTGGGAACGGCGCCATCAGCGCAAGGGCCGGGGGGGGGCGCCCTGTGGCCCCCTGGCGGGGGCAAATTCACCGATGGTCGCGCTGCGCAGCGGGAATCAACAGGTAATTTGGAGTTAATTTGGACTGGAAATGGACTAGCTTGCCTTCTGTGAAATGTATGGCAGTTATTGCAGGCACACGCCCAAGGCAGTGTCCTAACCCGCCTCCCCTCCATTTTATCCTCCCCAAAACCCTGGGAGGTAGGTCAGGCTGAGAAACAGGGACCGGCCTGAGGTCACCCAGGTCTCCCCAGCATGACCACTACGCCACACATTCGCAGTTATTTATGCAAATCAGCGCACGCGCGCACACTTTATGTGAATGTTCTGCAAAGTCCTTTTTGCGGGGAGGGGGTTGGTGGCGCGTGTTTTTTGACAGCGCATGATTGGCCACCCTAGAAACGTGAGGAGCCGGCACTGCCCCTCCACCTGTCCTGCCCCCTCTGCGGGGGGCCGTGCGGATGCCCAGAGTGACCGAGGGGGCAGCGGTTAACCAAGGTGAGGGAGGGGGGTCCCCCGAGGGAATCTCGCCCAAGCGCCCCCGGAAAGCTCCCGGGGAAACACGAAGGGGCTGTTTCGAGGCGCATCCCCGCCCCGCGATGCCCCGCACCGTCGGGGCGGCTCCTCGGCGGCGCCATCGCGCGCGGCGACGGAACGGCCCGGCCAGGACGCCCCCGCGCCCCGGTGCAGGAGGCGTGCCAGACGGCCCGCGGGGTGGACACCCGGGCCAGGGGGCTCCGCTGTCACTTCTGCTGGCAGCCCGCATGATAGACTGCACCCTACTTGTTTAGGTTTTGTTTCCAGCCATGACATTCAACGGAATTATTCTCCGCCGAGGGCTTTAAAGATTCCCAAGAGCCCGTGAATGCCGGGAAGTTCCGATAGTGATCCGATTTCTCAGCTGAGTGCCCGCATTCAGTCCGAGGCCCATTGATATGCAAAGCATCTGATGAGTCCCAGCTCTGAAAGCTGGTTTGTGTCTCTTCCTTGTGAAAAAGAAGAGCGGGGGGGGGGGCTTTTCCCCTCTCCCCCCCCCCTTTACAAAGAAAGACCTGGCTCTCAAAAGCCGCACAATGCCATATAGAGTGGCACTTCTCAAGCATCTGACGCGACCCCAAAATGCATTGAAAGTGCGCTTCGGCTTGCAGACTCATTAAGAGCTCTCAATGGGGGCTTGGCAAAGGCCAGCCCAAAGCTGGCTGCCCGGATTAAGACTTTTGAAGTGTTACACGAACCCCCTGCTTAAACTAATTGCTGCCCCACCGCTCAAGGGGTCAAGTATTTGCATTCATGGCATTGAAGAGCCGCCACTTGTGGGGTTGACCAGGTGAAGCCTCTACTTCATTAGACGGGGACAATAAAAACAACCCCTCATGCGGGGAAGGGGGGAAAAGGTAACGGAAAGAAAAGGCACAACGGCTGGCCCTTTCCAGAGGAGCCGCTGCTGCGTCCAAACCAGCCCCCTCGCTACGGCTGTGCGCCTTTCCGAGCAACGCAGCAACGCGGAGCAAGCCTTTTGCAGGGCAGGAGGGGTCGCAGGCCCCGCGGAAGGACTGTCGGGCTCTTTGGGAACGGCCTCCTGGGACCCTCCCAAAGCGAGTGTGTTTTTAATAGTGCCACAGCGATCCAGATCTCCGCCTGCTACCGGGTTCCAATTCCCAAATGCCGAGAGGAGCACTCGCTTTTGCAGGAATGGATGTGGTGCAGCATCTGGTTTGCTGGCAAAGGCACTTTCTGAGATTCTCTTTTTAAAAGAATCAAGTTCTGACCCCCAGAGTTGCTAAAAGCTTGAAAGCCTCTCTGAGGTGACTGGGAAGGATTCCTGGGGATCGGGGAGGGGGGCTCCAGCTCCTCCCCAGGACTAGCAAGAGGATCAGCAACCATGAGAGTTGTGCGGCATCCCCGTGCAGATGGTTTGAGGGTGGCCCCAGACACGTTGCCAAAAGGGAGGCCGAAACTCACACCAAGTTGCAAAAACAACGTATTTGCATGTGTACAGATGCATATTCAGAAACGGCTATTTTAATTTAAATAGAAGCAAATCCTGTCTCACCACTGTGTGACCCAGGGGCCCCTCAGGCTTGCTTGAGGAGCAGCAAGGAAGCCCTCTGCCCTGCCCCCTCCCCATTTCTTCAGCTGGACTTGGACTGGGCAGCCCTTCTGACAGAGGACAATCCTCAGTAAAAGATGGCCACCCTGCTTGATTTGCCTAAAATAATGCCCGTTTTGTCCCTTGATCTTCATAGTTTTGGCGAAATGGATGCTGAGGCACTGTTCTGGTCGTGTCCACACACCCAGGGAGTGCCAGTCTTGCCTGAATTCAGAGCCCTCCCAGCCTCTCAGGACATTCACTGGCTGATCTTGAACTACCCACTGTCTGTCAGACTAACCTATCTCTAGCTTGTTGTGTGGAAAACAGAAGGCAATCTTAGGGTGAATCTGAGCTCCTTAAAAGGAGGCCAAGATGGAAATGCAATTAGAATTAACATAGCGCACAATGTGAAAGTACACTATTGAAAATCGTTTGTGTACCAAGTTCTATTTAAATATTTTAAAGGAGCAATTAAATACTGGGTGGGCACACACATCACAGCAAGCTACCCTGTGTGGCACCCACAGTGCATGGCTGTTAGCTCGATGTGCCAGGCGGACAAGCAGATTCGGCCGTGGAGCCCATCCTCCCACTCGTCCCCCCACCGTTGGCACAGACCTTGTCAGCCACTGCGCAGGGACACCGACATGCCACTGCAAGGGGCTTCGCTCTGCCCACGTCTCCCGCTTCTCCCTCATTGCTCCAGACAGTTCCCTGGGCTTATTCCCCGCCCCCCATCTTGTCTCCCCACATCCCACGGCCAAAGCTGCCTGTTAATGAATGCGCTGCCCACAGAAGCCCCCTGTCCTGCTGCAACCCTCCTCTGGGTCAAAGCATTTCAGCCTCCACTCCCTTCTGTCCAGACTAACTCGCTCTCCCCTTCTTGCCCCTGAAAACACACCTAGAAGGTTGAGGAGCCTGGATGAATGGGGAAAGGTGGCTGCAGGTTGGGGAAAGCCCCCCCACACACACACACACACACACACAAAATAAGAAGAGCAGCTTCCAGGAGGGACACCTTCTGCCAAGAGAAGGCGAGTCCTGACTCCAGCGCAATACGTCCTGATGTAAGATTAAAATGCCTACGCGAGTTTCCAGTTTGGGCACATGGACTACTTGAAATCATCCCCTGCCAGCAAGACTCTCATTGTCAAGAAACAAACAACGTGGAAGGGTCAAAGATCCCCCACAGCTTCCATGGCCTCTTTTCCCAAAGCTCCAGGAGTTTTCTGTTGGGGTTCTCGCTTTTTAAACATGGGGAGGGGGGTAAAGTGTCAGCTACATTCACCCTTCTTGGCAGGGTCAACGCATGATCATGTGACCTTGTCACTCACCCATCACCAATTCCATCTCGCCGGCTTTCTCGTCAGGTGACCCTGTCAAGTGTTTGGACAGAGGGCAGCGTTCGCTGTCAGCAGAGATTAACTTGTGCGGAGAAAGTTACTGGCACGGATGAGAATGTTTGGAAAAGGCTCCTGGTAGTGGTGCGCTTCCTGACTTCTGCTCAGTCCTTCTCCAACCATTTGCTGGGGGCATGTGCTGGAAAGAGACTTATGTGCCTGGATGGATAGCCCACCTTATGCCCCAAACATGGAGTGGGGAGCGGTACCTAGACCTGGCTTGGCTGCTTACCGCTTAAACATGGCATTCTGTGGCCACGGTTCTTCTGCGAGCCGCCAGTGGTCTGCAGGTTTGTGGTGAAGACCAGGGACCCCATCCAGCCCCTGACGGGCGGCTACCCGGCCTCTGCTTCAACACCTCCAGCAACGGTTCCCTTGCTGCGTGGCTTCACTCTTAGTGGCCTTCTCCCAGTGTTTCGTCCCGACCGGCTTCCTGGCAATTTCTACCTGCTGTTTCTGCTCCAGCCCCTCAGGCAGCAGAGAGCAAGTCTGCATCCTCTCCTGCTTTTCAGAGCTTGCAGTACCACAGTCGCGCCTCCCTTTAGCCTCTTCTCCAGGCTCCGCATTGCCAGCGCTTCTGATTCACCCTCCCAGAGTCTGGTTTCTAGATGCCACGCTATTCTGCGTGTTCTTCTCTGGACAGGCTGCACCTTGTCGGTGCCCTCCTGGGTGCAGGCCTCCCAGAGCAGCCCGAGCCACCCAGGACAGAGTGCCCCTCCCTCGCGGCAGCCCAGCATTACATCCGTGCTCTTCGCTGTCGCATCGCATGGCTGGCTCATATCCGGCTTGTGAGCCAATAAAGCATCCAAGCCCTTCTCAAATGTCCTGCTGCCCAAGGCTGGTCTCCGCCAGCATATGCTCGGGCACTTCCATGCTTTTCTACCTACATGCGCGGTGTCCCATTGACCACTGCAGAAGCACACTTGCTGGGCTTTCCAGCCCGCGCAGAACACCGAGCTTGAATTTCAGGACTTCTGCATCGGCGGGTGCTGCCCCTCAGCTTCCCGGCCTCTGCAGACTTGATAAGTAGGCCCTGTGCATCCTCACCCACGTCGCCCTGTAAAAAAAGAACACCCAGAGCCTGTGGCTGAGCAGAGCAGTTCTCCGCCTGAGATCTTTCCCCCAGAAGGTGCCCAACACGGACTGGCCCAGCTGCGGAGCGCTGGGGCACCCACAAACGGCAGGCGCTGCCCCCTGGCCAACAGGAGCATCATGGGCAACCCAGGCTGGGCACTGCAGCTTGGCTGCTGCCCAGGGGCTGAGTGCTGACGGGGAGCTTCCGTGCCTCTGCCTTTAAGCCTGGTTTGGACCAGAAACCTTCAAATCAAGAATCGTGCTGTGTGAACTCTCCAAAATAGAAGAGTGCTCTCTGTAAAATAGGACACTTGGCCACGTGGCACAGAGCTCTTTCTTCTTTTATTTCTTTTGCCAAAATTAATGAAAAACTGGCATGTGATTCAAAGTGGCAGGCTTGGCTTGCCTTTCCTCTTGGAGGTTTTCTACAAGAGCCTGCTAATTCATTGTATCTACTTTCCATTTTGTCGCAGAAGTGAGATCCAAGCTCTGGGCAATTTTTCCTTTCCTGCTTTTCTGCTGCACAGCCTCGTGGGGAGGGGGGCTTGCTACAGTGGGATGTTGCAATTACACAAGTGGGAAAATAGCTTTTCTTGAGCTTTTTCAAGTAGCCATGCTTGGCTCTTGTACACTCAAGGCTGCGGCTTTCTTGATGGAATCAATACAGATGTGCATAATATTTGCATGTTTTCATGCATGCATAAAGATGCGCTGTTAGAAATAATCAACTGCAGCTTAAGGTGGACTTCAGTACTCCGTGGGGGAAAGCAGGGTTGGCACGGCCGTTGCACATGCCCTGGGCACTGGACGGCAACTCCGAGGCCCTGTCCTGCTCTCCTGCCTGGGGGTTTTTTGTTGTCGGAGTGGCCTTGCTCTAGACAAGAGACTGTCCTCTGTCACATCGGGCACGCGGCTGCCCCAGCTGCTAGAAAGTCTCGAGGCGCATGTCTGGGCAGAGAAAGGGCTTAGAGTGCCCTGAGGCGCATGAGCGAGAGCATCCATCCCCTTAGCTCAGTCTGGCTGTGCTGGCTTCAGGCCGGTGCTTGCATAGCCCTGCTTGGAGAAACCTACCGGGGAAGCTAAGCAGAGAGCTAGCGCCCCAGTGGATTGTCTCCAAGGCCTGGAGCAGCATTTTCCTGGTCACAGAGCTCAAAGCAGATCCCCGAGTCCCAGGAGTGTGGAACAGAGTCACGTAAAGAGCCTTGAAAAGAGCCATTTAACATGGTTTCGGTTTTGGAGTTGGGGTTTCTTCCCATCCTTTGAAAATATTTAAGGAATTTAGCACAGCCCTTGAACTGGAGGGAACCAGAGGAGAAAGCAGCAGCCGTTTCGAAGCCCGCCAAGTTCAACAGCTTGTCTGCTGGTTTGAATTGCTGTGTAATCCTCCAACATAGAATAAACTCATGCCATATTCAAAAAAAATGCCCAGGCCTCAGGGGAATGGGGTAACTGCAGCCACATGTCTGTGCATCGTTTCCAAGTCTTGTCAAGTTGAAGTATGTGAAGTCCATTTAGCCACGATCACGTGGTGCTACCTTAGATGAAGGCACAAAGGAGGGACCTGCACTCAAGGGCCTCTTGCAGTGCCCAGATGAGTGCAGGCACCTTGGCCTCATGGCTGCAACACCCAGGAGGGGGCGGAATGGAAACCCCCTTCCAGGAGGTCCATGGTCCTGGTTTGCACACTTGGCTTTCTTCCCCCCCCGCCCCGCTATCCCCAGGTCGTTCTTCGGATGTATTGATGATCTGACATTACTTGCCCAGAAAGCTATCGTGGCTGACTTATTCTCCTGCATGCCACCCATAAGGGAGCCATGCAGTGGGGCCGACAAAAGGGCCAGTTCAACCCGGAGGGTCACGTGTACCCTATGCATGGAAAAAGGTGCGGCAGCTCTACGCCTCTTTGGCTGCCGGGATGAAGCCGAGAGGGGAAGGAAGGAGACTGGATGGAGATCAGCCACCCGACCTCCTCCCCACTCAGCCCCCCAGGCATGCTCCTAGGCCCAGCTGTGATCTCGAGGGCACAGCAGATGTGGGCCTTTCTGCAGCAGCTGCCAGGAAAGTTGGGCAGGACTTGGCCTTCAGAGTCCCAGCTCTAAGTCTTATTTCTCAGCTAGTTTCTTTATTATTTATAAGGCCCTATTTATTTACACCCCCCCCCCGAAAAAATACTCAAGGTAGCTAACAATAGCATCCAGATTAATAAGAAAACCTTATTTAAAAGCCTAACATAAAGACAAATGAGTTTAAAAACACAATTAAAAATACAAGAGGTGAAGCCCTTTCTGCAGCAGACTGGCTGGCGTGCCAAAGGCTGCCTGAGTCTATGCCTGCCAGTAGAAGGGAAACCTGCCTGCCTGGGCCGTGGAGAAGGTCCTCTTTCGTGTTCCTTCCTGGGATGGGCAGGCTTATAAAGGAGAGCCTTGTCCCAAGCAAAAACTTTGGAAGAATCTGCTCATGTCCAAGTTGTTCTTACATGTGACCTCCTTTCCTGCCTGAAAGGCTTACAGCAGGTGACTTTTAATATTCAGTTGCATCCGAGAAGAATCCCCTGATGGTCAGGTGGTGGGGAAGTGTGGGAGGCCCGTTTAGAACTCTTTCCGCTCTCTGCAAGGAGTTTCCTGACGAGGCACCGATTAATATTATTTATTTAGGTATTTCTAACCCATCCAATCATTGCATGTCTCTGGACGGCTAACAATAATCAGTCAATAAATACACCGTAGTAAAATCATCATCATCATCATCATTACCCAACATAATAATAATAACCCACAACAGCAATAGAAACATAATTAGAATATTTAAACTGGGTAAATAAAAAGGTCTCGACCTGGTGCCGGAAGGCATATAATGTCGGCGCCAGGCAGACCTCTCTGGGGAGCACATTCCAGAGCCGGGGCGCCACCGCAGAGAAGGCCCTCCCCCGAGTGTTCCCTCTCCTGACCGCCTTCAGGGGGGGTTCCCGGAGCAGGGCCTCTGCCGCAGCTCTCAAGGGGCGGGGGGGGGGGCACGCAGGGAGAAAGACGTTCCTTCAGGTATCCTGGTCCCAGATTATGCACTCGCAGGAGTTTGCAGGCACCTGGCACTATGTTGCTGCCTTCCGTGTTTCCCAGCCATGTTTTCGGCTTTCTTTAGAGCAAGAATCATGATGCATTTTCCTGTATGACACCAGAAGCCTGCTGTGAAGTCCAGCCCCACCCTCTTCCATGTGTGATGAACATACAGAGAAGGTAGCCACAGGGAGAAAAGGACCTTGTGTAGGACATTTTTCCTTCCCAAAGTGAACTGAAGAAGCCCCGGCAATGCCCCATGTGGAGAAGCCCTAAAGCTCAAGACAGAACAGTTGACGTGGAGACAAGCACCGCTGATAATTGCAGAAAAAGTAAATAAAAGGAGCACCTGGGAGGGTGCATGCCCCTGCCAGCCACACCCCACCTTAAGTGCCCTGAATGGTAAGAAAGGGTGTAGTGTTACTGGCCCTATTCATTTGCCACTTGCCCAGAGCTCCAGGAGGTACTGGACTCCAAAGTCCCAAGCTGTGGCTCCCGGGTCCAGACCGAGCTGCACCACTGGCTGCTTTTTGAGAGGAGGGCGAAACGGGACCATCCTGGCCGTTCCAACATGAAGGGTAGGCATGGCTGGCCACCTCCAGGGACAGGTGGACCCCGGAGTCCTCTCTCCCCGCTGCAACCAGCTGGCCCCCTGCCTTTTGCTGTGGGGCAGACCGTGGTGATGGCAGGAGCAGATGCGGCCGTGGCCAGCTGGCTCCCTTGCGCTTGCCCTGCCAAGCAGCAAGTGGGAACAACGAGGAGGTGGGGGGAGCACAAGCAGCTGGCAACAGTGGCCCTGGGAAGATACTCTGCCCGAGGGTGGGGACCTGCTGGGGGCTTTGCCAAGCGCTTGCACTGAAACCTGGAACTCCACTTCGCCCCAACAGTGCCCCAACAGCCCAACAGGACCAGGCCCTCCAACACCTGCTGCCCACAGGCTCAGCCTGCAGTCAGGTGAAGGGCAGTACTGCTCAAGCATCTTCCAGGCAGGGCCAGGCTGCCCTGAGGCTGCGAACCCGCATGGAAACCCCAGGGGTTCTGCAAAGGAAAGGCGCATGGAGCCAAGAAATGGGAAGCCCATCTGCCTGGCTCTTCCCCTGCCCTGAATCATGGAAAATTCAGTGGGGCCACAAAGCCTCAGCATTTCTGCATTATGTGAATCCAAACATGCTGGGGACAGATGCTGGAGATGAAGAAAGAACGAGGAATCAAATGGAGGGGCTTTGCAATGATGTTCTGGTTAAAAGGGGGAAAAAGTTTGAGAGTGGGGGAGGCGAACAGAACAGCCAGCCTTTAATTAAGCACTCTGGAATTCATTCCCAGCTGGTTAACATTGCTGTCCCATATTGGAATGGTTTAAGAGTAATATGCTTTTCTGCAATGATTCTTCTTTTCTTTCATCATAAGCTAGCTCTCTCTCTCTCTCTCTCTCTCTCTCTCTCACACACACACACACACACACACACACACCCTTCTTTCTGCCCCGGGGTGTGGGGGAGATCCGCACCCAGACTCATCATGATATCTGGTTTGCATCCCCTTTGCAAGATCATTTACAAAAGAAGCTCCTCTAAGAATGGCAGAAGGAATCCAGGGGAAGAGCATTACATGGGGGCCTGTAATGAAAGCACCCGCCTCCCCCCGCAACATCACCCTGTGCAGATCTGTTCCGAGGTAAGCGGCATTCATTTCATTTCAGTAAGAAACACATCACCCCCACCCCCCAAAGAGAAGACACAGAGAAATTCGGTGCACGGCCATTCTCGCCATGGCAGGGAAGACTGAGGCGGCACATATAGCATGCCTGCAGTGTTCAGTCACCATCCAGTACAGTGGTACCTCGGCTCACGAACACCTCAGTTCACAACCAAATCGGGTCGTGAACAAAAATTTCATAAAAAATTTGACTCAGGTCGCAAACTCCACATTGGGTGGTGACCGTAATTGTGGCCATCTCCCCCGCCCCCCAACTCAGTGGGGAAATGGCCGGGATCGTGCTGGGTGTGGGGGGGAGATGGCTGAGATCATACCCATCCTTCCTGCACGAGCGCAACCGCGATCTCGGCCATCTTCCCCCTGCAGCACGATCATGCCGCCCCCCCCCCCCCAAGCACGCCATCGTTCACGCCCGTCTCTCCCCCCTCCAGGATGACGGGTGCGTGCAGGGATCGCGGTTGTGCTTGGGGGGGGGGGAGATGGCCGCAATCTTTGTTGCTCTTTGTCACTTTGCTTCACATTTTTCTGATTAAAAAAAAATAGTTACAGAACGGATTAACCTTATTTACATTGAACCTTATGGGGAAATTTGACTTGGCTCATGACCAACTTGGGTCACGACCAGAATCCTGGAACAGATTAAGTTCATGAGCCAAGGTACCACTGTATTTGGCCTGCACTGCCCCTCACACGGAAGATGACTTAAAACAGAAGACGGGATGGGTGTTCAAATGTCTGTCTAACCCATGAATTTCACAGCCAACTGGTTTTTCCCAAGTTACGTAGAATCCACAGACATGCAGAATACTTTTTTTAAAAACTTTCTGGATTTTTATACAAACCCAGCTGTAAAAAAGATTTTTTTAAAAAATAGAAAAGCAACCAGAACTGCATTTCCCCATAGGCTCAACATGAACATGTGCATTTGGAGGGGATGTGCACATTTTGGAAGTGCAAATGAATGCAGGTGAGGGAACAAGAAAAAATCCAATTTCAACAGAAAAAAGAAGCTTGATGATCATGAAATGCAGGTAGAACAGGTTTAATAAAATCCCCTACATCCCTAGAAATCATTTGGTGGGGTGGGAGATGATTTCAGCATTTTCAGAGAGAAGATTGCCCTCTGTAAAGTAGGCCACCCTAGGATTGCGGCCGAAGTGACCATTTTGCCCTTCTTCCAAGCAAACCAGCACAAAGCCTTTCTAACTGAAAGGCTTCATTATGTTAAGGATGACCTGCCAGCTGTCAGGCTGGCTTTGTGATACCAAAGAAGAGTATCACAGAAGCCAAGGACAATGGAAACAAGCAAAGTTGGGATACCGGGCTCTTAGGAGAATGGTCACCTGCTCCACTTCCAAATCAGAATCCAAGTCAACAAACTTGGAAGGCTTTTTGATAGAAGAAACAGGACCGGACTCCACAGACGCATCTTCTCACCCACCCCACTAAGCCCGCCTCAGTGCTTAGTGCAGGAAGCCACCTGCCTGGCAAACATATTCTCATTTTCTCCTGCACTCCCCCCACCCCCATCTGAGCTGAACATGCAATGCCAATTCCAAAACCTGCAAGGGGGGCAGCCTAGGAGCAGATGGGACGCCCAAAGGGTGCAGCCAAACTCTGGAGAAAACCTTCTGATATAATCAGGTTTTTCAAAACAGGTGAGTCTATAAGAAAGTGTCAGTTGGAAAGAAACCTGAAGCCTGGAAAAGATTTATACATAGGCACACAACTTCAGAAAGTGATGAGCATTGCTTTGGTTCTCATTGTTCTGGAGCTGAAACACCATCAAACCAGATACGACTTTCTAGATTAAATATGATTGGATGATTTACTGTCATGGAGGAATTGCGTCCCCCAAGGACGCTGCCTGCCCCATTTGCGGCCTTGAAGTACAAAGCCCAGATATTGCTCTAGGTCAAATATGCTACTCCAAACTAGCTTGGAAATTGACTAGCGGATTTTCCCAGATTAAAACCAACACATTTTCTTAATTGCTACCAGACACGTAAGATCAATGCATCTGCTCTGCTCTGCACACAAGCACAGCCTCCTCTTCTTCTTGTGGAGCAGATTGGTGTGACCTTTACAGCCCATGTGCCATCTTTGATAATCTGGAGGATATACAGAGCATGCCGTTTATGGGGATGGATTTTATACTGTTATGATGGCCGGACTTAAATCCCTGAGGCATGGCTGTATCTCTCTGTACCCACACAAAGCCAGAACAGAAAAGGGTCCAGGGCAGGACCAGGGAGTGGGTATCAAGAGGATTCCACCTCCTTATTAGGAGATCAAACCTCTAACCTCTGGGTTTGTTTCCAGTTTGGGTTCCTCTGATATCAAAGTTGTTCTGCTTTGAGGCAGTAAAAGTTCTGTAACCAGTGTGGCATGTTCTGATTCCCCCAGAGAAGCAATGAATGAGACCAATTTGCTTTAGCTAAGTGTGAGCCATAATGCAAACAAGTACTGATGAATCTGAGACTAGTTTTTAGAGTGAGACTTAATTAAAGTGTACTGGGACCCTCTGCCGCTGAGGCAGCTGGGCCTGGGTCTTCCAGACCCCAGGAGAATCCAAGACTAACCCAACATGTAGAGAAGGCAGTGGGGCCATTCAGCTGCATTCTCTCTGAGACCATCTTTTGGGTGGGGGGGGGATCCTCATTTATATTTGCATGCGTGCTCTGCAGAAGCAGTCTTCTGGCTGCTCAGCTCATCAAAATTCTCCTTCCTGCAAACATCCAGGGGGGCAGGTGTGGGGGGACTTGGCAGCAGCCCCTCTAATCGGAAGCACCTCTGTGGATGGTTCTTCCACCGCCCAACACCGAGTGGCTTCCGGCACCAGGAAGCCCTTGTGGATGCTGTGGGTCCCTGTGGGCTGCACAAGTGCCCCACAGTCGGAGCAACCCCAGCAAATGCCGCAATGCGCAGGCCTTTGCCTCCCCCCCTGTACCCCGCCTTGTTTTAACGACTTATCTCAATGCTTGTGAAAATCAATCGCTTCTGTTTGTTTTCAGCCCTCTTCTGCATTAAGGGCCCTGTCTGTGTCTGTAACAAACTTAGCAATTCATGGCCTGGTGAAGAGAGACAGACAGACAGACAGACAGCCAGACAGAGAGAGAGAGAGAGAGAGAGAGAGAGAGAGAGAGAGAGAGAGAGAGAGAGAGAGAGAGAGAGAGTGTGTGTGTGTGTGTGTGTGTGTGTGCGCGCGCGCGCACAAAAAACCAGCAGCAGCGGGAGGGGGCAATCAATCACCTGATCTGCTGGACTGCGCTTTAATTTTGCCTCCAACTGCCCGCCCTTCCTCCCTGTCGCCCTGAGACTGACATGGCGGCATTTGGTACAAAGGCGAGCCTCCTGGTGCCGAACGAGGAGGAGGGCCGGGTGGAAATCAACGGCCAGCAGGACGCGCCAGGAATCCAATACTGATGAGCTGCTGCTACGGAAGGTGGAGGGACGTGTGCATCTCGCTATTCCAGAGTTGTATTGCAAAAGGCAACATCGTGTACCTGAAGTGCAGAAAACAAGAATATGGGACCATGCAAGCTATGTCATAAGAGACTTCCTGAGCATGCCTGGCATCCCAGCATTTTGAAAGAAAGCATCCAAGATACTTATCCAGGTATGTATGTAAATACACACAGCCTGGTTAAGCCACCATTAATATTCAAACACATAAATGTAGACATAACCAAACACACACACACGGGGGGGGGGGGACTATTTCACATCTAGTAAATACAGAATAAGGATGCACATCAACTTGAAAAGCACCACTCCAAATATTGCAAATACTATCGATCTATTTACAAAATAATTCTTATACATCTGAATTTCTCAAGCATTTATAGAATACATTACTTTCATCATAACTAGTTATTGGGCAGGATAAAATGAAATTAATAACTACCATATCCTAGACCCCTTAAAAATCCAATACAGGATGGGAAGCATTTCTCTTCCAGTAAGAAACTATATGGATCTTAACAGTTCTTAAACAAATGAATCACCATTTCTGTATCACTGTTACCCACACTTCTTTTTAATAATTTAACAAAATTCTCAAAGGATTATCTGCAAGTTTATGCCCCATAATTTGCTCAGTATAGGACAATATTGCTTGCAAGTAGACCATGATTCATTCACATTTCCAAAATGAATGGAAGGAATTGGAATACATTTCCCATATTTAGGATTAAGGAAACCATATATGAATTGAACAGTGGTTAAATACCACTGATGTTATGTTTTGTGTTAATGTGTTAAATTCACCATTGTTATCTTCACGATTTTCTCCCTTATCCATTGCCAAACTTAATCTACTGAAGTTATTCACAGAGCTCTTCATTTTTGCTAATAGGCTGCAAACTCGCCATCAGTACATCCTGCCAACGAAGCCTCAAGTTGCAGACCAAAAATGTACGTATTGATTACAGCCCTCTTCCTGGCTTGATCCCATGCGACTGCACCAGCCAGCATGCGCCATGCCTTAAGGGTATCTTGATAACCTGGACACTGGTAAATTAAAAGAAACAAAAGGTGAGTTAGAATAAAAAGTTGCCACATGGAGCAATTTGTTCTTGTTCCTTGTTCAGGATTTCAGCCAATCTGTCTCATTCCATCTCTTCTACCACCCAGGATTTAGGGTTCTTTACATCCAATGATGGGCCTGTTCACACATAATGCTAAGCAATCATGGTTTAATTTTCCTCATGGATCAATTTAGCAGAACATAATCTTTAATGTGCATGTGATGGCACACTTGTCACTTGCTGGATTGCACAAGCCTAGCATTGTGTGTTGTTTGAGGGGAGCAATTATAATCCACAGCTTGTTTTAGGGTTAATTGGGGATGCTTACCCCTGTAACCAAGCCACGACACAACACAACGATGCAATGGCAAATTTAGAAGTGCGTGCGTTTGTGGGGGGATCCTTTCATGGTATTCAAGGCCACATCTCCACACCCGTGCAGGCCTGGCGGGCCTCTCCAGAGAGGGAGTTCCCAGGGACTGCTGAAAAAGCACTCTGTTTAAATTCAGGGCTCCAACACAGTGGTGGCTGCCAGCCATGGAGCCACAAAATTAAGTCTCTCGAGAGGCGGTGGGGGAGGGACAGAGGCTCCGGGGACCCAGCAACCCCCCAAGAGTCCCCTCCCAAATAAGTGGGGGTGCTCTGACCCCCCAAGGGGCCCCTACATTGCACCCTTGAGCACAGCTAGGCACAGCAAGCCAATGTGCCACAGATGCTGTGCAAAAAGAGGGCCCATGGAGACCCAGCCCCCACTGCCGACTGAAGCGGCATGCGATCCAAGCTGGGTCCTTGGTGGAGCTTCATGGCTCCAGAGTGTGCGCAGTCCCCGCTGGGTTAGTCCGCTTTGCCCACAGGTCGTTTTCCTAAAGCGCTTGTGCACCTCTGCATCTGCGAATGGCACGTCTTTGGGGATGCAGGGTGGGGTGCTGTTCCAACTGCACAGAACTGGGGAATTGAGATGGATATTCGTATATAATGCCAGGTAGCTGAGCCCTGGACATTCTCCTGCACAAATCCTACTGAGGTGCATAAGAATGTGAGAGGGAATCATTAACTTCAATGGGGCAGAGCTGGAGAAACTGCAGGCAAATTGCTCTCCTTGTGAGGCTGGGAGGGTCTGTCCTTCACCCTCTCCTTTCTTCTCTTTGTTTTGCTCTGCACAGTGGTGCTTTTCAAGGAAATAAAACCGAATTGCCATTTGGTTAGCGGATGTTCAATTATTTGAAACATTCCTTTCCAACATGCTATTTTAAAGCTATTCTGGCAGGATTCTTTTCTTTTTTCTTTTTGCTTTGAACATGCAAATTGCAAAATATCATTCCCATCTCTGCTTCCCAATGCCTCCCAAACGTGCATCCTGTTTGAGATGGGATGGCTGTATTTATTTATTGGGGGTGTCAAATTTCTCCTAAGTTCCTTTTTATTGTACATTCAGTTGTCTTCCTGCTTCCCTTCTCTTTCATTCCAGACTCACGGATTCATCCTTGACATAAGACAAGACATATGTTTTCTCTGATGATGGCCTTTGAATCTCTCCTTCAATTTCCCTGCTTTTTTGCACTACTAAAGAGTAGCAAGCCTCTTTGAGAACTTTTTGTTTTCCCAGCAAGTTTTACAACATGAAAATGTTGCCATATGCGAGAGAGGGAAAGACACCCCCTTCTCACTGTATATTTTAAACTCAGGGTTTCTTTTAATCTTCCTAAGTTGCACATTACCTCTTCAGTGCACATAGACTACATATTCTTTCATGGGTTGGGTGGCTGGTTTGTGAAAAACAATGTTTGGCAAAATGCACAGATGCTCCATGAAGCAGTATTACAGCACTCCTCCCACAACTCTTCGTTGGTTGCTCTGACTTTTCTTGCAGTGCTGCTTTATGCAAACTGGCTTCCTGTATTCTCCTTTCTCCTGATTCTCCTTGGTCTTAACCAAACCCTTTGGACTTTCGTAAGGAAGCCCTGCAGTGTTTTCTTCCTGGATTCATTTCATATATCACTTTTGGCAAAATGTTGGAAGCAACATTGGTGGTTGTGAGCAAGCACACGAGAATCACTGTCTGAGACCGTCTTTTGGGTGCCTCCTCCAGGAAAGGTTGAGGGGATGGGGGCAGGAAAGGGGAGAACCTTCGCACAGGAGCATTCCAAGAATGCTGCACAGTCCCCGTGGAAGGCCGTCTGGTATCAGCCTTGGCATCTTTTCACCACTTGGCTCTATCCCAAGCTTCTAAAGACTTTTGAGGAGCAGTGGGGTGGACATCTTATGCCTACCTGCTCTGCCTCTGGCCAGGGGCCTCACCACCTTGCCCTCAGGTCTTCTAGCAGTGCTAGTCCTGAATGCCAGCTCAGCCCAAAACAAGGTGCTGGAGGACTGTTCTGTGCCTCGGCAGCTGTGCTGTGGGCTTCCACAGGGCACACTGCTTTCCCCCATGCTGTTCCACAACTACATGAAGCCACTGGTGGAGAATGCCGGGAAGGTGGAATGAGAGGTCAGCAATATGCTGGTGGCACCCAGCCCTGTGTCTCCTCATCAACAGGCATAGATGAGGCCGTGGCTGCTCTGAATTGGTGCCTGGACATGGCTGTGGACGGGACGAAGGCCATTAAAGAGTCCAGACAAGGGAAAGGTACTCTTGGTGGGTGGATTGCCTGCCTGGATGACCGAGGTCCAACCTGTTCTGGAGGCACTGGACGTCCGCACCCCACAATCCGTAGTATTCCTGGATCTGGTATTGTCGCCGGAGGAACAGATGGATTTGGTGGCTGGGAGCACCTTTTATCAGCTTAGGCTAATACACCAACTATGTCCTTACCTGGACAGGGATAGCCTGGCTACAGGTATTCATGCAACCACCTGGCTGGATTGCTCCAATGCATCTTATGTGGGACTGCTTTTGCAAGCAGCCCAGAAACTTCAGCTGCTTCAAAGCAGGGCAACACAACTGCCAAGACTAGCTAACTTTCACCATTATTTTATACTGTAGTTCTAAACGTTTACATGTTATGGTGCATTCAGTGCTGTATTTATACTTTGTATTTTTGTGAACTGCCCAGAGAGCTTAAAATTGATCCATTGATATGCTTATATGACATTGTATTTGGGGTTAACTTTTGTGAATTTGAGTGGATGAGATGAGTGGGCTACGAACCTATTCGCAGAACGGGCTCCTCCTCATCCCGGCTGCAGCGGTCAGTCCTTTCCCGAACGGCATGGCATTCCCGACTTGTTCAGGAGCCTGTCATGCTCCGAGTTTCTAGTAAAGGCCTGGTGGACTCGAAGCAGCACCAGCAAGGCAGTGGGGTGTGATCTCGTTCTCTTCCTTCGCCAGAATGATTTATGAACATGATGAAACAAAGGAAAGTATGCCATGCATCACGGTCACCCAGCCCTGCAATGAAGCCCCATAAACAGCACGAGTTTGTTTCTACAGTGTTTAACAAGCCACATTTTTTTCTGTTTCACAGAAGCCATCCCATTCACACTATTGTCTGCACATGGCTGAGGAGTTGCTATCGTTCCTGGCGGTGCCTGGTAACCTTGTTAGGGGGGGAACCCACTATGTATTCAAATGATTTCATGTTCCTATGAATGTGACCTGCAGGTTCTACTACAGACAGTTTTTTTAACCTTGTAGAGGGATGTGTATAAAGTTGCACTTGTGGAATTCACTTGCACACTAGTGGAACACAATTCTCATACCTCCCTAAAAAAAATCTGAAACAAGAACAGGTTTAAAACAAACCATCTATCCCTAAACCCGTTTTTCCCTACTGTGGAGGGTTGGCTTGGTCCTCCAACTTGCTCCAAGTAAGCAAGGTTACCCAAATATCACTTCCTACACTGGAGAGAGCCCCAGTCTGTTCCAATCCTGCCTTGCTCCAGGTGAAAAAATCCTTTTGTGGCTCCACCACACTCACCAGCACCTGCCTTTGTGTTTCCACCTTTCCCTTGCTCTTTGGAGAACCTCCTGAGGATCTACCAACAAGACTAAGTGGGGAAAGAAAGAGAGCCAGGAAAGCGAAGGTCCACAGGAATAGCATTAATAGAGGTGCTAAGATACTTCCCTGCCCATACAAATTAGCGCAAGTCGAATGAAATTCTCCTACAAATCATCTGATCCCATCAGTGAATGGATAGTGTGAAAGGTGCTTGACAGTCCATGAAGCAGAGCTGGAACAAATTTAACAAATTCCACACATCCCTAGTTGTAGGTACACCCAGGTAGACAAACAGGTTTGGCTAATAATAATAAAAGGCAAATGCAGTTGTGTGTGCAGCCATCAATCTCGAGGCCTTGCGCAGAACGCGCGGGCTGTTGCAGGGGGCATGCTTCACGGCACACTGCCCTGGTCCCTGCTGCACAGATGAGTCACGGCTCCGCACATTTGCCAGCATGATGCAGGACACACTCCCCCAAGGGCTGTCATGATTGCCAGACATGTGGCTGGGTGGCGGCCTGGCTCGCCAGCACTGAGGGCCAGGGCCAGCAACCTGCGATCCCCATGAGTTGCAATAGCTTCCTTGACTAGCGGTTCATTTCCAGGCATAATTCCGAGCGCTAGTCAGCTTATGTTCTACAAAGGCTTCCATGTCTTAGACCAGGTTACAGGAATGGCGTTCTCCCCTATGAGCCTCTGTGGAGTTAAGATTTAGCCAGGAAAGCCTTCTTTCTGTCCTGCTAATTTCTGAAGCACGTTTGCTGGAAATTCGAGAACGGGATTTCTCGATAGTTGTTCTCAGGTCCAATTTGCCCAATCTCAAGGGAGCTTCTGCCTGCAGGCAAAAACAAACTGATTTAGACAGCACTTTCACTCAAAAACTGTCTTGTTCTTCTCCATGTAAATAAGGAGCAATTGGTTTAAATTGCTTTTATTAAATACTTTTAATTACGTGTTTTACCTGCCTCGTTTTTCTTTTTACTGTGTTGTTTATTGCTTTGAGCATGGCTTGGTGGAAAAGTGGGACACAAATTTAACAAATAACAACAGCAGAATTGAATTTGCTGCCCATAACTCTCCACACTGGGAGGGTGACAAGAATCCTATGGAAGGCAAAGGCGCATGGAGGCAAAGGTTGCCTCTGCATTTCTCCTGCCCTGCAAAAAACTTAGATGGCTGATTTGGCTAAGTCTTTCTAAGCTTCCAGTGTGGGCAGTAAGGGTCGAGGAAGGGTGCACCACCCTTGGAGCTTCTGTGGTTGGAGCTGATACAGCAAAGCCTGCTAAAGCCATCTAGACAGTTTCCAGTGTCCACAGGATTGCACCATACCTGAAATAAATGAATAGATGAATAGTAGTAGAAGGAACCAACTTGTTCCATAAGCACGTGCATCAGGTGGAACAATTCTAAAGAACGCCACTGGAAACCAATAGGACCTATACGGTTCTAATAATTATTAAAACGACCCTTATGTGGAAAAGACAGGTGTAGAGCTGATAATTAATAGTTTAACAACAACAAAATATTCAATAGTTTCATTGTGGGAACACAGTATTGCCCTTCCCTTGTATGACTGTTCTCTTTGGTATCTTGGATGTTACAACAATTATGAAATAAACTTATTATATAAGGGTTGGAGAACAGATGTCAAATTATAGAGGACAAAATATGGATAATGTCTTTCTAGATTTGGCTGTCTTTGATTTCAGTCTTTGTTCAAGAATTGGCATACTGGGTAATAATTTTTAAAATGTATTATGATCAAATAAACATCAAATCAAACATAAATAAAAAGAAATCAGAGAAACAGAGTGAGTCAGAAGTGGTCCCCCAGGCCATCTAGTCTGACCTCCAGCTCCAGCCAGCTTACCTAATGAAATCAAGGGCAACTACCATTTCCAAGAAGTTTGCATTATGTTAAGTCAAAGTTGTTTGTCCTGCTGCTCAGCACAATGTGTCAGAATTTCAAAAAAGGTGTCACAACCAATATTACACATTCCATTAGAATATGAAGCATGCTGGACAGAGAAATGGTTCAGGTAAAACTTTAGCCCATTAACCTGGAGAAGGATGAGCAGTTAAACTATTACGGAAAACACTAGGCTGCTTTTCATTCTAAAACTCTTTGCACTGGAAAAGACTGCTATTATCCCATCTGCAGTCTGGGTCTTGGTGCTGCGGAAGCCGTGAGCTGGTGCATCACTGAATCATGGCTGCAGGTTCAACAGGTGTGACTTTTACTCAGATCCTAACCATATTTACTCAGCGTAATTGCTGGTAAGTGCAATGGCACTTACCTGTTTATAAACCTGCTTCAGATCACTGTCCGCACTGCTGATCGTGGTGAAGCTAAGGGTGATTGCGCCTCTGCGGTGGCTTTTGACTCCTTGGACGCAGCCAGGCAACACATGGCACTACGCACACAGATCAGTACATGGAGTTCCGACTTGCCAGTTTTGGTGGGGAAAGCAGGTGCACCTGTGGCACTTGGCAGTTTTGGGGGCGACTTCCCAGAAGAAAACGGCATGTGTGGAGGAAATAAGATCCCCCCGGACATCCTGGCCTCAGTTTTTTAACAAAAACCAGCCCAGGTGAAAAGTGACACTCCTCACCAGAGTCAAACGCTGTACTTGGCACCGGTGCAGTTGGGCCACGCGATTCAGCCACACTTAAGCATTTACTATTCCCATCAAACTGCCAAGGTCCACAAAGTCCTGACCTTGCCAGGATCATGTCCACATTTATTACCCACTTCTAGGGAAACGCACACAGTCACGCTCCGGACAAACCCCTTCTGGAATGCAGGACCAAGCGGCTGGCCCACCTCGCCCACACTGTGAGCACGGGCGGCAAACGCTGCAGGGTGTCAGACACGGTTCCCCCAGCCTGGCCCAGAGATGCTGAGAACTGGGGCTGAGTGCGCTCACGCACAGCGGGGGCTCTCCTGAGGGTTCGTGGCCCCTGCCGAGGGTGTGGGCCAGAATTATCACCCCATACTGCAGGCAAGACCAACCTGTGTTCAGCCCATGTGATATACAAATGGAGGAACTTTATGTATAATCAGCTTTCACGTTTTCATCCTTTCCAAGAGTCAGTTTTCAAAGGACTGGGAGAACTAAGAGAAAGAAGCCTATAGAAGGGCCAATAGCAAACCTTGATTTCTTCAAAAAGTATTTTCATTTTAGGTATAAGTAATTCCGCATGTGAATGTGCATGCGCATGGCTTCAAATCTACACCTTCATGCATTGTGTGTTACTCTTCAGCCCATCAACAATTGACTTAAGAATGGCATTATCTCCGACAAACTGCTGAACCCTTTCCTTCATTCTGAGCTTTCCTTTTCACAAAAATTGGTTTGGAGGGGAGACAGAAAACTAAACAAAGCCAATCAAGTTACCCATGACCACCCCCCCATCCCACCCGCCCCATGGCCTGCACACACATCTCAGGAAAGAGTGTTAGCCTCCCAGCTATACCCAATGGAAGGTATTTTCATTTTGCTACGAACGGTGAAATTCCCAACTCAGCTCATAGAGAAATGGTGTCTTTTCTCTCCTTCCTGCCTCCCTCCACCCCCCACTGAATGGTCCCCTGATCAAAGCGCTGGGAAGAACTGGCACAAAGTAATGAATGCCCTCTGTCCTAAGCCGAAAAGGGGCCTGCAGGGAAGGAAGGCCTTTTCTTCTCAAGAGGGTTCCCAGCTTGAAGCTCCACTGTCTGTCAACTCCAATGATATGGCTTGTGTTGTGCTTCTTTCCACTGTATTACATTCTTTTATCTCCACAAGAGGGGGGAAAATTACACCGAAAGAACCAAAATGAAACGTTTACTACTTCAACATTCTAGAATCTAGTGGCCACCTCTGGTTCAGATGAAGCCGTACAAGGATAAAATGGAGCAGAAAAGGAATGGGATTAATAATACAATAGAAAACAAACAAATGCCATAGACAGAAATTGCGGGACATGGCAGCCTTCCTTCCAAACCCACACTTTTGGAAGCTGCAGGATGGCAAGCAGGCAGGCAGGAGGCGAATGCTGGCTTCGCAGGAAGAGGGAATGCTGGCGAAAGGCATCTCTGCTCCTGTGCCAGTAAGCACCAAGTCCAGGCTATTCCATCTTTGGCGGGAGAAGCCAGTCCCATCCACAGGTCCGGCGGTAGAATTTGTAGCATGGGCAGGGTTGTGCGGGAGAGCTGTCCAGGGGGGTGGCCGAAGGCCGGAGAATCAGTCCAGTGCCAACGATCAAGTCAGGCACGGGGCTGGAACACTTGTCTGCAACAGACAGCAGGCTCCGGCCGGGGTGATTCATGGCTGATGGTAAATCAGCACGGCTTGCTAATTAGGACCGTGTGCTGTTCGAAGGGTGGCCCCACACCGAGCCTTCCATTTGGGCTCCTGATGCTCATGCTCTGCCCCATCCTTTCCAAGGGGCGGGTGGCTGCCGGCTCCACCTCCTGCTCGTGGGGAAGTCCAGGAACTGCCCAGGAGAGCCCAGTCTGCCCTTGCACCGGCAGCATCCACAGCATGACAGCATCAGCCTCCCTGGCAGGGGCCTGCTTGCTGGCGTCCCCCTGCTCCAGGTAGGGCCTCAGAGGAGGCATCCATCTTCACTCCATCGGCATCCACGGCTTGTCAGATACTATTCTGGAAATAGTGCCCGAGGTATGTTGCAAATAGCCTTCCACCATGGGTCTTTTGGGCCCAGGATCGCTGGCCCTCCAGGGTTTGAGCGGGGGCCTTTCCCAGCCCCACCTGGAGAGGCATCATCTGCCCAAGGATGCCCCCTATTGATGCTGCTGTAATCACAGCCCCGCATCATCAATCACTGCCCCGTGCACTAGGAGGGAACTCACCTGGCTCCTCCCCGCACCACAATCCATGTGCCTGAGGCTCTCTGAGGCGGCAAGAGCCGCCAACACTCCCTGTGCCCTGAGCGGCCATTGGCACGGCACCTATCGCTGCTCCAGACTCTCCGAGGAAATCGGCCCTTTGTCTGGGCCTCTGCGTGGCACAGCCCTGCTGCAGCCTTTCCAAGAGAAGCAAAACGGGGTCCCTGCCCGAGAGCCATCCTCCCAGCTGCAGACCAGCAGGGAGGCCTGAGCCACACGCTGACCCGGGGTCCCCGGCATCTCCCGCTTGGCCCTGGGGCGTAAGACCGCTTCCGGAGCGCGTCCCCCCGCAATTGTGTTGGACGCTTGGCCACCGGCGGAACGTGGGCACTGGTCATAGGGCACATGGGTGCTGCTGCTGGGTCAGCCCTGTGGGCAGTGGCTCAGCTGGCTAAATTCCGGACGCCTGGACACCAGTGTGCGGAGATGCCCAGGCAGTGCAGCCGAGCGGCCCAGCATCCCACCACAGCTACCACTGAGCTACGACCTGCAGCAGCCGGGAAAAACTCCCATCCACACACACATCCAAAGCATGGTCCAGAACTTGCAAGCTTTTGGCTGGCCTTTTCTTAGAAACAGAACATGAGGCTAAATGGATCGCTGGATCAATGGGGCCAGTCTCTTCTTACATTCTTAAGTAACGTGGGGACCAGTCACTATAAATGTTAAATGTCTCTTATTCAGAAAGAGAAGTTGCACGGGAGATAGTGTGAAATCCATCTGTTCTTTTTATCTTCCCCTCCCTTGAATTTGGATTTTCTTCTTAACTTGATCCATGTAGCTATCATTACAAAGTAATGTAAGCTGTACCCCGCATTCAGCTGAAAGCAGATAATAGAGGAAAAGCTCGTAGCCGGACGAATTTCATATACTGGTGATTTGATCTGTTTTTTGTTTCCTCTTTTTCTTTTGAATGATGAGTGGCTCCTTCAGAGCAGTGCGATTCTCCCTTCTGCCTACGAATCTGACAAAAGGTGAAAAGGTGCCCTAATTGGAGAGCTTTCCAGAGACAGATAACATCATCTCCCCGTCTTTAGAAAAAAGAGGCTGTTTCTTGCAGATGTTTAGTATCGGATGGGCAGGTAAAACTAGGAATAAATGGGTTTACAGTTCTTGCATGGGTGGGTGACAAGAGGGAGAAAGAGGTCGTGGGTGTAAATAGGCATAACGGGCTTTTCAGATGTAACACTAGGCTATCGCTGAGCTTTACATGAATGGGCCTGAGGGTGCACAGCCCCTCTCCCCGTCTCCTGTGGCACAGCAAGAAGGCGGAAAGGCTTTGCTTCTGTTTTAACACCACACACATCTTCCCATTGTGAGCAAACTTCCTAGTCTGATCCTTCCTTACCCCAGTTTTTATTGCAATTTAAATTTTTTATTGCATTTGCTTGCTAGGATGGTTAGCCCTGTGGAGCTCCACTTTCTTGGTGAAAAGGTGAGGTAAAAAATATATCCGCCCATAGTACACTGAAAGCCTGTGCGCTGGTGGGGCCCACTCCTGGCCCAGCGGGGAGCCCAAGCCACTCTGGTGTGTTGCTCCAAAGCAATTCATGTCTTTGGTCAGGATTATGCCAAACAATAACGTTGCAGCCCCATAATCTTCCTGTCCTATGCCAGCCTTCCCAGTGGTGTTTGTACTTTGCACCGTGCAGCCTGCCAAACCTGTCGCCCTGTAATGTTGGGCTATCACTCCCATCATCCCTGGCTATTGACTGTACTGCCTGGGGAAGGTGGGAGTTGTAACATGAAGAAGGACATGCTCCCCACCCCAATCTCCCCTCCAGAAGCTGCTGCTTTCCTTGGTGTATAAATGGGAGATGGCGATATGACTGCCACCAACCAACAGCCCTGGAGAAATTTCACAGATCTGAACTAGCAAGCCATGGGCATGTGCGGCAACTACTCCTGCAGCTGGAGGCAGTTCTAAACTCTGAAACTTTGGGTTTCATTTATAGAGTCCCTGTATGACTTGATGGCAGGTAACAACAACAAGGTCTGGTATATTTATTCTTACTTATTTTCTGCAATTTAAAAGTTCTATCATGCTTTACTTAAATTAAAAGTAGGTTATAAAGCAACCATACTTAGAACATAGAACATAGAACATAGAAACAGAGCGAGTCAGAAGGGGCCTCCCGGGCCATCTAGTCTGACCTCCGGCACCAGCCGCCTCCGCTCATGACATGCCCGCCATGTGCATGTCCAGCCTATCTTTGAACACCCCCACCAATGGGGCCTCAACGACCTCCCGTGGAAGCCCATTCCACGCCCTCAGGGTCCGAACTGTCAGGAAGTGCTTCCTGGCATCCAAATTGAACCTTGGCTCCCTGAGCTTTGCTCCATTGGAGCGCGTCCTGCCTTCCTCTGCAGGGGAGAACAGGCCTCTCCCCATCTCCATGTGACAGCCCCTCACATACCTGTATGTTGCCAACATATCCCCTCTGAGTCTCCTCTTCTCCAGGCTGAAGAGACCCAGTTCCCTCAGTCTTGCCTCATACCCCATCCCCTGCAAACCAGCCACCATCCTTGTGGCCCTACGCTGCACTGACTCCAACCTGGCTATATCCTTTCTGTAATGAGGGGCCCAAAACTGAACACAATACTCCAGTTGCGGGCGCACCAGAGTCATGTAGAGTGGAAGTAATACCTCTCTTGATCTAGAAGCCACACTTCTGGCTATGCAACCAAGGGTGGCGTTCGCCCTCTTGACCACCGCATCACACTGCTGACTCATGTTTAGCCTGCGGTCAACCAGTACCCTGAGGTCCCTTTCACAAGTGCTGCTCTCCAGCCACTTGTCCCCTAACCTGTACTTATGACAGCTATTCCTATGCCCCAAGTGCAAGACCTTGCACTTCTCCACATTGAACGCCATCCTGTTGTCTCCTGCCCACTTCCATAGTCTGTCCAGATCCTTTTGGATCTGGTGTATCTGCTCCTCAGTTGTGGCCACTGCTCCAGTTTTAGTGTCGTCTGCGAATTTGATCAGCAGACTGTTCACCCCTTCTTCCATGTCGTTAATGAAAAGATTAAACAGGATCGGCCCCAGGACAGAGCCCTGGGGGACCCCGCTTGTCACTGGCTGCCATCCCGACGATTCCCCGCTAATGGTTACCTTCTGCTTTCGGTCAGTCAACCATGCCCTAATCCACCGGACAGTGCTTTGGTGTATCCCAAAACTCCTCAGTTTCTCCACCAGGATATCATGGGGCACTTTGTCAAAGGCCTTGCTGAAATCCAGGTATACCACATCCACTGCATCCCCTCCATCTAGCCATCTTGAAACCTTGTCATAGAATTCCACAAGGTTTGTCTGGCAGGACCTGTTTCTGCGGAAGCCGTGTTGTGTGGCTGTCAGCCTCCCTTCCCTATCTAGCATCACTAGATCTCTCTCTATTATGAGCCTTTCCATTGTTTTTCCTACAATGGACGTAAGGCTAACCGGTCTATAATTCCCCATGTCCTTCCTACTACCCTTTTTGAAAATTGGGACCACCGATGCCACCCTCCAGTCCTCTGGAACTTCACCTGTTCTCCACGAGGTCTCAAAAATGGAGGCCAGCGGGCGTGAGAGAACCCCTGCCAACTCTCTAAGTACTCTCGGGTGTAACCCGTCAGGGCCTGGCGCCTTTGTAATGTCCAATGCCCTGAGGAGCCCCTCGACTTCAAGGGGGGTGACTCTAATCTCTGCCCCTAAGTCCCCAGCCTCATCGAATCTCCTATACGGATATCCCCCATCCTGCTTTGGGGAGAACACAGAGGCAAAATAGTCATTTAGCATCTGTGCCTGTTCCCTCATATCAGTCACTGGATCTCCTTCCTCCTTATTTAAGTGGTCCCACCACTTGTCTCCCCTTCCTTTTCCTATTTACATGCTGGAAGAAGCCCTTTTTGTTGCTCTTGATATTCTTGGCAAGTCTCAGCTCATAATCAGCCTTAGCCTTGCGAAGAATCCTTCTGCAACGGGCCTCCTCCTCCCGGTATACCCTTTTGTCTATTTCCCCCAGTACCCATTTCCTATGGAGGTTCCTCTTTTGTCTAATCCCCCTAACCACCTCCTTTCGCATCCATGGCGGCACTCTCCTCCGCCTCCCCACCTTACTGACTAGAGGTATTGTCAGGGCTTGCGCCTGCAAAACCTCCCTTTTGAGTGCCATCCACCCCTCCTCAACTTGCTTACCTTCCAGTAACCTATCCCAGGAGACTTTCCCCAGCCTGGCCTTCAGTTGGCCGAAGTTGGCCCTCTTGAAGTCCCAGCTTCTAGTGCTCGCCCTGCTGCACGGCCCCAGTCCTCTGATCTCAAAGCAAAGGATGGAGTGATCACTCGCATCCAGAGCTCCCCTAATCTGTACTTCATCTATCAGCTCCTCCCTATTGGTCAAGACCAAGTCCAGGATGTTTCCCCCCCTCATCGCCTCTCGGACCCTCTGTGTGAAAAACCCACCCTCTAGAGCTTCTAGGAAGCGACGTGACCTGGCTGTCACCGCCGAGTGAGTCTCCCAACTAATATCCGGGAGATTGAAATCCCCCATAATTACTGTGTCTCTCCCCCGAGATATCCTTAGAATCTGGCCTGTCAGGACATTATCCAGGGTCTCAAGTTGACCTGGAGGGCGATAACATACCCCCACTGTCAGGTCTCTTTCCCTGTCAAAACCCCTAAGTTTCACCCAGACTGCCTCTACCGAATCCCCATCTGTGCTGCATTCTATCTCACTGCATCCTATCCCTTCCCTGACATATAAAGCCACACCCCCACCTCTCTTTCCCTTCCTGTCCTTTCTAAAAAGGTGATACCCTTCTATGTTCACATTCCAGACTTGCCTTTCATCCCACCAAGTTTCTGTGATTCCCACCAGATCGTATCCTCCTATTCCCAGGAGAGCTTCAAGCTCTTCCTGCTTATTACCCATGCTCCTAGCATTGGTGTACATGCACCTCAACTCCTTCCCACTGCTTCCTTTCCTTGGAGTGCCCAGCATCCTCCTTCCTCCCATCCTCCCTGGTACCTGGCCCCTCTCTGTAGAAGTCCTGTCAGTCCCTGCAGTATCTCTAAAGCCCTGCTCCCAGAGCCCCGATCCTCCCTGCACACTTGTCCAGTGCAGACACGTTACTGGGGGGCCTGAACCCACCCCCCACTGGCTCAGTTTAAAGTCTTCCGGATGAAGCTCGCTAGAGCATCTCCAAAGGACCTTTTCCCCATCCTCGTGAGGTGTAACCCATCCCTTGCCAGAAGTCCATTGGCAAGAAAACGAGTGCCGTGGTCGGAACCCGAAGCGTTCCTTCTGGCACCACACCCTAAGCCAGTCGTTCACCTCGGAGACCCTCCTGTCCCTTCCTGGCCCAAATCCCCGGACAGGTAAGATTGACGAGAAGGCCACTTGGGCCTTCAGCTCCCTGAGTTTCTTCCCCAAGGCCGAAAAGTCCCTGGTGATCCCGACCACCCCCTGCCTGGCCACGTCGTTTGTGCCCACATGGATCACCAGGAGTGGCTGGTGACCCCCGAAGCGAACAAGACGCTCCACTCTGTCCTTCACATGCCGGATGCGTGCGCCCGGCAGGCAGCAAACCTCCCTTGTCTCCAGGCTGGGGCGGCACAGAGCTTCCTCAGAGCCCCTCAGCAGGGAGTCCCCAACGACAATCACCTGCCGCCGTACCTTCTCGGTGCTGGTGGGCAGCCGTGCCCTGGTCCTCGCCTCTCCTGCAGTGGCCCCCTTGCCTCCTGATGTCCCAGGCTGGGGGTCCTGCCGGTCCCCCGAGGCCTCCTCAGCCCCAGCCGCCCCAAGTGGAGAGAACCTGTTTCCCAGCTCCAGATCGGTACCAGGAGAAGGAGGAGGCTGTGCTGGCCTCCTCCTCCTGTGGGTGACATGCCTCCATGTCTCCGCAGCTGCTCCTCCCGTGGTCTCTCCCTCAGCCCTCTGTCGAGAGGGGGGCTGCTGCGGGGGGGGGCCTGAAGAGCTCTCTCGGCCCTCAGGCACCTCACCTCCTCCTCTAGCAGGGTCACCATCTTGCGCCGAGGGCAAGTGTATCCCTGCCTCTCCTGGGGGAGAAGGGCGAACATGTCGCAGCTCTCGCAGCGGACAGCAACACCCGTGACTCCCGCCAAGGCCATCTCCTGGTCTGCCATCTGTAACCCTTCCGAGACCTTACCTTGGTCCCCTGTCTTGTTAGTCCTGCAGTTCCTCTCACTCTCCCAGTTCTCACAGGCAAAAACCCCACTTGCACACACCCACAAGGAGAAAATAAACTTAAATTTAAATTGAAAGAAAAAAAAAAAGCACAAGAAAGCAAAGCAAAGTGCAAACAAAACAAAACAAAACAAAAACACACAAACAAAACAAAAAACAAACAAACAATCAAACAAACAACCTCTGTGTCTCAGGGAAGGGAGTCCCTGGACCGTCCGCACCGCAGCTCAGGGACGCAGACGAGGGACGATGCCCGAGCCGGGCCTCCTCAGCCCCTCAGGCCAGTGGCCCTGCCCCCTGCTTCCCCCTGGCTGCTCTCGCTCTCTGGCCCACCCCCTCCCTCTCTGCTGCTCCTGGACCTCTGCTCCCACCTGCCCAGCTCCTACCTTGCCTGTGCCAGTCCCCTGGCCACCCAGCGCTCTCTCCCAGCCTGTGCCTCTGCTGCTCTGCCGCTCTGCCAAGAGGCCAGAGCCAAAAGGGCTTGCAGTGGCTGAGCTTGGCCTTATCAGTCCCTCAGGCCAGGGACTGATAAGATTTCATTTTCTTGGGCTCCAAGATCACCGCATTTTCTTGGGCTCCAAGATCACTGACTGACAGATTTCATTTTCTTGGGCTCCAAGATCACCGCAGACGGGGACTGCAGCCAAGAAATTAAAACACACTTGCTCCTTGGGAGGAAAGCTATGGCAAATCTAGACAGCATACTAGAAAGCAGAGACATCATCCTGCCCACAAAAGTGCATATAGTCAAGGCGATGGTTTTCCCAGTTGCAATGTATGTCCGTGAAAGCTGGACCATAAGGAAGGCTGAGCGCCGTAGGATTGAGGCCTTTGAATTGTGGTGCTGAGAAGACTTCTGCGAGTCCCTTGGGCCGCAAGGTGATCAAACCGGTCAGTACTAGAGGAGATCAACCCTGACTGCTCTTTAGAAGGCCAGATCCTGAAGAAACTCAAATAGGGGCACAGATTAGAGTCACCCCCCCTTGAAGTCAAGGGGCTCCTCAGGGCATTGGACATTAAAAAGGCGCCAGGCCCTGACAGACTATACCCAAGAGTACTTAGAGAGTTGGCAGGGGTTCTCTCATGCCCACTGGCCTCCATTTTTGAGACCTCGTGGAGAACGGGTGAAGTCCCAGAGGACTGGAGGGTGGCATAAGCGGTCCCAATTTTCAAAAAGGGTAGTAGAAGGGACATGGGGAGTTACAGACCTGTTAGCCTTACGTCCATTGTAAAAAAAACAATGAAAAGGCTCATAATAGAGAGAAATCTAGTGATGCTAGATAGGGAAGGGAGGCTGACAGCCACACAACACGGCTTCCGCTAAAACAGGTCCTGCCAGACAAACCTTGTGGAATTCTGTGACAAGGTTTCAAGATGGCTAGATGGAGGGGATGCCGTGGGTGTGGTATACCTGGATTTCAGCAAGGCCTTTGACAAAGTGCCCCATGATATCCTGGTGGAGAAACTGAGAAGTTTTGGGATAGACCAAAGCACTGTCCGGTGGATTAGGGCATGGCTGACTGACCGAAAGCAGAAGGTAACCATTAGCGGGGAATCGTCGGGACAGCAGCCAGTGACAAGCATGGTCCCCCAGGGCTCTGTCCTGGGGCCAATCCTGTTTAATCTTTTCATAAATGACATGGAAGAAGGGGTGCTGATCAAATTCACAGACGATACTAAAACTGCAGCAGTGGCCACGACTGAGGAGCAGGTACTCCAGATCCAAAAGGATCTGGACAGACTATGGAAGTGGGCAGGAGACAACAGGATGGCGTTCAATGTGGATAAGTGCAAGGTCTTGCACTTGGGGCATAGGAATGGGTGTCATAAGTACAGGTTAGGGGACAAGTGGCTGGAGAGCAGCACTTGTGAAAGGGACCTCGGGGTACTGGTTGACCGCAGGCTAAACATGAGTCAGCAGTATGATGCGGTGGTCAAGAGGGCGAATGCCACCCTTGGTTGCATAGCCTGAAGTGTGGCTTCTAGATCGAGAGAGGTATTACTACCACTCTACATGACTCTGGTGTGCCCGCAACTGGAGTATTGTGTTCAGTTTTGGGCCCCTCATTACAGAAAGGATATAGCCAGGTTAGTCAGTGCAGTGTAGGGCCACAAGGTTGGTGGCCAGTTTGCAGGGGATGGGGTATGAAGTGAGACTGAGGGAACTAGGTCTCTTTAGCCTGGAGAAGAGGCGACTCAGAGGGGATCTGTTGGCAACATGCAGGTATGTGAGGGGGTGTCACATGGAGGTGGGTAGAGACCTGTTCTGTCCTGCAGAGGAGGGCTGGATGCGCTCCAACGGAGCAAAGCTCAGGGAGCCAAGGTTCCACTGGGATGCCAGGAAGCACTTCCTGACAGTTGGGACCCTGAGGGCGTGGAATGGGCTTCCACGGGAGGTGGTTGAGGCCCCATCAGTGCGGGTGTTCAAGGATGGGCTGGATGTGCACATGGTGGGCATGTCGTGAGTGGAGCTGGCTGGAGCCGGGGGTCAGACTAGATGGCCTGGGAGACCCCTTCTGACTCGCTCTGTTTCTGTTTCTAATACTTTGGCCACCTAATGAGAAGGAAGAACTCCCTGGAGAAGAGTCTATGCTGGGAACAATAAATGGCAAAAGAAGAAGGGGACGGCAGAGGAGGAGGTGGCTAGATAGAGTCACTGAAGCAGTTGCTGTGAGCTTAAGTGACTCCAGGGGATGGACAGGAAGGCCTGGAGGAATGTTGTCCATGGAGTCACAATGGGTTGGACATGACTTCGTGCCTAGCAACAACAACAATAAAGCAACCAAAACACGTCAAAATAATAATTGCTGCTTAACAAAAATTTGGAAACACCCCCAAATAGTCTTGTATAAGAGCAGGTTAAATCTAGTTTAAAAATAAGGAAGTGAAATACTGCAGCATGCTAAGAACTTTGGGAAATACAAAGGTATTTTGCCTATGCAAATTTTGCATATTCATATTTTGTATGTAATATATATCTTTGGATAACAGTCCTACCATGTCACATTCCAACCCCTGAAGCTCAGTTCTGTGAGATGAGGAACAAACTACCCTGTTTTAGATTTGGGTATGGCCACCCCATACCCAACCTGAGTCTGAAAAGCGATGCCAAAATTCCGCTTTGCTGTGTAGCTTGGCTTACTTGCTTGAGTTGCCTAAAATAATTTTTCTGCAAGCATCTACATTTCATTTGGATGTGGTTTTGTTCTTTCCCCTTTGTTTAAGGCTGCTCAGTGGGCAGCCCTCATCTTTCTTCCAGGAGATAGAACAAATACTCTTCTTCATCCCTTCTTCCCTTTATGGCACTACATTTGGGAACTTCTAATTACCGAAAATATTTCTGGTAATTTAGACCACAGAAAAAGTCCAAAAAATTTTCTTGTTTTTATGTGACCAATACTGGATAAAAATATATGTGACCAGGTAAGAAAATGCCCCCACACATCCCTCCCGCAGCCCAGACAAGCTTGTCACCCCCTGGCATGTCATTTATCATCACGTGGTATGTAATTATAATGGATTTTATTGACATTTTAACTATGAGCACACAGGTGGTATTCATTTTCAGTGCATTAATTGAAGACAATGAAAGATCTTGTAATACGGGGTCGACATGGTAGATTAATCCAGTTAGACCTCTGTTTTCAATAGCCGTGACCTTCAGGTCATAAAATTACTGATCAGGAGTTATAAAAAATGATGCAGAACTGAAATGCTATTGATTTCTTTTATTTTTCAGTGCAAAGTAAATGAAAAGATGAAGTTGCTTGTAAAGTCCTCTCAGGAAACCAAAGATGCCGGGTCCAGACGGACACGAATGAGTGCAAAGATGCATTACCATTCAGTTGCCAAATACAGCACCCAGAAGCATGAACTCCGTAAGATTGTTCTACCCCTTAACACCAAAAGGCATGAACTGATTGTGAAGTCTGAATACAGTTGCACAGGGCCAAAACATCCATGCCTTTAGATCTGGTAGTAGCTGCATCTTTTCCCTATCCTGTCCCGCCCTGCCCTGCCCCTCTTGGTGCAGGGCCCCCAATCAAACTCAAGACCCTGCCATCAGAGAAGGGACCTTTAAGATCTGGATGGACCCACTGCAAACTCTTTAGAATAAAAATGGCATCTATTATATTAGGGGATGAGCAGTTGGATGAATGTGAACCCTTGATGTCATAGCCACTATTAATACCCCTGGTGATCATGTACTCACAGTATGTGGGGACCAAGCTGCCATCTGGGTTGCTTGTAAGGTTTGTTTCCTGCATTTGTGTCCCTGTTATGCAACCTGCTGGTGGTTCGTTTTTTTCTGCTAGGAACTCAGGGCAACTCACATCCTCCTTCTCCTCCTCTCATTTTTATCCTCATAGCAACCCTGTAAAGTAGGTCAGGCAGAGACCCAGTGAGTTTCATGGCCAAGTGGCAGCTGGAACCCAGATCTTCCAAATCCCAGTGTAACACACTAACCACTATAAAACACGTTTTTTTGTTAACCAACTGCCCAGTCCTATACATCTTTATTCAGAAATCCTATTGAGTAAATGTATTCAGGATCAAAGCCTAAGGAAAGTGTCCTGTGGTCATTTGGTAAACTCAGTGTTAGTGCAGTTCTGATGAATCTCTACATGCACAAGCACTTGTCCATTATGCTTGTGCAACTGTTGCTGTACAATCACAAATGCAACCACACTAGCTGGATTCTTTTGTACATAGTTTGAGACCTACCTTTTCAGGTGTGACACCCTTTTCACTAGGAGAAGGCTGTAGCTGCACACTGCCCTAAGACTCCCACCCTAAACACACTTCAGCAAAAGTTTACTGTGGGTTCTTTTCGAGTGTGCTGTTTTATCATTAAAAAAATGTGTGTCGTTTATATTCTAAAATTATTCAGTGCATCCAGTGCACTGACACTACACATAAATAAAATCACCATAAGCCTTTGGGCAGCGAGCGGCCTCTTGCTTACGTTACTCTGTGAATTGCTACACACACACATGGTGGGACTAATAATCCTTCGGGGCCAGGGCAGGACTCAAAGCCACGACAGGGCCTAGATGTGGCACCCACCAAATGTCTGCCACGGGGCCTTGTGCGTGTTCTGTCCTCCTGCTGCGATCAAAAGAGGGAGCTGTGCGAAGACGAGCTAGACTGGCAGCAATGGGCCAGAGTGGGCCAAGGGAGACTCGGCAGGGAGGAATCGAAGAACTCACACCCTTCCAGATAAGATTGCAGGAAAACTCAGCTCTTGAGCCAAACTACACCTTTCTCTTGAAAGGGCCTTGCTCCTCGGACTTAGCGATGGAATAGTTGCAAAGAACATGAACCTGAGAACATGGAAGTGAGGAGAACCCATGCAAAAGGTTGATCGCAAGTTCGAACAACGTAAAACCAGTTAGGCAAAAATGTGGAACACAGGCGATCTCACAATCCAACCACACTTGAGTGTTCTTGGAGGAGGGGTGGGGGCACAATAGGAAAACTGGATAACTTAAATCTGGATCAGCTGGCACCTCACCTGAGTTCCTGCAGTGGTGGGACCTCATGGCCGAAGGACCAACAGCTTTGCTGAAAGTAGCACTTGCTGACAAAGTAAACACTGTGCTTGTCAGCACCTCATTTTTGCCATCAGTTTCCCTGAGGAGACCACAGACTGCCTGGCTGCTAGTCAACCCACCCTCCAAGAAGCCCCTCGTTCTGCTGTCCCTATCTCCCATCTCCCATCCTCGCCTCTCTGATGCAAGCTGCTCCATGCGATCCATGCACCGCATGCCTTCATTCCTTTGGTTACATGCACTCCTTCCTCCTGTCTGCTTCCAAAAGCCAAAGAAATGAACTTGAATCTCTGTGAAACAACACTATGGCTACTGGCAATGAAGATAACCGGAATTAACAGGCAAGTTTGGCCTTGGAGTACAAAATGAAGCAGGACACAGGGTGGTAGAATTTAGTCAAGAGAATACGATGGTCATAGCAAACACCCTTTTCCAACAACCCAAGAGACGACTCTACACATGGACATCACCAGACGGTCAACACAGAAATCAGATTGACTATGTGCTCTGCAGCCAAAGATGGAGAAGCTCTATATAGTCAGTGAAAACTAGACCAGGAGCTGACTGTGGCTCAGATCATGAGCTTTTGGTGGCAAAATTTAGGCTTAAGTTGAAGAAAGTAGGGAAAAGCACTAGGCCACTCAGGTATGACATAAATCATATCCCTGATGAATATACAGTAGAGGTGACAAATAGATTTAAGAAATTAGATCTGATAGACAGAGTGCCTGAAGAACTATGGACGGAGGTTCGCAACATTGTACAAGAGGCAGCAACTAAAACCATCCCAAAGTAAAAGAAATGCAAGAAAGCAAAATGGCCGTCTGAGGAAGCTTTACAAATAGCTGAGGAAAGAAGGGAAGCGAAAGGAAAGGGAGAAAGAGAAAGATACAAACAATTGAATGCAGAATTCCAGAGAACAGCTAGAAGAGATAAGAATGACTTCCTAAATGAACAGTGCAAAGAAATAGAAGAAAACAATAGAATAGGGAGGACCAGAGATCTCTTTAAGAAAATTAGAGATATGAAGGGAACATTTCATGCAAAGATGGGCATAATAAAGGACCAAAATGGCAGGGACCTAACAGAGGCAGAAGAGATTAAGAAGAGGTGGCAAGATTACACAGAAGAACTATACAAGAAAGAGCTTAACATCCCTGATAACCACAATGGGGTGGTCACTGACCTCGAGCCAGACATCCTGGAATGTGAAGTCAAATGGGCCTTAGGAAGTCTGAGCAACAACAAAGCTAGTGGAGGTGACAGCATTCCAGCTGAGCTATTCAAAACCCTGAAAGACGATGCAGTTAAAGTGCTACACTCAATATGCCAGCAAATTTGGAAAACTCAACAGTGGCTACAGGACTGGAAAAGGTCAGTTTACACTCCGATCCCAAAGAAGGGCAATGCCAAAGAATGTTCAAACTACCGCGCCATTGCACTCATTTCACATGCTAGCAAAGTGATGCTCAAAATCCTACAAGCTAGGCTCCAGCAGTATGTGGACTGAGAACTAACAGAAGTACAGGCAGGATTTTGAAGAGGGAGAGGAACTAGAGATGAAATTGCCAACATACGCTGGATCATGGAGAAAGCTAGGGAGTTCCAGAAAAACGTCTACTTCTGCTTCATTGACTATGCTAAAGCCTTTGATTGTGTGGATCACAACAAACTGTGGCAAGTTCTTAAAGAGATGGGAGTACCAGATCATCTTATTTGTCTCTTGAGAAACCTATATGCGGGTCAAGAAGCAACAGTGAGAACTGGACACGGAACCACTGATTGGTTCAAAATTGAGAAAGGAGTTCGGCAAGGCTGTATACTGTCACCCTGCCTATTTAACTTATATGCAGAGCACATCACGAGAAAGGCAGGGCTAGATGAATCGCCAGTTGGAATCAAGATTGCTGGGAGAAATATCAACAACCTCAGATATGCAGATGATACCACTCTCATGGCAGAAAGTGAAGAGGAACTAAAGAGCCTCTTGATGCGGGTGAAGGAGGAGAGTGCAAAAGTTGGCTTGAAACTCAACATTAAGAAAACTAAGATCATGGCATCCGGTCCTCTCACTTCCTGGCAAATCGATGGGGAAGAAATGGAGGTAGTGACAGATTTTATTTTCCTGGGCTCCAAAATCACTGCAGACAGGGACTGCAGCCAAGAAATTAAAAGACGCTTGCTCCTGGGGAGGAAAGCTATGGCAAATCTAGACAGCATACTAAAAAGCAGAGATATCACCCTGCCAACAAAAGTGCGTATAGTCAAGGCTATGGTTTTCCCAGTTGCAATGTATGGCTGTGAAAGCTGGACCGTAAGGAAGGCCGAGCGCAAAAGGATTGAGGCCTTTGAGTTGTGGTGCTGGAGAAGACTCCTGCGAGTCCCTTGGACCGCAAAGCGATCAAACCGGTCAGTCCTAGAGGAGATCAACCCTGACTGCTCTTTAGAAGACCAGATAGTGAAGATGAAACTCAAATACTTTGGCCACCTAATGAGAAGGAAGGACTCCCTGGAGAACAGTCTAATGCTGGGAACAATAGATGGCAAAAGAAGAAGGGGACGGCAGAGGATGAGGTGGCTGGATGGAATCACTGAGGCGGTTGGTGTGAGCTTGAGTGGACTCCAGGGGATGATGGAGGACAGGAAGGCCTGGAGGAATGTTGTCCATGGGGTCGCAATGGGTCAGACACGACTTCGCGACTAACAACAACAACAACAATGGGCTATTTATTTACAAAGGTAGGACAAAGCACAGTTTGGCACCCCCATACAGGCCAGGCAGGACCCTCCACTGCAGAGAAAACCGCTGCCGCAGTCAGACTAGGTCCCTGTGGGGAGCAAAGAGAAGGTGAGTCCGAAGAAAGGGCTGAGCTCAGGAGCCCCTCTTGCTGCTCATAGGGCTGTGGAAGAGGCAAGGAGTACCACTGGACCTGCTCTGGTCTAGTACCGTTAAAAGTATCCCTGGGTGCTTCAACTGGCTTCCTCCTATTTTATTGGGCGGGGGAGTCCAATGGGCGCAGTCTCCCAGAGCGTTTTGCTCTGCTGGGCCACAGGTGGGAGGGAGCTGCGAAAATGGCGGCCCAGACATGAGACAGGTTACTGGGAGCAGGGGATATGCATAGAGCTTCAGCTGTCCTCTTACCATACTGCCATTTCAAGGGCCTGGGCATGACCAAATAGCCCCTTTCCCCTGTAGTGGACAAAAGACTCGTGAAGGTATTTACCGTATTTTTTGCTCTATAAGACTCACTTTTCCCCCACTCAAAAGTAAGGAGAAATGTGTGTGCGTCTTATAGAGCGAATATGTGTGTGCAGTAAGTCTGTCAGATGTGCAGCCCATGGGGAAGTGATGGGGAATGTGCCTGTGATTATGTGCCCATTTGATTCAGAATATTTTTTTTCTTGTTTTCCTCCTCTAAAAACTAGGTGCGTCTTATGGTCAGGCGCGTCTTATAGAGCGAAAAATACAGTATTTATTACTTTTATAGTTTGCCTTTTGTCCCCCAAAGGACCCAGCCAGCCTGCACAATCACCCGCTTCTCCTTTCACTCTTGCAAGAACCCTGTGAGGTAGGGGAGGCTAAGAGTGGCTCAAAGCCACCCAGAGTTTCATAGCTGAGTGTCCTACTCTATCTGGGTCTGATTACAGGCTGATAAAGAGACTAATCCAATAGTCAAGCACAGTTACTTTACATATATTTGATTCATTTTATTATTGTTACTTTTACAGTGCTTAATAAAATAAAATCCCTAAATGGTTCAGGTATAAATAGTAAAATGACACTTAAAATTCAGTCTTAAATTATTCCAATACAGGGCAATGATAATACAGAGCAATAAAAGAAACAGTAAGATGAAGCAGCATGATTAATTACAAGCTGGAGAGCCTGTGTGAACCAGCGTGTCTCTGGGAGGCATTTGAAACATGCCTCATGTTTGGCCTCCTGAGCAGCATGGGCTTTCCCGGAAGGTGTGTGCCGCTGTTGGCCTGCGGCTGAGGTGAGGCATGGCAACCTGCCGCTGGTTGCAGAAGGACAAGCGAGGATTCTCATACTCTTAAAGCTCAGCTGGGGATATACAAAGAAGGACAGTCTGATAGATAACCTGGGCCCCAGTTGCTTAGGGCTGGGGTCCTCAAACTTTTCCACCAGGGGGCCAGTTGGAAGTGCTGGGAGCAGGCCGGAAAGGTGGTGCGCGCGGGGGCAGGCATGGAGCGCGAGGCAGGCACACGAAGCAGCGGCTTGCTCACTTGGAGATTGTTTTCTCCGAGGGAGCAAACCGCTGCCTCCCTGCGCGCAGGCCGAGTGGGCACGGGTGCACGCATGGCAGGTCCAAATGGGCACGGCGGGCTAGATCCGGCCCCCGGGCGTAGTTTAAGGACCCATGGTTTAGAGCTTTGAATGACAGTACAACTCTGGCATGGCTCAGCTGTTCATAGGCACCCAGTGTAGCTCTTTTAACACACATTGCATGAATGTCCGAATGAGCATCCTTGCAGCTGTGCTCTGTAATAGCTGCAGCTTCCAGATAATGCACAAGGACAGCCCCAAACAAGCCCCCAAAACATTAGAATAGTTTTACCAGTGAATCACCAGTGAATAGACTCACCATGGCTAGGCTGTCTGTGCTCAGGAGCAAAGATAGCTGGTAAAAGGCACTCCAGGCCACTTTGCTTACCAGGGCCTCCAGCTCCTTCAAAGGGAGTGAAATCCCACCTGGAAAGGACAAAGGGTCCAGTTCTGAGATGGGAGACTGCCCACTTACTAGAATTTTGCTTCCGTTTATTAACCCACATCCAGGCACCCATTCAGAATGTCCCAGGCCTTTTCCAATTCAGATGTTACAGAGGCTGGATGTGCCACCCTGCCCCAGGTACCCTCACAGCCTCGCCCAGCAACTTCGTAGAGAAATTAAATAGCGCGGGGGATAAGACAGTGCCCCGTGGCACCCCTTAGCTCAACTGCCATGGGCCAAGACAAAATGGCCCCGTTCCGTTCTCCAGAACTGACCCTATAGCTACAAATACTAGTAAGGCAGTGACACCCACCCAGCTTGCCACACAATCAGCTTAAGGCAGGAAAGGTCAGGGCGCAGGCAGTTGCCAAAGAACCGTGTCACAAGGCAAGTCGGTGCTTTCCTGGCCTGAGGCTAGGCCAAGATCCCAATATGGGAGCACAGCCAGACAGGAACATAACCCAAACAGTGGAGCCAAGTGGGAGCCTAGAGGTTTGGCTGCAAGACGTGTGATTCTGGGCAAGTTTAGACCAAAACAAAGCCTTATGGGCCCCACTATGCCTTGGCCACACTGGCCGCTGCAGGGCATTTTTCTGTCTGGCCAGTGCCAGGGATGCAGGCCACTGTAGCGAGATGTGAGACAGTCCACGCCAGCGAAAGTTCTGCATAGCAGAGCTTCCACAGCCTCACCCACGTCTCAGCTGCAGGTCATTGCAAGCTCTCTGGCAACAGCCCAGATGGGGAAGACCCTGTTCACAACCAGTCCTTTCCTCTTGAGCAGCCCTCCTTTGTACCTGAGCGCTCTTCTCAGAGGAGCACTGGTGTGCCTCTTCAGATGTCACTAATCTCAGGAGTTTGCATCAGAGGCAGCGCTCTCTACCCTGAGGACCAATAAGCCGTGCCACTATAATCAATAGTAAAGGATTATGGAACCAGTAGTCCTACCCCCTAGTTTAGTCACATTAAAGTGAAATTCATTGTTACTCCTACTTGATGTGCAACCTGAGTAAGTTGGAGGTATGTACTAATGACAACTTGGCCAGCTTTCGGCTCCAAAAAGGTGACCCAGAGTTGCTAGGAGTGTTTCTTCTCCTTATTTGCTTCAGTCCTTGGCCATTCTGTTTATCACTGGTCGTGCACCTGCCTCTCCGCCCCCACCTACAGTTTCTAAGCCAGGTTTCATCAGGCCTCTCCAAAATATAGAGCTAAGCCTGTGTACATGGAGCCCTGCACTGAGCAGGATGGCTGAACCCAATGGCTTGACTGGGTCCTGCTGCCAGATATTCAGCTATTCCATACATGGGTGTTGGCAAATGCAGGGGGTCATTTGAGGATGCCCTGCACACATCTGCCTCTGAACAATTTTAACTCTGCCCACTTTGCTTCTATTTGGGCCATCCCACATGTTACTTCCCCTGTGCTTTCAGGGAAGGGAATGAGCTGACTATACATTACCTGTGTTACCACACTGAGCACCAAGCATCTGACACCTGGCTTGTTGGGAGGCAGATGCTGGCCGATAGCATTCCTATTGTTTTTCATTGTGAGGGATGCCAGCTGTGACCTTTGCACACTCACCCTTGACTTCTTTATCAAGTGCAAGAGGCACACAGTGTCTCGCCTCCATAGCTGTTCATATTCATCACGGGCTGGTAGTTCTGACAAGTCAATGCTATTGTTGAGCAAGATTTAAAGGAAAGAAGAAAAAAAAACAGTTTCATGCAACTGTTTCCCCCCCCCCGGCCCCCCTGCGCACGCACACGCACACACACACACACACACACACAGCAGGAACAATTTTCTTCCTGCATCAGGGCTGATGTCTTTGTGATGGAGAGGGCAGAGACCCTCCCACAGCTCAGCTGACCTATGGAGCCAAACATGGTGCGCAGTGAAGTAGAACGGGTTTTATGCATAAGCTGGTTCAGATGAGGTGTCAGGAATCAGTCAGCCCTGTGGAACTGCCTTCCAGCAAGTTCAAATGAAGCCCACACTAGGCCACTGTAGAGGCAACAAAAGGACTCATTTCAATCTGTTTGGCTCTTGCAGAAATGGAACAAATCTTTCAGATTATGACAAAAACCTTTTGGCACCTGAGAAAAAAAATTCCAGTGGCATGGGAAACCCTCTTATGGTGGTAAAAATATATATTTAAAAGTTCAAGTAAATAACAGTTTGCTTGCCAATCCTGCAAAATTTACCATATCAAGCAGGTTGGCTCATCCTTACCTAGAGATGGAGCTGAACAAACCCCTTTCTGTGATGATACCTAAAACTAAAGCTTATATTTTACTTACAGTAGCTTTGTTCTGAAAAGATACACTTCACATACCAGCCCATTCACACCTTCATTACAAACAACTACTTGCACCAAACTAAGGGCCTGACCCAGCTAAACTTGCTCACACTTACATTCCAGATCTATGGGACACACCTGTGATAGACTTTCTCAAACTGGAAACAAATGCTCCAGGTTTAAGGACTTTAATCTGAAGCCAGTGCTTTCATGTCTTTGGGGTTTATCACTGTTCTGCATTGCACAGTGGCCAGGTATCCTCAGGAATTATTTTAAGACATCTTCAGAAATTATTTCTAATAATCCGTTGTTGTTGTTAGTCGCGAAGTTGTGTCCGACCCATCGCGACCCCATGGACAACATTCCTCCAGGCCTTCCTGTCCTCCACCATCCCCCAGAGTCCACTTAAGCTCACACCGACTACTTCAATGACTCCATCTAGCCACGTTGTTCTCTGTTGTCCCCTTCTTCTTTTGCCCTCACCTGTTCCCAGCATTAGGCTCTTCTCCAGTGAGTCCTTCCTTCTCATTAGGTGACCAAAGTATTTGAGTTTCATCTTCAGGATCTGGCCTTCTGAAGAGCAGTCAGGGTTGATCTCCTCTAGGACTGACTGGTTTGATCGCCTTGCAGTCCAAGGGACTCGCAGGAGTCTCCTCCAGCACCACAACTCAAAGGCCTCAATCCTTTTGCACTCAGCCTTCCTTATGGTCCAGCTTTCACAGCCATACATTGCAACTGGGAAAGCCATCACCTTGAGTATACGCACTTTTGTTGGCAGGGTGATGTCTCTGCTTTTTAGTATGCTGTCTAGATTTGCCATAGCTTTCCTCCCCAGGAGCAAGCATCCTTTAATTTCTTGGCTGCAGTCCCTGTCTGCGGTGATCTTGGAGCCCAGGAAAATAAAATCTGGCACTACCTCCATCTCTTCTCCATCTATTTGCCAGAAAGTGATAGGACCAGATGCCATTATATTAGTTTTCTTAATGTTGAGTTTCAAGCAAACTTTTGCACTCGGCTCTTTCTGAGCTATTCCTTTTCTGAATAGCTCAGCTGGAATACTGTCACCTCCGCTAGCTTTGTTGTTGCTCAGACTTCCTAAGGCCCATTTGACTTCACATTCCAGGATGTCTGGCTCGAGGTCAGTGACCACCCCATCGTGGTTATCAGGGATGTTAAGATCTTTCTTGTATAGTTCTTCTGTGTAATCTTGCCACCTCTTCTTAATCTCTTCTGCCTCTGTTAGGTCCCTGCCATTTTGGTCCTTTGTCATGCACATCTTTGCATGAAATGTTCCCTTCCTATCTCCAATTTTCTTGAAGAGATATCTGGCCCTCCCTATTCTATTGTTTTCTTCTATTTCTTTGCACTGTTCATTTAGGAAAGCATTCTTACTTCTTCTAGCTATTCTCTGGAATTCTGCATTCAATTGGGTGTATCTTTCTCTTTCTCCCTTTCCTTTCGCTTCCCTTCTTTCCTCAGCTATTTGTAAAGCTTCCTCAGACAGCCATTTTGCTTTCTTGCATTTCTTCTTCTTTGGGATGGTTTTAGTTGCTATCTCTTGTACAATGTTGGGAACCTCTGTCCATAGTTCTTCAGGCACTCTGTCTATCAGATCTAATTCCTTAAATCTATTTGTCACCTCTACTGTATATTCATCAGGAATATGATTTAGGTCATACCTGCGTGGCCTAGTGCTTTTCCCTACTTTCTTCAATTTCAGCCTAAATTTTGCAGCAAGAAGCTCATGATCTGAGCCACACTCAGCTCCTGGTCTAGTTTTTACTGACTGTATAGAACTTCTCCATCTTTGGCTGCAGAGCACATAGTCAATCTGATATCTGTGTTGACCGTCTGGTGATGTCCATGTGTAGAGTCGTCTCTTGGGTTGTTGGAAAAGAGTGTTTGCTATGACCATCATATTCTCTTGACAAAATTCTACCAGCCTGTGCCCTGCTTCATTTTGTACTCCAAGGCCAAACTTGCCTGTTATTCCAGTTATCTTTTGGCTTCCTACTTTAGCATTCCAATCCCCCATGATGATAAGGACATCATTTTTTGGAGTTAATTCTAGAAGGTGTTGTAGGCCTTCATAGAACTGGTCAACTTCAGCCTCTTCAGCACCAGTGGTTGGGGCATAGAATTGGACTACTGTGATGTTGAATGGTTTTCCTTGGATTCGAACTGAGATCACTTTGTCATTTTGGAGATTGTATCCCAGTACTGCTTTTCCTACTCTTTTATTGACTATGAAGGCTACTCCATTTCTTTTGAAGGATTCTTGCCTGCAGTAGTATACCTGATGGTCATCTGAACTACATTCACCCATTCCTGTCCATTTTAGTTCACTGATTCCTAAGATGTCGATGTTCAGTCTTGTCATCTCTTGTTTGACCACATCCAGCTTGCCTTGATTCATGGATCTGACATTCCAGGTTCCTATGGAGTATAGATCTTTGCAGCATCGCACTCTCCTTTCACCACCAGATACATGTGCAACTGAGTGTCCTTTCGGCTTTGACCCAATCGCTTCATTCTCTCTGGCGCTACTAGTACTAGCCCTCTGCTCTTCCCCAGTAGCATATTGGACACCTTCCGACCTGAGGGGTTCATCTTCCGGCGTCATATCTTTTTGCCTTTTGGTACTGTCCATGGCGTTTTAGAAACATAGAAACATAGAAACAGAGCGAGTCAGAAGGGGCCTCCTGGGCCATCTAGTCTGACCTCCGGCACCAGCCGGCTCCGCTCATGACATGCCCACCATGTGCATGTCCAGCCTATCTTTGAACACCCTCACCGATGGGGCCTCAACGACCTCCCGTGGAAGCCCATTCCATGCCCTCGGGGTCCTAACTGTCAGGAAGTGCTTCCTGGCATCCAAATTGAACCTTGGCTCCCTGAGCTTTGCTCCATTGGAGCGCGTCCTGCCTTCCTCTGCAGGGGAGAACAGGCCTCTCCCCATCTCCATGTGACACCCCCTCACATACCTGTATGTTGCCAACATATCCCCTCTGAGTCTCCTCTTCTCCAGGCTGAAGAGACCCAGTTCCCTCAGTCTCGCCTCATACCCCATCCCCTGCAAACCAGCCACCATCCTTGTGGCCCTACGCTGCACTGACTCCAACCTGGCTATATCCTTTCTGTAATGAGGGGCCCAAAACTGAACACAATACTCCAGTTGCGGGCGCACCAGAGTCATGTAGAGTGGAAGTAATACCTCTCTTGATCTAGAAGCCACACTTCTGGCTATGCAACCAAGGGTGGCATTCGCCCTCTTGACCACCGCATCATACTGCTGACTCATGTTTAGCCTGCGGTCAACCAGTACCCCGAGGTCCCTTTCACAAGTGCTGCTCTCCAGCCACCTGTCCCCTAACCTGTACTTATGACAGCTATTCCTATGCCCCAAGTGCAAGACCTTGCACTTCTCCACATTGAACGCCATCCTGTTGTCTCCTGTCCACTTCCATAGTCTGTCCAGATCCTTTTGGATCTGGTGTATCTGCTCTTCAGTTGTGGCCACTGCTCCAGTTTTAGTGTCGTCTGCGAATTTGATCAGCAGACTGTTCACCCCTTCTTCCATGTCGTTAATGAAAAGATTAAACAGGATCGGCCCCAGGACAGAGCCCTGGGGGACCCCGCTTGTCACTGGCTGCCATCCCGACGATTCCCCGCTAATGGTTACCTTCTGCTTTCGGGCAGTCAGCCATGCCCTAATCCACCGGACAGTGCTTTGGTGTATCCCAAAACTCCTCAGTTTCTCCACCAGGATATCATGGGGCACTTTGTCAAAGGCCTTGCTGAAATCCAGGTATACCACATCCACTGCATCCCCTCCATCTAGCCATCTTGAAACCTTGTCATAGAATTCCACAAGGTTTGTCTGGCAGGACCTGTTTCTGCGGAAGCCGCGTTGTGTGGCTGTCAGCCTCCCTTCCCTATCTAGCATCACTAGATCTCTCTCTATTATGAGCCTTTCCATTGTTTTTCCTACAATGGACGTAAGGCTAACCGGTCTATAATTCCCCATGTCCTTCCTACTACCCTTTTTGAAAATTGGGACCACCAATGCCACCCTCCAGTCCTCTGGAACTTCACCCGTTCTCCACGAGGCCTCAAAAATGGAGGCCAGCGGGTGTGAGAGAACCCCTGCCAACTCTCTAAGTACTCTCGGGTGTAACCCGTCAGGGCCTGGCGCCTTTGTAATGTCCAATGCCCTGAGGAGCCCCTCGACTTCAAGGGGGGTGACTCTAATCTCTGCCCCTAAGTCCCCAGCTTCATCCAATCTCCTATACGGATATCCCCCGTCCTGCTTTGGGGAGAACACAGAGGCAAAATAGTCATTTAGCATCTGTGCCTGTTCCCTCATGTCAGTCACTGGATCTCCTTCCTCCTTATTTAGTGGTCCCACCACTTGTCTCCCCTTCCTTTTCCTATTTACATGCTGGAAGAAGCCCTTTTTGTTGCTCTTGATATTCTTGGCAAGTCTCAGCTCATAATCAGCCTTAGCCTTGCGAAGAATCCTTCTGCAACGGGCCTCCTCCTCCCGGTATACCCTTTTGTCTATTTCCCCCAGTACCCATTTCCTATGGAGGTTCCTCTTTCGTCTAATCCCCCTAACCACCTCCTTTCGCATCCATGGCGGCACTCTCCTCCGCCTCCCCACCTTACTGACTAGAGGTATTGTCAGGGCTTGCGCCTGCAAAACCTCCCTTTTGAGTGCCATCCACCCCTCCTCAACTCGCTTACCTTCCAGTAACCTATCCCAGGAGACTTTCCCCAGCCTGGCCTTCAGTTGGCCAAAGTTGGCCCTCTTGAAGTTCCAGCTTCTAGTGCTCGCCCTGCTGCACGGCCCCAGTCCTCTGATCTCAAAGCAAAGGATGGAGTGATCACTCGCATCCAGAGCTCCCCTAATCTGTACTTCATCTATCAGCTCCTCCCTATTGGTCAAGACCAAGTCCAGGATGTTTCCCCCCCTCGTTGCCTCTCGGACCCTCTGTGTGAAAAACCCACCCTCTAGAGCTTCTAGGAAGCGACGTGACCTGGCTGTCACCGCCGAGTGAGTCTCCCAAGTAATATCCGGGAGATTGAAATCTCCCATAATTACTGTGTCTCTCCCCCGAGATATCCTTAGAATCTGGCCATGGCAAAGATACTGGAGTGGGTTGCCATTTCCTTCTCCGGTGGATCACGTTTTGTCAGAGCTCTCTGCTATGACCTGTCCGTCTTGGGTGACCCTGCACGGCATAGCTCATAGCTTCATTGAGCTACACAAGCCCCTTCACCACGAGAAGGCAGTGATCCATGAAGGAATTCTAATAATTACTATTATCCCTAAATTATTTATTAATTAATTAAAAGCTTTTGTATGCCATCCTATTATACAAGATCTCAGGATGGTTTACAATTTTTAAAAGGACAATTAAACAACAAGATTAATAAAACAGAACAAAACAATAAACCAAACAGAGCAACTAAACTAAAAAATCTGTATCTAAGCATAATTTGCACATGCACATTTGATTGTGACTTGATATCTCTTTTATTATGCATTCCCTCCTTTTTGGCAACAAACAGGCGGTCTGTTGCCTTGGACTGGCACACAAGCCTTCACCTTCGTATCATCCCTGGATGCCTCAGCACAGGATTAGTTTAGACCACAGCCCTCTTCAGTTATCAGTCACCATGAATGCACTTGGGGCAGTGAATCTGAGTGGTGCATTAGGACACATGAAGTGAGTAAGCTAAGGGCCAGCTTAGACCATTGTTCCATGGCTAGCATCCAGTCCCAGAGCAAATTTTCCCCACCTGATTACAGTCATGCAGTGCACAAAATCTTACAGGGAATGCCACATGGACTCCCCTTCTAACCAAAACTGCTTTCTCCTGTAGCTGGAGGTCTGAGGCAAAAGCACCTGAAGGGAAGGTAGCCCTTTGCAGGCATTTCCTAGCCACTGAGAAAGAGAACTGTTGAGCTCGGTCAGCAAAAGGAAAGTACCTGGCAATTGTGGTAGGGAATGGCTTGGGACTGGGATACCTGAAGGACCGCCTGCTCCCATAGGTGCCTACCCGACCTCTAAGATCCAGTCTGGAGGCCCTTCTGAAGGAGCAGTCCCCCAAGGAGGTAAGGTGGAGGGCAAAGAGAAGAGGGACTTTCTCAGCAGCTGCCCCCCATCTATGAAATAGCCTCCCTAAAGCAATTTGCCTGGCATATTCTTTACAATCATTTTGGATCCAGGCCAAAACAAGTGTATGTTCCAGATATTTTAATTGGCCTTAATTATGTCTAATTGAATATTGGTTTTAAATTTTTGCATTTAATTTTCAAGGTAAACCCTCAGTTGTACACTGCATATTATTGTGCATGTTATTGTATGTTTGTTATATACTGTTTGTGTTTATGATAGGGGCTGGTTGTTGTTTGCATTGTTTTGTTTTCCTGTGTTTTGTAAATCTGCCCAGAGTCCTCCTGCACTATGGTTAATGAGGATTATAAATTCAATTATAAATAGATACGTATAAATGAATTCATTTGGACGGCTTTGACAGGTTGGCCAGATTCATGGAAGAAGGTGCTATCTGTCTGCCAGACTGGATGCCTTCGAGTTGCCTGCGGTATCTGCATCAGTATGCCTATGGACTCCAGTTGCTGGGGAACATGGGCAGCGTGGGGGGGGGTCCACCAGCCCTGCTGTGGGCCCCTGTGTGCAGCTGACCAGCCACTGTGCGAACAGAAGGCTGGGCAAGGTGGCCTGTTCTTCTCACGTGGAGAGAAGGACTGCTTTCCTGCTGATGTGGCATGGCTCTTAAATTCTTAATCACCGAGTTACTGCAGCACTCACAGCTCTCACCAACCCGGGATTAAAATGATTATTCCTTGTATTCCTAGCCCATCTTCTTCCTTCCAAAGAATTCAAGGCAGCTTAAATAGCACTCCGCCGCCTGCTCTCCTCTTACCCTCACCAACAACCGCCCTGCGAGGTAGGCGGGGCTGGGAGTCTGTGACTGGCCCAAAGCCACCCAGCCAAAACCAACCAGCCAATCAGCAGGCAGGCCCGGGCCTCCCGGGGCCCGGCACCCACCCGCGCACTGCCTGCCATCGCGGAGACGCCGCAGCTGCGCTCGGACTGCGGGCCCCTCCAGGAGCCGCGGGAGGGAGCGGGCGCCCTCCCCGCCCGGAGTGCGCGCATGCGCCCTGGCGCCGCGGCCTTTTCCCGCCTTTCTGGGGTTGAGGCTGGCCCGCGCTGCGCTTGTTCCTGCGCCTCTCTTCTCCCGTGGGACTGGCCGTCTTACCATCTTTGTCTTGCACGTTCCCAAATCTTGTCCTCCAGAAACGCGTGATCCCCGAAGTGGTATACACCTGAAAACATGCTTTCCAGTATTCTCTCCCGTCCCTTCAACGAGTCATGAGGGAGCGTCTGGTTTTGCCTCTTAAGGCCTAGAGGCATGTGCGTCCTCTCCCCAGGCACGACGCACACGCTTCTGTGGCAACAGCACGTAGGCTTGTTCTGTCAGGAACGCAAATGTCCCCCGGGTTTTAATGGCGTTAGCACAAGACACATTCAATGCGAATAAACTGCTTTTCTCTCCTCACAACTCACAAGTAGCCCCAAATCCCTGAATGTTTGCTGCAATTCTCACTTCCTTTCCCTCACAGAAATGTGAAGCAGTGGCTCGTGCCCGGGGTAGTCTTGTGAGGAATTTACCTCAGAATCTTCCGACTCTCATACAAAGAACTTGAAGGGCACAACTAGGCATGTCTGCATCCTGGATAGGTTTATTTATTTTTTTATTTTACAAATTTATATGCCGCCCCTTGCAACAAGCCACAAGTTTAAAATCTGTGTACAGGCAAACTCATTCATTTTATTTTATTTGTGAGATCGATGGCAAGTTACAATCCTGTCATAGCACCAAAAGCTTAAATAATGCTATCTCCCATGGCAGAGCACCCCTGCTTTGCCCAGAGGGAATTGTCTTTAATGAGCTCCTTCAAATGAATATGATTTAGGGCAAAGGGTGATCTAATCCACATTAAGTGATCTTCATTATGGAGCAAGCACCCTTATTTTCATTTCTGGTCAATCTGGAGCCAGAGGGTGGCCATTGAAATTGCCTCGTATATCGACCCTTACAAAACTGGGCCGCAGTGCCAGGGCCACCTCAAGCCTGCTCCCCCATATGCCCCACCTCTCTTAGGAGCGCTTTCCAAGGCCAGGCTGCATGAGAAAGCAGAAGATCTATGACTGGATCTTCTGGCCTTTCTGTTTTTAATTAAATGCTGCTGAAACATATCCTACTGGTAGTTATTCCATCCCATTAACTAAGGGTATGGGGTGCAACTTTGTATGAATTCTTAACGCCCTCGCAGTTCCCAGGGTTTCTCAGCAGGACACCATGCCTATTAAACTGATCTAGGTTGTCAGGATAGGACTGTCTCTGCACTATCAATTTAAACAGGGTTAACTGACGCAGTTTTGTGCACAGCATCCTGGTAATTGTTGTTCTGTGCAGGCTGCAGAACCCCTCTAATGTTAAAGTTGCTTTTGCCACTGAGTAACAGCATGCCTAAGGAAAATACTGGACCCACATTAAAATCTGCCACAAACCTCTTACTGGCTTTGGAGGCATCATTTGTTTTTTTGTCTCAGAGGCATTTGCACGAAGCAGCTTCTCACCTACAACTCCTTTAAAATCTCATTGCATACAGCATAAGACCTTTAGTGATCGCACAGCATTTAATCCTACGATTCAAATGTCATTTTAGTAGAAATTCAAATCAACCAGTAGCACATGAAATACTTAACAATGTTTTTGTGGTAAATTGTCTTTTAAATGCCTCTTCAAAGTAATCTAATTCAGTCTTTAAAAAATACTAGTTCTTTTCCAATGGGCAATGAATTATTTATCATTGTATTTCAGGGAAGATATACTATTGATAGATGCCTGGGAGGCATAATTGGGGTGTATGTTGCCACCTTAGACAGATGAAAGATTCCCAGTTAGAATGTTTAAACATTCAGGTAGGACAACTTAACTACCAAAGAATTTATGGGCAGGAGTAGGTTAAAAGAAATGACTTTCAAAATAATCTCACTGGGTTGAGGATAAAACTAAGCTATTACTACAATTATCTTCATCATCACATTGATATCCAAAATGTTTTCCTCTTTTAAGCAACCAGAGTGGCTTACACAGTCCTCTTCCTTTCCATTTTATCCTCACAACAACCCTGTGAGGTAGGTGAGAGGTTAGGGGCCAGAACATGGGTCTCCTGTCTCCATCTAACATCTTCATCGTTATGCAACGTCAGCTGTTGACAGTTTGTTCACATAATGTTGTCCACTAACAAAAGGTTTTTAGACACACTGTGAATTGTAACTTCTTGTTGATGCTAGTGTGTGTGAGGCCTGGACTTTGGAGCATTCCACAATAAAGACATTTTTATTCTACAATCTGGTTTTTAAAATGAATGTTTTGCAACAAACCAGAAAGTCTCTAAGCAACTACAACATTGTTTGGCTTCTTGATGCTGCCAGCTCAGAGCAAACTCTTTCAGAGTCCAAGTTTTGTTAACTCCAAAATATTATTTTGCTATTTTTATTGGTTGCTACTGTTCATTTCTAAAAAGTACCTGTTGCTACCATCAGCAGTTCCTTAATCCTTTTTCTTATTAGAAAAAGCAAATGCCACTAGAATAAGCAATAAGGGATTGGCTTGTAGGTGGGGCTAGGAAGAAAGGCCTCCAGAATCTATTTCATCTCCTCTTAGTTCACCTTCATTTTTATTTATTTAGTTTTCCTGGAGCCAGCACTGGAAATAATGCCTCTTTAAGGAATTAGATTTCAAAACATCCAGGTTTTAATAAATTGAAAGAAAATTCATGAGTTTGGGCTACAGCACATGAGGCGGTGGCTTCAGAGTTTTATTCAAATTTTCTTGGGCTTTAACGGCTTATCAAAAATTCTTTGAGTCCTGGGTACACATGCTTGCTATGCTAATTTTCTTCAAAGACAATTCATTTTTTAAAATCACAGTTTCTTATTTTTGTATAATTGATCTATTTTTTTTGTCCTGTCCTTCCAAGGTGCTCAGTAAGTTCCTCCTTTTTATCATTAATAAGAATCGGCTATGCTTGCTAAGAGATCTGGAATGAGCCATTTAGCTTCATGGTCAACCTGAACCCTGGCTTTTCTAATCTTACATCCAACAGTGGATCCACAACCCTGAATGGTTCCTTTTATGCAACTCTGAGAACTGGAACTAAACAAAAATTGATAGGCTTGGGGCTGAATTTTGAGGGAACAAATTTCTGGGTAGGGGGGACTATTCATAGAGGAATATAAATAAAAACCTTAATGTAGACATGTGAAATCTATATAGCTTGTTACTGTTGTGCCTTATATTTACTTTTTTGTACAACCTAAAATCTGTTTTTGAACTGCCTTTGCACAATGCAGGTTTCATGTGCAGGTTTCATAATGTGTGAAAGTGCCAATAAAATATCAAAATGTAATATTTAAAATGAAATGTAAGTAAAATTTAAAAGAATGTATTTTTATATTATACTCATACAGAAAAGAAGCAGACTCTCATACAGATTCAAAAGACTTCAGAACCCTAAGTTTTCCCCAGAAAAGAGGTGTTATATATCAACACATCTTCAATTAAAAATAGCTTTATTGATCACTTCTGTGTAGAGTTCTCTAAGTGATTTGCTACAGTTTTAATATTTCATGACATGCTAACATGTTTTCTCTAGTTTCAGGTAAAAAGAATGGCTTATTCCCTCTCAGCACAAAAGTTTGTAGCCATTTCTGATGTGCACCCTAATCTTGCTCATCCTGTAGGTCTTGTTATATAAGTACTTTTTGTTCTTCACTGAAACTGTATATAACTGTATTATGTTACTGTAAAATTGTCTTTATATATTCACAGTGTTGGCATAATTATTAGGCACAAAGTATGTTAGCTTCTCTTTGTGTTCCCTCAGAAAATGAAAACTGATGCTTTTCTTGACCAGGGAGTATGGATATCACAGCCATCAATGTTGACTGGGCAGTTCATTGACTGAAGCATCAGAGACTTCTTTGTATTTTCTTTAAATAGACATTGAGTTGATAATTTCTGCAGAGTCTGCATTATATCATCACAATACATTGAAGAGGCATTCTTTTAGGCTATGGATTGGAAGCTTTACTTACATGGGTATTCCCATTCATGCCCAGTTTCCCTTGATGAATTTTTAAATAAGGCAATATTTTCCATTGCTGGTTGTTATTTCCTAACTGCTGAATATCTCTATCAGATAATCCCAGAGAAAAGGGGAAAAAACTATATTGTAAGGAGCATATGTGCATGTCCACTGCATCTTTGTGTGCTCTGTACATGCAGAATTGGAACGGCATTCCTTTCCATGAATCCTCCTTTTCTTTATTAGAGTAGCACATCCAGGGTATAATCCTTTGTCTGCTTACCTGAATTCTATCACAATTTATGGAGGGGATGCTCAGTTGACCCTGGGGAGGTTTTACCATCATCATACCCACATGCCAGTTCCCCAAAATTCCACAAGGTAATTTATAGTTGAATTGGCTCCTCTGGGTCCTGGACTCTGTTTTAGTCATGCTAGAACAGGGGTCACCAACCTTTCTGAGCCTATGGACACATTTGACATTTTGAAAAAGTGCTGTGAGCACCAACACAAACTGACTGCTGTAAACCTCTTTACAGAAATGTAAGGAGTACTCTGCGTGTACATGAATGTGCACCTTGTGTGTGTCCTACCCACCAAGGTTCCTCTCTCTCGCTCTCTTTGGCTTTTTTCTTTCTGTCTCTCCTCTTGCCCACACCACATGATACCTCCTTCTTTCCTTCTGTCTCTTGCTCCCTTTCTTTCTCCTTTCTCTTCCCTTCCTTTTCATTTGCCCTCTGGCCTTTCTCTATGGCATCTTTCTTACCTTCTTCTCTCATGCTTTCTCTCCCTCCCTGGTTTGTTTCCTTCCTTCCTGCTCCCTGTCTATTGTCCCCTTTTCTCCCCCACCCCACTTTGTCTGTCTGTCTCTCTCTAGTCCCACTTTGTTTCTCACTCGTCTCTCAGTCCCTGTGTGACTGAATAAAGCAATTTCCCCATTCATTTGCATGGGGTGAGAAAAAGCAGGGGACGTGGGGGGGGGAGTGCTCCTTATACAAGACAGTGGAGATCACTTGTACAGGGAGTAAAAATGCAACAGAGGGGCAAGGCTCACCCTTCCCATTAAGGATCCTTTTTCCTCAAAGGTCCTTGGAGGTGGGGAAGGGGTGTATTTCACACAAGCCATTTCTCAGCAAGGAGTACTCCCCACAAACACACCCCTTCAAGTGAAAGGAGGAATCATTCAATTCACATGCATAATGGGGAAATAGCTTGGCAGGCACCTCAGCCTGGCCTTATGGGCACAGTGGCACTTGTGGGTGTCACTGCTAGAATACAATGAAGAGATAGAATATTGCAGTTGCCTATTATGCAGCCAAACTAGTTACTGTAATGGCACTAGTGGCTTATGTTACCACAGGTAGAGAAGCTAAAACCATGCCTCGCTGGCTTGCATGGCATTAGCAGGTTGTAAAATCCTTTGCACTGTTGCATATATGCTTATTGCCTTTATAGGTAAGGGCTCTAACCTGAATTATTCCCCCCTTGGCTTGACATAGTGCATTGTGCAAGACTAATTCCTGGACCCTGGTTCATTAGTACTTATATCTATTGCCCTCCATTTTATATGATAGGACCACGAACAAAAATTTCATAAACATTTTGACTCAGGTCGCAAACTCCACATTGGGTAGCAACTGCGGCCATCTCCCCCCTCCCCCAAGTGGGAAGATGGCCATGATCGTGCTGGGGGAGGGGAGATGGTCAGATTGCGGCCATCTTTCCTGCACGAGCGCAGCCACGATCTCTGCCATCTCCCCTCAAGCACGATCATGCCTGTCTCCCACCCCCGTCCATGTGCCAGGATGACGGGTGCATGCAGGGATGCTGGGAGGGCGGGGAGGTGACCGTGATCTTTGTTACTCTTTGTCACTTTGCTTCACATTTTTCTGATTAAAAAAAATAGTTACAGAACAGATTCACCTTAATTACATTGAACCTTATGGGAAAATTTAACTTGGCTCATGACCAGTTTGGGTCACAACCAGAGTCCTGGAATGGATTAAGTTCGTGAGCCAAGGTTCCACTGTAGGTACCATTTTGAAATTTCTACTGTTCCCTCATTCCTTTTAGATATAGTTTAATGAATTACTTATAATTAGCTGTAGTTATGTGAATTGTATACCTGAGTTTTATTAATGTTTATTCAGAAGTAAGTCTCATGGCATTCAATAAGGTTGACTCGCAAGTAAATGCATATAGGATAACAGCCTAAAGATTAATAATTCAGGGACTCATAATAGATAACTCTGAATGTGAAAGTCAGATGCAGTTTATTTAAACAGTAGTGACAGTAGCAATGTGTACCTTCCACAGTTTTCACTTTTCATCAAATATAACTGGTACACAAATATTGTGAACCTTTTGCTGATTTATCATAAGACTAGTTATTTCCTTTATGAAAAGTTAAAGGAAAGCATGTGGACTTTTCCAAAGGTTCTCTTGGACAGAAGGTTTATTTTACAACACAGTGAGAAGATTAAGCATTTTAAAATGGACTGAGCTAGAACTTACTTTATTGTAGTTTAATTTGGCAAACAAATCTTGCTTTCTATTTAGAAAGTAAATTTAAATATAATTTATTTAATACCAGGAATTTAAGTTATTAATTTTAAAAGACGCTAGTAGCAGAAATGTGTGTGTTTGACATAAACAGCTAGCTCCAATAAACTAGACACTACAACATTATTTTCATGAAATGATATATAAAAGAACTACTATATCACTGTTCTAAGTGATACAAATGCCAAACTTCTAAATGAGGTAAGCTGAAGATAGAAAAAAATAACTGGAGTTTGGAAAATGTCAGCACAAAGTACTGTCAAACAGACACAAAAGTTTCTCTTTTCTGATTTGATTAGTTCAGCAGTGTGGCTAAAATCCCAATCATTTCACATTTGGGAATCATTCCCTCAGAATTAAGGCTATTTATAAGAGGTTGAGGAATGGCTCATCTGTTTTTAATTTAAAATTATGGAATTTCACTCGGTTAAAGTACTCTAAATTAAATAATTTTGTAAAGATAAAACTTTAAGAAGACTTTGAAATAAATATTGTTGTAAACAGGGTTGTCAGGCATTAAATGACATTTTGAATTCCAGGAACCAGTTATCTATTATCAGCAGAGTTATACACAGGATATGTTGCCATCTAATTAAATTACTGTGAGTCAGGGAAGTTAACATTTTGATTGTGAATTAATAGATTTCACTTTAAAAGAAAACTTTTGGATGCTTAAAGAAATTATGTTCCATTACACACATACTCTGAAGGAACTCATCCAGCTAAATGCAGGAATAGTTTTCTTGCCCCACCTAGTGACTGAAAGGAACAGAGAACTCTAAAAGCCTATTTTTCAACAAGTGGTTGTTCATTTTGTTTGTCTGTGATTGAGTTCACACAACACAAGGGCTAGTTGGTATCCAGGCAAGCTTGGTAAAATCTTGCCAAGGAAGTTACTAGCCAGTTGATGACACCCACAACAGGCTTGATCACCCAGATTCAGACAACAAGACAATTCACTGTGGCTAGAATAACTTCTAGAGCAAGCTATGGATTATTGGAGTGTCTTGTGGACATAAAACAAGCCACCCTGTGGAAAATAGTCTGAGTTTGCACAACACAGCACACCATTGTGGGTAACAGCATCTGCCTGCACGTGTCCCAGTCAAAAAAGCCCATTCCCCTGTCAAATCTTCTCTTTGAAAGGAACCCAGAATTATCAGACCTAGCTGTCAGAATCCTTTCCCTCACAAAAAGTACACAAAAAGGCACATACACTTTTGCACTTTCCTGAGCACCTAGAGTCTTGGGGGAAAGTGCAAAATGTGCATTGCTACCTTAAGGATTGTCAGGGTGAAAAAAGAAAAGTATCTTGCTGCAAAAGTGGTATAAATTAGAATATCCCCTTTTGTGAGCCAAGATCACTCATGCCTTTGGTTTCTTTTGACAGCTTACCTTTTGGAAACTGTCCAAAGAAAGCAAAGGGTGGGGGGAAGCTTATTTGGGGCAATGTCCAGGGCTGCACCTTTACAGCAGGACCCCTTCCCCCAACATTCCCCCATTTAAAGCTTCAAATTCCCACCATCAAAAACCTGCAAACTACACTCTGCAGTTGTATAGTGTAGCCATATTTGTTTATTCAACCTAATGGTTAAGAAGAAAGTGTTTTTAAGAACATAAAACAACATGTTGTGCACAAAGAAATGCTTTGACAGAATCCCTAAGGTACCACTCTGATACTTTGAAGGGACTGTCAGTTGCTGTCAAAACAGGATTTGAGAAGGCTGGCTGTCTCCACCTTGGGGGAGAATCCATGGAGATATAAATTAATGTGCGATGCTTTCAAAATGTGAAGAAAGAAAAAAAAAGCAACAGAAATACAGCCACTTACCTATAAGGATCACATGGAAGGTCTGAGAAAATCACATGACCCTCATCAGGTTGATTCCAGACCTTTCCCCTAACTGGTCTGGTATGATCTTACTCCCCATTGTGCCTTCATTACTAGTACAAGTAGCTTTGTACATTGTACTTCTGGTCTGAGAAAAAAAAGCCAGATACATTTTCAGGTAAGCTTTCTCCTTATATAAAGGCAAACAGATATGGGTGTTTTTTAAATAACATATGTAACTTGTCAATCCTTTCATATACAGAGGGAACTACTTATATTGTTAATCTGTTAATACTTCCATAGAGCAATTGCATAAAAATAGCAACAGTGGTACTTTTTATTATTGAAGGAATACAAAACCTGTGAAATCAAACCCATCCTGAACATCTGAATTTTATGTATATATTTTGTAATCTCTTTTTTTTTTCTCCTAGAGTATAATTGGTGTGGTAATTAGGAAAACAGATGCCAAAGCCTTTCCAGACAGAAAAAGTAAAAGTTCTTTTTAAGGCATTAAACCTCTGCTGCTTAGACTTGATTTTTCTGTCGGTGATTCCTCTAACTAAACAGCATGCATATAATTGGATGGTAATTTTTTCTGGGCAAACGATGTTGAAATGTTGTTGAAGATTACACAGAATAAGAGAAGTAACAAGAACTTAAGGGGAACAAGCAGCCTCTCAACTGTATTTACCTTTCACTGTTACCTGCACTTGTAGCCTTTTTAAAGGCAGATGCTTCAACTAAGTTTGGAGCACTGGCCCCCTCCCACTATTTCTGGGACATCTAATAACTATTTTATACTTAGTTCAATGTATAAGTTCAATGTAAAGTTTATTGCCAAAGCAGTAGAGCACTTGCCATCAACTTCTTTGTATAAAACTTAATTGACGTGACCCTAGCCCATTTTTCTGTTCATGAAAAGAAGTTTTGCGTGTTTTTCTTTTTTTAATTTGGTGACCTCTAGTGGTATGAACAAGATGGCTCTACTTTATTGCATGTTTTTACATATTTCTAATGTAAATGTTCCATTAGCTATATCCAGCATGTTGAGCTTCTAGATGTCCCTTTGTCTCTGATCCCAAGGTTCTTTTTTGTTGCTGCTCCAGTCTCCACATTCCCTAACAGTATGTCATATACACATTTTAAAAAAAGAAAGAAATTGGGCACCCACCCTCCTGAGCACCTGAGACTGGGGTGCTGACAGCCCCCCTCCTCCGCACAACAGCGGAGCTGGGATCGATGACAGCACCAGTGTTCCATTTTATTTGCACTTATTTGTGCCATGATTTAAAATGAATAACAACAGGGAGAATGTAACAATAAGCATAGATTATATTACCACATACCTGACACAAAATGCAAACTTTTAACTGATTTTTTAAAAAATCCCTCTTCTCTCTGCAGATATTGGATCAGAAAGGTACACTTTTGGTTTTACTGTTCGCGATTCGCCATCTTACTTCATAAATGTAAATTGTTGGGGAAGAGAAGACTACATTAAATCACTTACAGAAAGCTTTCGAGTTGGTGACTGTGGTAAGCTGAACTTTATTCTGAACGTATTTCAATTTAACTGCTGTTTCACTCTTCAAATTCATATGATTTTGTGGCCTAGTGTGCTTGCCTTCAAGGAGTTGCTTACTGTTTAACTGGAAACAAAATGTTCAAATTGTCTGAACAAGAGGGGGAAAAGTAAACTTAACAATATATTCAAATGTAGCAAAACTATCATCAAAAGGCATAGAGCAAAACAAAATCTCCCAGATTTCCTTGTAGATCCTAAGTTGTTATGTTTCCTTCTGCTAAGAATGGTATGCAAGAATAATAAAAATTAGGTCAGACCCAGAGTTAAGTATTTAAGGGTACAATCATAAGAACAGATACCAGGGAGTAAGGACCATTGAACACAGTAGGATTTACTTCTGAGAAATAAGATTTACTTCTGAGAAATATGCACAGGATTGCAATGCTCTGCATAGCTCCTTCATTTCATTGGATCTCCCATGAAATTAATGGGCCTTAACTTTGTCCTGATTGTACCACATTTATATGGCTAAAACCATTATATATTTCAAAAATCTTGCTTGCAGGCTTACAATCTAAAATACTGTTATTTTTCCATAATATTTAATTCTACTATGATAAAACATTAAATTCTGAGGCCTTGGATTGGTGCTGTTCCACTCCATACTTGTTATCACACATGTTATACAAAGCCTTAGAATTGAGTTGCAAGTGTTACCTGTTTAATATATCGATTGCTGTCACTGAAAGCTTTCTTCCATTTTTTTCGATTACAGTCATAATTGAAAATCCTTTAGTACTCACAAAGGAGGTTGAAAAGGAAGAAAAATTCAGCCCTACAACTCCTAGGTAAAGCAAGATTCTTGTGCCTGCAGTAAGGTTAAAATCATGTAGCTACAAGTGGCATACGCAGAGAATTGCTATCAAAATATGTAGACATCACTATTTAAAAATTATATAAGTAAGATAGGGAGTTAATGATCTCCACTATACTGCAAAGCTCTCTAACAGCCAGGCAACACTACAATATCATTCAATTATTACTTAAGGTTCTGAGTTATGTAGCATCTTACTTAAGATCCACATCACTTTACAGAAGTTATTCTTGTGTATATAGGTAATACTGTATTGCAGAGGTGCAATGGTACATCTCTTGTAAAAACTTGCATGTTAATATAACTCTGAAATGTTGCCTAGTTAAGACATTTTCATTTCGAACTGAGATCACTTTGTCATTTTGGAGATTGTATCCCAGTACTGCTTTTCCTACTCTTTTATTGACTATGAAGGCTACTCCATTTCTTCTGAAGGATTCTTGTCCGCAGTAGTATACCTGATGGTCTTCTGAACTAAATTCACCCATGCCTGTCCATTTTAGTTCACTGATTCCTAAGATGTCAATGTTCAGTCTTGTCATCTCTTGTTTGACCACATCCAGCTTGCCTTGATTCATGGATCTTACATTCCAGGTTCCTATGGAGTATAGATCTTTGCAGCATCGCACTCTCCTTTCACCACCAGATACATGTGCAACTGAGTGTCCTTTCGGCTTTGACCCAGTCGCTTCATTCTTTCTGGCGCTACTAGTACTAGCCCTCTGCTCTTCCCCAGTAGCATATTGGACACCTTCCGACCTGAGGGGCTCATCTTCCGGCATCATATCTTTTTGCTTTTTGGTGCTGTCCATGGGGTTTTCATGACAAAGATACTGGAGTGGGTTGCCATTTCCTTCTCCAGTTTTGTCAGAGCTCTCTGCTATGACCTGTCCATCTTGGGTGGCCCTGCACGGCATAGCTCATAGCTTCATTGAGCTACACAAGCTCCTTCACCACGACAAGGCAGTGATCCATGAAGGAGCCCTGAAAGATACTCACTGCTTAATATATTTTGTGATGTATCCTACCACAGTAGGTGTATGGGAAAGGATTGTTTGGTGTTCATTTTGCTGTATTTGTCTACTGCCAAGCTCAAAGCAGCTTACATTACTCTCCTTCTCCCTCTTTTATCCCCATATTAGCTATATGACATAGATTAGGCTGAGAGTTAGTGTGTGGCCTGGGGTCACCTGGCTAGGTGTGTCTTATAGCACAATCTTACACATGCATACTTGGAAATAAATCCCACTGAGTTCAATGTGGTGTAGTCCCCAATCAGTGGGTACAGGATTACAGCCAACTGCACCTTCAATTAGTCACCAAACTAGACCTCGGAATTGTTGCTTTGAAAACAGGCTGTTTGCAGAATTTGAGTATGGAAACCATTCTACTTCTAGATAATTTCTGAGGAACTTTGAGTGGGTGAATACTTTTGCCAGACACCAGGAAGCCATTTCAGAGTTTTTAGTAGGAACTCTGTTAATCAAAAGGTTGGCCTATATTTGAACATTCAGTCATGACACACTTGTACTGATAGAACTACAGCCTACAACAGAGCCCCTGTTTTCACGTGTTAGACTTGACAGACCAATAAAACTTGTATTGCATGTAATTTTCACAACATCAGTATAACACAAGGATAACAACAGCTCATAGTATAGAAATCAGAATGATGGATTACGTGTTATATATCTGTATGTCAGCTGCTACAAGCTACTGGTCAGCGAGAATCATTCTGTTGTCCGAATATGCTCCTGCTATGAGGTAGACCCCAAACTGCTGTCTGTGTTGAATCTACCTGTGAAGGACCCTCAAGATTTTTACTGTCTGGGGGATATCGTGGCCAATGGACAGAACCTGGATGGAAGAATAATTAATGTTCTTGCAGCCATTAAGTCAGTAAGTCAGAAAAACCATACAATTTGGAGAGTTTCTGCCATAGATTAGTATTTAATTGATTCCTGTATGATAAGAATTTATTGGGTCTTCTTTCATCTCAATCAGCATGGCATGATTTAGTGCTAAGAAAAGGTAACAAGCAACATGAATGAAAGGTTTCTAAAATAATATTCAATAAAAGCTTCACATATCCGCAGTGGTGTACTGACACAGCATGGCAATATGAGAAGACTTACCTAAAGCTTTTTTTACATCTACACACAGATAAATATTATCCTAAATTGGTTTATTGAGTTAATACTCATACTCACGTCTAGCTGAAATTTCTCTGTATTTCTTTAATCTTAAAAAACAAAAACATTTGCTAAGGGCATAATCCACTGGGAAACTGTCCTGCACAGGCCTCACAGATCAGTAGACTGCTTGACAAGATATGCATGAATATAAAATTTAGATCGAAATTAGTCTTTTCACTTTACTAAGGTTGGTGAGCCAAAGGTTTTCACCACTTCAGACAGACGGACAGGTCACAGATGTGAAATATGGCTGTATGATGAAACAGAATCTTCCTTTGCGATGATATGGTAAGCTGCATTCTAAATCACAATTCCACTATACCCATTAATATAAATATAGATGACTACATGGAATGTCAGTATGTATTTCTACCATTAACTGAAGCTGCTTGTTAATTGTGTGCCCTCTGTGATGATACACCAATGTTCATTAAATGGCAGGAATATCCATTAACCTCTATTATATATAAGGCTGCCCAATCAAATGGCTTTTAATATATTACCTATTTCTATAAGTTATTGACAAATTTTCCTCTCAGGAGAGGCAGGGAGAAACAGAGCTGCAAATCCATTATGACAGGTCATCATCGAGATGAGAAAATAAAAGAAGCCATTTAGTTAGGCTACTGATTATCTTACTTGCTCAGAGCTAAATATTGTCTAGCACCATCCATAGATCAATGTATGCATGAATGTTAGTATGAGGATATTTATAGGTAAATAATATTTAATAAGCTGAGCTTTAGTGGAGCAGACTTAAGGTCAACCTAGTCCAACATCCTGTTTGCAACAGTGACCAGCAAGTGCCTCCATGAAGTCTCAGAGCAAAGCATGATTGAAGCCTTTTCCTATTTTTAACATTCTTCTGCCCATCCCTGGTATCTGCCATTCAGTAGCATACTACCTCTCAATCTAGAATGTTCATTATGCTCAGGAATACAGAACCCCTGTCAGTCTAAGGGGTTTTTATTTTATTCCATTTTATTTTGGAGAAGTTCTTAAGTGACACAGACAAGTTCCTGGGATATCCCTTCCATGCCTGGCACTGTAGAAGGACCCCCTTAGAATCGTGCATTTTGGCTGGGCAGGCTCTTTGAAGAGCAATGCCAGCTGCTTTCTCTGAGCATGCAACTTACCAATAAAGAGGATTGTGCAACACAGTAAGGGGTGGGGAGACACATCGCTAGAAGGGATGGGCAGTGCGCTGCAGAAGTGTGAAGGAGAAGGTGAGCCTCAGACAGAGTAAAAAGAAAGGGAAAAGATGTTTTGGAAATGTTGAGAGGGCAGGAATGTGGTAAAGTGAATGGGTAAAGGATCTGATTCCTTTAACCCTTCACTCACTTAAATTACGCTTGCCAGTTTCCCTCAAGCAGAAATTCAGACGGGACAACCCTCAAGCAGAAATTCAGTATGCAAAATAGCTGCATATAGTGCAATTTCACCACTGTTAACATTTCCATTGTTAACCCCGGTCTGTCATGTAAACCAGGTCATTATGTTGCATGTTTTTAATATCTGGTAACTTCCCAGATTTTACAAAATATAAACTTGTGCATTAACAAATATTTTAATTTTTTTAAAGCCATGTTTGTATTAATTAAACACTATTAAATCTTTAGCTGGGATAATGAATCAATCCAACTTGCACAGAGCTGGCTACCTCAAGAAACAGGTATTATTAATTTTTAATTGCAGAATGTATTTATCTGAGAGTAAAACTTCACCAAAACTAACACCTAGAACTCTAATATTCCTTCCTAGTGATATTTGCATCAGATTTAAGAATAAACTTTGACAAATTTAGAAACTGCATGGTTGCAACTGTAATCTCAAAAACTATAATTACTACTCAGCCTGGTAAGAGAGTGCTAAGTCTTTTATTTGTCATAAAATGCATTATAATATTCTACTGTTTTAATACAAATGGTAGTTTATATTAAGTTTTTATATTAAGCCAAGCTCAAGGAACCAAGGTCCAATTTGGATGCCAGGAAGTATTTCCTGGCAGTTAGACCCCTAGGGTATGGAGTGGGCTTCCACAGGAAGTGATACCCCATCAGTGAGGGTGCTTAAGGATAGGCTGAACATGCACATGGCAGACATGTTGTGAGTGGAGCCAGCTAGAGCCACGGGTCAGACTAGATGGCCTGGGAGGCTCCTTCTGACTCAATCTGTTTCTGTGTTTCTATGTTTCCTTGCTGCCCCTTATGTTTGAAACAGCCTCTCATATATGCTGTCTCATATCTGATATAACTACCATAACTGCATGGTATCATTCCCCTCTCTCTTTTCAAATCTCTCCTCAAAACCCAGTTTGTCTGTAAAGCCTTGACAGAAACTCATAGGCCACATGCTAGAAAGGGAAAGGACTTAGTCCAAGAGCTTCAGCAGCAACTTTCAGAAAGAGTAGACAATTCTGAGATAGATGCATAAAGCACCTTTGTAAGTTTAATTTTGTAGAAGAAGTTGACATAATACACAAGGCCAAGTTAAGGTAAATTTTTGTATTAAGTATTCTTGCACTATAAAGGCTAACTTTCATTAATATTGATTTTTAAAATATCTTTTTAAAGATACACCAGAAGCAAATATTTTGCTCAACTTTATAAGAGAAAATGCAGAAATGGTAGATCTGGATGATGACATGGGAGATCAGTTCAGAGAGTCCATAAATTGTGAGTGTTCTTCAGGCAAAGGACTGCTTTGACAAATATGTTCCTTGGGACCTTGATTCTGGCTTTTCCCTTTTAAATTAAAAACCTCAAAACCAAGTTGTAGTTTGCTTGGTTCTATCATACAGTCCTAAAAAAAACAACAAAAACGATTACCCAGTCTGTTTTGTCCTCATGTACATATCAATCTGAGAAATAGCAACTAAGAATGGTTGAGGGATAAAATGTTATAAATATAATAATATAAATTAATGTTGCATTCACTCATTCTGGCCCAATGAACCAACAGTTGGACTTTAATCTGGGAAACCATAATTAATCTAGAAACTTTAACAGTTTTGTTTATTATTCAAATACCAGTGTCAAAAGGCAACATGCAGATAAATCAGCTCTAACTTAATATATCAAATCAAATAATTTACCTTTTATTATTTGAAGTGTTTGTCTTCATGTTAAATTCATTTGTATTGAATCCAAAGTCCACTGAACTGTCTTTTGACTTTAAATCATGTTAGGTTTTTGTTTTTCAAGACAACCTTAATTTTTTCCTGTTCTTTAGTGCAGACAATAGTTGATGTTTTCACAGTGGAGCAATTAAAAATGAAAGCTTTGCAGAATGAAGGGAAAGTAGAACATTTTTATGGCATTATTTTTGCCTACATTTCTACATTGAATATTGATAATGAAACTGCTAAAATAATACGAAACAGATGGTAAGTATGCCATTACCTTCAAAGCACTGTCCTGAACCTTTGTTCTTTTCTCTATGTCAAATCTCTCTGTTCATCAAATCCCTTTCCTCTTCTAATTTTGCATCAGAGCCTTTTCTGAACTATTGTGACCTCCCCTAACATGAATGTCGAAGAATCCTCTGCTCCCCAATCATTCTTCCCAGCCTGCTACTGAAGCGCGATAATGTGCATAGACTATTCAATGGAACACACACATTCTCAGGGTTGGTGATGGCAGTTACACACATTCCAGTAAAAGTATGAGGAAGTATTCTATGGTTTCTCAGGCTGTGGCTATCAGAGCTCCTCCCTAGGAGAGTTCTCATTTGAGATCACAGTGACCATAGATGTAAACCAAATATGCTGGGGAGCACATGGTACAAGGAAGAATGTATTGCAGCAGCATCTAGTTGGAGTTTGGCCAGGCTCCTGGCCCTGAGGGAGTTTCTACGCTGGTTTCCAGAAAACATGTTCTGGTGCACTCTGAAAGTACAGCTGCAAAACTGCATGAAATTGTGGCCCCTTCTGGCCCCTTCTACCTACAGCTTAGACTGGTAGAATTTTTGTTAGTAAGAACATATGCATGAAATTTTCAACACACAGTTAAAGAACAGAATCTAATTCCAAGGGTCTTTGGTTCCATCATTCACATTTAGGATGCCATTTAATGATTTAAAGACATGAAGCAGAGATAATGGGCTCTTTGTATTCTATTTGCTTCTAGTACTTAAGGTGTTTTACTCTAGTAGTAAAGAATGTCTTTACGCAATGCAACTTGTTCATAGAGAATTCGGTTACTAGCAATTCAACCTGACTACAGGTACTATTTGTTTTTATGCAGATAAAGGGGACAGTCTGTAAATTCTAGTTTAAGAAGAGGTGTGTGTTCCAGAAATGAATATGGAAAAAGTTCCATAACAAAAGTTCAGTTTGAAAATCAATTAACTCTGTGCACATTAATTAACAAAAAAAAATATCTTTTTTGCAGTGCTAAGTGTCACTATGTGGTCAATGAAAACACAAACACATGTTCTTTCTGCAGCAGATTGGCTTCCTCCTCAGATGTAATGCCAGCCTTTGCTAGCTTTGATCTATTAGTTGATCTAACTGACCAAACAGGCACTCTTCATTCCTGTAAGCTCTCAGACACAGTAGCTGAGGAAACTTTTGGTTACACGGTGAGAAATACTGTAGTAGAAATAACTTTGCATCTGGTTATGTTGTGCTAACAAGAAATATTATTCATAGCCTAATCAAGCTATGTGTGGCATTAGTGCCTGTAACTTTTGACAACAATCCTGCCTGCAATGAAGCAGACTAACCTAAAAAAAGAAATGTTGCAATGCATTTGCTGATCCCGTAAGACTTGCTTGGTTTTGCTGCAGATTTGAGTATACTTTTCAGAATGAACTCTGTGGAAGGCAATGAGACTTACTTCTAAGTAAATAGTACTGTGATAATTACACCATACTAAACTTACATTAAAATTATCATTTGGATATCTATTTATTCACAAATACATTTTTCCATTCAGTTTTTCTTTTCATGTACTCTTTTTTCCCCACTTCAAGGAATTATGAAAAACTGCAGTGGGATACTTGTTATTTGGTTTGAAGGAAGATTAGGTTGCCAGTCAGTGGATTTTCTCCTGGAAAAGCATTTCATCTTGTTGGCATGTGCTTCATTTCATGCTTATGTGCATTTGAGGCCAATTAAAGGGACTGCAGGTGGCGCAGTGGTTTAAACCACTGTGCTGCTGGGCTGGTAGATTAAAAGGTCGCTGGTTTAAATCTGCACAACGGGGTGAGTTCCCGTTGCTCCGTCCCAGCTCCTGCCAACCTTGCAGTTCGAAAGCATGCAAATGCAAGTAGATGAAAAGGTCCCACTTTGGTGGGCAGGTAACAGCGTTCCGTGCACTTCGGTGTTTAGTCATGCCGGCCCCATGACCACGGAGACTGTCTGCGGACAAACGCTGGCTCCCTCGGCTAGGAAACAGAGATGAGCACCACCCCCTAGAGTCAGGCATGACTGGAGGTAACGTCAAGGGGAAACCTTTACCTTTACCTTAAACTGTGGTTACTCTACTAGGTTCAGGAGTTCCAGTCTCTGACAGAAGCTCAAAAGACATCCCTAAAATGGCACTTTCTTTTGGAACGAAGCAAAATTTATTTTAAAGTAAGTATATGAATATTGTTCTAAAGAAAACCCTAATCTGAGGAAGCACTGCTCCCATTAATCTCACCCATAACGGCTTGAAAACTGTCTTTTACTGAGTCGAGATCTGTAGGAGGACAGCCTTTTTCTTAACAGCAGAGGATAGTATCCTACACTGGGTTGCTCATCCCACTCACTTAAAAAGGCAGAGTCAGACAAATGGACTTTGCATGTCCTTCAGTGGGAGAGCTCCCCTCCCAGTTCCAGTCATGCCTTCATTCCAAAAAATGAGGTATCAAAAGAACATTGCCAATTTAGATTTTTTTTTTTTTGTTACTATTTCTTGTACCTTTTCCTGTATTTCTTTAGGTTCTAAAGTTTTATTGTTTTCTACTCACTAAACAAATAATTATTCTGAAGACTTCAAACATACTGTGTACAAAGTCTTATTTCTCTACAAAGGCTATGTATTTTAGCCCATATTAGAGTTCCAATTCTGTAGCCATTGATAGAAAAAGTCCCATGTTTGGTAATAAAATGTATCTTCTTTTTCCTTAAAAGATAAAGTCAGTTTATCCATTTCTGCACAGTCCAATATCTTGTTCAAGATCAAATCTTCAGCTGGTAGCTCTTCATTTCTCCAACACTGCGCATATGTGATCCTTGCCACTGTTATTACATGCAAAGTCAAATATATATTTTGTTTATTGAGATCATTGAGGAAAATGCCTAACAAAAATATTTCTGATTTAAACATTGCAGATCTTTGCAACATTTCCCCCAAGTCATCTATTTATTTTAACCCAATAATTATTTATTTATTTGCTTTATCACAGGTCCACCACATGTGATAAAATGTACCAGGTTTCTGTTAACATTTCCAACACTTATTTGACGTATTCGGAAACATTTTAACTAGTCGGTTGGGTGATAGATACCATCTATAAACATTTCATACAAGTTCTCTTTATAGGAAGTTGCCAAAGTTATCTTAACATTTCTTTCCCACAACTTTTGCCACCTCTGCAATTCAATGTTATACCCAAAGTTTTGTGCCTATGTTATCATTGTTTCTTTAACATTCATCTTCCAATCTTTTAATCATTTTTATCTGATTTTAAAATTGATCAAAAGTGTTTTGTTCCTTATAGAAACCATACATTTTAAAATCTTTAACGTGTCTCAATTTTATCTGCGCTTGATGCTACCAAGAAAGATCAATGCCCTGGTCTTGAAGTTCTTGATTTAATTTCAATTTTCCTGCATTGTCCAACCTGTCATTATAAGTCACAATCTTATTGAAATTTAATGCATTTGGGTATGCAAAAGCTTCCATAGGAGAAAGCCATCTCGGTATCTTATTATAAATTTTTATCTTTAATTTTCCCCATACTGAAATCAATGCCTTCCTAATGTAGTGATTTTGAAAATACCCATGAATTTTACACTTCCCATACCACATAAAAGCATGCCAGTCCATTTGTAAGTCGTGACCTTCAAGATATAAAATCCTTTTGTTTCTTAATTCTTTTAGCCACACTAGCACATGTGCTTGATAATACAACAACCAATCTAGGAGGTCAAAACCTCCATTCCATTTGGCCTCCTGGAGCATTTTTATTTTAATTCTTGGTTTCTTCTTTTGCCATATAAATCTCAAAATTTTATGTATTTAAATCATCAAAAACTTTTCAATTTTTATGGGAATTGTTTGAAATAAAAACAAAATCCTAGGTAGTATATTCATTCTAACTATAGCTATTCTTCCCAACTTTTCTCCTATTTCTTCAGGCATAACATTAAGAAAAAAGCAGGGCCATGTTCCCAACCAAAAGGGCAGAGAGCCATGTGCTGTCTATTGATACCTTTGAGGAACTATCAGAGGACTGAGGCAGGCTCACCCAGGGAAAACTCAGATACCTAGATCCCATAGAGATAAAATAATAATAGCATTCCATCTACTGCTCAGTTCTCCCAACAAGGAGACAAGGAGCAGACTCAGGTGTGACTTGGAGATCTCATGTTGAGCTCCCCTCCCTTAATGGTTATTGAAGGTTCTGCCCTTCATTCAGAGCTTTGCTGCTGGGTTAGGCAAATTGTCATGAAGGAGTCAGGTTCAGTGGCCAAGAGTGGGAGCAACAGAAGCTTTCAGTAGGTAGAAAGACGGTAGGATGCCCCCATTCTTTCCTCTTTCCATGCATTGCTCACTTGGGCACCATTTTGCATAACACAAGTGAAACAGCAGGGAAACATCACCTTTCTGCCACCCCCTCCCCCCAATCAGGACAGGTACCTGTTAGGTATCAGAGAGATGGTCTTACCAGGTCTGAGAGTTCTACAGATTTGTTTGTAGGAAACATGCATAAGATTGAGCACTTTTCTTAGGAGGGATAGGGGATTAAGCGTTACATTTGTTTCAAAAGGTGTTATTTCACACTTACTTCCATAGGTTGTTATTTCAGCCAATTCACGAACTGGATTGAGAGTGAGTCTGCTTTCTTGCAAATTAGCAGATCCTATAGAGGCCAGTCAAAACCTGCCTAGAAAAGAAAAATAAATACCATGCCCAGCTTCAAAAAGCAGACAAGTGTATTTCACTTTCTTGAACTGGTGAAATTATATCTTCTAGACATCTTATTGCAAAGTTACCAAAACCTGTGTTTTGTGTGTCGGTTTTTGTAATACTGCTTCTCTCTCAAAGATCTAGATGTACTTTTTACTTTTGAAAATGTGTAAGCAAAATTGCATTCTAGGTATAATACATTTGAGAAAATTATGCATATGAAGTTTTATAATTTTCTCTGTGTGTTTCTTATAATTTCAAATTACCCTTTAAAAGAAGGGAAAGTAAAGTCACATTCAATCATGAAAGCTGGTGTATAACAGCTTTGGGAAAAACTCCAGTTTCAAGGCTACCTCAAGTCATTAACTTGCTAAGTGGGCAAAGGCTGGACCCCCTTTCTCTGACCTCCCCGCATTACATATGCAGTGCGCAGATAATGTAACCCACTTGCAGTCCTGTCAAAGTGCTTCAAACCCTAATTTTCATTTTGCAGAATGTAGGTAAGTGATACTACTGTGTAGACATTGATTAAGGCAGGCCAAAAGACAGAATAATTGTTTTATTGTCACCTTAGTATTCATTTCTATCAGATTTCATTGCAAAATATTTTCTAAATTTCATCATATAAAAATGTTTTAATAACATTCTCCCTGTTCTTTTCTATGGGCATGGTCTAGCTTGTCAGAACAAAACAATTCCTTCATTCATTGGTTGAGTTTTACAGATAGGACACAGTTACATTTAGATTAAGAACATTTTGAAGCAAAGTGGAATACTTGCTGTGTTCAACCACCTTCCCTATATAATTTTATATTTTTAAAAATATAAAAGAGAGGCACCATTGGCCTGGTTCAGAAATCGCAACAACCCCAGGCTTTCAAGAACCACAAAACAAACCTGAGGGGAAACAAACCAGATATCTGGGTTTGAATACAATCCCCCTGCCACCCTACCTCACCCACAAACAACAACAGGGATAAAGCATCTTTGAGCTGTTTAGCTGTTCTAGCTTGTAGCAGGAACAGCGGGGCAGCGTGTACTTGTTCATGACAACCCATAACTTAAAAATAATGTGGGTTTCTGTGACATGTGAGCCAGGTCTTTATGTACAGTATCCAACAACATAGGATTTCACCACTCCTCTCTGTCCTGTCTCTCTCTGCAATAAAAGAGAATCTGGACAAGAGGAAAGACAGTTCTATTGGGCAATCATTGAGAAGCTCCATTCCCAGTATCTCACATTCCACAGGAAAAGAATGGTGCCAACATCCTTTTGCACTCCAATCAGAACTAGCAAAGCTCTCTTCTCCAGGAAAAGGGACTATCTCATGTCAATGTTGGTTCTTCTGCTGTGCTACTCGAAACCGCATGCTGAGCACCCCCTGGATCCCAGCTTCTATTTCATCATTCTCTTCCACTGCAGAAACCCCTTTGGGAGTCCCTGTCAGGATGATATCCCCTTCTTCCAGTGTGATAATTCCACTAATGTAGCTGATGATGTAGGGGATGGAAAATATCATGTTTGATGTATCCCCTTCTTGCCGCAGCTCCCCATTTACCTTCAGCCAGATCTTTAGCTGATGTGGGTCTGGTACCTTCTCCTTGGGCACGAAGTTGCTGACAGGGCAAGAAGTATTGAACCCTTTAGCCAATGTCCAAGGAAGTCCTTTCCTCTTGCACTCCTCTTGGATATCCCTGGCTGTCATGTCCAAGCAGAGGGCATAGCCTGCCAAATGGTTCATTGCCACTTCCTGATGAACTGACTGCGTTCTCTTCCCAATCACCACTCCCAGTTCCACTTCATGGTGCAGGTTGGTACAGTAGGCGGGCCGGATGATGGGAGAGCCTTCCCTGACATAAGCAGAGGAAGGCTTGAGAAAGAAAAGTGGCTCAGTGGGGAGTGTGCTCTTCATCTCTTTGGCATGTTCTGCATAATTTCTCCCTACACAAATGATATTTTTGCCCCACTCCCAGAATCTGGCGTAAGGCTTGGAAGAAGACATGCTTCCACACTGTGATAACACCTTTTCAAAATGCTGAGGTCTGAAGGACAAGTGCAGCTGGCATGCAGGAGCACAATTTCTTCACGTTGATCTGGTTGCTTGCTCAGGCTGGGAGGGACAAAAACAAACCAGTCACAGACCAACGTATAGCATTAATACATTCACTTCCCATTCAGCTTCTTTTGCTACCTGAAATTGTACAAACAGGCTCATAGTCACACTTGCTTTCTGAACGCATAGCAGTTTGCATGTGCAGAAATATAGGTGAAATCTCAGCAGTGATCTCCTAAAAGGCAGCCCCAGAATTTAAGAGCAGCCAAAGCTACCTTGCACAGAGTTAGGCCACTGGTGTATTAGCCCAATACTGTCAACACTGGCGGGTTTCAGGCAGGATGCTTTCCTGGCTCTACTTGAATAGACTACTGAGAAGTGAACCAGGGATCATCTGCATGCAAAGCAGCAGCTCTCCCACTAAGCTGCAGCTAGGCAAGACCCCTCCTGTGATTTGCATTGAGAGTGACCTCATCTTCAGGCACAGAAGATCCACCTCAGATGTTGCAGAATTCCAGTAAGCTGAAAGTTTCACATGCATGATCTTTGCCATTCTTACAACTCTTACTAGCCTTCTACTAGTCAGAAGTAACTAGCCTTCTATCAGCCTGTCTTCCATATAGTTACTGAATAGTTCCAAATAATAAGAGTTCCAATTTGTTGGTATTTTGTCCAGAGACTGTGGTATTGAAAGGCATATAAATACTTTAAACACATACATACATACAATAAAAATAAATACAAATCAAAATGCCCTCTGTCCCTTGGGCTGAGAAATTTAACCTTTGAAAAAGAGCAAGAAAGGCACTCTGCCTAAGCAGCCCTTTTCCGCCAGGGTCAACGTGAAGGGCAGCTGACTGGTATTACTCAGCAGTGGAGCAGGCGTTCCGCACAAGGTCAAAGTCACTTCCTAGTTGTACGTACTCCACGCTCTGATCTGGAAAATCCAGGGCATTTGGGAAAATCTCATCTTATGCTGAAAGGGGCACTGTTATTTACTGTATCTTTTTCGCGACGCGTGTGGTGGTCACGTGTACGATTAAAACTGTGCACCTATATAAATATGGGCCGAGGGAAAGCCTCTTGAACGCGGGGCGGGGGGGAGGTCTTGAGTAAACACACAAAGCACGGAGATGCCTTGCCGAAGCCCTGTGCTGCCTGAGCCCAAGTTGGAGAAACCATCTGCCTAGTCGGAGTCACTTGGGCAGCGCGGAGTTCCTTTTCTAAGCTGCGCAGTGCAGGGGGTCGAGCGGCTACTTACCTTTCACAAGGCCGGCGAGGCTGCTGAGAAGTTCCGCCGACGGAGATCGCCGCAGCCCCGCGGAGCCTCCCCGGCCCCGTTTTCTTTCTCGCAACGGTGCCCCGCAGGCGGTGCCCAGTCCCGCCTCCTTCCAGACAGCCGCGGAGGGCTGGCTTTGCAGGCCGGGAAAGCCATTGGCTGTCGGAGGCAGGTCAGGGAGGAAAGGGAAGGGGGCCGGGAGGCGCCTGCACCAAACAGAGCGCCGCGCCGCGCCGGCGCTCGTGCACGGAAGGCGACGCTCGGCGGCGGCTCCTCCTCGGACCATGGTCTGCGGGGGAGGAGGGAGGCTCGGCGTTGCTGCGATCTTGGCGGGGCTTCGATCGGGTAAGTGGTGGCGTCGCCGGGGACGGATTGCCTCCCGCCGCGACCCGCACAGCCGCGGCATTGCGCGGCGGGCTCCCGGCTGGGATAGCTTGAGAAAGCCTCGCATCTCCCCTTCCCACGGCGGGTGGTGGTTGTGGTGCAGGCGCTCGGGCTGGACGTCCCCTCTGGAAGGGAAACTGCTCGGGGCAGCAGGCGCGCCCGCCTGCACAAACGCGCCCGGTCCCTCCTTGGCGCACGGAATGAGCCGGCAGCCCTGTCACATCGCTTGCTTGCGTCGCATTCGGCTTTTTGCTGCTGAGTCAGCCGCGGCTTTTTCGGCGAGGGCCGGGGGTCTTCCCTTGTCAAAAAAGCCCGCCCCCGCTCTCGAGGAAAGCAGAAACGTGTTGCTACTGTAAAGGCCCCTTTCCGTCCAGCTGCCTCCGGCCGCCCCTGTCTCTCTCTGGACGAGGTTATGTGCACTTTAGACCAGGCTCCCCCCCCCGCCCCCCGGTGCTCTTCAGACATGTTGGATTCCAGTTCCCATCAACTTCAGCCAGCGGTAGTCAAAGTGCAGGTCTGGCGGTCGCCAGATAGGTAATGTTGTTTTAGACGAAGAGGTTTTATTGCAATTTTGAGAATTCGCTTCTGTAGGGTAGCCAACTCGAGACCAGGAACAGAGGATCTTTCGTATCTGTGTTAGACTACAGTTCCCAGGATTCCTCAGGGTGGAACATGAGATCCTGGCTCGTACAGAGGCGGTATAAATGCACCATACAGCAGAGATGTCCTCTCGTTCCAGGGCGGGCAACAAAGATTGGCATGGTTGGGGGATTCCCGACGACCCTCGCTTCTGCAGGGGTCCAGCCTGCTCAAGATGGCCACCTGCTTCTTCCCAGCCTTTCACACTGGCCCAGACCACAGGGCCGTTGAGAAGCAGGGGCAGCAGGTGACATGGCTTGGCAAGGGTGCGGAAGAGGCTGAGGAGCAAGGGCAGCTGTCACACCGGCGTGGAGAAGGTTGACCCACAAAACTGTTGTTGGCATGGCCCCGCCATTCTCCTCCTCCCTTCTCTGTCTTTCCACCTCTCAGTTTGCATATAACAAATGTGGTGGTGCCACTCATCCACGTGAGCCTGGTCCACCGATGGATGGATGGATTTGGGGGCCACGCTGAAGGCCTATGGGCCAGGTTCTCCCCTGCAAGCACACACCACTTGACTGCGTCAGTAAGGCAGCAAGATGAGGCATGCTGTGCCTCCCCCTGCCCCCTCCTGAAACGAATTGCTGTCAAGGGGTTAATGTTCCAAACCTCCTCGAGCAGCAGCAAATATTTGCAAAGATTAGGAACTAGACAAATGTGCCTGATTTGCTTCTCAAAGTCCAAGTCCGAATTATGCTTTGAGTGTCTAGTGCTTCAGCGTCTGATTGTCCTGATAAGGCAGGGCTAAGAAGCTGTTGGTAGGACAAGGGCAAGACTGACTCCGGGACGGATGGATTGCATAGAGGAAGCAGCAGCCTTGGATTTAGAATAGCCGAGTGGGCTGTCATTTCAGAGGCTTCCGCTCATGGGGTCGCCACAGTCTGGAGGCCACAACTCCACATGACAGCAACAATCTGTAGTTAGCAATTCTAGTCCTAGGGAATGTCGATGGACAAAACCGTTGTCATTGTCATTGGTCAACAGCCCTGGGCTTGGGGACCAAAGTCCTGACTTGGTTAATTATGGAGTAACTCTTCAAGCAGAAACACAAGAATGTTTGCACTTATCCAACAAGGTGATTGCACCTGCAGGTTTATCTTGGTGTGTGAAGAGGCACCTGGAAGGAGGCCAGTTCCTACAATCCTTGTGACCCCAGGAGTCTGCTTATGCATGCAGACATGCTCAGATCATTAAATACTCGTAGTCAGCAGATCGTCTGAGTGGTTAATGGTTTATTTTGCCTCCTGCCAGTTAATCTATACTGGGCTGTGTGGCTACCTGCTATTTGCAGTTCAGGGTTGGAATTGATGTTGTCTGGTGCAGTGGGATCAGCAGAGATCACCTAGCCAGTTGCAGGCTGGCTGTTTGGCTGGGTCGCTTGTGGGAATCCTTTAGGGGGGTTGTTTTCACATTTCTGATTCCCCGAGTTGCTACAGCCAGAGGGCACCGTAACAGAAGAGTTCTCTGTCAGTGGGCTTTCTGTTACAGAGTTAATTTGGTGAGACTGGGTTAAGTGCACCCCAATCTGACATGTTTAATACCAAGCGCTGATCCTTACTGTCTGTTCTAAGACCTTCACAGAACAATTGCACTAGCTGGAAAGTTTTTGGAAACCAACGATAATCCACTACACTGGTGTCACAATAGCTTGAAATAAGAAACTCATCTTGGTCACCTGGCACCTGGTCCATGGAGAATGTGTCAGTCTTGCCTAAATTGTAATTGGGCCAACCAAAACCAAAAGTTTGAACACTGATCTTTTGAGTTTCTGGGAGGAAAGAAATCTGTCCTCTTTAATTTTTGTTAAAAACTGGAAATTTATCTCCTAACATGTCATCAATTCCAAGGCATCCAGCCTGTCTTTTGACTGTTCAACTGCCATGCATTTCCAAAATTCTTTACTGTCTAAGCTGGTCTTTCATTGGCTCGTACAAGCATTCTAGCTGTGACCAAACCCAAAAGCATTGTGGGTACCCCCACAGTTTGGTCCTCAGTGCTCCACCTGTTCCCTCATCTTAGCTAACATTTGTGTTGTTGTTTGCCTTCTGAAGGTTTTCTACACCATCAGACCAGCTTTATCCATACACAATTTGACAGACGACCATCTAAGGTAGTCCTGCACACCAGCATGAAGGTAGAGCTTCTTCCAGCCCTCACGGACAACTACATGTACCTCCTCGTTGATGAAGAAACCAAGGAGGCTGCTATAATTGATCCTGTGCAGCCCCAGAAGGTACTCTTCTCAAATGTCTTCCTTTCTGCTTGTTCCAGTGGTTTGTCATATGTACACAACACTATTTAATTTCTCAGGTTCATATCTGGAGAATTTGAATTTACCTCTTCAGATTTTTGGAAATCAAAATTCACTATTGAATCCCTGACTTCTATTTATTTTTTTCTTATAGGAGATGGCTAAGAAAGTTGGAATGTGGCAGCAGGTTTATTTGTGGAGAGGCAGGCATGCCTAGTCAAAAAATGGGAAGCAAGGAAAGTAATTAGAATGTGAAACTTTAGAATTCATGGAAGTGAGCTGATCTCTAGTTGCAGCCTAGTCTCCTAGATTGTACTGAGACTACGTGTCTGTACATCAGCAATGTTATCTTCTCATTTGTCCTTATCACCAGCACTGTTGGGATAATCTTGTCTTATGAACTAGTGGTTGACTTGTTCTTCTTTTGGGGACATGTTTTGGCAAGCTGCCCTGCTCCAGAATTGGCATCAGGGTTAGTATTTTCCCTTTCTTCTCCACTTGTACAGGTTCTGGATGCTGTCAGAAAGCACGGTGTGAAATTGACCACAGTTCTCACAACACACCATCACTGGTAACCCTTTTTCCATTCAGTCAACCAATGACTTGAGCCTGGGATGTGAAAATGATGTTGTGGGATCAAGAAGAGGTTTCCTCCTCCCTCTAGGGTGCCAACCAGAGTCAGAGGTCAAGGGCCATAACGTTTTCTTTGGGATGATTTGGGAACTCTTTGCACAACAAAGTTCAACCAGTTACCTTCCTATTCACCTGCCATGGCTTCCCATTCAAAGAACCATAAGAATTTCCCTTCTTTGGAGTGAAATGAGCTTCTAAGAAAAAACAGTTGGCCCCCTGAAGAGCAACAGTTATTCAGAGGGTTTGGAGGAAGCTGTGGCAGATGAAGCAGCTTGGATTGGATGTTGTTCTGGAACCAAACTTGTAGTCTACATGGAACCCATGGCCAAGTTTTGTGTGCTTTCAGCATATTTTTGGAATTAAGGATGGGTTTTCCTCTTTAGTCAAACTGTACAGGGTGCTCCTAATTTTCTCACCTCCACCTGAGCCTTTTGCTCAGCGATCACAGCACCTGCACCTGCCTCGTTTTGCTCTGCACCTGTTCTCTATTACTGGCTCATGCCATGGTCTACATAGCAGGAAGTTGATGTTAGACACCCAGGTAGGACACAGTGCAAGAATCCATTTCCACTGGATACTATTTGATTGTTGTTTCGTGCAACAGACTGCAGGGTAAAGCTGAACGAGTTGCATTCAGTGAAAACAAAAGTTCATGGAATGATAGGTTTGAAAGAAACTGGAGTGGAATGACAGGTCTGCATGAAAGAGAACGCGTCTGGTGTGTTTGCATAGCCTCCAAAGTCTGACATTTTGGCCTTTCTAGGGACCATGCTGGTGGCAATGAGAAACTTGTAAAGATGGCGCCGGGGTTACAAGTGTACGGGGGAGATAGCAGGGTTGGAGCCCTCACCCAGAAAGTCTCTCATCTTATGTCATTTCAGGTAAAAAAAAAAAAGTGGGAGCAACCTATCCACCCAACCCCCATCTGAAATGCGTGCTCCATCAAAGCATTATAGCACATGAGTGCCCAGTGCATGGCCACCCCCAGCCCCTTGTGTGTGGCAGCTCTCTGCTTGAGGCACATCATCCATCTGGCTTAATGCCTGAGGCCTTTGCTCAAGCATGTAACCATATCCTGCACATGGAAGGGGTTTCTGGTTCTGCTCCAGACCACTGCTTTGCCGGACCAGTCTGCCACCTGCATGGAGCTGCCACAGGGAAGAGAGAGCGGGAAGCATCCACGGCGAGCTGGGCAGTCCTGCCGCGAGGCCTTTGTAAAGATGGATGGCGGCCAGCACCTCCTGTAGGAACTGTGTGATGCATCAAAATAGGGAAAAACTCCCCCGTGATCCCAGTGCCTTCACTGTACTGGCTTTATCCTTTCTGCCCATAAATTGCTTTCCTGCAAATAATTGTGCACAGTCAAATGGAAGTTTGCATGTTACCCTCAGAGAGACCTGATGTGTGTCTTGTGTTCGCTGCCCTGCAAGCGAAGTGCGGAATGTGCTGCGGCCCTCGTTGGTCCCAACTTCTGCCAGAACTTCCAGAAGGAGCAGGAAAGTGATTCTCTGTGTGTGTGTACAGGCTGGCATTTTTGGCAGGGGGACACCCACGCCAAATTAGATGGGATGCCGTTCGTGCAGCTGGCCCTTGCGTGCTTACTTTGATCCCCTGAGAGCAGCTGGGTGCCAGCGGGAGGGAGAGACTCTGCGACCAGGTTGGGGCAGGGGCAGAGGCTGCAGGCAGGGTTGGATCCACCCCCACCCTGCGCACACATGCACACGTGTGAGCACAGACGTGCACATACACACTGCTTAGTCCTCATTCAGATCACACTGCTATTTAATGAAGAAAAAGCAAGCGGAAAGCGGCCAGTTGCCCAGTTACCTGTGCAGCTAGTTTGGCCCCAGCCATAACGAAGAGGTTGGCCCCAGCGCCAAAGTGTCCGCCTGGAATACCGGCTGTGGCTCTCCCAGCATGGCCATGGCTGGCTGCAGGCACTCCCGATTATTTCATGTGTGTGCCAGGTTAGAGAATGTGGGCACAGGGCGTTTATTTTTTGAGACTAAACAGTTTGTCCTGTGTGTATACACCTGTCGGCTTAATTTTATACCAAGGTAATGGCAATGCGTATTCCATCTCCATTTTGTGTGTATTTATGAAAGCTATTTCTGTCGTGCCAGCGCCTGGGGAAAGAGCTGTGAGGCCTGAAGCCCGCCTGGCCATTCCCTGGCTCCGCATCGCATCCTTCAAAGCCCTTGGGGATGGTTTCTCCGTGGGTCTTCCATGCACCCGGGCAAAGCACTCTGGTAGCTTGTCCCAGAAATGAGGCACTCTTCTCCCCAGCTGCTCCCCGGGTGGCCCGTTCGCTTTCTTTTCGGACAAGTATCAGGCTGCCGTCTCAGAACGGCTGCTTTTTCGAGGAGTGACTTGATGATGAGGTTTTGCAGCGGGATAGGCTGCCGGTGGATGGCTCAGCAGGCCGCTGTGGCGCGCTCGCGTCAGCCTCCTGGAGGATCTTTCTCGCACGTCTTTGCCACCCAGCCAGCGGGGCTTCGCGGTGTGCTGACAAAGGGTGCGCCCGCGGCGCATTCCAGCCGGGCTGCCGTAACTGCTTTAACCAATGACTGGAGCTTTTCTCCCTTTGCTAGGTGGGCTCCCTGAATGTAAAATGCCTTGCAACCCCCTGCCACACCTCGGGACACATCTGCTACTTTGTGACTAAGCCGAACAGCTCGGAGCCCCCGGCTGTCTTCACAGGTGAGGCTTCAGGCGGGCTGTGGGGGCTCACAGGCGGGTGCGGCTCTGCCCTGGCAGGCGTGCGCCTCCTCCGCCTGGGGCTCCTCTTTGGCTTGCCGCTTGCTGCTCCAGTGAAGGAGCTTCTGAGAGGCCCAGATCCCACAAATCGTGCAGCGATTTGGTTTTGTGGGGCGGGGCTGTTCCCTCTGCCCTTTGGGTTTCATCAAATGCGTTCAACTGGTTTGGTGCCTGCCTGACTTTCTGATTTGTCAGTTGGCTTCATGACTGTCTTACTGGATTTGCATGCCACTTTCTCAAGAGGGTGCTCTCCAGCAGTCGTGGAACTCATTTCATAGTCCTTTTGCAGGTATACCAGAAATGCTACCCTAAACAAATCTGTGTCCATATCACCCCTAACAAGGGCTCCCTTCTTTTGTCAGTCCCCCGCCCTCCCACCCACACCTTCTCCAGAATTCAGGTGAAGACCTACCCCTGTCCTCCCCCAGGCTCTGCAGGTGCTCATTCTCACGTACTCCGAGCAAAGCCTCCCCCTCAGCCACCATAGCCCTGCTCCTGAGCACTTCCTTGGCCACCTAACCCTCTGCCTTGCACTCCTCCAGAACCCCTTCTGCTGGTGTCTCATCCCTTTGGATGTCTGGTGCAGCACCTACCACATTCCAAGTGCCGATAAACACGCAGGGGCCGCTGCTTCACTGCTCCTTACTTTCAGTCAAGGCTGCCTGCAATGCAGCTCGCCGCTTTCCATTTCTAACATGGTATGTTCTTCCCTCACCAATTTAGGGGACACCCTGTTTGTGGCTGGCTGTGGAAAGTTCTTTGAAGGAACCCCCGAGGAGATGTACAGAGCCCTGATTGAGATCTTGGGACGACTCCCTCCTGAAACGGTACTGCACCAACGGGTTTGGTGGGGCAGGGGTGGAAGAAGACAGCTAACAGCAGGTTCAACCATCATTCCATTTCCACAGGCGGCCCTGGAAATCGTTGTGGTGGCGGGGGCGGGGGGGCGCTCGGGATTAGTACCCAACAACTCTCTTGACACTTGTTCATCTGCAGGATTCTCAGGAGTTTTGAGGGAGGTCAAGCTGTGCTGAAACCCTTGGTGTCTGGCCATCTTTCCCAGCCCTTGTGCCCTTGCACATGTCGGTTAATTCCAAACTGCCAAATGCAAAAGTGCCTGTCTTTTCCCAGTAAAAGAAGCTTTTGCAGCAGAATACAGGGAGCGGGCATGCATGGACCCATTGCTTCCGTCTGCGGTACTTGTCGACGCGTTCCCCCGTCCTCGGCATGACCCTCTTCCGGCCTTTACGGTGAATGCAGAGGAGACAGCGCTGTTTCTCCACTCCAGGTGGAGATGGGCTGCAGGAACCCGGGAGCCGTGAGACCCCCCTTCCTGCTTTTAACCCAGATGCATCTGTGATTCAAGTCGGGGGGCACAGCAGCCAGTGCTGGCTGCTTATGATTAAGTTTGCCTCTTCTTCTGCTTAAAATGTGAAACGTATCTTCTTCAAGAGTCCTCAGACTAGTTAATAGTGGAATATAAGTTGAATGAATGAATGGATCTTAGAACACATTAAGGGGATCTCGCCACGTTGGCCAAATAGCACAAGTTAAAGACCTGGGATCTTTTCCTCTACAAGCAACAAAGTCGTTACAAAGATGCCGCCGGACGGCTTTTCCTGGGAAGCCCTTCCCTGCACGGCCAGGGATTTTGGCTCTCCGCTGGAGAGTCCCTGGGCTTGCGAGCAAGGCCAGGCTGGCTCACCTGGAGGTGCGAGATGCCCCGGCGGCCCAGCACGTGCCACGAAGGGCATCCCGTCTGGATGGTGCACCGACTAGCACCGCCGCGGCTGATGCTGAGGAGGAGAGTGCTGTCCCTGGGGCGGGGACTGGTGCACGGTGGGGGCACTTGGCCCCCTGATCCCCGCGATCCCCGCCGCTTCCTTAACCTTCAGCTTTGCAGCCTGCCCAAAACCTCAGGACTGGGCTTTGAGCAGTCGTGCTTTGATTTCAGGGACTCATAACTCTCCTTCTGCTTCTTTCCTTCCTAGAAAGTCTACTGTGGCCATGAATATACCATCAACAATTTAAAGTTTGCCCGGCACGTGGAACCCAACAGCAGTGCAATCCAGCAAAAACTCGCATGGTCAAAGGCAAGATCGGGGTTTCCGGGGAGTCCCCATTTCCTTCCACATCCGCTGAGAGCTTGATCTTGCCCCAGTGGCATCAGTACGTGGGTGGACCCCCTGCAACCCAAGGGGCCTTTGGCCCCTTCCAGAAGCCCCCTGCAAGGGAGCAGTTTGGACTTCTCCCAGGAGCTACCGGTCGCTTTCCCAGCAGGCTGCGGCTTAGGGAAGACAAGAGAAAGAAGGAAGCAGGGCGGCCAGGGCAATCCGTGCAGCTCCCGACTGGTTACTGCACCCTTCCACGGGAACAAAGTCCCCTGCCCCTTGTGGGGGAATGTTGGTCTGCTGTGGGGACAGTGGGGGCCTCCTTACTTGGGGTCAGCCTCTAAATATGGGACCACATGTTGTGTTGAACCACAACTCCCATGAGACACGGGCATTGGCCATGCTGGATGGGGCTGATAGGAGTGGCAGTCCAAAATCTGGAAGGCTTTGGGTTGCCTCCCCCTTTCTTCAGTTGATGCAGAGAGGCCGGCCGGCCCACAAATGGGAAGGTGGTTCCCAGGAAGGTGCCGTGCTCTTTGCAGCATGGCCGCACCGCGCCTGGTTCCCCTGCGCAGCACCCAGGCACCGTGATCCGAAGCATGGAGCGCTGCAGGGCTGCAGGTGCAATGGGATAAAATCCCACCTGATCTCCTTAAGTAGAAGCGCAAGAGGCTGGCGTGGCTTCCCTCCCTCCCTCCCTCCCTCTCTCTCTCGTAAATGGAAGGCAAACATTTAAGGACGTGGGGCTGGCGGTTTTCAGTATCCAAAGCATTTCTAAACACACTTATCTTATTTCACCAGGCAAAATATGACAGTGGAGAGCCGACCATCCCATCAACCATTGGCGAAGAGTTCACGTACAACCCATTCATGAGAGTGAGGTAACAGTTGTGTGTGGATGACCTGGGGTGGTGTCCTCGTGACATGAGCGTTCAGCATCTGAGAGGAGCGCTCCCTCATTGCTTGGGCTCACATGTAACAATTAGGTTACTGATCGTTTTGAAAACTGTTGATAGCATTGCATAAAACTAAGCATATGCACTGAGAAACATTTTGATCAAGTGCACAGAACAGTTCTTAGAAAGGTTCCAGAATTTGAGCAAACCCGTTGAAAAGTCTGCTCTGAAGTCTTCAGCCCTCACCTTAACCAGGGACTCCCCCCACTGCTGAGGGAAGGCATTTCACGCCATAGGATAGCATAGCTTGCTTCTCCCTTTGGAAAAACCTTCTTAGCACCATAGAAACAATAGGCTGGGACCACAATTCGCAGACCCTGTTAGTGACACTCCTCCTCTTCTTCCTCCTTTATGGTGGAAAAAGGCTGACAGAAGTGGTAGGAAAATAGGCTTGCGTCCTTGGCCAAAATTCCACGAGAACCACTTTACCTGAAAGCACCAACTCAGTCACCTTTTGTGGTCCTAATTGCGGCAAATTCAGGTGCTGCCTCATCTTTCTCGTGCACCCTCGTCTGCTGCGTGGGGTGTGTTGTGTGTCTGAGACGGAGGCGGAAGGGCACGGTCCCTGGGATGCAGGCAGTGTTGGTGTAGGGGCCCCATTTCCAGGGCACCACATAACCTGTCCCCCACAACCCCTCTATTGGCAGAGAGGCAACGGTGCAGCAGCATGCCAGGGAAACAGATCCCATCCGGACCATGGGAGCCCTCCGGAAAGAAAAAGACCACTTCAGAGTGCCAAAGGAGTAAACTCCACCGGGATGCTTGGCTGCTTTTGTCCGTAACTGATTTAGTTAAGGAAGCTGAAGATGCATTGCTGTGTTTTGTTAAAATTTTGTTAAGTAATTTTATTTTTGTCCTAAAAGGAAAAACAAACCAACAAAGCACTTTCTTTGCTCTTAATGGAGATGTTCTTTATGCTATTTAAAAGATGTTAAAATCTAATTATTCTTGTAATCTGAATTTCAACCAGGATGTAGAACTGGCTCTCTTTATTTTTCAGTAATACATGAAAAACGACTGTGGATGTGAATTTGGAAAGTTGCCCTAATTCTCTTGCTAGGACAAAATCCGGATGAGCTCTGCCCCCGCATTTGGGGTGTCTCTGAATGCACATCCGGGCTTTAGTTGGAAAGCTGAGCAGAGCCCCTTGCTTTCTCGATTGCTTCTCATGACGTAACAAGCAAGCGAATTTAGGGCACAGAACTTTGCATGCTTGGACAGGCAGGTGCCCTGCAGCCGGGCTGGGATATGCTGGGAGTTCTGGGGGTTTCTCTGTCTGCCTAAGCATGCAATGCACGGCACTCCACGGCCATTGCGCTGTGCACACGGATGGCTGCAGAGATTTTGGAGCCTGAGGAGGAACTGACCACCCCTTCGCCCCTTGTCCCCGTATCTCTGTGCAGAGGAAAGATGCAATTTCTGATAGCAGTAGAGTTTATTTAGACATGCACTTTTGAAAAATAAGTTTCAGCCCTTTTTAAGTGTCATGGTTCCCAACCAAGGAACTCTGGGATCTGTAGGGAGTGGACTGAAACTTGAAAGGGATTTAAAGTTAGACATGTCCCTTCTCTGTCTGAAGGCCACTATTGCTTATTAACCCTTCAGCATGAACAAGCGTTTAATAACCTGCTGGAATGGTCATTCCCTGCTGATTCAGCTAATGCCTTCGTGCAGACATGCAAAAGAGCAAAAGAGCGACTGACAGGGCCAGAGCACGGAGGAGTGCCAAGCTGCAGCGGGCTTTGAGGCCCCCTTGGCTTCCACACCTGGCCCTGAGCCCCCAGAGCAGGGCCCTGTGGGGGGGAGGGGCCCCAGCACGCAGTGCTCCAGGTCTTGGAGGGATTCCGGAAGTGAGGCTCGCACCGATCGCAAAAGGAAAGGCGACGTGTGGGGCCCTCCCCCCCACTGCAGTTGCGTGGGGCCTGAGCCCCTGCCTGCCTCTTTCTTGCACTTTGCACAGAAGGTGCTGGAACAGCGTACAGGGAGCGAGTTTCCGTGTCGCCCTTTTTGAGTCTTGTTTGCTGCCAGAAAGGAGGAATGTTTTGCTTTGGTGGGAGAACATCTTACGAGATACTCGGCCCGTTTGCAGGCTGCAACGCAACCGGAACTAGCCACTTCGTGCTGCACCTGGCATGAAACGGCTCTGCTGTCAGTATGCTTATGTGCGCTCTGCGGCCATGTGCGGGTGCCGGGGCAGCAAGAAGCGGGTGGGCCCAGCGTAATGATGCTTCCCTGCCCAGAGAGGGACTTCAAAAACAAAACTGCTGCTGGCCAACATTGTGCAGATTTTGTTTCAAATAGAGGCTTGTGTCCGCTCGGTGGTCAATAAACATATCTTGCACTAAACTGCGGTTCCGCCTCTGATCCATGGAGTTATGGCTTCTGCCGAGTGGCTGGTGTCTACGCTGGCCGAGCTGAGAAGAAAATGTTCTTGCATTATAGGAATATTTGTGCATTCTTCTTTTGTTTACAGCATCAGGTATTTATCATCAGATATTCCTGTAAGAAGACAGTGGCTTTTCACTGCAACCGCCTTCCCCAACCTAGCGTCCTCCACGGCTGGCTGGCTGGCTGGCTGGAGGATGCTGGGGACGGCAGCTCTAATACAGCCGGAGAGCATCTGGAAGGCTGACCTGATCCTATATGGATTCCCGATTTAGATAGACTGTGCTGAAAGGTGTGCATTTGAATTGTTTGAAGAAAGCGAGCATGCAACCCCACATTGTGCACTCAGAGTTGCCAGACGTGTGTCTGTTCTGCAATTTTAGTTTTTGCCGCATCCAGAGGTGCCTGCAGTCACCTGCCGATTCGCCCCCAAAGGACCCGGGAGCTGTTCTGCACGAGCAGAAAGCAGTCTGCAGCTTTGCACTTCGTGTTTAAATGGAGCCACTGTTTAGCTCTCAGGCCTTTGCCTGCTTGGCACCCGAGTTCTCTGCTTGGGTCGACAAGCACAGTTCAGGAGTCCTTGTAACATGCAGAGGCAGTTGGGAACAGCACCTCTCGGAAGAGCATGTCTGCTGTAAGACGGTGCACGCATGGGTACACGCACACACATGCACCGTCGGCATCTGGGGCAGTGGCAGGGTTTGGCCTTGCCTTCGCCCCTCTCCCTGGGGAAAGGCTGGCCTTCCTGTGGCTTTGAAAGTTGTGAAAAGCCCCAGAGAGAAGGATACAAGGTAGTTAGGAAGGAGCGAGCGTGGCTGGCTTTGTTGCACATAAAATTGCTGCAGCCTTTTAATCTTGCAAGTTACAATGGAAGGTCACTTTCCTTTCTGTTGGTCCTCCTTCCTTTAATGTCAGCCTGAAGAAGTAACAATCCCGGAGGGGCGTGTTTTCGCTGCCCTTTGATCTGGAGCAAGCAACCAGCCGGACAGGAAGTGCTGCAAGCAGAGCAGACCCTGGTCCCCGTGGTCCAGCATCTTCCGGACAAGGGCGGACAGCTGGGGACGGAGCCCAGCCTTGGTTCCCTCTGCCTGCCTGCCAGCGCCCCTTGCTGTGCCTGAGCCCGCCCTTTTCTATTCCTGTCCGGAGGAATTTCTCAACCCTCCTTTTGAAGCGTTGGCGAGCAAGCCTGTGTTGTCCTGCTGAGTTCTTCCCCAGTCTCCACATGGGCAGTCCTCTTAAGAGATGCCTGAGCCCTTCTCGGGTGTTCCCGCTCGAGCTCTTCGGGCAAGGGAAGCAACCCCGCCGTTGGCGCGCTCCTCCCCAGAAAGGCTGGCCAGGGCTGTGCTGGAGCCGTTCCAGCACTGGGAGAAGGCCCCTTGCTCTCCCCGGCTCCTAAACCTGCTTATCTGTGCTGTTCGCACGCCACACTTAGTCATCTGTGCGTTGCATCGCAAATGCTTCCTTGCTCCACTGCAGCCCTGCCCTGAGAAATAGTTCTTTACCCGTTAGACGTTGATTCCGCCCCATTAGCCGTCAGACTCCTTTATGCACCTTTCCGGTATTCTGGGCTCCGATTCCCAGCCAAAGGTCGCCGTCCCAAGCCCCGAAGCGCCGCGCCGAGTCGAGCTTAGGGGCGCCGCGCCAGCGCCCGGAGCAGCCGCGGCCGCGCGCCTTCCCCTCGCCCTGCGCTCAGCGGCCGCGAGTCCCGCGGAGCAGGGCGTCCCGGAAGGCCCTTCGCATGCCGCACGCCATGTCGGAGCTGTGAAGGCGGGGCGGGGGGAATTTCCCCAGAAAATGCCTAAGGAAACGGATTGTTCCAGGAAAATGGGGGGGGGGCTGTTCCCCCCGGACCTTCGTATCATTAGCCGGTGGCCACAACGGCATCGTTCGTCGCGCAGCAGTACCGAGGGCCCTTCCCCGCGCAGCGCCCGCCCTCCCGTGCACCGGCTCCCTACCGAAAAGGGGCTTTTTCCGGAGACGGCGGCAACTGCGACGACCTCTTGAGGAAGGCTCCTCGGCCCGACGAGCGGGCGCCCTTGCGGGGAGGCTCTCCGCAATGAGGGGTTGTTACCGCGTGCAGGAGCTCATCCTGCCGGCAGCCCTCTTACTTTCAGGAGAAGCGTGGTCCTGGGCAGACACGCCACCTGCCTCGCAGCCGCACCTGACCGCTTTCTCCCCCGGTCCTTCCCCTGTTCAGCTGGTGGGCATCACCCGAGAAGAAGGTGTCACTCTGAGAGCAGCCCTGGCAGCTCGCCACCACGGCAGCGGAGCCTCGGCGGGGACAGGGTCGCTCAAGGCGGGGGCGCTGGGGCCTTGCGAGCCCGAGGAGGAGGACGGGTGTCAGTTCTTCCGTGGCGTTTTCAACAGAGCCCCCCCCCGCCCCGCTTTCTCTCAAGGGATCATGCCCGAGGCAATGAGGAGCTGGCGAAGTTGTATCCCAACCTGGAAGTCTGCGGGGGGGGGGGGCGAGCGGGAGGCGCTGACCCATCCGGTGAGCCACAACAAGGAGCTAAAGGTAAGAAGCGGCAAAGGGATGGAACGAGACACACCGCACTCGCCATACCTGTTTTGTCCCCCCTGGGTGGATATCCTTGGCTCCTAGGAATTGTGGGAAGTCCAGTGGCAGGACTATGCCACTGTGATAGAGCCCTGCTGAGAAGGAGCCCTGCCTGAAGCTGTGGAGAGTCACTGCACATCCAGGGTGCGGCGGGGGGGGGGGGGGGAGTTGGGCACCTGCTTTGCCTGGCCAAGGTCCCAGGTCCCTGGCAGCACCTTCAGGTAAAGAGGGACCAGGTAGGAAGACCACTCTCTGCTTGGGATGCTGGAGAGTCATCCACATGTGGACTGTACGCGGTTAGATGGACCAGTAGCCTGGTCCTAGCAGAGGGCAGCTTCCTGTGCTCCTTTGGATGCAGGTACCATCCAAATCAGTGGCGCCAGATTGCCTGTGCCAGCCTGTGGCAACATTGCCCCGGGTGCTGCGCGTTCCTCAGCCCAAGATGGGCCGTGGACAGCTTCCGCAGTTGCCTTCTGTTAGCAGCAGGTGCCCGAGGTGCTTGCGCTCCCCAGTTCCTTTCTTCTCAGACAGAGTTGGAGAGGTGGGCTGTGCCACAGCCTGGGCCGGTGGGAAGGGGGCTTGGCTTGGACCATGCACTTCTGAGAGCGGCTCTTTTCCATGCTTAGGGGACACTTTGCTTACTGGAGGCTGCGGGCAAATCTTCGAAGGAACGGCTGAGCAGATGTACAAGAACCTGGCTGAAGTCCTGGGTGCGCTGCCCCAGGAGACGGTGAGCTGCCACCCATTATGCCTCAGCAGCCTGCTCAGCACCGAGACGGAGCCCAGCAGCCTGCGGAACTTGACGTTGAACTGGTGTCACTGCAGGAGGTTGGGGGCGGGAGGAGCGATAAGAGTTGCTGGCTTGGCATTAATCCGGAATGATGGGCCTTCTCAGGAAGGCCTTGGGTCAAAGGCTACAGTGGAAACATAATGCCTAAGGCAAGCCATGCCAGATCAGACCGCCTAGTCCAGCGCTCCATGCACATGGGTGCTACCCAGCTGCCCACTGGGTCTCTCCAGCAGGATGGGCACAGACCTCCACCTGCCCAGCTCCTCGCACCTGGCGTCTGCCGGCAGGCCCCCTCTGGGAAGGAGGGAGCACGCGGCCAGCATGGCTAGGAGCCACTGGTCGCCTCCTCCCCCGTGAAACTGCCCATCCAGATGGGCAACCGTTACCACTTCCCTAGCAAGGAATTCCACAGCTTCCCTGACCACGGTGCAAAGAAGGACTTGCTTTCGCTGTCCCAAACCTCCCCGCAGCCAGTTCCACGCATGGGCCACACATCCCCTCTGAGGGCAACAAGCAGCCTGGGGGAGGGGATTTGGGGGGCAAAGCTGGCGCAGGAGCAGGACCCCAGACCACGGCCCTGCAGATGTTCTCCTTCAAAGCACGGAAGGAATACAGAGCCCTTTCCGTTCCGTTCCTTTTGCAATCATAATTAAGGTGTGCTGGTGTTTGACCCCAAGTGGCCACAGAAGGGGCAAAGCCGCTTCATTCCCTCCGCTTACTGCCTTCTCCTCGGCTGGGGGTTTCCAAGCCCTCCGAGCCAGAAACATTCCTCCGCACGGTGCAGTCAGGCCTGGCCAGTTACCACCGGCCGCCTCTGCTCTACCTCCCCTCATCGCAGCGGGCATGGGTCAGGCATCGCAACTCACTTCCACAGCAGCCAGCTTCCCGGATCAGATGTAAACCTGGACCTTAAACCTTACAGCAGACGCACCAGTGGCTAAGGCAAAGTCGGTCTGTCAAGCCTCTCTCCCAACCCTCCCTCCCTCCCTCCCTCCCTCCATGAACACCAGTCCCAGCAACTGGGAACACAGGGCTGGGCTAGAAGGGAAGACAGACCTTTGATTCCCAATAGCTGCAACCTGAACGCTGTTTTTCTTGGCAGAAAGTGTTCTGTGAGCACGAATACACAGCTCGGAACTTGAAATTTGCCCTGAAGGTGGAACCGGAGCATGAAATTGTCAAGGCAAAAGTAGGTTACTGCGTCAATCCTGCCCTGATATCCCCAAAGCAGAGTGTGTGGATACCTGGGCAGAACATGAGCCGCTCCCAGATGGGGCTGTTTGCCCAACCAACCAAAAGGCACACGCGGTTCTTCCATCTTTCCCCTATACTTGATTACTTTTTCTGGTTAAAAGAAGACAGAGAAACTGATGGGGAAACGGAAGGGCTGCAAATGGGAAGTTACGTCTAGACCCCCCCACCCCTCTTAATATTCCATGTTTGAGGCAGAGCACCTGCTGGGTACGGGCCTTGCGCCCACCTAAAAGGCTGGGGGCCCAGCAGGGACCGTCCGCGGCACTGGCTGGCTTGCGGCTCCATGCCGGGCACCCGTGCCTCGCATCGAGGGCCCCGGCCTCGGGGTCTCACTCGGAGGACCTGGCTACAGAGGTTGGGCCAGATCTGCCAAGAGGGCAGCTCAGCTCGCCTGCCCACAGGATCACTGCACAATGGGCCCCGGCACCTTTTCCTGAAGTGACCTTCCAGGAGTGATTTGCCCAAAGTGCTGTGGCACTGCCTGGCAAGTCATAAAGCTTGTTTTGGTGTCGAAGGCCCTAAGTCCTGCTGGCAGAAGCAGTTCAGTGGGACACGCCTGGGCTAACCAAGAGGGTGTCCTGCAGAGGAAGAGAAATCCAGCCCTCATGTTCTCTCCCCACCCACTTCGGACTTCCTTCCTTCCTTCCCCTCCATCCAGTGGGAGAACGCGCCACCCGCCAGGGGAAAAGCCGAGCAGTTGGGCTTTTGCTCCCGAAAGGGCTGCCGCTACAGTGGGGCCCTTCCTTCCCCACAGCTGCGAGAGGATGAAGACCTCCCCACTGTGCCTTCCACGCTGGCAGACGAGTTCCTCTACAACCCCTTCCTTCAGGTCCTGTGAGTGGGTGCGTGTGTGCAGGAGACAGGCAGGGGAGGGGAGCGGGGAGGACTGGACTACAGGGCTTAAAAGCTGTTGCAGTTCTTGCATTTTGCTAATATTGCGGGCATTGGTAATGCTTATATAAATTTATATACTGCTTACCCCACCAAAAGCCATCTTCAAGCAGTTTACAGAATCAGGAATTACAATGTCATAGTAAATGCAAAAATCTGTTGGTTCGAACGTTTAGAACATTTAAAAGCTAAAAGCACAAGGTAATAAAGGAGCAACACAGATCATTCTGGGAAGTCTTGGGGGGGAAAGGTGGGAACTAAATGGCCCCTGTCTAGCTTCCTTTCTGTTTCAAGGGTGCAATCCAGTTCATGTTTACACATAAGAAAGTCTTGCCGTCTGCAGCGCTCCTCAACAAGCAGGGCCGGCTGGGGCACGGTGGGAGTTGTAGGACTTTTTCTGCCTCAACATGCATGGGATTGGATCCTCGGCTTGCATGTAAAATGTTGCGCCCTTCAGGTTGGTGGGAGGCAAGCAGGAGCCTCCCCTCTGATCTTTTCAGCATCCGGTGCTGACACAAGAGGCGCAGCATTTGAAGCATGCGGCAAGCCAGAGACTTCCCAGGCAGGGCAGGGCAGGGCAGGGCAGAAATGTGCAGCACCACACCAAGCTATGCGGGGATAAGCCCCAAGCACTCTGTGAAGATAAGGCACCAGCATTGAGGGAGCAGTGGGAGGCAGCCGGGCTGTGCAAGCCCGGTGCTCTGGGCTTGTCTGGGCTCTGCTGGCATTCCAAGGGCTGAGTGCAGCCTGCTGCCTGGCTTTTTCACTGGACTTGCAGACCACCCCTAATTGAAGTTCACCAGGCAGTGCACAACATGTTGAAAAAATAAAACAGAACAATAAAGCAGAGGGAAATGAAATACAATGCAGCATTGGAGAACGAAGCCATTCCAGTATGTAAAAGTGGGTTAAAACCAGCTCGAAAAGTGGCTCTTAAATGCCTGGGAGAATGAAGGGGTGTTTGCGTGGCGCTGCACAGGCAGCCGGCAGGTATCTGGGGAGAGCGTCCCACGGAGTGGGTGCCAGCCTGAAAGGCCCTCCCGCCTGGGAAAGGGCCTCGCGGGGTCTTGTGCTGGGAGCTGCTGCGGCTGAGGGGAGGTGCCGGTGGGGGAGCTGCAGCACACCTGTGGCCCCAGGCCAGGGAGGGTGGCCCTGGGTGGCCCTGCAGTTCCCCTCACATCTGCGTGCGACCTGACTGGGCCCGACCCTCTTCCAGGGAAGAACCCGTTCAGAGGTTCACTGGCAAGGTGGACCCGACCGAGGTCGTCGCCGCTCTTTGCAAGGCCAGGGACAGCTCCCGGAAGCCCAGGGAGAGGCTGAGCCCGCAGGCCACTCTGGCACTGGAACTCGGGCTCTTTGATCCACTCCTGGAGAAGAAGTGAAGCTGCTGGAGGAGAGCATGCGTGTCCGGTGGGAGCCTGGCCTTTTATGCCAACAGGGAGGGCTGCAAGGTGCCCTGCAGCTGCAGGGGGTTCTGGGCAAAGCAGAGCCAGTTGTGCAGCTACCAGAACTACTTCAGCTCCTCCTAAAGCTGGGGGGCATCGCGGAGTCTCCCCATTTTGGTCTTCAGCTCTTAGCAGCCACCTGTTGCCGTCGTTCCAGCACCTCTGAACCGGGCTGCTCTGGCTGAAACGTGTCCCTCCTGCCATCCTGGCTGCCTGCAGCAAGGAGGGGCAGCCTCCCCGGCCAGTCTTCTGTGATAAGCAGCACCGCCTGCACCAGGAGCAGCTCGGGCCAGTGCGGTGCAAAGAGCCAAGCCGTGGCCCCGCATTCTGTGATGTGGGAGCGAGGAGCAAGCAGGGCTGTGCGAAAAAACCTGGCCAGGGGATTCCAGAGGGAGTGTCAGATGTGGCGCAGTGCACAAGCTGCAGCTGCACAGGACTGGGCACCCAACGAGCCACACGGAGGGAAAGCGGGGGGTAGTGCAGAGTTGTCCACTCACGAGGCCCTCGGAGAGCTGCCCTGGTTTTCTGTCAGTTTAATTAAAAGAGCTTTTACGCACAACCAAGAACTGCATGCGCTGTGGTTCAAGGGAGTGCGTCCTCCACAAGGAAGGGACGTGTCAGCTGCCCCCCGGGCTTGTCGGTGCTGTTGTTAAATGCCAGGTTGGTCCATAATAAATCTGTCCTCATCCACGATTTGATTGTGAATGAGGGGGCCGACCTGGCTTGTATCACCGAGACCTGGGCTGGAGAGGGGGGGGATGTCTCCCTCTCACAACTTTGCCTGCCCGGGTACCTAATTCAGAACCGCCCACGCCCGGAGGGGAGGGGGGGTGGCTCTAGTTTATCGGGCTTCAATTTCCCTTGTGGGGCTTCCTGTTCCCTCGAGACCGGGGCTGGAGTGCCTCCACTTGGTGTTGGGCAACCGAGACAGATTGGGGATTCTGTTGGTGTACCGTGCACCCTTCTGCCCAACAGACTCCTTGCCTGAGCTGACGGAGGTCGTCTCGGACCTGGTGTTGAAGACCCCCAGGATGGTGGTCCTGGGGGACTTCAATCTCCATGCCGAGACAGCTCTTACCAGGGTGGCTCAGGACTTCATGGCCTCCATGACGACCATGGGGCTGTCTCAACACATCATCGGCCCAGCCCATGAACGTGGACATGCTCTGGACCTGGTTTTCTCGACAGGGCAGGAAGAGGGTGATCTGAGGGTGAGGAATCTAAACTTGACACCCTTGTCATGGTCAGATCACTTCCTCATAAGGTTTGAGCTCAAGAGCGGCCTCTCCCTCTGTAAGGGTGCGGACCCGATTTTGTGGGTCCGCCCTTGGAGCAGGATGGATCCTGAAGGATTCCTGAATGCTCTGGGGGAGTTTCCGGCTGACAGGGCTGGTGATCCTGTTGATGCCCTGGCAAAATTGTGGAATGAGATGACCAGGGCTATCGACTTGATTGCTCCCAAGCGTCCTCTTCCGTCTAGCCGAGCCCGTGCATCTCCGTGGTATATGACCGACTTACGGGCGATGAAGCAGGCTGGAAGCTGACTAGAGGACAGGTGGAGGAGGTCACAACAGGTATCTGACCGAACACACTTGTGTGCGCACTATCGCGCCTATGCTGTGGCAGTGAGGATGGCGAAGAAGAAATTCTTCTCCGCTTCCATTGCCTCCTCACAATGCCGTCCGGCAGAGCTCTTTCGAGCGGTTCAGGGCCTAGTCCATCCAGGCCCTAAGAAAGATCTGGTGCCGCCCTCGGAAGCCTGCTGTGATGAGTTTGCCACGCATTTTCGGGAGAAAATCATTCAGATACGCTGCGAGCTTGACTCCACTTTAATAGCAGATTCTACTGTGGAGCCACGCTTGCTCCTGGGGAGGAAAGCTATGGCAAATCTAGATAGCATACTGAAAAGCAGAGACATCACCCTGCCAACAAAAGTGCGTATAGTCAAGGCGATGGTTTTCCCAGTTGCAATGTATGGCTGTGAAAGCTGGACCATAAGGAAGGCTGAGCATCAAAGGATTGAAGCCTTTGAATTGTGGTGCTGGAGGAGACTCCTGCGAGTCCCTTGGACCGCAAGGCGATCAAACCGGTCAGTCCTAGAGGAGATCAACCCTGACTGCTCTTTAGAAGGCCAGATAGTGAAGATGAAACTCAAATACTTTGGCCACCTAATGAGAAGGAAGGACTCCCTGGAGAAGAGTCTAATGCTGGGAACAATAGATGGCAAAAGAAGAAGGGGACGGCAGAGGATGAGGTGGCTGGATGGAGTCACAGAGGCGGTTGGTGTGAGCTTGAGTGGACTCCAGGGGATGATGGAGGACAGGAAGGCCTGGAGGAATGTTGTCCATGGGGTCGCGATGGGTCGGACACGACTTCGCGACTAACAACAACAACAACTGTGGAGCCGCCTTTGACGCCGTCTGGTCCTTGCTTAATGGATGAATTTCAGTTGTTGCGGCCTGATGATGTGGACAAGGTGCTTGAACGAGTACGCCCTACCACTTGCATACTAGACCCATGCCCTTCTTGGCTACTAAAGACAGCCAAGGACGGGATTGGACCCTGGATCCGGGAGGTGGTCAACACCTCTTTAAGAGACGGCTGGGTGCCTGCACTCCTAAAGGAGGCGGTAGTCCGACCAGTCCTAAAGAAGGCAACCCTGGATCCAGAGGTGGCCGCCAATTATAGACTGGTGGCCAACATCCCATTCCTGGGCAAGGTACTAGAGCGGGTGGTGGCAGGACAACTTCAAGCACTCTTGGAGGAAACAGATTATCTGGACCCATTTCAGTCCGGCTTCAGACCCGGGTACGGCACTGAATCTGCCTTGGTCGCCCTGTACGATGACCTGTGCAGGGAGAGGGATGGGGGAGTGCATCCCTGTTGGTTCTCCTGGACCTCTCAGCGGCTTTTGATACCATTGACCATGGTATCCTTCTGGATAGGCTTGCGGGATTGGGAGTTGGAGGCACCGCTTGGCGGTGGTTCTGCTCCTATCTCAACGGCCGATATCAGAAGGTGGTGCTGGGGGACTATGGCTCTGCGCCATGGCAGCTATGCCATGGGGTACCGCAGGGGTCCATTTTGTCCCCCATGCTATTTAACATCTACATGAAACTGCTGGGAGAGGTCATCAGGAGGTGTGGGTTGCGGAATCATCAGTACGCTGATGATACCCAGCTCTACCTCTCGTTTTCTACCGATCCAGGTGAGGCGGTGGCTGTGCTGAACCGGTGCCTGGCTGAGGTAATGGGCTGGATGAGGGCCAATAAACTGAAGCTCAATCCAGACAAGACGGAGGTCCTGCTGGTGGGCGGTTCGGGTCTTGGAGTGCGGGATTTGGGCCTGGTCCTGGATGGGGTTGCACTCCCTCTAAAGGACAAGGTCCGCAGCTTGGGGGTACTCCTCGACCCGGAGCTGTCGTTACAGGCCCAGGTAACGGCGGCGGCGAGGAGTGCCTTCCTACAGCTTCAATTGCTACATCAGCTGTGCCCCTTTCTGGTCAATGACTGCCTGGCGACAGTGACACACGCATTGGTGACTTCTCGTCTAGATTTCTGCAACGCCCTCTACGTGGGGCTGCCCTTGAAGACGGTCCGGATACTTCAGTTGGTGCAGAATACAGCTGCCAGGTTGCTGACCGGGACTGGGCGTTATTCTTATATAACCCCAGTCCTCCGTCAGCTTCACTGGCTCCCAATTGAAGTACGGGCCCAATTCAAGGTGCTGGTGTTGACCTACAAAGCCCTAAACGGCTTGGGACCTGGATACCTAATGGACCGCCTACGCCCCTACATGCCCTCCCGCCCTTTAAGAACTGCAACATCGGCCCTCCTCTGGGAACCCTCCGTGAGGGAAATCAGGTGGGTGAGGACCCGGAGGAGGGCTTTCTCTGCGGTGGCGCCCCAATTATGGAATGCGCTCCCTGGAGAGGTTCGCCTGGCGCCGTCATTGTCTGTTTTTCGGCGCCAGGCAAAGACCTTTTTATTCAAGTCATATTTTAATTGTTAGTTTAGGTTTGTTTATAATTTGTTGTTATGTATTTATGTATTTATGTTGTAGTAATTTTTTTTTTTAGTTGCCGAGATGCACCGAGTGGGGGAGGGATATATTGTTTATAGTTATAGTTTTATAGTTTTATTGTATTTTACTTATTGTATTTTAAATTGTTGTAAGCCGCCCGAGGCTTTGTTGCGATGGGGCGGCCTATAAATGTTTGTTTGTTTGTTTAAATAAATAAATAAATAAATATTAAAATTAAAATTATTAAAATTAAAATAAAATAAATAAATAAATAAATAAATTTAAAAAAAAAATAAGGGCTGGCACAGGGGCCAGAAAGGGAGGCAGCGAGTCAGGCCTGCTCTTCTACCTGGCCCGGTGCTGCTGGCACTGATTCCAGACTTTCTGGTTCTTCCTTCCCTGCCTGGAGATAGAGGTGGGGGAAACTGCGGGGCAGGGGCCTTCTCAAAGCAGAGCGGGGGCTCTGCCAACACCCCCACAGCCCCGCCCTGCAGAAAGCCCCGAGCCAAGGCAGATGGCAGCGCCAAGAGCCCAGGAACCCTTTTTGTGACTCTCACCTGTTTCCAAGAGGCAGCAAGTCCAACTTTTCCCAAGACAAGTTAAACTTAAAGTGGGCTTAGACTGGGTCGGTACTGCCAGTGCCGGCTTTTTGCCATCCTACCTCGAGATGCCAGGAATTGAATTTGTAATGTTTTCTGTGCAAAACTGAGCTCTCCCACTGACCAACAAACTCGGTCAGCTAGTCCACCTCAAATTAGGCCATCTCCCTGGGCATACATGGACCTCCACAGAGCAAAAGGACAGCTCGCAATCATTTTTATTCAGATCTTTGGTACGAATGTGTGTTTGCAACAGATTCGCAAAGTATAAAAGTTCTCTCCTTTAAAAGCTGTAAGTGTAAAAACACAACTGGGCTGGAGGCACCTCAGCACCCTTGGCTCCAAGCCACACTGGTCCATCGTCACCACTTGATGCTCAGCCCCGTGCCGATCCTCTCCACCGCGTGGTACTGCGTGTGCAGCGCTTCTCGCGCCTGCTCGGAGGTGGGGCCGTTCAGCCACTGCTGGTACAGCTCTGCCGTGGCCCTGTTCGTCTCGGGGTTTTCAGGCGGGACTGATTCATACAGCTGCTCCACCCGCTGGAGCAGATCCTTAGCAGGTTCCCCTTCAGCCTTGATCTGGCCTCCTCCATTTAGGCACCCTGGAAAATAAAAGGACGGCAGCTGAAGTCAGGGAGAACACAAGTGCTAGGCCCTGGAGCAGCTCCGAGCGGCACACCGCCTCTTCTCGCAGATGCACAGGGCCTCGTCGTCTTCCCTTCTTCCAGCCCACCCTTCCAGGCCCGCCTGAACTCTCACCTGAAGGACAGGCCATCACCTCGATGTAGTGATATGGCAGTTTCCCCCGCTTCAGTTTTTGCACTAAGTTCTGAATGTTCCGAAATCCATATGCCAGCGCGAAATGCAAGACTGTTTCCCCATTCTTCTCCAGCATCACTTCCTGAAAATCCTTGTTTCTGCAGGGAGGGGAGATTAAGGGACCCTCACAATGACAACAAGGAATCGGTAACATGAAACCACCAATTCTTCCCCAGACACAAGCTGCTGGCTATGCAACTGCAGCCTGAAAGACGCCCTCAGCATGGGGCATAGGGGATGGCAGCAGAACAGGGCGGCCCGCATAATTTCTGGGGGAGAAAAGACTTGTTTGCGGGTTCCAGTGATGCCAGGCCCATGAGGTCCAGGGGCCCAAGCTGCCCCAGAATGTTCCCATAGCACCTGCACCTGAGACGCTTCCGGATGGACCATGGCCCCACAAAATGTATTCCACCAGTCCTTCAAGCTCTTCCTCCTTGATGAATTGTCCACATAACGAAAAAGGTCGGAAGAAGCTGTGGGAAACCTCGAGAGGGCTACGAAAGGAATCTGAGCACCCTGGGCCCCCACCATAAAATTCTGGGAGTGAGGCAGGGGACTAGTATCATCAAAGTACCTCCTGGAAGCAGCGCTGGCCAGTTTAGATCTTGTTTTGTCCATTCACAGGAGCCAGACAAAAGCAAGCAGGCAAAGCTTGCCACTGCAGAATGGCCAACAGGTCCGATTTCGTTTGACCACAAGCCCCCTTGGCTGGTCACCCTGCAGCCAATGCTTTTTGTCATGGCCCTGAGGAGCGGGGTGTCAGCAACAGCACTGCAGCCTGAGCTGCTGCCAGGCGCCGCCAAGGCTGCCCCCCCATGCGAACAAGCCGCCCTTTGCGGCGTCCTCATTTAGAAGGGGTCCCAAGCGCCTTACCTGAGCGTCTTGTACTGCAGCTGCTCCACTTGCACGCCAAAGAGCTCCCTCGCCGCATACTTATAGGTGTGCTCCAGGTAGCCCCCAGAACCTCCCCCAGAATGCCCCACCAGCTGCTCTGCAGGAGGGCTGCCGAACCTAGAAGCAGGGGAGGAAGGTTGCCCAGCAGCCTGGAGAGCAGAGGCCCAGTGGCGCGCCTGCCGAGGCGAGCCCCGCAGCCACGGAACCTGCGTGCAGGAAGGCACCGCACCGGCAGAACTGCGGCCCCCGGGGAAGCAGGCACTGCCGCCCCTCGCAAGCAGCCTGCTCAGCCCTCGCCTCACCTGCACTCTGGGGTCGCAGCAGGCCCTGTTGGGACCTGGGGCTAGGTGGGCGCATTTCTTCCCCGTTTTTGATGTAGAGAGAAAGCAGCTGAACTTTCTCGGCGTGTTGCATTCAGTGCACAATCCTGTGCTTTCCCCAAAAATGAGCAGCCACTCTGGCCCACTGCTTGGCCCAAGAGATGCTTCCCTCTCAAGCAGAATTCGCCAAGCTTGGAAGGGCCAGCCAAGCATTTCGAAGCCCTTAAGTGTGGGGAGACTTCTGTCCGTTACTGCCATATCTGAGGCAAAAGGCATTCTGCCCCACCCATCAGCCTAGATAATACCTGGGAGCATTTTCTGCCTTCCCCTTCCTGCGGCTTAGGGCTTGGCTCACTTATTCGAGCCACCTGGGGTCTTTGTTGGGCATGCACCACCAAGAGCAGTGCCTTCTCCCTGGCTGGGAGGGAGCAGAGGGCTCCCTCTAACTCAAGACGCTGCGCAAGTGGCCAGGAGCAAGTCCATCCATACTTGGAACTCACATGCTGTCCAAAGGGACAGGATCCACTTCAGAAAGGGAAGCACCCTTCTTGTCCAGCAGCTTCAATACCTCTCCTGAAACACAAAACACGTGCCAAGATGTTGCTTCCGGCAGCCAAAGGAAGGCGGGAGAAAGTGCCAGAAAGGAAGCATCAAACAATAACCAGCAGTCACGCGATCTTCTTGCGGGGCTGTAATGCACAGCAGCGGAAAAAAATTCTGGCCACACTTCCATTTTGCCACCTTCTGAATCGCTGGAATGCCACAAGCCCACGACGCTGGCTGTGAAAAATCTCTGTCAGCTGCCCTGAGCTGTGCTGCTGGGATAAGGCAGGGGGCGAATAAGAGCAGGAAAACTTTCCCCCGACCCTGGAGGTTGTATCAGGTGGCGTGGGCTGCTTCCTCTTCAGCACATGCCCCTTGGCAGGCCGGCTGTGCCCCGCAGGCCTGAGCCCCCAACGCTCCTCAGGCAGCAGAGCTGCGCTGCAAGTGAGCCACTCCATTCAGAGAAGGGGCCAGGGAGGCAGATCTAATCCAGCCCCTGGCCAAACCTCTGCTCTCAGCGTGCCTTACCTGTGGTGATCACGCAGTCCACCTCCCGTGTCTGGTGGGCCTGGAAGAAGAAATCCGGCCTGGAGGCCTCCAGCTTTTTGTCGTAACAAGGCATTATGGTCACGTGGTAAATCTGCTCAGGCGTCACGTGCTAGGAGCGAGAATTAGAAGAGGAGAATTGTGGAACCTTGAACCCGGCTGCGAGCCAGAATCCTGCTGACGGCGTCCCTGCTTGAATGCCCCCAGCACAGGGGGTCCCTTCCCTCGGTCCCCGTTGGACCACCTGGACCGACCTGAGGGACAACTGAAACTCGCCTTCCTGCAGCTTGTTTGCCATCTCCCGCCCTACTCCTGGCTAGCAAGGACGGCTGCTTCACTGAAGCAAGCAAGAGGCCTTCCAGCCCAAATCGCCATTTCCTGAACAGGGAGAGCTTTTGCCCCGGACCGCACAAGCGGGCCGTCAGGGCAGGCACAGTCTCCAGCAGCGCTGGCCAGGAGCTGGAGTGAGCGGCAGGGAGGTGCCACGAACAACCGATGTGAAGAGCGGCCGAGAGCTGCCTCCACCGCTCTGCACAACGGAAGCTCCGCCAGCCTGCTGCCCTGCGGCGCTGCTCCCCCCCAGCCACGGCCAACAATCCCACAGCACAGGGGCAGCTGCTACGGTCTGGCTCAGCTGCCCTTTCAGACAAGGTCCCCCGCCCTCCTGCGGGTGGTGGGGCAGGGCCTCTGCGCCTCACCGGGCGAGGGAGGGAAAGGCAGCTGAGCCAGCTCCTGCAGCAGCTGCTTTGGCTTCCGGAGCTTCCGGCAAACCACCCGCCCCCCGGGTGGACTGAGAAAGAGACTCACTTGCTGCCTGGCAAAGTGGCCCTTGACGAGGGACCCCATAACTTGCTGGGGTGACTTGGCCGTGCTGAGGTGTGGAATGATGAAGCTCCCGTGGGTTTTCTCAGCATAGCAGATCCAGCCTGAAGGAGAGCAAGGAAGGTCGTCCTTCGTGCAGAGCCGCCAGCGAGCATCAGCGCCCATCAGTGTGTGGAGCCCAGGAGCCTCCAGCAGGCCTGCCTGGTCACTGCAAAGCTGTGGGGGAGGGTGCCAAGCACCAGGCCGGCTGCAGGAGCAACCGCCACAAAGACTGCAGCTTGGCGGGTTGGGCCAGGCCCCCCAATCCCCATGGAAGTGGGGGGAGCACCTCTGAGGGCAGCGGGGGCCAGCCCTGGCCCATCAAGCTTGGCACTGCCCGTGCCAGGGGCGCCGGCCAGGGGGCTCAGCACAGTGCTGCGGCTCCCTGCCAAGGCTGAGCGGGACATTATGCGTCGCCATGGCCCGGGTGGCAATCCCGCCCCGCTCTCTGGGAGCCTCACCTGGGCAGGCGGCTGCCAACATGGGCAAGGCCTGCTTATCCTGCGCCTGCCTCCGAAAGCGCCTCACAAACTCGCGCTGGCTCTCGAGCAGGCTGAAGCTCCGCGAGAATGTCGTGTCGAAGACGAAGTCCACCCCTAGCAAGGAAGAGTGAGAGAGGCCGGATGCCTGGGTGTCAGGCATGGCCTGCGGCTCGCTCAGGTGTCACTGAGGCCGGGGCCAGCTCCGGTCAGTCCTCTAGAGCCACTTCCCCAATTCACATGCCACTCTCGGCTTGACAGGCATGCCACAAGACACGCCACAACAAACACACGTCTTGTGAGGCCCCATCGGTGCGGGTGTTCCAGGATGGGCTAGACATGCCCATGGTGGGCATGTCATGAGCGGAGCCGGCTGGAGCCGGGGGTCAAACTAGATGGCCCAATAGGCCCCTTCCGACTTGCTCTGTTTCTGTGTTTATACCTTCTGCACGCAGGACAACCCCCCACCCCCAAATATTCCTCAGAAAAGAAGACAAACCAGCGCAAGTACTGGAACATCTAGACTGAAAAGTGAGAGAGGAAGGTGGCTGGATGGGGAAGCAAATCCAGTCACTGGTGGGCGTGTCCTGATCATCTGTTCACTGGACACGGGGACTGGCCAGCAGAAATACCAAGCCCTTCTGGCTGGAAGCAGAGGCAGCTGTCGGCAGTCTGGCCTGACACCTACCGCAGCCGCCGTGTGCCAAGTTGGGCCTTGGATCCACCTAGCCTGCTAACCCCATAACTCTCCAGTGTCTCCGGCAGGAATCTTTCCCAGCCAGGCCTGGGGAGGCCGGCCACTGAGCCACCGTCTCAGGTCTCATTGTTCTGTCCTGCCCAACCACCAAACCTCTCTACAAAGATTAAAACCATAAAGATGCATTATAAAACCCTGAACCATATGCATACGGACACGGGACTAAACAGCCCTCAGAAAGACACACACACCTCTAAAAGCGATTTTGAACAGCAAGAAAAATCAAAACATGATTAAAACCGCCTCATAGGCTTCTAAATGCTGAGGAAAAAGACTGGGACTTGCATCCAAAAGATAAACCTGCTGGCAGGAGAAGGGAAAGTCTCTGCGGAGGTCTGGGTTCCTTCAGCTACCTGCTTCAGAGGAAGCATGGCTCACCTAACCCTTTCAAGAACGCCGTCAATTTCTTAGCCGTGTCTAAAGGAGTCAGTTTAAATCTTGCAGCAAGCGAAGCTCTGGACTGTGGAGACACCGACACAACGACCAACTTCTTCTGAGCAGAACCTGAGGACTTAAAAAAATGCCACCCATATTACATTAATATTTGTTGGCACCCTTCTTGGGCTGCTCAACAGCATTTTGTAGCCTAACATGGTTGGATTATTTTTGAAGATATTATGTTGGGGATCTAATCTGATGAAAAGCGTAGGAAAGGTTTTGAACATGTGACACCTAGTTTTTAAAAAACTCCGCTATGATTTGCTCTGAACCACTTACAGCCTCCCTGGCAGGGAATAGACAAAAACAACCGAGGCAAAAGAAAAAGTCAAGTCTTCCAGGATTCCCAGAAAAATGGGAGATCAGACTCAGACTACAGATTTCCCCTGCAGAAACTGGATGAGGAAGTCCCCACCCAGGACCTCAGCCCTCGCTACTCATATACTGACACCCATCCATGGCTTCCTTACCGTCTTGGTGTCTAACACTCTGGAGAATTCTTCATGGCTCTGCTGAGTGATTAAGATACTCTCAGCCGATGTGATGCAGCCACTGCAAGCCAAGCAATCATTCAGAGTAATTTTGGCCTTCTCGAGTTGTTGTGATGCCCCATCCTAAGGGAGAGACAGACCAGTCTGCAACTATTGGGAAAAATCACTTTAACTTTTCTTGGCAGTCCCTACTCCTGAAACTTATTGGAGACAATAAGAAACGTTCATCCTGTCTCACAAAGCGCTTTCTGTTGGATCAGCTTTCGCCAACTTGGTAGCCTTCAGAGGCATTGGACAACAACTCCCAGAATCCCCATCCCGCATGGCCACTAACTGAGAATTCTGGGTGCTGCAGTTCAAACATATCTGGAAGGCACAAGGTTGAGGAAGGCTGTGTAAGTGTGTGGACACTGGAAACACTGGCCTGCCGTCCTGTCCTTAGGTTCCATACCACAGGACCAAACACAGGAGGTCCACAGGGAAGAGGGTGGGAGAGAAGCCTTGCCTTTTGGTGAAGCAACACAGCCACAGCAACGGTGCATGTCTCCCAATGCCTGAACAGGCATCCTCAAAGCTGCTCTCCAACCCCAACCTCCCTTCCCTTTCAGGGCCGCCAAAACTGGGGCACTGCTGCAGAACGGCTGGCCCCCAACAGATATATAACTGCTGAATGCAACCTTATTCTGTACCTATGGCATGATCTGATTGGGGAAGAAAGCTTTACCTGATTGACCTGAACATAAGTCCCGTCATCTTCAATGCGGATCTTGGCTGCTCCTTTCCCAGGCTTCTTATCAACTTTGATGGGTTTTATGCAATCCTGAAACAGAACTTGGATGGCAAACACAACAAACCCCCGTAGGAAACAGCGCAAGCAAACCTTGCAGACAAACTGCACTCAGGCAAAAAGGCTTTTGGGGTTTTTTGCCAGGCTGCATCACTCTGAAGTCACCTGACAGTTCTGAAATTCCTGCATCAGACATCGCAAGAGACTGGAGTGATGCTCAGCCTTCCCTCCAGGCTGCTATTTAGTTCTTTAGGAAAAATCCTGATATGTACCTACCCTTACCTACAAAGGCACGATAAAGATTTCCCCTTGACGTTACGTCCAGTCATGCCTGACTCTAGGGGGCGGTGCTCATCTCCGTTTCCTAGCCGAGGGAGCCAGCGTTTGTCCGCAGACAGTCTCCGTGGTCGTGTGGCCGGCATGACTAAACACCGAAGTGCACAGAACGCTGTTTCCTGCCCACCGAAGTGGGACCTTTTTATCTACTTGCATGTGTATGCTTTCAAACTGCAAGGTTGGCAGGAGCTGGGACGGTGCACGGAAGCTCACCCCGTGGGCAGATTCGAATTGGCGAACTTTGGATCAACCAGCCCAGCAGCACAGCGGTATAAAGCACTGCGCCACCTGCAGTCCCAAAGGCACGATAGACCATGATTAATCCCAATGAGTTGCCCTCTGGCTTTTGACAGAAATAGGCACCTCAAGCCTCAACCTGCACAGCTCCGTACAGCTCTTGCGTGGGGTTGCAAATATTGCTGTTCTGTGACTACTCATCAGCTACTCCCAAAACAGATGGGGGGGAGGGGTCTATCTGGTGCAGTGGCCGCCCATTTTGAGTATGAATTAAAGGAAATTCCAAATCTGCACACTGGGTCAAAGCTCAATGAACACCCCCACCCCCAACCCTTCCAAATACTCTTCAGCCTTTGGAAAACCAGTGTGGCACATGGCTAGTGTTGGCTGGGGACTAAGCCAGGTGTGGGGAGCCTCTTTCAGCCCAAGGGCCAGATGCCATGTCACGGAAACCCTCTGGGGCTGCCATGGGTGCGGCCGAATGAAAATTGGACAGGACCAAAGTCAGGGAAGCGACCAGCAAATGTTAGCATAAAGTCCTTGCTGCCAGAAATGAAACTTCAGGGGGGGCATTTCAGCCTTTTAGACTGAGAAGAAAACCACGAAAGCTGGGAAGCTAGTCTGGGGAAAGACCACTGTAGTGTGGTGGTTAAGAGCACTGGAGATCTGGGGCCTAGTCCCCTCTCTGCCACGGAGCTCACTGGGCCAGTCATAGACTCTCAGTCCACCTCCCAGGGTTGTTGTGAGGATGACTGCCGGGAGGAGGAGAATTATGCTTTGAGTTCCTCGAAAGGAAAAACGGCAGGATATAAATCTGATTTATAAATAAAGGAGGTGGCTATAAATCCAAAAATTATATATATAAACAGGTCTGGTCAACTGAGGAACCCTGGAATGTTGGAATCAACCCACGGGTCTACTTTCCCACCCCTGGACTCCAGAGATACACACTGAAACCTTCAGTAATGAAACTCATGGGGTGAATCTCTCCCCGCCCCAGCCTGACCCACCTATTGACGGGAAGGGGAGGAGGAAGAGAAGCAATGCCACTCTAAAAATGGGGGGCAGGGTGGAATTTTTTAAAAATGTGAAAGAAGTTGCCACCTCCCCATCTGCACATCCGTGTCATCAGCCCTCCCCAAGGGAGCTCACAAGGGCTCTCTGGATTCCCCGCCCCTTTGCTCCAAGCCTGGATTGTCTTGGTTAGCAACGATTAGCCAACAGAAAGTAATCGACACATTCTGCACATGCCCAGAGGCGCTGCTGTCCTCAGGACGAATGCAGTCGAGGGGCGAAGGAGAAAAGCCCCCGTTAGAATATCGCCTCTGCCACAAATTCGCCAGGTCATCTCAGCCAAACCGGCCTGGAGCGGAAGGTCCCGCTTGGCCCCGGCGCCCACCTGCGAGGGACCGATATAGTCGTCCAGGTCCGTCAATTGCAGCGCCCCGCTGAAGGGCGACGCCATCTTGGAGCGCCTGCACCCCCCCCGCGCAACACTCCCGTAAAGCGCGCCGAGCCGCACTGCCGCAAAAGGCCGCAGCGCGTCGCCCACGGCCCGTCTTCCTGCCGCAAAGCGGCGCCGGCAGCTGGTACCGCGAGATAAGAGGACCGAGCCGGATCCTTCGGGTCGCTTCGCGACACCGCGGGTTCCTCAGGGCCGATGCTAGAGCCGCCATGTTGGGGGCAAGAGACATGCGCGGGCATGCGCAGCTCCCGCAGGCGAGGGAGCGCTCGCGGCGCGGAGGCCGGCAGCCGCCTTCTCTGCGGGCGCCCCGCTCCGCGGCCCTTCTGAGGAGGGCGCGGCCAGCCCGGTCTTCCCCCGGGCACAGAGCGAACGGCCGGGCCCCCGCGAGCCTGCCAGGCCTGGAGAGCAAGCCGAGCTGCCGCCGCAGCCAGCTTCACACAAGCCGGTGTCTTCCGGGGGATCCACGGCGGCTTCCACGCCGAGCGCGGCCGGCGCCGTGCCCGCCGTCGGTCGAGTTCCGTTTCCGAAGTCAGTTGCGCGGGCGGCGCTCTTCGGCGGGGCAAGCGCTGCGCTGTGCGGGCCCTCCGCGACGGGGCCCCTGCCTGCCCGGGCTCGGGCGGCGGCTGCAAGCGGCGTGCAGCGGTCCGCAAAGTGGGGGCTGCGAGACGGCGCGCGCCCCCGCTGGAGGCCCCGGGCGCTCCGTGCCCCCGCAGCCTCCTGGCAGGACCCCGCCGGCTGCCGCCGCGCCGCTTCCCTCGCGAGGCTTCGCGGCCTTTTCATGCGTCCCGTCAGGCGAGACGGGCGGTTCTGGGGCTTTTCGTAGCCCTGAAGGATGCGCGAGGAATCGCAAGCACACGCTAGATGCCTCCCGAGGAGGTCCATAAAACGGCAGATAAAGAAGCGGCGGCGGGGGCAGTGTGTGAAGGAGCCACAAAGAAGCCTCGGTAAGGCGGCAGGTGAAAACAGAGTAAAACCCTGACGTGGAAGAACCCTTGCATCCAAGGAAGCATGCGTTGCACCGGTGGGAACCTTGAAAAATGAAGGTTTGGCCCAGAAGGATTCCCCGTTTTCACCCGCATAAATAGCAGCCCCCGGCAATTCCTGTATCCAGAGCAGTGTGACTGGCAGAAGTGGCAGAAACTACAGATCACATACTCTTTTTGCCAGACAGATTTTTATTGACATTTTAAGTGAGAATCATCACATTGTTTCACCCAGAAGCAAGGCAAGGGCCGGTTCCATGTGGCAAGCGGCCGCAGGCGCAAGGCTGCCTTTCTCTGAAAACAGCTCCAGATGACTGTGGAGAATGATATGGGCCATGCCAGGCAAAAGGACCAGAACGGCTATTTGTCCAGACTACTTTTACCAAGTAAACCAAGAATCTGCTGCGGCGTTAACATATTCCTGGGGATATCACGCTGCCAGTTCAAGCTGCCACTTCAAGCCTGTTTCTGAAGCAGTGCAAGGAACAATTTGCTCATAAGGGCCTAAAGGAAGCTCTTCCTGAACATTTGCGAAGTACTTTTTCCCAAGCAGGTTTTTAAGGGCCCAAGGACATTTATTCTCAGTGTAGACAGTGCCTTTTTTGGTTGGAAAATGGTAATTTAAACAAGTAAAGAAAATGTGTCTCTGGGCATATGAAGAATGACTGTTTCTTTCATATTTTTAAAAGGATAGAGGAATGGTAGGGAAATAAAATTGCGTTTTTAAATTTTACTTTTTGCTTGTCCTCAAGCCTGGCTCAAGCTGGAAATCCCAGGTTACTGATTCCACTTAGTGCCTCTCACCTACCTGACAGTCACATTGCAGTTCTGATGTGTAGGACATAGATCAACCTATTAAGTTTGGCACAGATGGAAAGCTTCACTCAGCAGGTATTCAGATCAAAAGCACAAAGAACCCAGCCTGTTCCAGGGGAGTGGAGGAAACAACACCAAGAGACATTCACCTGCCCTGCAAATGAGCTGCTCAGCAGAAGTTTGCCAAGAATGATTAAATATGTTGTAGTAACTTCTCCAGTTCTATTCCCCTTCTGGGAGCAATACTCTCTGTACTTCTGCTAGCCTTGCTTGCTTCTAATATCCTCAGGAAAATAAAATTGTTGAGCAGGAACGAAGGAAGGACGGAAGGACCAAATCTTTTTAAAGACATGGGATGCGCGTACCACATGACAGTTTCCAGTCACTATGCACAAATAGCTGAAGTTCTCAGGAGGTCTCAGTCCCTCAGCATGCACCACTGGCTGGACAGACCACTGGATGATTGATTCTCTGTGGCATCAAATAGAAATCGAACATGCCAGAATAGAAACATGGTGGCAAGTTGCTATCAGCCATGTGGAAATAAATGGATGTGCAAATTTGCCGTCCCATGTTGAACAGTGTAAGTTATTTAGGCATATTTACTTATGTATTACAAAAAAGGCAGCCATCTAGGATAAGAATGTTACAAAAAAAGACATCAGGAGCATGCAGCAGGTAAACCGGAACGGACGGTTTTTTGTCAGTGTCATGGCACCTCCAGGAATAGAATTGGTGGTATTTCCAGCGATAGGACCTGTAGTGGCACCAGCCATACTGGTTGCTGCCCCAGCAGTGGGGCTGTGGTTTGCGGCGCCAGGGACACTAGTTGCACTGCCCTCAGGGTTGTTGCCTGGCAAGCCACTGGCAGTGCTGCTGCTGGTGCCTTCAAGACTGTTACTTGAGGCGTCCCCTGGAATATCGCTGGTGCCATTTCCAAGGATGTGAGCTGCTGCAGCAGCTTCCAGATGATTAACTGCGGCTTGCCCAAGGATGTGCTCAGCAGTGCCTCCGAGGACCTTGGCGCTGAAGGCGTTGCCAGCGGTGCTCCTGGGGATGTTGGCCTTAGTCCCTCCGGGGACAGTGAATGTGGATGCCCTCGCAGTGCTGACCATGGTGCCTTTCGGAACATTGCCAGGGCTCGCTCCAGGGACTGCCACCTGCCAGTGGTGCCTCCAGCAGGATGTGCCAGTGGTGCCAGGGATGTTGGCCATAGTTCCTGCAGAGAAGTCACCAGTGATGCCTCCGGGAATTTTGCCAGTTGCGCCTCTGGGAATGTGGTCTGCGGATCTTGCAGGGAAGTTGCCAGAGGTACTTCTGGAGAAGCTGCCGGCTATGTTTCCAACAGTGTTACCCGTGGTATGTCTGGGCATTGGAGTTGGAACATCTGCAGGGCTGAGAGTTCTGATACCTCCAATGATACTTCCAGAGGCTTCTCCAGGGATGTTTCCAGTGATGTCCCTAGGGATGTTGGCTGTGGGGCCTCCAGGAACATTGCTAATTGTGCCTCTGGGAATTGGGCCCATGGTGCCACCAGAGATGTTGACTGTGGTTCTTCTAGGGGAGTTGTCAGAGCTACTTCTGGAAATGTTGCCAGTGGTATCTCTGGGCATTGCAGGGCTGTGAGTTGTGACACCCCCAGCAGTACTTGGAGCAGCATGTCCAGGGATGCTTTGAGTGGCACCTCCAGGAATGTTTCCAGGTGTGGTAACCGGGAAGTTGACTGCGGGACCTGCAGAGATGTTGACCATGGCTCCCACAGAGATGTTGCCAGTGATACTTCTGGGAATGTGGCCCATGGATCCTCTAGAAATGTTGACTGTGGTTCTTCCAGGGAAGTTGCCAGAGGTGCTTCTGGAGATGTTGCCAAGGGAAACTTGGGGCATTGGAGATGGAACACCTGCGGGGCTTTGAGGCCTGACATCTGCAGCATCTCCAAGGATGCTTCCAGTGCCATCTCTAGGAAATTTTCCAGTGGTGCCTTTGGGGATACTATCTGAGGCTCCTCCCAAAATATTTCTAGTGGTCCTTCCAAGGACATAATCTGCTTCACCTTCCAGTATATTGCCAGGAACACTTCCAGGTATGTGAGCTGCGGTGCTTCCTGGCCTGTGAGTCTCAGTTCCTCCTGGGATCTCCCTGCCTGACCCTCCAGAGCTGTGAGTTGCAACTGTTCTGGAGGTGTGTTTGGTGGCACTAGCAGATATGTAGCTTGCAGGGATGCTGCTGGGGGTGCTTGGAGGGATGCTCCGTATGGTTCCTCCTGGGTTGTCTGCTGCAGGACCACGGGAGGTGTCTCCCGTGGAACCCCCAGGAATCAGCGTTGCAGTGCCTCCAGGGATCTCCCCTGTGGCCTCTCCTGGAGTATGTGTTGCAGCACCTCCAGGAGAGCCACCTGTGGTGTTTCCAGGTCTGCCCTGTGTGGAGGGCACATCTCCAGGGCGATGTGCAGCAGCACCTGCAGAGCTGTCACTTGTAGCACTTCCAGGAACGTGAGTGGCTCTGCCTCCTGTGGGGGAGCTCGCAGCACTTCCACGGAGGCCACTAATGGTGTTCCCAGCAGTGTGGATGGTGAAGGCGCCACCGTGGGTACTTTCTGAGGTGCTGGGTGTGCCCCTTCTCAGGGTTTGAGTAGCAGAGCCCCCCGCCATGCCTGCAGTCGGTTCTGTGATGTGTGTCGTCGTGCTCCCAGGGAAGTCTGGTGTGGCACCTTCAGGGATGTGTTCTGTGGTTCCTCTGGTGACCTGAGCTGGTGCTGCACATGAGAATGAAGAAATTCAGTTTGGAAATGCCAAAAGGGGTGTTTCTGCCGCAGAAGAACTCAGTCACACAATCAGCATTAACCACGGGGCAGAAACGCCTCCTGATAATGTGAAAAACGCCACCTCAAAAATATAGCCATTATGAGGCTATATATGTATGTTCATACGTATATAATTTCATTCCTATACGGGCCCTTTGCTGAAGTATCTGGGCAGTTTACAGCGGAGCCAGAGTAAAACATTAGTAGGAAGTTCCTAAGTGGGCATCCTGTCTGTATCCTTTCAAAAGTCTCATCATGCATCTTGATTGGACTTGAACTTAAGACTCAGTGAGACTTGCTGCTCAATGAGAAAACAGTTTTGCAAATGGTGTTACCTGTACATACTGGACCGCAATGATTGAGTGATTAATTAACTGATTACAAAGCTCATGCTCTGCAGACCAACCCCCCTTCCCTATCTAGGGACGCCAAAGCATTTCCTATTATGAGCCTTTCCATTGTTTTTCCTACAGTGGACGTAAGGCTAGCTGGTCTGTAATTCCCCATGTCCCTTTTGCTACCCTTTTTGAAGACTGGGACCACTGATGCCACCCTCCAGTCCTCTGGGACTTCACCCGTTCTCCATAAGGCCTCAAAAATGGAGGCCAGCGGGCACAAGAGTACCCCCACCAATTTCCAAAGTACCCTCGGGTATAACCCATCAGGGCCCAGCACCCTTGTAATGTCCAGTGCCCTGAGGGGCACTGCGCCCCAAATAGAAGTTTCATCATTCTGCTGCACTCACTTATCTCTCATCGCTGCTTTTTCTTTACACCTCCCTGTGCTAGTAACTCTTTGCTCTTTTGGCACCTTGATTTTTACTGAAACCCAACATTTCTTCTTGGTTTCATTTGTCCTCCATAAATAGTTACTATTGGAGATCTGAAACTCTCCCACTTGCCTTCTGCAAGAAAGCTTCTCAGACTTGTTTGTTTGTTTTTCCTAACATCAGCACAGGGTTTACAACAGAAAGTGCGAGAGTTACCTGTGGAATTGAATTGGCGATTCCAGTGGTGGATGCAAAAGTCATTCAACTCCGTAAGTTCTCCTTCCCCTTCTGTAAGACCGGGTTGAAGCACAATGATCTCCATTCTGGGGGAAAAATAAGAATGTGAAATATTCTTTTGCTAATTTGTTTGGATCATTTATACCCAAATCTTCAAATTTCTCCATAAACAGGGCAGAACTTCTGGTTAAAAAATACAAATGTGGAAGGTTTGTTCACCTAGGCAGAGGCTTTGAGGACTCGGCGCTTCAGAGTCTTGTGTGGAACAGCCAGGATTCTCATGCTGTCACAAGGTTGCCATGTCTCTTTTTCTGGCCAGTTTCTTACCTTTAAGAGCTGCACACCCGACTGGCTCAGAGTGGTCTTCGTGGTGGGAAAAGCTGCTGTGCGACTGAATTTGCCCAGTCTGGCTGCTGAGAATGTAATTGCCTTTCTTTTTGTTGAGACTTTATGAGAAGTCACAAATGGGATTATAGGCCAAAACATCTGGAGGGTGCCAGATGTTTAGAGAAGGCCAGAGAATGCTCTTTGTTTTGTTTTTTTACCTGGCAAACCTTAACAATCCTCCAGTCCGCCACTTCATACCAAAACACAGTACCACGCGGTTACCAAAAGAGTCAATCCGGACGGGTTTAGATGCCGTATTGCAGGCATTCACCTGCGGATGAACAACCCCTTGCGTTGCACCCACCTGACCAGAACTACTCACGCAGCTTGGAACGCCGCACACGTCCCATTGGAGGAGGTCTCGAGCGCTGGCGTGAAGGTGGAGAGCAAAAGGGGGAGGGCTTCTGCCCACTGGGTGGTGCTCAGGGTGCCCCCTTCTTTCTTGAGGAAGAGGAGCACGTTGTCCAAGAGCGCTCGCTGCGTCTCGGGGGAGAGGGCAGCAGCTGGAGGAGCAGTGGTGTCGCACCCAGGCTGGGCTGCCACAGGCCTGGAGCCCTGTGGGTGTGGAGGGGAGAGGCAGGAGTGCCATGAGCTGGGGGGAAGGTGCCAGGCGGCACTTCTGGGGGGAGCGCGGGGAGCAGGGTCGGCGCAGCTCAAGCTTACCCTGCAAGAAGCCGCTCTCAGCCTGGACAAATACTCCCGCAGGGAGGCGTAGCCATCAAAGTCCTTGATCAGCCCAACAGCCATGCTGGCGAGGGTGGCATTGTGCAGCGCCTGGGCAGCGAGGGTCAGGTCTGCCGCTTTTGCCGGGCTGAGGGCACGAGGGTTCTCCATCTGTGGACGAAGGACAAGGGAGAGATTCTCTCTGCTTTCATGGTGTGAGGCAGCTTCAGGTCACGAAGACATGCTCCTCGCTCTCCCAATGGGCCCCACCCTTTATCTGACCCCGCCTCTTTTCCCCAGCCATGGATTTGTTTGGGGCTTCCTGGTTTTGCACAGGCCCCCCCTGCCCCAGATATCTGAAAGGCTTAAGTGCCTCTCCTAAGGCTGGCAGGAGGGGCTCTAAGCTTCAGACCACCCCCTTTGCCTTGGGCCCACCCACCACTGGGATGCCCCCCAAGAGCTTCCCTAAACTTCAGTTTGGCCCTCAGGCTGCCGCATCCAGTGGTGATGCAGCACGTGAGAGGAGACCGTCCACGGGCCCCTCCGTGCCTGGGAGCGCCACTGCACAGGAGAGTGTCAGGCATGGGCGATGGGACGTGCCCCTCTTTGGCACGTGTGCGCACACAGAGCAAAGTCAGGTTGTGCTTTAGGAGTTCTTTCATTATTTGGGGAGACACTTTGAGCTCTTATTTTGATGCAGAAATGCCCCCTCATCAGTCTTCTTTGGTACTCAGCCTTTGATTAGATAAGTACTTCAGCTTCAAAGATACTATGGTTACAGCTCCTGGGGGCATATTTTGAGCCAGTGGCAGAGAAACAGTGCTTTCACTTAGATTTTCTTGAAATCAGCCAGCAATTGCAAGGGGGGAAGCTCGTTTCACCCGCCAGTTCGCCAGCTTGTACGTGTGTGCAACTCCTGATTCGACACACACAGGGTTGTCCATCTCATCCTTCCCCAGCACACCCAAAAACTGCACGGGCCATCTTTAAAACATTTGAATCTTCTTTTAAATAAAGCATCTTTGAGGCTTTTGAAGACATCCTTCTTCTTAAAAGTCTAAAAATATCCTAGCAGTTGAGATTAAAAAAAAACAGTTTCCCAGAACAGTCCAATAAGGCTGCATATTTTTGCAAGCCTGCCTCCAGCAGTGGTGTTTCTGCAGAGGGCTGGCTGCACTCTGCACCTCTCAGATAAAATAGGCTCTTAAAAGAACAACACAGAGTCTTGCGTAGATTTCCAGCTCTTGCCCATGGTAATGGTGCCCCCCCCCATTAATGGCAAAGGCAGTGGCCATTTATTTTATAGCAGCAACTGCTCTGAATGCCCCAAAATACATAGAAGCAGCATGTCAAAAATGCTTTTCAGACTCTCCCTCGCTTTCTGTTGTATGTTTCAATGTTTGTATATATGCAGGCTTTATGATGTATTTTAAGCTTTTAACATTTGTCAGCCACCCAGGGAGCTTTGGCTATTAGACAAATCAACAAAATGGGATGAGAACATGACTCAGGGAAAACCGTCAGCCACTGGGATGTCCTTCCCTGACAGAAGAATTTTGCCTCACTCCCAGAAGGAACTGAAAGAAAACAGCAGCATTTTATGTGGGTGAGTCAGCTGAAAAATGACCCTTGCCATTTTAATTCAGCTCTAATAGAAGCACCCACAAAGGTCTTAAGCAAGAGAACCAAATCCCCCAGCGAACAGGACCATGTTGATCTTCCATCTTGGGCGGCATTTACAGATAGATGCAGATCTCAGCTGTGTCTGGACTGCCTGCTCCTTTCTAATTCAGCACTTTCAGCCTTAGAGGCCTCCATAACTCTTGTTATGTTTCTGTTTTCATCTGATTTTCAAGGTGGCAACTGGGGCCAAGAGGTTTCATTATGCCCTTGCAAGGTGAGTGACGGAGATAAGTGAATGATGCTGGTAATGGTTTTCATTCTTGAGAAGGATGTTCCTGCACTCACACAGACATACTGACTACCTGTGATCTCAGGAAGAAAGAGAGTGGCTGCCGATTCCAGCAGGTACCATTTCAGGCAGCCGTCACAACAAAGCCCACGCTCATCCGATTTTATTTCCCTTCTTTTCTTAACCCAAACTATTTACAGACCATCTCTCCATCTTATTTCTGAGAATGCCTCTGACCCAAGGAAGCAGATGGTGGTCCAAGTTAAGTTTAAGAGGTAGACATTGTCTCCAAAATGATGTCAAAGCAGGTGGAGAAATCCATTACGGTTTAGTTCAACCAGTAGCAAGCAGATTTTCTGACTGTGTTGTGCCATTTTCCACCTTTGGGGAGTGGGGGCTGGAGGGAAGTTAAAATGATTGCGTGTAGGTGTGTGTGTTTACTGAAAACACCACCATGAAATAGACAAAGTCAGCTATTTTTAATGCTACTTTTATTGATGAGTACAATCACAGAATTGTGGAGACACAAGTGCATGCCAGCAATAGTTTCTGTAACACAGACCGTAGTTACATTGTTAAAGTACAATCTTCTTTTTAAAAAGGAGGAGGAGGAGGAGGAGAAGAAACAAAAGCCTTCTTTTTTCCTTCTCTTGGAAATGTTGGCAAAATTCATGGGTTTTGAGGTCAACACTATGAGACCATTTCTCAGTCTATGTCCAATTTTATGTTTGCTTTAGAAAAGAAATGCACAGCTCCATTCTCCTGTTTCCCCATTTTTGTATTTGTCCTTTCTTTTTTTATTGTTTCATGTTATTTGAATCTCCTTGAAAGAAATTTGCTACTGATTAAACGAAACACAAGAAAGAGAATTTGGTTGTCAGTTGGCTCAGTGTGTGAGCTGAGGACCTCCACCTGGTCCCTCCACTATGCACATTCTAAAGCAAGCTGTACATTGCAAACTCCAGAGGAAACAAGAATCAAACTGGCAAACACAGAGATGGGAAAAAACCAACCACCTTCCTGCCTGGACGGTCAGCTGCTCGAAGCCACTATCCACGTTCAGGAGGCGCTCCACATTTTCCCTGTCCTTGCATACCATCAGCAAAAAGGGGGATGTGGGTCTAGTTCTGTATGAGCGCTAGCCAAGAAAGCGAGCCTTCCCTGTGGGGCAGTCGGGGGCGAGGGGCTCTGATCACCTACCCATTCTCAGAAGCCCACCATCACCTGCTTTAGGAGGGTGCACGCACACGCTCGTGCTGGCGGGAAGGTGTGCACAGAGGGAGGGCTATCTTTGGGACGGCAGATGGGATGCAGGCCCGGTAGTGAGGGAAGACGCCTGGGTTCAGGAAAACGAGAGGCAGCTGTCCGGGAGCTCCTCCTCAGTCCCGCTCTGGACCAGGTAGGCGCAGCGCCCCAGACAGGCTCTCCAGGTGGAGCAACACGGATTCTCTGCTGGCTGCAGCCAACAAGGGGTTTCTCCAAGACTTCCAAAGCAGGGGAGGGACGGTGGCGCTGGGGCCGGGCCGGGCCGGGCCGGAGAAAGTGGGGCAGAGTGGTAGGGTGACATACCTGCAGCCAGCTGAGGCTGCGTGCTATCAGGCTGGGCAACGAAGCTGTTAATTAAAGCCACCTTCCTGTGTTGCCACCCCCCATCCCACTCCACAATTGCTACAAGCCAGTACTTAAAACATCAGTGGAATAAAGCTTGAGAAAACTGGGAATGCAGGAAAGTCATCTGGATTCTCAGGAATTTGGAACAAGCAGGTGGTGTCTCACGCACACTGAGCAGAAAAACTTACACCATCGAGCTGTGGGTAAAATGCTTGTAGTTCACTTAGTTTAGCCCCTGAGCAAAACCTCCCCAAATTCTTCGTCAGCCAGTCTCGGATGCCCGTGGTCCCTTGGTCACAAGCCGACCCTGCAAGAAGCAGAACCAGTGAGTGAACTTTTCTGGAAACAATATTTAGAAATATTTTCTGTAGCTGCAGTGCTGCTTTGGCCTCCTCCTTAGTCCCATTTTCCAGCCGAGGATCTGAGTCTGTACAGAGAGGACTTGTCCAAGGACATCTAGAGGATGCCTGGCTGAGCTGGGATTTGAATCTTACTGGGGCCAAGGCTCAACATTCTTCCCGTAAAACAAATGAGCAGAACTGGGCAGCCGCTCCTTTAAGTTCCTGGGCCCTGTGAGGCAGAGCCCTGCTCCAGCTGTAAGGATTCTTCAGTGTTCTGCATTGCGACATATGATCCAGAGACCCCGATCCCTCTGCTACTCACCTGAGTCAGCAAACTGTGCGGCCAGGTAAGCCTTCTGAAACCCAAACACAGCCTGCCTCTTCGGGGCCGAGAGCACTGCATAGACGTTGTCCAAAGCGTTCACGCTGGAAAAGCCACAACCCGTCTCAGAGCCACTCAGTGTGAGGAATCCGTGCCGCAGGTGCACCTCGCGCTTTCCCTCGCCACCTGCTGCACGCACCCCCTTTGCCCAGCCCAATTGTGAATGGCTTTATGCACCCCAGTGTGGATGTTTGAGCAACTCTGCAGAGGTTCCACCACAATCTGCATTTCAGCTCTGCAAAGTGGGCCACTGTTCTTACCCAGGAGCTGTAGAAGTGGCCTGAGGAGAAAGGGCTTAGCAACAGCACAGTCCTCCATGTACTGACTGAGGATTCAGTCCACTGAATTCAGTGGAACCTGCTCCCAGGTACATGGAACCACAGGGTGGCAGCCTCAAGTGGTCGAGGGACTCCGTGGCCAAAGTAACATTTGAACTGGGTTGATTGGGTCCGCAGTTTAAGCCGCCTCCTGCCTGGGAAAGGCGTCTGGGGTGTGCTTGTGCTGGAGTGTGTGGGGCGTGAACTTTGTTTGGCACCAGCAGGCTCGCTCCTGTTAATCTGTCATTAGACTTATATCCGGCCTTTCTCTTTTTTAAAGAACTCAAGGGGCTTGCATCATTTCCCTCCTGCTGCCCTCCATCTTATCCCCACAACAACAGCCCTGTGAGGTAGGCTGGGCTGAGAGGCTGCGACTGGCCCCAAGTCACCCGTCTGGCCCCATGGTGAGCAGCAGGGACTGCGAGTTCAGGCATGTACTAGACAATGAGCTGGGCAGGCGTTTGTGAACACGTCGGGAGGTGAACTTGGCTCCGCCGTGCAGCTTGGCATGTGGCCAAGGAAGTTTTCCATGTTTGTGGTAGAGCATCAAGTGCCGCAGAGGATGCTTCTGCTGCTGCTCCTTCCTGCCCCCACCGTGGAGAGGCAGAGGCCAAGCAGGTGGCACTGGTGGAGAGAGGAGCCGCTTCTTGGAGGCGGGCCGGGGCCAGGGCAGGTGCCCACCAGGACAGAAACCCACCGGGAAGCTGCCTGGATGTGCTTTCCACCAGGGCGATGGTGGGGCGAGTGAACTGCTGCACTTACATTGCTTGGTAATACGGGCAGGGCAGGGCAGGGGGCAGCAGCTCCAGCACAGTTGCATTTGTCCCCGGCAGCAGCGGGCTGAGCTTCTGCAGCCAGGTGGTTGCCTCTTCGAGGGCGAGCGCAGCGAATTGTGGGAAGAGGATCTCTGCCGAGAGCAGAAGCATCGTGTCCCGCACTTTGATGCTATTCAGCAATCCCTGGCTCTGGAAGAAGAGGCAGAACTGGAAGCAGCCGCACTTACAGGGGAGCGGGTAGAAGAACGAATCGAATGGGTTGCAGAATAATTCACTCCCTTTCACACAGCTGAGGATGATGGGCTAATAACTGGATCCCTTGAGAGGTTGGAGTATTTGAAGGGCATCGGCCTGGGTAGCCTTAAACCACCTGTAAAGAGGCTGTGGCGATCCACCCATTTGTTTGCATGTAAGTAATTGAGTCACATAATTCACCATTCACCATCTTCCCTCCTCAGTTGAAAATTAATATCCAGCATGTTTACTGATGCTCCTCTGAATGAGACGTTTGCAGCTGGCAGCCCCCAGAGCCCCCGAGACAGAGGTAAAGGTTTTACAGGGTTGAAAGACTCAGGGCAGCCATTTACAAACTTTCTGCTTTTCCAGAACAGCTTTCCTGCCAAGGAGCCGCTGAGCAGCACAGGACTTCAGGGCCGTGCTCTCGGAGACTCCTGGCTGTCAGAGAGGAGCCGTGCTTCCCTGGAAGGCCGCCAGGAAGAGCCTGGAGGGAGGCAACTGGGGTGAGCCCGAGCGCGGCTGCCCAGCACCTCGCGGCGGCCCATCACGGTGCCGCAATGCGCCGTCCTGACGTGTGTGTGCCATGACAGCGATGTGTGTGCGCACAGGGTGCTGTTGGCCCTGGAGTGGGGAAGACTGCGCTGGCAGCTTCCTTTGTGGGGCTAACTTTGTGGGTCCAGGGTGCTTTCCAGGACCCCAGCAGAGAGGGAAAAAGCCCCTCCCCTCCCCAGGGCTGCAGTGCCCAGAGGGGCTGCATCCCCATCATGTCTCCCAGCAGGCATTAGCCTGAAACACACCAAACCCAACTGCAATGTCAGGCACACCTTTCACCATCCGTCTCATTCTGCCCCAAGGATTCCCGCATGGTCATGTGTGAGAGAGCAAGGCAAGGCCAGCTTCTCTGATGGGTCTTCTCCATGAGGAGCCTCGTTAGTTCCCAAGGGATCTGCAGGGATCCACTGTTTGTAATCCACTGCTGAAGAGTCATTTCTAGATGGCTTAAGCAGTGGAAAGCAGAAGTGGAGGTATGAATTTCCACCTTTCGACTACTTTACTGGAGGTCAAATGTCATAAATGGTGAACCAGAAAGAGAAAAAGATTTCCCCAGAAGAATCTGCATGTCTCTTCATGTCATAGATTCCACTGAGAAAACCCTCTTCTCAGTGGGGTCAGCCCCTCTTTGTAGGGGCCCTCAGTGGCCAAGCCACACAAGCGAAATCTAGGCTCTCTCCAGCCACGGGGAAGCCCGTTTCGCCAAAGCGGCTGCCATTACCTTCAGCAGAAGGGCGTTGAACTCATCCAGGTATGTGCTGAGGAACTGGTCCGGCTCCTCCTTTCCCCCAATGGCTTGGAAGACCCGTGTTACGGCTGAGCTGCTGTACACGGTGTGGCTTTGTATGGTCACATGAGCCAAGGCTGCAGCCGACAGGAGGTCAAGGGAATCTTTCTGCATTTGAGAACAGAGAACAAAATGGCACTAGAAAGCAGATGGTGCGTAAAATCCTTCCAGACTCAGGCTCCCCAGCTCCTCGGACTGAATCCGCTTGCAACCCTTCAGGGATCTTGGGCGTGGGCATCCTTGGCCTGCCCACTAAGCATGCGGGTGGACCCCAGGAACCCCAGCTAAGAAATGACAACAGTCCACGCATGACTGGAGTCGGCCCACTGCAGAGGTGGTATCAGCCAGGCTTGCTCTGCAAGCAAGGACGGTGCAAAAGCTGCACCCTGAAGCCCGTGAAGCTCTCACCCCTTGGAAGTTGCTCTTCAGTGCAACGAAATCGGCGTACGAGCCATGAGCCGCGAGGGGTCCGAAGTATTTCGCCAGCCACTCTCTGTCTGTGGAGACGCCGCGAGTGCAGGCAGAGCCTGTGGCAACGACAGAGAGCGGTTAGAGAGCACGCCTGCAGAAAGGAGCGCCTCTCTGCCCGGGCGGCTGCCGAAACGCCGCCGCCGGCTAGGCCAGTGCAGCACCAGGGACAGCTCCTCCGGTGCGTCGATGTGTGCGAGGAAGGGCGAAACGTTTGCTCTCTGTCGTCGGCTTCACCAGAATTTGTTCAGTTCTTGAATCATCGCACTGGATTCATCCACTCGCCCCCTGGAACCCAGTGCTGACCCAGACACAACCCAGCGTCTGAGCACGCGATCCAGCTCATGCCATGAGAAACGGTTTTGCAAAGTGCACACACTTGCAAAGTACTTGCAATTGCCCCCCCTCCCCCAGCTTACAATCTGGTAGGATATAAACCAGAACGAACTTTGAGGTGTGACTCTGTCCCGCCGGAGTTTACTCATTTGCACATCCATTACGCGTGCCTTGCACAGAAGCAAGACAGACATACAAGGAGCTGTGGGCCCGTTTTTCCTGTCCAAACTTAAAGTGGATGGAGCTCTTAACCTCCCAGCTGCCGGATGCAGGACTCCACCCACAGCGGATGTGCTTATTTTATTATTTGAACTCTAGCCCACCCATTAGTCACATGGCTCCCAGGGTGCATTACAAGCAATAAAAACATTATAAAAACAATATAAAACCTTAAAAACAATCAGATAAATAACAGTAAAAGTGCACACTATCACATCTTAACAGAACCAGTGGAAAAGACACAACACATTAAAATATACACAATTAAAAATGAGTTTGCAATTAAACTTCTGGCAAAATAAAAAGGTTTTGCCTGGTGCCAAAAAGAATATAAAGAGGACACCAGACAAACCTCTTTGGGGAACCCTTTCCAAAGTTGGGGTGCCACTCCTGAAAAGGCCCTTCTTCTTGTCACCCTCTCTCCTTAAAACCAATTTGTTGTTAGTTACCAAATCATTCTGTCAGTGTTGCATTCTAAGCTGCCTGCGTGACTTAACCGCAATCCCTTTGATGCCTGCACTCAGGGCATCTCTTAGGCCATGAGTCCTCAAACTACGGCCCACGGGCCAGATCCGGCGCGCCACACCCATTTATCTGGCCCGCCTCAGGCGCGCATGGGGAGGTGGCGGCTTGCTCACCCAGAGATCATTTTGAACACGCTCGGAGAAAATGATCTCCAAGCGAGCAAGCTGCTGCCTCGCACACCTGCCTTGTAGTGCGTGCCCACCCCCGCCTCCCCCCGCCGACCCGCACCCCCCGCCGGCACCACCTTCCCAGCACCGGCACCTTTCAACTGGCCCCCTGGTGGAAAAGTTTGAGGACCCCTGTCATAGGGTGACCAGAGACTGCCTGATTCCTCAGATATTTGGAGTCAAAAAAAGCGATCACCAGGGCTGGAGATGTGGGACGGCGGGGCTTCCTTTTTTACCTGAATTTTCAACCTGAAAATGCAGAACCCTCTTTATAAAAGTTACGATCTCTTCGGGGTTTTCAAATGTGCTGTTGGCCTGGTGATCCTGTAAAGCCTTCACCCTGCAAAAGCATGGAGGGGCTTGCAAGTAAGATAACAATGCAGTGCAGCCAGGGGAAAAAGTGGGGCAGACGTGTGGGGCAGCAGTGTGGCTCAACACACCTCCCCTCGAGGGCTGTGTGGCCCACTCTCTGTGTGGGCAGAGGCGAGCGCCCCCGGGCTGGGGCTGAGCACCAGGAGCGCCCCTGGGGCTGGCGGGGAGGACAGGCGTGCTGGGCCCTAGGCAGGGGCCTGCCTCCCTCCTCCCGCCTGCTCGCCCACCCTTGGGAGAGGCCGGCAGCGAGGCCGCCCGGCCTGTGGAGCACAATCCACCCTGAGCAGCGGGCCGGGAGATGCGCGGAGCCGGCACGTACACGGCTGCCAGGGAGTCGCAGGCCATCTCGCTGGGCAGGTAGCCGAGGCTCCGGGCATCCAGGCTGCCCAGGAAGAGGTGGAGCTGTCGCCCAAACCACACGGCGTAGTCCTCTGCGGCAAAGTGCTTGAGCGTCCCGCTCAGGTGGCAGAAGATCTCACCCAGGATGAATTGCTTCGTTTCCGTGTGGGGCAGCTGAGTGAGGTGGCGCTGTGGGAGAGGGGAAGAGAAAGCCAAGCCATGCCTGCCTCAGATGCATGCCCTGCACCAGCAGCTGCCAAGCGGAGCCCGGGACATGAGGGCTGACTCCTGCCAAGGCAGGGCCACTCTGCGTTTGAGAGGTCCCTGCCCTGCCCTGCCCTGCCACTATTTCGGTCTTCAGGGCTGCTTGCAAGCATGACTGAAAGGAGTACAAAAGGTGGCAATAAACCTAGCACCTGATCAAAGAAAGGAACTTTAAAACTTTAAAAAGAATATGAAATTTGTGTCCAGTGCCACCTTGGCCTTTTGCCACTTAAACGGACCATGGCATCCAGTGCACATTTATCAGCGGCCCTCCGAAGTTCCCCTGATTTAATCTGTGGCTAGATCTATGCATTTCAGGGAGCACAAATGGTGTGGATCAATAGGAAGAGGCAAGGGAAGAAAAGAAAAAGCGTGGGGCATCTTGCACACCTGCTCAGCAGCAGCGTTGAAAGCATCCATGAACCCTCCGATGTCATGTGAGCGGAGGGCGCCAAAGACCTTCGCGGCCTTCTCAGTGTCCTGGAGAGCACCGCTCGCCAGCATGTAGTCAGCCAGCTGGGAGGGAGTCAGCCCTGCCACGGCGTCCATCTAGGGCACGAGCAGAAGTGGGTCTTGGCGCAGGAAGCGCCAGCCACGCTCCAAGCCCCCTCCCTTCCAGCAGGGCTACTCACAGCGCTGAAATGCACGTTCAGGTCAAGCAGGTCTGCGTAACTGGCCAATGAGCTGAAGGATCCGAAGGTGCTGCGCAGCCAACCCAAGCTGCCCCGCGTGTTCTCAGTGCAGGGATCGCCTGGAGGCAAGAAGGGTGCCATGGGAAGCTGCTTCCTGTGTCCCAGGGCCCCTTTCCTTTTTAAACCAGCCTCTTTTTCTGTCACAAATCTGAAGATTTCCATAATAAATCAGAGCTGCATCTAAGTGGGCATGACGGATCCGTCAGCAACTCTTTTGCTGTAAGTGACAGGCAGAATCGCAATCGATGCATCCTTCCCCCGTGGGCACATCTTGCAATGTTCCACCTGCATCAGTGAAGCGTCTCAGAGGCCATGAGCAAAGGAGGGGAAGGCTCTCATATGCTGGACTTTGGGGCACTTTTGCCTCAGCTCGTCTGCCTCAGCCCCGCCTCCTTCCCCTCTGCCCCGCCTGTTTCCCTTTTGCCCCACCCATTGCTGGAACGTGCCCCTGCCAGCTTCTCTGAGATGGAATTGGATGGCCGGGCAGCGAGGGGTTCTGCCCCTCGGCTTCAATGCTTACCCCCCTGAGACAGCTTGGTGGCCAGGTAGTCTTTGGCAAAGTTGTACACATCTTGGCGGCTCTTGGGTGGCATCTGTTGAAAACTGGCATCCAGGCTGGCGATTCTGCATGATGGGAAAGAGGCAAAGAGGAGACAAACCACAAAGATTAAGGCCTTTCCAATCTTTGCTCAACAGGAAACCCAGTCTGGCGATTGGAGCCATGCTTGCGTCATTCCAGACACTCCACGGGGGTGTGATCTGTCCCTCTGAAAAACAGTCTGCAAACATCCTGTGAGAATTTGCTCTGATTAGCCAAAACCAGGTGTGGTCCATTCATTTCTTTAATTTAGTGACTTCTTAGATCTATATCCCGCCTTGTTTCCTTCTAAGGAGCTCAAGGCAACTTGCACAATGCCCCCCTCCTCTCCACCTTCTCCTGACAACATCGACCCTGTGAGGCTGCGAGTCGGCGACTGGCCCAGAGCCACCCTGGGAGCACCATGGATGGGCCTGGGCTAGAACCTGGATCGCCGCGCCACATGGGCCCTCACAGGTGCACTCCTGGGCATGCTGAGACAGGTGAAAGGCCCCTCCTCCCAGCAGGCCCCAGCCAGCATCGTGGGGTTGCAGGACTTGTCTGGGTGTAAGCACGCATGGGATCATGCCCTTAGTCCCCAGCAAACTCCCAACACTGTGGTGCCATGGGTGGCGGAATGAGGGGCCGCAGCAGGCTTGCTTCCTTCGTGCTGGGGCTCGAGGACCCTGTTCTGGATGGCCCCTTCTGCTCAGTTAAAAAGCCCCTGCAGCAGGCAGGCAAGGACGGGCCACAGCAGGAAAAGCATCGCGCGGAGGATGCCCTCCCAATGCGGTACTCTGCAGAGTGTCTCCTGTGACTGAGCACCAGGACTGAGGCGCTCAGCTCCTCTAGCACTCCAGGACCGCCCCACCTCCTCTTTCCCACATGCCTGCCAGAAATAGGCTTTCCATCCTCCTCGGTGCCTGTGCTGCACCTTCTCCCCAGCAAATCTGCAGGCACGCACTTACATGATTCTGAAAACGCTACAGGGCATTGACGTCGGGAAGGCTGCCAGAGCAGACGCATTGATGCTGGGAAGCCACAAGGTGAGCTTGTTCTGGAGCCAGTCCTTGTACTGCGAGGGACTGGCGGTACGGAGCAAGATCTGCACTTTGCTGAAGATAGCTTCAAACATTGTGTCCCTCACCTTGCCATTTGCCAGGAACGTCACACCATTCTGCTGACCGAAAACACACAAAGGCCAACGATGGCTGGGTTGTAAAAGCTGGCGAAGGAAATGGCAGCCCACTCCAGTATCTTTGCCATGAAAACCCCATGGAGAAGTGGCACAAGCATGCAAAAGGCGACAGAGGGTGGCCGACGCAAGACGCCACTGCGCAGCGCTCCATTGGAGCTTACGAAAACAGTGAGCCACAAATGCTACCACACTGGCAACCTGAGAGGCCCACCCCACGCATCTCTTCTGGCACAGGTGGGCAACTGCCAGGAGGCTGCGCTACCGGCATTCGCCTCCCTCCCTCCCTCCCTCTCAAGCTTTAGCAATAGCTCTCAGAACAGCGAACAATTCAAAAGAGCCCCTTTCACTGTCACTGCCCCAAGTTTCTTGGCGGCAGAACAGCACCTTTATCTTTTAAAAAGGGACTCTCTTGGCCACCAACAGTAGCGGCTGGCCCATGGTGGGCTACAACAAGGGCCGGGGGCAGGATGTGACCCATGGACCAGACGTCCTCACAAGGTGGCTCACAATGCTGAGCTGCAACCGCGCCGGATTTGTCCCTGGGCAGCCCTTCCAAAGTTGCGGGAGTTCTGGTCCAACCAGCTCCACTGCTAACTGCAGGCAATGACTTGTGGGGAGCTGGGCAAATGCCTTTTCTGGGGGCTTTGCACAGCCCCCCCCATTTCACATCCTAGAGCTGGACCAGGGGCTGGCAAAGGGGCGTGATTTGCGGCAGGTGACTCACCTGAGAGGCAAGCGCTGCAAACTCTGTCACAAAAGCCACTGTGTCGCCCAGAGGGCTGTTTTCCAAGGGCTTCAAGAGGGTGCTGACCTTGCCGGGGTCATTCCAGATGTCAGAGGCAAAAAAGAGATGAGCCAGCTGGGTGGAGGTAAGATTTCCTTGGATGCTGAGCTACAAACACAGGAGAGGGCAGAGAGGGGTCTTGAGAAGGGTCTTCCGCAAACTGGGACAGGGCATGCTGAAGTTCACCGGGCAACTTCAGCGGACCGGGGAATTCCCTTCCTTCCTCCCACCCACTCCAATGAGCAATAGTCGCTGCAGGTGAGGGATGGAGGGAATTCCACGGGATTGGCCTGCCAGGAGGAGGCCGATGGACAGTGAACATCCTAGGCCCACAGCCAGGAGTTTGGACATGTGGAGGTGCGAGGGATGAAGTCAGAGCCTGAGATGCGAGTCAGATGCGAAGTAGCTGCTGGTACACACCCCATCAAAATCAGCCACCAGTGTGGTGAAGTCCTCATAAGGAGCTTGGGCTGCAAATGCCGCCAGGTTGTCCCACAGCCAAGCCTCAGTTCCCCCAGTGCTGGAGGCACATGCCGAGCCTGCAATGCCGGAGCACAAAACAAGATGCACGTTCAGAAAAGACCTCCGTGAAGAGTGGAGCTGCAGGTTTGCAGGTGGCGTTGCATCAGGTCAAGAACACCGGATTTCTCTTTCTCTCTTTCATCTCACACAAGGAAGAAAATGACAGCATGGGACTCCAGGCCCCATTCTGCTTTGGAGCTGTGCTCTGCTGCTACCTGTGCTCAGCCCTGATCTTTGCTGCTTGGCTCCTGCTCACAGAAGCCTTTGCTCTACGGGCTGCTGGCTGGATGCCCCCTGAGTCTGGTGCCAGGGACCTCTGCCATGTCCTTCCTTCCCCAGCATCCTCTGGAGCTGCCCTCATCCCAGCTTTCCAACATGTGCTCCTGAACGGCTAACTTTAAAGGGCCCCAGAGTTACCTGTGGCCTTGCGCTGGTTGTCAAGGAAAGTAAACAAGGTTCGATAGATGGCTTCTTGGCTGGCCAGTGGCAAGGCATGGTACACCTGGCTCAGCGAGGAGACCCTGAACAAAAAGGACCGTGTCAGAAATGCCCACCTGGCAGCATCCTGGCACTGGAGAAAGAAGCATGAGATCAAGGAGCCTGGAATACCCGCGGAAGATTTCAGGGACCAGAAGAAGGCACATGCCCAGGCACAGCAGGGGAGGCTTCGCGAGTCCAGCCAGCGCACCTGCAGGATCGCCTCTGCAGCCAAAGGAGCGACGGACACTAGCAGTGCATGCAAACACCACCAAGCGCGGCACCCCGGCTGCTTTTTCTTTGCTGAGTAGCACGAGGGGAGTGTTGCTTTAAGTAAACATGGCAAGGAGAAGCAACGTGGCCTGGTGGGTGGAGCCCTGAACCGGGACGGGGAGACCAGGATTCTGGTCCTCACCCGCCCAGGATGCACACCTGGCCTCCAGGGGCAGCTCAACTCACACAGCGCTGAAGCTACTGCAGCCGGAGACGCCAGACAGGATCTTTGCAGATTCCTTTGCACCGACACTTGGGAGGAGCAGGGCCAGCCTTGATGACAGCAGGTGGGTCCAGTTGCCAGGGCTGAAGGCTGAGAATGCAGTTCCGATCTCCTCGAGAAACTGCGAGAGCATTTTCTTCCGTATGCCTTCCTCCTTGAGAGATGTTATGGCAAGCTACAGATTGCAGGCAGGAAGAAGGAATAACATGTCTTTGTCTTTTTATAAGAACTGCTGGCTAAATTCTGTGTTTCCCTTCCCCAGCTTTCCTCTTTGGATACATGGAATATATATGAACATTCTAACTGCTCAGGAAAAACTGCCAGCACAATGCTGGCTCTCTGAGAGAACAGAAGGGTCAGTTTGACTGGGGAAAATTAACCAAGTTTTATTTGTTCTTCATGAGTGTTTGAAGGTGATACCTTCTGGGCCACTGCATTAAAACGGTCCAGATACTGATAGATCTCTTCCAGTGGCTTGTTCTGCAGTCTTGCAAGGATCTGGCACATCTTCTGCTCCTCACTGATTGCATCAGATTCAAGAGTGAGGGAGGCAAGTTGTGACGGAGACAAGTATTCCAGTACAGCCATCTGCAGGGAAGTGAAGGGCACCAAGGGCAAATTAAGTGAGAGCAACGCATTGGCTTCCCACGCTTCTTGTTTAGAGCCCATGATATGCAATAAAAAGTCTAGGTCAGGATGCCAGGAATGCGAAGGTTCAAGGGAAAGCTGCCCCCAAGGGGACATGTGTGGGACCCTCAAATATGTGGGATGCTGGCTGTGCAAGGTCAAACGCTCAGCCAAGGCTCAGGTCAGCCTTCCCCAGCCTGGTTCACTCCAGATGCCTTGGACTCTGGGTGTTGTTTTGGGCAACTTCCTTCCTTCTTCCCTTTTAGCTGCGCAAACTTTAATGCAAGTCCCCATCAATGATCACCATGAAAAATGGTGAGGCGTTGAACCAATACTCACTCCGTCAAAATGCTGGTTCCACTGGAGCAGCTCCTGGTACTCAGCATATCTGCTAAAGTTACCCAGATTGCTTTGCAGCCAGCCCTGAGCACTCTGAGCTGCCTGTCCACATGCGATACCTGGAAGAGGGAGAAAGCCATGCTCCTGTGACTCTTTCGCCATCATTGTGGAACTGGGCTGGCCAAAGGCCTCTCCGTATTGGTGCTGGCACTGGCGGCCATTGCCGGAGAACATGAGGTGGGTCACAGTGGGGCAAGCATTCCTGCCATGGGCTCCCCGTGGACATCCAGTCGGCCTCTGAGTGACCGGAAAGCCACACTTGATGGGCCTTCCCTTTGACCTCCGACATGCGTCTCTCTTGGCCAATCTGCTCTGTATGAGTGTGTCTACGTCCACCCCGCCCTCTCTGGAAGGCTGCAACTGACTTGCAGAACACTTCCAGACACAGAAGGCGCTTCACACTAGGGACGTGTGCGGAACCTGTTTGTGGCGGGGAATCCACAGGATGCCCCGGGCTCGGCTTCCCGGTTTCTAGTCCACTTGGCAGCAACCCTGCGCCTGAGCTCCAGCTTTTGTGGGTGCTCCCAAGGGACTGAGCCCGACACACCTGCAAGCAGCATCCCCCTTCTATTTGGGCTGCTGCACCTGATGTGGAAGAACCGGGCCAGCTGCACAACCTCGGTTCTGCAAGGTAAGTATTCTTAAAAAACAGGCTTGAATATCTTTACAGTGGAAATCACCTGACTTGACTTTTGATGTCAGAAAAGCTTTGCTGAATCCAAAAATGGATGGGCCAGTTTGGGGCGGGATGCTGATGAAGACGTTGTTGAAACCTTTCAGTCTGGGGAATATAAGAGACAGAAAAATGTGACACGCACCCAGGCAGCTGCCCAGCAGATGGGCTTCCTCATGACAGGCGAGTGGAATTAGTACTCCAAAGACTGGGCAGGCTTGGAGTTTCACAGAACTCTTCCTCTTTTATGCAGAGAGCAGCTGACGGGCGACCTGCTTTGCCTGAGGGGGTTTAGAGCTTCTGCCTGCCTTTGAAGACAGACGATGCACCTGGAACTCATACGGGTTGTTTTACCCTGTTCAGAAGTAACAGACCTCAGCACATCTACAGTGGGGTGGGGACGGGAGCGGTCCCATCTGTGGTGATCAGGCATTTTGCCCCTTGTGCCATGCTGCCCTCTTGCCATGGCAAGGCCTTCCTGGCTTCCTGGCTTCTGCAGATGCTCAGAGGGTAAGCAGGAGGAACGGATGCTTCAGCCTGTCAGTCAATTTCCACCTTGACACTCATTCCACCTTGTGTCTACCCCGGACTGATGTGCAGGGTTTCTTTTCCACAGCAATAATGCAGCTATTTTCATGCACACTTCTGCATGACTTGTGCACATTTCTGAAGTGCACGCATCTTTCTCTGCTCAGCCGAAGCAGGTCTGGGTGCATTTTTCAAATGAGCACCAGAGAGGCTGTGCTTGAAGGAAACCCAGCTCACTTTCCCACCCCACCTGAAGGCGACGCATGGGCCAGAGCTCAGCTCCCCCCGCTGGGCCGCTGCCCCCTTTGCTCCCATTCCGGGCCCACACCTCCCTTTAGGTTGGGCAGACGTGCCCAGCCTTTGCTCACTGCATGAGCAGATCGGGGTCTGAGGACGACAGCCACAGCTGCCGCGCGCTTGAGGCACTCACATCTGCCAGTAGGAGCTGCACGGTATCCTGAGCGGGAGCTCGGCAACAAGGGTCTCATTCATGGCATGCAGCACGTTTCGGAAGGCCACTTGGAACCAATATGCGAAGTCACTGGCTTTAAACTTGAGGAAATGAACCGCTACCCTTTGGAAGGCCGTGCTCAAGATAGCAAGGGGAAGCCCACCACTCTGCAATTCCAGCTGCAAACAGAAGGGGCATTCAGTATTCGTTAAACAAGAACCATTCTCCTTTGCTGCCCCTTATTTAAGATCGCAGGCCCAAGTTGGGAGGCTGGGGGCGAGAGGACCTACTGCAAGGGCAGCGGGAGAAACAGAGCCAAGGCTCCACAGGTCGCGGGGCCCAGGGAGAGCGGGCAGGTGGCCTGGAAAGGAGGCACTCCAGGAAAGCGTGGCGGAGCTGAGGTGGGGCGACAGCCACGCAGAGGAAGTCGGGGAGGAAACAGCTTGCTCCTGGCAGGGACCCCTCGGCTGAGCTGCCGCCCACGCAGGAGGTGCTGCCGTGGAGGAGCAGCGCTTGCCTGCGAAGCCCCAGCAGCTCGGCCACAGCAAGCCCCGTGCTGCTCAAGACGAGGCCGCAGCTCTGTGGCAGCAGACACACTCCGCACACAGAAGGTCCGAGGACAGAAGGGCCCTCCCTGCTGCCAGCCAGGGCTCAACCCAGAGCAGGACAGCTCCTGCACATGTGCAGGGGACCTGCCAGTCCGCTCCCGCTGCCCAGCGCGGCGAGGAGCCCGGAAGGCTCGTCTGCTGCCTCCTGGCCAAGGGCCCACCTGGTGGTGGGAGGGAGCAGGAGCAGGAGCAGGGCCGGGGCCTAGCGTCCAAGGGCACAGCACAGGGGAGGAGGGCTTTGCTGTGCTGATCTGCAGCAGCCCCCAGATCAGGGGTCCTCAGACTTTTTAAACAGGGGCCAGTTCACTGTCCCTCAGACTCTTTGAACAAAATATGAACGAACTACTATGCACGCAGCACATTAAAAATTAATAAAAATTGTAAAAAATAATTTAGAAATTAATTAAAAATCTAAAAACAGCTGCTCCGCTCGCTCGGGCTGCAGCAGAAACCCAAGATGACGCCACACTGCCCGCCGAAAGGGAGAGCACGACACGAGGGGGAGCCATGAGGGCCGCTCGCCTCGGCTGGGCCTTCCCGGCTCCTCACCGCCGCACTTCCCAGCTGGAGGAAGGTCCCCTCACAGGCACTTGCCCAGCTCTGGGAGCGGGAAGTCAGAGAGGCGGGCACGCAGTGGCTCCCCCAGCCAGGACAGGGCAGTGAGGAGGGAGGTAATGGCTGCTTTCTGTGGGCCGAGGCGAGGGGAGGCGTGGGATGGGGCCATGGCTGGCCGAGCAGGGCACATCCCACCTCTCCCCGCCGTGGGGGGAAGAGGCATGGCGGTCGCTCGACGGCAGCGGCAGCTTGCCCAGAGAAGGCCACGGCAGAGGTACGAGGGCCATGGCCCCGCTCCACCTCGGCCCGTCCGCCCTGGGCTTGGCGAGGTGGCCACGACTTGGCCTGCAGCCCAGGGATATGGTTCATATTTTTGTGGTTAAAAAAACAGATTAACCTTATTACATTTAACGTTATGGGGAAATTTGATTATATTTTACTTAGGTTCTATCTTTTTTAATGTCTTCATCTCACTCTCTTCCCACTGCCCTCCTCTCTTCTGTATTCCCACTCTGTATTCCTACTCCGTATTCCACTGGAGAAGGAAATGGCAACCCACTCCAGTATCCTTGCCATGAAAACCCCATGGACAGTACCAAAAGGCAAAAAGATATGACACCGGAAGATGAGCCCCTCAGGTCGGAAGGTGTCCAATATGCTACTGGGGAAGAGCGGAGGGCTAGTACTAGTAGCGCCAGAAAGAATGAAGCGACTGGGTCAAAGCTGAAAGGACACTCAGTTGCCGATGTATCTGGAGGTGAAAAGAAAGTCCGATGCTGCAAAGATCTATACTCCATAGGAACCTGGAATGTCAGATCCATGAATCAAGGCAAGCTGGATGTGGTCAAACGAGATGACAAGACTGAACATCGACATCTGAGGAATCAGTGAACTAAAATGGACAGGCATGGGTGAATTTAGTTCAGATGACCATCAGGTATACTACTGCAGGCAAGAATCCCTCAGAAGAAATGGAGTAGCCTTCATAGTCAATAAAAAGAGTAGGAAAAGCAGTACTGGGATACAATCTCCAAAATGACAGAATGATCTCAGTTTGAATGCAAGGCAAACCATTCAACATCACAATAGTCCAAGTCTATGCCCCAGCCACTGGTGCTGAAGAGGCAGAAGTTGAGCAGTTCTATGAAGGCCTACAACACCTTCTAGAATTAACACCAAAAAATGATGTCCTTATCATCATGGGGGATTAAAATGCTAAAGTAGGAAGCCAAAAGATAACTGGAATAACAGGCAAGTTTGGCCTTGGAATACAAAATGAAGCAGGGCACAGGCTGGTAGAATTTTGTCAAGAGAATATGATGGTCATAGCAAACACTCTTTTCCAACAACCCAAAAGACGACTATGTGCTCTGCAGCCAAAGATGGAGAAGTTCTATACAGTCAGTAAAAACTAGACCAGGAGCTGCCTGTGACTCAGATCATGAGTTTCTTGCTGAAAAATTTAGGTTTAAATTGAAGAAAGTAGGGAAAAGCACTAGGCCACTCAGGTATGACCTAAATCATATCCCGGATGAATATACAGTAGAGGTGACAAATAGATTTAAGGAATTAGATCTGATAGACAGAGTGCCTGAAGAACTATGGACGGAGGTTTGCAACATTGTACAAGAGGCCGCAACTAAAACCATCCCAAAGAAAAAGAAATGCAAGAAAGCAAAATGGCTGTCTGAGGAAGCTTTACAGACAGCTGAGGAAAGAAGGGAAGCGAAAGGCAAGGGAGAAAGAGAAAGATACAAACAACTGAATGCAGAATTCCAGAGAAAAGCTAGAAGAGATAAGAAGGCTTTCTTAAATGAACAGTGCAAAGAAATAGAAGAGAACAATAGAATAGGGAGGACCAGAGATCTCTTCAAGAAAATTGGAGATAGGAAAGGAACATTTCATGCAAAAATGTGCATGATAAAGGACCAAAATGGCAGGGACCTAACAGAGGCAGAAGAGATTAAGAAGAGGTGGCAAGATTACACAGAAGAACTATACAAGAAAGAGCTTAACATCCCTGAAAACCATGATGGGGTGGTCACTGACCTCGAGCCAGACATCCTGGAATGTGAAGTCAAATGGGCCTTAGGAAGTCTGAGCAACAACAAAGCTAGTGGAGGTGACAGTATTCCAGCTGAGCTATTCAAAATCTTAAAAGACATATAAACATAGAAACAGAGCGAGCCAGAAGGGGCCTCCCGGACCATCTAGTCTGACCTCCGGCACCAGCTGGCTCCGCTCACGACACGCCCACCATGTGCATGTCCTATACTTTTCTGTAACTTGGATTTTAGGAATTGTCATGTGGTTTCTGTAGTGAAGATGATCTGTTTAGAAATCTGGCACTTCTCCAAATGAATTGTGAAATAATTGTAGCCTGGCAACCATTAACTTCAAATCCAGCAACCCAATTCTATCTTACTTGTATGAGAGTAAGTCCATTGATTTCTGTGCCTTCATTATAAGAATGAGCACAGAGAGGAAAAAAAGAAATGGAAGTCAGCAAGATTTCCAGAGTAACACGACTACTCCTCAAAACATTATTTGTTCTACTTTGTCTGCCTTGCCTAAAAATATTGAGACCATTGCATATCCTGTCCTTCATTCATGAACTTTTAAAATAAGTCTGTCTGCTCTTCATAGTATTGTCTGTTTGTCCCCTTCATGCCGGTTGACTATCCATAATGGACTCATTACGGGCTTCCTGCTGTTCTGGATCTGATGACCTGGTAGTGTCAGAATCCCGGATCTCAATTTGACCCGGGAAATAAAACTCAGGATCGTAGGAAAGATCAGTCATTATGAACCTCCGTGTCTTTATTGTCTATCCCAGGCCCCGCGGTTGACTCATGATAAGGCCTGACCGGGCAAGCAGAGATAAGCTCGCTGCAAAGCTTCAACAGAAATACAGTTTTTAGACACTCCCAGTCACATACAGGTACAGGGCAATTGGTGACAGAATGTAAAGATTACAATAAGATTCTGAGGTCATCACATACAGAACAGATAAAGAAATGTCAGTCAATCATACTGTAACAATAAGATTACAATATTTCTAATTGACACTTTAGTTCAGAAGCCTGAACCCATCTCCAGGACTGCTTACACATGTAAATTCATGCCACTGAAACTATGCATGAACTCAAACTCTTATCTAGATTCTAAACGTTCTGAATTGACCAGGGCACACGCAGCCCTCTGGGCTATCAAGATACTGATTCCAACAATGATTATTTAACAATGTATATTTGGACTGAATGACTTTGTCTTCTGTAGCCCACAGTTAAAGGTGAGAGAAAGGGAGCGGGGGAATGTCATTTGACAGCTTGGTTTTGAGAAGGAAGACAGGATTTGATCCTACAATGCAAATGCACACAGAAGTAATGCTTTTAAAACAGGATTTACCCAAATTTTCCCAACAATCCCCCCTTTGTCACTAGCTTCGCTATGTGACACAAACAAGTGAGTCGGTTTAGATAAATCCTGTTCCAAGCTTTTTCCCAAAAAACAGCTTCCATCTCAAAACTAAACTAATATGAGGAGAAAGTTATTGCATACAATGGAGACTTGTATATTTACTGAGAGTTCAATTCAAAGTGTAGGAAAAATTGGAAACAATTTGAAAAAGCACCAAAGAAAAAGAGAAAGAAAGCAAACAGTTCAAAACACATGATATGCAACCCCAATGCTAGCAGTCCTCCTGGGAAACCCCGTGCTGATTTTGGCCCCCCTTTGGCTGCAAAGAACTCAGTGCCAGCCAGCGCTCATCCTCACCTGCTCCCCCACCTCCCTCCAGTTTTGCCACCCGATTTTGAGGCCTGGTTCCGTTGCTCCTAGGCCTCCTCTGACCCATTGCAGCCTTCAGAATTTCATCCTCGTCTGGGCTGAGGCCCTCACGGTGGTGAATATCCTGTCTTAGGCCACCATCCCTTCTGGTCAGCAAACTTGGGTTAGCCTGCTTTGCAAGGTGGGAGCAGTGAGAGGTGAGGCAATGGCCTGATGTCCAGTTCAGTCATTTGTCTTGCCCTTTTAGGCAAAGACGATGCAGTAAAAGTGCTACACTCAATATGCCAGCAAATTTGGAAAACTCAACAGTGGCCACAGGATTGGAAAAGGTCAGTTTACATTCCGATCCCAAAGAAGGGCAATGCCAAAGAATGTTCAAACTACCGCACCATTGCACTCATTTCACATGCTAGCAAAGTGATGCTCAAAATCCTGCAAGCTGGGCTCTAGCAGTATGTGGACCGAGAACTACCAGAAGTACAGGCAGGATTTCGAAGAGGCAGAGGAACTAGAGATCAAATTGCCAACATACATTGAATCATGGAGAAAGCTAGGGAGTTCCAGAAAAACATCTGCTTCATTGACTATGCTAAAGCCTTTGATTGTGTGGATCCCACCAAATTGTGGCAAGTTCTTAAAGAGATGGGAGTACCAGACCATCTTATTTGTCTCTTGAGAAACTTATATGCAGGTCAAGAAGCAACAGTGAGAACTGGACACGGAACCACTGATTGGTTCAAAATTGAGAAAGGTGTTCGGCAAGGCTGTATACTGTCACCCTGCCTATTTAACTTCTATGCAGAGCACATCATGAGAAAGGCGGGGCTAGATGAATCGCCAGTTGGAATCAAGATTGCTGGGAGAAATATCAACAACCTCAGATATGCAGATGATACCACTCTCATGGCAGAAAGTGAAGAGGAACTAAAGAGCCTCTTGATGCGGGTAAAGAAGAGTGCAAAAGTTGGCTTGAAATTCAACATTGTATTTTATTGTATTTTTAATTAATGTTGTGAGCTGCCCCGAGGCTTTGTTGTGATGGGGTGGCATATAAATGTTTTAATAAATAAATAAATAAATAAATCTAAGATCATGGCATCCGGTCCTCTCACTTCCTGGCAAATAGATGGGGAGGAAATGGAGGTAGTGACAGATTTTATTTTCCTGGGCTCCAAGATCACCGCAGACGGGGACTGCAGCCAAGAAATTCAAAGACGCTTGCTCCTGGGCAGGAAAGCTATGGCAAATCTAGACACCATACTAAAAAGCAGAGACATCACCCTGCCAACAAAAGTGCGTATAGTCAAGGCTATGGTTTTCCCAGTTGCAATGTATGGCTGTGAAAGCTGGACCATAAGGAAGGCTGAGCGCCGAAGAATTGAGGCCTTTGAATTGTGGTGCTGGAGGAGACTCCTGCGAGTCCCTTGGACCGCAAGGTGATCAAACCGGTCAGTCCTAGAGGAGATCAACCCTGACTGCTCTTTAGAAGACCAGATCCTGAAGATGAAACTCAAATACTTTGGCCACCTAATGAGAAGGAAGGACTCCCTGGAGAAGACCCTGATGCTGGGAACAATTGAGGGCAAAAGAAGAAGGGGATGGCAGAGGATGAGGTGGCTGGATGGAGTCACTGAGGCAGTTGGTGTGAGCTTGTGTGGACTCCGGGAGATGGTGGAGGACAGGAAGGCCTGGAGAAATGTTGTCCATGGGGTTGTGACACAACTTTGTGGCTAACAACAACAACATTCCTACTCTGTATTCAGAGCTAACACATGTGTGCAATAGGGGGAAGAGCTGCACAAGCACAGTTGAATGGAGCTGTTACAATTTAGCGCATGTACTGCCTCTCTGCTAATCTCCGAAACTGAAAGAATTTCAGAGAACGCCGGCACCGGCTCAGAGCTTTCGGACTTGCTCAAAGATTGTTTTCTCCGAATGAGTCTGAAAGCTCTGAGGTGGGCTGGGTAAATGACCATGGCAGGCCATATCCAGCCCACAGGCCGTAGTTTGAGGACCCCTGCCCTAGATCTTCGAGCGGCAGCTTCCTCTGCATGGCTCTTAGCCCTCCCACAAGCTCCCAGGGAGCAGCAAAGTCACAAACCGCAGCCACCGCATTCAGCCGATCCAGGAATTTGCCCAGGTCCACCGTTGTGTCCAGGTGGCTCATGATTGTCACGATGGCCCTCCCATCAGCCAGCGCTCCCGACTCCACTGCCAAATCCGCCAGCTGGTCTGCAGACAGTTCTGCCATTGCTGAAATCTGAACAGGCATATTTTGCTGGTTATGTACAATCACATCTTGTGTTCACTAAGGACCGCTGCTTTTACAGGGCGAACTGGCTTGCCGTAACTGGCAAGGGGGGGTCCTCACACTGGCTGGGAAGGGAGGGGCTGCAGCACAACGACCCCCGGAGAGCCCCATGGTGGGAAGGGCTACCCAGGAGCAGGCACGTAGCCATGGACCCAGCTCCCAGGTGATGCCGGGAGAGCTGCGCCTCACCCCTTCATCTGGAAAGGGCGGTAGCGTTCGTTCCCAAAGGCTGAACCTGCCAAGCTTGATTACGTGCAAGCTTTTATTTTTACCATGTAAGTTCTGCCTAGGACTGTGAGTGCTGCTTTAAGGCCATGCAAAAGCTTGTGTGCCTTTTTGTGCTGTTTTATTTTTAAATCTGCATTTCTGTGTCTTTTCCCAGGTGCATGCATTTGTTTTACTTACATTTGGAAAGACAGGTGCTTCCTCTAGTGCATTTCTTGAAATGCACGTCCACGCAGCTTAGGACCTGGCTACCTAAAGGACACCTCCTCCTGTATGCCTGCCCGACCAAAACATCTGGGCAGGAGGTACTTCTGAAGGAGCCATCCCTCAAAGAGATGGCAAATAAGAAGGACCTTCTCAGGGGCTACCCCCAGTTCTGGAATGAACACCGAGAGACATTCACCTGGCACCAACATCACTCTTTCCAGGGCTAGGTGAAAACATTTCTTTTCTGGGTATTTTAATCAATAAAATGTTTACCAGCTAGCTTCAATGTTTACATTAATTGTCCATTTTGGTGGTCCCCTCAATGGTCTTAGTATTTTATGGTAAAGACCTGTTTATTGTTGTTGTGATATTAACTACATAAAGCTTTTATTGCATTGGATAGTTTTTACTTTTTGATGAGAGCGTTACTTTTAAAAGAAAGCCGCCCGGAGAATCCATTAGAGGGCAGCACAGAAACACACAACTGAAGAGCTGAATAAATGAATGTGTGTTCAGGCTCAGGACACGCCGCTTTGCTAAGTGCGCACCGACGGACACGCAGGTCCCTTTCCAAGGCAGAAAAGCTGCTGCGCGCGCAGGGTCCGCAACACATGGAGTGAGCGGCTCAGAGGACACTGGCCAGTTTGGCCCCCAGGGAGGGCCGAGGAGCATCCGAGGTCCCCAGCCACCCCCGCTCCCGCGACGGGCCCGCCGTGTCCGCAGCCGCTGGCCCAAGAGGTGCCTGGCCTGGCAGCAGCCAAAGCCAAGCCCCGGCCGGCTCACTCACCCCACGGAAACGCGCGTTCACCGCCAAAAACTCCGCGATGCTGCCAAAGGCGCTGAAACGGCCATAGTTGCGGAGCAGCCACTCGCCACTGCTGGCGTTCGGGGAGCAGGTCGCACCTGAAAGGCATCCACCCAGGCGTCGGACGGCTGCGCAGCTGGCCTGGCCTTTCCATGCAGCAGCGGCGGGAGAACGGCTTCTGGGAGGAGGCGGCTGGGAGCGTGCGCACCTCTCCGGAAGGTTCTCGGACCTCAGATGCAAGCAGCGGCATCTGGGCATCTTGTTTCTGGCAGGAAGGCTGCTGCCTCCTGTGTGTGTCGGCAAAGACGCTCGGAAGGGCTCCAGCAGAACACAGCGAGGGACAGAGAGAAACCCACAGTGGAACCGGATGAGCTCAGCCTTCTGAGCAGCCAGCCCAAGGATCCCACAGTGGATCAGCTTTTCCCAAATCAGGAAGTTTCCACGTGGAGCTTTTTTTTTTTTTACACAATTTTAGTCATAACAAATATGCAAAACAGACTACAAATGCACATTTCCCCCATGGTCTGAGTGTGAAAATGCACATTTGGGGGGATTTGTGTACTGAGGGGATTTGCACAACTGCAGGAATGCAAACTTGTGCAACCCCATATTTGCATAAATGCAGACAAGCCAGTTTTTGCAAAATCCTATTTCATCATGGCTCTTCCTTTCATTCTTTAGTTCCAAAACATTCTTTAGCTCCTTGCCCCATACCTTGTTCCATCTGATAAGATTCCAAGTAGCTAAATATTCTCTCATGGATAGCTGCCTTCTGCTCTTCTGTGAAATGGTCATACACTTGATCCATGGCTTTCACCCTGAAGCAGGGAGAGAAAGTGGGTGGTTTGCATGAGAAAACATTCTCAAATCCCAATATTCTTCATGCCCTTTTAAAGAGAAAGGGCTTTACTGGAACGCAGCTGTGCAACACAAGAATACCCCTGCAAGGCCAAAAAGAACCAAGGGGTTAAGCTTCTCGCTACTGAGATGGAGGTCGTGCCAGATTTTATTTTCCTGGGCTCCAAGATCACTGCAGACGGGGACTGCAGCCAAGAAATTAAAAGACGCTTGTTCCTGGGGAGGAGAGCTATGGCAAATCTAGACACCATACTAAAAAGCAGAGACATCTCCCTGCCAACAAAAGTGCATATAGTCAAGGCTATGGCTTTCCAGTTGCAATGTATGGCTGTGAAAGCTGGACCATAAGGAAGGCCGAGCACAAAAGCATTGAGGCCTTTGAATTGTGGTGCTGGAGGAGACTCCTGCGAGTCCCCTGGACTGCAAGGCGATCAAACCGGTCAGTCCTAGAGGAGATCAACCCTGACTGCTCTTTAGAAGGCCAGATACTGAAGATGAAACTCAAATACTTGGCCACCTAATGAGAAGGAAGAACTCCCTGGACTCCAAGGGATGGTGGAGGACAGGAGAGACTGGAGGAATGTTGTCCATGGGGTCATGATGGGCTGGGCACAACTAAACCACAACTGAGATGGAGGGTGCTTCCAGGAAGCAGCTTTTGAATGCAATCACCGGTCTCCTCTCAACGCACCGTCTTTTAATTGGTAGAATTGGGAATCCCCCAGCTGGACACAACCCGCAAAGATGGGCGTGTGCGCAGAGGCAGAGGCAGGGAGGGGACACTTTTCGAACGGCATGCTGGCGGCTCTCTGTGGCTCTTCTGAGCTTCTTGCCTGAGCCTATGCACAGGGCTGGGAAAGGGTTTTCACTAGTGCTTGTGCTGCAGACGTGTAATTATCAGGACCCCTGATGCTTGGAAGGAATATGAAGGGCACCTGATTCCTGGCACTGGTGGCACTGATGCCTTTGGCGTGCTTCGAGTGCGCCTTCAGGTGCGTCCTCTTGGCTCTCCTGCGTCAAAATTAAAGGCCGGGACTTGAACAAAGATCTGGAGCGATATGAAGCCTGGGCTAGGAAGCCTCCTTGGCCCAACTCCGCTGGAGGACTGCAGGGTGCTGGGGAGCCTTAGGCCTGCTGCCGCACAAAAGGCAGCTCTGCAACCCAGGCAGAGGCCCCGATCCACCTGCAGCTGCTCAGAAATGCCCTCTTGGCGGAGGAAAGACATCCGGAGGAAAGCCCTCCAGCCCGGCCCACTGCAGCGCCTGCCCAGAACCCCCAGGAGCAGCAGGCAGCCAGCTGCTGGCAGAGCTTGGACTTCACGGCCTCACGGGGAACAGATGGGCCTCTCAAAGCCCACGCTGCGCCAGTGGAGCGGCAAAGCCCCCATGCGCTTTTGATGGACATCAGGACAAGCGCCTCCAGGGCTTTCTCCCCTCCCCAGCAGGCAGGTGCCATCTCTGAGGGGGTTGTGGTGAAGACTAGCTTGTTCATCAGCCATTGGCTGGGTGGAAGGTCTAGCTGGGTGAGACTATTTCGTTAACCATGGACTTTAATTTCACCTTTAATTGTTGCTTTAACTAATTTTGTGCACCACCAGCTGGTTAGCGAAAGGCAGCGACTGAACATTTCAAATAGATAAGAAAACCCGGGACCCCAAAATCACCTGCAGGGCGAGAGAAGCACCTTCCCCACACTTACAGGTTTTGGTGAGACTGGCAGTCGATGTCGTGCGGAATCAATTGCAGGTCCCTGGAGGTGAGCCCAGCCAGGAAAAGCCGGAGCTGAGTGCCAAACCAGAAGGAGTACTGCTCGGCCGAGAAGGTGCTGAACTGGAGGGTCCGGAAGACCGTCCTGAGCATCAGGTCACGGAGATGACGGTCTGGGAGGACTGTCAGGTGCTTCTGCGGGGCAGAGGAGAGGACCGTCCTCACAGCTACCGAAATGCACACCGCGCAACTCAGTGCCAGACCGAGGAGGGAGGCCTGCTCTTTTCTGCCAGGCTAAAAGGACACGGCTGGTGTGGTGCTGACATCTTCCTACAGAATGGCCCCGTGCCAATTTGGCTTGACACGGAGGGGCTTTGCACATCACAGCCTTCCAGCCTGGCCAACGACCACCAAGGCTTGCCCGGAAGTGCTGAGCAGCTGCAACGGCTGGGCTCATCATCACAGATCCCTTCCTCCTGGCCGCCTCCCTCCCCCAGGGGCCATCCTGGGGACACTGCAGGGAGGAACGCGCCTCCTCTCTTGGACACCCGTGGCCGCAGGCTGAGCTTGGCTCACTGAGGCTGCCAGGCAGTCTCTGTGGGGCAAGCAGGACTGAAACCCCAAAGCACAGCAAAGAGGGCAGGGGAGCTCAACAGGCCCCTTGCCTGCTTCTGAGGAGCCCCTGGGAGTTGGGGGGGGGGCGCTGGAGCCACTCTCAGGCTGGAGGGGTGCCGATCGGCCCATTTCCCCATTGTGGCCCCCGAGGAGCCCCCGCCGCACCACCCCACTGAATCTCCACTCCTGTCTCAAGCCGGCGTGGGCCACGCAAGGACGCTTCCTTCCCCGCCGAGCCCGGCCGCGCTTCAGGCAGCAGTGGCAAAAGGGATGAGGCTGCGAAGGGCTGAGAAGGGGACCCCACCTCACCTGCTGTCCCCCCACTGCCCCCGCTCGATCTCCCCGGCAGGAGCAAGGAGGCATGGCCCGGGAGCCTCCCGCGCTGGAGCCAGATCTTGCCTCCGCCACAAGGTGTCAGGTTGTCTGCGTTCGGGCGACACAGCCAGCCATTGCAGGGAAAGATGCCCTCGAACAGACTGCCGCGTCTCACTGGGGCGGACCACAACCAGGAGTCACCAGCGGCAGTCAGCAGGACACGATTCAGGCAGCACCACAAGCGATCCCCTTCCCTTTGCCTGGGATCGGTTGCTTGTTGTGCAGCGCAAATCCATTGTGGTGCACATCCAGTGGAATGACTCTCATATCCTCAGTTAGGAAGAGCACGGGACTGGGGTCTCCGACACGGTGCCCAGAGCGTCCTCTCAAAAATCCAAAGATGCCCAGTGACTCAGAATTTGGGGTCCCTGACATGGGAACTGCGTCACCTCATTGGTCCACCTCGCACAAGATGACCGCCTCTGGCCTTTCCCATGGTGGCACCTACTGGATATTTTAGACTACAAATCCCAGAATTCCTGACTGTTGGCCAGAGAAATGCTAGAGATTGAAGCCAGAACCTTCTGCAAATGCCCCCCACTGAGCTGCGGCCTCTCCCCATGTTCAGTGAGTGCAGTGGAAATGAGTTTGCTAGGACATGCAGTTGTCCCATGACTTCATCCAAAAGATGGGGTAGAGGAAGCATTGGGGGGGGGGGAGGTTAGAGCTGGAAAGCCTCCACTTAAGGAAGCCTAAGTGGGAGGAAGGATCAGTGAGTGAGCAAGCCAACCTCAGCGTTTCCTGGGCATCCACTCGCTGCATGAGCCACGCCTGGCTTGCGTGTGCAGTCACTGCTCACTCCGCGTGACTGGGAAACTTAAGTAAATTAAGCAGCAAAGGAATGTGAGATTAGCACATGCATGCAGGCTCTCCCAAAGCCACACCAATTCCACCCACAGGTGAAAGCAGAGCAGATTCAGTATGCTGAGGAAATTGGCTCAAATTAGGAAATTCGTGCAAATTGCACGGGGCGTTAGAAACAAGACAAACGCGAGCATGCGTTTAACCATTTGCTAATCACACATGCCCATGTCTGGAGCCTCCAATGGGACATGCTTGGACATTTTGCATGCAGACTATGTAGTGATATTACCTGTTTTGCCGCAGTGTTGAATGCAATAATGAAGTCCCTCATTCCAGGTGGTGGCCGTTTCTCTAATTCTACCAAGATCTGAACACCGCGGAGCTCATCTTTGAATGCACCAGTCAGAACTAACATCTCTCCCATTTGCTTCGGAGACAGCAAGGAAAGGACTTCATACTGGGGAAAAAAGTGCATATATGGATTACCAAGATAAAGTCACTTTGCGGGGATAGAAGGCAGGAAGAAGAGCAGCATATTCTCCTATATGAATTTGTATAAAGAAATTGAAACAATTTCAACTGAGTAACAGTTGGAATAACAAAACATCTTAATTTGGCAGACTGGAAATAGAGTAAAAACACTCAAATTCGTACCACCAGTGACAAGAGAATCTGGTGCATCCTCCAACCTGGCGCCCTCCACATGCTTTGGACTTCAGCTCCCCTCAGCCCAGCCAGCATTGGCCAATAGCCAGGACTGTTGAGAGTCGTCCAGAAGACAGCAGGTTGGGGAAGGCTGATCTAAAGAAACAGTGACAACTATTCCGCTCGTTACAATCTGCTTTTAAGACTGAAGGGTGCTCTAGAAAGCAAGAGGAAGTTGGGTGTTTGAAAAATCATTTCTGGTGATATGTAAATAGTTTCCCGCAGACTGCATGTATTTACCTACCCCATTAAAATCTTTATATAATGCAAGGAATTCAGCATAAGTAGCAAAATGTATGAATCTGTAAAAGAGTCGCTGCAGGAAACTTTGGCTGTTGTTGTAAGTACCAGGGAACAGTGCTCCTGAAAAGCAGAAATTCAAAAATATTCTATGTAGCAAACAGCGTGTGGAAAAACCACACAAGACAGTTACATGCAAGAACAGATACTCTGTTTTCACAGGGAGGGTCCAAGTGAGTCCTGGGTATTGGGAATATTGCAGGATATAAATAAATAAATAAATACATAATATACATATTGCACATGCATTATCCACAACAGTGTGTTCTCGTAATGTTGTTAGCTGCTTAGAAAGGCCTTGCAGGGCCATTCAGAAGCCTATACATTTGAAAATAAATTAATAAACGGTGTAGGAGATGCTTCCAGACAGAAGGACTTCTGTCAATTCCAATTAAAGTCAATTTATAGCAATTCCAGATTTTCCTCTTCCCTGGCATGAAAAAATCCAGGGAAGTGCTTTGAGAACATGGGAAGGATATCAATCAGCGATGAGAGTTTTGCAGCCATTCCAGCTTTTCTTTCTCAAAAGATTATCTGTGGTAAGCAAGAAGATGAAAGAAGCCATGCGAAGGCATGGGAGCTCAAGTGGGGGCCCGAAAGGGCTTGCCGGAAAGCCCCCTTAGCTGAACATCGTGCCCCACCCTCATGGCACATCCATCCCTCTAAGCACCTCAAGAGTTTGCCTTGTGCATCCAGTCACTGCTCCCCGTAAGTGGGGCGATGGCATGCTCGGATCTAGGGCACATGTGTGCAAGAACAAACACATTTGGCTCAAGATTTGGCTCAAGAGTAGACCTTCTCATTGGGCAATCACCTCTCAGGCCATTTCTGACCAAGAGAACTGCCCTTCAAGGGACACTGAAAAGTTCCCCTTTCCCAGTTCCCAACGGAACAATCGAGTCACAGCCACAATTTCTCTTCCAAGGAGAGATGTTGTATTATGGCCTGAATAGTGTGAAATCATCACCCGAGATATTGAGTTGCTTTTCCATGATTGCTTTCATCAGCTTGTAGATATGAAGGGATGTCTTCTGTGGTAACTCTGAGTAGACGCGGTCCAGGCTTCCGAAGCTGCAAACAAATCAGTGGGAAATGAGAAAAAGAAGTAAAGGCCGAGAGCGCTTCCAGTCCAATTCTGTGCATCCCATCAAGGCCAGGAGAAATGCGGCTCTGACCCCAAATCTGGGATACCGCCAGACTAACTCAGAAGCAGTGCTATGGGATGGCCCCCCTACAACGTTGTCCTAGGCAATCCTACTCCTTCCAGCATTCCCCAGTCAGCTGCTCTGGGCAGGTGTTTCTCCACCTAAACATGCATAGGATCATTTTGCTGGTTCTCCAGCACATTTCCTTGAGAGTTCCCCACTGAACTCAGCGGGACTTCTGCTTAGACATGCATGAGATGCTACTATTAATCTATGTTCTCCTGCTTTCTCGCATGCCTAATAGCCATCTTTTGGATCTGCTGTAGAGGAACACATCCTTCAGTTCTTTCAAAATGTATTTTCTTTGCAAAATCCAAATGTGAGAAAACCTTTCCCAGCAGTTCAGGGTTTAAAATGGGGTTGCACAGAATGGCACAGGTTTTGGACACCTTGCACCCATCACCGCCCTTTCACTGGAGGGGAACCTCACACTGCACTTCTGGAATAAAAGCTGCTCTGCCCCCCCCGCACCCCCCCCCCCGCGTTTGCCAATCCAAGAGTGGAGAGCTTGGGGTGATGCAGACCTTTCGGCCTAGCATCCCCATCATCCTGCACCATTGGCTGTGCTGGCTCGGACTGATGGAAACCACAGGCCGAAATGCCTGGAGGGCCACAAGTTGTCCACCTGGGGTCTAAAGCCATCTAAGGTTGCTCAGAGCCCGAACCTTGTGGCAAACGACGTGATGGCAACACACAATGCCACATGCCTGCGAGAAGCGCAGTTTGTCTGCCTCAGTCTTGCGAAAGGGAGTGACGGGTGTGGAGAGAGAGGAGCTGCCCCACTGGCGGGGCTATCCATGGCATTTTGGGGAGAGGGCTCAAAGGGGGGCAGTTTTCACGGGGAGGGGCTACTTACACGGCACTGTAGGAAGGAAAGCCAAGGTCAAGAGGGATCAGCTGCACCAGCTCCTCAGTGATGCTGGGCAGGAGGAATCTGAGGTTCCTCGCAAACCAGGTCTCGTAGTCCAAAGCGGTGAATGTGTAGAAATAGCGTGCCAGGCTGGTGAACGTGGTGCGCAGCATTTCCAGCCTCACCACGGCATTTTTGATGCCGGAGATGTTCTTCTGCAGGAGGAAAGTACAGCTGAGCTGGGCCCCCGAGTGCCCGCAGCTCGAGTGGGTCTCCCCGGACTCCACACAGTTGGACTCTGGCTGGGGCGGCAGCAGCAGGAGTGCCGGAGCGATGCGCCGCCTTCCCTCACAACAGGATGAGCAGTGCACGGACCTCCAGCCACACGGGCCTTGTAAACAGCCCTCTGCAAGCAGTCCCCTTGTGCTGTGGTGCAAGCCAGCTGCCCTCCCCGAGCTGCCTACGAGGCGGTGGGGCAGAGGGAGTGGGGGGGAGGGGTGGTCCTGCCCCATGTTGGCTCTGCCCCTGTGCAGGGGGTTGGGACCCTGCTGGCCCACAGCCCCAAGTTACCCCCAAGAGGAGGCCCCCTGCCGACACGCGCGCTGTCACCTGTTCCATGGCCAGACTGAAGCCCTTCAGGAAGGCGTCCAGCTTGGCAAGTGGTGTTCCGGAGCGTCCAGCCTCCAGGCTCAGCAGGACACGGCTCATCGTTGTCATGTTGACCATCGCGTCCGACATCATGACAAACTCGACCAGCTGGCCAATGGTCAGGGAGCTGAGGAGAGGAAGCTAGCGAGCAGGAACCAAGCTCAATCAGTGGCAGGTTTTTTCTTGTCATTCGGAAATACGAATATAGAATTTATGCTGCTATACTAAGAAGGAGCGAGCAGATTGTGAGCAGGGCTGGGCAGGAAGACCGTAACTCAGCAGTGGGGCCCCGCTAGGTTTGCAAAAGGGCCCCGTCACTCTCTGGAATCTCCCAGTAGAGAGAAGGATCGGCTCACAGGGAATAGGAAAGGCCCTGAAACCCAGGAAGCTGCAGGCCCCACGAGGAGAGAAGGGGAGAAGGAGGGTCGCAGGGTCGCATCCACAGGGCGCACCAGCAATCCAGACAGAGGGACTCGTGGGCTCAGCCCTCCTCGCCTTCCCCTCGGCACGCTGAGCGTAGCCCTCCCGCAGCAGGCATGCGCAGGCCTCTCCGCGCCCCACCTGGGCGGCACTTGCCCACGCTCTGTGAGCACCTGCACAGAGCATTTGTTTTTCTCGGCCAAGGCAGAGCCGGGCACATGCCGGCGCCTCCAGCTCCTCCCCACAGCAAATGCCGTGAAGCCTCATTCCCGCTATGGCCACTTGGGGTTTGCTCTGCACCCAGAGCTGCAAGCCCTGTGGCAGCTCCTCTCTTTTCTGCATCTGCTGCTTATCAAGACTGGAGACTTACAGGCTCAAAGTCCTCATTGGTGGATTTCACTTCTTCTAGTGTGGCATCAGGGAAAAACAGGCCCCACTCTGGACCGATCCGCTCAGGAACAGGTTCCACGGAGTACCCTACATGGGTGGAATCACTGAGTTTGTGCAACACACACAGGGCAGGCTATTGCACTGGGCGCCTCCTGGCGCTTCCCGTTGCCCTCCCCAGAATACATCTGTCCTTCAAACATACGAGCCTTGTCCACCCTCCTTATCATTCGTCTTTCTCCAACTGTAATGGGAATTGCTGGAAGGGACCCCAAGAAGGGTCTCCCCTTGGAACTCCTCAAGGAGGCGCTCTAGCGGGGCTTGTGGGCCGGCTGCCAGGTACCTTTCAGAGCCTTGAGGTGCTTCACAATCCAGAGCACAACCGCTCTCCGGGAGGACTTGGCCATTCGCGAATGGGACGCACTCAGCCCGGCAACACTGCCACGACACGACAGACAAAGCACAAGCAGCGCACACATAAATACAGAGTTTGTGCTGAGAAGGAACGTGCCGTTCATGAGCAGGGCCAGCTGGGACAGTCGCCTGCTTGGTTTGCAGAAGGACCTGGGTCGCCAGGGCTGGCGCGCATGGCAGGCTGGCATTGCCAGGCACCTGCTGAGGTCCGCACCCCCTGGGCGGAGCCCCCTGCGCTTGATGGAGGCCAGGGGGCCCAGTCCTATTGCAGAGAAGTCAGCAGGGGTCCCAGGAAGATGCTGAGGGCGCAAGGGCTGAAGGCGTGAGCAAGAGGTCAGTGTGCAAGCACGGCGCCTTCCTGCGCATGTCGAGAAAGGAAAACCCCCCAGGACTCCCCCGGGGCCCTTCCTGCTGGTACCCAAGCCTCAGAAGAGGTCCACCAGCCTCTCAGGGGAGGGGCGGACGGCCCCGCCCACAAGCCAGGAGAGCGAGAAATGAAGGGGGCTGCTGGTTGAGGAAAGGTCCAGGAAAGGGCCTTGGGCTCGGGCGTGGGCTGCCTTCCCTGGGATTCTGCCACGCACTCCAAGTGAGGCTGCCCATCATGTCTTGCCATGGGTTGGCTCAACGGGGTTATTTTATAGGCCGGTCCCCAGCAGGCTGGATGCCCACCAAACTTACATGGCGGAGAAGCACTCGTAGTTTTGGGGGACGAGGTAAGCAAGAGTTTCTGCATTGACCGCAAAAGTGAGGAAGCGGAGCTCTCCCTGGAGAGTTGCGTTCCAATCCGCTGCCATGTAGGTCTCCAGCCGAGGAGCCACTAGAGCCAGGTAGCTATTCAAGAGCAAGCGCGCGACTTCGGCATCTGGGAGAACGGCCATCTGGCGCTGCAGAGAGTTGGAAAAGGAGTGAGTGGCCTGGCACAGAGTAAGACGAAACCTCGCTGTGTGCCCTTCTCAGGTGTTTGTAACGATCAAGAGGTTCCCAAAGCTGGAGATGAAGTATGGCGTCGGGACGAGGCAGATGTGATTAACGGGGCTCCGTTAGCACGCTGGTACCTGTCCGGTGGTGGGCTGTGGGGGCCCTGTAGGGGTGAAGATAGATTGCTTGGCAAAGTTCCCAGTAGGTGTTTGAATGACAATTCTGTGCTTACTGGGAGAAAATCAAGCTTCTCTCAGCTGGATGGTACAGGAGAGATCTTAGCTCCCTGTTAGTCCTCGGCATGCTTTTTTGTTTAGGCTACTTTAGTTATTAGCATCAGATCTACTGGGAACTATTTTTATTTCTTTTTTGCAATAATACCCATGGAAAAAGCTACACTGTTTGCTAACTGATATAAAAGAAGAAATAGAAAGCCCTTTGGATGGAGGAGGGAAAGGAATTCCCCCCCCCCCCCCGGAATTGAAAGGTGGAGAATTACATGAGAGAGAGAGAGACAGAGCTTTTTGTAAGTCATGAAAAGATTTTGTTTTTCTTTAATCTCTCCAAGGGCAAAAAGCTAAAACAATAAATTAAGGTTTAATTACACGACAGAAGCAATCTCCTTGCTGGACTTGGACTGCTTCCAAATAACGACCATTTTTGCTCCTTTGTTCCTGCGACTCTTGGACCTCTGCAAAGGCTGTGAAATCCTTGCTAATATGGAAGAAATTAATATGCAACTAATATGAAGTTAAAAAATCATTTTTTGGAATACGAATTTCTCTAGAAGCCTTACAACGATCTCAACAGGCATTAATACTGCGACAGAAGACTGTTCTAATTAAGCAACTTGACTGTTTTCTAATTGAATCAAAAGTTGGTTTTGATACGATAGACCTTTCTATTAATCAAACTTTGACCAAACAATTTGTATCTGAGCAGGATATGCAAAATATCCAGCAAACAGAAGAAAAAATTGAAGCTGAGAAGATAACAAGTGAATTATTATGGGATGGAACTATAAATAGACAGCAAGCAGATAGATATTTGGAAACATCAGGAATAAATAAATTTTCATGTGATTTGCTGCTCAACCCGGAAAAAGAGAAGATAGCTGGGCTACAGTTCAAGACACGTGATCTGCTGAAGACACCACAGTATTCCAATGTAAACAAAGAAACAGCAGGTGGACACGATTCATTACATGATGTATTACAGGCATGTCTTTTTGTACGAGCAGAAAAGCTGGCAAAATCTGTGGAGCTAATCAGCATGAGGTTATTGGATTTGCTTGCTACCCTGGGAAAGGAGAAAACAGTTAATCATTTAAGACGATGTTATAATGTAAAGGAAACAGAGAGATTTGGTAGAGGTGTAAGGAAAAAAATTTAAAAGGAAGATAAGAGAACTCTCTTCTTGTTTTTTCAAAAAGGGATGACGCATTGAGGTTGGCATGCTCATATGTAACGTAGAATAGCTAAGCTACTTTTCTTGGTGAAGCATTAGTAATTTAGTTTAAAGAAACTTCGGCTAAAAAGATATTATAGGTATTAGTTATCACCAAAAAGATAAACTAACGGTGCCTTTAAAGATGTTAAATGGATGTTTTTGATTCTATCTGTATTTGAAAATAAGAGAATTCATTATAGAAATTAATAGTCACCAAACAGAGTTGTTAAGTCATTTTTAGAGATGATAAATGGATGCTTTTGATGTTATATGTAACCGTAAGGATTTCTCTTTCGCTTTCTCTTTGTTCCTCTTTTCATCTTAAAAAGGGATGGTTATAAATAGATTGGTATGCAGACATGAGATACAGAAAGGCTAATTTAATAGGGTTGGTGTAAATTTAATAACTTAGCTTAATGAAACATTGTTAAATGGATATCCCTGATTATATCTGAAATTGAAAAGAGGAGAACCTACTCCTTAAAAAAAATAAAAATAAAAATCAATGATTTATATGGGTTGGTAAGTTTATATGTGATATTGTATGGAGTTAACTATATTTGATTAAATGGAGTTTAAGCTAAGATGAAATATTAGTGAGTTTAAAGAAGATTGGCTTAAAGTTATCACTAAGTAGAGTAGTTAGGATGCCCTTTGAGATGTCAAATAGATCCTTTTGAAGTGACTAGTAATCATGGTAGTGAGGAAGTTATTTTTTAGAAAAATTGATAAATTTTGAATTGTTCAGAAATGTCTAGATGAAACCTATTACTGAAGGAGAAAGAAGATGTTGCAATTTCATCCAACCTGGAGAAGCTTCCTTTAAATAATGGTCAAGAGAAACAGGACTTTCCAAGAAAAGATAGGATTGATTTTATGGAAGAAGAAAGATTGTGACTTCTATCGAATTTGAAATTACATTATTATTTGGCTGGAGAAATGGGACTTGGCTTTGATCTAAAGATGTTTTCACATTATTATAAAAAGGAGTATAATAAGATCATAGAATGTTAAAAGACATGTTGTAGGGGCTGACCCAGTAAATCTGATGTGTATGATGATTGATGTGTGTAGTTTTAGTTTAAAATCTTAATAAAATTAAAATTAAAACAAAAGAAGTTCCCAAAGCTGAACTTCACATCTTAACTCATGTCAGTCGGTGGTTCAGGCATTGTTTGTGCTTTCTCCTGGTCTGTTTGTTCAGTGAGGACTGGTGAAAATCCAGCAGACCAACCATATTTCGCATCTGAGTGTCCCCAGTTCAAGTTAACTCTGTAAGCCTTACAACACCCCTGCACAGTAGATTATTCTCCTCATAGTGTGCATGGAAGATGGCCTGAGGCGTATGGTCTGGAAACTTGACTATCATGCCTGTATTTTAGGTGAGACTTGGAGCTATTTATTTATTTATTTATTTAAAATCATTTTTAGGCCACCATTCAAGGTCAATTCCTCCCAAGACAGTGTAGAAGACAAAAACAAATATGAGAAATGCCTGTATCCCATGCGGGTTTGTCAGCACAGAAGCTGCTGAGTGTGGCAACATGACTGCTTTCTGCAGTACAAACTTCAACAGGCAATTTTCTTTCTCTTAACTGCCCAGATGGAAATAATGAAGGGTACCACAGTCATAAAAGAAAACATAAATATTTATGTGTGGCAGGTGAGGAGAAATACCTGAACTGCAGCCCTGGTGAATTCCTTCAGAATCTTCTGTACATGGTCAAGAGTGCTCTCTTTGAAGAAGGCCACAAGCTGCAGGGTCAACTCCGTGCTGGTCAGTGTGCTGGAATGGACCATCATGTCCCCAATCTGGGCCGGAGTCAACAGATCCAAAACACTGTACTGGAACACACCGGCAGAGTTCAGTACATGGAATATACATAATTTCACTCAGTCTCTCAAAGATTCACCTGTCCTGAATAGTCCACCAATGGCCCAGGACATAGTCATAGTGATAATAAGCAGTGTGGTGTAGTGGTGAGGAGCGCGGGACTGGGACTTGGGCGGCCCGGCTTCTAGTCCCCACTGCTCAGCCCTGGAGCCAACTGGGGGACTTGGGGCCACCACAGCCTCTCAGCCTGCCTTCCTCACAGGGATGTTGTTGTGGGGATAAGATGGAGAGCAGCAGGAGAATGAGGTAGGCTGCTTTGAGCTCTTTGCAAGAAAAAAGGTGGGATATAAATCTAATCATTAAATAAATCCTTGTGAGCTCGGTTGGGCGGAGAGCAGATGAGCTGAACCCTGCTCCCTCCCCGTCTAAATGCCGCTGCCTGTCCACTGCTGGGGGGGGGGGCTCTTCCCTGTCCAGGGCCTGCCCGCCAGGGACAGCTGGTTGGCCGCCAAGGCCGGATCCGTCTGGGCTTTCTTGCTCACACGCGAAAGAAGACTTCCCCCAAATCTTTCAGATCTTCTTCCCTGACCAATCTCCCCACAATTAATGAAGCAGGGCTGGTGTCCGAAGTGAGGGGACGAAGTACAGGGCAAGGCGGGCTTGATCTCCTCCTCCTCCTCCTTCCCCACCCCTTCCTGAAGGCAAAACCATGGGGAGCAGCTCTTGCTGACGGCAGATTCCATGGGGGGCTCAAGGCTGGGGAGGGAGGAGAACAGAGTAGGCTGCCAAGGCTCTTGTGGGGGAGCAGCGAGAAAGAGGGGTGCGCGGCACTGGAAATGGAGCTTCCCGGAGGCTGGATGGGGCATAGGCGGAGTTTTACTTCATAGATTTACATCATTTTTTTTTCCTTCCAGGGAACGCAAGGCAGCTTTAAAAGTTCTCTTCCTGGGAAGAGTGGGGACTCGACGCCCGGTGCCCACAGCCCCAGCGCCATGCTCTTAACCACTTTGTGGCTCCCATGGACAAAACCTGCTGCCCCACGTCCCAACCACTTGACAGCATGACTCACAGCATCGAAAGCTTGTTGGTAGTATGAAGCCAGCTGGAGGTACGATGCTTCCCCAGAGAACCTCCCAAAGAAGGCGAGTAACCAATTCCTAGTCATGGTGTGACTGGAGCAGGCAGGACCTAGAAGGGAAATGCCGCAACGGAAGTCACAGGCAGACACCTGCCCGGTGGGAAGCCACAGCCTCCACCTCTGCAAAAATCTGTTCTGACAGCAGGAGAACTCAGCCAGCCCCACACATTTTGCTTCCTGGGTGGAAAGACAAAGACGCGCCACGTCCTGTTCCCCGTGCAGAAGACGCGGCTGGAGGCTGCACCTTCTTCAGCGCTGGCAGCGGGATGCACCCACCCCCTCGCGCGAGGCCGGCCGGCCGAGGGGACACAGAGCAGGGCGCGTGGCCTCCAGCCCCTTCCTATGACCTCCTGGGATGAGGGGCCCAAGGCAACTGCCCCACTGTGCCAGACAGTAGGGCCAGCCCTGGAAAGAATACAGGGTTGGTTCGGACAGCAGAGTAACCCCCACAAGTGCTCACCGAGGGTGGGTTGCCATTGAACCATGGGTTGTTGAGAGGTAGGTTACTATGTTGTCTGAACCCAACTGTGTTATTGCTGGTTAACCACTATGGTTAGGAATGAACTCTTTTGGCATCCATCCCTCCGGACTTCTTGTGCTCAACCCAGTCCTGCAAAGTTCTGTTTTATGGATGGCAAGTATAGTTAAGCCATTTCAAACTTAGCAGAAATTTGGGCTCACTTTTTCCGCACTGATTCTTTCACCCCACAGTTCTCTTCCCCGCCCCACATCGTGTTTACAGGCCAGATTCAGGAATGCTTAGCAGTCATGCCTCTGCCCTGGAAGCATTTCGCTACAGGCAGTAGCTTCTTTTTCATTATTTTAAATGTTGTAGGGCTGAAACCCTGGCACTGGAAATGGGTTCTGGGCAAAAATCATTATCTAAAATTATAATGGATTTGCCCTTAAGGAGGTCTAGCAATTCCAGGGTGAAATTAAAGTCTGCCCCCAGAAGCAAGGCTGCTGTTTTGTTCCTGCTCCATCAGAGTTCTTCAAGCAGACCAAACCCAAGACTCACCTTGAAGCAAGGCAGTTACAAACTGGGATGTACCTAATTAACAGGTAATTACAAGGGCCCAGGGAAACCAATTTTGATTTCACTCAGTTTCTTGTGTTTCCATTTTTTTCCAATCCTGCAGCAGTCTGTGAACATTTTAAAGCCCACATAAAATCCATACACCATTTATTCTAAGAAACAAGTTCACACAAGTTTCCATAATGCATTTTGTAGACATTTCTGATTGGTGAACTGCACTGTACAGTGTGGAGAAAGGCTCCCCATATGTCAATTCAGCAAATTCAAATTAGCCAAGATAGCGAACAAATTTCTCCCCCATCCCTACCAGTGGTCTGGGACTTCTGGGTTACAAAGGACACGATGTAGTTAAAGACATGGATCTTCCTTTCTTCTGGAATTTCAGAGAAGCCTCTGTTGATTCCAGCAATTCTGGAAAATAAAAAGATCATTGGCCTATAAAGTGCACTGCAGGCATGTCCCAGTGCATCTGAGGAAGTGTGTGAGGTGGCTGAGAAACAGGAGATGCACAAGCGGAGCGCGCAACAATTGCATTTCCCTTGTCGTTCAAAACATGAGGATCGGGGCACCCCTCCGCCCCTCCAGAAAAAGTGAAAGTCTCACACAGATTTGTAAGCCTCGCAGGAGATCGTGATGGGGATTTGCTGAAGAACAGTGGCCGTCACGCCTGGCAGGACAAGCACAAGCCGCTTCTCAAACCACACTTGGTAACTCGCATCCATCCAAGCCGGAAATTCCCCACGCAACCTTTCCACTGTCTTGGCGAGCATCACTTCCTTCACTTGCATTGAGATATTGAGCTTGTTGGCAAAAGTGGGCTGGAACAAAGATGGCAGATGGTTACAGCCCTGGCAAAAGAACTTCAAGTGGGGATCTCACCCGTTTTTAATGTGGGGTTTCTTATTTGGGGGAAATTGAAATCCTTTGTTTCTCATTAGCCTTCCCAGGGTTGCTGAGTCCCTGAGTACAAGCCAGCATGTCAGGACTTTCCTCGGCCTCACTAGCTTAAGGTGCCAAATCTCAGGAAGCAGTGGCGGAGCCGGGGGAGGGGGGGCCCAGGCAAAACCTTCCCCGCTGCTCTATAGCCAGGCATCCCTTATTGTCCCGCACATGCTCACAGCCTTCTTCCCAACTTCATTCTCTTTTGGCAGGAGTGATGGACAGGTGAATGCCAGAACAGGTGCAAGAAATATAGATTTGGAAGCTGCAGCACTGAAGAACACACAGGGGAGGGTGGAGGTTGCACTGGAATATCAGCCGAAGGCACGATGGACGCTGGGAGTGCAGAGCTCTCGGCCTGGTTGCCGGTCGGTCGCACTTCAGGGCGCCTGGGGACTGCATCCAATTTCTGTCAATGAGTGGAATGAAGAAGCACCCCAAACGCCCCTCAAGCTTGCATATTTTAGTCTAAGCTCTTCCAGCTGGTAACTCAGGCTCAGGAAAGACATCTCAGAATGAAGGTGGAAGCTGCACGGAAGCCTCAAAGCCGCCAAAAGGATGGTGGCCGGGGGGAAGGGGGTGCAGCTGTCTGGCAAAACCTGGGACCTGGATCTGGTTCCTGTGCCTGAAATTCTGCATCCATGATTCACACAGTAGCCTAAGTACTGCAGCCTACATGACTTTCCTTGGAAGTAACGTGATGGGCTTACCCTGCATCACCTCGGCTCACGAACTTAATCCATTCCAGGACTCTGGTCCTGACCCAAGTTGGTCGTGAGCCAAGCCCAGTTTCCCCATAAGGGTCAGTGGAAATAAGGCCAATTCGTTCTGTAACCATTGTTTAACCAGAAAAATGTAACGCAAAGTGACAAAGAGCAACAAGGATCGCAGTCATCCCCCCACACCCCCGCCCTGAGCACAAGCGTGGCCATCACCCCCCTCCACCCCAGCACAACCTCGATTGTGCCCCTCATCCCTGCACGCGCCTGTCATCTCGGAGCACTGGGGAGGCGGGGAGATAGGCACAAATGCGGGCGCACTGCGGGGGGGAAGACGGGCACGAATGCGGGCGCACTGCGGGGGGAGATGGGCACGAATGCGGGCGCACTGCGGGGGGGAAGACGGGCACGAATGCGGGCGCACTGCGGGGGGGAAGACGGGCACGAATGCGGGCGCACTGCGGGGGGAGAGACGGGCACGAATGCGGGCGCACTGCGGGGGGGAAGACGGGCACGAATGCGGGCGCACTGCAGGGGGAGAGACGGGCACGAATGCGGGCGCACTGCGGGGGGGAAGACGGGCACGAATGCGGGCGCACTGCGGGGGGAGAGACGGGCACGAATGCGGGCGCACTGCGGGGGGAGACGGGCACGAATGTGGGCATGCTGGGGGGGAGACAGGCATGATCATGCTGGGGTGGGGGAGATGGCCGAGATCATGGTTGTGCTCCTGCAGGGGGGAAAGACGGTTGCAATCACAGGCATCTCCCCTCCACCCCCAGCACGATCGCAGTGGGGTGGGGAGATGACCACGATTGCAGTCGCCACCCAATGTGGAGTTCACAACCTGAGTCAAAAATTTTATGAAATTTTTGTTCGTGACCCGATTTGGTCGTGTACTGAGGCGTTCGTGAGCCGAGGTACCACTGTATCTGAAACTGGATTAACAAATCATTCCCTCTCCTTGGAACCCTGGGAAGTGTAGCTCCCAGAGCTGACTTAAAGATCACGATCGAAGATTTAAGAAGTGCTCAGAAAGTTCCCTTATGCTGTTCTGGTTCAATGTGGTTTCCATTGGCAGAGTTCAGACAGCACAACAACCCATACTCAACCCCTGAGCGTGAGTTCATGTTGAATCCTGAGTTATCATATCGTCTGAACCCAGGTGAAATAAAAAACCATGGTGAACAACCCACAGTTCACAACTCGCCAACAAACCAGGATTCTCTTGGTGGGTTGTTCATGTTGAACAAGCCAGGGTTTGTTAGCACAGCTGGGTGATGCAACATGATAACCCATGCTTCAGCAACTACCCATGGTTCAGTGACAACCCGCACTCAAACCCTGAGAGGGCTTTGTTTGTGCACTCTGTCTGCAGCTGCCAGGGACAGGCCTCATACCACTCTTGTCGTGCTACAAGCCCTGGGCTATTTTATGCAAGGCTTCACAGGCGCTTTTTGCATGGCTTTTACCCAAGGGCTGAAAAGCAACAGTAAAATGTGTTGGCTCGCTGTACTTCAAAGACCTCGTCGGATTGCCTTTGGCATCAGCACTACTTCTCTACAAGCCCAAGAGAAATCCACGCAGCCAGGACCCCGCGGCGCCTCCCGAGGTACGTCGGTGGACCACGCGCCCAAAGCAGAACTGCTCACAAAGCACGCACGAGCCAGCCCCTCCCCTCCTTCAGGGCGCTCAGCGCAAGTACGGATGGCGTCTTCGTGCTTCCACTTCCCTCCTTTTGCCTTTTCCCTGTGCTGATGGAACAGTCATTTTCCTGAGCTGCCTTTCTGTCCCCAGCCTCCCTTGAGGAGTTGCTGCCTCCTCCATTCCAGCACAGGGATCTATCTGTCCGTCCGTCTGTCCGTCCTTCCCTCCTTCCTTCAGGAGGCATTGCTGAAAACCATCAGAGCTTCTGAGCGTTCCCCGAGGTGCAGGGCTCCAGCCTGTGGCATTTCAGCTCCTGGGCCAGAAGAAGTTCTGCACCACAGATGTGCGGCGTGCAGAGAGTGCACGGGTCTCACCCCGCTCACCGCACCAGAAGCCGACAGGGCCGCCCCACAAAGCTGAGTGGTGAGAGATCCAGGAGCAAACACAAACACAAAGGAATGCACAAGATGCGCCGTTTGGCTTGTTGGGACAAAGTGCCTTGGACTGATGAACGGGTGACCACACACACTCGGCCGTTCCCTCCGCCACCAAGGTTCCAGTGAGCCTTTCAGGAGTGCACTTCTGCCGCCCTGAACAGCCAGCGTCACAGCAGTGCCAGGATGCTTCGAAGCTACTGATGGCGGTGCCAGCCCCCACGCAGCCCCATGCAGGCGATCTTACCTGGGGCACAGACCTGGCCACACGGAGCCTCGCTTCCCAGGACTCTGCAGCTCTTCGGTCAGTCTGCTAAAGGTTATTGCTATACTTACTGAAGGAGATGGGGAGGCCCAGACAAAGCAGTGCTTACCTGCTCCCTGGCACGAGGGAAGGTTAACGTAGGGAAGGGGACTGGTTGCCCCCCATCCGCCCATGCCTGGGACCCCTCTGAAGCATCCTCGTGGAAAGGAGAAAGAAGGGCGCCAAAAGCAAAGCATTTTCGAAGCGGGCAAACAGTGCGGGAATGCCCCTTTTGGGATACTGGGCCATTGGGCTGCCCAGGATCGGGAGAGGAAAGAGGGTACTTTATTTATTTCACGTCTAGACAACCCCACAGCAGAAGCTCCCCTTCCCTTCCTCCCTGCCACGTTCCTTGAGGGGCTGCGTGGACGAGTCCACTGGTTGCATCCTGCTGGGCTGTTCCCGCCAGCTGAGCCTAGGGAGTGCGCCTCCAGCGCACATGCCCTTCTGAAGGCACGGGGCACGTCTGGTTTCCCGGGAAGGCAGCTGCGCCTGTCTAAAGACGCTCGAAGTGCAGCTGCCTTCCTTTCCTGGGTGCTCAGGCCGCCACTGCAGCGGGTGACCCGGCCCGTTCCTCTAGCAGTGGCTCCACTCACTGGCTGGCTGAGCAAAGCGCTGGGATAAATGGCCCGCACATTCGGGGCCTCGCCAGTGATCTGGGCATGGCAGAGTCAGGCCAGGAGTTGTAATCTAGACCTTCAGTCAGCCATATTTTGGTCACATGAGCAGAAGAGCCAGATGGGGCTTTAGCCCCACAGTGTTCCCTCAACGGCCGGTCTGATGTCTCTGGGAAGCCTGCAGGCAGAACGCGGGTACCCTTTCGTTCATGTTCCCCAGCAGCCAGTGCCCAGGGGCAGAACCCCCTCCAGACCTGAAAGCAGTAGACAGCCGGCGTGTGGTCATGAGAACCATCACCTGACCTAAACCGTTTAGGTTAGCAACAGAACCCCTGGGAATCAAGGAGGACTGGTGAAACCCACTCCAGAGGTGGCTTCCAACCACCAGGAAGCTCTTCCTTCAAGGCATATTCCCTGGTGGGAGCAATACCTTTTCATAGGCAACGTTGAACTCATCCCAGAAAGCCGCCAGTTCACTGAGGCCGGGCAACTGAGCCAGTCGAGCAAAGACCATTTCCACCTTGGTAATGTTGCCAAGCACTTCTTCTGTCAGGGTCAGTTGAGCAAGTTGTACTGCAGAAAGTTCCCCCAGGTGGGCTACCTAAAAGAGAGAGGAAATGCCAGCAGGGATGGAAAGGTTGGTCCACCTGCTTTTCTATCCTGTGTCTTTACTGTGGAGCAGACAGGCACAGGTCCAAATTCCTGTTCAGTCTTGGCATTCGCTGGGTGGCCTAAGGAAGCCATCCTCAAGCTCGTCTACCTCTCAGGAGCATCTGGGGAAGAAAACAGAGCAGGCCCGCAGTCATCACCCTGTTAGAGGAAGACTGAGACCCAGGATAAAAATTCCTGTGTAGCGTTCACATGGCCTTGCTGAATGCTCAGAGTGTTTCATGGAACCATGGAATACTGGCACTGGAGTTGGAGAAGAAGTCCAAGCCCCTGCTTGGGACAGAATTCCAAGCAAAACCACGCTTCTCCAACAGCTGTCCAGCTGCCTCATGGACTGGGTGGGAGAGCCCACCGCCCCCCCCCCCCGAGGTCATGGGTCCCATTGTTGAACTGCTCTCACAGTCAGGAGGTTTTTCCTGGTCTCTAGCTGGAACCCCCCTCCCTGAAACGTGAGCCCGTCCTGTGCTCTGGGATGATCAAGAAGAGATCCTGGCTTTGCGGCAGCCTTTTCAGTGCTTGCGGGGTGTGGTTGGATCTCCCCTCAGGCGCCTCTTCTCAAGGCTGTTCTCACTTCTCTTACTTCATTGCGCTTTTCACCACACCCCTGCGATGCAGCATGAGGCTCTGCGTGTCGCTGAAGCCCAGGGAAAGTAGGCTGGCCAAGGGCCACCAGAGTGTGTTCGTGGCAGAGGCGAGGTTTGGCCGGGGCTCCCTGGGGCTGTGTCGCTCAGCCTCTCCGCCACTGGGCCAGCTTTCCTCAGCCTGGCACCCCCACCCCCGGCGTGCTGTCTCTCCCCGCATCCCACTTTGCGTGTGAACAGCCACAGGCGGGGCCAACCCAGGAAGGGACCATGTCCCTTGCCCTGTGCATGCTGTCTCTCCACTGTGATTTTCCTGGGGTGGCAAGAGATGCACTCACAGCGGCAGCAGGCGCAGCAGGCCTGGCGCAGGGCAGAGAGGGCACAGCTGCTGCTGCATTCGCTTACCCCGCTGAAGATTGGGCTAATAGCCATCAGGTCTGTGATGTTAACAAGGGACTTGAATCTCTGGAAATAGTGGGACATCCAGTTGTCTGTTGTCTGGCAGCCTGGAGTTAAAGCATGCGATTTCAACAGTCAAAGAGGGGTGCCAAGCCTCAGAGCTGGCCCCAAGCCCCCGTCCCCAGTCGGGGTGGCTTGCTGGTTTCTCGCATTCTGCACCATCCCCCCCCCCCATCCTCAACGTTCCAGTGCTGGGTCCCTGGCAGGGAGAGCTTCGGTGCCGGTACTTCCGCCCCAGTTCCCTTCACTGTTGCCCCTTGGCTCTCCTGGAACCTGGCCCCTCGGAGCTTCTCAAAAACAGAAGTTGGCCCCTTGGCTGAAAGATGCCCAACATGGCTAGTTCAAGAGCACTGTGTGAACGGCACACGCAAAGACCGGGAGGATTGCCAACTTTTAGCCAAGATTGGGAATGATGGACTTTGGCTGTACCATGCTATGGTAATAACTGGTGCATTTCATCGGGAATGGAAGGATCAGTCACACATGCTAACAGTCACACACCTATTCCATGCCCTCTGCCTATCAATCCGCATTTCATTTCAAATTAGCACAAGAACCAGCACTTAAACTGGTATTTAACTACATTTCTCTAAAGCTATTTTTTTTTTTTTTGAAATGTGCCATTCTGATGCATGTTGGGAGAAGAGTCATTTCTAAACATCCATTATCCCAGAATGTGCACACTTAGCCTATCTTTTAGCACTGCACTGTAGTATTCAGAGAGAAACATAGAAACACAGAAACAGAGTGAGTCAGAAGGGGCCTCCTGGGCCATCTAGACTGACCACTGGCTCCAGCTGGCTCCACTCATGACATGCCCACCATGTGCAGGTCCAGCCTGTCCTTGAATACCCTCACCGGTGGGGCTTCTTCCACCTCGAGTGGAAGCACATTCTATACCCTCAGGGTACTATCTTTCAGGAAATACTTTCTAGCATCCAAATTGAACCTTGGTTCCCTGAGCTTGGCTCCAAAATCCATTCAATGGCTGTGTCCCAGTCCGCACAGTAGTCCAGAGGGAGGGGAGTCAGGATCAGGTTAGTCCATATAAGAATTCACAAAGATCAAATTTCTCTGGCATCCCAATTTTTACACCAAGACTTTTGACTGTATTGATACACAAGTGGCACAACCAACCAGTTCCATTTTCCCATTTTTACATGCTTGTGAGTGTGTGTTTATTTCTGAAGACAGGAGCAGTGAGGGAGAGGAAAGAGGCAAACGCAGGAGAATGAGAGACAGGAACAAACTGGCTATCTATGGTAAGAAAGCTCAAGTGGCCCTTTGTTGCGCTGTGGCCCCAAAAACCTAAGGAACAGCGTCTCCACCAGTAGTGTGAGGCAAAGGCTGTTCTTATAGGAACATGGGGAGGGCCCAGGGAAGCAGATCTTTGCCCGTTCTAACACGATCTGACCTCACCCTGGGCTAAAATGTAGATTGGAACACGGATGTCCACCAGTTTTCAGTTTCCAAATGTTCTACGGCAGTTCTTGGCTCAAAAGAATCAACATGCATTTAAACATGCATATTTCGAGAGAAGAGTGCATGTCAAGATACTATTTCAATATCAATGTTGATGCAGATGACAGAAGCACACCGTGAGGAGGAAGTGGGGAAGAACGGTGCTATGAGTGAGAAGGCATGGAAGAGACACCGGCTAGAAATAGAGTGATCGACACGGCACATCCCTGCCATGCAAGGACAATAGCAGTGGATTCCTCATTGCTGGTGTAAGTTCTTCTGGAAGATGTGGCTGTTAAGGGCTCTTGCGAGGAGCACACACAAGCTCGTCAGGTTGAGGGCAACAAATGAGGGCAGCCCACTTGGAAGACAGCAGCAGAGCAGAGGCCGGTAGCACGCGGCCCCTTCACAGACCTCTCCAGCAGCCTCCAGTGCAGCTCATGTGGCCACAGGCCATTTCACAGGGGACCGCAAACATTTCTTTGCAGGCAGGGGGACAGGTGTCCTGAACTAATCTTTACGCAAACCCTTTTGGTGCTCCATAGTGTTCCAGAAAGCAGCACGTGGCATTATTCATTAATTTTAAAAGCACGACCTGAAAGGTTCACCTATTTTTCGAAAGACCTGAAGAATCCACCGAGCCACACCAGTCTGTGTCTCCCACGACATCACAGCGAAGGCATCGTCCAGTCCTTTCACGCTGCAAGGTACCAAAAAGGGATGTGATACTGAAACTCTTCGGTGGGTTTCCTGAGACAGGTTTACACATGCAGCACAGGCCTTCCTGGTTTTCCGCCATTTTGGAGGCTCTGGATGGGGGCCCACATTCTGCAATAGCAGGACACTCGTTCTTCCCATTTCATTGCATTGAGATCCATCCCTTCTTCCATAGCTTTATTGCGATGGATTCCACTGATCATTTGCACAAGCCTTTCCAGACCTGGTCCTCCACACGGCAAGATGTGTGGAAGTAGGGTTCCCACTGTCCCCAGAAAACACTGGCAGTAGCTACGCTGGCTGAGGGTGATGGGCTATCTTCCAAACACAAATAGGTCAGAGAAGCTTGCGTTGCCGCCTGCTTTACTAAGTGGCAAAATTAAGCTTTTGGCCTCGCTGCTTTCCTGGAATTGTGCAACTCCAAGAATTTCCAAGAATGTTCACCTGGGAAGCACTAGGATGGGGAAGATATGTGATCTATACACCATGAACATTCAGTTTACTTTTTCACAAGCAAATGTACGTTAAGAGCTTTCCTTCCCCCCACCCTTTAAAAAAAAATCTAAAATACCATTTAGCAAAGGTATACACGTAATAACAATATTTCCCCTTTCTGCAAAAGTCTTCAGTTTAGAAGACTTTAGAATGCCAAGTTTTTCTAAACTCCAAATTTTAGAAAAAGACAGGCAGTTTGGCTGATAAGTTTACTTACATGTCATGCAGCTGTGTGCAGTTTTGCAGAGAAGGAAGAGCTCCCAGTAGCTCAGGTGTGACTGAGGGCAGGTAAAGTGCCAGGATCCCACTGAACCAGAACTCAAAATCACTTCCCACCGTGGAAGCAAAGTGAGGCACCAGAATCTGGAACATGCCTTGCAGCATGATGGCGCGAACCTTCACGGTTATCTCTACCACATCGTTCTGTGGACGAAGAACCTTCAAACACCAGCCGAACTCCAGGGAAACTCATTCCTGCTTTCTTATCCAGTGCCCTCTTTGTCCCTGAAGAACGGCTGGTGCTTTCAGCAGGCTTAGAGCCCCACAGTGCTGTGCAGCAAAAGGCTTCCCACCGTTTAAAGCTCCCCAGGAAACAGAGTCAAGGAGCAATGCTAGGAGCGCTCGCTGGCAGCCTGAGTTCCTGGATGGCCGCCCTGATAAGGGGCAGATGGGACTGTGCCATGTGACCCCCTCCAGCACCCCCCCCCGCAAAGTTTTCTGACATTTGCAGGGGGCACAAGTTCCTAATCTTCTAGTTGCAAGGAGATTGTGCAACTACAGCAAAGCCATAGTTAAATGCATTCATTTTATATTCTGTAAGCCATCTTGAGATGTTTAGTGAAATGATGGGATAAAAATGTTTTATTAAATTAATTAAATTAAATTAAATTCAACATCCTGTCAAATCACAATGCTGGAAAGAGGCTGAAAAGAATTCCTGCAGGCGGGAATGGAAGATCTGCACAGTGCTTTGCTAGCATAAGTAGGGGAAATGGTGTTTGTGTGGGTGTTAAACTTGGCCTGAATTTTTAAAATCAACACGGAGATGGAAGGAAGGACTTTAAATCCATAGCAACCTCCCTGCAGGCCTGCATCCAGGGGGATGGGCAGCAATACATCCAGGGGGATAGGCAATTTTTACAGCTGTTGTGTAAGTTTTCTACTTAGAAACATAGAAACAGAGCGAGCCAGAAGGGGCCTCCCGGGCCATCTAGTCTGATCCCCGGCTCCAGCCGGCTCCGCTCACGACATGCCCACCATGCGCATGTCCAGCCTATCTTTGAACACCCTGGCATGGAGCAAGTGCCTCCTTGTCCCCCCCTCCCTCCAGGTCATAGAATCATAGAATAGTCGAGTTGGAAGGGGCCAAGAAGACCATCGGGTCCAACCCCCTGCTGCTGCAGGACACCAAGTCACACCATCCCACTCAGAGGGCTGTCCAGTCTCTTTTTGAATGCCTCTAGTGTGGGAGAGCCCCCCACCTCTCCAGGCAGCTGGTTCCACTCTCATATTGCTCTAACAGTGAGGCAGCTTTTCCTGATGTCCAGCCTGAATCTAGGTTGTTGCAACTTGAATTAATTATTCCGTGTCCTACACTCTGGCATCAGCAAGAAGAGACCTTGACCTTCCTCTTTGTGACAGCCTTTGAGGTACTTATAGAGGGATACCATGTCCCCCCTCCGTCTTCTCTTCTCAGGGCTGAATGTGCCCAGTTCGCTCAGTCTCTCCTCACAGGGCAGAGTTTCCAAACCCTGGGTCATTTTCATTGACCTCCATTGGACCCTTTCTAATTTACCTGCATCTTTCTTAAATCTTGGTGCCCAGAACTGGGCACAATATTCCAGGTGAGGTCTGACTAATGCGGAGTATAGAGGAACTACTACTTCACATGATTTGGGAGTAATACTTCTATTAATGCAGCCCGAAATAGCGTTTGCCCTTTTGGTGGCTGCATTGCATTGTTGGTTCATGTTTAGCCTATTGTCCACAATTACTCCAAGGCCCTTTTTTCCTTTTCAGTTTTGTTGAACCACGTATTCCCCATCTTGTCTCGATGCCTTTGGTTTCTTTTTTCTGGCAGGAGGGCTTGGCACTTGTCCTTATCGAGTCTCATTCTGTTGCTTTCAGCCAGTGTTCAAGTTTATCGAGATTGCCCTGGATCTCCATTCTGTCTCCTACAGTGTTTGCTGTCCCACCCAGTTCTGCATCATCTGCAAATCTGATTCTCTGTGCTTGTACTTCCTCATCCAAAGCCTTGACAACAGTGTTAAAGGGCACTGGGCCCGCCTGCGCGATCGCTTCCAGGTCAACTGCCTTTGGCAGAGCGCAGGAGAAAGGCCCTGCTGGTCAAGAGGGAGCATGTATTGGCACAGGAAGGAGGAAATGCTCCCTCCCGCGAGGGCTACGCTTCTTCGGATGGCATCTGGTGGGGGCAGAGCCCTGGCTGAGGGTGGAGCCAAGGGCAGTTGTGCTTGGGGACGAGCCCCCCCCCCCCCGCCGCCAACACCACCCAGTAGGGCTCCTGGAGGAATATCAAGGCGCTCCTAGCAGAGGGCTTCGGTGATCAGCGTCCGTCTATCGGCTGCAGGACACAAAAGCTGCACCCGAATCCTGATCGAAAGTAGTGCCTGCCAGAGATCAGTGCACGCCAGCACCTCTCGTTTGACAAGTGAAGTGTGAAGGAATCGTTGCTCACCCGTTCAGCAAGTTTGTTGGCCTCAAGAAGAAAGGCATGGAGCTCAGACATATTTCGGCTCTGTAGGACTTGCATCACGTCGGCTGCCTCACTCTCTGCGCTGGCCCTGGTGCTGTCTGTCAGCAGGCCGGAGGTGGCAACCAGCGTTCCCATTTGTGCCGCCGTCAGCAAATCGAGCACGTCAAACTGGAAGAAACGACGAGCGAGCATCGCCTTTGCTCATGGCCCGCTCGGCCGTCCCAGCAGCAGCCAGATGGTCCCGGCCAACTGCTTAATACATCGGAATGAGCAAAAATGGGAATCAACATATCCCATCTTCCCCATCACATAGTCATTCTGCTCCATTCCCTCATCAGCTTTTGACCCTGTTCATCAAGTCCTCCAAAATTTGTTTGAATATGCAATTCCCAAAATATATGAATTTTTTCAATCTGTTTTTCTAAATATAAGTCCCCCCTTAATAAGGCAATTTTGTGTCCACTTTTCTTAAGTATGTCTATTTATGTAGTCATTTCTGGGTTCAAACATGCTTAAGAAATGGAAATGGTGTTCTGCTTTTCAGTTTGCACCTCAGATTCGAACTTCCTGAATTGGTGAGTCTGCACTGAAAGGTGAAGTGAACCAAATTCTTCTCCCTCCCTAGTAAGGGGAAGCGAATGCAGTGTTGGCCACACACCCTTTGCCCCCAGCAGGATCTGATACACAAAGGAAAGTTTCCTCGCAAGGCAGCTGACTCACTGATACTGCACTAGATGCCTCGCCAGACACGTGCCCATAGCCACAGATAACTCTCTCTCTCTCTCTCTCTCATGCTCTCTCTCTTCAAGGCCTTGAACAAATCGCTCTCTCTTTTGGCCGGGCCTCCCTCACAAAGTCGAGGTTGGATAAGATGCCTCTGTGGGCTTCTGTCCGTGTGTAGGGAAAGGCCCCGGAGCGTAGGCAAAGGGAAGCTGTCAGTGCTTACTCCGTCGAAGGAGGGATTCAGGCGGATCAGGTCCTTGTAGTCAGCAAAACTGCTAGAGAGGCCAAAGTTGTCCTGCAGCCACTCTGTGCTGCCCGATGCTGCGAATGTGCAGGCCACCCCTGCGGGGAACACGGGAATGAGCGCGCTTAGGCAGAGCACGGGCACACTCAGCCTGTGTCAGTCAAGAGTCGGTGCCCTTCCGCTGCCCCCACTTCTCTCATCGGGTCTCCCCCCTTAACTCTGCCCTCCACCGCTTCCCCCGTGCTTGTGGCCCCCGCAGTGCTCCCTCGCTGACCCCAGAGCTGGCTCCAAAATTCTGCACTGCCGGAAGCTGAGAGTCTAACAGAAGGGGATCCACAGCACCATATTTCAGGCGTCCTGCTTGCTGTGCGTGCCCTTCTTCCCTAGGAGTGGGGAGCAAGATCTTTTTCCGGGGCTCCGACGGCCACTGCGGTGCATCCACTGTACGGGACCGCAAACAACATCCAGGCTAAGGCTGCCAGTCGGGAGCGCACATAGCCCTTCGATCTGCTTGCAAATATCGACACCGACGTTTTCCAACCACCCTCTTTTCTATGATCATCTAAATTAGGAATTTTGTCTGATTGATTGGTTCCAGAAGGGCAGCATGTAAAGCTCTGGACTGCCTCATTGATTTGCTGTTTCCTGGATGCGTCTGAATCCAGGAAATACAATTTCAGCTGTATTCGATTTATACCCAGTGAGCCAATGGCAAATCATCCTATCTACTGTGGGAGATGAATGAGCATCTTTAGCACCGCAGTAGTCCTACAGAGCAGTTTTCACCCCTTGGACAGGATTGCAAACCCCATTCACTTTACTGGGTCCCATGCAGGAGAACCTCCAAGAGGTTCTACTCTGAGTCAGCGCTATAGCAAGCAACCGGAGCATCAGGATTCAGGGTAGTGGATTTCCCATCCCCTGTTCCCAGTTCTGCCGCATGGAACAGCAACCCTACAGCATGCTCGTTTTCCATATGAGCTGTGGGAAAGACCAGGACGGGAGCGGTGTGAGATGAGGGCAACACTTCTGGGACAAATCCACAGAGTTGCAACTCTCTGTTTCTCAAGTTTTTTTTAAACGTGATATTTGGTTCAACCCAAATTCTAAGAATTTTAACAAGAAAATTACATTAAAATTTGTATCTATTTTGTGTACACATTTCTTGCAAGCAGTTCATACATTCTTAACATTATTTTCACTAATATAACCATGCATTTTAACTAGATGTCAATTTGTTTTGATTCATACATGTAAAGTTATGGCACCGTCATTATATGTTTTTTGGCGCCAGCCCAAGATCTTTTCATTTAATCAATAGTTTAATATGTATTAATAGTAATTGGATTTTATTGTTTGTATTTTATTAATTACAGCCAGAATGGAATAGTCAATTTATCTATTTCATTCTGATTTATGTTGTAAGCCGTCCAGAGACGCAAGTAATGAACGGCCTACAAATTTTATAAATTAAAAAAAAAAGTTAAGTATGAACTGAACAAATTCCTCCACCATCTCTAGATTGTACAAATCACAAGATTTTAGCAGGGTTTTTTTTTCAGCAAGCAAGAAAAAGAAAATAAAATTCTACAGTCAAATTACCTTCTTTTGCAAACTGTCTTTCAAGAAAATTTAGACGATTTTTGAAGACTGACATTTGGGTAATTGGATTTAATTCATGATACACAGAATTTATTCCTTTGTAGCTGTAAAAGAGGAAGAACAGAATAATTTTTTACATTCCATGGCCAATTTCCAGGGTATAATCCACCCTACACATCTAGTCAAAGTACACTGCTCTCTCTGTTTTATCACTTCTTGCTTGCTAGCCGCAAAGTCACATCCGACCCATCGCGACCCATGGACAACATTCCTCCAGGCCTCCTGTCCTCCACCACCCCTCAGAGTACACTCAAGCTCATGCCGACTGCTTTAGTGACTCCATCCAGCCACCTCATCCTCTGCTGTCCCCTTCTTCTGTTGCCATCCATTGTTCCCAGCACTGGGCTCTTCTCCTTTCTTCTCATTAGGTGGCCAAAGTATTTGAGTTTCATCTTCAGGATCTGGCCTTCTAAAGAGCAGTCAGGGTTGATCTCCTCTAGCACTGACCGGTTGGATCGCCTTGCGGTCCAAGGGACTCGCAGGAGTCTCCTCCAGCACCACAATTCAAAGGCCTCAATCCTTCGGCGCTCGGCCTTCCTTATGGTCCAGCTTTCACAGCCATACACTACTCTTCTCTAAATGACACCTCTGTGCATTTTCTGCAGTCCCTGATTGGATGCAGTCTCAAATGTTCAACTTCTTTTTTTTTCAATTTCAGTAAGTTAATTGACTGTGTCACACAAATTCTTTCCAGACTGTACAAAAAATCTAAGACAGTTTCCAATAAATGCAATCAGATAATGCACAATGATACATCTGTATAAACTGGATATCCCTGGTCTGCTTTTACGTGCCTGTGCAGCACCATCATATCACTGTTCCCACACATGAATACAGCAACCCACACACCTCAACGCTCTTAATTCCTCTTCTCAGGACTCTTTGTTAATTTGGCCCCATTTGTTAGCTAGTTAACCCCTTGTTAACCAGTTCATAATATGTTTGTCTGTATCCTAACTGTGGTCCATCCTTATTGCTTACTGCTGGGACACAATCACAATATTTGCTGTGATTTAAAAAAAAAATCAGATTAAGGGCTGTTACCCCTTAAAAACAGAGTGGGAAAGTTGATCCATCCTCCATAAAATGCTAATGAACTGAATGGACTATCATGGATACTGAGGGGGTGACTCTATGGAGATGTCTGTTACTCTGAACGTAGAAAATTACAGACCTCCCCACCACGGCCAGAGGCACGCAGTTGACCTGAGTTTGGAGGCATGTCAGAGCAGGAGGAAAGGCAGCTAAGGTGCCAGCCTCCTCCTCTCCCTGCCCCACACCACCACCCCAAGCCCCTTCTCCAAGATCCCACTTGTGACCTCAGAGGAGAAGGTGGCATCGCTCTTTCTCAGCCAACTGCAGCAGCCCGGGGGGGGGGGGGGGGCTGCAAGAGCCACCTGAGCAGCCATGCTGAAATGTTTGCCTGCATTAGAGCCAGAAGCCAGACAACCCTGTGGGACACGCTGCAAAAGCAGTTCATTCCAGGATGAAAAGACTTTGATGATGCCAGAGTGCAGGACACGGAATAATCAATTCAAGTTGCAACAACCCAGGTTCAGGCTAGACATCAGGAAACGCTTCCTCCCTGTCAGAGCAATACGGCAGTGGAACTGGCTGCCTAGAGAGGTGGTGGGCGCTCCCACACTGGAGACATTTGGAAAGAAACTGGACAGCCCTCTGAGTGGGATGATGGAACGTGGTATCCTGCAGCAACAGGGGTTGGACCCGATGGCCTTCAAGGCCCCTTCAGGCTCCACTATTCCGTGATTCTTTTCTATGACTTCAGGCACATTCATGATACATTCAGGATGCCCAGCTGTCATTTCACTTGCTCAGCCTAGCAGTCTCTTCTCTAAGTACTTCTTCTCCCTCGTCTTTGCCCGAGCCTTTGGTGACGCTGTCTCTTATTCTCAGGGGCAGGGGGCTGGTTATGCTTGCCTGTTTTATATTCTCGGCTCTTTCCAAGTGCTTGATCCACACAGAGAGGAGGGACTCCGTGTAGCCGAGGCCTCTTGTGCTTGGGCCTCCTGGCAGGATCCTTTCTGTCCCGCAGCACCAGCCTCTTCGTGCCTGGGTGTGTGTTGCCGCCCAGCCACTAGGGGGGCTCAGAGCCCTGAAGGGCCTGCGGAGGGCTGGCCCTCTCCGGGACTGCTCTCCAGGCTTGGTACCTCAACCTGAGCATCCTGTTGCACCAAGATGTAACGCGGACCCTCCACCTTGCTTCTAGCCCCTTTGGGACTACGGCCCTGGGCATGAGGGGGCCTGCTCTGGACGAGACTCCCAGCCAGGCCACCCGTGGCACTACCCCTCTTTGGACCTGAGTCTTCCTTCATGAGAACCAGAATCTTGGCCAACATTGAACATGGTTCATCATTCCTTCTCCCAAGCTAATCTTGGCTGAGTTCCTGCACCAACCTGCCACCCGCTGGGCCCAAACCTGCACACTCACATGTCGTGGAAGTCTGTACAGCTGATTTGGGTCGGGAAAAGCTCCAGTATCTTTGCGTCGGCCACCGGCAGCAACATGGTCAGCTTCACCTGGAACAGGTCTTTCAGGGAAGGTGAGCAAAGGTCCGGGAAACTCTTGTTCACCTTGGTCAGAACGGTCTCCAGCATCAGGTACATAGCTCTGCGGTCCAGCGAGGCCCCCAGGGGCAGCTGACTCAGCTCGTTCAGGTAGGCTTCAGTGAAGAGGATGTCCTGGTTTCCCAGGGCTCCGACAACTGCTTCAGCAAGGCTGATGTTGGAGAGGGCCTCGTGGGCGATGGTCAGCTGAGCTAGCTGGGGGGCGGTCAGGGCATCCAGAGCTGCAAACTGCAAATGGGGAGAGGTGGTGGGTCATTCCTGCATGCAGCCACAACTCCGCCATGGGACAGACAAAGGCTTCCGGGGAGTCAGGAATGCCCCTCTCCCCATGCACTTCTCCGCACAGGGAAAGGAGAATGTGGCTTTTAGGACATAGGAGCCGCAGCCTCTATGGCTGTGAAGAAAAGGAGCACCTGCCCTGCTTTCATATCATCAATTTCCTTTGTGAATTAGCTATGATAGAGAAAGCAGAGCAGAAAAAGACCTGTTTGGCGTGTGAGTCCAGTTGATTTGGCCACCACTAAGGGAAATGTAAAGGTTTCCCCTTGACGTTAAGTCCAGTCATGCCTGACTCTCGGGGGCGGTGCTCATCTCTGTTTCCTGGCCGAGGGAGCCGGCATGACTAAACACTGAAGTGCACAGAACGCTGTTACCTACCCACCCAAGTGGTACCTTTTTATCTACTGGCATTTGCATGCTTTCGAACTGCAAGGTTGGCAGGAGCTGGGAAGGAGCATGGGAGCTCACCCTGTGTGCAGATTCGAACCTGCGACCTTTCGATCTACCAGCACAGCAGTTTAAGCCACTGCGCCACCTGCATCCCCTTGGCCACCACTAAAGAACTGCAAATCCAAGGGCCCATTAGGGTTCCCTCAGCAATAAAACCCTCCAAAAGGAAAGCAAGTAGAAATCCAGGAGAGTTTCCAGGAAATGACACTGGAAAAGGATGCAGCAGTTTGTGATATTTATATCCCTCCTCTTTCCTCCCAAGGAACACAAGGGCGCTTACATCATTCTCCTCCTCCTCTCCATCCTATCCTCACAACAACAGCCTTGTGAGGTAGCTTGCGCTGAGAATCTGTGTTTGGCCAAAGCCATCCAATGGGCTCCATGACTGAGTGAGGACCCGAAGCCTTGTCTCCTGAGTCCCAGTCCCACACTCTTAATCACTACACTATGCTGGCTCCCCTAGAACTACAGTAGAAGAACAAAACTTACTTCAAAAGGAAATAAGTGAATCCATAGGAAAGTAAACAGAACACCCCCCCTCAAATAAAAACAGAACTACAAAAAAAGTGTTTCTGAGCATATTCAGGCTGCCTTAATGGCAGTGGGTCTGTCTCCAGGCAGGGCTGCAACGAAAGAGAGTGGCCACGTGCGCACATTATTTTCTTACCCCGTTGAAGCCACTCCAGGTCTTGGTGAGATCATTGTAAGAGGCATAGTTCAGAAAACTCTTCCAGTTGCTTCGTATCCATTCTTCGGCCGAACCCTCCTGGCACTCTAAAAGGCAGCAAAGCAAGAAGCTTCATCTGACACCTGGTGCCTTGCAGACTCTTTGAGCGTTTTTGTGGTTGCAAACATGTGATTAGGTAAATATTTCAGATAACTAGACAAACTGACCTCCACTTCAAGCCAGAACACAAAGTGAGGCACCCCTTCCCAAGAGGATGCGCCCCGCACCCATCTCATCCTGCTTTCCCTGACCAGGTCCCTGCCAGATGCGTTGGACTATCGTGTGAAAGCTGGACCGTAAGGAAGGCCGAGCACAAAAGGATTGAGGCCTTTGAGTTGTGGTGCTGGAGGAGACTCCTGCGAGTCCCTTGGACCGCAAGGCGATCAAACCGGTCAGTCCTAGAGGAGATCAACCCTGACTGCTCTTTAGAAGGCCAGATCCTGAAGGTGAAACTCAAATACTTTGGCCACCTAATGAGAAGGAAGGAGAAGAGCCCAGTGCTGGGAATAATAGATGGCAACAGAAGAAGGGGACGGCAGAGGATGAGGTGGCTGGATGGAGTCACTAAAGCAGTCGGCATGAGCTTGAGTGTACTCTGGGGGATGGTGGAGGACAGGAAGGCCTGGAGCAATGTTGTCCATGGGGTCGCGATGGGTCAGACACAACTTTGCGACTAACAACAACAACAACATCCGTGACTACACCCACAGCCAAGGGGGGGGGCAGCTGCGATCCCACACTGTTCTCTTGCACTTTGCAACAACACCAGTCTCCCCAGACTGCCCGGGACTATCCCATGTGGGCTTGTCCTCGCCATCACCACCCATCCATCCGCAGCTGGCAGAGGAGGGAGGGGAAAGCGGGACCACGCCCCCAGCCCTGCTCAAAGGCAGCTTGGTCCTTTCCTCTTCCTATCTGCGCACTTTCCTTGTGTGTCACTCTTTTCTGGAAAGTGCACGGGCAGGAAGGGACCGTGCTGTTTAACCAATTGTTGCTAAGCTGCTCCGTGAGCCTCTTTGGCTGAAGCGCAGGATAAACATGCTGTAAATAAATACGCATGTAAAACATTTTGCATCAGTCAAAATTGAGTATTCTGTAGGTGGCGATGAAAGCAAGTTCCAGGGCCTGTCCACAAGCTGAAGAAAACAAAAACCACACAGAAATGGGGCAGAATGGGGTGGGGGGGCAGGTTAGAGAAGGGGCAGCCAGGGTGCATGGGGGCAAGGGCTCTGGCCCCTCCGCGAGGCTCCTCGGCGTGTGGGCGCCCGCAAGGACCCCGGCGTGAGTGTGAGGCTTCCTGATTCTGAAGGAGTTTGTGCCTTGGGCCACACATGTCTGCAAAAGCCCACAAAAGTCCTTCACCTCAATGCACGGAGACGGACAGGAGAGCCGGACGCCGGGGCTTTCGGGCAATGCCTGCCCCCCACTCGGGCTTGACCCACGCCTCTGCAGGCTGAATGAGTGGGGCAGGCAGGGCTGCTTGCTCCTGCGGCCAGCCCCTTCCTGAATCCCATCACGCTCTCGCTCGGGGTAGGTAGGATGCAGCCCACGGGCTACACGTGGACACACCTGCGGTCCTCTTCTGCAGCCTCCATCGCCAGCATCCAGTCACGCTGCTGGATTTGGCAGTGCAATGGCAGCAAAAATAAAATAAAAGGAGCAGACTGTGACAAAGCCATAGAAATCCAGAAGTCGCTCATTGCCTACCAAATGTTGGCCTTTCTAAGGATCCTATTGCTTTGCCATCAGACTTTGGCAGCAATGACCAGGAGTGGAGATGCTGCGGGTGGCGCAGGACTGCTCCTGGGGGCTGGGTTGACAGGGGACTGGAAATAGGGTCCACCAGAGTGGGACAGCGGGACCTGGTGTCCTGCTCCAGCAGGGGTTGGCCCCCTAGCCTTCCTGGCCCCTTCCAGCTCCACTCTGCTGTGATGTCATGACATGGGGAAGTGTAATGGCAGAATGGAGCCCTCACGCCAGCTCTTTCACCAGGCCCAGATGGTATTAAAAATTGTTCTAGCCATTGAATTGCTCTTTTCTAAGCATCTGCATATTGTCAGGGAGAAACGCTTTATTATTTTATGGAGCTGATTTTAGGAAACCACCCAGACAGCTTCATCTTTTGGGCAGTATGAAAATAAAGCCAATAAAACAGGGAACTGCTCAGCAGCTCCAGTCTGCACGCCTCTTGCTCCTGAGTCGCCTGCTTGCTTGCATTAGACTTTGCACCAGAGTTACTGGCATGTGGCCTGTGACATTGTGAAAAGGGTCCCCGAAGTGACATGCCCCTCACTCACGGTGTATGATAAGGAATCTTCCAATCCAGTTGGCCACCTGCTGCCTTGTGCTGTTGGACATCCCAGAATATGCACTGTCCAAGGCTCGGATACTAAGGATACAAGAAGCGAGAATCAAAACACAGCCGTTACATGTCCTTTGGGCACGCCCAGGTACAAAAAGCAGATTGCAGAGTTGCGGGAAGTGCAGGAAAGGGGCTGTGGCTGCTCCCTGGGGAGAAAAGGCCATGATGCGTAGCACAGAGCAGAGCAGAGCAGAGCAGCCTGGAGAGAGGGAGAGCCAGAGGCAGCCTGGCGGAAGCGTGCAGAGCTATGCATGGTGAGGAGGAGGTGAAGAAGAAGGGTCTTTCTCACCACTTCATAATACTGGGAGCCCCTAGGGCCAGCATCCCTTGGAGCCACTTGCCAGGAGATTCAGGGCAGATAAAAGGAAGCCCTTCTTGGCGTGGCGCATCCTTAAACTGTGGGATGTCCTCCCATGAGAGGTAGTGAAAGCTGCTCCTTGGGTGGCTTTAAGAGGGGACTGGGCAGTGCCAGGAGGAGGGTGCCGGGCTCTTGCAATACCTCTGGTATCAGAGAGAGTTGCTGGGACACAGGGATGGGGGGGCGGGGCGGAGGGGTGCCGAAAAGATGATCGAGCGTAAGGCCGTTTCACTGGAGATTAAGGCCAAGTGCATCAACCTGGTTATATTCCAAATAGTCACCTCTGGGTGTGAAGGCACTGGAGAAAGCTGGCAGGAGGAAAATGGAGGAAAAGGGATGCGGGAAGAAAACGGATGCACTAGAAACACAGTGCTCTGCAAGGACCCTGGACCAACAGAATGGCGAAAAGTGGGTGCCAGGTCAAGTCAAGCTGGAACTCGCCCTGGAAGCAAAAAGGACAAAACGGAGCCTTCAGACACACCAAAGACTCCCCAGGGAAGACTATAATGCCAGGGAAAATCAAAGGGAGGAGAAGAAGAGCAACTACGCGATGGGTCACTTCCATGAAGGAGTTCACGAGAGCTGAGTGGGGCTGTCGGATGCTGGACTTGGTGGGCTCTTATTCAGAGGGTCATCATAAGTTGGAAATGATTTAACAAAACATAACACAAGAACAAAGGGGTGGAGGGGGGCTTAAACAGTGAAGCCAGATGGAAATTAAATGCAGAAATACAGACAGTGACGGGAGCAACATTAACTGAGGCCTTTCACAAAACAGTTGCTGCTAATAGCACACACAACCTGCACTATGTCAGCCAATTAACGAACTTTAATTTTTAAAAAGATCATGCAATGAATAAATAAGTAATCTTGATTCAAGCTTCTGGTGATGCACAACTCAAGTCTCCAGATAATTTGGAATGTCTTGGAAAAGGAAGGGGAGCATGACAGAGGCTGGGCACTTGTGCACACCTGAGCCCCCCCACCCCCCACCCCCGCCACGGCTGCGTGGTTGCTCTGTGAACCACTCATGCCCAGCAGGATTGCTTCTCTCCTCCTGCCCGTTGGCCCTCCTGTGGGGATCCGGGGTTATTGGCTACGTGGTCCCTGTGTTCTCCCCAAAGCAGGATGGGGGAGACCGACACGGGGGGCTGGACGAGGCCGGGGATTTAGGGTCCCCTTTATATGGTGTTTTGAGAGGGCAAAGCAGGGTGGGGCTTCTTGCTGGGAGATGTGGCTGCATGTGACCCAGTCAACAAAGCAAAAGGAGACCCGGGAAAGTGCGGGGCACGGGGGGCCTTTGCTCTTTCCTAAGCAGCTGAATCTTAGAGAAAAGTGCAAAATGCCAAGCCGCACTTTGTTGGTCTTCAGGGCAGGGCGAGGCGAGGCGAGGCAAGCGCGGTTTGTGATCATGGCCGGGAAGGCCAGTGCCAGCCTCCACAAGCCACCCGTGGGTGCTTTGGGCAAACGTGGCCACAGAAGCAAGGGCTTCTTGCAAAACAACTTAGCAGCCAATTCAGACAACCCACAAAGGGAACGGGCATCCAGGTCTGGATGATGCAGAGATCCATTTTGGGCACAACGCCCCATGGGTTGTCTCGGTGACTTGTTCACCTGGACAAACCATCCCCTGGGAATCAGTCCAGGTTTGCACAACATGCGCAGTGGCTGTTCCCGGATAGGGCAAACCAGGCCATTGTCTCATTGGCTGCACCCTTCCCAACTTCGAAGATGCAGCAGATGCTCAAACGGCCAATATTACACTGCAGCGAAGCCGTCACAAGTGATGGGCAGCTGGGTCATGCAGTCCAGGATGTTGGAGTTCACAGCCGTCAAGTAGGAGTGCATTGTCTCTTGAAACCAGGAGGCCAGGAAGCCCGTGAGCTGGACCTGGGGGTCTGTCTTGAGCCTTTCCCATGCTGCGGTGAGCAAGAAGGTTTTGGATGCCTGCGAGATCCAGTCCCTGGGGACCTAAGAAACAAGGCATCGATGGAATATCTGAGCACCCGGACACCTTAGGATGTGAGGATAAGCGGAACTATGCAATCCCCTATGGGTCTTGCCCCATACCCACCCTCTTCCATCCCAGCGGCATGCTCTTTGTCTGTGGGGCTTCTGCAGAAGTGGAAACCGCATTTTGCGCAAAGTGCATCCAAGCTATGGCTGGAGGGCACATGAACGCCATGCTCATCGCCCGCACATTCCGAGCTCCCAGGGCAGGGCAGGGCAGGTCCATTGGCTGCTCATTAGGAGCAGCACAGAGCAAGTCCAAAGCAATGCAATGCGTGCGTTAATCCGCAAAAGGGGGCTGTCAGGGGGCAGAAATGTTTGGTTTCATTGTCTTATTTATGTCATCCTCCTTCCATTCAAGAGCCAGGGCTACCCTGATGAGCAGCTGGTCTCGCTTGGGGCTGCAGGGCCTGGACTTTGTGAGCCTTCATTCTGAGTAAAACCTTTCCTTTCGGGGTGCCTTTGGGTTCCTTTTAAACCAATAAAATGTCAATTTAAAATGTACATGTTGAGCAGGTTTTAGATAGATAGATAGATAGATAGATAGATAAAGGCCACTCATTAGCATCATGCTTTCTGGGTGGCCACTACAATAAAACTATGAATAGGCAATATAAACAAAATAATAAAATTGAAATACAAAAGATAAAATAACATATAAATAATCAACAAGACTAAAACCTAAGTCAGTAAATTAAAATCGGTGCAAATCGAGGCAACAATAATCTAAGTGGCGCCATTCATGGGTTGAAAAAAACCAGTGTAGTGGGAACTCAAGCAGTCAGGCGGCGTTGCAAGTCCCAAAGCAACAGCCTCACCTCCTGCGTTTTGAAGCAAGCTCCAGCAGGCTTGAGTGACCCCCCCCCCCCACACACACACACTTTTTTGTAGAAGGGCAGGCTAGGAATCAACTCAGTGCATCACACTATCCTCCTGCCCACGCAAAAGTGCGCCGCGCGCAGAGCCCCAAAGAGCACACTTTACCTGCGCATTGACCTTGTCCAGAGCTGCCTGCAGCGTGTGCAGCTCAGTGCTCTGGAAGAGCAGCAGGAAGGCTTCTTGGTCCACCTGGGCTGCTTGCTCAGGGATGGCGCACTGAAGGATGGAGGCCAGCTCGTCGGAGGTCAGGTTGGGGACCTGAGGCATGGGAGAGGTACGGCGGCCTTTACTGGGGCACATGCACCAGTCCTGCGGCTGCCTGTCTCCACCTGGCCCACACCTTCCCAGCCCTTAAAGCAGAGGTGGAGGACCTCTCAGCGGGTTTGAACATACACACCCTCCCTCGACCCTCCCATACGTCTGTGTTCACAGACAAGCGCACTCCATTCGTTCTTTTACACACGTGCACGCACCCACACAACACTTTGCATTGGAAAAAATTCTCTCACTCCTGCAGTGTTGCTCTTTCCTCCCAGCACAAATTGGGAAGGCCTGACTGGGACCCTGGGAGGAGGGCCTTTAACACTTTGCTCCCTGTGCTCCAGCCGAAATCGCGACGCAAAAAGGTCGTGAAGTTCATTGTCCTGCCCCTGACAATCTTGTCCCCCACCTCTCTTTGCACTTCTTGTTTTTGTCTGTTCACTTTCAGTACAGTTTCTGAAAGAACATGGTTTCCTAAATTTGTGGAAGCTTCCTGAGAACTAAATTTCTTCTGATGAATCAAAGCACTTTGCAAAGTTTTGGGTTCCTTGGCAAATTAAGTGAGGCAAACTTGCAGAATCTCAGTTGCTGCAGAAAGTTCTGGGAACTGACTTTGCAAGACCTTAAATGCAAAACCTCATTCTTTAGACAAACAGGTTACCTGGCTTGCCAAGCCGCAGGCATATTGCGGCAGTGTGAAGCGGCATGGTTCATCGACTGTCACATTTGTGTCCGCCCTGAAAGAAGGGAAACCTCACGCAATGTTATTGTCAGTCCAGAGCACCTTCCGAGCTTAGCTCAAAATGCGTGTGATGCCTGGTCTTTCCTTAAGCAAGAAATGACTGACTGAGGAGACAATCCTGTTCACACTTGCTCAGGAGTAAGTGCAAGTGAACAGGGTGGGACACGCTTCCAAGTAAACATGCCTGGACTGCCCTTTTTATGGCTTTTAAAAGGCGGCCCCCGTATGGGATGGAGCAGTTCTCACTACTGGGGAAGAACAATCGTCTCTGGTACATACCTGCTGACAAAGGAGCAGTAGTTCGAAGCTGTGAAAAAGGAGTAACCGTTACACTCTTGTAGTCTGAGTTGGCCACAGTGAAATGCAGGCTTCAGCCCATCAGTACAACACACATCAGTTGGTCTGTATCTGGTTGTTTTTCTAACCAAATGCTTCCCAACAGCAGGCGCCAAAACAGCCACAGTTCGGTGGCTGCTGCAGCGTTCTCGCTGCTGGGATGGAGCAGCACCAGGCCCGCTACCAGGGCAGAAATGGCACCCACAGAGGCCAGGCTGCCCTTGCCCGAAGGAGCCTCCTTTGGCATACCCTGAGCAAGCACGACGCTGCTTGGGAAAGTCCCCCGCCGGCGGGGCTCCAGCAGTGGCTGTCTCCCGTGCGCGGCACGGAGGCCCACTGCCCACAGAATCACGCGATGCCCCTCCTTCCGCAGAATGTGGTGGCAGAATCTTGGCCTGGTGGCGGGCGGGCGTGGGGGGGGGGGTGCCAGTTCAGATCCCTCCTTTGTCTTAAAACAAACATCCTCCCTCCAAAGAGAGAACGGGGGGGGGGGGGGAGGCAGTGCATGAAAAATGGGGACGGCGGGGTTGGGAGGAGCCATTTCTTCATCACACTAGACTGTGACAAAGAGACGGGATGCCAGGCTTGGCTCTTCCACTGATTGGTAACTGTGTTAACAGCGCCTCGATACATAACAGAATCGTGTGCACAGAGGACTGCAGGGATGGGATGTTGGTTATTAATCAAGAAATGCTGCTTCTTCCTGCCCCCCTCAACCCCACTGATTCTTGAGCTCCGATGTGACAACAAGGTAAGGGTAAAATAGATTTTACTTACAGACTGGGAATGCTCGACACTGGTTAAAAAAGAAGAGAGCACAGGGCAAACTGTTAGAAAATTAGAATCTATCTTGCAAACATAAAGAGCCAGCACAATCCGGAAAAGCGAGTTTTGAACTAGATTGTTCAGGGGTCAAAATGGGAGCAACAGAAAGCCAAGAGCGCTGTCCATCCAGGAACGTTCCCAAGGAGATCGGGCCTTGGCATGCTCAAACCAGTGCCCTTCTCCAATTGTTCTGTGAGGCTGCCTCATGAAGGACCCAGAAGGTGGCTGAAGAGCTTTGCAGTGTTTAAATAAATACAACTCTATTGTGTTTATTGGCTTTATCTGCTGTCTGGTTGGTGCAAGCTGCTCAGTCATCATGGAACAGAAGTTGGAAGGGGCCATGAAAGCCCTCAGGTCCAGCCCGCTGCTGTTGTAGGACACCAGTCTTCCCCCTGCTGCATAAAGGCAGGTTCAAGCAAGACCGAACGTACTCAGCACTGTTTTCCCACTTACTGCTTTCAGTGAGACAGGATGTGGTCGGAGCATGACGGACCCATGAGGACTGCCTTCCGTCCAGCATCCTTGAAAACAAGTTTGAATAATTAGAATGCAGGAAAGTACTCACCTTGCATTTTTTTAAAGATTAAGGTTGAGAGAGTTAATGGCCATTCCTGCATCTCGCGGCAGGTGTTTCCTCAAGTCAATGAGCTGTGCAAAGTGGCACTTGAAGTAGCGCTAGCACAAATTGGGTTTGCGCTAGCGGCTGTACCTGAAAAGGTGCTGAAACCGGTGATCAGCCCTGCATCACCATTGCCTTCGCCCTATGAGGCCCTGACATGGACAACAAAAATCGCTGACATAGAATGAAAATTGTTAGTCTGCGGCTATTCTGGCCCCACTGGGTTTACTGAGAATGGGGGGCGGGGGGCGGATTTGCACGTGACAGAAACGCATTCCCTGCCTTCTCTCGGATCTGTCATGCATTTGGGTGGAGCTACCACAACGAATCCCTGAGAGCGATGCTGTGTATGCCAACTGGGCAGCTGCCAAGAGGCCCCAGAGGGCACAAAGGGCCGATTTGCAGCGTCTCTGGGTCAGTGGCTGGGCTGGAGCCTGCTGACAGCAGAGCCCCACAAGCACTGCCCCTTCCGGGCTTCCGATTTGCCATTCAAGGAGCGTGCAGTTTAATGACTTTCTGCACAAAGCTGTTGATCTACTCTCAGTTTTACCCCAAAACTGTGATCCAAGCACGACATATCGGCCTTGCCTCCCACCTAAACACTCTCTAGATGGCTCTGTAGTGCCGTGGAAAAGCACAAATACACAGGAGGAAAGCGCGCTTTCTGTCAACTTTACAATTAAGCATTGCATTTTCCCAGCCCTAGAAGGCATTTCTAAAGCGCTGCTTAAGCACAGCAATGAAACGAGTGGGCAGAAGTGTTGCCTACTGCAGGCGTTCTCAACCTCTTTCTGTTCCTTTCCATTTTTTCTCATGATTCCCTGTGGCCCCCCTCAAAGTCGCTGTTAGCTGGAAAATATCTGCATTACCACTGGCACTGTGCCCCCTGGAAATATGGCATGCCCCCCCAGGGGACATATAGCCCACGCTGAGAATTCTCTGGCCTAAAGAACCAGAAGCAAACTGGGAGACTTCTGAGAGTCCTAGACAGGGTAGGAGAGGTTTTGCGGGGGGGGGGGAGCGGGCTTTGCAGGGGCAGGAGGCAGGAGCTGCCCCGAATCTCTCTTCTCCTGGCATCTCCTGTCTCCTCTCGGGCTTGCCCAGCAACACTCCTTCCCCCAGCCCTGAGTGCAGTTTTGCGAGGGTGGGGGGCTGTCTTCGACCTGCTGGGAATCTGCACTATCCCCCAACCCTTGGCTGTGCCCCCCAGGCCAGGCTTGGAAGGAGCAGCACCTCTGAGCTCGCCTCTCTGCCACTGTGCGAGGCTCCCTTCTGGTGCCCAAGCAACTGCTTGCAGGGGAGCGTGGCCAATTCCCCACCTGGCATCTGGCCGTGTCCGCGTGATGATTGTTGGCGTTCCCCCTGAGGCGATGCACATGCCAGCGGCTGAAGCCCTTGCCCCAAAGCCGGCTTGTTGTCCTGAGGAGCAGTGTACGTTTGAACTGGGTCAGGACAGTAAGAGTGTCATTTAGGAACCCTACCTGATAGCAGTATTGTGAGGACTGTCAAAAGGGATGGGCAAACTTGTTCCTTCATAGCAGCGCAGCTTCTCAGGCAAGACTTCTCTGCAATCCTGCAAAGTGTTAAATAGCACACTGGATCTTTCGGCCTGGCCGCGCTTTCCCCAGACAAGACACCCCAAAGCTGGGGGAGCCGCCCGTTATTGCTCTTTTTCTCTGAGCGACACACGGACTCGGAGCTGCTGTCCCAGCCCTCAAGCACTGCAGAACCTCGGGCACGTTCATGGGTGCGCCTGCGCCCTGTTACGGTCCAGCCACACAAGGGAGTGTGACGCGACCGTGTGAGCTGGGACGGCACACCATTTTTAATGCCAGTTTGGATCATTTTTATGTTTTAAAAATGTCTAAAGCCCTTTAAAGGGTTTCGGTGTCCTTGTGCAGTAAGATCAATGTTAAAAAGGAGAATGGGAAACAATAAAGAATTGCAGGAGAAACACAGTGATAAACATGACATTTACTGGAAAGAACGGGACGCTATCATTTTTTAGCAATTAAAACATCTGCTTTTTCATTTAAGCACTATTGGATAAATATTTTACTTGTTTAAAGCAGACGAAAAGAAAAGAATAAAGGTGGGTTAAATCTGTGACCCAAGCGGCAGAAAGGCACCTGTGCAGGTGTGCATAGCTGCGGACATGTGGCGAGGGGGTCGCTCTTCTGGCCCATCACTGCACAGATCAAACCTCAACCCCATCAAAAAGATGGAAAACGACCTACGCTGAATCCACATTGGTGGAAACTTTGCTACATTACTGGCTTTTAAAAAAAGAAGTCAACTTATTGAAAGCTGGAAAAAAATTGGAAAGTGTTCCAGGAACATGCAGGAGTGTCATCTGCATGCCCTATAAAATGGGATTAAACAATTTTGCAGCAAACACCTTCAGCTGAAGGACCCTTCAGCCCCAGTAAAAAGAGCACACACCCCCATAGTTGCCTGGGCCCCATAAAGAAAATTTATCCCGCTGCACATCATCCTTGCAGGCGATAGAACCCGCTGGTATATATGTGGGGACGATGCCTGCACGGCAAGATATTTTGGAGCCAATTGGCGAGTTAAAGAATGAAAACACGGCACCTGGCTGAGGTAATGAAGCAGTTCTAGCAAACCTGAGCTCATATCCAAATTAGCCACAGCAGCAAAATGCCTAATAACTCAAGGAGGAACAGAGGAGGGAGACATACCCGATGGACCTCCAATTTCTACTTTTTTGGGGTAACCTCCTCCACCCTGATTTCCACACCCCACAAATAAAACCTTACTGTCAAAAGGCCGTCATGAGTCCTGCGGATGGGCAGGCACACCAAGAACCAGAGGGCTGGAGTGAGACATGGCTGCTGGCTGCTTCTCCTTTTAATACCTGGGTGCAAAGCCATGGGGAGGGAGTGCAGCCGGGTCGCAGAGGCCACTGCCTTGATCTGGTGGCGGGAACAAAGGAAAGGGCAGTCCCTCCCACCCGCCCCAAGATGAGCTTCGCTCGGCTTCCTCTCTGCACCTCGCAGAGGAAATGCTTGCCTGCTTTAGAGGACCGTTGCAAGGATTAGAGCAAGTGTGTGGGTTGCTTTGAAAATGTGTAAGTGTTCGCACAAATGCAGTGTTGTTGTTACATGATCAAGCCAACTCTGAGCTGAGCAGCTGGCAGTTGCAGACTTGAATGGGAGAGGCCGGTTGTCAAATACGGTCCAGTACATTTTACGCGGTTATTTTCCGTCTGGGATCTTATTAGAAACAGATCTGATCTTAATCTCCGTTAAGGATATTAGGAGGGCAAGTACCCGGAGGAGGGCTTCCTCTGCGGTAGCGCCCAATTTATGGAATGCGCTCCCCAGAGAGGCCCGCCTGGCGCCGTCTTTATTTGCTTTTCGGTGCCAGGCCAAGACCTTTTTATTCAAATGTTATTTTAACTGTTAATGTTTTTTATTTATTTTATGCTTTGGCCAGGGCAACTTAAATTTATATTATATTATATTATATTGTTTTATAGTGTTATATTATTTATTTGGTTGTGAGTCGTCCCGAGGTTTCGGCAAATGGGGCGGCATAGAAGTTCCCTAAATAAATAAATAGAGACAGAGTGAGTCAGAAGGGGCCTCCCGGGCCATCTAGACTGACCCCCGGCTCCAGCCGGCTCCACTCACGACATGCCTACCATGTGCATGTCTAGCATCGCCTTGAACACCCTCACCGATGGGGCCTTAACCACCTCCCCTGGAAGCCCATTCCACGCCCTCGGGGTCCCAACTGTCAGGAAGTGCTTCCTGGCACTATTCCAGGGTCCTGAGTGAGACTGGGCCCTCGCATATTCTAAAGTGAAAATAAAGAAAGCAGCGGATTAGATCTCATGCCTCTCGGGGCCTTCACTCTCTCAAGTTCTGTAGGGTAGCACCATCCTGAAAAAGTTCTCTCGCGACGTTTTTATTCCACATCCACCAAATCTCCGGCAAAGAAGGCTGACCAAGCACCAAGGCTGGCCAGGGAAGAAGCCGCTCCCACACATTGCTTAGCTTCAAGGAGTCCATGTGCTCCAGCGTGGCACTAGGACCGGGGGGACCCTCCAGGGGGTCCCTCCATCTCACCCCAAAGGTGGCCTTGTGCCAAATTCTCTCCCACCTGGCCTACCTCACACTGTTTTTGTGAATATTGCATGGGGGCGGGGGGGAGAACAGATGCCGGCCTGAGTTCCTTAGAGAAACAGCTGCGGGGAGAATAAAATATAACACATACAAGGCCACCCAGAGCAACACCAGCAGAGTGCGAGAACGCAAAGGGCCACAGCTGCGCCCAAGAATGCGCCAAGCAGTTGATTGGACGCACCCCAAACCCTAAAGTGGCCTGATCTTTGCCTGGCGCTTGGAAGGAGGGGGATGCAAATCGCCAGTGCTGCCCCTTGCAAAGAGGCGGGGGCCATGGGCGCAGGGCCCCTGCCAGTGATCAGGGAGCGTGAAGGGAAAATGCATCAGCAGGTTGACCGGAGCTAATGAACACAGCTCAGCTCCCATGGTGCTGAAAACGTGGCCCTTGTGCCACGCATGAACGCAACTGTGGCAGAAGGAGAAAGGTTTGGAGGGAGGGAAGCTGTGTTCCCCTGCCACCTCCGCCAACACCAAGAGCAGAGGAGTGAGTGGGGAGGGGGTGGCAGCTGCTCTTGCTCTTACGAACAGGGTGGAACAAGGGACTTACTTCTGAGTAGACAGGTCACTTGTGCTTTTCAGGCCGTTGTCCCTTGAAGGAGACTTGATTCTTCCCAATGGCCAGGCCAGGCCAGGCACTGGCTCTCCGGTTGACTAAGCAGTCCTGGACGCCTGGCCAGGCAGGGGTGCGGCTGGGGCTTTTCCTGCCCTGGCGCGGCTGCTTTTCGGTGGTGGCCGCCCATGCCCAGCGCAGCCGTCCTCACCCAGCACCTGCAGTGATGCAGGAGGGCTGTGTAATTCAGGGCCACCTTGGCAGCTGCGCCCTCGCCAAGAACCCCGGGACACTTGCTCTGCCCCAGCCCATCACCACGTCGCTGAACCTGCTTCCCCTCCCCACAGAACAGTAGCATGAGACCCCCACATGCTGCCGTATGCACCGGGAAAGTGCAAAGTATGGATATTAGAAACCTTGATATACGTATTCTGAAAAAATCCAAGCCATCAGGGGGATGTCGCATGATAGGCCAATGAATCCGGCACTGCGATGCTGGCAAAAGTCCCTGCTCGGATCTTCCTAGATAGCAGTTTTTTAGCTAACCTGGAGTACGTGTCTGCCGCTGCCTCATGCCACTGGAATGCTGCCTTCGATCTTAGGCAAAGGACCAAGAAATGATGAGGCTGGAAAGCAATTTCCCAAGCGTGGAAAAGGCACTGTAGGCCTTTTTGTAGAAAGCTGTAGGTTAATAAGTCCCTCAGGTGTCTATGAGGACCCCAAAGGCTGTCACAAAGAGGAAGGTAATTTCTTCTTGCTGCTGCCAGAGTGCAGGACACCGAATAATCAAGTCGATTTGCGGCAACCCAGATTTGGGCTGGACATCAGGAAAAGCTGCCTCACTGTCAGAGCAATACGGCAGTGGAATCGGCTGCCCGGAGAGGTGGTGGGCGCTCCCACACCGGAGGCATTCGAAAGAACCTGGGTAGCCCTCTGAGTGGGACGATGTGACCTGGTGTCCTGCAACAGCAGGCACTGGACCCGATGGCCTTCCTGGCCCCTGCCAGCTCAACTCCTCTGTGCTTCTATGATTCTTCAGTGACGGGCGGGCACTGTGACCCCTACTGAGACCCTGCCAGGCTTATGCTGATGGTCAGTCTGGGTTCTTTGCCATCAGCTCTGAAATACCTTGGCCAGACCTGGGAGCCATGCCTGGCTTCCTAGGCACCCAACGCCAATGTGGTGAAGCAATCTGGGGTGTTCCTCTTGAACTGCGGGGGGCAGCAGTGCGGGTTTCTTGGGCCAGAAGCTCATCTAGCCTCTGACTTCGGCACTTTCTGTCCAAAGGGCTTGGGAACGAACTGTTATGGTCTGGAAAACAGATGCAAACTCGCAGGTAGATGGCGCATTAAATCAGAGCAGACGAGCTGCCTCGATTACATGCCCCACCACCCCTCCCGGGGAGCCATGCGGCTAATGACTTTAGCCGTGTGGCTAAAATCTAATAAATTAATAATATGCGCAGCTGAGTCGTATCCAGTAGAATCATTCCGCCAACACAGCCCTTTTTCCAAAGGCCCATTTTTGCTGCACATGTTCACGGTTTCTGGTACTTTGATTTGATCCTGCTTGTACACTCTGTGGCTCAAGCCATTGTGAAAACACCTACACAATTTATTGTGTGTTCTTTGTACGACCTGAGTTAATTGTTCTGTCAGCACAACTCGCCTCATCCCCATGTGAAGCATGTAACTCCTGGCAGAAGGACGCCACCTCAAGCATCTTTTCCACTAATGTTACAAACAGCCCCCTTTTCCTAAAAGTAACAAGCCACAATTCCAGGGTGATTCGCCACAGAACCTGCAGCGTTTGCCACAGCGTTTCCTAGGAAGTGTATTGCTGGGCCGGGCTCGGCTACCAACAGATGGGCAACAGATGTGCTGCACCCACTGCTCCGGGGTGCCTCAGGGTGTCCGCCAGCCATAAAACATTCCCCATGTCCCTACTATCTGGTGCGAGTACAGCTCCTAGCCCTTTCCTGACATAACCTGCACAGCTAATTAGTACCTATTGCAGAAACACCCCGCCCCCCACCGCCCCCTGCATCACTCGGGGCCGCACGAGGGCCTGCATCTGCTGCCCCTAAGAAGAAGCGAAGCGTGTCTTTGGGGCTTCCTGGAGCTCCTGATTCACACTGGATTCTCTGCAGCCACTTCCCTGTTGGTGCTGCCAAATCTAATGTACCTGAGAGCTTTATAATCCTCTCAAAAGCGCACGTAGTCATTATGTAACTCTCCATCCCATACAGGGTTGAAGTGTTTGCATTTTTGGAAGCTGAGTAACCACATCTGCACGCCTGATGTGCTGTGGCTCAAATTGTAGACATCACTCAAGAAAACAAATGCACATCAGTTTACTTTGGGGAGCAGGGGGAAGGGGAAGGCTTTACGAGAAGGCTTTCCGAGCTGGCGATCATCATGGAATCTCCCTGCGTGCACGCATCTCAGAGAGCCTTGGACGTAGCCCTACGTGGCGCACGCACCCTGGAAAGCAGTTTGTGGGAATGGCTGCACTGGCCACTGCGCCTGAGGCGGTGGGAGGGCAGGCGCAGGGGAAGGGGAAGGGAGCACCTGCTTTCCCATGGCAGCCTTGCTGAAAGCCACTCAGAACATCCGAAGGATCCACGCGGTGAAGTATAGCAGTGCAAGATGATTTGCTAGCAATGAATAGAATCCTGTGTCCAGTTCTGGGCACCAAGATTTAAGAAAGATGCAGGAAAACCAAAAAACAGTCCAGAGGAGGGCCACAGGGTTTGGAAACACTGAGGAGAAACTAAGAGAACAGGGCATGTTCAGCCTTGAGAAGAGAAGACTGAGGAGGTACACAGTATCCCTCTATAAGTACCTCAAAGGCTGTCACAAAGAGGAAGGTCGAGATCTCTTCCTGCTGATGCCAGAGTGCAGGACACGGAATAACCAATTCAACTTGCAACAACCCAGAAGCATGGCTTCAAGATCTAAGGAGGTCTTAGATACCGACATGACTCTGGTGCGCCCACAGTTGGAGTGCTGCGTCCAGTTCTGGGCTCCACGATAAAGGAGAGACACAGCTAGGTTAGAATCGGTTCAGCGCAGGGTCACCAGAATGGTAGCCGGGTTGGGAAGGATGCCCTAAGAGGAGCGAGTGAGGGAACTGGGTCTTTTCAGCCTGGGGAAGAGGAGACTCCGAGGGGATATTTAGCAACTCATACATATGTGAGGGGATGTTATATGGAGGACGGCCATGACCTGTTCTTCCCTGCAGCGGAGGGCAGGGCGTGTTCCAGTGGGGCAAAGCTCAAGGAACCAGGCTTCAGGTTGGATGCCAGGAAGCACTTCCTGACGGTTAGGACCCCGAGGGTGTGGAATGGGCTTCCACGGGAGGGGGTGGAGGCCCCAGCATGAGGGTGTGCAAGGAAAGAGGGTTACAGTCGACCAGCACCCTGAGATCCCTTTCACAAGTGACTCTCACTCATGATGCAGAAGCCTGGCAGCCATCTCTGCTCTGCATTCAGTGTGCGGAGCAGAGTCAGCCTGCAGGGCTTGCCCTGTGATCCTGTTGCTCTAAGCTTTTCTGTGACCATGAGCCTTGCAAGAAGCCAGCAGCCGCTGCCTAGGAAGCTACTCTGATGTTGAAGAAGAAATTGCTGGTGTTCAGGAGCAAGCTGATAACATACCAAATCAAGGCATGCTGGTTGGCGTAGTGGCTGGAACTCCAGAGCAGGAAACCACGCATGCCCACAGGTGGGGAGAATTTGGCCTGCGGACAGAAAGGAAGCAGGAGAATGATGCACAGAATTCTGTGTAGACAACAATCTCTTAGCTGCAAACACATCCTTCAGATGGACATGGACATCACCAGAGGACCAATCCGGAAATCAAACATGCTGTGGAAGCAAATGATGGAGAAGCCATGCTCCCACTGCCAAAGCAAGGGCAGGAGCACATTGCAGTAGTCTCTGATACCAAAAGCCAGAGTAAAGCTGGAAACAAGATCACTCACAAGTAACATTCCTGAGGAACATAACATCCCCATGAAGAACAGATTTGCATTACTAGACTCAGCTGGCCGTGAGCCTGAGGAAGTGCGAATGGAGGCCACGTGTGTTAGTGGGGGAGAACGCCAAAAGGCAATTCCTGTAGGTGAAAGAAAGAAGAGGCTTAGGCGGGTGACAGAAGAAGCACTCGCAATTGCCAAGGACAGGCAAGAAGCAAAAGGTGGCAGGAACAGTCAGAATCCTGAATGCAACTTCTTGGCAACTATTGTGTCCTGCCATTACAATGACCAGTGACAAGAAGCTGAAGACGGCAACAAGAGAAGAGAAAAAAGGAACCTCTTCCAGAAAATCCAAGAAATCACATGGAAATTAAAACCTAGATTGGGAATGCTGAAAGACAGGGGACCAGGCAAAAATAAAGGTGGAATGAATATACAAAATGGTCTCCCATCAGCAAAGGCGTCAGACAGGGTGTAGCCTATCTCCCCCTCTGCTCAGTCTAAACCCAGGACACATCATAAGGAAAACCGGATTAGGATTAGGAGAAAGGAGTGGGAATTGGTGGAAGACATAGCAGTAGTTTAAGGCATGCAGGTGACACCAGAAATTCTGAGGTTCTGGTATTGCTAGTTAAAAAAATCCTGTCTGAAAGCTTGGAAAGCTGCTAGCAGGCAGTGTCAGACGTGGGCAAGAGGGACCCCACGGCCTGACTCCCCCTAAGCCAGCTTCCTATGAGATTCCCTCTGCTGAGTTATTTCTGCACATGCTAGTAGCAAATAATGCATTAGGCAATTTTTAGGGTCATAGAATCATAGACTAATCCCAGTGTAATCCCAAGGGGAAACAGGTTGGAGCCACACAGAGGATCGCAGGACACAGAAAAAGGGACTCAGGCAAGAGGAGGCCAGATTGTGGCTGAGAAGCTTCCGGACTGAGAGCAGATGGCAATGGAGCCAATGGCCTGGGACAGCTGCGGGCTCTCCCACCCTGGCGGCGCCCAGCAAGCAGCTGGGGGTGCTTTAACACAGCGGCCTGCACCAAGTGGGGAGGTGGCCCCGGTGGCCCTTTCCACCCAGTCCATCTCTAGGCGTTTCTGTGATCCTTCTGCATGCAAAGCTCTGCTGACAGCCCTCGCTTTCTACGGCTGGAGCTCTTGGGTAGAAATGGAGCATTGCTTCTCTGGTGACCAGAGCACATACCAAGTTGGCAAGCACACTTCTTCATTCCAGGGATGGTACGGATGGGTGTAGAGCTTTAGGCTTAGTACCTGCTGTGGGAAAATTATGACTGGGTGTTTCTGAAAGTGGTCACCTCAGACTTTGGGTGTGCCTGTACAAGTGCAGCCTGTCACATTTAATTCTTTTTCCACAGGCTCTTCCTTTATGCTATGCACTTCCTCCTTCCTCTTCATGGGACCAGGGGCACAAGAGTCTTAATTCTGATTCTCCTTAACCAAATGTTCCCAAACTGCACACATATGATGTCGCATTTATAAAATTGCACGTGAACGCATTGTGGTAATGTGAATGCAATTTGTCAATGGAAGAAGAGGTGGGAGTCGAGAGGTAGCACAGGGGTGCAAGGTTAGAAAAAGCTGTCCTGTTCACAAAGAAATCAGCAGGCTATCTGAATAAACAGAAGGGCTTGCCTCAAATCAGTTATAACCTTACCTTATTTTATTTTTTATTTTAGAAAGAATGCCATTTTTAACAGATCCGTTTTGATTGTTATGAAGACAATGGAAACTTTTGTGTAGACTAATTAAACAGAATTTGAAAAATCACTTTAAGTAGGGAAGTGAGAAAAGACAGGAACTGAAATATTAGTGAGACAAACACATCACCTCCTTATACTATTACAAGCAAGAAACGCTAGTTACCCCACTGTATTAAATTCAAATACCCCAATGTGACATATCCTTCCACCCACTCTTGGCTTGAAATGTAAACTATTATTTTTTTTAAAAGGGTTCTTTTGATCAGTCAAATTTTCAGTGACATGCCAAATAAGATAATCTTGCAAAAACTCAAAGGGCTTAATTTGATCATGAATTTCTTTCTTGCATTGCTGGAAACAAGGGCCAGGCTTCCACAGCTCCATCTTGCCCTCTGCTGTTCAGCTCCCAAGTTGCTGTGAGGACCATTTTTTCCTAAGGCAAAGGAAAAGCACTTGCTTGTTTCAACATCACATGTTTAAAATTCCCACCCGAGTGTGTGTTAGACACGAGGGCCGAAAGGAGGTCACATGGCTCACATGTTCCAAGGCAAGTTTTGGAGAACGGCGCTTACAGTGCCCGTTCTCCCTGTTCCCCCTTCCTGACATCTCTTCTAAGCGTGTCCAGCGTGGGACCAGAGAGACACCGTATGATCTTCTCGTGCAGCGGCGGATACACCTGCCATGTCTCAGTAACTGATAGCATTTGCCCTTTTGGCTGCTGCATTGCAGGACTGGGACTGATGCGGACCCGGAAGCAAAGGCAGCCCCAGGGCCGAGCGAGGTCGGACAGCAAGCGGGCACCACGGGACCAGAGGCCGCGGGGACGGTCGGGTATCCGGCAAGGAGCCAAAAGCACCGCCAGGAGCAGGCAGGGTCAAGGCGCAGTCAAAGGCAGGGTGGGGAACGCGCAGCTGCGGCCAAGCTGAGCAGCGCAGCGCAGCGCAGCGCAGGGAAGCCTCTTCGCGATCATCGCCACTCCTTGCAAGCACCCACAGGCCTGATTGCAGCCCTGCGGGCACCCGCACCCTGAACACGCTGCCTGGCACACGCACGTCACCGGGCTGCTGCGCGGTTCTTGCAGATCCTGCAAGCAAAGACAAGAAGGCGCCCCCCCTTCCACACAAAAGCCACGCGGCTCCGTGGTCAACCTGCTCACAGCACCATCAGGCCTCGTGGCACACCAGTCTCTGTGGAACAACAGCCTCCAGTGGCTCTCGGTCAAAGACGTCCCGGCTTTCCACCTCTGCCTTGCCTTTGCATGTCAGTATTTTGCAGCAGGCTGCAGGCCTGATGAAAGGCAAAGTTGCTCATACAGGTGTGCATCTTCCACCTGAAGGTGGGTTAGGGAAGCCATGGAAGACCACTCCTTTAAGCTGGATAGGTAACAGAGAGATAATAGGTTGGACCTGTGGCTCCACACTTTCCCTCTCTGCCATAATATCGGCAGCTATTTATCTTCTCTTTTCTCTTTTAGTAATCCCAACCATCAACACTTCCCAGGAACTAGCCATCATGTATATTGGGTGGTGCAAATTTGAGTTAAAGACCTACATATGTGTAGGAGTCCCAGTCAGGGAAGGCTGCTAAAATGATCTTTTAAAGAAAATGATCCCTTTAAATTGCCTCAATGATTTGTGGGTTTTTAAAACTTATTCTGATGTATTTTTTCAGGACAGTGAACAATGACAGGAAAGTCAGACAGTTTGACTTGACAAAAGCATCAACCACTCTGTGAAATTTTGACCAAAACATCTACTGGTGATACACAAATCCATTTCTTGCCCAGTATTTTTATCAACACACTCAGCTGTTTTTCCCCAAGGAGAACCTTCCAAATTCACCCTGAAGTTACTTTCTGGCTGAAATCAGTGACTCTTGAGGATGTACAAACCTTCCTTTCTTCCTCACCTCATACTGACAAATGTGCATTTCTTAAAATTTCTCAGAGGTCTTTCCAGAGCAGGAAAAAAAGCCAAATCCAAACAAAATGTCACTTCAGGCAAAAACTGGTAGTTGCTCTAGTTAACGACTCAGCTAATCCTGAAAACATGCCACGTTTCAATATCCCAACAGAGCCAGCAGAAAACAATGAGTGCCATTGTATTTGGCATATAGCTTAAGACAATCATTTGGACGGGAGGGGCGGCCATGAGAGTAACCGCCTTTGCAGGCCGGCTTTGGCATCCCGACCTACTTTTTGTGCCGACTTCAGTCAGTTACTCTCCAGAATAGAAGGGCAAAGAACTGACACGCCCCAACTCTGGCTTAGCGTGGAAGAGCCCTGAGACACCCTTGGGTTCCACAAGCTTTTGACGGGTATAAAGCTGAAGAGACCAAGAAAGAGAGAAGGATTGACAAGGGTGTGTTAGGGCTCTGCAGTATTCCAAGCTATGCTGAATATTATTTATGCAGATTAAGGGTGAAATCCACCCGGGTGTGATGAACTTTCCCCTGTTGCAGAGAAAATCAACTTGTCTTATTCCATTTTCAGGGTGAAGAGATCTCTAGGTATCCAATGTGGTCTTCACTGTTTATCTGTCCTATTTATGTACACTGTTTATGTACCTATTTGGGGAAATTCACGTAGCTGCACCAATGATACAGCCAGGTTACGATTTCCTGTAAGGGTGAAAACAAGTGATAGGAAAGATCTACAATTAATTTGAAGGCTCTCTAACTGCAGAGGAAATGTTACCCCCAAACTTTGAACTGAAGCAAAATTTAAAACAAAACTTAGAGTTCTTTGTGAAGTAAACATGAAGAAAGCCAAACATTTTTTGACTGCACTTCCTTCAGGAACATTCCATGCATCCCTGGTTTTTCACCAAATGCTACCGGACATGACATGGAGATTCCTCAGGTGGAAGGGCCCTCAGAAAATTCAGGGAGGACCATCTCATTCCTGTCAAACAAAAACGATTCAGTGCATGTGTGTTTACTTTCAGTACAGTCTATAATTGTCTCATTCTTGGTTCTCTTTTTTCCACCTGCTGTGATCCCGCCTTCAGTTGGTACCCTTCCCACCCATCCAAATTTTCTCTCGGTGCTTCCAGAGCCAAGGGTGGACAATCTGTACTCCAGTGGGCCACATGTGCCCCACACCATCTTCCAGTGCAGCACTATTGGTAGGCTCTGAAAGCGTCTCGTAGAGACCCCATCTTGGCAGTCCCTTTGGGACTGCCTCTGTGTCGCAGATTTCCTGCATGTCGAAATAAACTGCACGTGCTTTTTGGATTGTACACCCCAAGACTGGGACAGGTTGCTTGTCCTTTGCCACCACAGCACCTGTTTTAGGGTGGAGCCCAGGGCAGCTTCCCAAATTACCAACTGCGGCCATGGCCAGAAAAGCTCCCCCAAACTTGCTTCGGCACAAGGTTGGGTGAAGCGCAACCAACAGGCCTTCACTGTCCCTTCTTGCCACTGAACTCGGTGGTGCAGCATCAAAGCAAAAAAGTCAGTGGTTTGCCACCAGATTTCAGCAACAAACCACTATAAATTCCTACAAAGGGCCAACTGTTTTAAAAGCAGGCCACATTTTTCTCTTTAGTAATTTTGTGGAGGTCTGCTGCTCAATTTCAGCAGCAAACTGCTGTTTTCTTGTTCCTACGCTGCCCCATTCAGTGCCCTGGAGCATGGTGCTCATGGAACGGAGCGTGGCCCTCAGACTCCCCAAAGATGCCCACCAGTGCTAGTTCCTACACCCTGCCATCACTAAGCTTGCTGGCCAACCTATGTGGATATGCCTGTAACAAGTGCATGTCCCTCCTCAGGGATCTCATCCCGTGGCTGCTATTTAGAAACATACAAACAGAGCGGGTCAGAAGGGGTCCCCTGGGTCATCTAGTCTGTCCCCGGCTCCAGCCAGCTCCGCTCACGACATGCCCACCATGTGTATTACGCAGGGACATGGTTGGCCAACCACGTTCTGATCAGAGCAGCCCAATGTCTTCCATTCATCTTGCACTCCCCTAGCAATGTCACTCGAAGCGCTCATAAGGGTAGCCAGGCCTCAGACCTGGAACTGGTTTTGCATGCCTGGGATTATTCCACCAGCACGGGCTTTGAGCTGGCCCTGACCCTTAAACTTGCTTGTGCATGCAGAGAAGACAGAACGCCTTCTCTCTCGGTTTTCGTCTCTACAGCAGGTGAATGTTGCTCAAGCAGGGGATGTTGCCACCAATCGCACCCTGGGTGTTGCTGAGAGTGACTGATCTGCTATGCGGCTGAGTCACCAGGAAGCACAATTCAAAACCCGTTCATATAAAAGGTGTGAAATGTGGTATCAGCGATACGGCGAGTGACAGCTAGAGCTGGAAAGGATCACTGGTAGAAAGCATCACCCATTGGATCACTGGAGAAACAAGCCAAGGGTTCACCTCAAAACAGCCTGGGGACCTGTTTTACCGTAAGAGGTCTTGAGCAGGTGCCTAGAATTCCCCAGGCAGCAACCTGGGTAGGTGTGGCTGGCCTTTAGTGCATCACTTGCAAAGACTCGAGTGTGAGAGAAGAGCAGCCTCTGGGGCCCAGGCAGGCAGTGGCACAGCGAAGGCGAAACAGGCCTGGCTCCAGGCGCCAGGCAGGATTTGGCTGGCCAGGCTCCCCACGCTGCCCTGTGGAGGCGCCGGGCAAGCCCACCACCATTGCCCAAGCCTCCAGCTCCTTTCGAGGAGGAAGGAGAGCTGCTGCGCCCCAGCTGCAAGGTGTGCTCAAAGGCCAGGCCTCGATCAGGGTAGGCGGGGCAGGAGAGCAGCAGATCAGGGAGCCATGGGGGGGACCACTGGAGGGCACCCAGGGCAGTGGTGCACTCGAGTGACCGTAGAACCTGGGCTTCATGGGTGGTCCCTTTGAACAGCCTGGTCTGTTGCATCCGTTGTGACGCACACAGCAAGGTGGCTCTTCTCCTTGCTATAGGACCATGCTTTCCACGTACTTTGCATTCCTGGTATGTTGAAACATGGCAGATGGGGAGGTGGTGAAATGCATTTTAAGCTTGCTAGCACATCTGCAGTTTGGTTCCAACACCCTTCCATTTTTCACCAAGGTGGTGGGTTCCTGGCTTCGGCTCTAAAGTCCAGATCAAGCTGCACCAAATCCCCTAGAAGAGGCGCCATCTGAATCATGCAAGGACAGGTCCTAGCAGTGTAATGCCTGGCTTTGTTTCACAAACTTTCTGCCTGAGTCGCATGGCCACAGTCACCTCAAGAAGAACCAGTGCACTTGGCAGGGAATGCTGGATTACATGCCAGTTACCCAAAGACTTCTGTATTCGCCAGGATATGAACATGTTTGCCAAATGTCTTCACGAAAGAAGGGACTGTTAAGGGACTGTGCAAGACGGGCAGTGAGAGGTACCTGCAACTTTTGAAATACGGCATTGCAGTAGTAGGTGCAACGCTGCTGATGGCGATGATGATGAAGCCCGTTTCTTCATCTCAGGGTTCCTAAACTGTGACTTGACCCCATCCTTTCCTCCTCTGGGCCATTGCAGGGCACACCTGAACAGGAAGAAGCTTGTGCAGGACAATTGAGGAAGGAATGCATTTCTGGAAAATCTCCAACATGGGTTCTGCTGCCCTTGAAGCACCTCTAGCCAGCATCTTCAGCAAAGGAACAATGCTCTTTCCCCATCCCTTGCTCGGATTACTGTGAAGCGGGGCTGGCACAGAAAACAGCCTGGAAATAGTAGGGTGCCACCGAGACGTAATTATCTTTCGCAACACAGGCAGCCCCTGGGCTACAAGTTCCACTCCTGCGAAAGCAGAAAAGAAACCGGGCAGCCCTGTGACTGGGGTGGCGTGACCTGGCGCCCTGCCACAGCAGGCGGCTGAACCCAGTGGCCTTCATGCCCCCCCCCCCAATTCTGTGGTTCTATGTCTTTAAGTGGAATTCGTGAGCAAGTTGGATCACATCCATGCGGGTCAGGGATGAAGGACCCCTGTGAGAATCTCTGGAAGCACCCACCCTGCCCAAACTCTCCAGGGCCTGCTTTTGTAGAGGCCTCCCCCTCTCCCCTCCACTTCCTCTCTCTCTATGGTAATAACAATTTGCCAGGGTAATTTCCAAAATTCGTTTTACTTAATAAAGTAATCAAATTTTAATTTGTGGAAGTTTGTTCGGAAGCACAGGCTGTCCAATCCCGGGCATTAATAACTGGGGCTGCCCACACAGTAGGCAGAGAATGTAAAACGGCTCCGCGGAGGCCTGCCACCCGAGGCGCTGCCCCTGCCTCGCCGGCTCCCCTCCCGTCAATAAGGCACCGGCCGGCGCCCCCTCGCTCTGCCTCCGGACCGCAGCAGCCCCTCCCGCAGACCCGAGGCGGCTTCCCTCTGCCCTCCAGCGCCCCCTCCGCGCGCCCACGGCCCCCGCAGCCCCTGGCCTCCCGCCCCTGCCCGCCGCCCCTCCGTGCCAAGGTGCCACGCGGCCGCCCCGTGGCCAAAGGCGAGGAGGGGGCCGGCGCGGGGCTCGGCCAGCGCGGGGGCGCGTGCACCGCCGTGCCGCCGCTGCGCTGCCGGGGACCGCGGAGCTCCCACGCGAACCGCGCCGCTCCTTGGCCGCGCGCTCCAGGCCGCGGCGCGGACACCGGCCAGGCGGCGGTCCCGGCCGCGGCGCAGCGGGCAGGCCGAGGACGGCGCGCGGTGCGCTCCGTGCTGGCGCTCCGGCGCTGGTCCTGGCGGCGCAGCGCAGCGCAGCGCAGCCGCGGCGCACCCCGAGCGAGCACGCCGCGCGGGGAGCCCTCGCCCCGGGGCGGCCGTGCGCGCCGAGCGTCCCCTGGCAGCGCCTCCCCGGGGATGTCGCTCCAGCAGCGCCGCCACACCCCGCGCTCGCGCTCAAAAGCGCCCTGCCCGCCGCCCGCCGCTTCCTGCCCTGCGCCCGAGGAGGCCCGGTACGTCCTGCGCGCGACGCGGGCGCTTCTCGCGCCGCTCCTCTGTGCGGGGGGGGGGGGCTTCGCTTGCCCGATCACCGCTTCCTTCTGCAGCTCGTGTTTTCTGCCCTGCTCCCCACTGCGCTTGTAGCGGCTCCCCCCCCCCCCGCTCTTCATTTAAATCCCAGATGATTCTGCGCGGAACATGCGCTTCCTTAAAGAGAAGCCACAATTTTCTGCGTTCCGGAACACAGATGTGTCCTCAGACTTGTGAGGCTAGACTGCTTGCTTGCTTGCTTGCTTGCTTGCTAAATTTGTATAAAAGCAACCCGTTAGCATAATGCTCTCTGGGAGGCCATTATAATAAAATCGATAATAACGTCAACAAAATAATGCAATTAAAATATCGGAATAAATAGAGAAAATAAACACATGCTTAGAGCATGCAGCCCCAACCTGGTGCCCTCCCGATTTCTTATGCCATAACTTCTGTCATCCAGCCCACATACCCAAGGTCTGTGCTGATTGTGGATGATGGAACCTGTAATCCACATCTGGACTGCACCAGGATAGATGCTGTAGGGTCTGATCATGCCAAATGTCGCATTTACACTAATGTTGTTTCTAATGAATTTCCTACTCCTTTATTTTGTTGCTCATAGAATGTTCTTTTCAGCTTTTGCTCTCTGTGTTTTTGTGCCATCTGAGGTCTGTATCGATAACGCTTCTAAAACTGACTAGGGGGGAGGCTCATCTAGGTGGAGTAGACCAACATCCCGCAGAAGTCACAAATGGGCCCACTGATAAAAGCAAGGGCAGGGAAAGCAAATCCACCCACATGGCATGGCGTCTTTGCCAAAGACGTGTGTGATGGCTTGGAACCCCAAGGGCATTTATGCAAAAAAGCACTAGAGGTTTGAAAACCTTTGCAAGACACGAGCGAGGGATACCATGCAAAGACAAGCAATTTGCGGAATCACCCTTTAAAGATGCCCTTTTTGAATCGGAGCATCTTGTTGCATCCCCTCCCAGAGCAAACGCTCCTTATGGCGATTCAAGCATGCTCCAATTCTGTCATGTACAACAAAACATGCTGGGGATCCATTTCCGTGAACAGTGGAAGATGTTCTGCCTCATGTTCTTTGCAGTGTTGCCACTCTGGAAAGATCTTCTAGCCCGACTTGCCCAGATTTCAGCATTCGGGACAATGCAGTTTCCAAATTGCAGCCAATTGATTTGGGACTCAGTGTCATCACGTTATAAGCTTGCCCTGCACTTCTTGCACAGTAACACTGTGGTGGCCAGGTGCATAACCCCCAATGCATAATTTAAAGCAAACAAACCAAGTAACTGATATTTGCATAAAATCTGAATTCATATGTGAATACACATGTTTGAAAATACTTGTAATAACTTGAACAGAAGACAAGAATGACAGTAGATTTTGTGTCCAGGTAATAACAGTTGATGGACAACTTCAAAATTCTTCCTTCATATGGCTTTTTATCATTAAATTATGGTTGCATTGGCAGCCTCTGCCCTGTCATGGAGGGCACAGGATCACACTAATTAGCAGTCATGATTAAAGGGAAGATAGAGACCCACATTTTGTCCCATCAAGCATTTCCATGCTCTCTCTCAAATTCATTTCCCAAGCAATAGTATATCTGGTAAGCCCCAGTTCTCTTGAGGCTGCTAGAAGGATGCTGAAGAGGAGTCAGGTCCTTGACATTTTGTCTCTGAACATTGGATTCTTTGAAGGAATCCTGCAGGTGGAAGTGCTGGAGTGATGAAAGAGCTTTCAGCTTTGTCTGATGCAAGACAGAGCCGCTATGGGCCCCTGTCTGGGAAAGAATGTGCCTCTGTTCATGTCAAAGCACTTCTGTGCATTAACCTTTCAAGCATCATTCTGCAACCTCACTGGAAAGATACTTCGATGTGCCCGGGGATGGTATGCCAGGAGTCAACCCCAAATGGAAAATGATTTGACTGCATGTTCTGCCCTCAATGTGGATCTGAATTTGGAGGCATACCAGGTCAGAACGCCTATGCCAGGGGGTCGGCAACCCATGGCTCCGGAGCCTCACGTGGCTCTTGAACCCCTCTGCTGCAGCTCCGTCGCTCAAAACACGCCCCAGCACAGCCGCTGATCTGCTCGAAGCTCCACTCAGGAACACAGGGCTAGCTAGTTAAGTAAATCAGCTAGTTAAGTAAATCGCTACATTCCTCTGCAAAACAAGCTTCCTGCAGGCTCTCATGTTACACGAAACAAAAGAAAAAGCTGCCCAAAGGATTCCCTTTGTCCCAATGTAATCTCCTTCATCTGAATGTTAAAAGCTGCGCTTGGGACCTGTAACAATTCACAGCACTTGACTGTTTATCTGCTAATCAGTCACTAAACACACCTATATCTGCTGAGCTTTCCCCCCCTCCAACCATGGATAAATCCGAAGAAAAGAAAAGTTTCTGAAGAAAACCAAACTTTTAATGATATGTGGGTAGATTCATTTGCTTTTATTGCTGATGAACTTATGGGGTTTGCTGTTCAATGCATGCAGCCCTTTAGCACTGACTTTGAAGCGGTTCTCCTATTCAAAATATATGAAAGGAGTCCTACTAGTTTATAATGTAAGCTTAAAAATAAGTTTTTAGTGACTGAAGAAGAGCTGCAGCTAAATCATAATGAAGATACACATAGCATTAAGGTAAAAAACGATATGTGCAGTGTCATCTTCATTTTAGATGTCAAAAGGGTTTTGCGGCTCCCGGTGTTTTCTTTTGTGTGGGAAACGGGTCCAAATGGCTCTTGGCGTGTGAAAGGTTGCCATCCCCTGGCCTAGGCGAATGGCCCAGCTTCAGCCTGTTTGAGGCGCTTCCGGTGGCTGGGTACAGGAAAGGACACGAGCGCTGCAGTCGGTCACCCTGCAGTGTTGGCCTCAGCAGCCAAACTCTCCACTTGAGCGTGATGCCTGTCTGCCCTTATAAAATTATTAAGCTGTGCCATTTTGTTTGGTGCAGAGGTGGAAAGATAAATCAATCGTGCTTCAACAAAAATTGAAGCTCGGCCAGGACATGAGTTTTCTTACCAGTCTTGGAGAATATTTCCTGCCTTTGCAAACTTCTATTATAGTTGATGTCCATGCAGGGTCAGTGAAAGCACCTCCGAAATGATGCTGGGCCTGCATAGGATGTGATGCCTGCAGATGGTTCTTGCATACCTTGAACAGCTCGCATTTCTTGCCATTAAATATCTCAGAGTTAGGAAAACTGGCCTTGTATCTAGAAACGATCTTAAATGTTTTAAGTTCTGCCAACCATCCAGGAATTGCTGCTGATGGCTTAGACCAGCCAACCTCAGCTCAGTGCCCTTCACATCATTTCTAGTATTCCTGATGCCACTTGCTGCACCTCAAGTCCAAACAAGCTAGAGCACAGCAGGTTGGAGAAGGATGAATTAGATGTTTAATGGCTGCTGTGAATGACAGAGGCAGTGTGCTAGGTGTGAGTTTCAAGGCCAAGAAGATCCGGACTCTCTGGGAAACGGGCCTCCATCTGTCAAGATGGGAGAAGCGAAAGGGCTTACCTCAAGGCCACTCTCTCCAGGTGTTTAGGAAGACACTGAGAGCAACCAGGATGTGTGACTGCCGGGAGAGGGTTGGGACAGGAGTCCCACGAGCCACCTAAGCCTGGCCTGACTCTGACCCAGCGCTGGGAGAGAAGGGCGCGCTCACTCGAAGGATGGCAGACAGAGAAGGGGCTTGCCCACCTCCAAAAGACCCCCTCCCCAGCAGGCAGGGGCCCAGGGGTAGTCAAGAGGAGGGTTCTCAGAAGTAGTTGCTGGACTGGGTTCAACAAACCACTCTGTACATGCTCAGAGATTCCTTCTGTGATGATTGCACTTCCTGGGTGTATTTTGGAGAATAAAGTGCCTTTGCCAAAGGACAGCCTGTTGCTTAGAAAGTACGAAGGGGCAAACATCGCTCCTGGCGATAGCATATACATTTAATTTATTAACTATTAGCTGTCTTATTTTATGTTAACATTAGTTGTCAAATATAAATCTTCTATTGTGACTGCAAAACAGTGAGAACATTATGCTTGCATTCAGCTTTTACACAAAATAAATAAATAAACCTAAATAAATAAATAAATAAATAAATAGGAGAGACAAAAGAGGGCAGCTTTGAGGATTACTCTGCTCAGGCTGAATGGTGCCGATTGGCGGTTGCTGGCTGCAGTGCTGCTTTTGTAAAGAAGTAATTTGCTTTAAGAGCCTTGTGAAACAGTGCCCTGCACAACTATACGACACCCAAGCAAATAAATTTGCTAGAGGAGAACACAGCTCCGCAAATGATATTCATGGTGTTTTTAATATCTGGACTGGCTACTATTAATGTTTTCTGAGAATACAAAATGCCATCTCTGCAAGAGAACTGCAATGAAAGCTCTTGCGTCTTCTGTGTTCCTTCACATCTTTAGACAGGGCAAGTGGGCGTCCTTCCAGGACTGTGATCTGGGGGCTGGGGTGGTAACGCCCCCTCTTACTTGCTCATTGCATCAGCTCAGTGCACCAGGAGACCTTTGCACATCCTATAAAAGTCTGCTGTGAACCCATCCATCACAGACTTTTTTAGCCGGGACCCTTGAAAACAATTTTGACTAAGAACAATCTCTTTGTTCTTTTGTTTTGAGGAGTTTGGTGGAGTGTGGCTCTAGCCATGTGGAGGGATCTGCTGGGAATCATGCCGAGGCCGGCCAGAATCCTTGGCTGCCTTCTCATACTTGGTAAGTGCAGTTACACAATTTTCATCCTGTTTTATGGTTTTTGGTTTTGTGACTCACTGAGAAGGAGTTTGCTATTCAACAGAATGCAAATTAGAAGAAAATTCCTAACAGTAAGAGCTGTTCTCTTTTCCAACTCTAGAATTCCTGGAATTCTAAATGAATAAATAAATAAACAAATGTAACCCAGTCATCCCCAACCTGGTGTGTTTTAGATGTGTTGAATTGCAAGTCCCATCATTCCCAGCCAGCATGGACTTTGAGTTGCCATGAAATTCACCTTCAGCTACCTTGGGCATGCTAATATATGGCTAATTAGCATGCTAATACGGCTAAAATATGAAAGAGGGCTGAGGGACTGGCTAAATAAATAAGAGCAGTATGAAGATCTGGAATAATTCTACTGGGCTCAAAGCTGAAACAGAAAATGCCAGCGTAAATCTCGGAGTCTGACACACGGGTGTCGCTTTCTTAGCTCAGCATCTGTCGAGAGAAATGTCCATTACGTTGCCAGGGATCATGTGCAAGCAGACCTGGTTTGTGAGTAATGATACTTGACGGTTTACTAATTCGTGGTTTGCCTAGCAGATGATCGCGCAAACTATGGCTTCTTTCCCCATCTCTGGGTCGTTTGGTTAGTTCTTACATTCAACCATGAATGAAGAAAAGGTTCTGGACCAGCAGCCTGTCTGGGGATTTTATTTCCTGACCCAGAATCCCTTGTTGTGATATGTGAGTCCTGTCAAGGGCTACTCAGTAGGGCTGGAAGGTGTCTCCCTTCCAAGGTCCATCGGCAGGCGAGAAACCCTGAACAAGCTCCTGCATCCAGTGGTGTCAGCAGCTCGACAGCCACTGCAAGCAGAGCACATTTATGCAAGGGCTTTGTTTGTTCTTGCTCCAGAAAAATTGGCAAAGGCTATGGGCTTGTTTAGATCTGCAGTATTCTATTATTCTAATGACTCAAAATAATACATTATATCATTCAATTTAAATGTTTTTCCTGCAATCACAATCAGGTTGGGCAATGGCCACCACTGCCAGTTTGGAGGCGACATTTCCAGTAAGTCCTTTGTGTGTTTGCTCGGCTCACTCCTATTTCCAACTCACTCTGGTGTCACTGAGAAATGCTTGTGCAGTTGTGCACAAAGCCTGCGTCACAAGGGCTCGAGAGCAGTTCTCCAGGACATGATTGTCCTTCAAGCCCTGCTCCAGGGCTTGAGCAATGCCCCTTGCTGCCCAATGGACTCAGCGTGCTCGTGGCTCTTCTAAGAGGTTTGGGAAGAGCAGCAATCTCTCAAGTTCTTTCACCTGCTGCTTAAGAACATACCTGCAGGACCATGGGAGACTCTGCATGGTAGCTCAGCAGTCACACTGTCCATGCCCCCCCACCCCGGTATTCTTGAGTCATTGCTGTGCTGCTGTGCGTTAAAATTGCCACTCTAGACCTCCCCACCCATCGCCGTCGCACTGCAGCCTTTGCGTGCTTCTGGGCCCCGCAGTGGGGTTTTTGGTGGCTGATAAGTGAGGAGCAGGTTTTAGGCCACACATGTGGCTCTCAGGCATATGGGAAAGTCATGTGGGCTTCCCACAAGCCTTGTACTGGCCAACTGGCAAACAGGATGCTGGACTAGGCCTTTGTTCTGGTCCAGCATCCCTCATCTTATATTTTTGCAAGAAGGTCCAATAACAGCATAGAGGGGATGGCCAGTGTGGAAAAAGCAATAGATTGCAAGTTAGATGCCTGTCTGAAGAAGCTCACAACTTATCCAGAGCAAAGGCCTTTTTCCCTATATGCCCTTCCGCCCCCTGAGATTGGCAGCAGAGGCCCTCTTCTGGGAGCCCTCTGTGAAAGACGTTAGGAGACAGAGTACCCGGAGGAGGGCCTTCTCTGCAGTGGCGCCCCACCTATGGAATGCGCTCCCCAGAGAGGTCCGCCTGGCACCATCATTATATGCTTTTCGGCGCCTTTTTATTTAATCAATATTTTAATAAATTTTAATATTGAATTTTATTATTGTATTTTATTAATTGCAGCCAGTGTGGGTCGTCAATTTATTTATGCTGTTAGCCATCCAGAGATGTTAGTAATTGGACGGCATACAAATTTTACAAATAAATAAATAATAAATAAAGTGAGCTGAAAGTGGGTAAGACAAGGGGGTTTAATACCTTCAGCACATGTGGCTCACCTTGATCTCAGTCTGGAACTTTGCTCATCGTTTTGCTCTCTCCAGGTTGCTGGCTTGCCTGTTAGTCAGTGTGAAGAAGTCTCCCCTGAAAGCTGGAATTCTCAGAAGGCCGTTAAGCTCTCAGTGCACCAGATTGAGACGTGCATCAGTGGCAATGATCTTGTTTCTTCTTTGCCTTCCTTGGGCAAAGTCCAGGGATGGACGGCTGAGCAGACTGCAGCCATTGTGGGCAAACTCTTCCGTTCTGGATACCAGGTAAAAAGAGTGTTGTCTTCTTGACTATGGAAATGCACGACTAAGGGAAGTGCCTCCATACAGAGTAGGAACTAGAAATGCTTACCTGAGAGATCCAGAGCAGGGAAAATTTGGGACAGAACAGCACTATGAGCGTGCAAGTTCTGGACCAGGAGACATTGGTCTCCCTCTCTGATAATACCATGAAATGGATCGACGGAAGGTTCGAGAGTCGCGATTCTAGGGAGCATTTCTAAACATAGGAAGTACTTCAGTTATGGAATTCACCATCACAAGATGCAGTGATGGAGAGCTTAAAGGGGGATTGGGCAAATGCACGTAGAAGAAGGCTATCCTCATGCTAGTCCTGATGGATCTAGGCCTCCTCCAGAGTCAGGGGCAGTATGATTATGTGCACCAGTTGCTGGGGAACATGGGCAGGAGGGGGCTTTGCACGCCTGTCCTGCTTGGGGATTTCCTGTGGGCAGCTGGCCAGCCACTGTGTCCGCTGAAGTAGTTGGCCCTTGGGCAGCGAACCAGAGCTTTGCTTAAGTCCCTAATAGGCTCACTGGTCCCACCACCAGTCACCTGATCCTTCCCCCAGTGCCACACTTGGTGTGTCATGAAGAAGACGCAAACTTGTTTCCATCTGGAAGAGAAAGTATAAGGAAGCCAAGGATCCAGGTATCTACTCCACTTATTATATAACAGGATTTGTCCCAAGAGCCCGCGAGAGACAGTAGTTTGATGTTGGCTGCAGGAAGTGCCAACATGTTCAGGTGCCTGCTCTGTGCAAATAGGACGTTCCAACTGTTCCATTTCAATAGCAAATCGGAACATGCATCATGTCTAACTGTCCTCCGAGGGAGAGCTTTTGAAGCTTCCATATTCAGTCTAAGCTTTTTGGAAATGGCATGGTAGTCCTGCCACCATTCACTTCAGTTTTGTTGAACTTCTTCGAAACAGAAACTCCATCAGAAAGGAAGGAGGGATGCCAAAATAGGTTACAATGACAAAGTGAGGAATGGCAACCTGAGTTTCCAAACCTGTCCTTGTCACCAAATTATGAGCATTTTTTGAGCAGCTACAAGACTGGAAATGACTGAGAACCTAAGTGACAACCACACTCCCCTTCCTTAGAATTTTGAGGGAGGGTCTCCACTTTACTAATCTGCCTCTATGCCTGGCAGGCTGGTGAGGTAGCGAGTCCAAAATGCACCACAGAATACGCAGAAGGACCCTGCTCCTGCAGCCATATGGACAGCAGTGGTGCCTTTGGCGCAATGTTACCTGTCCTGAAGCTGCTGAGTCCATAACCCAGGTGTAGCTGAGATCTTTCTGCCAGCAGATTCTGGATGGCCAGAGCCTCGCGGCACTTGGAAGTCTGGTGGCTGGCCTGAACTTCAGCAGCCTGCAAGCCGTGCCTGCCAAAGCAGTTCTGGATGCGATTGAAGTCCCAAGCTTTGCTGAGCACCTGGAGAAGGTCTCCCCTACTCTGAAAGCCTTGTTTGTGGAAAAGGTGAGGCCTTGTGTCACCACGGAATCGGCCGAGCAAAGCCGAGCATAGAGACGGTGCTTCTGAGTGTTCAGCACACACTGTCACCCCACAGCACTTTTTGATCCTCACAGGGAAGGTCTCAGATCGACATGAGGTCCAGTTTGGTTGGAAGCACGGCACTGTGCCCCTTTCAGACCACGCATGAAAGGTGCAATTGGTGCAGCTTTAGATAGCTGGCTTTTCTCTGTCTAAATATGCATTAAGTGGAGCCATGGCAGAGGTGAGCTTTGAACTGGGGATCTCCTGAGGCACAGCTCAGTCTTTTGGCCACATCTTGCCAAGTACCTGGGCTCAGAGGGCTGCCAGAAATTGCTGTGAGCTTTGCAAATGTGGCAACAGAAATGGGACCCGGGTACATCAAACAGTGTCATAAAGAGGGCCTTATAGCAACCTAGGAGCAGCAGAGCGTCTTCTTAAAAAGCAGGATGCTTTTGATGGTTTGAAGATTATGAGTCGGGCATGTTTCTCCCTGCCATTTCTGAAAGAGAAACAAATGCCAAGGTATTTGTATTTGCTTCCCAGAGGTGAATGTTATTTTAAGCTAAGCTTGTAGGTAGTGCAAGCCAAGAGAAATGGCAAGAGGCAAGGACTGTGTGTATCCTTCTGGTTCACTAAATATCAGCAGCTACCTGTCAGGAAGGTTGACCTTTCAAGCCTGTTGGGAGAGTCCCCATGGCCAGAGAGGAGTGCCAAAGACAACCTGCTATGTGGTCAACACCTGCCCTTGAAGAGACCGCCACTTATGCCACTGCCACCCCACCCTTCCTCCAAAGACGTCAGAACAGCCGTACACCCACCCCTTTTGCCCTTATCCCGCTTAACTGTGAGATAAGCCAGGCGGGAGATCTGCAGGAAGAGCTCCCAGCAAGCTTCCCGGCGAGTGCAGGTGCGAAGCCAAGCCTCCCCGACCCCGGCACCACCAGCACGCTGCTGCCTCTTGGGGGCTCTGCATGTGCTGCCAAGGGGCAGCCCTCTGCAAGGTGGCATAGAAAAAAGGCTGGGCCATGCTGGGAGCTGAGGGCTGCTTCCCTTCGCTTCCCTTCCCTTCCCTTCCCTTCCCTTCCCTTCCCTTCCCTTCCCTTCCCTTCCCTTCCCTTCCCTTCCCTTCCCTTCCCTTCCCTACCCTTCCCTCTGGTTCCAAAGCTCAGTACAGGCCTCTGAAGTGCGGTTCTTTATTGAGACTCCCCAGATAACAGAACCGTCTGAGCTCTGCGCAGCCTTCTGCCAAGGCCGAAAAGAGAAGCTTCTGCTCATGTCAAGAGCAGGATCCAGGCTGCTTCTCCTTTTCAGTGCCGCTTCTGGCGCAGTCTTGGCAGGCCCTCTTTGTGGAGGTCTGGGTGGCCCAAGTGACAGAGCCCCTCCAGTCGAGCAGCTCCTTTCTCCAAATGTCAAGGACCGGGTCTGGCACATGCTCCCCCTCCCCTGCTGAAAACCCTCCTCCCCCTCCCCAGACAGTCCGATTCTCATGCTCCACCTGAGAAACTTGACCGGGCACACCTGACGGCACATGAGAGACTCGTGCCGCGCACCACACACCCCGCCCCACCCCGAATCTGGCCGCGCCCCCCGGGAGGAGGCTGGGATGTGTGAGGGATGGGCCGCGCTCTGCAAAGGCCCTTTCCCTGTCGAAACCTGAATAGGGTTTGCACCCCAAAACTTGTGCAGGGTGGAAGCTTGACAGGTGTGTGCATCAGATTTGAAGCGGTGAAAAGAGCTCCAGAGCGGTCGGGAATGAGGCATGTTAGTCCCTTCTCTGCCCTCACTCCGCTCTTGCTGGCTGTTTAAAAGCGTGGCCTGCACTAGGATGGGTGTGCAATTTGCTCAGCCCAAATTTTTACATGAATGAACCCAGCCACACCTCCCACACCTCTATGTATGTCACAACACACTTGTGTGTGTGTTCTAAATGGAAAAAAAGAAGAGAAAGTGTATAATCAGGAAAACTGAACTCAAAAATGTATATATCGGGGGAAAGTATACATAAAAACCTATTTGCGTAAAACTGGTTTCAGAAGGTGTGCACAAGGGCTCATCCTTGGGGCTCTTTGCCCCAAAAGCAGACATAGGACCTTCTCCACAGTATCCATTTTTAACCATTTCCAAACCATCGCTGCGCATGAAGGGCTGAGTATTCTGCATCACCTGCCCATGCAAAGGTACGTGTGTTCGCACAGTGTGCTGCTCCTCTAAATCGCTGTTGGTTGCCTGTGTTGCTTGCAGTGGTCCAAAATTCACTCTTGGGAGCTGGGAAGACCCTTTTCAGCAGACGGGACAAGCCACGTGCACTTAGGCCGAGGCTGCCTTTGCTCTAGACTCATCCAGCGAACAGGCACCGCTCGGCTGCTTGCTCAGTGCACAAGCCCTGCCGCCCGTGGCAGCAGGCTTGACTCTGAGAGTGTGAAATCACAGGGATTCATGCTACCAGTAGGTGCCCCAGACTCAGCCCCCAGTATTTCCGGCTAAAAGAACATGAGAAAGATGCCTGCGGGCACCATGTGACCCCAAGAGGCTGCCATTTCTGACTAGACGGAGCTGTGGTTCTTTTAAGGCGTGGGGCTGCTCCTGGAGTCATAACTGTGTTTTGTAGCTGGTTGCCGGTGCAGATGGATTTGATGACTTGGTGAAACGTGTCCCGGGTTGCCTGGTTCCCTATATACCCAAATCAGTGCTGTCCCTCGGTGACTCGTTCAGCATTCAGGATCTCAACAGCAAGCCATGGACCCCAGAGCAGGTGAGGTGAACTGCCGGTGCCCCGCACCTTAATCGCTGTCTCTTTTTCCTGGGCGCGAAAGAGGCATTTGCTGCATCCCGTTTTCTTGTGGCTGCTCCAAGAATGAGCAGGCACCATTCCTCATTTCTTCCCATAGGCTGCCATGCTGTTTGATGCCGTCATCGAGAGAGTCTCCGATTTTAACAGGTATGGCCAATTTTATCCATCCGGTTGGCTGATGGGAGGGGGAGCGTTGGCTGATCGGCAGTCTCAGGGCTCCATGTGACTCTGTTAAAGGGCGGGGGAGCTTTCTCGTCTCTCCTGCATTGTGCCCCTCACACGGTCAGGGCCACTTCTGAATCTCCCGCCTTCGCAAGCACTCGCTCCCTTTGCCCTTGCAGCCTGTCCCCCTTCATCTTGCACGGCTTTACCTGTGCGGCGGCTGCCAAGATAGGCGATGAGGAATTTCAACAGCTCGCCCAGGCTATGAAGCAAAAGGACGTCCAGCTGGGAAAGGATCAGGTTGGCATGCATGCTTCTTCCAGGGCTTTTGAGCCCCAAGAGCCCAATGTTATAATCACAGTGTTGTAGAAGCCATACATTAAGCAGACTGGACCAGGAGCATACATGTTTACTTTGCTGTATACAGTTTGTATCACTCTGAAGCTATACGAGAGAGTTCTTTTCTCACAGCAAAACAATTGCTTCTCTACAAAATCATTCATAGAACACTTTGGTGCCTACTCTGAGTCATGAGAGTCACGAGAAGCGCTATTTCTGGGTCTCACGTTAAGAAAGTGAAGGCCTCCCAAGCTGTAAAACCGCCACATTCTGGCATCCTTTAAAATACATACATATATCCATGTGTTTCTTCATTTCCTGCCCTGCTCCCATCACGGAGCTGAATGACTGGACCAATTCCTGCAAGGTTAGCTTCTCAGCCCGGAAAGGGCTTGACAGCATTCCTGATCTCCAGAAGCTAAAGGGCAATGTGAAAAAATCCTCAGGCGAGCTAAAATGGAGTTGCAATCGTGGGGAGGGGGAGGCAGAGTCCTGCCCTGGTGGGCTCACCTTGGGGACTCGCAGGAGGACCAAGAGGGAGGGAGGAGCCAGCAACCTGCAGTGAGTCCAGTTGTCTGCTGGGCACACCATGGATTGTTCATCTGACAATCAGTTTACCAAGGCTTGTTGCAGGTGGACAGGCGTGATGCTCAGAGGTGCCCCGAGGCTAAATGGGATTCCAAAGTGCTCTCCCCTCCCTGTGCCGCCCAGACCTCGAGCGAGCGGCTTAGCTTCAGGAGCATGGCTCCATCACACTTCTTCAGACCATGGTAGTTTGAAATGGAAATGCTAACTCTTCTTCTCCCTTACTTAAAGAATTGCTTTACTTTTCAGCTCAGCTGTCTAGCCAAGAGAATCATGCTCTCTGGGAGGCCCAAGAATTTCAGTGACTACCCTAAAGATCTAGTTCTCTTTTTAAGGTAATATTAGAATCCTGATGCAAATGAAGTCCATGGAGCGATAGTTGGTAGAATGTCCGAGTGGGGAATAAGGAGTGCCAAATTCTGAGGCTGGGGCATTGTTCCGTGGGTGTAAACAATGTCGCATTTTTAGTCCTGCAGATTACATGGAAACTGGAAACTGCCTGGAGTACATCACTCGCGTCAGGGAAGCCAATATTGAAATATTAGAGAAAGGCTCCCCACGAAGAGCACAGCTGCTCTCAGCGGGTTTAGCCTGCCTGGTAAGTGAGGTGCTTTCCTCCCAAATAGGGATGCAAGCAACACATTTATGCAAAGCTGCAACTGTGCAGAAAAGAGGCTCCAGAATACAAAAGTAATTCTTGGAGTAATTTTCACCAGTGAACTAAAATGAATGCATGCTACTGTTGAAACTCACTAAAGGAGCATTCTAGCTCAGAAAGGAGCTCAGAAATCAGAGTGCTCTAAAACTTGCAATGGCCATCCTAAAATCTGTTAAGCCTGCATAGACTTCACTGCACCCAATACAGTTCCATTGTAAGTACGCCTTAAAGGACCTGCATTGCTGTAATAGTTAACCCTCCTATGCCACTGAATTCCACCCAGTTCCACAATGCCAACTTTGCTGAACACCATTTATGCTCTTTACTTTTACCTATTGCGAACACTACAGCGGCCGAGGTCTTTCTGGAAGACCCCGAGGGCTTTGCTGCTGAGCACGGTGCTTGTTTAGGTAGGGGCCCCTGAGCTCCAGATGGTCTTGCATGATGCAGAGCTCCTGGGCCATTTCAGCTTGGCTCCCGGCCCAATTAATTCCCAGCCCCGATGGAGGACCTATGCAGACAAGGATGGAACGCATCCCTGCTGAGTCTCTCTGGCCTTTCCGCATCATCGGTCATCGTCTCCTCTAGGCCACTGGTTGGGACTGGGCAGACTGTCTGGCGGTGATCCCAACCCCTCCTGGTGGGTCAGCTCCAGAAGATGGAGAGTTGGGACTGCAGCTCGAGTCACGGACAATTATGTGAGACATTCAGAGGCTTGGACTTGGGTATCATCACTATCCCAATGGAATGTCATCGGTGTCCCAGTCCCAGTCCCTGAAGGGTTGTAGGAAAGAAATGAGACAGGCTTACAGCTCATTTATTTCAGTTGGTTCAAAAGTCATGCTAAAGCCAAAAATGTAATGCTGGGCCTCAGTGAAGAGAGTGGAATGAATAAGTGAAGGAAGGTTGCTGGGAGGAAGCTATGCGGGTATCTCGGCAAAAGAGAGCAAGGACAGGCATCTGGGCAAGAAGCTGCAAGCATCGTCATCACGCCAGAAGGAGACCTTGATGCCACTCGGGCATTTCCCATTGCTGCCTTCCCGGTATTGTGTCCCGTCAGCCCTCGTGCGTCGCCACAGGTGTGTCCCAGGGCTCCGCCCTGCGTTTCCCTGGCTCAACAAAAGGCCCCCTAAGCCGAATGAAGGGTCGCTTTCACCAGGATCGCAGTCAAGGAGGTCTGAAATTAGAATTGCCTAGTTAAATAAGCAGTATTTGTATTACCTGGTCCCCGTATTTAATTTAGGCCATTTGTCACCAGGAAGGAGCAGTTTCATGTTTAACAAAAGGCTTCACACTTGCGTTGCAGGCTGACTCTGAAACGGGCAGGCAAGGAAAATTGCCCTTCCTTCTGAGAACGAACGGTTGCTTCAGTTTATTAAATTTTATTAAGTGATCTCCTACTTTCTTTAATATCTTAAAATGTGAACTATATTGAAATTTGGAAATAAGCACATTTAATTATCAATCATGGATAAATTACTGTCATGAGTGGAGCTGGATAGAGCTGGGGGTCAGACTAGATGTCCCAGGAGACCCCTCCTGACTTGCTTTGTTTCTATGTTTTTACTGTTTAAAGGTGGAGAATTGATTGGCCGATTTTTTTAAGCAGTTGATGTCCATATTGTTTAAATTTTATCTAACATCTTTTTTGTTCGGCTTTTTTCTGGGGTGGGTACACCTGTTTAGAATATCTCTGACATCCACGTTAGCCAAGAAGATGCAGAAATTCTGGGCCGCCTGGTTTGCGACCTTGGTCCTGACGTCATTGCAGCATCTGGTAAAAACATGCTGAAGCAGCTGGCGCAGTGCCAGTCTTTCACCCCTGACCAGACTGAGGCGATTCGAGCTGTTCTAAGGAGCGGAAACACCCCCTTTGGGTAGGTTCGCCTTCTGGTTTGCGGGGGCTGCTGGGAGGGATGAGGGGAGCACGTTTGGATGACTCCTGAAGCAGCCCACTTGAATTTGCTGCTCCAGCCTGCGTTTCCTGATAAAGGGCTGCCCTGTTCTCCGCACTGCGCCACTCCTCAGTTTTGCCGCCCGAGGCTGCCCTGTGGTGGAGCAGTCGCGCTGCACCTGCCTCAGTGTTGCCTGCTCTGAGTGTCCGCCCAGGGTCTCCCCCAGTGCCTTCCAGAGATTCCCAGGAGAGCCTGGGAGAGGGTGGCGCTTCCTGCCTCCACGGCAACTGCACCCATTTCTTAAGCTTTCCAGGACAGGTTTATTCCTGCGGAGCACCATGGGCAGCTCCTATAAAGTTCAAAATACTGGATGCAGTGTGCAGGGGGTGTGGCACGTGGATGTGGGAGTCACCATCTTCACCCACCTCGGACCTGCAAGGCTCTCCAGTTCAACGACCGTGTTCTGTGGATTTTGCCTGGGAAGCCTGGGCCCCGCAGGACTGGCAGGTGCCAAGACCAACCCAAACAACAGCCTGCTAAAGCATGACACAATTCACATGTTAACGTTTGTGTTTCATTGGGCTTTGCCTGGAAAAAATTCAGATCTAACAACTCTGAATAGCTTTGGGACTTGAAACTAGGGTCAGAATGATGAATCGTGGACCCGCGGTATTTCTAGTTTAATCAATGCAAAAGATGTTGCAAAAACGTCGAAGGGTTTTCCACAAATTCCAGTGGATTTTGTTTAGTCGGAGTTTTGCCTGTATTGTCCATGCTGCCTCTTGCCTCTGCATCAGAGCCACTCCATCTCTTCCGAGTTTGTCGCTTCCCAAGTAAAACGCTTTGTATTTGTCTGATTGAAAATGTTGCATTCTGGACCATTTCAGTTCACTTACCATGATATTAAACCATTCCGTGTCTCACTTTGCAGCTTCCGGTATGCCTTGATTCATGCCTCTCATGCTCCATGTTCTGGTTGTATGTGTTGTACAGCACTGGACTTTCCTGCTGCTTCTGTGCATGTCAGCCAGGAGACTTGCTCTTGGCTTTGATCTAGCTGCCTCATTAATGGCAGCACTATCTGAACGCTTCCTTTGCTCTTCTGCAGCAGCTGCCCGAATGCCTGGCAGCCGTGCAGTCCCATCCTCTGGCACTGGTCTCATTCTGGGCTGTTTCATCATGGGGTTTACAGGGTAACAATCTTCAGCGGTGGGTTCCCATTGCCGTCTTCTGCACAGTACTAACCGGAGTTGGCTTGCCTTTGTCTATGAATGCTCTTCCACCAGCATTTGCTTCAGATACTGCAGCCGCCCAGTGACTGTTCTTCAGCAGTTTCTCCACCCTCAACCCCATTAAACCCCAGTATCTAGTCTCTTCTGAGATGTGACCTTTCCTCCCGAAGTGGGTGGATGCCTCTTAGTCCGGTGCCTCAGCGCTGACCACCCCAGCCTAGTGAGAGAACCTGGCCTCCTGGTGGCGCCAGTCCCGGTTTTCTGGCACATTCCAACTCTCACACCGTACGAAGGTGTGCAGCCAGAAGTGGCATCCTGTCAATGAGAGGCGGGCAACTCATGGCCCTTCTTATCTGTTGGCCTATGGCTCTTGTCAGCTGTCACTGTGAAGTCAACTGCTGATGAGCCTGATAGGCCAAAGCTACAGGAGGACCACAAGGTACCCCTTCTGGCTCTAAACTCTCTGCGAAACTTACCGCCGCCCCGCTCAGGCACACCCTCCTGGGACTTCCACGTGCTGCTGCAGTGCTCTGAGGCCCGCTGTTGGGTTTCCATTCCCAGGCCTCCTGCAACATGGTCCTCATCTACTCTGGAGGAACTAAGCGGCTTGCTCCCTGTATTTGATGACAGCATCCTGAAAGATATTTCGACAGTAAGGATGATTTCGTTCTGTTTTTGTCAAGAGCAAATGGGCAGAAAGGAGCCAGGGAGCCTTTCGGCCTGATCAGGGTCCTGGGCTGCCCAGCAGCGTACCTTTCACCGCTTGGCTTTCTTTTCTGTTTGCAGAGTGTCTTAGCACCATGGCTGAAGCGCTTCTTGAAGGATTCCCACCTGAGAAGAGACCAGCTGGAGCCTTTTGTGAAAAAGCTCCAGCCATCCCGGCAGAAACGAAGTTCAGGTACTTGGTCATCGGCGTTCATTCCCATGAGCAGCCAAAACCGGTCCAGAACGTGCCCTTCACAATGCAGTGAGCAGGCTTGGGAGGCGTAATTGAAGACTTCCCCATGTTTAACTTTATTAGTAACTAAATTCTTTTGTAATCTGTGCATTTCACATTTGTAATTTTTTTGCCCTTTTTGAGTTTATTTGTGCGCTGCTACTTTAACACACTCTTAGAAGCCTTCCAGTTCTTCACCACGGCCTTACTTAATGCAGTTGAGCCTTGCGATTCTTACAGTTCTGCATAGCATCTTCAGTTTCGTGTTCTGGGCTCATCATTTTTGATGCTGTAATGATTATCGTTAACAGTTCATTATATTCAGAAAGAGTAGATTTAATGTAGGCTAAATCCTGTGATAAAAGGAAGAGCCAAGCTTCAAGTGGCAAATTGCTCTCCTGATAAATCACATTGACTGGAGAGTTCTTTGTTTTCATTTCTGCAGCCTCCAACACTGTGATTTCTGTTAAGGAAAAAGCATTCCGTCCCAATGGTGTTTTAGGTTTCTCAGATGCCTGCAGATGCTCCGTTGGCACCATGGCTTCAACCATTTACTGCCAGACTTCTGGACCAAATTATCCAACATGAGCTCCAGAGCAGACGAACTCCATTACTTTCTCTTCGGTTTTCTTTTCCTCTGTGGAATATGATTTTGGCCGGTTCTGCGTGACAAGCGTAGTCAGTTACAGCAGAATCAAAACAGGTTCTGCCCAACTGATAATAAACACCTGAAAGCCCAAAGGGAAGGGAGCAAGCCAAACCAACAAAATGCTGAGCAAATAAGTAACAGGCAAAATTCTTAATTCCAAGACTCGTTCCAGAGCCACAGCTCACACCAATATTCTCTGACATCTTGCCTTGTCTAACAATTTTACCATGACAGTTTTCTATCATTTCATTATTTACATTTTTATAAAATAAATAAATAGCACTTAGTAGACAAAGATCTCTAGGTGGTTAACCCTAAAATACAACATGAGAAAAAACAACTTTTAACATACACAAATTAAAGCAGGTGAAATCATGGGTGCAGCAGTAGTGTTCCAGGATCCAATTATATCTGTAATGTATCTACGGCATATAAACGCCAAAATGCAGAATAGGGTATTCGACACATCCATGCGGTTTGCATCGTGAACGCCGGTTGCCTGCCTGCCTGCCTGCCTGGCGCTGCTCTAGCCACCGCGGGGGAGATGGCGCTGGACTCGGCGGCCTTCAGTCTGACCAAGCGGGGCTGCCATTCGGCCACCTGACCTGCTGCGGGTGAGAACTCGCCTGCCGCGGTTAATCTCTGAGTCTTGTTCACAGAATGCCCACCAGACCAGGTCATAACGGACGAGACGGTAAAGGATGACCTGCTGCCTATTTTGTATTCTCTCGAGTACCTGCGTTTGTGCTTGAAGGGCCCGATCCTGGTGGACAACCTTGATTTGATTTCAAAATATGCTTTCACCAAGGAGCAACTGATTGCTATCAAGGAAAACCTGGATGAGGTGACAGATGCTTTTGCTTGGGGGACCTGATTTCAGTCATTCGATGGAGCCCAAAGGATTGTGGGAAGAACATCAGGCAGCATTTTAGGAAACCCTGCGAGGAAACCCTTTTGCCCCACTGGTTTCTACTTGCATTCCCTTGTTTCTGGCTCATATATACTCTGTTTTATATACTGTACTTTTAAATCACCCCATAACTGAAGTTCTCTAGGTGGCGTGCAGTGCACTTAAAACATGCAGTACAGCTATTAAACCAAGGCTGCTTGTTTATTTTTCTTCCCAGTTTTTGTCTGGCTTGCATTCATCCAGATTGCTTAACTCTGGGTGGTCCAGAGGAGGCATAAATGGGGATAAAGGAGGAGCAAGATTTCTGCTCCACGAGGCCCACATTTTTGCTGTGCTTTTTAAGGAGGGGATGTTGAATCATCCCCAGCACCACCTTATTTAGAGATGAATAAAGGCAAGGGCTGATGCCGGTGTTATCAGAGGAACTCTGTGGCCGCCCGTGGAACAGAGTAGAGTCTGTTTGTATCGGTGACGTGACCTGTTTATGTTGAAAGAGATTGTGATAAAGCTTTAAACCGGGAAAACAAAAACCTCTACTTTTTCTTTATTGTTATAATGTATGTTTTAATTACGCACAGTATTATCCAAAACCTCTCTATAATTTGTGAGTAATTTGGATTGGCAAATTTTGAAATAAAAATAAGGCTCTGGGGAGAGACGTCTTGGTGTCAGCCATTCTAACAAGCTGGGGGAATTCTTGCTCAGCCTTATTCAGGGATTTTACCCACTGCTGAATCCCAACCCCAGACTCTCCCACCTACTCTGGGACTAAATTTACCCGCGGAGCAGTTGGTGCTTCTCTAACCAAAGAGACAAGAAAGGTCAGGGGATGAAGGAAAGAAGAAATATGGATGGAGGGGGAAGTGAACTGGGGGTGACCAGTGTCTGTTTTATAATGAGTAAAATGGTTCCTGTCAGAATTGTGAGTGTCCGTCACATCCTGTACCTGTGTTATGGTCACAGTGCCCAAAGACACAGTCAGAAGAGCTACACAGAATAAGTCGATATAGCCATCTTTGCTCTGAAAATAGCATTGCTGGCACTATTCCGGTGGATTGTGTCCAAAATACATCCTCAGCGAAGGATATATTTTGGACACAATCCCGAAAGACCCACATGATAAAAGCCTTACCCAGAAGCACAAGATGTGAGAGAAGGAGGCCAATTCAAGCAGAAAATGGGGCTTGCTTGTTCTCCCCTCCCCGCCCGCCTCCCCCCGCCCCCGGCTGGGCCAAAGTGTGGTCTCAGCTCTGCTGGTGGCCATGTGCTCGGAGAAAGGGTGGAAGTGCGAACTTGCATTCACAAATGCTCCCTTTTATTTCTCACTTCTTACAGATGTACCCCAGTGGGTATCCTGATTCCGTTTTAGGCAAGCTTGGGTTTCTAATGGAAATAATGAGCCCTGAAGATGTTAAAAAGTGGAACATCACATCAGCAGATGCACTTGCTAGTTTGCTGGAAGCCCAGCCCACCAAGGAACTGGTAAATAAGAGCATCATCGTTTGAGACAAGTGAGGGGAGAGGACCAGGTTTGGAGACCAAGGTGTTGGAGGCCCTGCAGGGGCTGATGGGTCTCCTTTGAGGAGGGTGTCAGTATCAGGGAAGATGGGAGGGAGGAGAGGGCCAGAGGACCCAAAAAAGGGATTTGGGGGAAGGTGCTGAGATGCATGCATACCAATGCCAGGAGCATGGGTAACAAGCAGGAAGAACTTGAAGCTCTCCTGGGAATAGGAAGGGTATGACCTGGTGGGGATCATGGAAACTTGGTGGGATGAGAGGCAAGACTGGAATGCAAACATAGAGGCTATCGCCTGTTTAGAAAGGGCAGGAAAGGAAAGAGGGGAAGGAGCATAGTGTTATATGTCAGGGAAGGGATGGGATGCAATGAGATAGAGGGTGGTGCAGATGGGTATCTGGTAGAAGCAGTCTGGGTGAAACGGGTTTCAACTGGGGAGGGGGGGACCTGACAGTGGGGGTATGCTATTGCCCACTGAGTCAACTTGAGACCCTGGATGATGCCCTGACAGACCAGATTTGAAGGATATCTTGGGGGAGGGACACGGTAATTATGGGAGATTTCAATCTCCAGATATTAATTGGGAGACTCACTTGGTGGTGATGGACAGGTCACATCACTTCCTAGATGCTATAGAGGGAGGGGTTTTTTTCATGCAGAGGGTCCAGGAGGCGACAAGGGATGAGGGGGGGAACATCCTTGACTTGGCCTTGACCAACAGGGAGGAGCTGATAGATGAGGTGCAGATTAGGGGAGCTCTGGATGCGAGTGATCACTCCATCCTTTGCTTTGAGATCAGGGGACTGGGGACGTGCAGCAGGGCGAGCACTAGAAGCTGGGACTTCAAGAGGGCCAACTTTGGCCAACTGAAGGCCAGACTGGGGAAAGTCTCCTGGGATAGGTTACTGGAAGGCAAGCGAGTTGAGGAGGGGTGGATGGCACTCAAAAGGGAGGTTTTGGAGGTGCAAGCCTTGACGATACCTCTAGTTAGTAAGGCGGGGAGGCGGAGGAGAGCCCCGCCATGGATGAGAAAGGAGGTGGTTAGAGGGATTAGATGCAAGAGGAGCCTCCGTAGGAAATGGGTACTGGGGCAAATAGACAAAAGGATATACTGGTAGGAGGAGGCCCATTGCAGAAGGATTCTTCGCAAGGCTAAGGCTGATTATAAGCTGAGACTTGCCAAGAATATCAGGAGCAACAAAAGGGGCTTCTTTCAGCATGTAAATAGCAAGAGGAAGGGGGACATGCAGTGGGAAGGATTTGGTGACTGATGTGAGAGATCAGGCACAGATGCTAAATGATTATTTTGCCTCTGTGTTCTCCCCAAAGCAGGACAGGGGAGATCTGCATGGGGATTCCTCACATGGGGGATCAGATCTCAAATAAGCCAGTCTTCATGAACAAAGCAGAAAACACGACCTCTGGCTGGCACATCATATACTATTTCCCGGGGTGAACTCAGGCACTGCCAGGTCCCGATTTCAACAAGCCCAACGTGGCCGGCATTGTGTGCAAGCAAGGGTAGCACATCATGCTCAGCATGTGTAAACGGTGCTGTGACTGCTGGGAAGGTTCCTCCCCTCCCTGGTCTGAGGATCAGGGAAAGCGTGGTCAAAGTAGCCTCTGCCCTAGGCAGAGAGGCCGTCTCTCTGGTATGCTGGGCGTGCACATGTGCTCCTCGGGAAACTTCCTAGCCTGCTGACTGGGGTCTGATGTTTTTTTCTCATAGGCCACCGCAATTATCCAGCGGTATATTGATCTTGGGCAGCCCCTTGATAGCCACGCTCTGAATGCAATCGGATCAGAATACCTCTGCCTCCTGACTGCAGAGCAGCTCAGCAAGATCAGTGAAGCTGCCATCAGGTAAGCCAGTCCTTCCAGCGGCTTTTCTCTGGGAGCAACAGAGACCATGCTTCGCTTCGGAAATGCAGAGCTGAACCTTGGCATCGTGCAGTATCGAAATAGGGCATTTATGTAGTGCCTGTTGAATGTTCGCCTTGCTTCGTATCTATTTTCTCAGAACGACTCCGTCCAGCTCTTATGGTGGCCATATGACTCCGCTTGCATGAGAAGGAAAGAAAGGGGCTGATCGCCTTCCCTCAGGGACCTTCCCAGATCCCATAGGGTCGCAGAGAAAAGCCACTGAGCTCACTCAGTCAATCGACTGAGTTTTACTACGGCATTGAGGAGTAGAGACAACATGAGAAAAGAGCCAGAGGTGGTTGCATCCCTGTGCTTGATACCCTGAGCCCAAGCCTGAGCCTGCAGGCCACTTAAATGGAGCTTTACAGGACACAAAATGAAAATTGGGCTCCCGAGGGCTGAAGCTGCAACCACATGGCAAGTTTATAAAAGAAGCTGGACTTGAACCAGTGTTCCTCATTAACATATCAGCAGCTGCTGCCCTGGTTAGAAGTTGGAGAAAACAAAACTCCCATCCAAATTATAACAGTTGTTGCATGTAAGGTTTTAGAAACATGATGGCATTTGGGAAGCTAATGTTCAGAGAGGTGTTTTAAGAATATACTGACCTAAGTTTGACTTTTTTCAAGGGGTCCCTCAAAACCAATAAGATTTTTTTCCTAGCCTGCTGCATTTCTGAATTTAAATGTCAGTTCTATCAAATTCTTGCAAAAGTCATTCACCATAAAGAATTAATGCTGACATAAATCAGACATTTCTTTCTATTTTGCTTTAGCAAGTAAGAACAGTAGACAAGCTTTGCCTTTCCTCTTTTCTTTTAGTGGTGCCAATAATACCTCTTTTAACTGTTCTCATGATAGGCCTGGTTTTGGCGGCGTGGCGGGGGGTGGGGGTGGACACTGATGGGAGAAATGTGTAAGCAGTTTAATGGAACAGAACTTGATTCACTGCTAAGGGCACATTAAGAGTCATGGATAAAACTGATAGCCAGAGTGGCGCAGTGGTTAAGGCGATCTGGGTTCTATTCCCCACTCGGTGGCAGAATGGGGCTGTTTAGAAAATTTCACTAAAAAATTCAAGCTTGAGCAAAGTTAGGAGCAATGTGGAATGCCTGGTATAGCTGGCAAGCTTGCTTATTTGCTGTTACCCCCCTCTCCTTCCTTGACAGGATGGCCAACTCCCTTGACCCCTCCGGTTGTTCCCAATCCACCAAGGACATCCTGTACCCCAAAGCCAAGCGGGCTTTCTCGGACCGACACAACGAGTTTCCTGCTTATTATAACCTCATCAAACCATACCTGGGTAAGCAGCGGACCCATGTGGCCAATGCAGGCAAAACCCACTGAGAGAGCGATTTGAAACCAGGCCTTGATTTCTTTAGCATCTCAGGTAATAGACCTCAGCCTTTGATAATGGCCTTTGTGATTACGATTGTTCTCCCATGATGGGAACTTGCTACAAGCCTTGTGCTTGGCCTGCGCTTCCCCTCCCATGCAGGGCGTTTCACCCTTTTTTAGAAAGAAAGATGTGCTGTAGGGGCTCAGTTCTTCCTCTCCATGCCCCTGCAGCATTCTTCAGTTTGCAAATACCTTCTCCCAGTTCTCACCAAAGGGTGATCTCTACCTGTTGCGTCCTTGAAACTCCAATTTGCAGGATGGCTTAAGAAAGCCAAAATGCTGCAGACTGAGCTTTGCTCTAGGCTTCCAGAGAAACGCTAGGAAGAAACGAGAAAGTCTTGGGGCCCTCCTCAAGCTGAGGTGTGAACCTATCAGTACAGGTGAAGTCTAACATTTGAGAAACTAGAGGCGTGAGGAAGAATGACAATCACACTTCCATCTGTCTTTTCCTCCAGGAGGAGCACCAGGTGTGGATTTGCGGGCCCTCAGCAAAGATGGGGTCAACATGGACATGCAAACTTTTCAGAAGTTGCGAAAAGATGCAGTGTTGGTGAGTGAACTCAATACCTGGGGCTGAAGGTGACCTTTGGGGAGGGCAACTAAATTAAGGGAACGTGTTGGGGTGTCCGTCTTCTAGTGTAAATGCTACATTCCTTCTTCTGTGGATCCGGCCACTTCTATTGCCACATTTTCTACCGGGGAGCACTAGTTTCCAGGCAGCTGTAGTGGGGGAGCTTGCCCCTCTCCCAGGGTGAGAGGACTGCTGTCTCATTAGTTAGTTAGTTAATTCTATATATTTATTTAGAATTTCTATAAATGCATGTAACTCAAAGAGGGTTCCAAAATTTAAAAACATCACAATTTGATTTTGAATCTGATATGTTAAATTTTATTTTATCCTTGTGTGTGTGTGGGTTTTTATCTGGGAGAACTGGGTGAGGGGAACTGCAGGACAGACAAGGCAGGGGACCAAGGAAGGGTCTCGGAAGGGATCCCAATGGCAGGCCAGGAGATGGCCTTGGTGGGAGTCATGGGTGTTGCTGCCGCTGCGGAGCTGCGACATGTTCGCCCTTCTCCCCCAGGAGAGGCAGGGATACACTTGCCCTTGGTGCAAGATGGTGACCCTGCTAGAGGAGAAGGTGAGGTGCCTGAGGGCCGAGAGAGCTCTCCAGGCCCCCCGGAGCAGCCCCCCTCTGGACAGAGGGTTGAGGGAGAGGCCACGGGAGGAGCAGCTGCAGAGACATGGAGGCATGTCACCCACAGGAGGGGGAGGCCAGCACGGCCTCCTCCTTCTCCTGGCACCAATCTGGAGCTGGGAAGCAGGTTCTCTCCACTTGGGGAGGCTGGGGCTGAGGAGGCCTCGGGGGGACCAGCAGGACCCCCAGCCTGGGACCACATGGGCCAGGGGGCCGCTGCAGGAGAGGTGAGGGCCAGGCACGGCCGCCCACCACCACCGGGAAGACACGGCGGCGGGTGATTGTCGTTGGGGACTCCCTGCTGAGGGGCTCTGAGGAGGCTCTGTGCCGCCCCAACCTGGAGACAAGGGAGGTTTGCTGCCTGCTGGGCGCATGCATCTGGCACATGAAGGACAGAGTGGAGCGTCTTGTTTGCTCCAGGGGTCACCAGCCGCTCCTGGTGATCCATGTGGGCACAAACGATGTGGCCAGGCAGGGTGTGGTTGGGACCACCAGGGACTTCGAGGTCTTGGGGAAGGAACTCAGGGAGCTAAAGGCCCAAGTGGCCTTCTCGTCGATCTTTCCGGTCCGGGGATCTGGGCCAGGAAGGGACAGGAGGGTCTCCGAGGTGAACGACTGGCTTAGGGTGTGGTGCCAGAAGGAACGCTTTGGGTTCCTCGACCCCGGCACTCGTTTTCTTGCCAATGGACTTCTGGCAAGGGATGGGTTGCACCTCACAAGGATGGGGAAAGGTCCTTTGGAGTTGCTCTAGTGAGCTTCGTCCGGAAGACTTTAAACTGAGCTGGGGGGGGGGGTGTTCAGGCCCCCCAGAAACGTGTCTGCACGGGACAACTGTGGGGAGAGGATCAGGGCTCTGGGAGCAGGGATTTAGAGGTACTGCAGGGACTGACAGGACTCCTACAGAGAGGGGCCAGGTATCAGGGAGGATGGGAGGAAGGAGGAGGCTGGGGACTCCAAGGAAAGGAAGCGGTGGGAAGGAGTTGAGGTGCATGTACACCAATGCTAGGAGCATGGGTAATAAGCAGGAAGAGCTTGAAGCTCTCCTGGGAATAGGAGGATATGATCTGGTGGGAATCACAGAAACTTGGTGGGCAGGATGAAAGGCAAGTCTGGAATGTAAACATAGAAGGGTATCACCTTTTTAGAAAGGACAGGAAGGGGAAGAGAGCCGGGGGTGTGGCTTTATACGTCAGGGAAGGGATAGGATGCAGTGAGATAGAGTGCAGCACAGATGGGGATTCGGTAGAGGCAGTCTGGGTGAAACTTAGGGGTTTTGACTGGGAAAGAGACCTGACAGTGGGGGTATGTTATCACCCTCCAGGTCAACTTGAGACCCTGGATGATGTCCTGACAGGCCAGATTCTAAGGATATCTCAGGGGAGAGACACAGTAATTATGGGAGATTTCAGTCTCCCGGATATTAGTTGGGAGACTCACTTGGCGGTGACAGCCAGGTCACGTCGCTTCCTAGAGGCTATAGAGGGAGGGTTTTTCACACAGAGGGTCTGAGAGGTGATGAGGGGGGGAAACATCCTTGACTTGGTCTTGACCAACAGGGAGGAGCTGATAGAGGAAGTACAGATTAGGGGAGCTCTGGATGCGAGTGATCCAGACGCATCGAAGGCGCCAGGCCCTGACGGGTTACACCTAAGAGTACTTAGAGAGTTGGCAGGGGTTCTCTCACGCCCGCTGGCCTCTATTTTTGAGGCCTCGTGGAGAACGGGTGACGTTCCAGAGGACTGAAGGGTGGCATCAGTGGTCCCAATTTTCAAAAAGGGTAGTAGGAAGGACATGGGGAATTATAGACCCGTTAGCCTTACGTCCATTGTAGGAAAAACAATGGAAAGGCTCATAATAGAGAGAGATCTAGTGATGCTAGATAGGGAAGGGAGGCTGACAGCCACACAACACGGCTTCCACAAAAACAGGTCCTGCCAGACAAACCTTGTGGAATTCTGTGACAAGGTTTTGAGATGGCTGGATGGAGGGGATGCAGTGGATGTGGTTTACCTGGATTTCAGCAAGGCCTTTGACAAAGTGCCCCATGATATCCTGGTGGAGAAACTGAGGAGTTTTGGGATACACCAAAGCACTGTCTGGTGGATTAGGGCATGGCTGACTGACCAAAAGCAGAAGGTAACCATTAGTGGGGAATCACTGGGATGGCAGCCAGTGACAAGTGGGGTCCCCCAGGGCTCTGTCCTGGGGCCGATCCTGTTTAATCTTTTCATTAATGATGTGGAAGAAGGGGTGAACAGTCTGCTGATCAAATTCACAGATGACACTAACACTGGAGCAGTGGCCACAACTGAGGAGCAGGTACTCCACATCCAAAAGGATCTGGACAGACCATGGAAGTGGGCAGGAGACAACAGAATGGCGTTCAATGTGGACAAGTGCAAGGTCTTGCACTTGGGGCATAGGAATAGGTGTCATAAGTACAGGTTAGGGGACAAGTGGCTGGAAAGCAGCACTTGTGAAAGGGACCTCAGGGTACTGGTTGACCGCAGGCTAAACATGAGTCAGCTGCATGATGCGGTGGTCAAGAGGGCAAACGCCACCCTTGGTTGCATAGCCAGAAGTGTGGCTTCTAGATCGAGAGAGGTATTACTACCACTCTATATGACTCTGGTGCGCCCGCAACTGGAACATTGTGCTCAGTTTTGGGCCCCTCATTACAGAAAGGATATAGCCAGGTTGGAGTAGGGCCACAAGGATGGTGGCTGGTTTGCAGGGGATGGGGTATGAGGCAAGACTGAGGGAACTGGGTCTCTTCAGCTTGGAGAAGAGGAGACTCAGAGGGGATATGTTGGCGACATACAGGTATGTGACGGGCTGTCACATGGAGATGGGGAGAGGCCTGTTCTCCCCTGCAGAGGAAGGCAGGACGCGCTCCAATGGAGCAAAGCTCAGGGAGCCAAGGTTCAATTTGGATGCCAGGAAGCACTTCCTGACAGTTAGGACCCCGAGGGCGTGGAATGGGCTTCCACGGGAGGTCGTTGAGGTCCCATCGGTGAGGGTGTTCGAAGACAGGCTGGACATGCACATGGTGGGCATGTCATGAGCGGAGCCGGCTGGAGCCGGGGGTCAGACTAGATGGCCCGGGAGGTCCCTTCTGACTCGCTCTGTTTCTATGTTAAAAACATGCAGCTGGCAGACTCATAGGAATGACAGAAGCACAAATATCGTAAAGGCCCAATTGAAAAAAAAAACATGCCCCAAAATTGAGCAGATGTTTGTTCCAAGGCTACTACAGGCAATTAGGGTGCTGCAGGATCCAATTCTAGGGCAGCCTGCATGGCCCTTGACGCCGTGCTTCCTCTGCCAGGTGGCAGTGCAGGTTTGGAGGTGGGCAAGGAGGCCCTGGAAGCAGAGCAGCCTCCGAGCTGTTCAGATGGGCCTCCCCAGTCCCTGGACTATCCTCAGGCTGCACGTACAACTACCCTGAAATTTGAAGTGGGGGTGGGGGAATTAAAAAAATTGAACTAAAAACAAAATGTCACCCAGAGCAGCCCTGGCACACGGAAGCAGCCAAAACCCGCTTGCTTGCAGCCGCCGGCCAGCGATGGTTTTAGGGCTCCCTTGGCACCCGGTCACCCAGCATCTGAGCTGCACCCTCTGTTTCATGGGCGAAATCCAGAGATGGAGCGAAGGAGGCGGGCAGAGAGAAGTCTGTGTATTTCAATGGTTCAGAGTCAGTGCTGGAACACCAGTGCAGTGGAGACTCACCGCAACCCCTTTCCTTTTGCTCGTTCCCCAGGAACTGACTCCCACGGACGTAACAGGCTTGCTGGGAATGAACCTGAGTGACTTTAAGAAGGCTCAGTCCACTGATCTTATAAGAAGTTGGATCCAAAGACAGAAGCAGACCGAGCTGGACAGGCTGGGCTTTGGGGTCACGGGCGGTCTACCGGAAGGGTATATTGTCCTTCCTCCCGCTTCCAGCCGCAGGAAGCGCATGGCACTCACTTTCTAGGGGGCTCAGCTTCCAGGCCTACGGCATGCAAATCCTGGGCCTGGGAAACAGAACATAGGAATCGTTTTCAAAGGCTTCCTAGCGGTCTCTTGTGGGGGCGGGGCAGAGAGATTACTCTTTTCTTTATCTTGTATTCTGGCTTTCCTGTAAGAAGCTCGGGGAAGCTTTCCCCATTGTCTCTTCACATCAACCCTCTAAGGTAGGTTAAATGAAGAGCTGATCACTGTCCGAAGAACAGCAGTGTTTGCAAGTGTGGCCCCGGCTGTAAGGAGCGTGCAAGCTGGAGCACGGCTGGGAGAGGGCAGGTGTGCGGTCCAAATTCGTGCGGGTGGGAAGGAGAGAGGCGGGAGAGGAGGCACTTCCACTGTGCCATGCCTTGGCCTCTTACAGGGCATGTTGCAGGGGGCCCCCTCGTGCTTGCAGAAGGCTTTTCCCAGCTTCCGTCGGCAGCCCCCTCGTGCTTGCAGAAGGCTTTTCCCAGCTTCCGTCGGCAGCCCCCTCGTGCTTGCAGAAGGCTTTTCCCAGCTTCCGTCGGCAGCCCCCTCGTGCTTCCAACAGTTTTCTGTCTTTTATTTTTCTTCCCATGAAAACAGCTGGAATAGCAAGATGGTGCTTTTGACTGGAAGTACTAGGAGCGTCTGTCCGAGAGCACCCTTGCGGGGCGCTCTCGTTCCCATGAGAGAGTATCTGAGAAGCCATGGGATTTTTCAGATTGTTGCTCCAAGGATGCGACAGCATTCCAAGCTCAGAGCGCGGGATCAGGGCCCTGCCCTTCACAGCAGGTGCAGCTGGAGGGGTGTTGGCAGCTCTGCAACCTCCGAGAAGGCCAAAAGAGGGCGCTGCCGGGGCAGGCAGGGAGGCCGGGAGATGGGGTCTCTTGCAGCCCCTCTGGCCTCCATCTGCGCCCCTAGCATGCTTCAGCCTGGGGGCAAGAAGCCTGTCTGCCAAAAATGCTGAGCAGGCATGCCCAGAAGCACAGTTCTCCTCTGCCGCTCTTCCAGCTCTGCACTGAAAGTTGCCATGCTTGGGATGCCAGAAGCACCCTCGTAGGATCGTTCCCTTAAGTGCTTGTGCAAAGCGAATACCTGGACGTCTTCTGTAACATTCTCGGTCGGAGCACGGTGTGCAAGCCAATGTTTGTGAAGTCTTGTGCAACCTTGAGAGATATGAAAGTGTGGGCTGAACCAGGCTGAAGACTGGCGAAAGTCTCAGATGAGCTGAATTTAAGATTGGAAAAAGAGAGAGAGAAGCAAGGAAGAAAGGAAGTGGGATCTGAAGTCGGAACACAGCTTCTCCACCGAGGGTGCAGCCCGTCAAATCAACCTCCCCTGCCTCCACCCACTTTCTTTGACATTCCCAGTGCAAGGTGTCACCATACCATAGCTCCAAGTTCTCAAACTTCTTGTGACGCAATCTATTTTGGCAGATTTATCGTTCAGAAATCTACGATCTGTAATTCAGGCTTCATTTCAGAACCAGCTAAGCCCAGGAAATTATTCTAATGCATCTTCAGAAGAATCCCTGTATTCGCGGCTCCTTCTCTAAAGGGACTTGTGTGGCATGAAGCAGCCAGGTGGTCTCTCCATTCATTTTGCCACCTTCAGCCACGTGGGTTATACACTTGGAGTAGATCATTGAGATCAGAGGGCTCCAATTATGCAGCACTAAAGTCCCATTGATCTGAATGATTCTTCCTTAATTTTGGCTAACCTAGTCTATGAACTTGAATAACCCATCTTACATAATCCTATAATTGGCTGGGGCATACTCTGATTTTTAGGGCTCCCTCTGTAAGATTGTACCTTAACTACTAAAAAATACGTTACCAATAAGCATTCTTGTATTTTTTAACATTTCTTCTCATTGTATAAAATTAAATTTCTTTTGGCAATCTGTGGACTATTAATAAACTTGATACTGACGCTGAACTAAATTTTTATTTTATTTTACTTTATCTGGACAATTACTTCTCAAGGATTGGGTTAGAAATCCCAGGTCATGAACAAACTTCCAAAAGCAAACCTAGAGTGTTTTTAAGTCCACAAGAGATACAATGCCAGGAAGGAGAGTGGGGGGGAAAAAACCCCCAGTTTCTGTCCCTCATTCTCCTCCTTTTCAGTTTCTACACCCCATTCCTGCAATTCTAAAAAAAAAGGCAGAATCAGTCAAAAGTAAAAGATGTTTTTACTGGTAACATTTTATTAACACTGTTGAGGACAAAAACAGCCCCTCTTGTTTCTTGTCTGTCCATGAGAGAGACAGGCAACACCAGAAGATAGTTTCATCCACAGAAAGACTCTTTATTGTAGGTGCACACCAACAGTAGAGAGTGAGCCCATCTCCTCATTTAAAATTAATATGTAGGTGGTGTCTGATAGCAAATCTTTCACCAAATTGTTGGGAGAGGTTGCTAAATATTTGTATTTCTTTCATATGTAGTGGGCTCGTGATACAAACAGTTGCAAAGCAATTTTCAGTTATATTTCCAAATAACTCACAGCCTGTGGCACCTCCTTCGTAGCTCTTCTTTCTGTTTTTCATGATGCACAAAAGCAGCAGTGACATAAAGACCCAGCTTACCAGCAGTAGCAAGAAAGGTTATACTGTGATACCCAAGAATGAAAATAGGATACGCTGAGAATGGACGGTTTCTGTAAAGTGAAGAGGCAACTCTTCCATGCAACTGACAAAGCACCACTGGCTGATCAGAAGCCCTTAGAAGTACTGTTCCTCCTCGTTACACACCAGTGGCTAAAGAGCCCGGCTTACACGCCAGCCTACTCATGCGCTCACACAAGCGGCCCCACCGGCTCCCCCCACCCACGGGCTGCCTTAGAGTGCAGCTCCCAAGGGCTTCCTCTCAATTTTCTTTATGGAAGGGACGCTTTCCAAGCCACTGCTTGAAGATACATGGCAGGACACGTTTATCTTGCATCTTGCCCTTCCATCGGAAAAGATGTGCGGAATGTGTGAGGCGGAGAAAAGAATCACACACCGTTCTTAGGGTAATGGAAAGCCATGAAATCCTGGCAGGCAGGGGAACGGAGGGACAAAGCAAATTTCCAAAAATCAATTTAAAAATTCTTAAATGTTCAAAAATTATGGAAAAAAGGAAAAGGACCCTTTCATTTAAAGGGTTTAAGGAAAAACACTTTGAATACTTGAGTGTATGGTGCCCCACTGTGAATAATGATTAACAATAATGCTGTATCCCTCCCCATGAAAGTTTTAGCTATCACACAGACACACAACATTGCCTGTACGCATGTTTTGCTCCCCCCCCCCACTCACACATGCGTGCGTGCACATCCACTCCCAAAGCAGGAGCGTGCTAGGAGTGCAAGGCCACGCTGGCTCAAGCAAGCATCTCTGGTGGCGAGCTCTCGACGCGCTTTCCAGCAGCGGGGGCTGTTTCTCAGAGAGGCAGGTGACAGGCCTGGCTTCCCAGCCCTCCTGGCAGCCAGCTGCATTATTAACATTGCCCTTGCTGGCCCCAGGCACAGGCGCCGCAAGTCGGCCCTTTCACCGGCGTGCTTTTCCATCGCCTGCCTGGAAAGCATCGGATAAAGGTGCGCCGTGGCGATCCTCCGGCAAGGTGAAGGTAAGTGTGCCTCCAGCGTCTGGGACTACAACGCTAGAGGAGGCTGCGGCAACACCAGTCCAAGCGGTTTCTGGGCAAAGGTTTTCTCGTGAGGCCTTGCCTCTTTTCACCTAATGGCCTCTGTATTTTTTCATCGCTGTACTTGCACGGGAAGGGAGGAATGATAACATATCCGCAAAATGCTTTCTAATGGTGACTGTTGGGACCTGCCATCTGGAAGCACACCAACACAGTAAAAGGCAGAATTGTTCCTTTGGGACATGGATCATTTCCCATGTTTGGTGATGCTAAAAAGGTGTTTAAATGCATTTTCTCAATGCGTTTAAGGCGTTTCAGTTTGTAAGGTGACAAAACCATGAAAATGAATCTTGCTTTGACAAACTGAAAGCTATGAGGAAAGAACTGGCATTTTCTGCAGGCTTGCACACAAAGCGTGGATAATCTTACTAAGGCTCACCCAGAAGATTTGTTTGTTTATTTATTTATTCGCTGCTGTTACTCGCAAAGTCGCGTCCGACCCATCGCAACCCCATGGAGAACATTCCTCCAGGCCTTCCTGTCCTCCACTGTCCCCCGGAGGCCACCTAAGCCCACACCAACTGCCGTCCCCTTCTTTTGCCTTCAGTTGTTCCCAGCATCAGGCTCTTCTCCAGGGAGTCCTTCCTTCTCATTAGGTGGCCAAAGTATTTGAGTTCCAGCTTCAGGATCTGGCCTTCTAAAGAGCAGTCAGGGTTGATCTCCTCTAGGACTGACCGGTTTGATCGCCTTGCGGTCCAAGGGGCTCGCAGGAGTCTCCTCCAGCACCACAACTCAAAGGCCTCAATCCTTTTGCGCTCGGCCCTCCTTATGGTCCAGCTTTCACAGCCATACATTGCAACTGGGAGAACCATGGCCTTAACTGTATTCACTTTTGTTGGCAGGGTGATGTCTCTGCTTTTTAGTTTTATTTATTTATTTATTACATTCATATAAAAGCTGCCATTAGCATTCTGTGCTCTGGGTGACCATTACAATCAAAATCAATAATAACATTCATAAAATAATATGTGCACCAAATATCTGCAAAATTTTATTTCAGAACCCCTCCATCTCTCTCTCTCTTTCTCTCTCTCTCTCTCTCAAAACATTGAAATATTGCTGTCGGATACTACGTACTCTGTCTATGAAAATATTCTTTGGAGTGAATGTGGAATGACAGTTCGCCTATTCATCCCTAAGTCAATTCTGCTCAGTTCAATGGGACAAGCTTCCCAGGGGATTGCACTGGGTTGTAACCTTGATCTTTCTTCGGCAGCTAACAAAGTCATAGAAATGAGATTCAGCTTCTCGTGCGTAATGTTCCATTGTTCTTACTTCTGGTCCAAATGATTCCTTTGAACTGTGCTGATCTATGCTTCCAACTCTGTACAGTGGTACCTTGGCTCACAAACTTAATCCGTTCCAGGACTCTGGTCATGACCCAAATTGGTCATGAGCCAAGTCAGATTTCCCCATAAGGTTAATGGAAATAAGGTTAATCTGTTCTGCAACTATTTTTTTTACTCACAAAAATGTGAAGCAAAGTGACAAAGAACAACAAAGATCACGGCCATCTCCAGCCCCCCAGCGATCATGCAGGGGGGTGGGGGGAGATGGGCCCGGATGCAGGCACACCGGGGACTCGCGGGGGGTGGGAGGTGGGCACGGACGTGGACGCGCTCAGGCAAGGAACACGATCACGGCCATCTCCCCCCCCCCCCAGCACGAACATGGCCATCTCCCCCCCCCCCCCCGCGCCCAGCACAACTGCAATCGCACCCATGCAGGGAAGTTGGGCTGCTTGCAATCGTCATCCGATGCAGAGTTCACGACCTGCAGCCAAATTTTTATGAAATTTCTGTTTGTGACCCGATTTGGTCGTGAACCGAGGCCGAGGTACCACTGTAATTGCAAATTTGCCTTGAAGCATTCTGGAACTAAACATGGACAGCAGATGATGTCTCCTCCCAAAGCTCACATCAGCTCTGTATACCTGGAAACCTCTTTTTAAAGAGCAGTTGAATATTTTAAATAAATACATATGTAAATAAATGCCTTTATGATTAGATTTGATTCTCTTTAAGATGAACGGGCTATGCAGAGCAGCCTGTCACAAAATACACTGAGATGGCTTGGAATGAGCTCTAGGCTTGCAACTTGCCTCGCCTACAATTTCTTCCTTACATTGTTTTGAAGCATGCTTTTTAAACATGTTCCTGTTAGCGTGGAAGGAAGGCCTGACCCTCTCTTGAATTCAAGGCAAGAGAACCCACAGTGACCCGGACAACCCATGCCCATATGAGCTTCCAACTTTCTTAAAATAACAGTAAAGTATAGGAACGTTGGCTTCAGTCAGTCCTTCTTTACTATTCTTGGAGTAATTTACAGGGGGTGCCAAGGGGTTGGTATATTAATCAAGTTTTCTTTCTGTAAGCATTTGTTTGTCCAACAGGAGTAGAAGGTACAGGAGGAGGCCAAAGATGTATTTCCACTATGCACTGTGGCTTTGGATTGCTCTTTGCCTGGGTGACTCTGGAGTGCAGCATGCCTGTCAGGAAATCTGCTTCTGCAAACAGGGGACCCTCTTTGTGAACTGTTCAGGGGCCAGTGTAAGCGCTGATCTGATTTTGCCCCCTGAGACAGAACATTTGGACCTGTCAAACAGCAACTTGCATTCTGTACCAAGGAGAGGCCTGAGACTGCTGCGGAGGTTGCAGGTTCTCCTTCTGAGCAGCAACCACATCAGCGGAATGGAACAGAGCCCGTTCATCTCCCTGCAGAGACTCCTTAAGCTTGATATCTGTAAAAATGAGATCGCATCCCTTGGAAACAGTTTTTCAGTGGGGCTTATTTTTCTCTATGAACTCACTTTGGCCTACAACAGGCTGCAAGAGCTGCAATACCAGAGTTTCCAGCACTTTGAGAATCTTCAGAAACTGAATCTGCAGAACAATAACATCTCCTCTATACAAGCAGGTGCTTTTCGCAGCCTGACTCGCTTGAGGCAGCTGTGCCTGCAGCACAACCACCTCGCCACCCTCCAGAGCGGCGTTTTCGCAGTGCTGCAGCACTTGGAGGTTTTGAACTTGGAGGGCAACAGGATCAAAGCCATCATGCCAGGAGTCTTTACTTCTCTGAGCAGGCTCACCATACTTAACTTGGTCCGCAACAGAATTGAACGCATCCGATTCAAAACGTTGCTATCCCTTCAGACGCCTGGAACTCGCATCTTCCTCAAGCACAACCCATGGCAGTGTGACTGTGACCTTCAGAGAGTCTTTGCAAAGCTGCACAGCGTCAGGACCCTGATATTGGACGACTATCCGAACGTGACATGCAGCGAACCTCCCGTGCTCAGAAGTCTCCCACTGCTGTCTGTCGAAACGCAGCTGTGCATCGCCGAGACGGTGACGGTCCTTGTCATAACGGCCACCGTTTGCATTACGGTGGTAGCTGCCATTGTGATGGCTGAAAGAAACAGGAAAAAGCGGACAGGCAAGCACTGGAGCGAGGACAGCGAGATCTCCTACCACGTTCCTCACTGACTGAGTTCCTGATGCTCGTAAGCGTCGCGCATGTTTTGTCTAAGGGCAGCTAATTTCGTTTCATTCTCTCTTTTTAAAAGTGTTAAAAAGAGGTTGGACACGACTTCGTGACTAACAACAAAGTAATCAACTTGGGTCATTCTATGAACAGGAGAGTTCATTCAGTAAAACCTTTTTTGCAGTCTACACAAGGTATGCCTCCTTTTTCATGACTCCCGAGTCCACTGGGGCAACAGACTCCTCACGACAGATGAGAATTCGCTCTATCGCCTTTATCTTACAGAGGAGTCCTATGTTAAACTCTTGCGAGCAAGTTGTTTCTCTGGGAGAAAGCACCGGCTGGTGGCACCTTTTAATTGTTAGCAGAAGTAGCTATACATTGCAAAGGAGAGAACCTCATTTGATCTGATTTTCTATAGCATGTAGTGTATATGGACCAATGACATTTTTTGGATTTTTAAAACTTGTATATTTGATATATGTATGATGCCTATTTCTGGTGTTTTAATGCTGTTTGTGGGTTGTTTTTTTTCTTTTCTCTCTCTCTCTTTTTGCAAAGGCCGTTGGCCAAAAGCAAGTAAATGTGTTGAGGGTGATGATGTTCAGACTCCACTTGCCTCCTTCGCACCATGCCCAAGCCATCCCATTTGCTGTGGTTTCCACAGCGCCCCGAGAGCAGGGCCTGTCCTTTCAGCTCCAGTCCACGGACAGCTCCCAGGACCCGTCTCTCCACTTCTTCGGCTCTTCCCAGATGGTGCAGTGGGAAATCCTGTTCCTACCTTGAGGGGAGCTCCGAAAACATGGGGCTCTGGGATCAGGGACACCATGTGGCACAATTACCTGGTCTTAAGATTCCACAGCCAGTTGTGTGAGTTCAGGGCCGTTTTTGATACATGGCTGGTGAGTCTGCCATTCAGGTTGACCATCCTGTGCCCTTACATCTAGAAATATTTTAATATCCTTGCAGTGTGTAGCCCGCCCAGGAACCACATGTAGCCGCCTTGAGTTCCACAGTGGAAGAAAGATTCGATTATATTATTAATAAATAAATAAAACCCAGAAATAAAACCCTGCCCTTTGTAGGAAAAAGGCAGGGTAGAAATCAAAAAATAGATAGATAGATAGATAGATAGATAGATAGATAGATAGATAGATAAGCAAGCAAGCCATCTTTGGGGGAAATGACAAATAAAGATGTAGCCCCGAGGGGTTTTATCATTATTAAAAATACTTTATTCAGAAACCTCTCTGAAGGTTCAAGTTTTGCCCTATACCAACCCATAAAAATGTATACTAATACGGTATTTTAGCCCCATTTCTTTTTTATTTTTATGTTAAAGATGTGGTACCATTTTTATACAGTCTGCTTATAAGCAACAGCCAAATATATTTTTTTAAATCTATCTAAATTCTTATAGCACAGATCATACATACAGTGCAAATTATATGCATCTCTAACTATAGTTAACTCAGGATCCCAATGTTTTTCTTCTCGGTTGCTGCAGCATCATATTTCTCCAGCCTTCAAAATAGGATCCCCAGGGAAAAAATATCCAGATGTACCATACATAGATGTCAGAGTTACTTCTTGTGCCTGATTTGGAGAGTTTCTAAAGTTGTCCAACCATATTTAGATAGTGCTGAATTTGGTACCGAAAAAAATTCTGGATTGATATACGTAAGGATGGTAAATTACTGCTGCAAAGTAAGTAATTTGACAAAATAAAGCGTTCTTAAAAATCTGTTTGGAGGAACTGAGATTATCTGTGCATAGAAAGGGTTGGTTGAAAAAGCTATCTGAACTTTTCCCAAATTTTGGAATTCAACTAGGCACTAAATCCAATGCTGACAGCTTAGCTGCTCTATCTGAAAACAAAGGGCATTTGATATAGGAGTCTAAGATAAAATAGCTGTTCTCACATCGTTAAAAACATCAGCGCGGTCAGGTGACACAAAACAACAGCTCCAATATGAGAACTGCGTCTCGATCCCTACAAAAAAGAGCACCGGGAAGCCCTCGTCTGCTTAACGAGCGGACTAATGAAACGGAGGAACCGCAATGGAGCACCAGCCCTTGAGCAATTCTTTTGCTATGTACTTGAGATACAAGAGAAAGATATTTAGAGCCCCTCCTGAAGAATCTGCAATTCAGGGGTACAAGCAAGAAACTGAGCTCTTGACGACAATCATCCAGCCAAGGGTTGCAACGAACCCTTCTGGAACCCACCTCCAGCATCTCCAGACTTGCTCGCAAGCCCGCAAAGCAAGTGGAGGCAGGAAGAGGTCTATGAGTGCCTGTGGACCCGCCACGGCGCAACCAGCAGCCGTCCCACCAGTGGCAGAACCAGGCGTGGAAGAAAGGTGCTGTCTGCACAGGTGTGGGGCCCGCTTCCTGTTGAGCACCCCTGGACGGCATACTTGAGCCTGGGAGCCAGGCCCAGGGAACCCAGTGGATCCCCACCCCCGGGCCCCTTGCTCACACATCCCTAATCCAACTCATATGATTCCGAGGCGGTGGCATTCACTGGTAAAGCTTCAGCAACATTTTGGGCTGCTGTTGGGGTGAAGTGCATGAAAAGGAGAAGATATGGAGGTAAGGGAGTTGTTACCAAAGGCCTTCAGCACCAAGTGCCATATTATTGTGGGCTAGACAGCGGACTGTAATTACACCTGTGCAGAAGATTGGTACAAGTCAGGACAAAACAAGCAAAACCTCTGCCATAACATGGCTGCAACAAGCCTGACACTGTAAGGACTTCTTTAGACTTCAGATGGGATCCCTGACCTCATCAGGAACCCACGTTGCAAGTCTCGCTTCCCACATTTGCCTTAGAGATGCTCACGTCCCGTTTTGAAAGATCGCCCTTTGCCCTTTGTGGGCACACCTTAGGCAGGCTAATGTCCACCTGTCCTGAAACTTCTTCTTTTTGTATTGTGCTCAACCCTATTGTGCCTCTCACGTACTGTGTAGGGATTCCACCCTTTCCCAAATTGTGTATGGAACTGGTAGGTTATAAAAGCACCTTGTAGAGACTCCATCTTGGTAGCTCCTTATGTCAGAATAGACTGCAAATGTTCTTTTGATTGTATTCCCCAGAGGACTCTCAAAGGGTGGCTTTTTCACACTTTCCACATGTAACTTGTACTGCTGTTGATCTGTCATTTTAGCGTGCATATTTTACTTTATTTTCAAACTGTTATGAGCATTTGCAATGAACTTTTGACCAAGTAATGAATACTACACTCCATCACGTGAGGACATGAGCGGATGCATCCCCAGACAGGCAGTGCTCTGGATGGTGTCCTGATGCTTGAACATGGCGTGGCCAGCTGTCCCCAAAGGGCGCCCCCAACTGACAGCACGTGGTTGTGCACCACTCTGTAAGAGGCAGCCAGAGCCGCAGGGCACAGCTGCTGAGCCAGGCCGTGGGTCAGGGGGAGCTGCTGCAGCAGGAAAAGCTAGAGTGAGACCAAGCCTGAAGGAAAGACGTGCCTAGAAGAACCAAAAGCCTTCGGGAAGAGCAGCCCAGGGGCTGCCTGGTTGACCCTGCCCAATCTGCTCCCGCATTCAGGCAGCAAGAGAGCGTGCTGGAAGCAGCAAGCCGTCGCGATGCTGTTGGAGAGGATCCGTGGGGTCTGTGCAGCTTCCCTCGTGGAACTTCAGAGCTACCGCGGCTGCCTCCGCCAAGTGCAGGGTTGGGGGCCACCTGTCTTCAGGGAAGCCCCTGCAGGGCCAGGGTCCCAGCCACAAGCAAGCATGTCGGAAGAGGCCAGACGAGAAGTGTGCTTGCAGGAGACGCTGGATGTGGGAAGGAAAGGGAACCAAGATGAGTCCCTGCAGTCTGTGCATTCGGGATCCTCAGGCAGGAGCCCTCCCAAGATGCCCTCGCATTCACTCCCTTACATTCGCAGATAGCCGGCAGGATGTGCCCTGCACCACAGCAGCGTGCCTTACACAGCTTTCCCTGCAGGACTGAGTGGCTGTGAATGGAAGTGGGCAGACCCTGTGCTATCACTGGGCAAGGCCACGTCCCTCCCCGGGCAGCCCAGTTTCCAGGGCAGCTGTGGCCCAGGTGGAGGTTTTGCCCTGCAGAGCCTGAGCCTTCGTCCACATGGATAATTATTGGCATTATCTAGGCACACACCCCCCTTCATGGACCACTGCCTCGCCATGGCGAAGGGGCTGGCGCAGCTCAATGAAGCTGTGAGCTCTGCCGTACAGGGTCACCCAATGCAAACAGGTCATAGCAAAGAGCTCTGACAAAGCGTGATTCCCTGGAGAAGGAAATGGCAACCCACTCCAGTATCCTTGCCATGAAAACCCCATGGACAGCACCAAAAGGCAAAAAGATATGATGCCGGAAGATGAGCCCCTCAGGTCGGAAGGTGTCCAATATGCTACTGGGGAAGAGCAGAGGGCTAGTACTAGTAGCACCAGAAAGAATGAAGCGACTGGGTCAAAGCCGAAAGGACACTCAGTTGCAGATGTATCTGGTGGTGAAAGGAAAGTCCGATGCTGCAAAGATCTATACTCCATAGGAACCCGGAATGTAAGATCCATGAATCAAGGCAAGCTGGATGTGGTCAAACAAGAGATGACAAGACCGAACATCGACATCTTAGGAATCAGTGAACTAAAATGGACAGGAATGGGTGAATTTAATTCAGATGACCATCAGGTATACTACTGTGGGCAAGAATCCCTCAGAAGAAATGGAGTAGCCTTCATAGTCAATAAAAAGAGTAGGAAGAGCAGTACTGGGATACAATCTCCAAAATGACAGATTGATCTCAGTTCGAATCCAAGGCAAACCATTCAATATCACAGTAGTCCAAGTCTATGCCCCAACCACTGATGCTGAAGAGGTTGAAGTTGACCGGTTCCATGAAGGCCTACAACCTTCTAGAATTAACACCAAAAAATGATGTCCTTATCATCATGGGGAATTGGAATGCTAAAGTAGGAAGCCAAAAGATAACTGGAATAACAGGCAAGTTTGGCCTTGGAGTACAAAATGAAGCAGGGCACAGGCTGGTAGAATTTTGTCAAGAGAATACAATGGTCATAGCAAACACTCTTTTCCAACAACCCAAGAGACGGCTCTCCACATGGACATCACCAGACGGTCAACACAGAAATCAGATTGACTATGTGCTCTGCAGCCAAAGATGGAGAAGCTCTATACAGTCAGTAGAAACTAGACCAGGAACTGACTGTGGCTCAGATCATGAGCTTCTTGTTGCAAAATTTAGGCTTAAATTGAAGAAAGTAGGGAAAAGCACTAGGCCACTCAGGTATGACCTAAATCATATCCCTGATGAATATACAGTAGAGGTGACAAATAGATTTAAGGAACTAGATCTGATAGACAGAGTGCCTGAAGAACTATGGATGGAGGTTTGCAACATTGTACAAGAGGTAGCAACTAAAACCATCCCAAAGAAAAAGAAATGCAAGAAAGCAAAATGGCTGTCTGAGGAAGCTTTACAAATGGCAGAGGAAAGAAGGGAAGAGAAAGGCAACGGAGAAAGATTTATTTATTTATTATTTATTAAAATATTTATAGGCCACCCCATCACACTGAAGCCTTGGGGCGGCTTACAACAAGATTAAAATACAAAAATGAAATAAACAATATTAACGTATCCCTCCCCCTCCCAATTGAATGATACACCCAATTGAATGCAGAATTCCAGAGAATAGCTAGAAGAGGTAAGAAGGCCTTCTTAAATGAACAGTGCAAAGAAATTGAAGAGAACAATAGAATAGGGAGGACCAGAGATCTCTTCAAGAAAATTGGAGATAGGAAAGGAACAGTTCATGCAAAGATGGGTATGATAAAGGACCAAAATGGCAGGGACCTAACAGAGGCAGGAGATTAAGAAGAGGTGGCAAGATTACACAGAAGAACCATACAAGAACAATCTTAACGTCCCTGATAACTACGATGGGGTGGTCACTTACCTCGAGCCAGACATCCTGGAATGTGAAGTCAAATGGGCCTTAGGAAGTCTATTCAACTTATATGCGGAGCACATCACGAGAAAGGCAGGGTTAGATGAATCACCAGTTGGAATTAAGATTGCCAGAAGAAATAGCAACAACCTCAGATATGCAGATGATACCACTCTCATGGCAGAAAGTGAAGAGGAACTAAAGAGCCTCGTGATGCGGGTGAAGGAGGAGAGTGCAAAAGTTGGTTTGAAACTCAATATTAAGAAAATGAAGATCATGGCATCGAGTCCTCTCACTTCCAGGCAAACAGATGGGGAAGAAATGGAGGTAGTGACAGATTTTATTTTGCTGGGCTCCAAGATCACCGCAGACAGGGACTGCAGCCAAGAAATTAAAAGACGCTTGCTCCTGGGGAGGAAAGCTATGGCAAATCTAGACAGCATACTAAAAAGCAAAGACATCACCCTGCCGACAAAAGTGCATATAGTCAAGCCTATGGTTTTCTCAGTTGCAATGTATGGAGGTGAAAGTTGGACCATAAGAAAGGCTGAGCACCGAAGAATTGAGGCCTTTGCATTGTGGCGCTGGAGGAGACTCCTGTGGGTCCCTTGGACCACAAGGCGATCCAACTGGTCAGTCCTAGAGGAGATTGACCCTGACTGCTCTTTAGAAGGCCAGATCCTGAAGATGAAACTCAAATACTTTGGCCACCTAATGAGAAGGAAGGACTCCCTGGAGAAGAGCCCAATGCTTGGAACAATAGATGGCAAAAGAAGACGGGGACGGCAGAGGATGAGGGGGCTGGATGGAGTCACTGAGGCGGTTGGTGTGAGCTTGAGTGGACTCTGGGGGATGGTGGAGGACAGGAAGGCCTGGAGGAATGTTGTCCATGGGGTTGTGATGGGTCGGATGTGACTTCACAACTAACAACAACATGCACACACAACCTCAGCCAGGGTTGTTTACATTTGTGCCTTTGTTGTGCAAGAAAATCCGAATCCCCCCCCCCCCCATCTTCTGATGGCATCCCTTCTTTAGTTAAGAAGGGCGAAACGGATAGAGTGGAACAGCTTCCCTACCATCTCTTCCGCCCCCAACCCCCACTTTCAGATAGAGATCAATCCCGCCTCGCTAGAGCACTGTTGCAAACCCTTGGGGTGCCCTTTCCATTTCATAGCGCCAAGCCACTTCTCGGAGGACGCGTGCCTCGGCTCGCCTGACCCTGGGCGCGGCTCCTTCAGCCAGCCAGGTCCCCCGGAGCACCCTCCTGGGGGAGCCCCTCCAACACCGCGGCTTAGCCCGAAGGCTGCGCGGGCCCTGCTCGACAGGGGCAGGTTCCCAGCTGCCTGCAGCACGACCACTTACCGCTGAGCGGCTGGACGTTGATATAGCCATTGGGGGTTGGGCGCGACGGTGGGCTTGTCCTTCGAGGCGGCTTGCCAGTCGCCCCCCGCGTGGCGGTAGCAGCTGCAGTCGCGCTCGGGGCCGCGGCTGCACCGACCGGCGCGGGGCGCGAGGCAGTCAGCGAGGGCGGCGGCGGCGGCGGCGGCACGGTCGGGCTCCCCGAAGGCAGCGCGGTCCTGCCGGGCACGGGGGCCGCCGCGCTGCCGGGGCTCACTGCGGCGCCGGCAGTGTGGCTGGGGCTGAGGGCGGTGCCGGGAAGGGCCGTGCGGCCGCTTGCGGCGGGGGCGGCCGAGGCTTCCGTGGCAGCCTCCGCCCCAGTGGCAGGCATAGGCGCTCCCCCGGAGGGGCCGGCTGCGCTCGCTGAGATGTCGGGGAAGCGAGCGGCGGTGCTGGCGGCGAGCGCGGTGGCCACGCTGCCGGCGGCCGTGGCGGGGGCAGCGGTGTCGCTCGCGGTGCCGTTGGGAGGTGCCGCAGCGTCGCCGGAGGCGGCCCTGTCGCCGCCGCCTGGAGCCGTGGGAGCCGGCGTGCTCCTGGGAGCGTCATCCGAAGCGGCCGCGATCCCCGTGGCCCGCGCGGTGCTGGGGGCCGCTCCGCTGGCGGGAAGGCCCGAGCCGCCGGTCGCGCCGCTGCTGCTGGAATCTGCGCCGACGCGGCCAGAAGTCGCCGTCGCAGCTTCTCCCGGGGTGACGAGGAGCGCTGTCGCGCTGGCGGGGTTTCTGGAAGCAGCGGCTGTGGCGGAGGACACGGCCGGGGCGCCGGTGGCGGGAGCGAACCGTTCCTCGGCGGCCGTGGCGGAGGAGGACATTCCCGGGGTCACCGCGGTGATTTCGGGGAGAGGCGTTGCCGCCCGAGGGCGGAAGGCGTTCGGCCGCGTGGAGGTGGAGAAGGGGGCCGCCCCGCTGCTTACGGCAGAGCCGGCTCCCTCCCTGCTGGGGGCACCGGTGGGGTTGCCGCTCGGGGCATCCTCACGCTCCGCCGCCGCAGTGCTGCTGCCTTCCGTGGAAGACGCAAGCCCCATCCCTCCCCTCAGGCCAATGCCAAGGGTGTCCAGCTCAGACTGAAAGCGGCTCCTGATCCACAGGGCGACCGAAGGGTGCTTCTCCGCTTCTTTCAGGTCAGGCAAATTTACTCCGAGCAAACCTTTCACATCCTGAACACTGAGTTTCTGCAAAACATTTATGATACTTGTGCTCTCTCAGGAGAATTACACTGTAGGTAGGTATGTATGCATTTGCCACATTTGTGTGCCGCCCCAGAGCCAAGTTATGCTAACTTCTCTCCAGGAAGCTTTACGAACATAGGCACTATCCCACTAAAAACCTGTATCCTTTTTATAACGTATTATTATGATTATCACAGTGCCTCTTACTGGAGTTGGCAGAGAATTAAAAAATTCTTTGCTAGAAATCCCTAACTCAACCTTAGAGATTTCCCGGAGTTTCCCTGGAAGAAGGAAACAGCTGTCAAGTGTCACACAGAGCACAGATCTGCAAGCGCTGGTGGGCATTTTGAACCAAGGCCTCAGCACTAACGCGGGGCTTGAGCTACGGCTGCCTGGAGGTACAGCCGTCTGGGCCACGCCAGGAGCCGTGCTCCCTTCTTGCCTCGACTTGCACGGACTTGCACCCTTGATAAACCGTGTGGTCATTCAGTGTCGTAACTAACCTGCAGTTCTTCTGGATTTAAATTAGTAAGTGTGTTGATATCGATACCAGGCTGAGCCCGAGCTAGCGTTCTCAGGTCCTCTGCTGAAGCCCCACCTTAAAGAACAAAGCAGGAGGGAAGTGCGGAGATGAAATATGGGGAAGGCAGAGCTCAGCCTCTCCGCCTCCCCGCTCAGTTCAGCTGGAATGGGGCTCTGCCCTCCTGTGCCACATCCTTGGAGCAGAAAATGCAGAAGGGCCCAGATCCTCCCTGGATATTCCCTCCACAACGACTGATGGAACCTGGGAAGGGTTCAGCATGGGGACCACAGTGGAGAAAGCAGGAGCGCTTAAAGCCTTCCTCGTGGTCCAAGTTAAGGAGGGGAACCACTGCTTTTGCCAGCTGGGTGAAAGGGTAGGATAAAACCGAGGACCACTGACTCTTATCCTGCCCCAGCTTTTTCTTTTCTTTTCTTTTCTTTCTTTTCTTTTCCTTTCCTTTCTTGGTATGGCAGTCCATGGGAGTTGCCATTATTTAAAATAAGTAGGATTTTGTACCTCTTTCTTTTCTCTTAGAAGAAAAAGAAAGGGCTTTTCTTCCACTTGAAGCATCACCAGTAGTATAATTCCAGGGACACTTTTGTTTTGGGAGGGGGATGCCTGTCCCAAATTCAGCTACAGATGCAAAGCAACCACTGGGGCTGGATGGACCCTTCTGCTCACCCGTCTTGGAGCAGGAATTCCATTGCAAAGAGAGGACTGACTGGGGGGGGGGGGGTGAATGCCTGCCAACAAACATGGCACACCACCTCCAATCCAGGTGTGGAAACAGCTGTCGAGACCACAAATGAGTTGTCTACACTTGTGAGGGAAGGTACAAAATAATTAAGAACAGCCATTTTAAAAACCTGGGGTGTCCGCTGAGGAAAAGTGGAATGTAAGCTATAACAGATAGCAGGCTTTTCTACCTGCCCTTCTGGCGAGGTAAGCTGGGCACCACCACCCTCCATGCTTTCATACCTTAGTCTGAACACATGGAAATTCAGACTGAAGGCACATGCAAGGGAAGAGACAGACTTATGCCAATCTCTTTCTGATAGCCCCCGAGAGAAGAGTCAGCTGTGGGGGAATCGTCATAAAGCACTGTGATCAGCTCCAAGTTCTAAAATTCAAAACTTCTATTAATCTTTAAATTGGAAGATTAAGAGATAGCAAAGAAACAGAATCATAGAACAGTAGAACTGGAGGGAAACAAAAAGGCTAGTGCTCAGGGCAGGTTTCCCAGTTACACCATCCCAAGGCTCAGTTTGGATGCCAAGAAGCACTTCCTGACAATCGGGACCCCGAGGGCGTGGAATGGGCTTCCACAAGAGGTCGTTGAGGCCCCATCGGTGCAGGTGTTCAAGGATAGGCTGGACATGCACATGGTGGGCATGTCGTGAGCGGAGCCGGCTGGAGCCGGGGGTCAAGCTAGATGGCCCAGGAGACCCCTTCTGACTTGGTCAGTTTCTGTTTTGCTAGGTAACTGCCCAACTGCCTCCTGGATACCTCCAAGGTGGGAGAGCCCACCACCTCCCCAGGCCATGGGCTCCACTGCCGTACTGCTCCAACCGTCCAGCAGTTCTTCCTGAGGTTCAGCTGGAACCCGCTTTCCTGTCCCTGGAGCCCGTTATTCTGTGTCCAGCATTCCGGGGTGATTGAGAGGAGTTCCCAGAATAGAAGGAATATCAGTGCTAACTGTCTAACAAGCCCTGGGCTGGTGGCATAGTTTTCAAAGTCATTCCAGTCACTTGCAAGCATAATTATCTTCAGCTGACTCAGCACATCCTTTTGCGAGGGCATGGTGGATTTCCCCCAGCACCGAGGACAAAGAAATAGAGTTGAGACTGTGTTCTGGGGCGAGGGGCTATGATTGACCGGGAAGCACAGAGCCAATCAGAACATCCCTGAAGACAGTCTTAAGTGCTGCCATGCGCAGAATGGAGGGAAAGAGAGTTGTGGACAGCACCCCCTCCCTCTTTGGCCTCTGCAGTCACCCCATGCTGGGAAGGGCAGGGGGTTCTGCTCAGTGCGCAATCCTTTCGGAGGAGCAGCCTCTGGAGATGCGGGGGCAAGGAAAAAGTGGAAGAAGCCCATCTGGGACTTCCAGGGAAAGGACACCATGTGCAAAAGCGGAGGAAAATTGAGAGATAAAGCAATTACCCACCAAGGTATGGCTGAATTAGAGGATAATAAGCATTGGTTCCATCTTGGTTGGCGAAGGCAGCCTCTGCTTTTTTATAAAGCAGGTTTTTCTTGCTTTGGGAGCACGAGGAGATATCCAGTTTCTCAGCATGCCTGAGCAAAACCAAATCAAAAAGGTAAGAGACTGCGGAAGTTGCCAACTGCTCAGCATCACACGAATTTGAAACACGGAGTCGCTCCCTCAAAGCCGCGGTTGATTTGGGGGCACTTGTGCTGTTCCACGTGTGGGCGACCATGTTCCGGGAGCAGGTGCTGCGTGGCAGAACTCACGGTCAAACCACCAAGCTAGGGCCAGGCCCAGGCCCAGCTGCAGGGCCCCGTCGGGATCGTGGAGCAGGGCTCACAGCGGCCCCGAGCCCCTGCCTTGGGCTACCCTGTTTCCCCATGCGGCTGCCGAGTGGGTGGGGATGGGCCAGCCTGGAGGGGCATGCCGGGCATGGGGCTCCACCGAAGAGCTGCTCGCGGCGAACCGCAAGGTGCTGGAAGGGGTCCCGGATGCGGCGTTCGGGGCCTGCTGAGGACGCTCGAGCGGCACTCAGACAGGCCTTGGGGCCTGCGCTTATGAAAGAACTTTCCCCATGACAATTTCTTTGGCTGTGAAATGCAGCGTCGAAAGCACAGGTAGCCATGGCAGTCTGACCCAGCCCTGGCCCTCCTCCACCTGGCTGCGCATGGAGATGGCAAGTCTGTGAACCGCAGGTTCTCATTTTTCCAGTCTGATATTCAATCCACCCCAACCCATGAGGACCTTTTTCAGCCTTAAGCTCAGTTTGTATAAATGTTGCCTTTTTTAATGTTTGCAGAAAATACACTCAGTTTTGCTCACATTTCTCCCAGTAACTTCCCCTTTGAATGCCATTTGCCTTCTGCACATGTTCTTGCGGGTGATTTTCGTAATACAGTGCCTGACCTTTTTCCCGTGAGTACATGCATATTTGCATGCACTTTCCTCCAACACACATCTCTGTGCGCACATTTTTTGATCAGGCAATTTTAGAGAACAATGCTAGGGAAAGCTGAAGGCCAAAGAAGAAGGGAAAGACCTCGTAAGAGAAGGGCTACCAGAGATCAGTGGAGAAGGACAAGCTGCACGCCAAAGGATGAGCACGTTCACTTGTTGGTTTAAAAGTGCCACAGGCCACATTAAAATGCCAACCAAATCCTTTTCTCCCTCATCCTTAGTAATCACAGAGCCGTCCGTTTTGCCCCGGACGGCAAAATTTTTCATTGGGATGCTTTCTCTTGCAGAATTCTGCAGCATTTCGCATTAATGTCATTCGCATTCTTCCTTCATGGGCTGAAACAGCGTACGTGGTTCAGTCTGGGGATGTACCGATTTTGCTCAATCCGTTCCATGTACAGTTGTTGAACGAGGTCTGTGTCTGTCTCCTCCAAACGGGAGGATTAGCGCATCGAGCACATTGGTTAATGGTGGGTGGCAGAGGCAGCAGTCGTAGGCGCATCCCCCGCCCCGCCGACCCTCCTCGGCCCCCAGCCTGATTGCTGGAACAGCACCCAGGCATCCTGGACTGAATCGGGACCAGCAGCCCGTGCTGATGCAGCCGTTCAGAGAGAGAGGAGAGCGGGACGTGAGGCCATCGCACGTCTCCCCTCCCCACTCCCTTTCCTCAGGCGATGGGTCTTTTTGGGCTGCAAGCCCATCGGCAGGAAATTCTTGTTTTACTGGTTTTTACTGTGAAGAGGGGTAAAAAGTAAATGCATGCAGACAGACATACAACAATAAATAAACTTTACACATTTGTTTCTGGCAGGAAATAAATAGCAGCCTACCTGATGGATTCTAGGCTTATTTGGTTCAGCTGATCTTCATCCAAAAAGCACAGGTATTTGCCCTCCAGAATGTCAAGCAATGTCCCCGTGAGGGCCCCCCCATGTTCCAGGTATCGTGCAACCAGTTGCTTGAGCTGCCAGAAAGGGAGAGAAACTCTAGCGACGTGAAAGACAGACCGGCTGCCCTTCTTGGCCAGTGTTCCGTCTGCCAATGGACAACAAAGCTGGGCTGCAGCAGGCCAGGAGAGCTGTTTCGGTGGCCACATGTCTAGGTAGAGAGTGGGGGTCCCCAGCCTGCTGCCCCCAAGCTCTTTCTGTGCGGCCCTCCAGCCTGCCTGTTTACTGCCATCACCCTCACGGCGTTTTCCCTCGGAGCCACTCTCAGGCAACAGCATCCACTGCTGTTTTCCCTGATCCTTTCTTATCAAATCCACTCCAGATAAAAGGGTTCCACAGTAAAATATTGCTCCAAAAGGGATGGCATTCAAGTTAATATTTCTTCATTGACCCCTGAATATTTACTTTTGATCGAAACTGGTAGGCTAATAATTCTGTCACATTCTGATTGAATGTGTGGCCCGCTTTAGGCATTGGGCACTGTCATGCAGCCCATGTCCCAGAGGGCTGGAGACTCGTGCACCAGAGTAAGCGGTGGGATCAGTTAACCCGTCCCAGAGCCAGGTGGAGCGGGAGGAGTCAGTGCCGCAAACTCAGATCTCGAGGGGAAGTGCAGAGCCAATGGAAGATCGTGCTTAAGGAAGTTTATGGAAGCATTTGCTTGACTCCACAACAGGTGCTTGGAGACTGTAAGACTGAGCAGAACTGCTGGCCCAGGCTGAGACTGAGGAAAGGAGAGGAGTCGTTCAGGAGTCATTGCGGGATTAAGTCTGGCTCCGCTACACGTTTTCCAGAGGGGAGGAGTCAGGGTGTGGAGCTTGCCCTTCTCTGCTTTCCTATATATTCTGTTACACAAGGTGGCCCCACAGCGAGGAGGAGCTGCCGAGACTCGAGGGCCTCATCCCACCATTTCCAAATGACCGCACAGGTTCCTTAATCTAGAAAGTGCTGCTGCAGAAGTACTTGGAAAGCAGTGGAGCAGCCCTGGAGGTGGGGGACTCCATGCAAGCTGCCATGAATCACTTAACCAAGACGCTGCGACAGCCAGGGATCACACTCCTTAGCGTAGGTATAGGTCCCAGAACACCCGGGAGCAAAGGAATTCAGCCCTTGGTCCCTGGAATGCCCACGAGATCTCAAAGGCGGGAGACTCTCAGGCTGGGCATGGACAGAAGGGATCCAGATGTGTTGAACTTCGAGTCCCAGAATGCTCTGACAACATGGCCAGTAGTCAGGAGTGCTGAGAGCTGAAGTCCTGTACAGCTAGAGAACTATCTTCTGCCCCCTGCTGGTGGAAAGAGGATTTGCATATACACACAAACAGTCCCACATCTGTCTGGGGATGCGAAGCAGACAACTGGAATGCGGCGTTTTACATTTAGCAGTAGATTGCATTTATGCCCCACCTCTTAGGAATCGAGGGTGGTTTGCCTAGCTCCAAGGGAATGGGGTTCAAAGAAAGGGCCTCAAGAAACTAAAGCATGTCAGCTAATCCTACAATTTTCAGCACAGAAGGAGCCCAACAGGGCTGAGAGAGGGCAGAGGGAAGGACCCGGTGTGGCAGGTTTGCAGTGGAACAGCAGAGGGGCCCTGGGGCACTGGCCAGCACGCGTCTGGATCCCAGGCCGATGGGCCACTCACCTGTGTCATCCCCCAGGCCCCGTTTTGCGGACTCAGCAGTGCAGCAAGAGTGTCGCTGGAGGTGACATTCCACTTGGCAATCTCGCCGGCACTGTACTGGTGTGCGAGGAAGCCCAGTCCCGGCAACCGATCCTCCGGAAGCCCTTTAGGATAGACCTGAGAAAGTCCAGGCAAACAACAGGATAGTAAGTAAGTAACAGGCTGGCACAAGCCACGTTCGTCACCTTGGAGACAAAAATAAACTCTGCATCCACCTCAAACTGGGTGGCATGTCAACATCCTGCAGGTGCAGACTTGACGCTCAGACTTAAAACTTCTTGAGCCTTGTTTGAATGCAACTGAGCCGTGGCCTGGCAGGCATGGCGCTCGCCCGGGCAAGCTAGGCTGCCCAGGCCTTTCTGGCGACTGCAATAACGAGGATAAGCCTCGGTGGGAGCAAAGGGGCCCTGGAGGCCCTCCTTGCCAGCCAGCTGCGTGCGCCTGCTCTCTGCGCAACACGCGGCGGGCTTCCCTAGGACCACCTTCTTACACCTGCTTCCTATAGGGGAAGAGTAGGGAATAAGGTGGGGAGAAGGAGTGAAACACAGCGGGCGAGGTGGATGTACAGGTTACGATTTAAAAGTGGGATTCGTCTTGTGGCTAAGATGGGGCTCGCAACTGAAAGCACTAAATATTACTGAGTCAGAACGAAAACCTGCCGTGGGGCTTCTGCGTTTGGACTCGGTGCCCCTTCCTGAGTTCAATATTTGTGAGGAAAGCAGCAGCACAGCAAAGTGTCCTGGCTGGCCCCAGCTGTGGAGCTGCGAAAAAGGCTGTTCCTTTTTGAAATCGCTTTAGTCTAATAGCAGCTCACATGGACGCATTTCTCCACTGATTTGTCCTTCCTTGTTTCAAAGGAAACGTTTTATTGAAGTACCCCAAGGAATGGTGGCATCACCAGCCGGCAGTCAAATGAGGCTGTGCCAAGTTCGACTCTGCTCCAGAGTCAGAGTCGTGCATTCGGGACACCCACGCCCCCCCCCCCCGGGCAGAAAATGTACGTCTGGATTGGTCTTGCAGACGCTTCCGTTCAGGTGCCCTCACGCGGGAGCCCAGAGACCCCCCCCCCACGGCCCAGCCCATCACCTCATCCAGCTTCCTTTTAATCACAGCCAGGTAGTCGTTGGGGAGGGGCTGCTCCAGCAGGGCGGGCAGGTTGTCCTTCAAAACCTCGTTGCTCAGGCATGCATCAAACTGCTGGGTGCTGTCGTAGTGGACGATGAAAAGGGGGTCTTCCAGGGTGCCAGCAGTGATGGGATCCGCTTGGCAAGCTGTGGGCAGAGCGCAGGCCGGGGGGGCCGCTCAGAGTGGACTCTGCAAACCGAGCGGCCTGGGAAACCTTCACCGGGCCTTTCGCCCCACTCAGGGCCGGCTCCAGGCTCCTGAGGGCCCCCCAAAGCACCCTCCCGCCTGGTCTACCGCTGTCCCCATGCTCCCCAGACACTCCCTCTCCACCACCTTCTTCCGTGGTGTCTGGGCCAAGGTGGCTTCGCACAGGCTTTGCCATGTGGTGCCTACTCTTAAACAAACCACCCTTCCCCTGATGTAACTCTTCATTTTGCAAAGAAATATGGAATGAATTTTGTGATTTTTCAAGAGTAATAGCACTGGAGAATCCTGTGGTGGTTTGAGTGCTGGTCTGGGACACGGGACCCCCACCATCCAGTCCCTGCTCAGCTGCAAAGCTCCCGGGGTGACTCTGAGCCAGCCACTGCCTGGCTGAGCGAGGTTGCCCAGGGAACATTGGTGCATGCCACCAAGTGGTCTACCAGCAATGCAGTAAACAAGTACATTCTGGGTCGGTTCTGGAAGCCCTCTGGGGACCGGCGCATCTGGGGCAAAATCAGGACCAGTATTCCGGAGCTCTGGCTTGCATCCACATCTGCATGCACCCAGGATGTTTTGGGAACATCCTCCAAGGCAGCCCTGTGTAAGGGGCACTAACAAGCCTGAGTGCAACTTGTGCGTGAATAACAACTTGTTCCAGTCCAGTCACAGCCCGGCTGCTCCTGCGAATGCCTGCTGCCTTCCACAGAGAGTAAGAAGGCTCCGGGTTTGATCTCAGTCCTCCAAGGACAGGACAACCCCATCCAGCGCTGGCTGCACACCTCCACCCTGATCGGCTGTGTCCCCTGCCGACAGCTGCCGCTCCTTCAGCAGATTAAGCTTTCGCTGCTTCACCCCCATCTGTCCTAATTACCTGCAGAACCACATAATCCCCTATGCTTTCTGTGTCTTCTCTGCCTTCACATGTTACAGCCCATTTCCTGGCCCTGCACATCTACCCACAACTTCAGATAATATTTAAAGTGAACTCTAACCCAAAAAAGTCATGCCATAACAAAAAGTTTGCCATCCCCAAAGGTGCCACAAGGTGATGTTTTGCTGCCACAAACTAACACGGAGACCCTTCTGGTAATGGTTACAGACAAGAATGAGAACGCTCTGTCCAAGAAATTGAGCTTCTCTTACTTTCTGGGGCACGTTTAGCCCTGGGAGACAAAGCGTGTTTGGGCCCGATCGATTTTAAGAACAGGGCGATTTTCTCCTTCTGGGAAGCACTTTGGCTGTCGTAGGTGTCGAGCACCTGCTTGAAGAAGATCCTTCTTTCCTCCTGAGGACAGAGACACTCTTTGGAATCAGCACAACACTGGCGAACGCTCTGCCACAAACAGTAGGCTTGGGTGGGGCGCGAGGCACATGCATCAAGGGCCTCTGCTGCGGAACGTACCTGGTTGATGGATGCCCAGGTGCGGCTGTTGATGTAGAAGGCGAGAGGGCCGAGCCCTTTGAGCGCACCCTCCTCCCAGGAGGCCGGAGCCCTGCGGCACAGGGAGAGAGGCAGCGCTTGGCCCGTTAGGTGGTGATAGCACTCTAGAAAGCAGTTCCGCAGAAAGAGAATGCGAGCCACAATGCCACATCCCAGATATCAAGTTATTATGGGATGCACACTATAAGACGTAATGGTGGGGTGCTTCCAAGATAGGGAGCTCCTAGTGACCTTGTGCAATTTCTAGCAGGTTTTCTGCTCTAAAAAAGGCACAGAAGAGGTGAAAGGAAACTCGGGAGGGTGACAGGTTGATGACACCAGTGACTCCAGGCAGGCCTCGGTGGGGATCGTTCCAGAATTTGGGGGCTACCACAGAAAAGGCCCTCTTCCTTGTTGTGACTAGCATAGCCTCCTTTGGAGGTAGCATTCAGGGGAAGGCCTCAGATGCTGAGCTCCATGAGTGGTCTGGATTTTGGACTTTGGTTGGTGTTGTGGTGAGACGGCTGTGAAGAGCGGGAGCTCCCGTTATCACGTCGGTATCTGTTTGACAGTCAGCTGGGGGAGGCTCACCCAAGCCCTGTTGGGGCAGGGATTAGTTGTCTGAGCATCCTTCTGGTTGGTGTGGTGGGGGGCGGGCAGCTCCGCATTTACTGGGAGAAATTTGGGCTTTTCTCAATGGAACAACACAGGGGAGAGATAAGCTCCCTGCAAGCCATAGACGACCAGATAATAGCATAGAATAATAGCTAGAAGTTCATTGGACCTGCTGGGTGAGCATTTCTATTTTTTTCCCCCCAATATTACCCGTGAAAGAGCTGCAGCAGTTACTAATTGGCATAAAGAAGAAAGAAAAGCCCCTTTGATGAAAGGAGGAATTCCCCCTCCCCCCACGGAGTTTTAAGCAGCGATTGATCTGGGGGAGAGGAACTGAGGCTTTTTTATTTTTATTTATGTATTAAAACATTTATAGGCCGCCCCATCGCACCCATCGCATACTTTTTTTGGAAAGTATGAGGCTGGAGAGAAAGACCTCTTTTCTCTAACCTCCCCAAGGGCGAAGAATCAGAATAAACAACTATTATGGAATAAGTGATAGAGGGCAAAGCTTACTTGCTGAACAGCCATTTTTGGATCTTATCTCTTTGTTATCCAGTCCTTCTTTAAAACAATTCTTATGCCAGGAAAAATAAACTTCCGTGCTGTCATTTAAAGACAAAATAGCCCTTTGCTGCCATCCTGTGGCTAGCAAGTTTATAGCACGATTTATAGCAAGTTTCTTTCTTTTTTATTCTCTCTTTCTCTGTTGCCTCGTAATTTTTGGCAAAAAAGTATCATCATGAAAAAGCACATTCTTCCTCCTCTTCGGCACCTACATCAGCTGCTCAGAGTCCAACTCATCAGTCTAAAGCGGCAGATGTTGAAAAATATCAAAAAGAGCTACAAATGACTCTTTTGGAGATACACATATCCTTAACAGCTATGCAAGCATCCCAAGAGGCAATGTCAACACAACAGGAAAGCATGTCAATTGAACAAAAAAGCTTCGCAACTGAACAAAGAAAACATCTTGACAAACTGGATAACTCTATTAAGGAGGTATCAACCCAATTGGTGGACATTCAACTTAAAGCTGAACAGAACACACAAAAAATACAACAAGCGCATGAAAAACTTGAAACGGTAGATAAAGTAACGCAATTAATAAAACAAACAAGTCTCTATGGGATTCACTTGCCATATTAGAGATGGAGAAGGCATCTAACTATTTGAGATTTCAGAATATACCTGAAGGAAAGAATGAGGACCTGCGAGATTTAATGACAAACATGCTGGCAGAGTCGTTAGAGTTAGAAAACGAAGAGATGGGAGCAGGGAGTGACCTTGTTTACAGAGTTAATTCAACTTATGCCAGAAAAAACAAACTTCCGAGGGAAGTCCATGTCAAATTTGCTCAAAGGTCTATAAGAGACAATGTCTTGAGGGCCATACGTGATAAACCTTTAAAGGCGGATGATCACCATGAGGTGACTGTTCTGAAACAAATACCATGGAAGATTAGAGAAGGACGAAAGAAATACTTATTCCTTACTACAAAGCTGACTAAGAAAGAGATCATGTTTAGATGGCTAATGCCAGAAGAAATATTTTTCACCTGGAACTCTACAAGATACAAACTGGACTTGATCTTTAAGGCACAAGAGTTTTATGAAAAATTAAGAAGTATGCTTGAAGAGGAAGAACTGGGTGCCTTAAAAGAGGGAGGGAAAGGTGCCGAACCAATGGAACTAACAACTTATCACTCTGAGGAAGGAGAAATAGTGAATACTGACTCACAACAAGAAGTACAGACACTGGAATCAAAAGAAAAAAGGTAGAAGTGTAAAGGCGAAGAATAAGTAGATAAATATATACTCTTTAAACATGTCCTTTAAAAGGGAAGGAAAAATTGAATTGCTCTCTTTAAATGTAAATGGACTAAATGGACCCTCTAAGAGGAGAAGGATTCTCTCTCAACTTCAAAAATGAAAATTAGAAATATTTTCCCTACAAGAAACACATATTAAGAAAAAACATGCTAAACTTTTGGAATGGTCAGAGCTTGGAAAGTTGTTTATATCTTCTGCTTCTCAAAAGAAGAGAGGTCTAGCATTATACATTAAGGAAAAGCTAGACCCTAAATATATACTAGCTGATGAGGACGGTAGGATTCTGATGGTTGAAATCACAATGAAACTTAAAAAGGTGCTTTTAGTGGCGATATATGCCCCAAATGACCATCAGGAAATGTTTTACCAAAAATTACATGCTTTACTCCTACAAGTGGGCTACCAGACTGTGTGTGTAATGGGAGATTTCAATACAATTGTGGATAAGAAAATGGACCATAAGAGTGAGATTAAGGGGGAAAAGGGCAAAGTCTACTCCCAAAGTCATCTTCTAATATGATTGAAGAACTCAGATTTATAGATGCTTGGAGGCATAAAAATCTAACCTCTGCTAAATATTCTTTTTACTCAAATAGACATAGGTCTAGAATTGATATGGTTTCGATAACCCCAGACTTAGTACCAGACTTGGAAGAAGCTGAAATAGAAGCAAATGTCTGGGCAGATCACAACCCTGTAGCTACATCACTGAAAGGAACAGCAACGACGCCCAGATGGAGCTTAAATAAAGCCTTATTGAAGGATAAAAAATTCATAGACAAGATAAATAAGGAAATGCAAGTATCCTTTCAAATAAATAAAACTGAAGAAACCTCTTTACAAAATGTCTGGGATACAGCTAAAGCCTATGTCAGGGGATTGATAATAACATATTCAGCAAAAAGAAAAAGAAAAAGCAAGAATGAGCAAAAATAGTAAGGTAAAGGTAAAGATTTCCCCTTGACGTTACATCCAGTCATGCCTGACTCCAGGGGCGGTGCTCATCTCCGTTTCCTGGCCGAGGGAGCCAGCGTTTGTCTGCAGACAGTCTCCGTGGTCGTGTGGCCGGCATGGCTAAACACCGAAGTGCACGGAACGCTGTTACCTGCCCACCGAAGTGGGACCTTTTTATCTACTTGCGTTTGCATGCTTTCGAACAGCAAGGTTGGCAGGAGCTGGGACGGTGCAGTGGGAACTCACCCTGTTGTGCAGATTTGAACCGGCGACCTTTCGATCTACCAGCCCAGCAGCCCAGCAGTTTAAACCACTGCGCCACCTGCAGTCCCTTAAAATAGTAAAGGAATTGACAAAATGGGAACAAGAACTACAGGAAAATCCATCCAAAAAAACCCCTTAAGGTCCAAATGAATATTCTAAAGCATAAACTGAATCTCTTGGACACAAATGGCTAAGCAAATGAAATTGGGCAAACAGAATTTCTTTGAAAATGCTAATAAACCAGGGAGATGGTTAGCCTATAAAGTAAAGAAAGAGAGAGGGAAGAGACTGATTTCTAAATCGAAGCATGGAGAAGGACGACTACAAGTTCAAAGTATACATATTAGAAAATAGCGGAAGATTTTTTTGCAAAGCTATATCAGAAGATGAGCTTTCAACTGAGAAAGTAAAAGAACACATCCAAAAGGGAGATTTACCAAAACTACTGGAGAAATACCAAAAAGTATTGAATCAAGAAGTAACAACTATGGAAGTAATAGAGGCAATTAAGCGGCAAAAGAACAATAAAACTTCTGGCCCTGATGGGCTCCCAGCAGAGTTCTATAAATTCTTTGAAGGAGTCTTTGCTACGCTTCTTAAAGATATATGTAATGCAGCACTGTTAAATGCTAAAATACCAAATACTTTGTTGTTGTTGTTGTTGTTGTTGTTGTTAGTCGCTAAGTCGAGTCCGACCCATCGCGACCCCATGGACAACATTCCTCCAGGCCCTCCTGTCCTCCACCATCCCCCGGAGTCCACTCACGCTCACACCAACCACCTCAGTGACTCCATCCAGCCACCTCATCCTCTGCCGTCCCCTTCTTCTTTTGCCATCTATTGTTCCCAGCATTAGACTCTTCTCTAGGGAGTCCTTCCTTCTCATTAGGTGGCCAAAGTATTTGAGTTTCATCTTCACTATCTGGCCTTCTAAAGAGCAGTCAGGGTTGATCTCCTCTAGGACTGACCGGTTTGATCGCCTTGCAGTCCAAGGGACTCGCAGGAGTCTTCTCCAGCACCACAACTCAAAGGCCTCAATCCTTTTGCGCTCAGCCTTCCTTATTGTCCAGCTTTCACAGCCATACATTGCAACTGGGAAAACCATAGCCTTGACTATACGCACTTTTGTTGGCAGGGTGATGTCTCTGCTTTTTAGTATGCTATCTAGATTTGCCATAGCTTTCCTCCCCAGAAGCAAGCGTCTTTTAATTTCTTGGCTGCAGTCCCCATCTGCGGTGATCTTGGAGCCCAGGAAAATAAAATCTGTCACTACCTCCATTTCTTCCCCATCTATTTGCCAGGAAGTGAGAGGACCAGATGCCATGATCTTAGTTTTCTTAATGTTGAGTTTCAAGCCAACTTTTGCGCTCTCCCCTTTCACCCGCATCAAGAGGATCTTTAGTTCCTCTTCACTTTCTGCCATGAGAGTGGTATCATCTGCATATCTGAGGTTGTTGATATTTCTCCCAGCAATCTTGATTCCAACTGGTAATTCATCTAGCCCTGCCTTTCTCATGATGTGCTCTGCATATAAGTTAAATAGGCAGGGTGACAGTATACAGCCTTGCCGAACTCCTTTCTCAATTTTGAACCAATCAGTGGTTCCGTGTCCGGTTCTCACTGTTGCTTCTTGACCTGCATATAGGTTTCTCAAGAGACAAATAAGATGGTCTGGTACTCCCATCTCTTTAAGAACTTGCCACAATTTGTTGTGATCCACACAATCAAAGGCTTTAGCGTAGTCAATGAAGCAGAAGTAGATCTTTTTCTGGAACTCCCTGGCTTTCTCCATGATCCAGCGTATGTTGGCAATTTGATCTCTAGTTCCTCTCCCTCTTCGAAATCCTGCCTGTACTTCTGGTAGTTCTCGGTCCACATACTGCTGGAGCCTAGCTTGTAGGATTTTGAGCATCACTTTGCTAGCATGTGAAATGAGTGCAATGGTGCGGTAGTTTGAACATTCTTTGGCATTGCCCTTCTTGGGGATCGGAATGTAAACTGACCTTTTCCAATCCTGTGGCCACTGTTGAGTTTTCCAAATTTGCTGGCATATTGAGTGTAGCACTTTAACTGCATCATCTTTCAGGATTTTGAATAGCTCAGCTGGAATGCTGTCACCTCCACTAGCTTTGTTGTTGCTCAGACTTCCTAAGGCCCATTTCACTTCACATTCCAGGATGTCTGGCTCGAGGTCAGTGACCACCCCATCGTAGTTATCAGGGATGTTAAGCTCTTTCTTGTATAGTTCTTCTGTGTAATCTTGCCACCTCTTCTTAATCTCTTCTGCCTCTGTTAGGTCCCTGCCATTTTGGTCCTTTATTATGCCCATTTTCGCATGAAATGTTCCCTTCATATCTCTAATTTTCTTGAAGAGATCTCTGGTCCTCCCTATTCTATTGTTTTCTTCTATTTCTTTGCACTGTTCATTTAGGAAGGCATTCTTATCTCTTCTAGCTGTTCTCTGGAATTCTGCATTCAATTGTTTGTATCTTTCTCTTTCTCCCTTGCCTTTCGCTTCCCCTTCTTTCCTCAGCTATTTGTAAAGCTTCCTCAGACAGCCATTTTGCTTTCTTGCATTTCTTTTTCTTTGGGATGGTTTTAGTTGCTGCCTCTTGTACAATGTTGCGAACCTCCGTCCATAGTTCTTCAGGCACTCTGTCTATCAGATCTAATTCCTTAAATCTATTTGTCACCTCTACTGTATATTCATCAGGGATATGATTTAGGTCATACCTGAGTGGCCTAGTGCTTTTCCCTACTTTCTTCAACTTAAGCCTAAATTTTGCCACCAGAAGCTCATGATCTGAGCCACAGTCAGCTCCTGGTCTAGTTTTTACTGACTGTATAGAACTCCATCTTTGGCTGCAGAGCACATAGTCAATCTGATTTCTGTGTTGACCGTCTGGTGATGTCCATGTGTAGAGACGTCTCTTGGGTTGTTGGAAAAGAGTGTTTGTTATGACCATCGTATTCTCTTGACAAAATTCTACCAGCCTATGCCCTGCTTCATTTTGTATTCCAAGGCCAAACTTGCCTGTTATTCCAGTTATCTTTTGGTTTCCTACTTTAGCATTCCAATCCCCCATGATGATAAGGACATCATTTTTTGGAGTTAATTCTAGCAGGTGTTGTAGGCCTTCATAGAACTGGTCAACTTCAGCCTCTTCAGCACCAGTGGTTGGGGCATAGACTTGGACTATTGTGATGTTGAATGGTTTGCCTTGGATTCGAACTGAGATCATTCTGTCATTTTGGAGATTGTATCCCAGTACTGCTTTTCCTACTCTTTTATTGACTATGAAGGCTACTCCATTTCTTCTGAGGGATTCTTGCCCGCAGTAGTATACCTGATGGTCATCTGAACTAAATTCACCCATGCCTGTCCATTTTAGTTCACTGATTCCTAAGATGTCGATGTTCAGTCTTGTCATCTCTTGTTTGACCACATCCAGCTTGACTTGATTCATGGATCTTACATTCCAGGTTCCTATGGAGTAAAGATCTTTGCAGCATCGGACTTTCCTTTCACCTCCAGATACATCGGCAACTGAGTGTCCTTTCAGCTTTGACCCAGTCGCTTCATTCTTTCTGGCGCTACTAGTACTAGCCCTCCGCTCTTCCCCAGTAGCATATTGGACACCTTCCGACCTGAGGGGCTCATCTTCCGGTGTCATATCGTTTTGCCTTTTGGTACTGTCCATGGGGTTTTCATGGCAAAGATACTGGAGTGGGTTGCCATTTCCTTATCCAGTGGATGGGCTCCCAGCAGAGTTCTATAAATTCTTTGAAGGAGTCTTTGCTACGCTTCTTAAAGATATATGTAATGCAGCACTGTTAAATGCTAAAATACCAAATACTTGGACAGAGGCAAATATCACATTAATACTGAAAGAAGATACGGACTTGATGCAGATTCAAAATTATAGACCTATATCATTACTAAATGTGGATTATAAAATTTTTGCCTCCATAATGGCAGAAAGATTAAAGAAGTATCTAATAGACTTTATTCACTCAGACCAAAATGGTTTTTTGCCTTAAAGACAAATGTGGAATAACTTGAGAACTATCTTGGATATCCTAGAGTATTATGAGATACATACGGAAAAACCAATGGCTTTATTATTCATGGATGCACAGAAGGCCTTTGATAATGTCAATTGGCAACTTATGAAGCAACAGATGGCTCAAATGGAGTTTGGTGAAAAGTTTATTAATGCAATATCAAGCATTTATCAAAAGCAGCCGGCTAGGATTATAATTAATGGAGAATTTACAAAGATTATAGAGATACAAAAGGGTACAAGACAAGGATGCCCATTATTACCTCTGTTGTTTATACTGATTTTAGAAGTGCTGAATAGAAATATCAGGGATGATGCGGACATTAAAGGTACCAGAATCAGAGATGAAAGCTACGGATTGCAAGCATTTGCAGATGACCTGGTTTTCCTAACAGAGGAACCCTTTGCAACAATGCCAAAACTCCTACAAAGGATTGAAGAATATGGCGAGGTTACTGGGATGAAAATAAATAGAGAAAAGACGAAACTGTTAGTAAGAAACTTTACACAAGACCAGAGAAAAACCCTGCAGGAACAAGTAGATTTGCAGTTTGTTAAAAAGGTTAAGTATCTGGGAATTTATCTTACAGCTAAGTGTACTACTCTGAAAGAAGACAATTATGATAAACTATTGAAGGACATTAAGAGTGATCTGGAAAAATGGGCTAATTTGCAATTATCCTTGCTGGGAAGAATAGCACTAGTTAAAATGACTATATTACCAAAGCTTTTGTTTTTATTTCAAATGATTCCCATAAAAATTGATAGAAAAATTTTTATGGAGATTTATATGGAGAAAGAAGAAACCAAGAATTAAATTAAAAATACTTCAGGAGGCTAAAGAGAACAGGGGTTTTGATCTTCCTGATTGGATGTTGTATTATCAAGCTTCTGTTTTAACATGGCTAAAAGAATGGATAACTTTAAGAAATAAGAGAATTTTGTATCTTGAAGGGCATGATTTGCAAATGGGCTGGCACGCTTATATGTGGTATGAGAAGGCTAAGTCACATGGTTCTTTTTTAAGTCATTATATTAGAAAATCATTAATGTCGGTGTGGGAAAAGTTAAAGAGATAACTGTATAATAAATTACCAAGATGGCTTTCACCCATGGAAGCTTTTGTGTATCCAAATGCATTGAATTTTGAAGGGATTATAAGATATGATGACATTTTGGTTAAGGATGGAGGATTGCAATTGCATCAAGAAACACAAGAACAGGGATCTAATATCTCTTGGTTGCATAAGGTGCAGATACAATCGAGATATGCTAAAGATTGTAAAGTGTGGGGTTTTTATAAGAATTTAACAGCATTTGATCAAGCGATGCTTAAATCAGATGAGAAAACGGTTAAAAGATTTTATGATTTTTTATTTGATAGGAAAATGGAAGACGAACAGGTTAAGGAAACTATGATAACGTGGGCACAAAATTTTGGATATAATATTGAATTAGAAAAGTGGCAAAAACTATGGGAGAGAAAATATTAAGGTAACATTAGCAACTTCATATAAAGAAAACTTGTATAAAATGTTTTATAGATGGTATCTGTCGCCAAATAGACTAGCTAAGATATTTCCAAATATGTCAAATGGATGTTGGAAATGCAAACATAAATTGGGTACTTTTTATCATATGTGGTGGAGTTGCGATAACATGAAAAAGTATTGGATTAAAATATATAAATGGCTTGAGGAAATGTTACAAAAACCTTTAGCTTTTAAACCTGAAGTTTTTTTATTAGGCATTATACCTGAGGACATTTGTGAACAAGAAATGTATTTGATTTTACATGTAATCACTGTGGCGAGGACTGCATTTGCTCAACACTGGAAAAGTGAGGAACTACCCATCGACGACCTGATTCGAAAAAAGATCCTGGACTGTGCAGAAATGGATAGATTGACTTTGTCATTGAAGGAAGATACTGACTTCTATCAAACCTGGTACTCTTTTTATTATTGGCTAGAGAAACAGGACTTTACATAGATTTAAATATGTTTTTAAGTTATCATAAATAGAAAAAGAAGGGTGTGGGGGCTGACCCAGCAGGCGCGATGTTTTTGATGATGGATGTTGTTTTTAGTTTTTTGTTTTGGTTTTTAGGATTATAATTTCAAATAAAACTTATTAAAAAAAAAAAGATTGCAGCTGGAAGTGGCATCCCATTGAGTCCCATGGCCCCCAAGTCACATCTGGAATAGCAGCAAGGCACAACAAGCCCCGGTACACTTGCTCTGGAGCGCCCCCTTCGCCACTGTGCACCCCAGAAGGCCCCCCATTTTGTCTGGACAATGAAAGCAGCCATAGGCAGCTCCGAAGGGCTGCTAGGGCTGAAGATGGTCACGTATTGGGGTGAAGATGTAGCTTTTCTTGCCTGCTGCCCTGCAGTGAAGGTGGCAAAAAGCATAATTTTGCATTTCTGTTATGTCCTTGGATTAACTGCCCAGTTAAGCAGCTCGGAGCGGTTTAATCCACTTTATGGAACACACGGGGGCCGTGCTTGAGCTACAGGCAGACCCAGGGCATGTTTGTGAAGACCCTTAGCAGGCAAAATCATTTGCCTCCATGTTGATATAATATTAACATTATTAATAAAAATAATGTTGATTATCAAAGCATTTTTTTAAAGTATTTTAGGTGTTTAATCGTGACTTTAATACTTTTATGGCAACTACTTAGGGATTTTCTTGATATTAGCCGTACAGGAGAAAGTGTGAGGCACAAGCACATTCCCCTGAGATGTGGCCGCCACTGACCCATACAAACTCTTCCCGCTGCTCAGGAGCACGTTGAGCGCCGTCCTCTGGGGCGCCATCAGATCCGAGCACCGCTTCAGGTTCTCCAGGATCCCGGGGCCCGACTCCCGGATGGTGGCCGCGTCCAGGTCACACACGAAGGCCCCGAGGCTTCGGAGCTGTTCTTTGCTGAGTGAGGCATTGGCCACTCCCTGGCAAAACAGGTGGTGAGCTTAACGCTGGGGCCACAGCCGCTCGGCTTGGCTTGCGGCAGCTGCCCTTCCCCAGCCCAACCTCCTAACGGGCACCCGCTCACTCCGCTTGAAGGAAAATGGGGGTCTCACCAGCAGTTACCAGTGTTTTGCCCGAATGAGTTTCTCCTGCTCTCCAGCCTCCGTGCAGGGATCACGGCCGGTTCGGGGAAACCTGGGCAAACCCGGATCACTGAGGAGCTCGCCAGTGCGCAGGCTGTGATCCCACGCACGCCTCCCTCAGGGAAAGGCTCACTGGAATCTATTTCAGGGCAAACTCCCAGAACTGGGCTGTGAGGGGGGCTTCTGGCTGGCTGGCATCAAGCCTGGGCACTGCTCAGCTGCGCGGCTCTGGTGCCGTCCCGTTTTATGCTCCTGGCCTGCCCTGCTGAGCGGTGCCTGGTGTCTGACTTGAGCCATCCTTCTGTCATCCCAAAATGCCCCAGGTGTCACTCTCGGGAATTGTGGGCAATGGGAAGAGCGGCTCAAGTGGCAGTTCCATGTGGCTTAATCCAGCTGGTTACGTACGAAATTTAGCCCCATTTCCCCTGAAGGCTCTTTTTTCAAGGAGGCAGCTGAAGAACATCAGCTGAGCACTAAGCAGAACCCGCAGCTGCACCTCGCTGCTTGTCTCACACTGGAGGGGTTTACCCAGGCGGCAAAAGCAAACTTTCTCACCAGAGCAAAATGAGTAAGCAAGCAAAACGAGGGTGCCTTCCTATCTAACTCATAAGTACACGCGAAAGTCACGCCAGATCAGACGCAGACTCCTAGTCCAGCATTCTGCTCAGGCCCCTCCCACCCATGTTCCCCAGCCACAGGCACCCTAACCCATGCCATGTCCAATTCCGCAACCCCGTCGGGCTGGCTTCACAGCCAAGCAATCCCAGCACGCTGGCAACCGTTGCCTTGACCTCAGTCGCCCCTGGAGCGGCCTGGCCTGGTGGGTTCCAATGGGCCCAAATTCTGACCTTAGCTGTCCCCTTTCGCCTGTCAGGGACCCTGCTTCCACTGAAAGGTAGGTGGCACCCAAATTCCACCTTCTCCCTTTCCCCATTTCCTACTCAGCCTAAGCATCTCAGAATCCTGGTTTGGTGGGAATTGCTCCAGGCTGCACCTCAAATCGGAATTGTGCAGCCATCACCTGGCATTCTCCTGTGTGGCTTTGAAAGGGAAACTCTGCTTTCATGCCACAAGCTACAGGAGATTCCAGCAACAACAACAACATCCTATTCCACCTCTCTCAGTCTCCACGTGTGTTTTGCACTCCAAATGTGCTCACGGAACATAAACAGATTTGGATTTGCACTCACAAAGCAGCCCAGGGCATTGTGCACGAGGCTGGCCCTCTGGGTGGATCTGTTGGCCAACAGGGTGAGGTTCCCTTGGGAAGCCAGAGAGTAAAATGCCCCACAGCTCTGGCGGTCTACTCGGTGCAGCCTGGAAGAGATGGTGATCTTCATTACTTGAGGGACAGGGAAAAGGGCAGTCGCCTGCTTCTGCAGACTCCCCCGCAAGTATCCAGGGGCTGAGTAATTAGTGTGCAGTTCCAACATAGCCTTCTCCAGCCCAGTGCCAGCTGGGAATTGCAGATGTTGGACTTGAGCACATCTGGAGAGGACCAGCTTGAGAAAGTTGGTTTTAACATGATGGCTAAAAGATTGTTTTCCCCTCTGGCACATCTCAAGGGTTGTTTTTGGGGGGTGGAAAAAGTGTTTGCGTGTGAATTCCCAGAGCTTTGGAACTGGCACAGTGGACTAGTGGTGGGTCTGGGAAAACAAGGAGTGGTTCTGAAGAGCGGTGGGAAGCGACGCTTGAGCAACCCCAGCCTGCGTTTCCTTGGAGAAGATGCTCCTTGGGAGCTACTCACGCAAAGAAGAGCAGCAGATCTGGTGGGTAGCTGGTGAGGTTCGCTGTCAGGTTGCTTCGGGTGAGAAGCCTTGCCATGCAGGAGAGCTAACGGGAGAAGAAACCGGTGCTGCTCAGTCTTTGAAGGCTGGAATGAAGGCTGGGCCGCATGAGCCCGCCTGCTGCCTGGCATACGCACCATCACGCCACGGCTTGGGTGTGTGTGAACGGGTTCATGCAGCTTCCACAGACTTGCCTGGAGTGCACCGCTGCCATGTGCTGTCGAGTCCAGCCTGACTCACGGCAACCCTGCGAACGCGAACCCTCCGGCACGTCCCACCCACGGCGGCCCTGCTCAGCTGCCCTGATCCCAGACCCCAGCTCCCTTGATGAATCTGCCCACCTCCTGGGCAGCCTCCTCTCCTGCTCCCTCCGGCCTTCCCTAGCATGAGGGTCTTCTCCAGCCTCCTCATGGGGCTGCCACTCTGGGGAGCCAGACAGCCGGCAGCCTGAGCCCTTGCGCCGCCTCCGGAGCTGACCGCCTGGGGCACGAGCCACCCTCTCTAGCCCAGAGGGGGAGGCAGCCATGCACCCCCGCTTGGCAAAACTGTTTGAAGGACTATGGCCCGCTAATATATCTGAAGCACTTTGGACAGTCAGGAGTACAACATAATCGCCCGGTATTAAAATGTCATGCCACACATTAAAGGATGCAAAGCTAAATGTCACATTCCTGCTAAAATGTGCCTGCAAGGTGGCACAAACACTTGCTCACAGCGGGGCATCACGGTTTGGCTCCGGCTGGGGAGGCTGTCGGGGAGGCTGGGGCCGAGACGAAAGCGAGTTGCGCTGAGCCACTGAGTTGCACCCAGGGGAGCTGCCGACTCTGCCATGCCGACACGGAGGTCAAAAGCACCTGCACATGGCTGGGGGGAGGAGCACGAGCCAGAGGGACCCCCACACCATGCCTTCCAAGCGAGCCCCCGGGCAAGGCACCCATGCTCTGGAGCCTGAAATGGCTTTGCAGCCTGGGCTGGGCAGAAGACGGTCTCCAGGGGATTTGGACTGCAGCTCACAGCACTCCTGGCCACTGGCCGTGCTAGCAAAGCCTTCTGGCATTAAGTCCCAAACCTTTGGAGACCTCCCTGCTGCCAGTCTCTGCCGCAGAAGGGAGCAGGGCAGCCTCTTTCCTCCTTGACAGAACAAGTAGCGTCCGCTGAAATGCCTTCTCAGAGGAACGCAGCCCAGCCCCCTTTTGGCTCCTGCCAGTGCCTTCCTGCAAGGAGGGTGTGCATGGGGGCGGGGGGAACGATCAGCCCTCAGCCCAGCTCCCGACGTCGCTCACCCAGGCAAGGCCCTTACCTGTCCGTCATTCAGACTGGCATTCTTACTTTTCACTGCTTGGACCAGAGAGGACAACGGCCCGGGTGTCAGCTTGCTGGCTGCGTCGCACTGGAAGCCTTGCAGGATGAATTTAGAAAGCCTGGAATTTGGAAAGCCCAGAAGCCGCAGGAGTGAGTTTGACTTGCAGGACTGGCGAGATTATTACATCAGAATCGTTTGAGCCAGGGAAGCTTTTTTGCTTCACTTTACAAAATGGGCTGATTCGGTAACCGGGGGTATGTGCAAGTCACTCCCAGCTGGGCCCTCCAGTAGTGAGCCCGGCTACTTGACCAAATTAAGCCACTGAATCCTACAATTCATGTATAGAATTTTCTGCCAAAATTCACTGTGTTGGCATTTCATCCTATTAAACACTGAGGAAACAACAGTGCAAAAACTCTGCTTTGAGGCCACTGCCGGATTCTCACAAGGCCTGTGCAGAGCAGGGCATGCAGGCCCCGCGGACTGATTTCCCCACTCTTGCTTGCACTTGTTACAGTTCAGGCCTGCAAAGGCTCCAGAATGACCAAGAAATGCTAGCTAAAAAGTAGGCAAACTTTTCAAGGGGCCCTGGTCACACCTGAGAATTCGAAAAACTGTCGTAGGTGCCAGCACAAAATGGCTGATCCAGCATAGTTACAAAACAAGCAGCCAGTCTGGAAAATGGTGCCCCATGGATCTACACCCAGGAGTCTGAATGGTCAGGGGTGGGGTTTGAGCCTTAAATACAAAAAAACTCCTTTGGAGCTGTTTAAATCCCCCCTGGTCTTGTCTCCCTTCTGTGTTCTCTTGCTGGTGACTGGTTGTGCTTGAGGTTGGCGATTTTTAATAAAATTGCATTCATATGTAATTTAATTCTGTAACTTTAACCATATGATGCAGCCTCTGCTTAGATTCTGGCTGTTCTGCACTGACACTCTTCCTGTACACCTTCAGCTCCTTACCCCCAAACTGCTAACTAGGTGGTCCATACATGCCCCCAACTCACTCAGTGTAATTGCTGGTCCAGGACAGCACGTCTGCGAAAAGGACAGCCGCCTGGGAAACAGAGAAGAGGCCATACAGACACAGACGCAGAGCAAGCGCAGGAACAAGGAGGCCTGAGCAGAGCAGTTCCGGCTCAAGGGTTAATCCATCCTTTCCCAGGAGAACAAACAGAGTTGGTCAGCAAAGCCAAGCAGTACCTGCTGGGGGGACCATTGTTTCTCACTGAGCTTGCGCATATCTGGAACTTCGCTCCCAAAGACCAGGAGAGAGTTTGGGACTTGGTCTGCCAATTCATCTGGGACGTTGTTCAGGATGTCGCTGGGTGAGGATGAGTTTGAGAGGATCTGCAGGAAGGAGGAAAGGTGCACAGGGCCAAGTCAGGGCTCACCAGAGTTATTCCTCTAACAAGAAGCGTTATCGTCCACCCCTGTAAAAACGAAGGCCTCCCCATGCGAACCTCCAGCTTCTCCAGGCTCCTAAAAGTGAGCAATTTGGAAAAATCAGCTTGCACTTAAAGCAGAGACAGAGCGTGGCCTTCAGCCCTCACAGCTCTTTAAAAAGAGGGGTGACGCTTGGTGAATCTTGGCAGGAGGGTTGGGGGTGGGCAGAGCTGAGGTTCCAGCTATTGCAGCTACAGGGTGCAAGTACAGCGTCTTTCTCTGCCCCATCGATGCGGAAGCAGAAATGGCAATGTTCACATATTTCGATGTGAGCCGGCTGCATCGCGCCTTCAGGTGGCTGCACTGCAGTTCTGCGCTGATTTTTCAGGACACAGTGGGAGCGGTCCTAAAGGTAACGAGGCCAGGCAGGGCCACGCAGCTGCCTCACCACCACCACCACCAGCGTGCCTACAGAGCACACTCAAGTGAACGCAGCAAGGATACCACATCACACCCCACTGTGGCTACGAAGTTCTAAAGGCAGCGCATGACCTTTGCTGAGCTAAACGTGCCCACACGCACACCGCAGAGCCAGCGAGCCAAGCCTTCCCCTCTCCGCGGTGCCGACTGCTCTGGGATGCCTTCCAGCTGCCTGCTTGCTTCCCCCTGCGGGGCCGTCCCTGGCAGTCCTGGCCCCCCATGTGCAAAGCCGAGCCGCTTTCAAAGCACCTGCCGCAGCCCTAAGCCCAGAGCCCTTACCCTCCTGACGAAGGCTTTCTTTAGATGCTCCGGACCGCGGCCCAGAGCGCGCAGGAAGCTCACATTCTTCGCCAGCTCCACGGCCGATTCTGCAGAGAGGGCCTCAAAGCTGTCGCTGGGCAAACCTTGTGCCAGGGTGCCGAGCCTGGAAAACTGCTCAGCCGCATCCAGCTGCATCGAGAGCAAGAAGGCAGAAGATCAAGCCAGGGGGAAGCACCATAGCCCCCAGCGTCAGCGCCAGAAGATGGGGCTCCCATACGCCGCCAGTGCACCCACGACCGGCACTATCACCCTTCCTGCACTGTTGCTCTCCAGCGCGACCTGCACTACAGCCCAGACGGAGGCGGGGAGGGCAGGCGGGGCTGCTCAGCCCCCTCCTGGCGCTCCTCCTTGCTCACCTGGGCTTTTTAATGCGAACGTGCCATTCTTGTGAGCTGCCCAGAGAGCTCTAGGGCTATGGGGCAGCGTGCAAATGTAAGTGTGCAAATGGTCAAACGAACACACTTCCGCAACCCAGGGCAAACCAAAATTCGATGTGCCCCTAACCCACCCCACCTGGCAGAACATGAAGCCATGGCGGCCGCACACTGGCTTAAAATCTATTTACCAAGTTTATATAATCCAACAAGATTCTGGAGTGGTGAATAATAAGAACAGACTTGAACAGCAACATGAACAGTTCCAAAAGCAGACTGTCAATGGAACTGGGTCGGCCGTTCAGGGAGGCTTGCGTCAGTGTCAATGTCATCAGGAAGCGCTGCAAGGAGGACTCTGGTGCCCGCCATCAACAGGGGCTTGGGAGCTCCCCAGAGAGGGCTCCGCTCAGCACAGTCCATGCCAATCCCCTGGAGCGCCTCCACGGGTGGCCTCCGTGACTGGGCAGGGAGGGAAGGGGGGCGATCTCTCAGATATTCGGCTCTCGAGTGACTCACATGTCAGCCACAGAACCCCAAACCTGCCCTGGCACGGTGTCCAGGCAGCAGCTAGTGCAGTTCTCCAAGGAAGGGAGTCGGATGCTGGGAGGGGAACTCCCAAGCACAGCCCAGCTGTTCTGAAATAGAGCCTCCATGTCCAGTGGCAGTGTACCGGAAAGACCCCTGAGGGGCAGCTCTTTCCAAAGGGAGCATTAACGATTTACCTTGAAGCTGCTGCGGAGGACCTTGTTGACCAGCATCTGTGCCTGGGCTCTCTTCCAGCCCTTCACCTGCCCAAGAGAGCCCAAGACCTTGGGGTCCAGCAGTTCTCGGGCTGTCAGATTTGAAATCTGGCCTGCGGTGAGACCCATTGCTTGCTGCCCCAAGGCCACGAGAGTCTGTCTGTCGAAAGCCTTCACTTGGGCTACAAGCATTGTGGCAAGCTGGAAAAGCAAGGAAGAGGCACCAGGTGAGGGGTCCAAATGCTGGGGAAAAGAAGCATTTTGGGAGGAACACTCTGGGGAAGCCAACTCTGGATTTTTCAGCACAACGGCTGCAAAAGAAATCAGAGTTGAAATGCTTGTGAGCCACTCTGCTCTTTCTTGGATTTAGCTTTCCCATCCGTTAAAAGTGGAAGCCAGGCAACCCTTCGGCGTCAGTGGACGCACCCCACAAAGCGTACCCCCTTTGACTCAGGACAGAATTGCGGGGTGCCTTGGTGGTCCCTCTGGGGGCAGCGGTGGATTCTTCCACAACATGGCTGCCACAGGCCATGTCCCGCTGATCGAAGGGGCTGCCCTGGAGGGCACAGCCAGTGACTGAGCGCTCGCTTCCCAGAGGACCAGGAGGTCCAGCTAAGCAGAGCACAGCTTGCCCAGCTTGCCCAGCACGAGGCAGCGGTGGGAGCGGTGCTCTGGGTCTCAAGGTAGGCAGCAGTGGAGGCTGCGCTTCCTTTCATAGCATCACAGTTTGATTTCTAATATAATCTGAAGAACCAAGAGATGTTGGAGGCACCAGAATCAGATGCTTCCTGTCACAGAAATGGCTGTACTCGCCATCACTTGAGTTCACTGTCTGATAGCACATGGCGAGGCACATTTCCTCTGCACCCAGCATGCACAGTGGGCATTCCCCCCGAGGGAGCTTAGGACTGCGGACTGACGGAGCAGCACTCGCCAAGTGCGATGGCGGCGTCCAGGCGGGCTCACCTGGCGGTCTGAGGCAGACGGCACGGAAGAGCCGCAGTGGAGGTTGACCCGAGCGATGAAGCTCAGCGCCTCGCCAGAGCTGAGGCTGGAGATGCGGGAAGAACGCTGAGCGAAGCAGACGAGCTGGTCGGGAAGGCTTGGCGGGAAGCAAGTGAGGCGTTAGTCCAGCAGCGCCTTCTTCACATATCCTTTTATTATAAAATGTTCGCCCTGAGCAGGTGTGTGGTGGGCACTGCTTTGTGCTGGGTGTCATGTTTTGGTTAAACAGTCTCGATCCCAGGTAGGCATATGAGGGACGAGAGGCTCAGAGGTGTCATTCTCTGCAAGCTTCACTTCAAAGCTCAGCTCAGCTCACTCCCATTTTATTTTATTCTTCGACTTGCTCAGAGAGCAAACATGCACAGTTGGAATGGGCAAATGCACACTGAAGTGCAAGAACTTTTTTGCATTGCACAACTTTTTCTAGGTGGACAGTTTCAAAACTGGGTATTTTTCAAATGCAATTAGAAAGTTCGGGATGTGGAGATATCTTTGGAAGAGATATGGTCCCACTAGCATTCCAGTTTGTGAATGGGGCATGTGCCAACAGTTTACAAGCTGAAACAAAGTCCTCATGCATCTGTAATGAACATTCACTAGACTGTGTGTTCAGCTGCTTCACGTATGTGAGCAGGACCAACCATCCAAGAGCCCCCTGGCTGCGGGGTTGCCAGCTGCTTGAATTATCCACACAGGGCATCTCAAATAGATTTGAAATTTTGTCTCAGTTAATTTTGTGACCACCCAGGTGGCTTCAGCTTTTGGGTGGTGCACATACATACATGAAATTCTATTCCTGCTCTCGCCAGCATTGGTTAGGAAACAGCATGCTATTAATTCTGTGCTTTATACCTACAATACATTTATCCATACCTTTTCCACCTCTTCTCTAAATGTTCGCAGGTATTGGGGATCACTTTCAATCCCCTTCGTCAATAAGGGCATTTCACACACGCACCCCTGACTCACCTGTCAAGACTGAAATCTGAATCAAAAGCAAACAGTGCATTGGCGAACATCTCCGCCAGCCCCTTATGAATCTTGTTTTGGTTGATAAGTTCCAGGTTGTCTGGGTTGAAAGCCATCTCCTGAAACTGAGAAAAGGCACGGCTACTCTGTCGCTGTTTCCAGGATTTCAGCATATTGCAAAGGGATGAGGAATTTAACCTGACTGGTTGCTTCCCTGTGCACAGGACATCAGCCTCCCCAACCAGATGCCATCTAGGTGTGCTAGAAGGCACGCTCCCATCGCCACTGCCTGCAGCATGGAGGGCCCAGTGCTGGAGGGGCACCGGGATCCCGTGGAGCAGTTCCAAGCATAAGCCATGATGCTGCAGCTCCCTGGTTTGCATCTCACCATTGCCACGAACCAGCAAGCCGTGCACTCTCAGCCTGAGCCCTCCCCTGCAGAATGGGCAGGGTGGGGGGACGAGATGGACGAGATGGACAAGGGGCCTGTGGGGTGTTCGGAGCACGCGGGTCCTTCTTCCGCTTCAATGCCTGTTTCCCTGCTCTCACGCCAAGTGGCAGGACAAGTATTTCTTGCGCCATATTGTTACACGGGAGATCGGCTTCCCCCTCAAGCTGGCCCTTGTTTTCCACCCAGGACTGGATGAGGCCTCAGTCTGTGCAGCAGGTTGCGCTGCAAGCAGCCCCAGCGGACATACTTACTACGGTCGCAGTGCCGTTTGTGATGGATCGCATGTCTCTGGCACTGCTGAAGCGGATATAGTTCCCAAGATATGCTGCCAGCCAGCCTGATGGCTCCGGGTCACTGGCGTTGTAGCAGCGGGGCCTGGCTTTAGTTGCTGTGATGCAAACCATGGGAGAGTCATGAAACGGAGCAAGATCCCAAACGTCCCGTACATAACGAACGTGCCGTTTGAAATGGCATCCCCTGCTTTTGGCCTTCGGTCCCCTGGCACCCTGACTTTGGTCCCCTGGCACCCCGTGGGCTTCAAAGCGCTGCCGCTGCTGCCGCGGGAGAGACCACCGCCGCGCCGGACTTTCCACCTCGGCTGGCCCCCCCGCGACATTGCCTGGTGCACGTGGGCGCCCCTGCTCCAGCCGCTGCTGCTCCAGCCGCTGCTGCTCCAGCCGCCGCTTCTGCCGGCGCCGCCCGGAACAGCGTCGGCCTCGGGACTCGTCCCGGGCCGCACTGGCACAGGTGAGAGGCGTGCCGGGCGAGACAGGCGAGCGGCAGGCGGCGGGCGGGGCGAGCGAGGGGAGGAGCCCCGCGGGCTTCAAAGCGCCGCCGACGCCGGGGGCCGGCGACCGAAGGGCGGTGGCTAAAGGGCACCGCCGTTTGGGGGTGCCGTTCGGGAGGCCGTGCGGGGGCTGGGCTGGCCAGGGGCCCCGGCCTACAGCTGTTGGACTTGCGGTGGTTCGGGTTAGTTAATTTGGGGATTTTATTGTAAAGTTTTAAAATTTCATTGGTGCATCTCGGCTGTTTGTTTTGTTCTTTTGTTATGTCTTTGCCTGGGGAGCGCGGGGGCGCCGCCATTGGGGTGGTGATGGGCAGAGGGCGTTACAGCGGTGGGAGATTAACATGTCCGCCTAGAAGAAGGAGGGACAGATGGGTAACAGCTGTCCCTCGTTCTGGTTTTTCTCCGAGCCGGCGGGTTCCTGGTAGCCGTGTCAGTTGCCCCCTGGGCATGTCGGTGCTGTTGTTGAATGCCAGGTCAGTCCACAATAAATCTGTCCTCATCCACGACTTGATCATGGATGAGGGGGCCGACCTGGCTTGTATCACCGAAACCTGGGCGGGAGAGGGGGGGATGTCTCCCTCTCACAACTGTGCCCGCCCGGGTACCTAATTCAGCACTGGGCTGAGACCGGAGCTGGAGTGCCTCCACTTGGTGTTGGGCGACCGAGACAGATTGGGGATTCTGCTGGTGTACCGTGCACCCTTCTGCCCAACAGACTCCCTGCCTGAGCTGACGGAGGTCGTCTCGGACCTGGTGTTGAAGACCCCCAGGATGGTGGTCCTGGGGGACTTCAATCTCCATGCCGAGACGGCTCTTACTGGGGCGGCTCACAACTTCATGGCCTCCATGACGGCCATAGGGCTGTCTCAACATGTCGTTGGCCCAACCCATGAACGTGGACACACTCTGGACTTGGTTTTCTTGACGGGGCAGGAAGAGGGTGATCTGAGGGTGCGGAATTTAAGCTTGTCGCCCTTGTCATGGTCGGATCACTTCCTCATAAGGTTTGAGCTCGAGAGTGGCCTCTCCCTCTGTAAGGGTGTGGACCCGATTTTGTGGGTCCGCCCCTGGAGCAGGATGGATCCTGAAGGATTCCTGAATGCTCTGGGGGATTTTCCGGCTGACAGGGCTGGTGATCCTGTCGACGCCCTGGTTGAATTGTGGAATGAGGAGATGACCAGGGCTATCGACACGATTGCTCCCAAACGTCCTCTTCCGTCTAGCCGAGCCCATTCATCTCCGTGGTATATGACCGACTTACGGGTGATGAAGCAGGCTGGAAGCCGACTAGAGGACAGGTGGAGGAGATCACGACAGGTATCTGACCGAACACACTTGTGTGCGCACTATCGCGCCTATGCTGTGGCGGTGAGGATGGCGAAGAAGAAATTCTACTCCATCTCCATTGCCTCCTCACAATGCTGTCCGGCGGAGCTCTTCCGAGTGGTTCAGGGCCTTGTACATCCTGGCCCAAGGAAAGATCTGGTGCCGCCCTCGGAAGCCCGCTGTGACAAATTTGCCCAGCATTTTCGGGAGAAAATCATTCAGATACGCTGCGAGCTTGACTCCATTAGATTCAGATTCGGCTGTAGAGTTGCTTTCGACGCCGTCTTGTCCTTGTTTAATGGATGAATTTGTTGTTGCGGCCTGATGATGTGGACAAGGTGCTTGGACGAGCACGCCCTACCACTTGCTTGCTAGACCCATGCCCTTCTTGGCTACTAAAGACAGCCAAGGACGGGATTGGACCCTGGATCCGGGAGGTGGTCAACGCCTCTTTAAGAGACGGCCGGGTGCCTGCACTCCTAAAGGAGGCGGTAGTCCGGCCAGTCCTAAAGAAGGCAACCCTGGATCCAGAGGTGGTCGCCAATTATAGACCGGTGGCCAACATCCCGTTTCTGGGCAAGGTACTAGAGCGGGTGGTGGCGGGACAACTCCAAGCACTCTTGGAGGAAACAGATTATCTGGACCCATTTCAGTCCGGTTTCAGACCCGGGTACGGCACTGAATCTGCCTTGGTCGCCCTGTACGATGACCTGTGCAGGGAGAGGGATGGGGGAGTGCGTCCCTGTTGGTTCTCCTGCACCTCTCAGCGGCTTTCGATACCATCGACCATGGTATCCTTCTGGATAGGCTTGTGGGATTGGGGGTCGGAGGCACTGCTTGGCGGTGGTTCTGCTCCTACCTTGATAGCCAATTCCAGAGGGTGGTGCTGGGGGACTATGGCTCTGCGCCATGGCAGTTATGCCATGGGGTACCGCAGGGGTCTATTTTGTCCCCCATGCTATTCAACATCTACATGAAACCACTGGGAGAGGTCATCAGGAGGTCTGGGCTGTGGAGTCATCAGTACCTGATGACACCCAGCTCTACCTCTCATTTCCTACCGATTCAGGTGAGGCAGTGGCTGTGCTGAACCGGTGCCTGGCTGAGGTAATGGGCTGGATGAGGGCCAATAAACTGAAGCTCAAGCCAGACAAGACGGAGGTCCTGTTGGTGGGCAGTTCGAACCTAGGGTTGGGGGACTTGGGCCTTGTCCTGGATGGGGTTGCACTCCCTCTAAAGGATAAGGTCCACAGCTTGGGGGTGCTCCTTGACCCGGAGCTGTTGTTACAGGCCCAGGTGACAGCAGCGGCGAGGAGTGCCTTCCTGCAATTACGACTGATACATCAGCTGCGTCCCTGGCGACAGTGACACACGCGTTGGTAACTTCTCGGCTAGATTTCTGCAACGCCCTCTACGTGGGGCTGCCCTTGAAGACGGTCCGGATACTTCAGTTGGTGCAAAATAGAGCTGCAAGGTTGCTGACGGGGGCTGGGCATTATTCTCATATAACCCCAATCCTCCACTGGCTCCCAGTTGAAGTCCAGGCCAAATTCAAGGTTTTGGTGTTAACTTACAAAGCCCTAAATGGTTTGGGACCCGGATACCTAATGGACTGCTTACACCCTTATGTGTCCTCCCGCCCCCTAAGATCTGCAACAGCGGGCCTCCTCCGGGAACCTCCTGTGAGGGAGGTGAAATGGGTGAGTACCCGGAGGAGGGCCTTTTTGGCGGTGGCGCCCCAATTATGGAATGCGCTCCCTGGAGAGGTTCGCCTGGCGCCGTCATTATATGCTTTTCGGCGCCAGGCGAAGACCTTTTTATTTCAGTCTTATTTTAATTGTTAATGTTGAGTTTATTTGTGTTTATGTGGTTTAGTATTGATTATGTATGTTATTATTTATAGTTATTGGGGTTTATTTATTTGGTAATTTTTGTTGCCGAGATGCACCGGGGGGGGGGGGCGGGATGTATTTTAAATTTTGTACTGTTTTGTATACTTTTTAATTATGTTGTAAGCTGCCCCGAGGCTTTGTTGCGATGGGGCAGTCTATAAATTTTTAAATAAATCAAATCAAATCAAATCAAATAAAAGCCCCTCCTCGCCACTGGCTGAGTGGCGGCCCAGCCCAAAGGCACTCGCCTGTCAGATAAGCTTTGATGGACTCGTAAAGGTCTTCCTCCTTGCCATGGAACATTCCAATGTCTTCGTCCAGCTGCCTCACACTGCAGGTGGGGAAGACAAACACGCCTTGAAGAACCGTAATCTTTTGAGAGAAACAAGCTCCCTCCCGAGGGGAGGGGGTGGGAATGGGACGGCCAGCTCTCGCCGTCCAGGGTGCGACGCTGCACGGCCACGTCCTGGGGAGGGCCTGATTAACTGGCTATGCTTATACACTGGGTCCACACGCCAAAGGCCAAAGTACAACTTTCACTGCAAGAGAGCAGGCACTCTTGCCAGCTCTCCGTGTGTCGATGGCGCTGGAGTTGCCCAGGGGGACAACAGGCTCCCCATCCACCAACCTGGGCTTCGGTGTAACCGTGGAAGGAGCTTCCTTAAACAGGCGTGAATCGGAGGCTCCCGCCCAGTAACTTTGGCCCACGAGGGCTTGTGCATGTCCACGCACTGGGGCAAGGAAGCTTACATTTTACGGAAGGTCAGGCAGCTGGCCTTCAGGGTCTCGCTCGAGTTCATCACGCCGCCACTCAGGAACTCAAAATAAGGCGTCAGGCGTCGCTCCAGCCACGCGTCCACCTCGGTGCCGTTGCTGCTGGAGACCACAGCCAGCCACACCCCAGCCAAGACCGCTGCCTTGGTGTCATTCGGAAGAATATCCTGCAGGTGAAGGGGCACAAGGGACATTTCTGAGGGCAGAGCACTGGGCGAATGGGGAGCTGGGGTAAGCGAGGAGCAGCGCCCCGCAAAACAATCAGGAAAACACAAGCCGAGGGGAAAGCAAAAAGTAACATCCAACAAATACAATTACCATGTATAAAATATCAGTGTGCATAATTATATACCTATCGGTACTCCTCCCTCCTCAAAGGGTTATTATTATTCCCTCCTCAAAGGATAACTCTACCAGAAAAAAATATAATAAATTCCAAGAGCAAGATGAAAAGATTTTTTAACATCACACATCACACTAGATGATATTGAATGAATGTTCTGGATGCCAGTCTGCCTAGTTCGGAATTATTATTAATTTCTTACTATGATGTCTTTCTGGTTAAATTTGTCCACAAATAAGCCATTCTTCTTATAGTTCCACAAGAAAGTGGTCAAGAAAGGGTTGTCATTGAGGAAACCCTCCCTGGAAAAGAAGTCAGCCAGGGAATCTGGGGGAATCGTGTTCACAATCTGGAAGGGAAAAGCAGGGAGACAAGAGACATATTATTATGAAAAAATTACTTCCTTGTAGAATTGTTCTGACTAGCAGCAAGAGGTGGGTTGGCCTTGAAAATTTTATTTATTTGTTTATTTGGAACACTTATATGCAGAAAATATTCTGCAGACCCTCAAATTAAATATTCCATCAGGTGTATATTAAAACTGTTTTCCCCCTTGTTAATGAGAACTATAAAAAATCAGTTTGAGTGACTGCACATTTTGTAGGGCCATGTGGCTTGTTAAAGAAAACTGCAATATTACACATTAAGAACAGTACCTTTTGAAGAGCAGATTTAGGAATGAGGATTTCCAGATCTTTCAGAGTCAGATGATCAGAAAAACCCTGAAATATCTGTCCTAAGTACCCAGAAAAGCTGGCATTTGAGGCGTAGCATCGGAGAGATGAGTCTAAAGGAGAAAGAATTTTAAAACTGGTGTGTGGGAAGGACAGATGGAAAAGAAGCTTGAATAGAATTTAGGTTACTCAATGCATGATTCAGAACTTCCAAAACCATCATGTCAGAAAATTGTCAGAAATTTTGAGGCGACAACTCAAACATGGAAACGCTTGTTCCTCCGTGATGGATGCAACCCCCGCGTGATTATGGAATTCTTAGTCTTTAAAAAGGACGCCAAGGCAGCTTACCTATGGCCCTAGACTGAGGGGCCATGGGCAAGTCCAGATCCCTGGTCACAAGGTGGGGCAGCTCTGTCCCCCCACTCCCTGCCTCCAGGAGCCACTGTGGAGAGAACAGCAATAGCTGCCCAAGGTCAGGGAGGTGGCCCCAGAGAGGGGGCTAAAGGGGGCATTTCAGGGGGCAGGGAGGAGACAGCTTTCAGTCGCTATGCCCTCCTTCATTCCCCAAGATACTCCAGCTAGATGGCCCCAAACCCAGTTAGGAAAAATGCAGGATGGAGAGGGGAGGGTTAAGACCCCACCCCTGCTCTGCAATGGATGCCTGCAAGCCCAGCTTGGGGATTTGGGGCATCCCAGCAGGACGGCGGGACTGCAGGTGGCGCAGTGGTTTAAACCGCTGTGCTGCTGGGCTGGTTGATCAAAAGGTCGCCGGTTTGAATCTGCACACGGGGTGAGCTCCCATGCTCCGTCCCAGCTCCTGCCAACCTTGCAGTTCGAAAGCATACAAATGCAAGTACATAAAAAGGTCCCACTTCAGTGGGCAGGTAACAGCGTTCCGTGCACTGCGGTGTTTAGTCATGCCGGCCCCATGACCACGGAGACTGTCTGCGGACAAACGCTGGCTCCCTCGGCCAGGAAATGGAGATGAGCACCGCCCCCTAGAGTCAGGCATGACTGGACATAATGCCAAGGGGAAACCTTTACCTTTACCTTTACAGCAGGACGGCACCCTTAAGGTGTTCAAAGTGCTTTACTTACATCATCTCACCTGACAAGGCAGGCCAGATTGAGTATATCTCATATTGCAGATTGCAAGGGTGTGAGGCCAATACTGGGGTCATTCTGCACAGCCCAGCAGACCTCCTGAGTTCATGGCTGTGGGCGAAATGCAAAGCACACCCGAGTGCAAGCATATAGGACCACTAGGTATTTTGTTCGAGATCATTTAAAGCCCTGTATGTTGCTGCTGCTTACTTGAAAGCACAGTAAGAACTGCTTCGTAAATGCTCCTTCCAGTAGTGTTGTCGAATTCACCAAGGGAGCCGTTTAGCAAAGTCACCCTGTAATGCAGCAAGAAATGCATGTTTCTACATGGTCATCCACAAGTTAATTAGGTACTTATGATCTGCTTATTTGGTCACTTGGTAGAGTTTGGTTATTTAAAAAACCTGCCCTGAGATGGGTTTTTTTTCCCCCTGATGCTTCAGTTTGGCAGTGAGATGTGCTGGGACCCTGAATCAGGCAGTCCTTCTGTCTCAGTTGCATTTGGGTTCCTTGCGGGTCCTTGTGCGCTTGCTTGGGTGGGTGCACCTTTATTTGTCCTTCACAACATCTACGGCGAAATATTGGACACTGGTTTGGAGGCCCTGCTCCAGCCCAAATGCAGTCCAAAGCATTCCACAGCACTGCCTTTAAGGAACAGATCCATGGAACAGCACCCTTTGCAGGTGCAATTGCCACATGGGATTAATGCAGGCATGAACAAAGTTCTCTGCCAGAACCGAGTTAGCTGCCCAGGGCACACCTGTGGGTTTGTCACATCTTTCGCCCATTCTGGAGGCAGATGTGGCCAAAGGTGAAAGAAAGTTTACAAAACACAGCCTATTTCAGCTTAAAGCTCTTTTGTTTTAGGAGACTAACTCAGCCTTAGCAGAGACCTTCCAACATTTTGGAACTGATGAAAGACTGCACAGAAGCCTGGAAGCCTCAGGATTTGGCTCCTGGAGTTCTACACCCTGCTCAGACGATGGTGAGGCAGGTACAGAAACAGAGCCATATCGCTGCCCCATGATGTCAGTTGTTGTCACAAGCCATGGCAATCAGTAGATTTTTTAAAAAATCAGCAAAGTGTCTCATACGCAGCCCTGAGAGACGAGCAGTTCCTGTTCTCCAGAGGGTCAAATAAAAGTGGGACGAGCGAGCTATTCATCCCCCCGATCAGGCGTGGAAGGCGTCGTCTCATCCAGAGCACAAACTCGGCATCATCTGCTTCCCAGAGTATTGGCTGGGCCTCGGCAAGAACGCGCTTCAAAAGGCCATGCTGGACCTCCCTCGGTAGGCTGGCGCTGGCCTGGAAAAGAAAGGGAGAGCGGCGCAGAAGCTTCGAACTGGGTGTCAACACAGGCAATGACTGAGCAAGTGCTAGCTTATTTCACAGTTGCACGGCAGAGATGCCCAGCTTCATTCACCCCCAGGATGCTGCCTCCCTGTGAGAAGGGTCAGAGCCCCATCTGGCAGGGCACTCGGGGCTTCCGCTGGGGGGTTCCCGCCCTGCCGCAGGAAGGTGGGGACTGAATGCAAGGCCGGTGCCCTGCCACTCAGCGATACCACAAATGGGCAAGAGGATCTCCTGAGAAATCCAGGACAACAAGCCATTGGTGGCATCCCCCACTGTTTCTCAGGTGGGGAAAAAGAAAGGGCAAGCAATATCTTCAGAAAGGCCATTTGGCTTGATAACGGAGCATTCTGTGGCTGGGAGGGCTCCTTTCATGGCACTGGACTGCTGGCATACCTGCCTGCTGAATTCATCTATGTATTCAGTTAGTGTGGAGGTTTCTATGGATCCCACCAGGTTTTCAGCATCTCTGAGAGTCTTCAGGGCTCCCCTGGTAGCTGACAATTGTCCAAGCTGCTTCACTGTTAAGAGCTTAAGAACTTCCAACTGCAAAAGAGGACAGATGAAGGTGGAAGTTGAGAGAGGCGATGAAGTTCGACGCCATGGCAACTTTTCTGTCCACTGGGAAATCCTAAAGGAATCAAGGTGGTTGAGGGCCATGTTGAGCTGAATGCAAATGAACAGAGTGAAACAAGTTGAGCCTTACGGAGACATGCACTGTGGTACACTGCCCTGAACTGGGCAATGCGTTAGTGGTGATGAAAGCTTTTGAGCTGAATGCTGTGGGCACTTCCAGATGGATGGCTCCTAGCAAAGAGCAGAGTTTCTGCTAATAAATAAGTATGCTGCAGTCCCTTAATGATCTCTTTGGGTGAGGCCATGCTGGAATTGCCCTGCTGCCCTCCGGCTTCTGCTTGGGAAGTTTACTCGAGTCCCCAGTTCACGCAGCCAGTAAGAGTCACCAAACAGCAAGTTTCCTGTTGGCCAGAGGCGGCTGGTGGCTGGGGGTCCCCAGCATGGAACGGAGCGGCTGGGCGAGGCTGCACGGCCCTGCACGAGGGGCCGCAGCTTCCCCTGGTCCAGGCGCTGGCGCTTGGGCTGACGTGCACCCCCGCGGGGCCCTTCGCGGCTTCTGTAACTCCAACCCAGCTTCGCTGCTGGCGCGATGTCTGGGAGGGAGAGGGGCGCTTCCGGTGCCCAGGAGGCTTCTTGCCCGCCGCCACGCGCTGCATGGGAGCAGCTGGGGAGGGTTTGGGTCGCAGCACCACAGAAAGCTCCCATGGGCGCCGCATGGCGCAGGCATGGGCCGGGCAGCGGAGCACGGGCATGCACGCACAGGGAAAGCCCCACTGGGCAACGGCGAGCACGGCACGGAAACCAGCTGAGACAGCCCGAGGGAGAAGCGGATTATGGGATGGAAGTGTGGGGAGGCATGGCTGCCCCGGGGGATTTCCAAGAGCCAAATAGGTGACTTTTTCCCTTTGGCAATGGGCTTAGCAGAGGCAACGAGCTGTTTGCGAAGGCTGTCTTCCCCAACGATTTGGCACCTTCTGGAAGAGACGCTATAACGACCAGCATGGCTAGCTGGCACGCCCACTGGCCAGGTGTGTGTGGGGGAGCAGTAGTCCAGTGCAACTCCCACCCAGAGGGCGCTGGGCTGAGAAAGGCTATCCTAAGGGACCGCACCAGTTCATGAATTGGTGCCTTCAAATATTTTGGACATGGTTCTGAGATTAGCGACCCCGACCCAGCGCAACCCACTGCTGGCTTTGTTTTCCTCTCATGTGCAGCCAGACTATGCAGTCTTCCTTCACATTCCTGTAAAACTGCATCAACATTGTGCTGTGAACTTCTAGAGCCTTCTGCTCTAAAACCACGCCTAGGGGAAATGCCCTGTACGTAGCCCCGGAATGGTTCAGAATCTCGCACAAGGAATCACTGCAGACACAGCCCACTTCTAAATGCCGACAGGCCAACCAAGCAGAGACGGAGCAGCCCATTCCCTCCCTCACACTCTGAAAAAAATGCAGATACTAAAGAAGGAGCAGTTTTTCGACGGACCAGAGGACAGCCGTCTCAGACTGGCCCAAGGTGGGGACATCAGAACTGGGGTAATGAGCCTTGTGGGGCTCTTCTGGGCCGGCCTTCTGGGCCTCCCCAAGTGCCTGAGGCCTTTCCTTCTCCGGTGCCTCTCCAAAGGGAACCTGCTGGCAGGAACTAAACGCTGCTGAGCTCGACGCTGGTATTCTGGGTGGTTTGCACTGGGTTGCTGTTCCTTTGGCCCACCCACAGCTGGAACGCAGGCCCCAGAAGGTCTCCAGAACTCAGTTCAGCCCTTGGACTGGCAGCAAGTCTGTGGCCCTGGCCAGTCAAGCGTGCTTCTTCTTCACAGAGGACACCCCGGACTTTGCTGGGAGGCAATCGGCAGGTGCATCCACAGTACAGTCACATCCCTTGAAAAGGAATTTACTTCACTCATAAACCCCGGGGGCTTTTCCATGACTTCCTTTGTCTTTCTCTTATCAGGAAGGGGATGCGTTGGGCACAGTTCAAGGACAGTTGGGACAGAAAAAGTCGCACAATCCCAACATTCGCTAGCCAGTCGTGAACAGCGGAAACATGGGATTCCAGAGCTGTGGGATTTTTGTTCTTTGAACCAACTTCCCAATGCCATTGGCAAACCTCCCACCTGTAAAATGGTTGCAAACTGCCCCGAAAGCTTTCCCTCCTTGGTGGTACAGGAATCAAATAGATAAATAAATATTTTCACAATCGTTTTCAGCATGAGAAGCCCCATCTCGAACTTGCACTTGCCCCCTGGCACAGTCATGCAAACCCACAGCCTCCGTAGAGAGCAGTTTCGCTGCTGGCCCAAGTCGCTGCTAGACACGTTCTCCGTGAGTTTCTTTAATCCCCTGCGCTGCAAGTATGGAAAGGTCGTACTTACAGCATTCAGTCTGGAATTCAGGGAAACCAAGTCTTGGTATCGAGCATAACGGCTGAATCTTCCGAAATTGACTGTCAGCCAGGAGGAGCTGTTGAGGTTTTCGGTGCAGGCAGACCCTGTAAGAAAATGTCCCACCCACAGCATTATAGACAGTCCATGGAGGCGAAGTGCAGCAGAGGAAATACACGGGCTAGGCTGCTCCGGAGGTTTTGCAGAACTCAGCCTCAGGCAGCTGTCTTGGATCTTTCAGAGCAGAGATGGCAACTGGGTCGTGTGTGTGTGTGTGTGTGTGTGAGAGAGAGAGAGAGAGAGAGAGAGAGAGAGAGAGAGAGAGAGTTCTGCCCCCCTGAATTTCAGGATTATTATTTTAATGACATCCATAGTGGCCATGGAGTGCCAAAAAGGTCAAATGTAGCTTGTAAATTAGGCACTTTACACACGCTTAATAAAGCATTTTCTATTTGAGAAATGTGAGAGTATTGACCAAAGTTCATATTTACTCCCTGAAGCTGCACGGTTCAGCATTCTCTCCAGGAGTCTTCCACGTTCTTTCTGCAGGCCAGCCTGCCCCACCTGGCGCCCTCCCAGCACTGGTCTCCAGCACCTGCAGTCTCCGCCCAACATGCTCAGGAGCTGGATGGAGACTGCCGGAGTTGAATGATGGAGTTGCAGAGGAGAATGGAGAAGGCTAGGCCAGCTCTCAGTCTGCATGAAACGGAGATAGCAGCCGCGGGGGTGGACTTGCATGCAGAGTTAGAATTCCACCTAGAAATACTTGCTAGTGCTTTTGTTTTTTGACATATGGCCGGAAGGTTTTCAGACCATATGCCTGAATGGTCACCATGGCTGTGGGTGGGTGCATCACCCCAACCCCGGTCAGCTTTCCAGCCACCTGGACCAGGAGAAGGGAATGTTATCTTCTCTGCCTGAGGCATCTCAAGCTCCTCATTAGACGATCCCGTGCCATGCCTCTGCTATTTGCAGACCAACCTGCATCTGCAACATGGCACACAGTCTTCATCAGGGTGATGGGCTGGCTCAGAGGCTGAGCCCGTGCCATTTGGGCCTTTCCACTCAGGGGTTTGGTGTTTCTCCCAGCCAGCTGGGACAGAAGGAACCAGATGCGCTTTTGTTAAGTACATTCCCAGTCTCTAAGTTATCTTGTTGTTTCCCATACTTTGCCCCAACTCATGCACTGTTCATTAAGCATCAGTAATACTCTATATCAACACCTGTAAAAGCAATTGGAGCACCTGATAGTCTAACATAGAAACATAGAAACACAGAAACAGAGCGAGTCAGAAGGGGCCTCCCGGGCCATCTAGTCTGACCTCCGGCACCAGCCGGCTCCGCTCATGACATGCCCACCATGTGCATGTCCAGCCTGTCTTTGAACACCCTCACCGAAGGGGCCTCAATGACCTCCCGTGGAAGCCCATTCCACGCCCTTGGGGTCCTAACTGTCAGGAAGTGCTTCCTGGCATCCAAATTGAACCTTGGCTCCCTGAGCTTTGCTCTATTGGAGCGCGTCCTGCCTTCCTCTGCAGGGGAGAACAGGCCTCTCCCCATCTCCATGTGACACCCCCTCACATACCTGTATGTCGCCAACATATCCTCTCTGAGTCTCCTCTTCTCCAAGCTGAAGAGACCCAGTTCCCTCAGTCTGGCTTCATACGGCATCCCCTGCAAACCAGCCACCATCCTTGTGGCCCTACGCTGCACTGACTCCAACCTCGCTATATCCTTTCTGTAATGAGGGGCCCAAAACTGAACACAATACTCCAGTTGCGGGTGCACCAGAGTTGTGCAGAGTGGCAGTAATAGCTCTCTCAATCTAGAAGCCACACTTCTGGCTATGCAACCAAGGGTGGCATTCGCCCTCTTGACCACCGCATCACACTGCTGACTCATGTTTAGCCTGCGGTCAACCAGTACCCCGAGGTCCCTTTCACAAGTGCTGCTCTCCAGCCACTTGTCCCCTAACCTGTACTTATGACAGCTATTCCTATGCCCCAAGTGCAAGACCTTGCACTTATCCACATTGAATGCCATCCTGTTGTCTCCTGCCCACTTCCATAGTCTGTCCAGATCCTTTTGGATCTGGTGTATCTGCTCCTCAGTTGTGGCCACTGCTCCAGTTTTAGTGTCGTCTGCGAATTTGATCAGCAGACTGTTCACCCCTTCTTCCATGTCGTTAATTAAAAGATTAAACAGGATTGGCCCCAGGACAGAGCCCTGAGGGACCCCGCTTATCACTGGCTGCTATCCCGACAATTCCCCGCTAATGGTTACCTTCTGCTTTCGGTCAGTCAGCCATGCCCTAATCCACCGGACAGTGCTTTGGTGTATCCCAAAACTCCTCAGTTTCTCCACCAGGATATCATGGGGCACTTTGTCAAAGGCCTTGCTGAAATCCAGGTATACCACATCCACTGCATCCACAGAATCGTCCCTTACCATTAGAATTCAAGTCTTTCAAGTAAAGAAGCTGGAACGAGTTGAAGACATCCTCTCTGGTACGGAGGCTCATCTCCTCAAACTCCAGATCTAGACCTTTAACGCTGAGAAACAGAAGTGTGTTATGGAGAGAGCAACTGGAGAGAAAGAGGATGGATTAGAGGACAGCTGATAATGAGGGTGAAAGACTAGGAGCCAGACTGTTGCGAAGTTCTGTCCAAGCACCAGAGAGAAGGTGTCGTCAAAAGGCACTGAGCATTCTGCAGCTTTCCAGCTTCTTCTTCCTTCCCCACCCCCACGCCCCACCCCCGAATGAAAAGAGGAAAGGGAGCAAAGCATGCCACGGGTACAACGGGGCTGCCTATGTGAACAAGCAGCCCAAGCTAGTCAGCCGTGTTCTCGTGAAACACTCCTGCAGCGGAGGGGCCCTGCCGCCGGGGAAGCCGCCTGCCATGCAGTCAGCCCACTGCTGCATGAGCTCCCTGCTCTCCACACTGACTGGCAGTGGTTCTCCGGGGTGTCAGGCAGGGCTCTTCAGCGGCCCTGTGCAGAGATGCTGCTCAGGACTGGACCCGCGACCTCCTTCCTGCGAAGCAGGGGCTCCTTCCCGACCTGCAGCATTTCCCACCGTGCACTTTGGTCTCAACGGTTGCACAGCCTGGGCAGGGATGGGGAAAGCGTGATTAAGGACTGTGGCCCGCATGCTGGGAAGCTGTGCTTGCTCTTCAAGGCAGGTGCGAGCTGAGGCACAGGGAGGCGTTTGGATCCCGCGCAACTGCTCTCAGACACCGCGCCGTCTAGCCACGGCCTGGACAGGCTCTTTGGGGCAATCTTAAGCATCCTTTGGGAGGAAGATGCCAACACAGTTTGCTAGGAATGCTGGGAGCTGAAGGAATTTTCTTCCGGCTAAAGAAGCATAGGCCTGCTTCCTCGGACGCATTCCCGGCAGCACTGGAACCAGCGCTTACATGGCCTGGTACTGGTCGCATTGCATGGTCTCATTGCGAAGACACTGGAGGATGTCTGTGGAGATCACCGAGAGGAAGGGCCGAAGCCGCTTTTGGAACCAGGATGCCACAAATGCTGTGTCACTGAAACGGTCTTCATTTCTCAGCCTCCCGTCCCACAAAGCAGATAGTAGGATCCTTTTCCAGTTAGGAGGAATTAGGGAAGAGTTCACAATCTGGGAAAAAACCAGGCAATCTTGAAGGTCAACTACAGCTGACAGCAAACTGAAGACAAACAAAATGTACAGCGGGATTCATATGTTCTTGGGAAGGCTTCAACATGTCATCAGTTCCAGACTGATTGATTGATTTTGCATGATTGCTTTAAAGGGGTACCAGAAGTGGGTGGCAGCTTTTTTTAAAGAAAATATATTATTTTCAAATGACATTTTTGTTTACATACAAATGTGTTATTTTTAATACAAGTATGTATAAAAACGAGGCATGGTGTGCCCCATCTTAATACTGGAGTGGAGTGCTAGCATTATGTAAGGGGGGAAAAGGGGCAGACATTGCCTGCCAAGAAGACACTGGAGTGTACCACCAACATTTTAAAAACTTTAGCATGGCTTCTGCTCACAGATTAAGCTAATCAATCAAACAAGGGCACAGTCCCATGCAAATAGAGACAGATGAGCACACCCCAACACCCCCGGGATGCCTCATCCAGGAATCCACCCTGAGAATCCTCCCACTGGTCATGGTGCTGCTTCGTGCCTGGAGTTCTGAGGAAAGCGGGATGAGGGGGTGGAAATTTCAGCCACGTCACACCAGAACTATTCCATGATGCGCTTCATCCTTCATGTCTTCCCCCAGAGGAATCTGTTACCTTGTGGTTAAATTCCTCCAGCGCCATATTCAGCTCTGGCCCATCTGCTTGGCTGACAAGCACTTTGATGATTTCCAGCGGAACTTCATTCCTCTTTCTCAGTCCATGTTCCAGGGCTTGAAGGATCAACGTCTGGTTAAGCTGGCTGAGACGCTGCTTCTGTGGGGAGAAAGTCATAACGCAGGGTGACCTTGCCATGCTTCTCAGGGATGTGACGGTGAACTTGGCCTCACAACGGCCTCCTTACCCAAGAAGGAGGTGAGAACCCAAGGCAGCTGAGATGCTCCACTGGCACAGCAATGCTAGCAGTCTTCATCTTCAGCAGAAGCAGGTCTCCTATACAGCCAGCTAGTCTTAACTGACCATTAAGAGCAGCATCACCCCAAATTCCTTTGTACTGCAATGTCTTCTTGCAAAGTTGCCTGGGGGACCCATTCCCGCGCAACTACTGTGAGGTTGGCAGCAAAGCTCAGGTGGAGCAGGGGATTCCGGCTCCAAAAGTGCCGGCACAGCATTCCTGCGAGCCTGGCTCCCCTAGAGCCCAGGGCCTGTACCAGTACCTGTAAGTGGCACCCGCAGGGGCAGTCTGGGGATGGTGGAGCCTGTGGTTGGATCAGGGCGTTTTGCTGCCTGAGGCAAAGGACAGGTGGAGCTCTGCCCCATGTCATGTACAGAAGGCAGCTGAGCCAGCAGCCTTCTCTTTCTTGAAGACTGGCAAGAGGACACTCCTTCCCTTTGCTGAAGGGAAACACGGCTCTCTCCTCCAGCCTAAAGCAGCCACCTCTGGGCATCTGCTCCCGACAGGGTTCGCCTCACTTTGTGTCAAGGTCAAGCCAGCCCTGATGGAGTCTCCCCAGCACCAGGCACAGCGAATTGCTTTGGGTATAGACTCCTTCATGGATCACTGCCACTCCTTCATGGATCACTGCCTTGTCGTGGCGAAGGGGCTTGCGTAGCTCAATGAAGCTATGAGCTAGGCCGTGCAGGGTCACCCAAGACGGACAGGTCATAGCAGAGAGCTCTGACAAAACTGGAGAAGGAAATGGCAACCCACTCCAGTATCTTTGCCATGAAAACCCCATGGACATGAAAACCAAAAGGCAAAACGATATGACACCGGAAGATGAGCCCCTCAAGTCGGAAGGTGTCCAATATGCTACTGGGGAAGAGCGGAGGGCTAGTACTAGTAGCGCCAGAAAGAATGAAGCGACTGGGTCAAAGCCGAAAGGACACTCAGTTGCCGATGTATCTGGAGGTGAAAGGAAAGTCCGATGCTGCAAAGATCTTTACTCCATAGGAACCTGGAATGTAAGATCCATGAATCAAGGCAAGCTGGATGTGGTCAAACAAGAGATGACAAGACTGAACATCGACATCTTAGGAATCAGTGAACTAAAATGGACAGGCATGGGTGAATTTAGCTCAGATGACCATCAGGTATACTACTGCGGGCAAGAATCCCTCAGAAGAAATGGAGTAGCCTTCATAGTCAATAAAAGAGTAGGGAAAGCAGTACTGGGATACAATCTCCAAAATGACAGAATGATCTCAGTTCGAATCCAAGGCAAACCATTCAACATCACAATAGTCCAAGTCTATGCCCCAACCACTGGTGCTGAAGAGGCTGAAGTTGACCGGTTCTATGAAGGCCTACAACACCTGCTAGAATTAACTCCAAAAAATGATGTCCTTATCATCATGGGGGATTGGAATGCTAAAGTAGGAAACCAAAAGATAACGGAATAACAGGCAAGTTTGGCCTTGGAGTACAAAATGAAGCAGGACACAGGCTGGTAGAATTTTGTCAAGAGAATACGATGGTCATAACAAACACTCTTTTCCAACAACCCAAGAGACGTCTCTACACATGGACATCACCAGACGGTCAACACAGAAATCAGATTGACTATGTGCTCTGCAGCCAAAGATGGAGAAGTTCTATACAGTCAGTAAAAACTAGACCAGGAGCTGACTGTGGCTCAGATCATGAGCTTCTGGTGGCAAAATTTAGGCTTAAGTTGAAGAAAGTAGGGAAAAGCACTAGGCCACTCAGGTATGACCTAAATCATATCCCTGATGAATATACAGTAGAGGTGACAAATAGATTTAAGGAATTAGATCTGATAGACAGAGTGCCTGAAGAACTATGGACGGAGGTTCGCAACATTGTACAAGAGGCAGCAACTAAAACCATCCCAAAGAAAAAGAAAGGCAAGAAAGCAAAATGGCTGTCTGAGGAAGCTTTACAAATAGCTGAGGAAAGAAGGGAAGCGAAAGGCAAGGGAGAAAGAGAAAGATACAAACAATTGAATGCAGAATTCCAGAGAACAGCTAGAAGAGATAAGAATGCCTTCCTAAATGAACAGTGCAAAGAAATAGAAGAAAACAATAGAATAGGGAGGACCAGAGATCTCTTCAAGAAAATTAGAGATATGAAGGGAACATTTCATGCAAAGATGGGCATAATAAAGGACCAAAATGGCAGGGACCTAACAGAGGCAGAAGAGATTAAGAAGAGGTGGCAAGATTACACAGAAGAACTATACAAGAAAGAGCTTAACGTCCCTGATAACCACGATGGGGTGGTCCCTGACCTCGAGCCAGACATCCTGGAATGTGAAGTGAAATGGGCCTTAGGAAGTCTGAGCAACAACAAAGCTAGTGGAGGTGACAGCATTCCAGCTGAGCTATTCAAAATCCTGAAAGATGATGCAGTTAAAGTGCTACACTCAATATGCCAGCAAATTTGGAAAACTCAACAGTGGCCACAGGATTGGAAAAGGTCAGTTTACATTCCGATCCCCAAGAAGGGCAATGCCAAAGAATGTTCAAACTACCGCACCATTGCACTCATTTCACATGCTAGCAAAGTGATGCTCAAAATTCTACAAGCCAGGCTCCAGCAGTATGTGGACCGAGAACTACCAGAAGTACAGGCAGGATTTCGAAGAGGGAGAGGAACTAGAGATCAAATTGCCAACATACGCTGGATCATGGAGAAAGCCAGGGAGTTCCAGAAAAAGATCTACTTCTGCTTCATTGACTACGCTAAAGCCTTTGATTGTGTGGATCACAACAAATTGTGGCAAGTTCTTAAAGAGATGGGAGTACCAGACCATCTTATTTGTCTCTTGAGAAACTATATGCAGGTCAAGAAGCAACAGTGAGAACTGGACACGGAACCACTGATTGGTTCAAAATTGAGAAAGGAGTTCGGCAAGGCTGTATACTGTCACCCTGCCTATTTAACTTATATGCAGAGCACATCATGAGAAAGGCAGGGCTAGATGAATCACCAGTTGGAATCAAGATTGCTGGGAGAAATATCAACAACCTCAGATATGCAGATGATACCACTCTCATGGCAGAAAGTGAAGAGGAACTAAAGAGCCTCTTGATGCGGGTGAAAGGGGAGAGCGCAAAAGTTGGCTTGAAACTCAACATTAAGAAAACTAAGATCATGGCATCTGGTCCTCTCACTTCCTGGCAAATAGATGGGGAAGAAATGGAGGTAGTGACAGATTTTATTTTCCTGGGCTCCAAGATCACTGCAGACGGGGACTGCAGCCAAGAAATTAAAAGACGCTTGCTTCTGGGGAGGAAAGCTATGGCAAATCTAGATAGCATACTAAAAAGCAGAGACATCACTCTGCCAACAAAAGTGCGTATAGTCAAGGCTATGGTTTTCCCAGTTGCAATGTATGGCTGTGAAAGCTGGACAATAAGGAAGGCTGAGTGCAAAAGGATTGAGGCCTTTGAGTTGTGGTGCTGGAGGAGACTCCTGCGAGTCCCTTGGACCGCAAGGCGATCAAACCGGTCAGTCCTAGAGGAGATCAACCCTGACTGCTCTTTAGAAGGCCAGATAGTGAAGATGAAACTGAAATACTTTGGCCACCTAATGAGAAGGAAGGACTCCCTAGAGAAGAGTCTAATGCTGGGAACAATAGATGGCAAAAGAAGAAGGGGACGGCAGCGGATGAGGTGGCTGGATGGAGTCACTGAAGCAGTTGGTGTGAGCTTGAGTGGACTCCTGGGGATGGTGGAGGACAGGAGAGCCTGGAGGAATGTTGTGCATGGGGTCGCGATGGGTCGGACTCGACTTCGCGACTAACAACAACAACAACAACAACAACATAGATTTGCACCATGGCGCAGAGCAGAGTTGGTTCCGTGGCCTTGGCTCTCCTCAATGAGTTCCAGAATGTGTGGAACAGCCGTAACTCTCAAAACTCTCCCCAGACTAGAATTCCTGGAATCCAGAACAGCTAAACCTGTCTAAAACCAATTCCGTGTTTGCAGCCTCTTCTAAATGATGAAACCCTGGCAGAACCAGTTCATCAGGCGTGCATTCCCATGGATGGAACCGAAAACCAACAGATTCCAGGCGACCCTGTCATAAGCCCAGCGGTGCAAAGGCATCTCGTGAAAGCAGCGCTCCCATCAGGGCAACTGCCACGTCATCTTTAACGTCCTCCCCTCCAAAATAAAACCCTCAGAGACCCATCCTAACGAGGCCAACCAAGCAATTTGTAAGGAAGACTCAGAAGCAGCAGCCACCAGTCTCCTGCGAGAAATAAACACTGGTGTCGTGGAAGGAGGGGAGCCGCTGGGTCCCCAAGGCCGGGTCACTGCCCCTCCCCCGCTGCCTCTCAGGAGACTTGAATGCTTTTCCTGGTTCGTGGCAGGCAGCTGCCACTGTGCCACAGCCCTGCATCTGATGGGTTCGGGACGGGGCATTTTTTCGACAGTTCCCGGAGTTCCTGGGAACTACCTCCCTGCCAGGCATGTACAGACATAAATAGGATAATAAGAAATACAAGAATCTAACAAGAATCTAATCTGCGTGTGCCCCAGAAAACCAGCTTCCATCTTTGCACATAAGCAGCTTGTTTCAGGAAACAAGGGAGGGATACAAATGCTGGAGGAAAAGTTAGGCAGGGTCTCAGGGGCTTATGCGACCTTCCTTATTAAAGGAATGTAAGAACATAAGAAAAGCCACGTCAGATCAGACCAAGGCCCACTGAGTCCAGTGCTCCGAGCACCTGGTGGCAACCCAGCTGCCCACAGGGTCCCTCCAGCAGGATGGGCACAGACCTCCACTTGCCCAGCTCCTCACACCTGGCATCTGCCGGCAGGCCCCCTCTGGGAAGGAGGGAGCACGCGGCCAGCCCAAGAGGGAGCTGCTGGCCACTTCCCCCCGCCACCCCATGAATCTGTCCAGTCCCCTTGTAAAACCATCCAGACGGCAGAAATCGCCACCTCCCATGGCAGCAAATTCCATAGTCTGACTACAGGCTGTGCAAGGAGGGGCTTCCTTCCGGCTGCCCTCCCCTTCCCCCAGGCAGCTTCCTGGCATGACCCCAGGTTTGAGTGTTGTGGGGAAAGGAGAAAAACGCCCCCCCCTACTTTCTCCATGTCTTTTCTCTCTTTTTAAAGAATTTTATATGCTGTTGTTTCTTCAGCTGTGGACTTTCTTATGTTATTCTTTTCTCTTAACATCTATGCAGCTATTGCTTGTTGTCAATGTGTGTTCCTTGTGTTTGAAATGACCTGCTCCCCGTAATGCACTCGACTTGACTGGATAGGCCCAGCTGCCGCGGGCAACGAGGCCGGCCCGAGCGCTTTTGCCAGCGGCCCCAGCTCAGCCTTGCAGGGATGTCCTGGCAGCAGCACATGGGCGACTTACATTGTCACAGACGAGGCTGGTGAGGTTTGCGGATATCTTGACATCGCTGCTGCAAACAGAGAAAGAGAGAGAGGCAGAGAAGCAATAAACCAGGCGACACAAAGAAGGCTGGCTTAATGCTGTGGACAGACTCGGGTGTGCCAGTTTCTATAGCCTGAGCTACACAGCTGTGCAAGCTCTTCCAGATTCGGTCCACGGCCTTAGCAACCCCCCACCCAAAGGAGCACATTCATATTTTCCAAAGACATTTCCCATCCCCTCTACTGCCAGTTCACCCCATCGGATGGCTCTTTTTTCTTTCAGTGTGTCCACCTTTGTGCTCTCTGCTTACTACTCCCCATGCAAGCTTCTCCACTACCTTTCCCCCTCCCTTTACCTGGCCAGTCTTTTACCTGTCCAACACCTTTATCTGGCTTCCATATTACCTTTCCACAGGGGAGGCCGCTGGTGCCCATGTCCTCAGCGATGGCAGCTCTTCTTTGGAGCTTTGCAGCCACTGCCCGGGGGCCACTACGGAGCTGAACCTACTCTGGGAATGGGGCTCAGCCCCAGGGGGAGGTCACAGGGAGTCACTAGCACCCCTGAACTATTCACCCTCCCCCGGTCTGGAAAGCGCCTCCGCTCGGTGCTGTGGCAACACGGTGCATTTATCTCAGCCCTCGGGTAGATGCCCCCATCCGGCTCTCTGGCTTGCTCCTCGCGGGGCAGGGCTGGACCGAGGAGACAGCAGCTGCACCTCCCAGCACCCAAAGGAAGGGGAAGCACTCAGTGCCGGGGAGGTTGCTCCGAAACACACGGGAGAGCATCCTGCAAGCGCCTTCCCTGGCCCTGGCCGCAAAGATGCAACAACAGCACCGTCCATGTCTGGCACCCAGAGCCCAGCCACATCACTCGGCCTCCTGACAGGGCCAGTCCTGGCTAGGGAGGTGGGAGAGTTAGAGGAAGGCCGTGTTTTGTGGGCCGGAACTGAGACTGCTGCTGGCCTGAACGAAAGCAGCCGGCACACTGTAGCTTGGTCTGCAGAAATCGGCAGACATGGGGAGAGGCATTCTCATTGCCCCTGCTACTCTCTGCAGGTTACGCTGGGGCTCAAGGCTCAGGCAGGAAAGCTGGTTACTTTAACAGGCCGAGTTGCTGAGGATGCTTCCAGACAGAGGGCTCTTGGAACGCGCCTTGTGCAGCCCCGGTCCTTCCCTGCTTGATGGACTTGCTGCAGCAGGGGAAGACCCAGGAAGAAGGGGAGATACCATTGTTTGGACTAGGGTTGGGAAGAGCCCTTTTGGGACCTGGCTGTCGGGCATCCCTGGGCAGCCTCTTGTGTGTGGCCTGGCCCCGCAAAGTGGGCTGAGCCAAGAGGAAGCGTGTGGACACACAAGGACCCCAGCTGGAGCACCAGCATCCTTCCCAGAGGCTGCAGGACACAAACGAGGGGCCCTGCAAGCACAGCTGCTCCAAGTCCAGGGAGCCGAGCCAGGGAATCCCATGGATTCCTACCCCCAAGTGGATTCCTCTCACTCCCCTAGGCTGGACCCCCAGGAACATTCTGTGAACGGGACAGGCTCTGATGCACTAAGCTCCCTGAGCCCACGGGTTCAACAAAGGAGAACAGCGGGACAAGACGGAGCATGAAATTCACACTCCAGACTAGCAGCAGGAAAATATCAACAATGCATTTTTGGTTCATTGAGTTCTAGAGATACCTCTCGATGTATTCGCAGGCTTCAGAAACTGTTCAAAAGAAAGGGGGAGACAGTTTAAGGACATTTCTTTCCCACGAACAGCGCAGGCTGAAGGGACGGGCATGGGAGGAAGCGTCAGGCTGGGCCTGCTCACCTACCATTCACCCTGGCGGCCGGACACTGGAAAGAAGAGGAGGACAAAAGGAGCACAGTTAGGGCTGGCGGCCCTGCCGAGGAGCCGGAGAGGCTTCCTGCCTCCGTCCTGAGCGCTGCCCCTGGGACTGCGATGCATTTTCCCCCTTGACAGACGTTTGTGGAACGAGGAGCAGGGGGGAGCAGCACGAGACACAGGAGGGCGGCCTCCGAACAGGGCGCTCTCTGGATGCTGGGAAATTTCCACAGATGAGGCCAGCAATCGCACAGCAAGCCAAGCACAACCCAGGCGAGGAACAGAGCAGATGCAACATGGACCACTCAGTGCAGAATGGGGGCCATTCGGCTTTCCTCCTCAAAAAGAAGAGTTTGGCCCTTATTGCAGCTGTTCTTATACTGGGAGCTGTTCTGTGCAACTGCATCTGAACTGTGGAGGATATTTTTCCTTTTATGCCACACAAATCGGTGCACTAAAGAACCTCTTCTCTGCCTACAGTGTTGCCTCCTGCCAAATACAGCCATTGCCACTTTCTCTCCGCAATGTCACCGCAAGGCGAGGTCCCTCCAGCATTCCTTAGTGGTGATCCATTAGCTGACCAAGCCAACCTTTGCTGTTCTTCCCTTAGAAGAATTTCAAAGCACCCCCAATTTTTTTTATAAAACAGGCAGTTCAGGGAGAGGCCTCTCAACAAAGAGACACAAATGCCAAATAGACACTCTGATGGATGACAAATGGAGGAAACAGCAACTTTGCCAAGACTCAGTCACGGCCTCGCTTAGGAAAGGTGCTGCTCACAGCATCCCCGGAAGCACAAGGAACTTACGGAGGCTGCTTCCACCGGTGCGAGGAACAGGCCTGTGAAGAGAAGAGGCAGGCGGTCTGTCCGGTGAACATGGAGGGCTACGCTGAAGAGCTCCACGGGGCCAGTCAGACCATGTGGCCCTCTGGCCTGCTCTGAGCGGCAGCAGGTCCCTGGGTCTCCTCCAGGCATGGCACTGGGATCCTTTTGGCCGGTGGCATGGCTATCCATGCTTGGGGCCTTCTGCACGCAAAGCATCCACAACCGTCTCTCCTCGCGGTGGCCCTTCAGGACCGTGAGGTGTGATTAGCAGCAGAGGGCTGGAAGAGGCACCTCCCAAAGCTACTTGGGGTGCTCTGGCTGGAGGCTTGGGGGAACGGCCGGCTCAGGCACACCCGTGATGACAACGCACAGTCGCACCACTCCTGCCACGAGCAGACCTGCTGCATCAGCAAGCCCAACCCAGGAGCAGGGACTGGGAACAGCTGTCTGGGGAGTACAGTTTCCATCAGCCAGCGCCAGTTGGGAGCATGTTGGGATTGTAGTTGCGCAGCATCTAGGTGGCCGCACATCCCATATCCCTGCTGTACTGCCACAACCACTTTTTGGAGCAAATCCCCTGGGCAAATTACAGCATTCGAGATGCGCATCTGGGTGGAAAAGCACCTGGGTGGGGTCCCAGGGGAAAGCGGCAATTGTAGGTTCAGTTAAGCCCAGCACCTCAGAGCTTACAAAATGCCACCACAGCTGATGTCCAGGTTTGCATATCAAAGGCATGCTTTTTCTTTCATTTAAACAAGAGTCACTTTTTTCTCTCTCTGTTGAAAACACAGCATAGATGCTTTGACATGCAACAAAGTCCTTAAACCAAATTTGATTTGTTTATTTGCAAGTTTAATCTCGATCATGTCAGAAAGCTGTGAATTCTCTTGCACACACTGGTATGTAAAATGGCACAACCCTGAACTTTCTGTGCAAACTCCAAAATACAGAACAGTTGGACCTCAGCCCTCATTTGTCAGCAAAGGGCAGCTGTTTAAAGGTGGAAAACCTTGCTTCCCCAGGGCAAGAGCCCTCCCCTGCTGTGAATGTGATCCAGGGTGATGGAAGACAACACCAAAAACCTGCTGCAGTTAACTCCTCAAGGTGTCCAGGACAAAGAAAGTGAGCACAGCTGAAAGAGAGTGCCGGGACGTCTTGATCAATTTTCTGTGCTGCCAGTCTGAGGAAAGGCTGCGAAGTGCAAAGAGACAAGGGAAGAGCCCAACAACTCACCCAGGTAAAGGCCAAGCGCAGTCGGTAGGAAGGAAGCATGATGGGCAAATGCCATGACAGGCCTCGCCTGGGCACTGGAAAAAGGGGGTTACACATCAGTACGAAGGCCTATCTATGTATCCATCGCCTGTCTACCTATTTAAGGTCATTTCTTTGCCTTCTTTGAGGCTGAAACCCTCTCAAGGTGATGTACCAGATTAAAATCCCACAAAGTGGATGCAGTTTTAAACCATAAAAACAAATTCAAAAAATCCATTAAAGCAGATTGCCCACTAAAATCAATAAAAACAAAGCTTACTCCTACAAACAAACAACTGAGACTTAAAGGAAGGCCAGTGGAGACAGGTGGGTCTCACAGTTTCCTTAGAAGCTGCAAAGATGGGAGCTGATGAACACCTGATTGGAGCCACTTCCACTGGAGCGAGGCTGCCACGGAGAAGGCCCCCTCCTTTGTGCTCGGGGAGCCTTGTGGTTGCAAAGAAGACCCTCGGGGGAGGGCTTCGGGTGGGCCTCAGCATGTGGCAGGCTGATGCGGGAGAAACCAGACCTTTCAATGGGATGTCTCCGAGTCATTTGAGGTGTGAAGGGTTAAAATAAGTGCCATATCACTTTATTTCTCCCACTTGCAGAGGACTCATCTACAAGCTCAGAAAAGTGAGTTCCAGCACATGACTCTGTTTTACTTATTGGCAAAATGAGCAGATTCATATTAAAAAAACTCAAGAGAACAAATTTCTCACCCATTCCTGAGACAGCCAATAGCTGTTTGATGGATTTATGCATTCAGTAAAAGTTATAAACTAAAACCATCCATCAAGATTTTAAAAGGGTGAAATGCAGAGCACAAACAGAAGGAAGTCTAGTTTTTTAATATCTGGTGGAATTTCTTTTTCACCCCGTGTCTAAATTCTAACAAGTGAATGATGACCCTCCTCTCCGGGTAGCCAGTTCCAAAGCCATGGAATGCCTCGGAAAGAAAAGGGCAGGATTTAAATCTAATATGTCAATAATTGACACACAGTTAAAAACCCAGCCCTATTGGAATGAAAACAACACTTCACCCAGCAATCAAAGGTCTGCTTGAATATGAACATCTTTGTCTGATGGCTGAAGGACAGCAGAAAAGTTTCCCACCCCTCCATTTGCTTCTTATTCCCTAAAAACTAATAAACCTATTCTGGTAGAAGATTTCATGGATTATAATTTGCTTCATCAGATGTCCACAAAAGTTTCTCTCAGAGTAAACATGCTAATTTTTAAGGTGCAATGAGATTCTCTCTGTTGTTCTTGCTGCAACAGATTAACGGAAATCATGGAACTTGTCATTCTCATCCCCCAGCACTGACATCGTCCTGTCCTTATGCTCCGCGCGGCACCATCTCCGTGCAAGCCCTTTGCAAAGGTGGAGAAGGCCAGCGTTTGCCCAGCGGGAGTGGGATGGCAGCGGGAGGGCTGGAAGAAGAGCCGAGGGTGACAGCAACAGAGGGACAGAGCAAGCCGATCCTTGTGCGCAGATCTTCTCCTACCTGTCCGCAGCAAAGCCCACCGGCTGCAGGAGCGAGGGATCCCCAAGACAAACAGCACAAAGGAACTGGTCTCGGCCAGCTCAGCCTGATCTCGTCCCCTGCGGGTGTGGGATGTTCGAGCACAGGGGCGTGACTAGTGTCAACTTTCCACACATACTTTAGCTGGAGCCGGCTGACCATACACAGCCCATACAAGTTTTGCCACATTCAGGGGAAACTCTCTGTCACAAGCTTGGTGCAAATTATGTCGAGTAAATGTTCATACATGGCTAAGGCTATCGGTGGGCTTCTCTCTCCCCACCTCCCAACCCCTTCCCTGGACTCTGGCCTGCTTTGAAGCAGCCCTGCGCTTAATTTCCTGCCCTGGGTTCAAGGGGTGCTCACCAAGAATCGCGTCCCATGCTCTGCGTACGCAGAGTCCCTCTTCCGCGCATGGATGAGCAACATTCATTCTCTGAACATGAGTGGATTTCTCCTTGGCTCAGATCATTTTGCAAGATGGGGGCCCAACCACAAGGAAGTGTGCGAGTCCTAGAGGGACAGATACCAACACAAATCCTTGCTCTCTTTTGCTTTGGACAAGGAAGCAGTCTGGACGCTTTCGACTGAGGGCCATGGGCGCCAGGAAGTGGGGGAAGCAGGTGCCTATCACACGAGCAGGGAAGCACCCCACTGTTTCACCAAACCAGGTTTTTGCATGAGCCAGCCAGAAAGTTGGCAGCTTTGCACACCTTGTCTCTTGTTTCATGTTTTTCTGAGTCTCGTACAAGTACACAAAAGCACAAGCACACCTGCTCATTATTGAGCCCAGTCTAGCCAGATCTCTGCTTGCAAACATCCCTGTGAGTTGCTTCATCCACACTGGTGCTCCCTGGACCAGTGAACGCTTTTTCCTTTTAAAGGCTGCCTCATGTTGCCCTGCAGTGCAGAGAACTCTCGGGAATCATGGATAAACTACCCACCGTGGCCTCCCCTCAGGGCAGTTGCGCATGATGGGTGAACGTTCCCAGCATCCACAATGCTGGGCTTGATGGACCTCTGGCCTGATCCGAAATCAGGCCGCTTCCAATGATCCTATATCCTCTTTGCAACTTTGGGAGCATGAAAGAGTTGGATCCAGAGGTAACTTGGCTGTGCTCTGGTTCCACTAAAATCAGTGTGAAAAGCTGCTCACTGGCTGGGTTCAGGCATCATGCTAAACCACGGTGGAAACCACCATGGCGTGGTCTGCTGTGTTATTTAAACACTGCCAGAGACTTACCATGTGGACACCAACCTACCAGGTTTGGTTTCCACGAAACCCCACAGAAAAACAACGGTTTGTTCTATGGTTACCATGCTTCACCATGGCTTGTTCAATGGTGTGAACTCAGAAGCATGGTTTCCACACTGCTACCATAGAGTCCTGTGGAAAGAGCTGCTGGAGGAGGAGGAGGACATGCTCCGGCCTGTGTCTTTCATGCACCAGATCTGCCTAGCAACAAATCTGACCACTCTAACTATGTGCAAACTGGCTGCTCTGCACTCTCACCGCCTTTTTCCTTGTTCTCTCTTGAGTTTTTTCCCCCTGAAAAATCCAACGTTCCTGATTCAGTGCATCCACATCAAATTTCCTGGGGCTGAGAAGTCTTGCAGCCCTTTTCATACATTGAGTTTGTTCTTCAAATGTAAAAGAAACCCAAAGGCAGCTATGCGAAGCCTTAAGAAAAAGTCCAAAATATACAGTTGGGTGATACTTTTATTTGGGCCACCCCAAATGTTCTGTCGAACTGGAAATCATTATTCTGTGACATTTTGGTTGGTCCAAACCAAAGCATCCTGCACCTGTGGATTCTGAAGTGTTCTTTCATCGTGCGTGTTCTTCTCAAACATTCGCTGAATTATTTCATTGCATGCTGAGGTCAAGTGTGTTCAGGGGCTGCCAGATGCGGGAAGCGCCGAAGTCCTCAGCACTCTCAGTACTCCAGACGGGACAATTGGCTCAGAAAGGCTGGTGGCCCCCACTTCAGTGGAGACAGCTGGGATGGAGCTCAGGGGCCCACAGGGAGGGCGAGGGCCTTCACCATGGTAGAAGTATCTGCAAGATGCACGTGCGAATGCTCAAGAAGACACTCAGGAGCAGAAAAAGTGCCCCCGCCCCGCCCCACGTACTTGTATCTTTCTGCACTTCACCCATGCCAATACGGTGGCCTGGCGGCACGGCAGTGCCCCAAGCAGTCTCCTCTGGGCTCTGCTGCTGCTCCCTTCCCAGAGCTGGAGCTGGACGTGGCGCTTGATGGACTGATTTGTCAAAAACCTTCCCTCCGGTGTGCACGTTGCTCCTTCGTGGGTGCCTTGCCACACCCAGGCTCCCGTGCGCATGAAGGACTCGGCGCCCTCTCTGGGAAGAGGCCCGCCCCGCTCCCGCCGGCCTCATAAGACAGGGAAGAGAGGCGGGCGCGGGGGGGCACACAGGCAGACGCCTTGGCACATGTGGCAGGGTGGGAATGCCCATGCGCGTGGCCCCAACTGAGCCAGCCCCAAGACCCACGCTCCGGACGACGGAGGCCTTGAGAAGCGCACGAGGAGCCTGCCTCGAGCCCTGGCAAATCTTGCGTGGGCCGGGCTGCCAAAGAGCCTGCAGGACAACGCGCAGCCGGCCCGGCGGCTCTGCCACTTTCCAGTCAAGGCGTTTCGGAAAACGTCTCAGAGCTAGCCGTCATCGCTAAACGGCACTTCCGTGGCCTGAGGCACGTGGCCTTTGCCTATCAGAGACCAGGGGTGAGGAAGAGTATACACACACCAGCCCCGCTTGTGGCCTCTGAGGTGGGTTATGGAGTGGCGATCAGGTCCGCAGGGACATGGGGCCACCACCAAGTAGGACAGTGCCCTCTTCCGAGGTTCCTTCAGGGATGCTGAAGCATAGATGCTTGTAGATTAAATAGAAAATGGCATGTGATTTAAAAATAAAAAAGTGTTTATAATTTATAATAAGTTTATAATAAGTGACCAGAACTATAAAACATGAAGAAGAAAATGAAGTAAAATAAAATAAATAATGCATTCACCTTTGTCCTCAGCGTGTGATGAATGTTTGAAAAGAACACGCACGATTGAAAAACACTTCAAAATCCACAGGTGTGGGATGCTTTTGTTTGGACCAACCAAAGGCTTGTGAATGCTAAGAGTCTGTGCAGAATAAAGACTCTTGCAAAGAGCGCCAGGGAGACCGTCTTGCTCGGGCGGGGACACCTGGCTCACGGCAGCAAGAAACAAAACCTCGTCTGCAGAATCGCAGGGCTTTGCTGGTAATAATGAAGAAATCGCAACTGTGAAAGATTTCACATGCCTCGGCTCAGACGTCATTTCCAGTGGAGACTGTGGCCCAGAAAGGCGAAGATGACAGCGATTTGGAGGGCAGCAAGGAAGGAACTAGAAAAGAGCATGAAGCGTAAGGATGTTTTGCTGGAGGCCAAGGCCAAGGTCATCCACACTATTGGTTTCACTTCCCGATCACAATCTACAGCTGGAAAAACGGGACAATGAAGAAAGGTGGCAGGAAGAAAATAGATGCGTTCAGACAGGGTCCTGGAGGGGAGGTTTGTCAGAGAGACGAGCAAGGGGGTCCTCGGCCAAATCAAGCCGGAGCCTTCCCTAGCGGCAGAAATGACAGAACTGTGGCTGCCATTCTTTGGGCGCATCACGAGAAGGCACGGCTCACCTGGGAAGACCCCCATGCTGGGGAAGCTCAGGGGCAGAAGATGAGCAGGAGGGCCAGCCACGGGATGGAGGGGCTCCCTCGAGGAAGCCATGGCCTGGAATTTGGACTGTCATGGACAGGACCTTTTGACGGGTTTTCATCCACAGGGTCTGTGTAAGTCGGAGATGCCTCGATGGCACATAACACACGCGCACCAGAAGAGGAGCCCAGCGTGCTCACTGCCCACAGGGACTGTGCAGCCGCTGCGTCTTTTTCCCCTTGACGTGTATTTTCTAGTAACAGAAACGTTGGGAGGAAGAGTCCCGAAACGGGAGGGCTTCAGATGGGCCTCCTGCAAAGCTCCAGCACGAGACAGGTGATCGCACCACAAAGGCTGCCTGGAAGCCCCCCCCCCCCCACTGCAGGGCTGTGGTGCAGGGAGGACACGGGGAGGAGTGGAAAGGGGAGGCAGCCACAGGACGCTCCCCGGGAGGATCCTGGCAGGGCACAGGGCTACTCAGGACTGTCTCTGCAGAAAAGGGTCGCGGGCGGGTGGTCCTTTCCCGCCCTCCCAGGGTCTGCAAAATGCTCAGGTGCACAACCAGCAGCTAAGCCCCGACCCTAAGCCTGCTGGTGCTAAATCTTGGGGAGGGGGGAGAAAAGGTGTGCTCCCCTCTCCTGCAATCCTTGAGAGGCTTCAAAGGGGGGAGGCATATGCGGCAACGTTTTGCTGCTGGCCTCACTCGTTCCGTTTACAAGCAAACACGCGATTGGTGCTGCTTTGCTGAATTTTCCTTTACTTCCCGAGAATGAAGAAACGGAGCAGTTTCAGGGGAGGCTGGCCAAGTTTGCCCTGGCTTCAGGGAGCTACGACTGGGCCGGAATGTTCTCATTCTTTGTTCTCATTGCAGCATGCCCCACCGCTCTCCGAGCATCCTCCAGGTCACCCTGCTTCCTTCCTCTGCAGGCAGCCCTTGCTTAAGCCTCCGTCCCCTCACCTTTTCACTTCCAAATCAGGAAAAGAGCTCGTCAGTCTGACCCTGGTTGCACAGCGGGAAGCACACGCGCAACCCCCAAGCCACACTGCCGGCAAGTGTAAACCAGGCCCTTGCACAGGAGACGGTGTGAAGAAAATGAGAAGGACCAAAGGCTAGACCAAGGGAGCAGGCGTCTGGAGTATCAAGTGCATGTCGCAGGTGCCTGGGCGAGAATGCCGTGCTGGGTGGGACTGGGACAGGGAAAGAGGCCATGCTCAGCTGTTCATGCAGGGGAGAAACAGCTCTGCCAGGAGCATGCTTGGCAGCCTTAGGCAAGCCACTCACTCTCAGCCTCTGGTCCACCCCTGCAATGTGGGACATTAAGCTACCTTCTGGAAGGATGAGAACATGGGTCCTCAAACTATGGCCCACAGGCCCGCTCCGGCCCGCCATGCCCATTTATCTTGCCTGCCTTTTAATTATGTGAGCCCGGGGGCAGCCAAGCCCGCACCCGCCGCCGCCTTTCAACTGGCCCCGCTGAAACAGTTTGAGGACCCCTGGATTAGAAGTGCGTGATCTGCTTTGTACCCAGCAGGGAGCTGCATGAACACATGTGGCTCATGTCGACTGCACTGCCTGAGCTGCCCAGAGCGGGTTGGTCACTCGGGTGCGGAAGAGAGGGCCCCGATCCCTCGGCCAAAGCAGGAAGGCAGGAACCAGATCTGCCCGTCTGCTGTGCCACAAAGAGCAGGAAGCAACTCTGATTGGGAAGCAGGGAAGGGCATCCGCAGGCAGTGCAACACTGGCCACGGCAAATTCAGCAAGCGTAGAAAGACGCTTTGCTTTCTGTCAGGGTCCGGGGCCTGGGCCACTGGAGTCGGGGTAGATGTGCCAGGACAAGAGCCCCGAGAGGGCACAGTCCCGTGGCGAAGCGAGGGGCAGGGTCTCAGCCATGGAACAGGCCGAAGCCAGGAGGCAGGAGCATGTTGCAGAACCGGGACACCCACAGAGCAGGGTAACTAGGTGGGATGCGGTGGTGGAGGGGCGGCGGCCAAGGAAAAGCGGCAGGGCAGGGCAGGGCGGCCCAGCTGGATCCAGGTGCCGGCCCCTCAGTGGCAAGCAGGAGGCCTTCTTGCCCGGCAGCATTTGGAAGACGCCCAGTAGCTCCTGGGACCGATCCTGCAACTACGCGAATTCCCCGAGCCGCCCAGATCCCGATGCTTCCTCTCCAGCATGCTAATTTTCTAAGCCCAAGATGCACTCTGTCCCAGCGGGGCCTTGGGGAACCTTACACATTTATGATGCCATCAGATGGGGGCAGGCAAAGGGGTGCCAGAAGGTGCTGCAGCCGAGGGGACGTGCCCCTGCCCCTGCCGAGGGACAGCGCGCACGTGAGCTAGGAACACGGTGCGGCCAACTTTGGGCTCTGCCGGGGCACCACAAGCAAAAGCTCCACCACGGTAGGGCGGTTTAAGGCCAGCCACTGTACAAACAGCTTTAGACTTAAGATGGGGTTCCTGATCTGATCCGGAATCCGTGTTGCAAGCCTTGCTTCCCAGGTACTTTAGAATGCTGAAGCCCGTCCTGGAAGGCCTAACCCAACCCTACCCCAGCCCGGACAGGGCAAAGGTCGCTTTCCCAGAGCGCTGCGTCACTTAGCAGGGCGTGCCACTGGCAGGTCACAAAAGCCCCTTGCCAGGCTTCCCCCTTGGCTGCTCTTGAGCCTCCCCCGGCCGCCCCTCCCATGCAGGACTAGGAAGCCAAGGGCCCACCAGCAGGGCTCATCTCACGTGGTTTATTTCAGTCACACACACAAATGGGAAATGACAACTAGAAACATTCTGAAACTTTTAGCAAGTGTCATAAATACACAAAACTCCACATCACACTGTGCTTTCGAAATACACTAAGATTACTTCACAGTATCAGCAAACTGGCAACAATGCAAGTTAGAAGCACAGTGACAGTACACAATGGAAATAAGCATCGAGCATCACAGTTCGAGGTGAGCATGGGCCCCTGTGAACATTTTATCCTAAAAAAGATTTCTCCATCTCACAATTAGCAAAATACCAGGGTAAGGAAAATATATATTTCCGCTCTTTGCAATATTGGATAAAAGCCCAGCAAAAATGGCCCAAGCACTTTGGAACTTGGGCTGGGGCCACGCCACTGTTTGGTCCATGAGTGACAAAGATGGAAAGTCCTGACATTCAGAAAATGTCGTATTTGCAACACGCGAGAAAATTAGGCTCAGCCAATCAGGCAGGCGACCTCCAGAGAACGGCGTGTTACTCCATATCTACACAGCTAGTCCCCTGCTAGGCTCATGGAATGATTTCTTTTAATGCAAAAGCCCTTTTCTACCCGTAGCAGGTGGTACCTTCTATCAAAAGTCAGTTATGTCTAAAACCCTTTCTCCATGAATTTTATAGCAACTCTTCAAAATGATAGCGAACAGCAACCCGTGAATCAGGACTGCGTGGACTTTTCTTCCGTTAGAAAAAAAGGACGCCAAGCATAAGGCCATTCCTGCCGCGCAGAGCCGCACGACGTCCTGCATCGCGTTGCGATCTTGGCTCCATCCTGGCTCCCCCTGGTCCCACCCTGCCCCACCCCCAAAATGGTGAGAACGGTAATCTGCGATATCTGCTTTCTGGTCCACCTCCAGAAGTTTTGGGCCAGCATTCCTGGCCACTGGCCGGGCTAGCCAGAGCTCCCGGGAACTGAAGTCCCAGATATCAGAGCCTGCTCCAGCCAGCAGCTCAGGTGAGGCTTCCTTACAACTTTCTCTTCCCACTTGGAGCATTGGGCAGGGCGCACTCCTGTTCCCTTCTATGAAACAAAAGTTGGAGAACAGTTTCTGCTATCACATATCAAGTCCTCACAGAGCAATGAAAAGAAATGGCTTTTGTTGTTGTTCGGCTGTTCAGTTGCATCCAACTATAAGCGATCGCATGGGCCAAGTCTCGCCACACTCTCCGATCCAGTGCCACCTCTTTCAGCTGAACGATGCTCCAGCCTGCATCCTCTTTGCTGGAGTCTGACCACCTTGCTCTTTGGCAACCTGGTTTTCTCTTGCTGCTGAGCATTGCAAGCATTTCTCTTTCTCACATGGTCAAAATACGCGAGTCTCAGCTTTGTTATCTTGCCGACCAGGGACGCGTCTGGTTTAATATGCTCCAGCACCGGCTTGTTCGTCACCCCCGCCGTCCGTGGAATGCGCGGGAGCTTCCACCAACACCACAGCTTGAACAAGTTGATTTTCCTCTTGTCCAGCTTCTTTATTTCACAACCATAGGTTGCAATAGGAAAATGATCACTCAATTTATACTATTTGTACAAATTTACTACTTGTAGAGATAGGGCCAAGTTTAAATAGCTACGCTCGTGGGATAGCGGTGCTGGAGTGGGACTCAGGAGATTCTTGCCCCTTCCTGGCTATGGAGCTCACTGGGTCATTCCGAGCCAGTTTCAGCCTGAGCTACCTGGCACCGGTGTGGTGAAGATGGACTGCGGAAGAGGCGCCTCATCTAAGCTGCCCTGCGTCTTTTGGAGGGAAGGCGGATATAAAAGAATAAGGAATAAATGCATAAGAAAAAAGCACACAATCCACAGATAACGTCACACTGGATTTTCTAATACTGAAATGTTTCTCACTCACTCACTACTGGAAAAAGCCTGTGCAAATTTTTCAATTTAAGTCTATAGTTTTTAAGGGATTCAAAGTTTATCTTCAGGGTACCCTCTCCATAGGAAGTCACTGCCTGCGGAACACTGTGCCTCCCCTGTGGAGCCTACAGCATTGCAAAGGGTTTTGGGAAATATTATGGGGCAGAGATGCCTGCCCCGCAAAAAAATGCAAAAGGCAGGGAAGAGGGCACCCTAACAAGCGCGAGCCATACCTGGAACACCCCCCAGGCTGGAGGCAGAGCAAACACAGTGCACAAGCGCTGCAGTTCAGGGATGCTAACTTGCCATCCCATCATCCTACAAAGGTCCAGTGCACACTTTTAAACACACCACTCTAAGGAAGGCAGGATCAGGCACAGAGACAAACGGGTGCAAAGCAATCAGGGAGTGTCCAGGAAACTCACACCTCCCTGCCAGCATGACCAACATTACCCAGCAAGGCACCTTACTAGACACAATCCAGGGCATGAGGCAGGAGAAGGCCTACAATTCCCAGCGTTCCCAGGCAGCAATGCGAAACAAACAAAAAGGGTGTAAACATACATTGGCTTGCCTCATGCAGTGAGCTAATGAGCTCGCTCAGGAAAACAGGCAGGTCTCGTTACATTTGAAAAGTGAGAAATCCTGACGGCTCTCTGTAGACTTTGGGGTGGAGGGAGCAAACGCTGCTGATGGCGATGCAAAATGCGCAGACAAGTACGCGATGCCCAGTTGGCGTGTTCTGAGAAGAACCTGGAAAGATCCCTGTCGGATCCAGTAACCTTGTGCAGCTGCAGATGCGCCTTGCTGCTTCTCCCCCGGAGTGTATTAGAAAATGACAACCCTCCACTGAAGGGATTTCAGACAAGACAGGAATGATCGGGAATATATACTAAGGAATGTGCAAGCAGCTCATGAAAGTTATTCCTCAATATTTGAAAAAAACAGCCACCCTGAAGCAGCTAACATTGGAGACTTTTGACAGCCAGCTCTGAACCTTGTAAAACCCATTTACAAAATGCAGCTTCCCCACAAAGAGCCAACTGCTTCAGCAGCCACTTGGGGCCGCGCTGGGACACTGACTTGACGGCTGGGTGGGAGGACATCTTCATTTGTCTGCCCCCTGCATCTTCCTGTGCAGGGTCCACACCTGCTCCAGAAAGCCAGAAGCTTCAAGGGCGGGGAGATGAAATTCATCCCCCCGGATGCAACCCACAGAACACAGCATCTCTTCCTAAGAGGAGCCCTCCTGGATCAAGCCAAAGGCTCACTGAGTCAGGCATCCTGGTCAGACGCTTCTAGGAAAGCCGCGTTGAGGGACACATGGAGTTCAGCTGCCCTGAATCCTGGCGTTTCCGCTTCGGCATCGTGCTAAATAGCCACCAGGAAGCCTCACCCTCCCTGAATTTAGCTAAACCCCTGAATGGCGCCACATCACCAGAACGTCAGTGGCAATGCTGCAAAGAAAAGGGAGAAGAGGGCGTGTGGCCCAGAACATGCAGCAGCCCTAGTCCACTTCCGTCAGGAACTTCTTCACCAACTCTAGCAACCCTTGAAGCCATTTTTCTGCCTTCTGCACAGGGGCCACATTAAATGCAGTCATGGCCATTTGCCCAGGAAGCATCAGTCTTTGTTCATGGCATCACTTCCGCACTCAACAGCTGCAGAAATGCAACGGGAGGTGATTTTCCTGGACTGGAGATTCAGTGACGAGGGAAGAACCACCTATTGAGTTTCTGCTCTCACCACAGAAAATGCAAAAGATCCTGCCAGAAAAAGGACACGACAGCTTAGAAAAGGAACATTTTCAAGGGCAGTGGTGCAAAGTTGTGGCCCTGAACAGGCCAGACTGTTCAACTGCTTCAGCTTTGGGGTCCTTTTTTCTGCTTTCCTCTGAGATTCTGCGAAAATCGGGCTTTTGTGCACTGCAATGAGATGCCCATGATCCACGTCTGCTGTCATCATCATGGGCTCTAAGAATAAAGCAAAGGTCCAGCACAGACTGAAGACCTGACAAACACGCAGCCAGCTTCTCCCCTTACTCTTCACGGCCGGATCCTTTCCTTCCTCCCAGAGGCAGCACCTTCCTGGACCAGGTGGGGCTTCTCTGGCAGCTCTGACTGTCCCGGCCAGGTCTGCTGCCAATTTGTTCTGGAGATACAGGCCCAGGGAGGGAGCTGGCGAATGAGGCAGTGCTCAGGCCAGGGGATCCCTGGCCTGGGGAATCCACCAGCTGCCTTTGGCTTCCTGCAGGTTCCTCTCCACCTTCTGCGAGAGCAGCCATTTTGGTGGACTCCCAACCGCTTCCTCTGAAGGTCTCCTTGGACTCAGGCCAGATGGGATCCCGACTAGTCACTTCACTGCAGTCCGAGCTCAAGCCAACCTGCATCTCAGGGCCACGTGCACCAAGCGAGGGCTGTTGATCAAGAGGGGTGCACCTGACACACGAAGCCACCCCGTGCTTTGCAGAAGGGGGACCTGCGCTCCTCCTCTGCCCCGCCCCCCCGAGCTCCCAGCCTCCCTCACAGCAGCCCTCACCTGGCTGTCCCCGCCCTGCTCCGAGTGCTACCTGGTTGCGCTGCCCCGTTTGCTGTGTGGAGCCTCAAAATAACAGTCTGGGTTGTTCCGCTTTCCAGCTCGACAGCGGCACAAGTAGGGCGTTCTGGCTGTGAAAGCACGGCAGGCCGGCATGCAGGCCAACCCCTGCACAGCTGCCGGAGACCAAGCGCCCACCTCGTGGCTGGAAAACACCGGACGCGTGTGCGGCACCAGACGGGGCGCTGAAATGGGGCAGGGGCACGATTTCCGTTTTGCAGTGGAATCCTCTCAGCTGTTAATGCTGAACCCTTCAATGCTTCTTCAGCCACTCCGGACAGCGGGTGGATTCACTCCCCTCCCTGTGCGCTTCAGAGCACTTGTGGTACTGTGATTCCCCATGAGTTCAAAAAAAAAAAACCCCACAGAAATGTACGTAAAATATGCACATCCAGTGAGTGGGAAGTGAATGGAGGAGAAGTTGGTGCACCAGCAGTAACTGCTCCATTCCTGCAGATGTGCAAACTGAGGACTGCATTGCTGGGGGGAGACTCTCCCCACCCCTTCTGGTGCCCCTTCTGTTGCGTCTGCCCCCTCGTGAAAGCTCCAAAACTAGTAATAGTAAATTAGGGCCCTAGCTGCACATTTTTGGGGCCCTGGAAAAGGAATCCACGCGAAGAGGGACAGACGGTCCCTCCAAAGCGCCCTTTCGGCAGTGGAGGAAGGCTGGCCACTTCTGTGCACGCGAAGGCGAGCTGCAGCGGGTCAGCCACTCTCGACCGCTCTGCACCTTCCCAACGACCTGCAATGAAATTGCCACGCCAGGTTCAAAAGCCTCAAGTTACTGTGGCTGGCAGCAACGCTAGAAGAAGCCACAGGTTCTCAGGGCTGTTTGTCCATTGGAAAAGAGCCACCCTGCCGAAAGCATGCTCAGTCTGGTGGCATACAAAACTAGTCACAATCAACAGTGCCCCCTAGTGGTGAGAGCTACTGGTCATAGCTACAGCATTGGGCAATACAGACAAGTTTGTTTTAAAAATATGCATAACATAACCTCCACATTCAGGGATCTGCACAAATTCTGCTTGCAAGACATATTTGCAAAACTGCTCATGGCACACACTTAGGTGCAAAGTTTTCCATTTTTGGCAAAATTCACAGGAAAGTGGCTACTGAGGGTTAGGAAGATACTACAGAAGCAAGGAGACAAGGTTGGCATGCAACATAGGAGCCCCTCACACAATCCCCTTGTAAGGCACATTTTCAGCCACTCTTCTAACCACGAGGACTAGATGCTTCCTTCCCTAATATAAAAGATAAAGCCAGAAAAGAGGGCCCCAGTTTCTGTGTAATTATATGCCTGCTGGTGACTGTGCAGTGGGTCTTCAGGCACCAGCCAGGAGCCAGAAAACAGGACAATCGCACTACTGTGGGTGGAAGTCGTGGCTCGGCATGCGTCAGTTTAAAGCCTTATGCATAGGAAAATGAAGGGTGACAGTCTCTAGAGCACTGCAATTATCGGGTCTAGAACATTTTTCTTTGCAAAACCTTACGACCTGCAGGAAGTAGTACTGCAAGACTGATAAAAGCAGGGTTTGTTTTAACTCCCAAGCAACCCTGCAAATGCATCCAAAAGGCAAGTGAGGGCAAAGGTCACCTGGGAAAAGGGAGAGGGGATTCCTGGGAGGCAAACCCAGAGATCTTCCTAGTCTCTTTCTTTCATTGATTCCTCCCCTTTGGTGGCGAAGGAGCAGGTGCAGGAGGGCATCCAGCACATCTTGTCCCGCGGATTGGAAGAGACAAAGGCGGCGAAGGGAAGGGGACCGCCATGGCTAGGGCCAGAGCCTTCTGCGGGGCCATGTCTGGCCCGCTGCATCCAGCCAGCTGTGGCATCTGACCCACGACACCCGGTGCCTAAAAAGCACTAGTGGAGGGCAGGGCTTTGGGAAAGCCAAGAGACCCGCGGTAGCCCGCTCCAGGCTGGGATCGCGAGCCTCCCGCGGGCATCTCTGAGGACCGCTATCGCTCTCCTCAAGGCACCGGCCTGGGAAGTGTCCGCGTCAGGGTCTGTCGGGAGCCATGCGCTCAAAGGGGCAGCTGCTCTTCTCCCAGGGGCCTTGGCCTCTCACGCTGAGGCCCAGTCTTCCAGCCACTGCTCGCATGAGGCCTGCTGCTCCTCTGCTTCGCAGCCATCGACCACCCGGGGGGTCGCCAAACTGGAGCTGCCGAGCGTATCCTCTTGACTCTCCTCCGCTGCTGCCGAAGACTCATCTTTCAGGCCCTGGATCAGTTTGTCCAGTTGGTGCGTGATGCGCTGAGGGACCCAGTTGCTGTCCAAGGTAGGGACGAAAGGATCCGGGGCACTCACCTCGATCAGTTCCTTGCTGGTCGGGATGCGCAAGTAGTAGGCGTGAAGCATCATCCGGTAAGGGCCACTGTCCGTCTTGAAGCTGTACGTGAAGTCGCCCACTACCGGGTGCCCAATGGCACTGCAGTGGACCCGGAGCTGGTGGGTTCTTCCTGGGAGGAAGAGAAGCACCTAAGAGCCTGAAATCGCTTGCAGGACCTGGACAGACTATGGAAGTGGGCAGGGGACCAGAGGATGGCGTTCCATGTGGACAAGTGCAAAGTCTTGCACTTGGGGCATAGGAATGAGTGTCATGAGTACAGGCTAGGGGACAAGTGGCTGGAGAGCAGCACTTGTGAAAGGGACCTCGGGTCGCTGGTCGACTGCAGGCTGAGCATGAGTCAGCAGTACGACGCGGTAGCCAAGAGGGCAAACGCCACCCTTGGAAGCATAGCCAGAAGCGTGGCTTCCAGATTGAGGAAGGAATTACTGCTGCTCTACACGACTCTGGCGCACCTGCAACTGGAGTACTGTGTTCAATTCTGGGTCTCTCATTACAAGAGATATATAGCCAGGTTGGAATCAGTGCACCGTAGGGCCACAAGGTTGGTGGCTGGTTTGCAGGGAAAGCCATATGAGGCGAGACTGAGGGAGCTGGGTCATTTCAGCCTGGAGAAGAGGAGACTCCGAGGGGATCTGTTGGCATCATACAGGTACGTGATGGGCTGTCATGTGGAGGTAAAGACCTATTTTTCCCTGCAGAAGATGGCAGGACATGTTCCAGTGGAGCAAAGCTCAGGGAACCAAGGTCCAGTTTGGATGCCAGGAAGTACCTCCTGATGGTTAGGACCCTGAGGGTGTGCAATGGGCTTCCACGGGAGGTGGAAGGTGTCACCCTTTGGTGAGGGTGTTCAAGGACAGGCTGGACATGCACATGGTGGGCATGTCGTGAGTGGAGCTGGCTGGAGCCGGGGGTCAGACTAGATGGCCCGGGAGGTCCCTTCCGACTCGCTCTGTTTCTATATGTTTATGGCTTGATGTTGTATTATCATATCGTATGATTGGATATTGACTTTGGCACAGAGCAGTAAAGAAATGGAATTGACAGAGTGCTCTCTTATCCTTTGCTCAGGCCAGATGCTGCTGGTAATCCGTGTATGGTGACACCTGCACTTTGAATACAGGAGGTCACTTCTACTTTTTATTCGTATTTTTATTCCTATTTTGTTTTTATTTCATTGAATACAACAATTTAACTAATTCACTGATTAAATGGAACATTCTAAAAGGCATTTAATAACACACATTTGTATTTCATTATGTGAATTATTTAAAGAAATGTTAAAACTATTACTTAAGATACCAGAGGCTAAAATACAATAGCAGAATACAGAAATAATGGATGTATTAATGTGTCCATTTAAATTAAGTAGTCACATTTCTAACATTTATCATTTGAACTAAACTCTGCAGTTTCCCTCTCACAGCCCACATGAGACCACATAACCAACATATAATAACAACCACGTGTTTTTTTTTTAAAGTCTACAGTTTAGAGTTGTCATATTCAAATGACATTTGTGAAAACACCAGTTCTCACCGCTGGTAGTGCACACAGGTCAACCCTGACCTAAAGGCTGAGAGCCGGGGGAAGCCGACAGAGGTTTCCCACGGCAGGGCAGGGCAGGGCCAGCTGCTCCACGCTTCCTCCCACTTGCCCTTTACCTGTGAGCGGCTGCAGGAGCACCTTGGTCACGGGGTCGCCGCTATACAGGCCGTGCTCAAGTACAGTCAGCTCTGACTGGCAAGGTTTGGGGTTTTCACAACCTGTTTTTTTTTAAAAAAAATGGAATTACTACAGCTGTATGTAATATTTATCTTGCATTTCCCTATGTTCTCAAATAATTTCTCCTGTAGCCACCAAGGTATACTTCTTTACTGCTCTTTGCTGGACATACATGCTCACAAATATAGAAAGAAACACAGCAAGTCAGAAGGGACCTCCTGGGCCATCTAGTCTGACCCCCAGATCCAGCCTGCTCAACACATGTAATCCCCAACACGTGGTTGTCCAACCTTTCCTTGCACACCCTCATGCTGGGGCCTCCACCCCCTCCCTTGGAAGCCCATTCCACACCCTCGGGGTCCTAACCGTCAGGAAGTGCTTCCTGGCATCCAACCTGAAGCCTGGTTCCTTGAGTTTTGCCCCACTGGAACACGCCCTGCCCTCCGCTGCAGGGAAGAACAGGTCATGGCCGTCCTCCATATAACATCCCCTCACATATGTATGAGTTGCTAAATATCCCCTCGGAGTCTCCTCTTCCCCAGGCTGAAAAGACCCAGTTCCCTCACTCGCTCCTCTTAGGGCATCCTTCCCAACCCAGCTACCATTCTGGTGACCCTGCGCTGAACCGATTCTAACCTAGCTGTGTCTCTCCTATATTGTGGAGCCCAGAACTGGACGCAGCACTCCAGTTGTACTGGAAAGGCGAGGACAGATTGGGAGAGGTCAGAAAGGCAAGGACAGCCTACCCTCGGTCCCTTCAATGCACATCATGTGGGTCAGGCCCTCCACTGTATTCTTCCCAATCGCATGCCGGATCGTCATCTTCATTTCCTGAACGTGGCCCCGCACCTGCCAAGCAGAGGAATCATTTTGTGACATGTTAGGAAACATCAGCCTGTTTTCCCAATGGCAGAATGGGAACGCTCAATCTAATGCACCCATGTCTGCAGAACTACCACAGAAATGGGTAAACTAGTAGAGATTTCCACATGCTGAGCAATTTGGAATCTCTTCACTTGGTCCTTGTTCTTGCAGCAAGATGCTCTGCGATCAGAGATGTGGAGGACCTGGAGCTGCAGAGGAAGAAAAAGCACCTTCCTTCCAAGAATCATGCACTCTGCAAGAAGGGATTTTATTCCAGGCCGCAGATTAGCCTGGCTACCCAGTGACCAGGCCAAGCCAATCTCTCTCCATCCCTAGAAATTGGGAAACGCGTAATCTGCTTTACATTTTGGCCTGAGGAGGCTCTGCTGCAGATCAGGCTTGCTTCCTGCGGCTCTTTGTCTCTCACGCTACCCAAGAAGATCCATAACTAAGAGGTGTGCCGCCTGGCCTAGTTTTGCGGGTGCAGATCTCCACTTGCATTCTTGCACACGGGCTGCAGAGCACCTGATGAAAGGGGAAGGTGGTCAGAAGGAGCTGGAAGACGGAGGCACACGTGCCTTGTCTGCCTGTGTGCGCAGGGCCTCTTCGTCCTCCAGCCATCCCACGCACGCACGCCGGACCACGTACAGTGACACACTGCAAATAAGGAGTAATGGCAGGAGTCCAGTGCCTCTGGACACCAGATGAAAGCAAGCTACTTCCCAAAGTCACCCCTTTGAATATCACCACTGCCATGAGCTTGCTAGGTGGTCTTAGACCATATCAGCATTATGCAGATAGTAATTCCTTCTTATTTTACAGAAGCTGCTCAGGTGTAGAAGAAAATGTACGCAACGTGAGTTGAACTTCTGGAACTACTGTATCAGGGAATTCTTGTTATATTCTTGTTATTGTTATTGCTACCATAGATAATCAGAGAATATTCAATTGGTTTTGTAGGCAGAGGCTAAAAATGAGGAACGACCATCCCCAAGCCCTGCCAAACCATCCAGCCATCTTCCCAGGGCTTCCAAGCATCTGCCCCTTCCCAATTGCTGCAGGCTGGAGATCTCCAAAGACACCTAAGATACGCAGGAGAAGCCCATGGGCGGCCTGCACGGGGCCACTGGCTTCTTCCTCCTGTGTTCCTGTAATTCAGGTTGTTGTGCACATGAACCGAGGGCCCTCGGCACACCCGCCTGCTCTAAGCAGCCATGCTCAGTTCCCGCAAGGGGCAGCCCAAGCCATGTCACTGCTAAAGCGCACAGGCTAAAGAGTTCTGCATCATAACTAAACGATTTAGCGAGTTAGAGCATTCCCCAGGGACCCTCAGAAAATTCCTGATGCAAGCACACACCAAACATTATCCGATTTAAAATTCTCCAGGAAACCCACCTCCTTGTACTCATACAAGCATTTCTAGATGTCCTCCAGAGACTTTTCGCCATGCAGCTCATTCTGCTCTGCCTCATAAGGCTCACTTTCCATTCTACTTCCTTCTCTAATGGTGAAACCTCGAATGGGCAACATCTTTCACCTGGCAAACACCTAGAAGCGCCCCCAGAAGCAAAGGTGAAGCCCCTTACTAGTGCCAGGTAGGCCTTTGTTACCAGCCGGTCCTTGAAGCACTTGTACGCGTTGCCAGCAGCTGCCTTGTTGAGCGCAACACAAAGGGCTCCACTGGTGGAGAAATCCAGCTGGTGGCAGAACCTAGAAGAGCAAAAGCAGACACCCGTGAGGCGCTTTCACCAGCACCCAGAGACCGGAATCGCTTAACGAAATGGCAGGGGGCGCCTGCTCAGCCCACGCCTTACCGCCCAGAGTCCCTTGCCAGTTCGTAGTTTTCCGATTTCAAAGTATTTATGTATTCATGGAAGTATTTTGCAGCCATTAAAACAAAACCAACGGCGATGGAAATACTAAAAGACATAACCAAGGCAGCAGAACAAAGCCGACAGAAAAACAAAACAACAGAGCCAGCCAGAGCAGCTCTCAGTTCTCCCAACCTGGTGCTCTCCAGGTATGTTGGACTACAGCTTCTATCACACTTGACTACCAGAGCCATGGGTCAAAGAAGGCCACAGGCGTCACCCCTTTTTGCACACGTGTTGTGCATGCTCTCATCTTGCATGAGGGCTGAATGTGATGCAAAAGCACCCCACACACGATCCCCCTCCTCCTCTCACAGCCACTCACCGGAACCCGTAGTAGGTGTCTGGATCGGCGAGCTCCGGGAATCGGTACTTCAGCTGCCTCTGAAGCGTGAGCTTTTCGTACCACATCTTGCTGTCAATCCGGACATCCCAGTGCTTGTTCACCACAATGAAGTCTGCACTTTGGTACAGGATGGAGAGGTTATCGATACTCACAGGCTCCATCGCGACGGGCCTTCCGGAGAAGATGTTCTTTGTTTCTGAAACAAAGGGCTTTCTGGGCAACACCAGAAAAGTTTCGAGCAGTTATATTATTCCATGGGAGCAGAAAATCACTCTTTGAGTGTTTGCTGGTACTGTGTTACTTCACACAGTGAAGGATATTTAAGTGAGAACTGGTGTAAGCAGAGTGGCTACGAACAGAATCCGGGGCGTTTAGTCCGAAAAAGAGTGCTGTGAGAATCCACACTCTTCTGGCCAGCCACTGGCAGTGGCATAAAAATGAAGGACTATTTTCTGTTGATATGTGTATAGGTCTGCACCCTAAAAGGCTGAGCTGCCCACAATAAAGAAGCCAGTTTAATTCTCACCTCTGCTCCAAATTCACAAGCTGCCCTTAGGGAAGCTAGTCTCTCTCAGCCTCATCCCCCTCTACAAGGATAATGCACATAAAGCAGTTTGGAACATCTGGAAGTTCTAGTTAAGTGCCAGCAGGAGCAACCGTCAATGTTTTTCATCTTGATGGCTCTGCATTTTTACTCGGCAGTCAAGCCCACTCTGTCCAAAAATACACCTGCTCAGGTGAGCGAGGGCAGCCTCAGGAGGACGCAAGAGCCGAGCGCCACTGGTGAAAGGCCTCTGGGCCAGCATCCAGTTCACACAGTGACCGAGTCACTAACTGGGGGTGCGAGCGTCAAAGCACCTCCCATCCGTGTTCCCTGGCACTGGTGCATCCCAGCACGCTGCGTCGGAGTGGCAGAGGCCATGGAGATGGCAAGAGCAGCGGCCAGCAGCAGCCATCTCCTTCAGAGTCACCTCACCCTCCTCTGATGCCGTCTCGGTCATGCTGGCCGCGGCACCCTCAGGCAGCCATTCCAAAGCTTAACCATGGGCTTCGTGGGGAAGGGCTGCCCTTGCCCAGCCCTGCCTTCCCCACACTGCGGCTTCCTTGCGTGACTCCGAAAAGTCTCAGGCCGCACACTTAGCCAGCAGCACTTCCCTCCCCCAATCTCTGCCACACAACAAAGGCTTTCTTCTGGTGCATCCAAAGAGGGCAGATGGTTCACGTTCCAGTTGCTTCCACCACCACGTCACTCCAAATCGGGCAACTGTGCTTCAGGAAACTGGGGCAAGGCAAGAGGAGCGGCCGAGGCCCCAGATATTTTGCGTTTTGGCTTCCCGGGTCGCCTCTCCCCTCCTCTCCACCCCACATAACATCCCCTTCCCTCCTCCTCCAAGGCCACTTTTCCAGACTTAGAGGGCAGCCAGCATGGCTCTTCCCATGCTGACTGTGGGTCCCATTTCTGACTCCTCCTGCTGAGGTTGCAGCACTTGGAAGACCTTCCCCAAGCGCTCTGGCCATCTGCGCAGCCCTCCCCCAAGAGCCACAGAAATGTACTGATGACATCAAGAATTCAGCTTTTCCTCTTTCTCCTGGGATGTGAACACACGAACCGATTAATTATTTCGGCTGTGCAGTGTTCTGGTCACAGGAAGGGCCGGCCCCCCTGCAGGCAGGAGGGGACAGAAGCTGAAGTGCTGGGAAGTAGCATTAAGCTGCGGGAGGGCGGAACTGGCCCCTCAGGAGCACTGAAGCGGCCACTGCACATGGGGCAGGGCAGGCACCCTCTTGTCCCTTGCCTCAAGCAGCAAGGCTGACCACAAGCAGCTTGGGACCTTAAGGGCAGGTACTAGTTGCCTGCTTTTCTGATTCCTCTGGCCGGTCAGATTGGCTCCCCACGGTTTGAACTATTGTATTATATTTATATCCCACCTTTCTCTCACTGTGGAGCTCACGGTGGCCACATGCTGTTCCCAGGGGGTCTCCCCTCCAAGCTCAGGCCACCCCCACTCCTTCTCAGCTTAACAAGGGGATGCCTCCTGTGCCTCCAGACCTCACGCTGGGCCATTTCTGTGCTCGTGAGCTCCTCCCTGCCTCTTTTACAGCCTGGTTGCTTTTGCATTTTGTCCCTGAGGTCTCAGATGCTCCTTTGGGGTTGGACCAGGATGCGCAGGGACCACTGCATTCGAAAGCAGCCTTCCACGCCCTAAGGAAGCTCTTGACCCCAGATGGAGTGGGCCCCAACTTTCACTAGCCACAGGAGATAATGAGGTTTATACTCCAGATCTCTGGAGGATGCCAATTTGGTGAAGGCCGTTTTAAGCAGCAGGAGAGCTCTAAAAACACCCTGGACAAACTGGCAGGAGGAGGAACAGGTGGGTCCCGGAGCAATAAAAGTCAGAACTTGCCCTGGAAAGCAAAGTGAAGGATCTGGGGCTGTCCTGCTTTGGGTGCATCAAGAGAAAACACGACTCCCTGGAGAAGACCATCATACCACAAAAGTGGAAGGCAGAAGAAGAGGAGGACCAGCTATGAGACGAGACAGAGTGAGTCCATAGAGAAGTCACAGCTGTGAGTTTACAAGGACCTGGAGGGCTTTTGCTCATAAGGCCTTAGAAAATTGGAGACAACTCCATTTACAGCCCTTTCTAAGGATCTTGGCACAATTTGCAACAACCCTGACCAAGCTGAGTCCTACTTGGTCCCAGGATAGAAGGAAGGAGAGTGGAGTGAGAGTCAGGCCCAAATAAAAGTAACTTTGATGAGGGGGCACCTCTGGGCAACACGGATGCCCAAATGCTACTCAGATCATCTCCTCTTGACAAAGCATCCAAAGGTCCTCCAGTTCTTGGCTTGGCTGCAGCCTGCAAGCCCAGAGTGGGGACACCTGTCCCTGAGGCCCCAGACGGTGCTTTCCACTTCTCCTTTCTCCTGGGCTCTCCGTTTACTCTCGAAGTGCCTCGTTCTATCCCGATCCCTGGTCGGGAGGACGCCGGTGGTTAATTAGAGAGAGTACCCCCCCCCCGGGTTTGGCCTCCCTCTGGGGTGCCCAGCGAGGAGGAAGGCTCCGCCTCCTGCCAGCTGCAGAAAGAGCGGCATCGTAGGGGGTGCCCGATCCTTTCTGCACGTGAAAGGGCAGAAATGCACGCCATCACCCCACGCCCGCCTCTGGCGCCGGGGACGCCCGGAAGCTTGCCGCATCCCAGCGCCCGCCGCTCTCGCAACGCACGCGCGTCTACGGGCACGCAACGCTCGAGCCCCGGCCTCCCCGCGCCCCAAGCCGGGACCGACCTGCAGCCTGTCTCCGGGCCCGCGCAGGGGCGCCCCGCGAAGGCGCGCGGTCGCGCTACAGCCGCGCCGGCATCCCCGGGCCTCGGCGCGCGGCGGGCGGGCAGCCAATCGGCGCCTTCCGCGGGCGGCGGGCGTGGAACGCTCACCCGGAACTTCCTCGCTGTAGCGCGCGCCGCTTTGCAAAACCGCGCGCGAGCGGCCTCAGCGCCGCTGCAGCTGCGAAGGCGGGGGCGGTCTGCCGGCTGGTGCTCTGCGGCTCCCCTGCCAGAACGAGGCAAAGGCCTCCGGCACGGCGATTAGAGCGGTTGCGTATGGAGGGCGATTCGTACAATGAGTTGCACGGCATTGAAGAGGACTTCGAGGAGCAGTTTGCGGACGAGTTGGAGGTCTTGGCTGAGCTGGAAGGTGGGACCTGGTGGCTCCTTGGGGTGCACAGACGAGGCTTGGACGGGGGGTGTGCAAGTCAGGACGTGTCGCGAATTTTGCAGGATCGAGCGCCTCCATCTCGGTTTCCCCAGCTGTGTACGCGAAACTCTTATAATAAAACGTGCTACTGCTTACTGCCTTTGCAGAGTAAACTGATGCGTGCCTTTCGAAAGTAAACCCCACTGAGGTCAGTGGGAATTACTCCCAAGAAAGCACGCAAACGATTGTAGCTGAGTTTACTTCCTTACTTTGATCGTCTTGCAACAAACGTGTATGTTGAATATAATTGCCTCGGTAATGCAGAAAGGGAATAGGACTGAGATGGAGAGCGTGGTCGTCTGATGTCCTATCCAGGTTTTGTCAGAAAAAAGGCCTGCAATTCCTAGCGTGTGTGCGGGGGTAGGGGAGAGTTGCAATCCAGCGCATCTGGAATGTACCATCAAGATGCATGGCATTGGGCAGGGACCCCTCCGCCCTTAAGGCACAATCTTATGCAAATTCAGGCGGAAAAAGCCTGCACCTCCCAGCATGCCCTGCAGAGTTGTGGGCCTTTTTTCCCTAAACTTTAAGGATTGCACCCTTCATGTACCTGATCAAGGAGAACAGGCTTTTGTATTCTCAGGTGCCCTTCTGCTCTCCAATCTGTGCCTGTCCAAGTGACTGCAGTTTTGAGCAGGGGTCCTCAAACGTTTTCAACAGGGGCCAGTTGAAAGGTGCCGGCGATGGGCGCGGGGGGGGGGGGGCGGCGAGGCAGTGGGGAGATCGTTTTCTCCGAGCGAGTCCAACACGATCTCCCCACCAGCAAGCTGCCGGCTCGCCATGCGCAGGCGCACAGCAAGTCCAAAACCTCTATGGCGGGCCGGATAAATGGGCATGGGGGGCAGTAGTCTGAGGACCTATGGTTCAGAGACGTGGTATGTGGTCAGATTTATTAATAACGCCAGCACAGGGGTTGGCAGTTTTTGAACCCTCCCTCCTGGTGCCAAAGAGACAACATTAAACTGTAGAACTTCTCCACACCTCTCTTTTGAGAACAGCATTCTTGTCCTGTTAGACAAGAATGCACACAAGCTCTTGGTGAATTTGGATGGGACCAGATGAAATTTCTTTGTGCACATTTTTGTTCTCCTGTGCAGGGCACTATCTAGGCCAGAGCTTGCTTTGTAGCCAGCTTTGCATGTTCAGGCCAAAAGAGATTTATTTCCCATGCACTCATAACTTATTAATCCCATATTTCTTGCAGGGCAAGCCACTTCGGTGCTGCCCCGTAAAGTCTCAGAGTTCCGAAGCAGAAAGCGGACATTTGAAGAAGCTCTTTCTTCTGGGGATTTACTTAATGGTTCCACCACTCTGGGTTGCCGGCCATGCCTAGAAAAACATCCTCAAAGTCATGTCCTTGCCGAGGAGGCTGGTGACAATGAAGGGCCACACGGCAAGGGGGCAGAATGCCTCCCAACAGAGTCTGCAGAGGACCCTGGGTGTCTCCGGAATGGCGATGCTACTCAGAGTACGTTTAGCTCTTGCATGTTGTGGCTGTTCTTTGCGGGGAGTAGCAATTGGCTTGAAGTGGGTGCTGCTTCACACAGGGTGCTCTTTTAAAATATTGTAATTATTTATAAATTCTAGAAGATCAGAGTAGCAGACCATGGTTCTTCTGTCTGCTCTTTAACCCTGCAAGGTAGGTTGGGCTGAGAGAAAATGACCAGTCCAGAATCAGTCAGTGAGGCAGATTTCTCGCTGACCTTGTCGACCTTTGTTTTAACACAGCAGGTGCAGGCTCACAGGTTTGAACACACCTCTGTGGAAACAGGGAGTTTGCCTTTTGATGCAACAGTACCAAATTTGCACTTTCCAAATGGACAGGGGAACCAGAACACGGTTGGTTTTTTGGTGTTTCTGCTTCTCCAGATTTAGTGATGCAATTCTCCTTCCGCCCCCACAAAAAACCTGCAATACATGCAAAAAGTCTGTGTATTTGGTAAAAGTGACACGTAAGAAGGGTCATATTGGGAGAATTTCTTACAAAAATCCATGTGGATTTCCATGGGGACTTGAAAAATTGTAACTGCTGTGGAAACAAGATGGGACAAAGTACGGCTGGGAAAGTAGAAGCTGAAATTAACCGATTTGCTTCTTCCTGCTGTACCTGTCACAGGAGAGGCTAAATTAGCAGTCTGCAGGCATGCTTGTCTCTTGCTCGCTGTGTATGTGGGGGGGGGGGGCGCGTATTTCTGTAGAGGGAGCTTCCAGCACTGAACGGTCAGAAGAGGAACATCTGGGGTGAAGTTTGGCTCCCTCAGAGACCACTGGGCACAAAGGGCTCCTCACAGACTGCGCTCTGCCGTCCTGTGGAAAGGACTGGGTTGTTGTGAGAGCCACTCCTTACTCTCTTCCTTTTGTGCCTCTGGACTGACAGCACCAAAGCCAAAGCGACAGCGGTGTCTCGAAGCCGTGAAGAAGCTGGACTTCGGAAAGAGCTTTGAGGACCTGCTGCAAGATGGCAGGGCTCTGCCTCTTTCGTCGGGAATGCCTTTGGAATTGCAGGATGTGAGGTTAGCCCTCTGCTGGAAAAGGGGGGAATATTATGGTGTGGTGCAGCTACCTCTCAGGTGGAAAGATTAGCTTGTGCCCTCGCTGAAGCCCAAAGAAGGCAGACAGTTTTGTGCTTGAACACACATTTGTTATAGAAGAGGAAAATTGCTCAGCTCACCATCAGACACATTGGCCAGTGTGTGAGTTCTAATAAGCCAGCCTAGAAGAGACTGAGAAGGCGGGGGGAGGGCGGATTAGCAGCCGCCCTTCAAGGAGGGAAAGGTGGCCTTATTAAGGTGTGTGGCCGAGGGAACCCAGGTCCTGGCAGAAATGCCGGGCTGCAAGGGGCAAACCTGTCGCTTTTTAGAGAAGGGAGAACAGAAAGGGCTGAACTTCCTGGCTGACTGTCAAAAGTTAGAAAGGACATGGAAAGGACTACAGGAAGTCACAAAAGCCACTTTGGGCAAAGACTAGAAGTGGCGTTGGCAGGCCAGGGAAGGGAACAGACTGGAGTGGCCAAGTGAGGGGTAACCTGAAGCCACCAACCCCCTCTGCCATCTAAACTGCCAAAGTGGCTGCCTAGCAAAATGCAGCATGGAAGATCAAGCTGCCCGTTGGTGGAGCAATGGCTTCTCACTTCTGCAGCTCACGGTCATTTTCATGGAATTGCACTCCGAGGAGCTCCTGGTGCCCCCGATGATCAAGAAACAGTCCAAATAATTGTTTTTATCTTTTTGACTTTGCGGCAGTGATGAAGTGGCCAAACAGAGACATAGTCGGTATTGGCAATCTTGGAGTCACCACCATTTGGTTAAAAACAGGATTTGGCTGGAAAACTTTAACATGGGGCGTTTGTCTGTTTGTCTGTGTCACTTGGTGTCAGAGTCCAGGGCATAGGCAGCAGAATAACATGTGGGGGCATGAGGCCCCAGGCAACTAAGCCGATGTCCAAACAACAATCCTTAAGCAGGAGCAGATGATCTTTCAGAAAACCCGTCCCAAGCCAATTTGCGCTTTGAATATTAACAGCAACACTTGGATGGGGTCGGTGGCCTGTGCTGATGGCAAATGCCACGGCTGAGGCTTAGCATTCCCAGTCAGATCCCAGTTGGACACATGGCTCCAGAAGTGCTTCCCCGTGTCCTGCATTTACTTTCGTTGGAGAAAGGCATCCACCGGCAGGAGGGCAGTGGGGGCCCACCTTCCTCCCACACATGGAGCCTGCCTCTTGAGTCAGTGGAGGGCTTCCGCCAGGTTTCTCCCAAGGCTTGGACCAGGTGCTGCAGAGACACCTGGCTGTGTGGGGCCAGTGCATTCGGCCTGGGCTTGGCGTCGTTCCATAGTCACAGGGAGCAGTTCCCTTGAGTCCAGTCAAGGCCGGGAGCCCGTGTGCAGGGCTGCTCCCGTCTCCTTGCAGCCGCTTGCCAGGCCGCTTCTTCCTGAGCCAAGGCAGTTTGGTTCTGGACCAGCCAGCCAAAAGCACACTTGCAGTATGTGTCTGGGGAGACAGGCCGTGCGGTGCTTCTTCGCAGCAGGACTGGAGGAGGAGTGAGCGCTGGTCCTGAATGATGGGGTGGAACAGAGCAATGCTGCAGATAAATCCGTCGCAGAGCTTGTGGCTTCCAGAGCTGAGCCACATTTTCTGCCAGAATCAGCTCCAGTGTCAAAGCACGCTTTTCCAGAGGGTTGCGAAGGAAAGGGTCCGCAGCTGCCAAGCGGGGGTGTGGGGCAGGAGCCAGGTGAGAAGAAAGGGGCTAACCGGCCAGAGGGGCAGCATGCAGCTACGGCTGACCCATCTTCAGAGGGGGGTGGCCCAGGGTATGCAAAAGGAGTGCTCTTGGAGGTCATTTCTAGTGTGGGCTCTGCAAACTACTCTGTGCATGCTCAGAGATTCTTTCTTTGCTGATTATGCTTTGCTGGATGTACACTGGAGAACAGAGCTTTTGCCAAAGAACAGTCTCTTGCTTTGAAAGGACGAAAGGGGGATCCAAGCTTGCGACACACAGAGTATGTTAATCCTCCTGATGGGTGTCTCTTTTCTTGCACTTTATGGTGAAGAAATCCAAAACTTGAGGTCCCAACCAGCATGGAAGAAGCCAATGTGTCCCCAGTGCGTCTTGTGCCACCGGAGGAAATGGGCTCTAAGAAAGTTTTGAAGCGCCCACCCATCCTGGCAGACTATATCAATGTGACCTCCACTAGTGGCAACCGGGTTTTTCTGGTGGTGAAGAATGCTTGGATGGAAAGGCAGGTACGGCTGCAGCACACGGGCCACACCCTGTCCTGATGAGGTCGGGCCGGCCTGGTGCATTCTCACAACTGTCCTGTCTGGTTTCTGCAGCTCTTCAACTCACCTCAGTGCAGCAGGTCAGGAGCACTGCACCTCCTGGGAGTCCCATTCTCCTGCCTCAAGGAGCAGCTGGCTGAAGAGGTATTGTCCTCCCCAACCAACCCATCCAGCCCCCTCCACCACGTGCTGCTTTATTCCTTCAGCTCCATAGCACCCTTCTGTCTTTCCCCCTTCCGCATCCATAGCCTTGCAGCATCCCAAAGAATGTGGTTAGATTTGGCCGCATCTCGCTTTTGATTGCGCTCTGCCTTTGGGCCAAAGATGAGAGCAGGAACTCGCTTGAGGGTTTCTTGAGAAAGGCATGTCGACAGCCAGCAGGGACAGGTGGATGGCAGGGAGGTGAGAACAGGAGTGATGGGTTTGGCCCTGGGAGCACCTGCAGGAAGTCAATTCATCAGTTAGCAGAAAGTTTCAGTACAAGGAACTCTACTGCCCCAACTTGGTTGATGGTAAAATAACAATGATGACAGCAGCAATATCCTCCTCCTAAAAGTACCCGGCATATCGTACAAGATCATAAAACCAGATAACGTGGCCTGTAGGAATGAAAGAGCTGGAAGAAGCCCTGGGGAGCCCCAAAAGCGCTGCAGAGCACACAGCCGATATATGACTGAACTCTAACAGGCGTACAAAAATAAGTGTGCACTTACTACGAAATGTAATGGTCATCTCACAAAGTGCTTACCGCCAGATGGATGGCACCCACCCAGCCACCCAAGATCCAGCAGTGCTTCAGGGCAGTAGACTGTATGTCCAGTAAACAAACCTTAAAAACTCAATGGTGCTCAAATACAAGGTGCTGATTTCAAGATCTTGTGCATGAATATTGCTAAAATGAAAGGTGGTTTGGGTATCCTGTAACATGCCTTTTCATGAAACTTTTGGGGTGTTGTTAGGAAGTGAGTAAAGTTCTGTTTCTGTATGCTGCAAATCCATAAAAAACGAATCCCTCCCCCACCCCTGGTTCAGGAAATCGCAAGCGGTGAGTGCCCTGCTGGAACCCTTCTGTGCAGGAGGACGGGGGCCCTGTGCGCATGCCCTCGCTCTCCGCTGCACTTCGCGACCGTGTCTTGGGCTGCACTCTCTCTCTCTCCCTTTCAGCGCCGGAGGCAGATGCTTCAGTCTTCGGAGCACTTGGCAGAGTCCCTGGACAGGTGGGCTGGCAGGTGTTCTTTTACGTAGCTGAGGGGGCCTTGCAAGACTATGTGAGACCAGCAGTCTCTCCAGCATGGCGTTACCCATTACTGACAAGGATAATGTTCTGCCAAGGTTGTCTTATGTCTTATGGGTTTGTTTCTTACTGTTATTTATTTTTACCTGTATTTTAAATATATTTATATTGCACACTGTGGGCCGCCCAGAGAGCCTTTGGCTATGGGGCAGCATACAAATGTGACAGATAGATAGATAGATAGATAGATAGATAGATAGATAGATTATAGATGAGGTTCGCTGCAGGACCTTCAATGCAGGGGAGCATTTACTTTGCCTCTGTGCTGCAATCCTGGCTGGAAGAAAAATGGGGTGAGGTCGGAAGCTGCATTTCACTGAGTTGAAACTTGAAGGACCACCTTGCTTAGCTGGGGATGCTACTACAGTCCAGTGCATTGGAGGACACAGGACTGAGGAAAGCAGGTGTGCACCATGGACGCCTGCCACGTTCAGCCTGTCCCAAAGCTCTGTACCAGTTGTAAAAGGGCAGGTTCCCAACGCTTGTGGCTGGAAAAATGTGCTGGAAACCCAGAAACTGGTACCTGCTGAACCCTCAAAACACAGTGTGATGAATAGGCGTGCTTTGGGGTGGTGAGGCCCTGGGCATCTCCTCGGATTTCCAAACTAGAAATAAATTATGCAAAACAAGAGGCAAATATCCTGAATTTGCATAGTTCATGCAGGTTGTGGGGCTGGACTTCTGGTGCAAGGTTTCAGTTACTCTCATAAGCTGGAGTCACGAGTTGTCCTCCCCCGGCGCTGGGAACGAGAGGAAGCTTCCATGGATAAGTGAGCTGGTCTGCCAACACATTTCCCATGCATCCCACTTTCTCCTGGGATCAGCAGTTCTGTCCTTTCTCAGCTATGCAAGTAGAAGCGAGAGTCGGGTGGGGCACTGGAAAGCTTTTGTCTCCATTTCAGCTTAGCTTTCCAGCCTTCTTTCTTGCAGCTCTCCGAAGGAAGAGAACCAGACAGAAGCCGCGGTGCCTGGCATGAAAGAGGATAGCTGCGGCCAGGCAGAAGAGGACGAGTCGGCTCAGCACTCCCTCTGGGTCGACCAGTTCATGCCACGGCACTACGTGGAACTGCTCAGCGATGATGTGAGAGCCTCTTTCCGGCAGATGCTGCACATGGCTGCTGTGGTGCACACAGCTGCAGCTGCTTTGCGTGAGCCCAGTGGTTGGGATTGAGTGCGAAGCTCCATTGTCAAGCCCCGCTTTCTTTGCAACTTTCCCGTGCCCGTGGTTGGAATGACCGGCTCAAACACGTGTGGGCAACATCTCACATTTTGGAAGGGGGAGCAGAAAGCTGGGGTTTTGGGGAGCAGCTTTTTGCTGTTCCCAGGAGCTAGTTGTCCTTCAGTGTTCCTGGAACATGGTTAGGCACCAAACAGATGTGTGGTTTGGATGCCACCATGTTCTCGCTTGAGTAGAAAGCTCAGCAAAATGGGTAAGCTAACTGGTGTCTAATTGTGGGACACCATGCGTGCTTTTGAGTCAAATTTCATCCCTCAGCTGCACAAAAGAGCAGCACCTTGTCTCCCTTCTGTAAACCTCGGGTGCCCTTCTCTTTTCTTCTTGCACCTTTGCCAGACGATTTCCACATGAGTGAACTTTTCCTTCCTTGCAGTACACGAATCGCTGCCTCTTGAAGTGGCTCAAGTTGTGGGACAAAGTGGTGTTTGGGAAGGAGCCCCCCTCCCGGAAAGCCAGACTGAGTTCCGAGGCCCACCCATCTTCCAGGCATCCCAAAGCGCAGCAGAGCAAATGGAAAACCAAAGCCCAGTTGGTGGAGGAGGTCCTGGAGGCTGAACTGGACCAGCACAACCGGCCCAAATACAAAGTGAGCAGCGGGCGCCACTCTGAGGGCAGGGGCTGCATGGAACCCTCTGCCCTCTCGCGTGATGGCTTCAGCATGTGCTTTGAATGTCTGCAATGCTTCGGGACAGGCGTGAGGAGTCTCCTTCAGTCTGGCAAGCCAGTTCCAATTTGAAAAGACTTTGAGGGTTGTGTTCCAAAGGCAGGGGGTGTGGGGAGCACAATGGCAGCGTATTTTAGCTCTTGCTATCAGTTCCTAAGCCTTCGGAGAGGCATTCAGCCTTTTTAGACGGGGTGAAAAACCTGTGCAGAAGCTGAGGAAGGTTCAGGTTAGGGACAGGGACAGGGAGAACCCCGGAGGGTCAAGCTGATACCACAAGGGCAGCAGGTGGGCCTGCAGGACTAGTGATGGGTGAACTTACCCCAAATGGAAGCGTAATTTCCTCCACAGGTAATGAATGTATCCGTGCAAGAGAGTTCTCTAATATGAGGCTGGGTTCTCTGCATGGAATGCTTTGTACATGCGCGCACACAAACTGCACTGCAGCATTCATAGTTTTTAATGCATCAGGTAAACACGCATCACCGTGTTATGTATCCTTCCTGGCAGACTGTTTTATATGCCTTTCTGTGTAATGTTTACTTGCAGAGCACATGCAGACCATGTGTAGAGGCCATCTGCGCATGCTCTGAAACTTGCTCTCTACTCCAAAGTTTATAATTTTGCAGCACTGTAAACTTGCTACAAAGGCCGAGTGTTACAAATGCACGAGTTTGGACCAAATTGAAGAATGATTACAGAATCTGGCAGAGGCCGGCATCCTTCATTTGTTTGTGCTGCAGAATTTGGAGCAGGAATGCAGAATCCACACTTCCTTGCAACTAGATGGAAGTGGGAATGGGCCCTGCCAAGGAGAAAATGTTTGTTGGAGAATATGCTTTTATTCTTGTCCTTTATTTTTAAAATATACTATGAAGATGCCTTGAATTTTGCTATTCCTGTCCTCCCTTTTTCTGTTCCCCACAGGTTGCCCTCCTGTGTGGACCCCCTGGCTTGGGCAAGACCACTTTGGCTCATGTGATTGTGAAGCATGCTGGGTATAATGCCGTGGAGATCAATGCAAGGTGAGCTTCCATCATCCTGTTCAAGTTAAACAAAACTTCTATAAGGTTAGTGGCCTGGTGTGATTTAGTGGGACAGGATTTGGACTCAGGCACTAGGTTCAGATCCCTTCACTGTCTGAGCTCTCTGTTTTTCCATTTTGCATCTGTAAAATGGGTGTGACAGTGTTAGACCGTTGTTTCAGTGTGCAGTGGAGCAAGGGTTCATGTAATGGAGAAGGAAGCATCTGAAGGAAGTTGGTGAGGGCTGCGTTAAAGGTATATAGAGGTTGTTAAATTTATTGCCTCTGTTTTGTGAGCTATCAAGTGTCCTTTGTTTCATGGTTAGTTCCTTGACAGAATCCATGTTTAGGGGTGTTGGAGAATGTTTCTTCAGCAGGTGATAAGACTGACAAAAAGGAAGCCTATGCAGCGAAGAGTGCTTAGAAAGAAAGACAATCAGTTCATTCTTGGCCAGAATGGGACTTGAGATGATGGCAGAACACCTGAGCAGAAATATTGACCAGGCGCTTGGAGGGAGGGGGCAAATCGGGAGGAAAGCGAGAGATGGCTGGTGTCGTCTGCATGCATGTGGGGGCCGCTGGAAGCCGTGGGATTTGAGGAGGCCACTGGGGGCTGCATGGAGAGGGCCAGGAGCATAACCGAATGACCCGGCATTCTGCCTCAGGGTCGGAAAGGTGTGTGGCACAGGCGGTGATGGCTGACAGGCCCAAGTGGGTGTCGCCTGCACCCCAGGCGTCAGCATTCCCTGGTGCCTGTCTGAGTTTGGAGGCATCCACCGCAGTCTGGCACCATCCAGATTCACATGCAAACATCACTTTGTGGCACATTTCAGGCAGTCGGCTTTAGGTACTTCCTTCCCCTCATGCAGCAGGTCGCTTTCGTGTATCAGGAATAAATCCGCGTAGTCCCATTCAAGGTTTGCAAAGAACCAGAGCAGCGAACCTTAAGGTCTTGTGGGATTCTAAAGGTACGATTCTGTACACATTCAGGCAAGAAAAGGTCCTGCTACCCCAGTGGGCTGAGAGTTGCAGGGCTTCCTTCTGTCTCACATGCACGACATTCCTCCACAAGGGAGGAGCGGAGCTGTCTTCATGAACGGAGCTGGCTTTACGCGTGAACGTTTGCTCTCAAGAGGCGGACGGAATGCGGGGTCCCAGGGGGGTCCTCCTGCAGCCTGCCCCCACCCCTTAGCCCAGGGGTTTTGTTTCAGTGACGACCGCAGCCCGGATATCTTCCGGACACGGATTGAAGCTGCCACCCAGATGAAATCGGTGCTGGGAGCCAGTGAAAAGCCCAACTGCCTTGTCATCGATGAGATCGATGGTGCCCCAGAGGTAAGCGGTTCTCCAGGGGGACTACGGTCCCCATCTTCCTGTCACTTGCTCCTCTGGGGATAGCGAACTGCTTTCTTCTTGGGTTTGGGAGTATGACCTGTTTCTGCTCTTTGGATTTTCCTTCCCCGGTTGCAGAGTGCTAGTGAAACAGGGAAGAGAACATGAGCGGTAGTGACCACAGCTGGTGGCTGGGTGGCCTTCCAGGTAGTTTTTGCGAACAGTTCCCCTGCCATTTTGTCATCGTCCTGGTTTGCAGTGTCCCACGTCCCCTTCCCAAACGAAGCCCAGAGCAATCAAGCGCATTATACGGAATCGAACTGTGTTAAGCAAACCACCAGAAGGCAGCAACATGAAAACCCATCGGACAGCGAAAGTGCTGCAGCAACGGGCAAGCTGCCCTTCAGTTCGTGATCAGCACAGCAGTGAACTAGCTAGCTAGCTTGCTTGCATGAATGAAGGCCCTGTGCTTTTCCTTTCGTTTGAATTTCTGCTACTTGGGTCTGACCCCAAGACATTCATGGGGTGAGCTGCCTGAGGTTGTGATTCCTTCATTTAGAAAGTGACCTGGGAGGGACAGGTGGCGCTTGGTGCTTCAGCCCCCATGCCCCGCATCCGACTGGGCTGCAGTGCTTGGCTCTCCTTGCGGCTCTCCCCAGGTAGGACACAGCGGTTCTTCTGCCACGTGCACGATTGCCTTTGATTCTGTGTTTTGCTTCCCTGCTTTCCAGGTGTCTATCAATGTGCTGTTAAGCATAATCAACCGCAAGCCTGGTGAGGCAGAATCGGAAACTGGCGGCACAAAGGCAGCAGGGATGAGGAGGAGGAAGGAGGGCGGGCTTCTCCTGCGGCCAATCATCTGCATTTGCAATGACCAGTGAGAGACTTGCTCTGAGCAAGAAATTGTGCGCGCGCGAGGGGCAGGGGAGAATATTACCTGCTGAGAAATTAAAGCAAAGCGTTGTGGGAATTACACTGGGCATCTTAGCTGGTTTCTGTGTATGGAAAAAGGGCTAGCGGTTTTGATTTTTATATTAAGGCTAAAGGATCACAACAAGGAGTCTTAGAATTATGATCTTAGTCTAATATTTTGAATATATTAAAGTGGATCTTGTTCCTATGCGTAGTAAGGAGAACATTTGAAATTTCCACGGTGATATTTCATATCCTGAGCGTGTGCCCCTTGGGATTTGCATGTTCCGGTCCCAACCACCACAAGAGGGTTGCGAGCGTGCCACCTCCGGTTCTGAGGCTGGCTTTCTCCGGACCAGAGGTGCTGCCTACAGCCAGACTTGCCGGTTGCTTGCAACCCTTGGCTTGCCTTGGCGGGGTGGCCCGGGCACTGGCGTCCTCCAGCCGGCTCTTGCCTGCCGCAGAAGGGCTTCTCTGCAGCTCATCAGGGTACTACTTTGCCTTCTAGGTACGTCCCTTCTCTGCGGCTGCTGAGGCAGCAGGCCTTTCTTCTCAGCTTCCCCTCGACGTCTCCACCCAGGCTGGTCCAGCGGCTGCACGAGGTAGCCCAGGCCGAGAGCCTGCGTTCTCTCCCTCCCCCGCGAGCGATCGCTTGGCCCTGCAGCGCGACCTTTCCTGCAGTGGGGCATTTAAATCCTGACCCACCCGGTACTTTGAGGATGAACAAAACAGCATGTTGATGAGCGGGGCAAGGCCACTTGGCAAAAATGGGTTGAATTTTTTACCAGTGAGCCAAAAAAATCATTTCTCTTTCCCACTGTTGTTGTTGTTTGTATCAGTGTACGTGCATAATATCATATTTGTCAGCACTTCACCAAATCAGAAATTAAGGGCATAATTTTATGTGACTTCAGATAGAAAGAAAGGCTTGCATTTCCCAGCATTGGTGACTCGAGCATGCTGGGAGTTGCAGCCTTTCTTCTGTCTAAATTCAGATCGGATCGTGCCTTAAAACACATCATTGTAAATCTAGAAGCTCACCAGTTAAAGGGCACAATCCTACGTATGTGTAGATGGGAAGAAGGCCTACAATTCCCAGCATGCAGTCCCATCCTCCGCATTCTTCCTGCCTTCCAGTGGTTGCCCGCAGCCCTCTGGGGCGGAAGGCTTAGGTGCAGCGCGCTGGATGGTGCCCTCCACTGGGCGGTCCACTCGTGTGCTGCCGGCGGGAGGCATCCGTTGGAGCCACACAGTGAGGCCTGTGTGGAGGATTTCAGGTGCCGACGGGGCATGAACAAGGGAAGACGGTCAGCTGGGTGTCCTGGTCCCAAATCAATAGCAAGACCTGAAACGTAGCTCAGCACCTGATGGGCAGCCTATGACCCTGGCTGCTCACCTGTCCTCGATGGAGAACTTGCTTCCTGCCATGCTATTGTGGGGCAGTGGGGCCGCTCCTACACCATGCGGGTCTCCGCACTGAGAGGGTTGCCTTCCTTTCTCCAGCGCCAGCCGAAAACAGTGCCGGCCCCAGGTGTTTCTGGCATGAGGGGGAACCCACAGCGTGCTGCCGCCTCCTCTTGGGGCAAAGCCGGCGGTTGCAAGGAAGCAACTTGGCCAGTGACTTCCCTGGGCGCAAGTGCAAGCCTGCATGCTTGGCAGCTCTTCGCCCATTTGCTTCGTGTGTTGCTCTTGCCTCCTTTCCCCCCTTGTGGAGCTCAAGGGGGCTCCATGCGACCCCCAGGTGGTCTCTGAGCCAGCCCCAGACTGCTTAGCTTCAGCGGCGGGGGGAGGGGGGGCTCAGGTGCCTTCACGCCACACTCGGGGCTGGACTTGGAATCCTGGAAGAGTCCAGCTGGAAGGGGCCAGGAAGGCCACCGGGTCCTGCCCCTGCTGTCCAGGGCTCCACGTTATGCCGTCCCGCTCGGAGGCTGCCCAGCTTGGGAAACCATCCCTCTCCTCTCATGGTCAGCCTGCTCAGGTGCACTGCGCCCAACAGGGCTGCTAACACGAACATTTCCCTTTCAGATCACCGTCAGGCAGGGCATGAAAGCCAACGCGGGGGCCCTCATGGCCTTGTGTGAGAAGGCAGAGAACGACATCCGCTCCTGCATTAACACCTTGCAGGTAAGTCACGGTGCTGGCAGTCTTGGTCCCCCCACCTGGCCGGGGGGGGGCGGGGCATGACCCATGCAGGTGACCGCTTCAGAATGCCCTTCCTCTTCAGCTCTCTCCCTTTTGCAAGGTTTGGGGACAGTCTCACGTAAGCAGATAGAATTTTGGAAAAGTACACAGGCTGCACATGCCCGCTAAAACTGCAGAAGCAAGGGGATGGCTGGACATACTGCATCTGAAATTTTCTGAACCGTATGAGCTGGAAACTTTTTAGGAATGGAAGCTGTGATTATCAGGAGGGTGAATTTGGCAGGCAAATTTTGCAATCATGTTTATTCAGAAACCACCCCTGAATAAGACATGCTCATAACATCACCCTCCTCCTGCCTCTTACGCCTTTCAATCCCACTTTTGGATTCAAATCTCTCGATGTTGTCCTTGAAGTTCCTGCATGGCCAGGGGAAGAAAGAATTGACCGTGAGGACAGTCCAGGCTGCTCAGGTTGGCTTAAAAGATCAAAACAAGGGGCTGTTTTCCATCTGGCAGGAGATCTTCCAGCTCCCAAGGATGCAGAGGTGAGAACAAAGAGGTTTTTCTTTCCTTTTTTTCCTTTTTTCCCCCTCAGTAAATCCTTTCCAAGCCACAGGAAATTAATTTCCTGCTGCTCCTGCCAAATTGTATGTTGGTGCTTTTTTTTTTAATCAAAAATTTTGATTTTGAGACTGGAAGAAATATTGCAAATGAAAGTTGCATTTGTAGAAATAAAGTATTTATCTATATTCTATAGAAGAATGTTGAAATGATTGTAAAAATTGTGTAGACCGCTGAAAGTTTGCGGACATTTCTTGATCTGTGTTTTGGGAGTTGATAGATTTGGCCCATCCTTCACCTTGTTTTAATGTTTTTCCTGGGCCCATGTGTCAGTGTATTCAGGGCTTGTGACTGGTATTGGAAAGAATGAAAATGTATATGAAAACACACCAGCTGGCATTGTGTAGGGCACCTGGTTATGTGCAGTGATGAACCTGTTCTGCGGTCTCTGCACCAGCAGCTGCCTGGCCTGCTTCTCCCCGCTTGTTCCTTCTGTCGCAGAGTTGCCTGCCTGCAATCCTTGGAGGAGGCTGTGGGAGCCGCTTTCTGCTTACCCCCTTCAGTTCCAGGCGTTCCCTTGGAACAGAGAGTCATGCAGATAGAGGCACCTGCATGACGCGGCCTCGGAGGGCAGCTCCCCTTCTCTCTCCCTCTTTTGGACATCATGGCTTTCTGCAGAATTTGCACACATGCCTGCCTTACCCATCGGTAGAGGAACTTGTTGGGTCTCTTTCTGGGCAGCCACCTTCCAAGCATCCTTAAAAGCAGCTCCTGATGCAGGACCTCCGATGAAGGTCTTAAGGTCCAGATGCCTTTATGCAGGTGGAGATTTTCCCTCAGATATTTAGGTCTGAAACCGTTTAGGGCCTTATACGTTGACATGAGCACGTGAAGTGGGCCTGGACTTCAATTGGAGCCAATGCACCTGGCAGAGGAATGGTGTTATGCACTTCCTGCTACCAATCTGGCTGCTCTGTTTTGCACCAACTGAAGCTTCTGGGCCGTTTTCAAGGGTCACCCCATGTAAAGCACATTACTCTAGTCCAAGCAAGAGCTTACCATGGTTTACTGTTGTTTGGCCCGGCCAATCCAGATAAAGTCGATGTTGACAAATTAACCGGCACTGACAGAAGGGACTCCTGGCTGGTCAGCCAACCTGGTGCTCCAGGGACAGCTCAGGGTCCAGAAGCATCCCCCCCACCAATCTCCGGACCCTGTCCTGCGGGGTGCGGGGGGTGCAACCCTATCCAGGACAGGGCAGACCCTCTGGACACGGGAGCTGCCTACTCACAGCACCTCCATCTTGCCTGGATCAGGGTGGATTTGATTTAACTCAAATCACTCTAAATCACAATTTAAATCACTAGTCAGTAAGACTAGATTTGAATCATGACTTTCTACATAATTTGCATGCCTGCCTGCCTGCCTGCCTGCCTTATCTGCAGGTACAGGAACTTCATGAAAACTGGGTCTCTTTCGCAGCCTGTTGCCATTACAGGTTTTCTCCTCCAGGGAAGGAATAATGTGAGAAACCTCAGGCCAGACACCGAAAGATCCAAAGGCTTGTAGAGTTAATTCTGCTCACAAGGGCTCCCTTTCATTTCTACCACTTGCTCTTCCCTCTTCAGCCTTCGCTTCTTGTGCAGATCTGTTCCACTCCCAACAAGCTTGTTCTAGGCATGGATTTTTTTGATACTTTGCCCTTACGAGGAAAGGGGCTGATTCTGTGAACAAAGATTTGCAAAGGAACAGTGGGATTACAGTCTTTTTCTCAACCCTGTCTGGTCATTTTATGACGTCTTTGCTGTGAGGAAGAGGCACGTGATCTCCGCAGACGCACATGCACAGCTCTGAGTGCTGTAAAACCAAGCCTCTGTGATAGTATCTTCTAGATAGAACAAATGCCCAATAATCTTACCAAAACCTAGATATGGTTACCAGAAAAAAATGAACATTGCATGTATATACGGTCTCACACTTCATAATTAAAAACTAATCCTTATTTCATGGTGAATAAACTTTGGACTATAATGTATCTTAAACAGAAGACTATCTTTAGATAGATTTTTTTCCTCAAAAAGCATTTTATGTTTAAAAATCCAATTTTTAATGATGGTTTTTAAAAAAATCATTGATTGTTATCCACCCTGTGTGCGTGTGTGACGCAGACATGCGATCTGGGGCCCCTCTTAGCTCTCTCCTTCCTCAAATGCCACATTGACTGTTCCACAGCACTGGACTGCAGGACTTCTCACCCTGTGCCTCCTTTTTCCACCCCAAGGCAGAGAATAGGCATGGATCCTTCGGCCCCAGCCTGCCTCCTCGCTAGTGGGGACGGGGACACCTCTGGTGCGCAGGCGGGTTGGTCCCTCCTGAAGGCGGCCACCCAGCGGTTCTACCACATCCTGCACCTCGGTGTGTCCTCTGGAGAGCATGAGAAGCTCGCCCAGGTACGTAGCTTTCTGTCTGAGCCGTCCAGATCCTCCGTCCGGCCTCACCCGGCCCTAACGTCCTGCCCCAGTGTCCTCTTACTTGCCCGCAGGGGCTGCTGGCCTTCCCGCCCCTCTGTGCTCGGTTGCCCAGTTTCCTCGCAGCCTCACCGAGTCACCTTCCCTTGTGCAGGGGACCTCCTTCCCAAGTGGCTACCTGCCCACCCTGCACAGCTCCCCGCGTGTGCCAGTGTGTGCGGGTGGCGATGAGGCCCCACGCAGACTTCGTGGCTTCTCCCATATCCCCTTTCCATGCTGGCCCCACGGCCGCCCAGTGGTCTCCCCGCTGAGGCCCTCCTGGTGTTGCTCGGTCATTGTTTGGGTGCCAGATTACAACTGCTCCAGGCATTTGATGGCATACGATGAGCCGTGGCAGCACTTTCAGTTGGGTCTAGCTTTTAATGAATCTGTTTGAGATGTTAAACTGTTTTATATTTTTGTATGCTGGTATATTTAAGCAGTTTCCAGTTTGCATCCCGGAATGTTAAACTGTGTTTTATTGTATCTTTTTGATTGTTTGTGAACTGGCCAGAGACCTTCAACAACTGGGCAGCGTAGAAATAAGATAAAATAATCCCTTTCTCCCACACCGTCAAGACTGCAATCCAGCCAATGTCTTTGGCAGGGCCCACAGGAGCAGGAGAGATTCTAGCCAGTGTGCAAGCTGGCCCAGCCTTCCCAAGCACCCACAGGGCATCTTAATGCTGTGGAGCTGCGTGAACAGCAACTGATACTCTGATATGGGCCATGCCTGCTGCTTGCAGCTTCGCTTCAGATAACAGAGACTTCTGGTGATTCTGAAAGTTGCTCAGGCCCGGATTTTGGTGGCCCTCCTGGGGTTGATGAGCCCAGAGAGCACCGTCCAGGACGGCTGTCCCTGCAGTGCACCCAGCCGTTGAGCCGCTGGAAGGCATTGTTCGCCCTGGGGCAGCAGAATAGCCCTCCTGGCAACTGCAGCGCTTTGTTTACCTTCTGTACCCCCCATCACGCGGACAGGCTCTCTGGGCGGCACCCAAGGGTGACAGTACGCAATGGTCACAATATGCAGTATCAGCGACAATAAGAATGAGTGTAAATGACACTTCTGCAAAAAGCAGCAGTGGAGTAAAAAGGAGAGAATGTCCCAGAGCAGTCGGGACAGAAGCCGCAGGCTGGAACTTGCTTCCGCATCCCTTGGCAGGGCTTGTACGACAACTTCCTGAACATGAAGATGAGGGATTCCGGCTTTGGCTCCGTCTGCCTGGCCTTGGAGTGGCTGGCCTTTGCGGATCTCCTGAACAGGGCCGTCCTGCACAGCCAGAACTTCCAGCTGCTGCGCTATTTGCCCTTCCTCCTCGCCTGCTTCCACGTGCTCTTCGCAGCCTCCAGTGTTCCCAGGCTCTCCTACCCTAACAGCCAGCATGAGGTATGTAGCAGAGAATCTGTCAGGAGCAGAGGCCTGGGAGGGTGGGAAGGTGCTCAACTTTAGGCTGCTTTCTTTGTGGTCCCAAAAGCATATTCCCAGTTTTTTGGGAGCTGAAGATGGGCCCTCCTCTTCCTGCCAGGGGTCTTCCGCATTTTTCCCCCCTTGGTCCTTGAATTCCCAGTGTGCAAACCTCCTTTCCCCGTCCAGGGGAGGAATTGTTAGCCCAACAGTTCAGCCCCAGCTTGGCATACAGAAGAGCTCGTTGTTTAATACCTCGGCGAAGACTCCTGGTTGGGATGTGCTGGGAGAGGTCGGCCACGTTTGCTGTCTCTCTTGCCCCAAAGGCCGTTGGTGGACTTCTCTTCCGTGGATTTTTATCATCCCCCTTTAAAGGCATCCAGATCAAGGACCATCACTGCATCTTGTGGTAGGAAATCTCACAGGAGCGGTGCAGTTCATGAAGGAGCCCTTTATTTTACCTGTCAAATCTCCCACCAGCCAGCTGCGTAGGGTGATGTGCCCGCCCCGCCGCCCGGCTTTAATATCTCGCAGTGCCCGTCCGCTTGCGCCGCGCCAGGCATCCTTTCTCACAACGCCCTGCTGCTCTTCCCAAGCAGAGCATCCCTGATGTTATGCTCTTTCTGCCCGGTGACATTGGCTCCCCTTTTCTGATTGGAGGCCTCACGGGTTCTATCTGATTTGTTTAGGCCCTGATGAAATCGACCCAGATGCAGAACCTCGTCGCTTCCATGGTCTCTGGGGTCACACCTGCCTCCCGGAGCCGCACCAGCCCCCAGCCTCTCGTGCTTGACGTTCTTTGCCTCCTCTTGGAGATTATCTCACCCAAGCTGAGACCGGTATGGGGTCCCTCCGTGGGGTGGGGGGATACTTCTTGGGGCAGGACCAGTTGCATCAGCAACGGGGGCAGTGAAGAAAGAGACGGCTCAGGAGCCGTGTGCCAAGAGCTGCGTCTTCCGCAGCATGCAAAGCCCCCACAAGCTCTGCCGCTGAAGGCAGTGCAGTGCTGTGCAGTTTCTTGTCATCATAAGATTTTGTGTGTGGCTGTTCCTTGTGTCACACTGGGGTGACGAGCCTGCCTCTGGCTGCACCAGTTCATCCTGCAGGCTGGGGCTTGCAGGCCTGTTTTCCGGAAAGAAAAGTTCCCCACTCACAGAAAGGCAGCACTTCAAGAAGAAAGTGGCAGTACCCTTTTCCCTGACATGCCAGGTTTCTGCATGCGTGGACCATGGAAGAGCATTCAGTCAAGTTAAGCCTTCTCCTACAGTGTTCCAGCCCCAAGACCAGCTTCCTATCTCAGTAAGACCACTTGAAGTGGTCCATCCTGTCTGAGTGACAACCAGACCAAAAATATTCCACATGTCATGTGGTCCACTGAGAACTGGTCCAGCATTACTGCCCGTCTGTGGCTTCTCGAGTGGGTTCAGGGAGTGCACAGCTGTGCAAACCAGTGCAGACCTTCCTTCCTTCCTTCTCTCCCTCCCTCACCCTTTTTATCCCAGAGGCTTTTGGTGCTGGCATCTGCTGCCCTTCCAGTTCCTTTCCTTGCCAATTCAGAAAGTGGGGAGGGGCCAGCACGGAGCCTCACCTTGCTCTGCAGCGAGGAGTTGGGCTGGCCTGCTGGAGCGACTTGGAGCTCTTGGCTCTGTGAGCAGCGCTTACACGGTTCATGTGAAGTGCATGGATCGGATTGGATTCATGCACATCCGTCCTACCAAGAATTGTTGCTCAGAGTGGCTTAACAAAATGCAAAATTAAAAGATAGTTAAAACAAGCGTGAAAAAATTAAAGCATAACTTAAAATCACAATAAAAGAATGAAAAATCAGATATTTGATGCATGAAGAACTTTTTGCATCACTCGGGGGCTGGTCATTTAGTTGTGCTGTCTGAGTAACATAGGAGTTGGAGTTGGGTGCACCTGGAGAGCCCTGTCTTGGGAAGCTGCCTGGCAGTAAGAGCATTTCTCAGTGGACTGCCTGGCTCTCTGTGGAGACTCGAGGACCTGCCGACAGTGTCACTACGCCATGGTTGGGTCCAGGTAAAGCAGTAGCCTATCCGTAGGGGTTGACTGTGGATCGTTGCTGAACTGTGGGGTATCTTTTCCAAATGCAACCGTGCTCACAAACCATTTTTTTTAACTTCAATTGAGTTTGGGCAACATGGTTTTCAGCAAGAATGCACATCAATCCTTCTATAAGTACCCCAAAGGCTGTTCCAAAGAGGAAGGGCAAGGTCTCTCCTTGCTGATGCCACAGTGCAGGACATGGAATAATCAAGTCAAGTTGCGGCAACGCAGATTCAGTCTGGACATCAGGAGAAGCTGCCTCACTGCCAGAGCAATTTGGCAGAGGAACCAGCTGCCTAGGGAGATGGTGGGCTCTCCCACACTGGAGGCATTCAAAAAGAGACTGGGCAGCCCTCTGGATGGGATGATGCAGCTGGTTTCCTGCAACGGCAGGGGCTGGACCTGATCATGGCCCCTCCCAACTCTGATGTCCTATGATTCTGTGATTCACTTAACCTTTGAATGTGGGTTCTCATGTCATCTGAACTCACCAGTTCCCACTTGGTCAGCAGACACCTGCTGCAGACAAGATTTTCCCCTCTTGGCTGCAAGATCTCCAGCTGGCTGGGGGATGCTAGGAGTTGTAGTCCAGCATGTGGGGAGGGTGCCATCCTGTCTCTCCCCACTGCCCAGCCGCAGGCCTGCTGCACCCCTGGCACCACAGAGCATTCTGTTGCCAACCGCGTCGTGTGCACAGGGCGAGCTGCACCCGGCCAGCTTCCCAGCTCAAAGCCAGGGACCACCGTGCAGCCTGCACCAAGGTGCAGGACCTGGCTTGTGCTGCGGTGCTGTGCTGTGCTGTGCTCCCGCCTGGGCTGGTGCTGCCAGGAGGAGCAGGCTCTCAGGGGAGCAAGCAAGGCGTCCCGTCCTTGCCCAGTGCACGTGGGGGGCAGTGGGGCCTCGGTGCGAGGAGAACTGCTTGCTCTGCCATTCTGACAGGATCAGGGGACTGAGCGGTTTCCTGCGTACTAGAGAAAGGGAAGTGATGTGGAGCAGGAGCGGCTTCCTGGGGAAGGAGGGGCTGTGTCCATGGGAGGTGCCCATGCCGGCTGCACCCGCCTCCCCATAGTGTCTTCCGGGGGCTGATGGGACTGCGGTGGGGAGAATGGGAAGGGAAGCCTGCTTCTGCCAGCCAGGTTTCTGCCCTCTGGGCCAAACCGGTCCCCTGTGTTAGGCCCGCCGGCCGTAATGCCCCCCTGCGCGCCAGCAGCGTGGGGAGGCCGGGCGGGCCTGTTCGCGCCCCTGACCCCGCTCTTGGCCCACAGGTGAACACGCAGCTGTACAGCCAGAGGGAGAAGCAGCAGCTGGCCAACCTGATCGCCACCATGCTGGCCTATAATCTCACCTACCACCAGCAGCGGACCCCCGACGGGCAGTACATCTACACGCTGGACCCGTGAGTGCCTCAAGTTCGTCCTCTTGCTTGCCCTGCTCCAGGCATTAGTATGTAGAAATCAGCTTTACAGTCCTGCTTTTTCCACACATTTTGCTGGTCATGAGACTGAGGGATGCAAAAGCCATTGCCAGCATGGGAAATCTTACTCTGCAACCTTCTCCTTGGTGTCGGAGGTTTTCACAGGCATGGCCAAAGTGCTTTTTAGCACTGCTGTGCAGCCGTGAGGGCTAGAAACTTTGTTCACAATGGAAATGGATTCCAGGAAGCAGGATTCTGCAGTCTTAATTGTGTTCTGTGCGCTTTTGGTGCTTTTGTGGAATCATCACCTTTGCACTGTGCTGGTGTTCGTCATACAGTCTGTTATGTTTTCTGGCCTGGCACGACAGAGCTTCTGTTTCTGAGCTGAAATCTCATTACCAGTTCTAAGGGATTAGTGGGTTTTGTAGAAAATTGCTGAGATGCAACATTTAATCTCCTTCTGCTGTTTTGACCTTGAGTATCTCTGAAATCAGCACCCAAAACCCCCAGAATGCTCCTGGCAGCATGGCCCCTTCCTCTGCTTTTATTTTTCATTTCATTGTCCGAAAAGACCACATAGTGCCAGCGAGGGGTGGCGTTAGGCACCCATGTGATGCAAGATAATCAGCACAGAGGGGAGAGATTTGAGGAGTCAGCTAAGCTCTCTTATCCCTTGGCCAAAGGCTCTGGAAACGAATGCATGGTCTTCAGGCCCTCCCTGAACGGGCAGTGAAGATGTCCCTCCCCTCTCAGCAGGTCAACTTTAAGCACATCGCTCCTTCCTCCCTCCCACCTGTGCCCCGTGAGCCCTGACTTTTCCTCTCTGCTGAAGAAGTCGAACTTGTTCCTTGATCCAGGTGTTGCTGCCGTTCCCTGTGGACAGTGGCATGCACAGGCAACCTTTTTGAGGAGCTCCTGGCCCGTTTGCAGGAGGGTGGCGGGATCCTGTAGCCCTTTCCCCTCCCAGTTCCCATCCTGCTGCTTGTATCGTAGAAGTGCCATGAGGAAGGTGGCCGCCGTCAGGCCTGCACAGTCCCCGACTGCACGCGGCAAGCACGGGTGGCCTTCGGGGGACTTGGGAGGTGCGCTTTGCAGAGCCCGGTTGGCGTTTTCCCTGGTTCACAAGTGGCTGACATAAGAATGTGGGGGAGGCACGGTGTAAACTTGTCTGTGAACCTGCAGATTCCGCAGGTGTGTTTGCAGGGGTCCTAGAGTGATGGATGTGGGGGACCTTGGAGCATCTCCGCCCATCCTGTTGTGGGAGTCTCATCCCAAGGATTGGGGGATGGTGGAGCACGAAGCCGTGCCGGGTCTCCTGCTGCCCGAGTGGGAGAGCTCGTGCATCCTGCAGCCCCCATCGGTGCCTCCAGTCCCCTTGAGCATTCTTTGAAGGGCCTCACGGTGCAGGCCAGAGGGTGGCTGGGCCCCCAGGAGAGCCAAGGGGGCTCCCCCACAAGGCCGGTGCTGTGCCACTTCTTCCCACTGATGCGCTTCCCAGAGAGCCCAGCTGCCCTCCAGCTCTTCCTGAGAGGATCCGTGATGTGCACAAGATGCGGCTGGCAGAGGGCAGCCGTCCGGCCCTTTCCTCCCTGTAGGTCTCCATGAGAGCCGGAGTGCCGAGGCTGCCTGCTCGCCCCCCGCATCCACACACAGTGGGCTGCATGGCCGTTGCGGCAGCTACTCGGGATGTGCGACTGCCTGGCCGTGTGGGGGCTGCCCCTGCCTCCGTCGGGGGACCAGGTCTAGCGGGCTGGTGCCAGAACCACGACGCAGATTCCTCCCCCTTCCTCCTCTCCCCCTCCTTTCCGAAGACCGGCCTGGCAACATGTGCCCCGATGAGAATCGGGCCCACCTCCGAGCCACACAGGCCCCCGTGTCCTCCAGTGCCCGACCCTGGCCTGGTGCACTGCTCTTCTCGCTGCCCGTCTGCAGAAGTGTGCCCAAGGTTAATACTCTTGCGGATGTTGCTCTGCACCAAATCCCGTACAACCATTCAGGGAGCTTTAGAGGCTGGCGTGTGTTCAGGCAGCTGGCATCCATTCCCTGGCATAGTGCTGGACCGCAGCCTCTTTCAGGAATATATGCTGCCGTGTCTGCCATCTCCTCCGCTCCTCCACGTCTTGTCTTCCATCTGCCGCTTGAGAAGTGTGGTCCCCGCCCAGGAGAAGCCCTGCAAGGCTCCTGCCTCGGCCTCTGGCCGAGAGGCTTGCTGGGCACGCTCCCTCCACTGGAGCCCTCGTCTGGCCTTGTGCCAGACCAAGACTGCCGGCTGTAATCAGATTACAGGCGTGAGAGCGGCTGCCTTCTGGCTCTCGACAGAGCGTCGCAAGGAAGCCGAAGACGCATCCAGTTCCCGGGTGCCCGGCAGGCTGCTAGAATGCCAGTCAGCCCGCCGCTCCTATGTTCCAAGCTCGCTGTCAGGAGACTCTGTTTATTACGGACTGGGGGTCCCGCTGGCCGTGGCCCCCCTGCTCCTGGGCTTAATCCACCTCTTCATCTACCTGCCGGCCAGCCTGCAGCAGTCCTCCGCGGACGACCTGGCAGGGAATGTCTCCCGCCTGCACGGCCACAGGGGCTTGGGCTTCGTCAAGCAGTGAGGGCCTGGGTAGGGCCGCCCTCTCACCGCGGGGACGCCGCAGCGCCTCGGAGACGGCCCTTCCCTTCATCCCGCAAGGCACTTGTCCTCAAAGGATGTGGCAGATGTAGTTGTGAATGTAGCAGTTAAGACCTGGCATCCAGCTTGGCAAGAGCAGGCTCTCCAAGGGAGCTCTTTGGCCACCGCTTCCTTGGAGCAAGCGCATCCGTGCTGAGACGGGCTGCCTCCTCCCGCCGGCACATCCCTGGTGCCCTCCCCGCCGGCCGGCCAAGTCGAGACCATCTGGACAGCACAACGGAGAAGGTGCAGCTTTGGAGAAGCGGCTCAGCATGGCACCCTCTGCAGGGACGGTTACATGAGTGTGCCTCGGGATGCACCTGCCTTTGACGGAGGGGGCCAGTGGGACTCCCGCAAGAAGCCGGCTGGCTCTCCTCTGTTCTGGGAAGTGCTGGAAAGAGAGCAAGATAGCCCACACTGGTGGGCACTGGCTTTTTCTCTTCGTAGAGGGAGCACTTCCCACCTCAACACTTCACAACTGAAATGGAGACGACAGGTTGTGCTTTGTTTGCATTTCCTTGAGCCGAGTGTGTAATAATGCTCGTTGATGCATCAGCAGGGCTACAGTTTTAGCGGGTCCCCCAAGCAGCTGCAGACCCTTCCTTTTTCCTGAGTTAAAGCTGGACCCTCTGATCCCGGCATTCCTGCTGCTTAGCATGTAATCTCCCTGTCAGAAGATCAGCCTGTGCTTGGTTGTAAGTCTTGCACCTGGACAGGCCTTGCGATCAGAAGGGGAATAAGCAGGATCCCGCCAGAACATTATCTGAAGGCTGGCACCCAGCAGCCTCGCTGGACATCCCTGCGCTGTTTGCAGAGGGACCAAATGCTCCTGGTCCACTGCCCTGCAGAGCCCCGGCGGAAGCAAGTCGGTGCATCTGTCGAGTCCGGCAGCCTCAGAGCCCCTTCAGGCCCAGGAGCCTTTCCAGCTGTTGTCTTCGACTGTGGCACAATAGTTTGCAAGCTGCTGGAGCCACCCCCACACCTACCTGCAATCCTCTAGGTGTACTAATGTGGACTGCCCACCGTGTATCCTAAACAGGACACCCGCAGTGGAAACATGGTGTCTCAGAAAGAGATGCGGGTTTGGTTTTGCTTTGCCTGCATTGATTATGAAATGTTCGTACTTGGTTGATATTTGGCACATCCAGTTTCGGTCCATGTACTAGATTGTCTTGGCCATCTCTTTCTGTTCCCTGTGGATTAGGATCTAGGAACCTAGCTTTGTGTGCTTGCTTTTATTTAATTATTAAACACCACCATGGCAAGTTTCTATCTCAGGATGCGCAAATAATCACACAACGTGTCTGCACCTGCCCAACATTCCCAAAGTCATGGTAAGGTGTGAGCTGCCCAGAGCATCTGATTCCAAGCATGTGCTCCACTCCAAAGGTCCCTCGCGTTCTCCTCCCTTCTCCATGCCTGCTCTTCCCAAGCTCCCCCGCCAGAACGCCTCAACATGCTGCATTCGGTCGATATTGGGGTCGCACACCAGTGGATGTGTGACTTTATGTCGAGGGAAGCTTTTGAATGGCGCCTGACGTGCAACCTGATCGGTCTGCGCTTAATGGTGCTCCAGGCAGAAGTCCGCCTTTTCCGGGAGTTTGTGCCCCTGAACAAGGCAGCCTGGGCAGCTCCGAGTCTTTACAAGGGCCGAGTTTGCAGTGGGGCAGGACAGCTGGGCTCGGCCGCCCACGGGGGGCGGGGGGGCTCGTTCTCCCTGCAGCACGGTTGTCAGTCCAACATTTTCGTGTCTCCCATTTTCCCCAGCTGTGGCTCTCTGCTAGAAAACAACCCTAGGAAATCAATATTAGAACATCAAGTGGCATAAGCAGCAGATGAACGTTCTAGTCGGTCATAGAAGTGGCAGTTTCCTTTGTTACTTCGCTCCACCTAAACTTCCACCAGGCCGCGATGGTTAAATGCAGTTTTTAAGGCTTCCAGTTATGGGGCAGTGTGTGTGTGTGTGTGTGAAAGAGAGAGAGATAGAATATATATGTTCATTTATTTATATGGCTCTAGTTAAAAAAAACAGGGAGAAAAATTGCAGTGACCTGTTCTAAGCAGAGGTCTGAAGAGCAGGTTCTCATGGACCCATTTGAAGACCAGAAGTGGCTCCTTCCAGGGCCCAAGGGGCAGGATTCAGCACAGTTCCAGTAAAAAAGTAATCCACTCCTTGAGACCCGACAGCATGGAAGCAGGCGAGTCCTTCCCGTGTCGAGGCCCCGCCATGGGAGAGTCTCGGCGTAAGGTGGCGCTTGGCTCCAAGGAAGAGTGTGGCCCTGGATCTCACCTGCCAGTGCCAAAATTAGATGGACCAGGGCAGGTCCCAGTACGGACAGCAGGGTCTTTGGGACTGCAGCATCCCTTTGTGGAGGCGGCGCCCTCGGCGTGGGGTTGCAAGCGGGTCTGCTTCCTCTCCACTCTTCCTCTTGTGGGAGCTTTGCCTTTGGGGCCATTGGGACTGTAGGGGCACCCGGGAGCTGGAGGGTCAGCGCAGGGCGGAGCTGGGATGAGGAGCAGAGGAGCCCCACTGCTTTGCCAGCTGATGCTGAAGGCTCAGAAGAAGGGAGGCTTCAGGGCGCATTTCCAGCAGACGGTCCTATGCCAAGCCGACCTGTCGTGACACACCTGCTTGTCCTCTGGATGCTGGAATGCCCAAGTGTCCCTCGCAACGAGTCAAGCTTGAGGCATGGCCACCGGTTGATGGAAACTTGCCCCCGTGCCCGATGTGCATGAGGAAGGGTGCCTTTGAGGCCATGCGCTTGGAGGCTCTTCTGGCTGAAAGCAATTAAGGATTCTGAGAGGGGTAGAAAAAGGCTCGAGGAAATAAGGACGCTGAGAAAAAACTGAGGGGGAGGAACCTCAGCTGTTTGGCAAAAGTTCACAGTCCATCTGGCAGAGGCAACCACAGTGGTGGTCGAAGAACTAAGAGGACAGGCAGGAAGGGTTCCTGCCAGTAATTCCTCATCTGTAGAAGTTTCCCGGAGAGGCGGACACTGTCTGTGTGATGCACAGTGACCGTGCGAATGAACTGACAGCAGTTGGGTACCATCTCTCTGCTAATTGAGTGTTGTTGACTGTGTGACAAAAGTCTTAGGTCACCTACTGCTGAAAATCTGTTTTTGCTCTGTGTTAGCACACCTCAGATGATATTCTAAGCTATTCACCAGCAAAATTCACAGGTGAAATGTTAAAAGAGAGTTCCCCTCTCCAGTCTTAGTTTTGACACTAAAATTCCACACTTGGAAATGGCACGTTCTCTCTTGGGACATGTTGCGTTCAAGGGTTGCATGTGTGTTCTTCGGGATTTTGTTCCAGTTTGCCTGACACATTCGGAAAGAGATGGCACTGGTACTGAAGAAGATAGGTCCTCTTTTAATACCCATTCACCATTTGAAAAAAATGTTTTTTCCCACATATCTGCTTGAAATTACTGGCAGCTGATAAACTGGCAGCGTTCAGTCAAGCTGGCTTGTGAATGTCTGTTATTTAATTCCATAAATTATGCACGGGTAGCGTCCTCTTGCACACTTATGCACAACACTTTATCTTGAAATTCCTAGTGAGGGTCATCACATTTAAAATAGTTTGTTGTATAATAAATACAAAGCTGGAAGAAATCTAGACAAGATGGGAATAAAGTTGATATTCTAGACTTTTTTCTTTCGTGTACTTGTAAGCATCTAAACAGGTGGGAGGAATTGTCAGTGATAGGATTTTGGCAAGACATCATTGCAGGCCTTTAGGAAAGACTCGCCTGTTTTCTGCAGCTTGTTCCTGGTTGCATTTCTAGACTGTTGGAGTTTTTAGTTGTGGTTACGTTTTAGGTATTAGTGCTATTGATACTGGATGGTTTTGGTTGCTGGTGCTGTTCCTTGATTCTACTATTTTTTGCAACTATTGTATAAAAATTCTTTGAATGGCTTGGGAGGGCTTTTATCTCTAGACAGGACCTAGAAAGGTTTAAAAATAACTAAAGTGAAGCTTCAGTGTAACCGGGGTCTTCATTGCACAGTACCTGAGGTTGGGCGTGCCTGTGAGGTTTGGGAAGGAAGCTTGGGTCTGTGAAATCTCATATCTGCAACTGAAGAAGCCAGCTGAAATGTTGGCTGCGAAAGGCTCCGTACAGGTTTTGCTGGGCTGTGCTGCGGATCGCTTTTAATTGTTACTCTCTGCCCTGTGAGAATTGAGGAGGGATGGACAGCTTTTAAAAAGACTTTTATTTACGCAAAGGAAGAGTATTTCAAAAAATGGTGTCTTTCCCGCAGTCCCAAAAAAGGCTCATTAGAGCAACTGCATTTGTAAAAGGAGCACCCAGGCCTTGTAGAAGCATCATCAGAATTCTGTGGCAGCCCAGAGTGCCAGACATGGCATGCTGGGCCCACGTGACAGGAAGCCTGGTTCCGGCTGAGCTTCAGAAAGAACCACTCGAGTGCCAGAGCAGTGCAGCAGTGGAAACAGTGGCCTGGGGAGGCCGTGGGCTCTCCCACGTTCATGATGCAGCTGGACAGCCCTTTGCCAGGGATGCTTTAACTTGGACTCCTGCGTTAAGGAGCGGTTTGGGCCTGGTGGCCTTCCTGGCCCCTTCCAGTGATTAAAGCGACATGCATGTGAAGCAGCATGTAGTTTTCGTGTGGCTTTGTTTCTCTTTCCTCCAATTCTGCTTCCCTAGAAACATGGAAGAAGTTTGTAGGTTCCCGGATCTCCCAGCTCGGAAGCCGCTGACCTACCAGGCAAAGCAATTAATTGCAAGAGAAATTGAACTGGAGAAGATGCGAAGGACAGAAGCCGTGCTTCAGACGCGAGACCCCAGGCAGGTGAGCCGTGGCAGCTCTCCTGGGGTTCCGTGCAGAGCAAGGCATCCGTGTGGGCGTTCCATCTCGCAGACGCACACGTGTGCTTTTGGAGTGGGACAGAGGCAGAGTGCCAGTCCACAGTTACAAGCAGAGCCAAAATCAGTGTGTGTCTACTGGCTGTCCCTGTTTTTCCCCAGAATGTGGCAGCAGGGGCCCTGCTCTGAATCCAGTCCTGGGGCTCAGGAGATTCAGACCGAGGGACCCACAGCTGCACTTGGGGTCAAACTGAAAGACCATGTAGCTGCGAGGTACACACACCTGTTTTATGCACACTCCGGCATGTTGTGGGGCTGAGCGTCTCGGCCGTTTATTGCTGAGCCTGCATTAGGTGAAGTTGGGCAAGGCTGACCACAGAAAGCTGGGGAGGAAGCCAGCTGGCCCGCTGTGGTTTTCCCCGGGAGGTGCTCCTCAACAGCCATGCGGTCCTTCCGAAGGGAATGTGAAAACGCGGCTGCCGGCTGCCCCACGGGGATCCCAGAGTGGGGCTTGCCCGGTGCCAGAGCTCGTGCCTGCAGTTTCCTGGGCAGAACGCGGCACCATCCCAGCTTCGTGGTTGGCTTTGAAGCCACCGAGGGCTGCGCTCCCAGCAAGTGTCGCGTTCTCCCTGGCCCCGCTGCAGAATGGAAGCTGGGCGGCCCGCAGAGTGAGGGCGGCTCTGCAGGATGCTGCTTCACCTGCGTCACGCCCAGCCCAGCTGTGGCAAGCCGGGTCTTTGCTTCCCAGGAAATGGCGTGCTGCCTCGCGGCGCCTGGGCTGTCTGGCGGTACGACCCCGCGGGCTCATTCCCCACACGGGGATCCCTTTGAATGCCCTGTGGCAGTCAGATCCGTTGAACATTCTGCAGCAATAAAACCATCTCGCCCAAACGGCTTATTGTTCTGCAACACACCAAATGGTAGCCGGGTTTCAAAGGTTTTAGAAACTAAACGCTTCCAGCCCATTTTAGCCTGGTGCCGAATAGAATAAAGCGACGGTCTTTGAAAGTGAAAGTGTCGCCTTCGATTTCCACTGGTTGGGGTGAGGGTTCTGTGCTCGGCTTTGCCCCCTGCCCTTCCCCTTGACTAACAAAACTGGATTGTGGTGGCAAAATTAGGAAATATGCAGGTTTACATAATCTGTGCAGGATGCAGAGTTGAGTTTTTCTTGCTACTAAGGCTCTTTTTTAATGGAGAGTAAAGCAGTTCTGCTAGTTGAGCAGGCTTAGAGTGCTGGATTTGGTTATCTTTGATACAGGCCAGCTGGTAAGTGAAGAAAATAATCTGATACAGACAAAAAGGCTGGGGTGGGGGGCAGGAGTCATCATTTCCCTCCCTTGACCCATTAATCCTTCCTCGCTGGCTGTTTGCTGTGGCCCGTTCGTCTCTCTTCTCCCAGGCGGTTGAAGGGGGTTCACTCTGGAAAGACGGCGACCTGAAAAGAAGCGCTGAGGCGGCACTGCCGAAGACCACGGTGCGGAACCACGAGCAGCGGCTCGACCAGATTGTGAAGGGAGCCACGTTTGAGGAGAAGGTGACGGCCATGTGGGGAGGGGGGGGTGATGCAGGGAGTGCCACAGCAAGGAGTGCCACACTTGTGAGGCTGCTGCTTGCGTTCTTGCCGGGTGCTGTCTTGCGCAACAGATGTGCAGAGCCAGGCTTTAGGGGCGCAGTCCGGATGGGAAGTGGACCGAAACTGGTTTTAGTCCTGCTGGCAGGTTCCGTGCCCACACCCTGCCAAGGGAAAGCTGCTGTCGGGGGGAGAAAAGGTGGTGTGTCGCTTTGAAGGGTCTCTGAACTGAGCTCACAGCGCGGTGGGCGAAAACGGCCTACCCTTTTACCATTCTTAGTTTGCATTGAAATCAGCATTTCGGTGTTACACTGCACAGGGATTTCCGTGCAGCGGCTCCAGCCAGGAGGCTTGGGACCCTCTGCTGGCCTGTCGAAGCATAAAAGTACCTGCTGCCTCTAGAGAAACAAGAAAGGGTCGATTTGGCACTCGCCATCCCGGCGAAGGATGACGGGGCTAAGGTCACCGGATTTGGGCCTCAGGGGTTGGTCCACGGGGGTTTCATGGCTTCTCTTCCTTTCCACAGCCAGAAACCGATTTCTTCGGCCGCGTACTTAACAAGAAGAAAGTGACTCCTTCAGAAGGTACGTTTCAGAGCGAGGCAGAGCACTTCGTTAGCTGGGAGAGATGGCGCTTTAGCAGTTGCATGCAGGCATTCCTCGAGTTACGAATGTAACTAAGAACAACCCATACTTCCAAACGAGCTGCTGAACAGCCTGTTTAAATGACTGCAAAAAATCGGCATCACCACAGAGAGAGGAAGCAGAAGCAGAGAGAGGGAGGCCTCCAACGCAGGCCTTCCTGCCCTGTCTGTCAGAGGAGCATCTCTCCGGCATTTCCCTGCTGCAAAGAGGCGGCCCTGGTGAATTTGGGCAGAGTGGGGCTAGAGTTACTTGTGGTTTTTTCGCTTTCAAAGGGGTCCTGCACTCTGCAGATGTGGAGAGTTGGCTAGGCCTGGTTCAACTTAGATACACATTTGATGAATTTCCGTTTTCTTGGGAACGGGGCTCATTCATGACCTGGGAACCGCCTGTGTACGCAGAGTGGGTCCCCTTGTGACCGTGACCGCGCTGGTTAGAACAGAAAGTAGCCTCATGGCGGGGCTGCGTGTTTGCAGCGCATTTTGCACCTTTGTCAGCTGCCCCTGTGTTCGAGTTGCTCCCCAGAATTGGAGCACTGAGCATTATTGTAAAAATTACAAGCTTTCACATGTTATCAAAAGGTTGCTGTTGGATTAGGACTGAACTAGTTAGTCCCTTAACACTGGCTGGGTTTGATGGGGTTTATGGGAGTTGTAGTACAAAGTATCTGGAGGGTACCAAGTTGGCTGTCCCGAGGCCAAGGGCTCTTCCACCATCTTTAGCTTCCTTGTCCACAGCCTAGACTACGGGTGTCTTCTACTCTTTAATTTTACCAGCTACCATTTTCTCATTTTTTCCCTACCAGCCAATCAGGTCTGTGAGAAAAACATGATAGAAAAACAAATTGGGAAGGCGGTTGGACAGAGCGATGTTTGGTTCCGGTTTAATGAAGGCGTTTCCAATGCAGTTCGGAGAAATATATACATAAAGGATTTGTTTTAGTGATAAAAATGTGGACATGAAACACGGACAAGGCAGCACATGAAAAAGCAGCCCTTCAGGTTCCATGCAAGGAAGGCAGTCAGTCACTCTGGGGTTTTGTACTGAATCCTGTTCGGTAAAAAAAATGAATACTTTGAGATATGCACAGTATTGCTTTCTTTATTTCACTTATGAATCGTTCTCATGCTGGCTTGGCTTTGTTTTACTGCAAAACTGTATATCCTACAAGGTACAAAAAAGTATTTAAAATAATTGAAAATTCATTTATAAAATGTTCCTTTACAAGTCCAAAAAAAACCCCCCAACAAAAAATCTAAAGGAATGCAGATGTTTAGGACAGAGAAACCAAAGGGTCGCCTGTGGCTCAAATTCGCATTTCTGTTCCATGCAGTGTTCGCTTCCCTCCCTTGGTACTGCAGGATCCTCTCACTCAAAGCAGTGGCCCCTCCCGGTCAGAGTCCCCTGGGCGCCTGGGGGCTGGGCGTGCGCCTTGAAGCGAGACGCCACTGCCCCGAGGAGCCAGCCCAACGCGCGTGGCCACTCCGGGCGAGGGCGCTGCTTCCCCTCCTTCCCGCTTGGGCAGTGGCCTCTGCCCAGAGGAGGCTGTGGGGTGAGCCGTGATCCCCAGGCCCTGTGGAGAAGTGGGGCACAGCAGAATCCCACGCCCATGACTTGTTCTCGTTTGAAGAGAGAAGAGCATGGCTTCTGGGAAGCAAACTAGTTTGCCTCTTCTTACTGCTATGAAAACGAGGCTTCTTTGGGCCTGACCAGGAAAATGTAGGTGTGCGTTGTTCAAGAGTTTAAACCCAGAAAAGAAACAAAGCCCCATGCCCTGGACACCAAACCTTTGGGAAAGCTTGAACTTAGCCACCAGTAAGCCCCACTGCAGTCACAGAAGGAGTGTGAGTGTGAATTTAGCCATAGCGGGAAGCTAGTGAAAGCTGCATGCATCCCGTTTCCACGCAACATTGGGGTATCTCAAAAGGGAGCCGTTGTCAGCTGCGGGCGGGCTACAGGATGGCGCACTTCCCCTTCTCCACCCAGGGGTTGTTCTTCATCAGCTCTGGATTCAGAAACGGGTCTTCTGGGATCCCGTCCTCTATCCACTTCAGGAATCTAAAAGGGAAGGGAAAGCAAGAGGGTCTCGCCTCAGGATCAGACCAGCATGGCTAAGAGTGTTTGTGCAGCCAGACATCTTGACTGGAAAAGGTGCGACAGCTTAGGATTTCATTTCAAGCCCCTTTCAATAAGTCGGTCAGAAAGTACCCCAGAATCCCTGGCTTTGGGAACAGCTCGTCTGCCTTGCGGCCGCAGCCCCCTCACAAAGAAGCCTCAGCCTCCTGGGTCCTCAGCAGGAGTGCTCAGCACAGTGGGGTCACTTCTTGGACTGCCAGGCCGAAACCTCGGAAGCCATGAAGGGGCAGGGGCAGCATGGCTCCAGAACCTTCATCCCTGCTCTGTGCGGCTGCTCCCCACCCACAGCTAACGGAAGCAGAACAAACGTTTCGTACGGTGTCAAATGCGTTTGAGTTTACATAACATACAGCGTATAACACAGAATGGCCTTCTTGGCTTGGGAAAGGCTGAAGCATTGGGGGGTTTCAGTTTCGGGGAGGGGGGAAGGTCAGGATCGAAGAGAAGGTCTACGAATTGCACGGTAGAAGGTTTCTTGGGGTGAGGTTGGTGGGTGGGCAAAAGGAAAAGACCTCTCAGTGCTTAAGATGGTGGCTAAGCGGAGGCTCTTGGAGTTTATTTTGCAGCTCGCCTTTGTGGGAACCCCTGGGCGCCCACTTGCTGCGCACTGCCCATCGTTGCTGCCCGTGGGCGCCCACTTGCCGCTGAGCCATCTAAGTCAACAGCCTCCGAAGGGATTAGACAAGCAGTGCTTCCTCACTAAGTGTTTCCCCCTGGCTGGCCGCACCTGCTCCGTTACGGGGCTGCTGGCACACGCCCAGAAGGTCTCCGCAGCCACTCCGCCTTGCTCTTAGCGGGTCTTCCGCATCAAGAGGGAAAGGTGAGAAGACCCAAGAGGGTCACAGGGTGAGATCTGGAGCACTTGCAAATATCCCTGAACAGGGCAGGGCAGCAACCCCATGAAGGCCTCATCTGGAAACACCGGGTCATGAGGTCTACTGAAGGAGCAGTGGTCCCGCAGGCCTTCTGACCTGTGGCCACGGAAAATGCAGCAGAACAGAAGCACGTCTCTGCTGGCGTGCCAGCGCTCTTCTGGTTTTGTGGCCCTGGGTATGCTAACTGTACCACACCATCCTGCAGTGGTACAGCTTCAGTCATGCGCCATCATTTCATCAGAGGGGGGGGAATTTTAAGTGATCATTTAATTTGTACTGATTTTTCAGTAAAATGAATAATTCTGCAATAGCGCTCAAGTGGTTTCATACAAAGTTTTCCACCTTGACCTCCACCGATTTCTGTTTTGTCTGCACTGCCAGGAGCTCGCTGGTGCTTCATGGGCCTTGTGCAGGCAAAGGAGCTACTTTGCTGCTGAGATCTGCCCTGTGCCTTATTCTTTCTCGCTGCTTTGGGGAAACCAGCGCCCTGGACAAGAGCACTGAAAATCCATCCCTGGCAATCCCACTAAGACCCAGTGCTGGTGAATTGACTGGGCACGCCCCGCTAATGTTTGAACTTGCTGTTGCAGCGAGTCATTAGGAACTCATTAGGGATTTTAAGCAGTGAATCCCAGTATACGGGGCAAGCGATGGGCGGCAGCACCGCCTGCGAAAGGGGAGGAAGCAGGTTGTGGACTCACTCCGGGATCGTTTTGGAAGACATCTCCCGCTTGTAAGCCAGCTGGTACTTCAGGCTTTCCACTTCCTTTTTCCACTGGGGGGCTTCCCATTCATCCATGGAGGCCTGCGTCAGCGCTGGTGCTGGGGCTGGTCAAGGGAAGGTGGGTGTCAGCCTAGGCTGGAAAGCAAGGGACGGTGGTGAGCAGCTTGGAGCAGGCTTCGTGCCACCCGCCCACCACCGTGGCTGCAGCAAGGCCTCTCCCTCTGTCCCCACTCTTCCCTTCTGCTTGTTTCAGGAAGCCCATTTCAGCAATGCAAGAGGAGGTGCATGGTTAGAGGAAGGCAGGTGCGAGTGGAGGGCCCTCCAAGCCGGGCCGCTGAGGCAGAACGCAGCTCTGGGGCATTTTGCCACTGACTGGTTGGAGCGGATTTGCAGCCGGCTGCATGGGTGCCAGGCCGTCACTGCAACCGAAAATTAAGCATCTGCAATGCAAGCTAAGAACATCTACTCGTGTACCAGGAATGCCCTGGGCAGTGTTCCAGGCAGCTTCTGGGCTGGGTCAGGCCAGGCCCTCCTGCAGAATGCTTATTCCACTTGGCACCCATTCTCTGTTTCTTCCAACATGCAACGTCCCAGGTCATGAAATGTGCTGAAGCCACACTGGGCTGCACTGTCCCCTCCCCTCTGTTTTTCCCCAAAGGTCTCCTAGTTCTCCAGCCCTCAAAAGTTCCTCTGAGCAACCCTCTTCTACTTGAGGATGTTAATCGCTGCACTTGGCTTTCTGCGTTTCTGCACTGTGATCCCTAGGTGACACTGTGGGATAATGGAATACGCAAGTGAAACTCAGTTCTCTTTTGCTTGTACCAGTACCTTATTTTCCCTGCTCCATCAAAAGTGTTCTTTAACTACAAACACAAACTGGAGGTCACAGCAGCATCTAAAGAATCCATAAACAACTGTGGGTAGGGAATGATCAGCGCACAATGAATGCTCGTCTGGAAAGGCTTTCCGCTATCTTTCTTTGGCTAGCATCCTCAGTACCCGCGACCTTCTCGAGGCAGAACCTTCTAGAACAAGAAAAGCCGCAACTGGTTGTCCCTGGGGTTGCCAAAGGAGCAACTAAACCAGCCGGCCTTGCTTCCGTGTTGCTGAGTTCACCCGCCGAAGGCCTCCGCCATGTGGAAGTACCGCCTTTTTGCCTGCTGCACTTCACACATCATCACGTCAGAGGCAGAGCCACAGGGACTGGCTGAAAGGTTGGCGATGCGACTGTTGTCACAGCAATTGGCTCAGTCAGGGATTCCTCTGTTCTCGGATGCCAAGCAGGGCTTTTCCCACCATGTCCAGGCAGCATCTCACGAGGCACATGGCCCTGGATGTGGCTGCTTTGCCCCAGCAAAGTTGACTCCAGAGCCAGTGGGTGCTGAAGGAACGTAACCCAGTGGTTGGAGCAGAGTGCAAAGGAACCAGCAGCCGCCTCAAAGGAGAAGCGGGGGAGCAGGCTAGGGTGGGGTGGCCAAGCAGGGGCTGCCCATGGCCCCCTTGCCAGGCAGAGGCCGCCCTTCCCACTCTGCCGCCTGAGGCCCGCACAGCAGCCCGCGTCACGGTAGAGCAGCCTGGGGGATGCAGTGGGGGCGTTTGCTGGGGGCTGCAGGCAGGGAGGGCTGCGTGTACCTTACAGAATGGCACGGCTTCTGCCTCAAGAAACTGAGCACACATTGCGTCGGTTGAGCCGCTCGTTTGCATGGCTTTAAACTGTATCAAAGCCAGTCATGGGGCAAGGAGATGCCTCTGTCCCGGAAAGCCAGACTGCTGGTCACTGGGTGACACTTCAGTCCTGAAAGGCAGGGAAATCTCAGAAATTGGTCTTCATAACCATTGGGACTGGAAAGAGATATATTTTTCAAAAGCAAAAGCTGGCATTCTCAGGAGCTGGAACATCACTTTTGCTAAGCTTGCAGAGATGTGCAGCTTGTCACCAGCACTGCTCAAGTGCCCTTTTCCCTCACCCAGTTGCGTGTGCACAACAGCCCCCTGGCAGGCCTGAGCTGTTGCCTAGGAGCGCCAGACCCATTATCCTGACTCTGGAGGTTGGTGCTACCTGGAGATCCCATTCCCCCCCCCCCCCGAACATCTTGTATCTAATCCATGTTTCAAAGGCTTCTCTCCCGCACGTAGGCTTCAGGGCTGGGCTTAGGAGAAAGCGATGCGCTCGCCCCATGATTTGCATCATTTAGCTTAGGGCATTAGCGTTTGACTAACAAATCCTTCCAAATGCGGCTGGGGGTGCCGTGGGGTGGCGGTGGCGGGGAGCAAGCAGCTGTTGCCGACCTAATGGAAAGGCACGATTTAATCCGGATGCAAATGGTTGTTTTGGCAGGGCTGTGCCCGAGGGCGACTGCCAGCTCACCGGTTTCCCCTCCCCAGAACGCTCATCTTCTCTGCCCCCGGGGCTGGCCCTGCACCCGCGTTGGCTCGACCCGTTCGCTGCGGGGCAGCAGTTCCCCGGCCGGCCGGGGACACGCACCCGACAGGGGGTCCCTCTGGCAAGCGCTCTCGGGAGATGCTGCTCTCGCCCCCCCGGCGACGGTGCCCCTGCCGGCCCGCCCACCCGCCGCTCCTGCCTTGCCCCTACAGCACAGTGCGACTGGGAAGCCTCCTCCGCGGGAGGGCGGCCGCAGCAGCTGGCTCCTCTTTGAGCTGCCTGCAGATACTGCAGGAGGTGCTCCGGGGAGGCGGGGCTGCCACGGAGACCCCCCTTCCCCGGGTGCGAGGCCTGGAGAAGACAATCATGCCCGGGAGGGTGAAGGCAGCAGGAACTATGAGTTGGGTTTGGTCCAGAAAGGAAGCCGCAGCCTTCAGTCTCCCCAGCAGAGTCCCTCCATGCAGAAAATTAGTACCTCAGCTGAAAGGTAGCCTAGAACCCTAAGCCGGCTAGCCAGCTTTCCATGTGCAGCGATTCATGGATTGATTTTCCAACAGAGGCTCACTCAATCCTATCGGACTCTAAGTGCTGCTCAGCCCCCTGCATCAGCCGGGCAAGTAACACCATGCACCTGAATGGGGCTTCTTTTCTGCTGAAGCAGGCACAGCATTGCACCCCGGATGGTAGTGAAGGCCGGGGGTGGCATCTGGATCTCATCATGCCCAGAGGAGGCCACGGAAAGCAAGTGAGTCAGGTTCAGGTGGATCCAGCCCGGCACGAGGCATCGCTGAGCTCCACCATTCTACAGAATCATGTCAAAGAGCCCCGTCTCTGACCGTGTGGGGCAGGAGGCCACACGTGTCCATCCACTCCATCTACCACCTCAGGCCAAGGGGCAGCCTGGTCCCCACTGGGGCATCCTCCTGGGCTGGACTTGCCAACAAGCATCTCTTGGGAGACAAGGAGGGCATCCAGCTGGAAGCACAACGTGCCTGAGGGCTTGATGAGCGCTCACTTGCACCGTGTCCGTGCTGCCCCGGAGAGGCTCTGTGGCCAAAGCCCCTTTGTGGGAGGAATGTTCAGTTGCAGGGTTCCTTCCGCACAGCCACACATGTGTCACCTTCCTGAAAAGCAGCCCATGGTGAAGCTTCGCAGGCTCAGACCCCCAGTTGTGCTATTCCAGTATTGACCGGGTTGGCACAACATGACAATTCAAGCTGCTTATGTCCTGTGAACCAGGGTGGTCACCCTGGTATGGAAATCCAGGCCAATCCTGCAGGGGGGTTTGTTTGAGGGCAACAAAGTGCCCCGACAACCTATGGCTTGTTCTGGGGTTGTTGTGCCCACAATGGGTTGTCGTGCTGTCCAGACCTGGACAATGGACCAGGCTGCTGCAGGTTGGCTGCTGGCTCACATTAATTTTAGATCCCTGGAAGTGTTTAGAGATGCAACAAACTAGAAACAGTTGTTCTACAGCAGCTCACAATGAGTGTATTGCCTATGGAGTACGTGTGACAACCAGTCCACCATATTTTATGGCCAAGATGGGTTCCTGTGACCTTCCGGATGTGCCCATTGTCTGCTCTAATCGGTAGCGGCTCTTTCAGGTCTGAGGTGTGGAATCTGTTCTCAGCTCTCCTCTTTACTTAGAGCTGCTTAGAACTAAAATTGGCTCCACTTGATGCATTTTCATACGTGTAAATTCTCACTGAGCTGAAGCCTGTAACTCCAGCAAGAGCAAGCAGTGACCTCCAAGCATGCCCCACAGACCCCATGGCAGGAGGCCTGGCTCTCCTTGGTAGCTTCCCCATGTGTCTTGACCAACTTTGGCTGAGATTTGCTGCTGAGGCCCCCGATGTCTAATCGTTCAGGGATGCAGCGTTGAGCCAAGACTTCCTGCGGGGTGCGAACAGCACCCTTCCCCCACGGCAGAGGGGCGGAAGCCTCTTGGGCCGAGGACCAAAGGGTGCTCCACGGGCCGCATGCAGCAGCGCCCACCCTCCGCGTCTCAGCCCCTCTGCTCTCCCCGTGCTCTCCTGCAGGCTGGAGAAAGGGCCCACCGGCAGGCCCCAGCCAAGCGCCCAGCCTGTGGCACTGCAAGGGCGAAAGGGCATAGCTGGCGCCGAGGGGGCACAGGCACTGCCCGCTTGCTTAACACCATGTGAGCTTTCCACCAGCATCTCAGAGAGGCCATCGCCTCTCAGGGCTTGGCAATATTGACTGATTGCTGCATTAAAGGCAGGGGATCTGTCAACTATTCAGTTGACTGATTGCAAAGAGATGTTATTATCTAAATTGGAGCTAAGTCTTAATGGCCACTGGAGGGGCACGTATCCTGATGTGTTTATTCCCAGTGCAGCCATTAGTCAGAAAACCCCAGAAGGAGGGCAAGTGTGCCAGGGATTGTTTCTGAGGTCTAAAACCAGGCAGGCAAATGGAGAGCCCTCAGGGCCTTTTCAAAAGAAATCTTAGCTCCTGATTTTCGGTGTGGAGTAAGGAGCTGATGCTTGTTCTACTGCAAGCCAAAGGCCCTTTGCCCTTTGTTTTTCTCTTTCCTGTCAGAAATGCGGAGGGGGAGAGAACACCACTGACAATAAATGCACACTCATCTCTAGCTGAGCCTCAGCACTTGGGCAGTATAAAAATGACATAAATAAACAGATTCCTTCCCTAAGTGCAGTGAAAACCTTTAGAGCAAATCAGGTTGCGTGTAGTTAGTTTGTGGAAGCAGAAAACATCTCAGTCTCATGCACAACATTTGACATGTGTTTTCCAAAAGAAAAAAGAAAAGAAAAGTAATACACAAAACATCTGTCCTTATTGATCTGTAAGTTGAGCCTCTGGAAGGGGGTCTGTGCACTTACCTTAGCAGGCCAGCTCATTCCCTGGCAGCTCATTCCCTGGCACTGAGCAACCTTCTTACCCCTGTTTTGATGCACTGACCGCTTTGCATGTGAATAGACAGCCCACTATGCAAATCCATGGTTTAGTTTGGCTGTCATTTGAATGGTGTTGAAGCTGTTGGGACAAGAAAATGCAGCGCAAAATTTCCTCAGGAGGTGAGAATGAAGAGAGGAATGACTGGCAGGTGGCGCCCTGCCTGGAAAAGTCCTGGGCCAGTGTGGTGTGGGGTTGGCTCCTGTTGCGAGTGTGGGTTGTGCGGCTGATTGGCTCTGGGTGCAGGTTAAAATGTGCTGCATTGTGTATTTTCGAATGTCAGGAGAAACCTTGGGATGAGGGAGGAATAGGACTGAATTGCATTCAGACAATGGCAGAGCCCGGCATCTCTTTAGGAAGATGACCCAGCCTTTTGAAATGTACTGGAATTTGGTTCAGATTCAGGGTTGCAGGCCCATCAGTTTCTTGTGCATTCTGAGGTTTTGCAGCTTAACACTGGTAGGCTACATTTTTGCACCCAGGGGCCACATTCAAGAATTCACGAAATTCACACAAAGAATTCACAAAAGCAAAGCCCCAAGGCTGGATCCATCCAAGGCCTCCGGGCTGCACAACCATCTCTCCTGCCCCGAGGGAAAGCCTATGGCCAGGGAGTGCACCTGAAAATGGCCTTCAGAGGCACATGGCCTGCTTCCGATCTTGAAGGTCGCATACCGCCATCGTAATAAATACCCTTCCAACCAGGGTCCTGGGAGCCCTGGTTTACTGACAGGCCTCCCCATTTCCCAGCAGCGCCTCCACTGCTCCTCAGTGCTGGTGCTGAGCACAAAAGCACACGGCGCGGTGGCAGGTCAGGAAAGGGCCGCACTCGTCTGTGCGCCCGCTGGAGCGAGGGCTACCTCAGGGTCACCTCAGGTCCAAAGACACGGCCAGCCCAGCAGGCCAAGTCGAGCGGAGGCTCCTGGTGCACTTGCAATATTAATCTGCGAGGGCACGGAGGGCTTACGCCTGATTAACACTGACGCAAGTCGCATCAGGAATCGGATGGACTTCTCTTGTGCACCCACAGTAAATGCGAATTGACTTGGGCCTCCTTTCAGACTGTGGGCGTGGGACTGAGCAGAGAGGCTTCATTTCCTTCTTTTGGTCTACACAGAACCAAGAGTTAATCATTGTTGTTGGCAAGAGCTGAATTCTTTCCTGAATTCCAGCTTGCTCTTGGTGGAGAATTTGCATCATAAAAAATGGACGAACTTGCAATAGGAAAAGCAAAGGCTCATATCTCTGTCTTTTTCGCTAGGTGCTTTCAAGCTTTCCCAAAATTTGATCAGCCCCCATCCAAACAGCGGGGAGGCTGCCAGGCTTCCTCACTGCTAATTTATGAAAGTAATTTCTTGCGTTGTCTTGTCTTGTTCTGTTGCAAAGTCGCGCCCGACTCTCCGTGCCCCCATGGACCACTGGACGCCAGGCCTTCCAGCCCCTGCTGTCTTCTGGAGTCCACCCACCCCCACGGCACCAGGGACTCCATTCAGCCACTCAGTCACTGCCACCCCCTTCTCCTTTTGCCTTCCATTGCTTGCTACTTCAATTCTTATTAAAGTAAAGTACTTATGCAAAGACTATTAAATAAAACTCTTCAGGTTAGGTAAAATTTTACATGAAAATTAATTTCACTTTACAGAGCCATAACAGTATAATTCACCTTGAAATTGCCTTCTTAATAACCTCAAACACAAGTTTGTTCTGTACTGACACTGGAGAACAAAACCAATATTACATTATTCTAAGATGTCTACATGTGTGTCCCTATAGACTATTTTATCTTTTGTCATCTGGCCTGTTCGGGTAGGGAGATCAATTAGGAAATACGGTTATTAGTTCTGGAGAATTCTTGGGAGAGCAAATGAAAAATTCCTGATAATACATAAACACCCACTCCATTATTTCCCACTTTTTTTACATGTGAGGGTAACACTTTCAGATTGGGGATAGCAACATAAAAAAATCAATATGTTCTCTAGATATATTATAATATATTACATATTATATGATCAAATATCATAAGTTGCCAAATGATTGTGCAAACAAGTCATTAATGATGGGTACAGTTCAGTCAGAAGATATTGTCTCCTGTTCTTAAAAATTGCTGTACTGTACACAAACTAGTTTGAAGGGTTTCAGGACTGGCTGGTCAAAAAGTTGCTCATAAAAAGATAAATAGCAGTAATAGTAATAATAAGAAGAATATAAAAAGTAGGCAATGTGGAGTCTCTCCCAGAGGAAGAGAGTTAGGAAAATGCTTACCTCCATTGTAGGAAAGACAATGGAAAGGCTCGTAATAGCAAGAGATCAAGTGATGCTAGATAGGGAAGGGAGGCTGGCAGCCACACAACACGGCTTCCGCAGAAACAGGTCCTGCCAGACAAACCTTGTGGAATTCTATGACAAGGTTTCGAGATGGCTAGATGGAGGGGATGCAGTGGATGTGGTATACCTGGATTTCAGCAAGGCCTATGACAAAGAGCCCCATGATATCCTGGTGGAGAAACTGAGGAGTTTTGGGATACACCAAAGCACTGTCCGATGGATTAGGGCATGGCTGACTGACCATTAGTGGGGAATCATCGGGATGGCAGCCAGTGACAAGAGGGGTCCCCCAGGGCTCTGTTCTGGGGCCGATCCTGTCTAATCTTTTCATAAATGACATGGAAGAAGGGGTGAACAGTCTGCTGATCAAATTCTCAGACGTTACTAAAACTGGAGCAGTGGCCACAACTGAGGAGCAGGTACTCCAGATCCAAAAGGATCTGGACAGACTATGGAAGTGGGCAGGAGACAACAGGATGGCGTTCAATGTGGAGAAGTGCAAGGTCTTGCACTTGGGGCATAGCAATAGCTGTCATAAGTACAGGTTAGAGGACAAGTGGCTGGAGAGCAGCACTTGTGAAAGGGACCTCGGGGTGTTGGTTGACTGCAGGCTAAACATGAGTCAATAGTGTGATGTGGTGGTTAAGAGGGCAAACACCACCCTTGGTTGCATAGCCAGAAGTGTGGCTTCTAGATCGAGAGAGGTATTACTACCACTCTATACATAGAAACATAGAAACAGAGCGAGTCAGAAGGGGCCTCCTGGGACATCTAATGTGACCTCCGGCACCAGCCAGTTCCACTCATGACATGCCCACCATGTGCATGTCCAGCCTGTCTTTGAACACCCTCACCGATGGGGCCTCAATGACCTCTCCTGGAAGCCCATTCCACGCCCTTGGGGTCCTGACTGTCGGGAAGTGCTTCCTGGCCTCCAAATGGAACCTTGGCTCCCTGAGCTTTGCTCCACGACTCTGGTGCGCCCACAACTGGAGTATTGTGCTCAGTTTTGGGCCCCTCATTACAGAAAGGATATAGTCAGGTTAGAGTCAGTGTAGTGTAGGGCCACAAGGTTGGTGGCCAGTTTGCAGGGGATGGGGTATGAGGCGAGACTGGGGGAACTGGGTCTCTTCAGCCTGGAGGAGACTCAGTTGGTGACATACAGGTATGTGAGGGGATGTCACACAGAGGTGGGTAGAGACCTGTTCTCCCCTGCAGAGGAAGGCAGGACGCGCTCCAACAGAGTTAAGCTCAGGGAGCCAAGGTTCCATTTGGATGCCAGGAAGCACTTCCTGACAGTTAGGACCCCGAGGGTGTGGAATGGAATGGGCTTCCATGTGAGGTCGTTGAGGCCCCATCGGTGAGGGTGTTCAAGGATGGACTGGACATGCACATGGTGGGCATGTCATGAGTGGAGCCGGCTGGAGCCGTGGGTCAGACTAGATGGCCCGGGAGACCCCTTCTGACTTGAGCTGTTTCTGTGCTTAACTCTCCCAGTGAAATCAGTAGGACTTCAGTGGTTTAGCTGGAACTTGAGCAGTATCACATTGCATTACATATCTGCTTCCAGTCACATCCACCGCACTGCAAAAAGGAACTGCATATTAGGAAAATAAAGCTAACACAAAACATTCTGTATATACTTTAAATGCAGCTATTTTGACCCAGGTAAACATTTTTGGTATGTTTTAGGAACAGAAACATGTTTCCTTTTCCTGTCCTTCTTTTCCATGGCTGTACCTTTTTCCAAAGCCGGGTGTCCTTCACCTCTTCTCCCTGCACATTTCATTTACCTACCCTGGCTACACTCTACCTGGTTATGTTGTGCAAGGAGCCCAGGGCAGCTTACGTAAGCCTCCTCCTGGTATAACTGCTCCTCATTTTGTCCTGATAACCCCCCTGTGAGCTTTGTGGCTAAGTGGGGAATAGCATCTCGGATCTACCAATTCCCCGTTATCCTCCCTCCCTCCCTCCCTCTCTCTCAGAAATTCAGACGGTCAAAAGAAAGGAGTTGTTCACACAACTTACTAATTACGGAATTCCCTTCCACGAGGCTTGGCGATGCCAGCAAAATGGAATGTCTATGTCTAGGGCTGTCTAGCTTGAAATGCCATTTTCAGAGAGGCAGCTAGGATATGATGTTCATTCCTCAGCTAGAAACTCTTGCTGGAAAAAGGGGTGCCCTCTTCCCCATTGGAACTGATGGAATTTCTGGTTTGAAATTGTTCGAATTGGATCCAAGTGCTGAAACGAGCAGATGCATCTGCACTGGAACCATGGAAACCCAGGGCACTGCAGGCACATCATGGCCCCAGGGCTCCCAGCGCCCTGCATCCAGTCTCCCTGGGGGCAAACAGAGCAGCAAACAAACCGCCTCCAGGACAGCTGAAGGGCAGACCTGCTTCCCAGAGGAAGCCCTGCCTGTGCTGCTCTGCATGAGGCACGGAGCCAGGAGCCAGACTCACACCAAATGCCAGCGGGTTTTTAGACAGGTAAGTCTTCCTCCTTGAATTTGTCCAGGGATGAAGAGGCCTCTGATGGGCACCCGGGAAGCATCAGGAAGGAGGCCACAAAATGTGGAAAGTTGTAGTGAAAAAGCTGTAACAGGTCAGGGACAGACTCCTCCCCATCTTTTCCTACAGAAGAAACTTCCGTAATATAGTTCTTCCTGAAAAATTAAAACACCAGGCAGAGTTCTGCCTTGCCCATACATCAACGCACTGCTTCTCTTAAGAGCAACAGAAATGGAAACTGCCTAGTGCAACCAAGGTGCAATTCACAGGACAATCGCGACTCCTCCTCTTTGTTGCCCCTTGTTCTTTGAATCAGGACTTTTATCACATGCTCTTGTGGAAGCATTTCAGTCCCCCTTTTTTAGCTCCTAGCCCCTCCCTCCACACACACATCCTCAAATAGGAGTGATGAAAAAGCTCACAGAATGATACCGAAAGTTATCCTATAACTTTTCAACATTTTTATATATCTGAAGCTGCTCTAAATCCAGCCTAATTTGCATTAACCAAAGATATTCAAATCCCTCCAGTGCAAAGCAAATATTACATGGAAGAGCTAAATCTCAGTGAAGTACTAATATAATTAGATCTTTTTTTAGTTTAATTTGTTCATTTTTATACTGCCCAATAGCTGAAGCTCTCTGGGTGATTAACAGAAGTTAAAATCAAACAAAAGTTAAAAAGACACACATGCATAAATTAATGAAAAAGAATTAATTGCGATTGCTATTATTCTGCACAGAAGCATTGCAGTAGTGCAGAATAAAATGGGAACTATAAAAACAAAGTAAAATGCTAAACTGTTGAAATACTGCAGTCAGGGGAAGGTTTTCACCTGGTGCTGGCAAGAGTACAAAGTAGGTGCCAGGGGATCCTCTCTGAGGAGCTCATTTCACAAATGGGGTGACAAAACCAGAAAGACCCCCACCAGTCAGCCACGCACCTCGCTTCCCTTGGAAGGGTCTCCTGGAGAAGGACCCGCAGAGGTGACCTCAGGGGCTGGTCAGGTCTGTGTGGAAGCAGGCGGTCCCTCAGATAACCTGGCCCCTAGCCACTGGGTTCATTCGGCCTTGGCACACAGGCAATGCTGCACGGACCGCGCATGCGGCGGCGGGCAGCATCTCTCCTGCCCGTCTCACCGAGTAGAGTACTTTCTTCTAAGCCAAGGGTGCCCAGGGCTGAGTCTTGGGCTTCCTGCAGGCACAGCGTCTCTGAGGAGTGGGGCCTCCCACAATCCCTTCCCTGGCATGGCTTCTGGACAGCATGAACGGCAGCGTGCGGTCCATTGCCACCAGCTGCAACCTGCTCGTTAGAGTGACCAAAGAACCCGGCACTGCCTGTCCCCTTTACCACTTCACCCAAGGCAACCCCAGAGTCTGGCACTTCCCACAGTGCCAGAAATGTGAATCTCCCCACTGGCTACGCCATGCACGAGCCACCAGGACACGGGAACATGCTTTTTAAAGGGTTTTAAAAACAAATGAATAAAATATTTTTCTGGATGTTTGATCACCACAGAGACACAAAGCTGTACTGTTCCAGACTTGGAGGGCTGTTCTGCTTCCAGGAGAAAAATGCCCCAGACGATCCTTAAGTAGCTAGGAAAAGATGCCCTCCCCACCTCTGGATGCTGATGATTCAACCAATAAGGTGAGCCAGCAACCTACCTTGAAAGCAGAGGTACAAGTCAAGACCAACGGCGAGGTGTACGTGTGGGATCTGCTGCTGTTTTTCAGTCTCGAAGGCTGCGCCCGCCCCAGCAATGCCCAGAGCAACGATGCCCAAGACGTTCCCTGGCAGGCCTCCGAGCTGAAGCCCTCGTTGCTGTTAACAATCTGCAATCCTGGATGTAATCTGTTAATGTACAGCCTGCCCAGCTGCTTCTGGAAAGGCAAAAGAAGCGGGGCCAGGGGCGGGGGGAGCCAGGGATGAGAAACCCCCCTCCCCTGGGTGCTTGTGCCCTGTTTGACAGTTTGGAGCAGAGATAAGCGAGAGCGAGAGCGAGCGCGAGCGCGTGCATTCACTCCCTTTCTGCGGTACCGATCACTCCAAGTGCCCTCTGATGGAGGGCTCAGCAGCAGAACAAAGCAACCGGATCAAGATGCTAGGGCAGTGGCATCCTTCGGGATGGTGGGTCCAGGAGGGCCACCTTTGGGTACCATGGATACCCTTTTTTGAAGAATGGCCCCTTAATTGCATCTCTGGGGGCTGGCAGGGAGCGGGGGGCCCACGGGAGCCACAGGAAAGGAGGACGTGATCACAACTACTTTTTAATTGCTCCCATGCAGAAAATGGTTTTCAGAAAGCATCCTCGTCAGGTCAGGGCGGACCCAAGGCAGTGGTGGCCAGCCCCCTAGCCGTGGCGGCCAGCCCGTCTCACCCATGCTCCTCCCGAGGAGCGGCTGTGCCCGTTCGCAGCACTCCCTCGGCTCCCGACCAGCGAGCCCCTGACTGCCTGCAGGCGCCTGCCAGTAGCACCGGGCAGACGGAGGGCAGGCGTGTGGGGATGGGCTGTGCCGGCCCGCCGGGCATCCGGGCTGCCCAGCCACATCCTGGCGCCAGAGGCACGCGCTTGGAATGGTGGGGGCAGGTCCCTGGCTGGTGCTGAGCACTGGAACTGAGCAGGGGCACAGCAGCCCCACCCTGGCCTCCGCTCCTGGAGACCCCGTGCGGGGAGGGGAGGGGAGGGGAGCCATGGGCACTGCTGTCGCTGCACTACTGAATCAAGTGTAGATCTGTGAATAAATTCAGATCGACCTTCGCCCGGGGGTAAAGCACCTGATTTCCAGGGGCTTTGGACTGCATGTCCTATCATCCCTGCCTCTGGCTGTGCTGGCTGGGGCTGACAGGCGTCGTGGGCAGAAGTCCGAATGCAGCGGAGGCAGAGCACTGTGGACACTGTGTGACAGAGCCAGCGGGGCACAGAGGGCCGAACGGCGGAGGCCACAGATCCGCCAGGCCAGGTGCCACATGCTCCCCCCAACCAGACACCTCCTCAAGGACCTTGCGGACAGCGGCATGCCGAGGGGCTCCATGTGGCCAGTCCATTAAAGCGGTCGGTAACAGATCCCGAAAAGCAAGATTATCGGGCTGTTTGACATCAGAGATAATCTCTGCATGCTGCCTGGTCCGAGCAATTATCGGAAGGGATTGAAGGCGGGGGATGGGGCGGCAAAAGGCCGTCGGATGCGCCTTTTGGGTTCCATGGTGGCAGCAGGATGCCTACCCGGAGTGGCCCGACTGTGGCGGGATGGGGACAGAGAGGACCCCCCGTGGCTCCCGGGGAAAATGTCACTCACATCAGGCCTGCCAGCACCGGGCTTTTGGGATTCAGTCCGCAGTCGATTTATTGTCCGTGCACTGAGGCCTCAGCGGGACTGCAGCTCCCTCTGCAGAACATCCGGCAGCCCAGAAAGCCGGCGGTTGCAGGCCGGCTTTCTGGAAGCAGGGAGCCCCCGGCGAGCCACCGCACTCGCTCGGGTGGCAACATGTGGGTCCTGCTGATGATGGCCAGGGCTCTCGCCAGGCAGGACCTCCTGCCTCGGGCACCAGAATGCTTCGGCGCTTTCTGTCGTAGAAGATTTAACAGCTCCCGCGTGCCCCTGACCCTCGGTAGGCTGGGGTTCTCGGTGGGCAGACGAGGGGAAGGCAGCAGAGAACCGCATGCTGCGGCCAGCTCTGGTGCGGAGCACTCACCTCCGCTCACCACAGTCACTATTTGACCTGCAGTGGGTGGGCAGGTGGACTTTCCACCAACATTCTTCTTATGCAAAGATTTTCTGTGTCTCCCTCTCAAATTGAGCAGTTGTGTGAGAAGGGACACAGGAAAAAGCATCTCCCAAATTATCTTGGCCTGAGAGCACCCCCGCCCACGCAGACACACTCCCAACTCCCAACACAGGCCTGCGGTGGCTACTTTTTGAGAGTTTATCCCGGAAAATGGTTGGTTGGTTGGTTTTCCATCATACCCAATAGCTGAAGTCCTCTGGGTGATTTATAGCAGCCCTTTAAAAATACAATATAAAATACTCCATATCAAAACATATTAAAACATCATTAAAAAATTCGCAATACAAAATTTTAAAACAAATTTTAAATGAATTTATTATGTACAAATTAATAATTGTTGTTGTTGTTAGTCGCAAAGTCGTTTCCAACCTATCGCGACTCCATGGACAACATTGCTCCAGGCCTTCCTGTCCTCCACCATCCCCCCGGAGTCCACTCAAGCTCACACCAACTGCCTCAGTGACTCCATCCAGCCACCTCATCCTCTGCCGTCCCCTTCTTCTGTTGCCATCTATTGTTCCCAGCACTGGGCTCTTCTCCTTCCTTCTCATTAAGTGGCCAAAGTATTTGAGCTTCATCTTCAGGATCTGGCCTTCTAAAGAGCAGTCAGGGTTGATCTCCTCTAGGACTGACCGGTTTGATGGTCTTGCGGTCCAGGGGACTCGCAGGAGTCTCCTCCAGCACCACAATTCAAAGGCTTCAATCCTTCGACGCTCAGCCTTCCTTATGGTCCAGCTTTCACAGCCATACATTGCAACTGGGAAAGCCATCACCTTGAGTATACGCACTTTTGTTGGCAGGGTGATGTCTCTGCTTTTTAGTATGCTGTCTAGATTTGCCATAGCCTTCCTCCCCAGGAGCAAGCGCCTTTTAATTTCTTGGCTGCAGTCCCCGTCTGCGGTGATCTTGGAGCCCAGGAAAATAAAATCTGTCACAATCATACATCAGTAAATGCCCCTCCCCTCCCCTCCCCTCCCCTCCACTCTCTCTTAGGCCGTGGCCTTTCTTTAAAGAAACTGATATGGAGTATCGGGGGGGTGGGGGTCCAAGCATCAAGTGCCATGAAAAGTCAGTTGAATGTCAAAAGCAAGTTCTGCCGCCCATGGGCGTCCGCATGCCACTCACCACCTGCCATCGCCGCCTGTGGGTGCCTGCTTGCAGCTCCCAGGCATCCGACATCTACCTTCTGGATTCACAGACCAGATTCGAAGGGCATCTCGGGGGAGGAACATAGTAATTATGAGCTGAGACTTGCAGAAAATATCAGGAACAACAAAAAGGGCTTCTATCAACATGTAAATAGCAAGAGGAAGGGGAGACAGGCGGTGGGATCGCTTAAGAAGGAGGAGCAGGATTCACTGACTGTCGGGTGGGGGTGTTCAGGCACAGGCAGCAAAAGACTATTTTGCCTCTATGTTCTCCCCAAGGCAGAACGGGGGGAACACCGCATGGGGGGGTCAGATGAGGCTGGGGATCTGAGGGGATCTGTTGGCAACATATAGGTACGTGAGGGGGTGTCTCACAGAGGTGGGTTGAGACTTGTTTTTCCCTGTGGAGAGGGCAGGACACGTTCCAATGAAGCCAAGATCCGGGAACCAAGATTCATGGTGGGTGCCAGGAAGTACTTCCTGGCAGTTAGGACCCCGAGGTTGTGGAATGGGCTTCCACGGGAGCCCCATCGGTGAGAGCGTTCAAGGACAGGCTGGACATGCACATGGTGGGCATGTCATGAGTGGAGCCGGCTGGAGCCAGGGTCAGACTGGATGGCCCGGGAGGCCCCTTCTGACTTGTTCTGTTTCTATGTTTCTACCATATGTGGCTCTTCCGCTGAGCAAGTGTTGGCTTAGAAGGGCCCAAAGTAAAAGTGTAAAAAGTGTGCTGTGGTTTGAAAGACAGGAAATGAGCTGCCCCTGCTCTGGTGCCCCAGAACTTGCTTCCCCAGTTGTTTGTTTCAGGATATACCTATAGGAGAAAGTGCTTACATTTTCCATCATTCCTTGAAAATCACACCACGTCTGGAATGACCTTCCTACACACAGCTGCAATGCAAAGTCACTCAAAACTAGGATAGTTGAAATTATACCTAATTTAAAGGCAGAAAGAAAAGAGAATTCCCCAAAAGGGACAGATGGTCTTCTTTTCATTAACAAACCTTCACATTTGGTATTCAAAGGTGAATGGAAATGCTGGAATTAGCCAGTCACATGTGCAAAGCGTCCTGGGTGCCTCCTTCTCCCGGGCTCTAGGGAAAATGGCTCAGTGGCGACGGCAGCGTGAAGGGCACATTGGCAAGGCCCTCATTTCACAGCTCGGAAATCAGTGATGCTTTCCGATTCCACATGGAACAGGCAAAGCCAGGAACCGCCTGCTTCCCCCGCTCCCATCTGCATGGCTCCCTCAGGCCTCGCCACCTGTGCTAGTTCTGCAGTGGGCCAGAACCCGACCACAGGAGAATCCGAGAGGAGCAGAGCTGGAAGGGCCAAGAAGGCCATCGGGTCCCACCCTGATCAGGGCGGGACTCCAGTTAAGCCATCGTGCTCCAGTGGCTTTCCAGCTGCATTTTGAATGCCGCCAGTGCAGGGGAGCCACAACCTACGGAGACTTGCAGAAAATATCAGGAACAAAAAGGGCTTCTATCAACATGTAAATAGCAAGAGGAAGGGGAGACAGGCGGTGGGATCGCTTAAGAAGGAGGAGCAGGATTCACTGACTGTCGGGTGGGGGTGTTCAGGCACAGGCAGCAAAAGACTATTTTGCCTCTATGTTCTCCCCAAGGCAGAACGGGGGGAACACCGCATGGGGGGTCAGATGAGGCTGGGGATCTGAGGGGATCTGTTGGCAACATATAGGTACGTGAGGGGGTGTCTCACAGAGGTGGGTTGAGACTTGTTTTTCCCTGTGGAGAGGGCAGGACACGTTCCAATGAAGCCAAGATCCGGGAACCAAGATTCATGGTACAACCTGCCCAGGTCATGGTTCCACCGTCGTGCTGCTCTAACAGCCAGGACATTTTTCCTGCTCTCTGGCTTGTGGGAACTTGAGCCCATTACTCTGTGTCCTGCACTCTGGGATGATGAAGAAGAGATCTTGTCCTTCCCCTTTCAAGCATCTGCAGAGTGCCACCCGTCTCTCCTCCGTCTTCTCTTCTGGAGGCTCAGCATACTCTGGTCTCTCCATCGCTCCCCACAGGGCTTCCTGTCCAGTCCAGTCCAGGGCCACCCTTGCTGCCCTCCCCCGAACCCTTTCCAGCTTGCCTGCATCTTTCTTGGGTCGTGGCGCCCAGAACTGGATGGGGCAGATTGGCCCTGATCACGCTCCTGCTGCCAAGGTAAATGTGTTCATCACCGCGAGGGCTTACAGTTCTCTGTGCAACCAACTGAGCAGAGCAACTCGACACCAGCGGGAGTGAAACAGGCCTGGGCCTTGTTCTTGCAAAGAGTGATGGCCCCAGCTTCCACAAAGCACAAGCAGAAAAGCAGCACCTCTGTGTTATAAGCCGGCCTCCTCTGGTGAAATATTACAGGGCACAGGATCAGTGCCACTTACACAGTGGGTGTGCAGACAGCACACCAGCTCCCTTTCTTGGGGTGGGGGTGGGGGGTGGGGGAGAAACAGAAAGCGATTTTCCGAGTGTTCCTATTTCCTGGCTCTCTGCACCAGCCTGAGTTACACCTGCGTTGGCAGTACTGACATGTTTGTTAATTGCTCCCTGCAACCGTCGTCATGTTAAGCCCTCGTGTTAAAGTGAGAGCACGTCTGTGGTAGGACAGATGCCTCAGCGCAGATTCCAAGGAGAGGAGGAAGCAACGGGCCCTGCAGCTGGAAGGGTGGGGCACCTGCTGGCAGGATTGCTCTGCTCTGCTCCGGCTGCTGGAGAAACAGAAATGAGAGAGATGCTCTCTGCAGAAGAACCCCGTTAAATAAATGCATAATGGACTAGCCCGTGGAGGTCGCTTGCTCAGCAATTGAGACTTATGTGCTCTGCATCAGAGGAAAAACTATTTCTGAAGCAAGAGGGATCATTTCTGTTGTGCTGATACACTTCTGTCATATCAGGTATCTTCTTCAAAAACACCCTTGTTTGTTTGTGAGAGACTATTTATGTATTAAATTTCTATTCCACTAATCAATGGCCCAGCAGGACTCTCTAAGCAAGCAATCCCTCCTTTAAGGTGCATTGTATTCCATCTACAATGTTGGAATACAATGTATGAGCATTTATAAGAATATGTTTTCATTCATACAAAATAGTATGTTTTCATTCATGTAAAAGTCCGTTGCCGGAGGTATCTTTTCAGCAGATGGGGAGATCCTGTGGCCCTCTAGACATCCAGAAGCAGGTGGGATTCCTGGATGGAGCAGGTGGGATTCCCAGATCCTGGATCAAAAATGCTCTCGGACCACAGACGGGGGGGGGGGTCTTTCTGCCCCTGCAACCAGCATGGAAAGAAGCACACCTCGAGACTGTAAAAGTTTCCCGGAGAAGATGTTTGAGGGATGGGAAGCCAAGAGGGCAGCCCCAGCACCCACCCAGTCCCAAGAGTCACGGCAACCCCAGGGGACTGCCCCCCGACAGCTGTTTGGCTCGTGACCAAGTCCATCTGCTTTAAGCATTATCACCCTATTTTAAATTCCAGAAGGCACGCACTGGGGCAGAAGAGAAGCTGGTTAGATCCAGAATCAGCGAGAGCCAAGCCATTTCTCTGGCAGGGTTTCCAGAGGCCACCCTCTGCCATTTGACCTGCCAGGGAGGGCTTACCTCCCCCCCCCCCACCCCGCAGACCCCGATACCAAAGGCAGCCAGTTGCCCCCATGTGCCTCCTTGGGCGGCGGAAGAGTGCAGCCCGTGCCGGCCAAGCAAAGCAGCCGCACCACCGGCCCTGGCCAAGCCGCGGATTCGGCAGAGTAGAGGAGCAACAGGAATGAGGGGGGCTCCGGGAGAACCCCAGGAATGAGCACGCCTGCTTGCAGGGAGGGGAGAAAGGAGGTCTGAGGGTCTGAGGCAGCGCCAGGGCTCCCTCTCCTGGCCAGAGACCAGAACAGCAGCCCAGGTGGTTCAGGACTGGGCCGTGGTCGATCGCAGCCACCTGAGATTTTATGAGCTCCACCTGGGAGACCTGAGGGAAGAGCTAAATAAGAACGGACTCTTCCCTTCAGATGCTGCCTCGGGGGTCTTGCCCCTGCCTTCTGCTCCAGTCCTGGGTATCTGCTTCTCCCTGGCTTGTCTCTCTGGCTTTTGACTCCTGACTGGCATTGGCTGCTCTGCTCTGTTTGGACTGGCCTTGCTTGCACTTGTTCCCACCTTGATCTCTGGACTGCCTGCTATGATTTGGAATAGGCCTGGATATCGTGCTGATTGTCTGGGCCCTATGCCCTGACCTGATGCCCACCACCCATGCCCCAGATGCTGACAGGAGCAAGCACTGGGAGCGGCTGCCTGGAATGCCCAATGGGCGCCCGTCCTGCAGGCTCACGCTGCAGTGTGCGCTCCCAGTGCAGCCATGGGGTTACAGCCAGCCCACAGAGCCGTGCATGCAGCAGGGGGTCACATTCGTGCAACTGTGTGCTGGGGAGAGCCCGTTTGCTCACTGCAGAAAAGAAGCCCTGCGCATCCCAGCATCCCACAGCCAGCCCTACTGGGGCATACTGGAAGCTGTAGGGAACTTTTGCTGTCTGCCTGAACAAGATTGTTGTAATTCCCCCACCATGACCCGAGGGAGCCGTGTGTCTAATGGGGGAGGCTAGAAATCAAATAATGCATAAATAATATAAAAAGACAACACTGTTCATCTTTTTAAACAGCTGGCTTGAGCTCGTGGTTGCTTAGAAAAGAGTCACACTCAAAACATTTGAAAAACCTGTGGAGAAACAGTTTCCTTCTACTCTCGTATCTCCAGAAGGTGTAAGAGGTGAGGCAGCAGGAAGAGCAGTTTATCTTTCTGGAACTACAGGCCTTTTTTGTTTTATTATAAAAAGCCAAAAGGGCCCTGAGGGCGTGGAATGGGCTTCCATGGGAGGTTGTTGAGGCCCCATCGGTGCAGGTGTTCAAGGATAGGCTGGACGTGCACGTGGTGGGCATGTCATGAGTGGAGCCGGCTGGAGCTGAGGTCAGACTAGATGGCCCAGGAGGCCCCTTCTGACTCGCGCTGTTTCTATTATTACAGTAAATCATGATAATGCAAGACAGTCACCATTCAGTTCATCAAGTTCTTCCACAACGGTTGGGTTTCTTTTGCCGTGACACGCAAACACGCATGTAGAACATGGCGCTTGTGTGTGCCCAACCTATTTCCAGCGGTGTGCATCGCACAAGTAATCATGCGAGGGGACGTGGGTTGGATGCCACTCAGTGTAGAAAATTCTCTCTTGAATCAAGAGGAGAAAATCAGCTGAAAGCACCTTATCCAAAACTGTTGTATTTGAAAAAGCAGCCCTGGCAAGGAAGCAGCCCTGGCTTCGCACTCCGACAGGAACCAACCCTCTCAAGACCCAGCATTTCTCCCTGTATGAATTAAGCGCTGTGTTGGCAGGAGCATCCCGAAGGAAACCCGCGGGCCTTAAGAGGGTCCGGCTGGGGTCCAACTGGCTGCAGAAGTTCTGACTGGCTTCCCAGGGAGTCCCAGACGTAGCTTGTTCAGCTGCTTGCTCAGGACGGTTCTAGCCATGGGGATAAGCCTGAGACAAGGATTGTGTGACCCACTCGAGTTCCTTGCTAGGGGAAAAGGAGGAATTTAATGTGATAAATCAATAAACAAACATGGGGACTGCCACAGGGCTTTTCCCTTCCAGGCTGTAACACAGCTTCACCCCACAGTAAACCTGCTGGGCCTCCCTGAACTGACCCACAGCTTGCGGGGCACCCCAGGGTCTACCTGTTTGCCCCCTAGTTTGACATGAACGTATCTCAGACACACGCTTTACTTTTAAAGAAATGCTTAATAATGTCAGTGAGCACTAATTGTGGGACAGTGTTAGCTGTGGGGCAGTTGCTCTGCAACAGGGGTCCTCCAACTTTTTCAACAGGGGGCCAACTGAAAGGTGCCGGCGATGGGGTTAGGCCTCCAAGGCAGTGTGGGCAGAAGGTGGGGGCAGCACGCACGCACATGCATGTGGCAAGGCAGGGGCGAGCGTGCGCAGAGATCACTTTCTCCAAGTGAGTCCAAAACGATCTTACGAGTAAGCCGGCGCACAGCAAGGCGGTGGCTTGCTTGCAAGATCGTTTGGACTTGCTCGGAGATGATCTCCTTGCGAGCAAGCTGCTGCTGAGCACCCACACGGCAAGGCGCTGGCTTGCTCGCAAGATCCTTTTCTCCAGATGGGTCCAAAACAATCCCTGCATGAGCAAGGCGCTGCCTCACCATGTGCGTGGCAAGTCCACAACCTCAATGGCGGGCCGGATAAATGGGCACAGGCTGAGGACCCCTGCTCTACAACGTGGCTTAAGCAGGTGCTGAAATTTGGAAGATGTGAGCCTCTTTTGAGAAGACATGCCAGACCTGTGCTTTCTGCTGAACAGCATCCTCAGAATCAAAATGGAATCTCGGTGCTTAGAAGGAGATCTCTTCTAATTAGTACAAAGTCTAGAAAGGGTTTAGGAAATTCTATTTCCTGTTAACTGATTTAAGAGCTAAGATTCTTTGGCAGAGCTGTTTTAGCAAGCTGTATTCTGATGTGCTGCAGTATACATATTTTTCTTTTTTAATGCTTCAAATGATGTTTTGATTATTACAAACCCAAACTGAACCTGTCTAGAACAGTTTTGGGGATAAGCTTTGTTTAAGGTGTATTAATTACGGGCAGTTAACTGGCAGTCCGGGGCTGCCTAAAGACAGGAATGAGACTCAAGAGTTGATTCACCAGAGGCCAAACCCTGAGCATTTGAGCAGCAGTGGAGTCCAGTTCTATTCACCCTCCCGTGAAACCTGCCTCACTCCCCCAGCCTGAAGAGGTGAAGTGTCTGGGATTGTCATTATCTCATGCCAGGCCCTATGCAGCCGCGCATGGAAAGGCCACTTCTGCCCCTGCAGTTCCCAGTTGTGCACTTGGGTGTCACCAAGCGGCCAGGCCCTGATGCAAAGCACTGAATCAGCCCAGGGAGCAGTCCGTGTGCAACCATGTGATGTCTTTCATAACTCGGCACAAACAGAGTGTCTGCAAGGATTTTATTCACTGTTCTATTGACCGGCTCCATATTTGCACAGGTGGGCGAAGAACAGCCAAACCAAGAGGTTACTCTGGAACATCACATTCAGAGTTGAATTTTTGAGATCACAGATATCTCCCCTTGTACTTGCCACTGGAGGCAAGACAGACAAAGGTGGTGTCCATCTGTGATCCCAGAGCACAGATCAACCAATCACAGGGCCAGGTACAAGTCTCCATAAGATTATATTGCAACTTTATCACTGTAACTGTTGTAAACCACTCGCAGTGCCTTGGCTATTGGACAGGAGCAAAATGTAATCAACAACATGAAATGGGACCTTCAGTGCCAAGGCGGGGTTCTCAACCCTCCCGGGCTTTGGCATTTGTACAGCTGAGATGCAGCGCCTTTCTCTTGCAAGTTCCATAGTCATCCTGGGAACATTTTCTGGAGGCTGGTAAGAGCAAAGCAGAGGTCACCGCGACTCTTTCCAGACTGCTGCAGCACGGGAGAGGGATGGGTGCTCATGCTGTGTATCTTGCCTTGACAGAAGCACCATCCGTTCACAAACCTGCCATACCATCAAAAAGCCAGCAAAATCCATCTGAGCAGAAGCGAGAGCAAGATGAAACAGTGGCCCCCCTTCAACGCCCTTCCAAAGCGACCGAGTCCCCAGCGCCAGGTCACACCCCGGCCTAAGCAGTGAATGACCCTCCTGGTGCCTGCAGTGGTGGTGCTGCATCTAGAACGCTTCCCACTGCAGACTGCAGAAAATTAACACAACAGGCCCAAGAAGGACCTGCAGGAGCATCCCCTTTTCAAAGCGAGGTGACTTTTAAGCAAGCAGCTCTCCCCCTTCACTCAGCCACTGCAAGTGCAGCTTGAAGAGGCACCGGCCAAGCCCCCGATCGATGGACTCACTCCAAGGGTGCCCCTGCTGGTCTGCCGCACTCCGTTTGGCTGAGGCTCAGGCAGCTGGGCAGGTCTGCTCATGGCGCACATCCCCTTTGCACCATGCATGATGAGGTTCATAGCCACAAGCACAAGCGAGGAGGGGACCCCACCAGAGGAAGCCAGGGGCACACGGAGTGCCCAGAGACGGACACGGGCAATTTCCACTGCAGACCCGCAAACTAGTTTTCCTGCCGGCTTCCACGGAGACAGAAACCAAGGCACTGCCTCCACTCTCGGCTCTGAAGCAACTCTTGCCACCCTCAGCCCGAGTCTGTGCATGTGGCCTGGGGGGCAGCCACAGTGTCGGTCAACAGCTGGAAGACCAGCCAAAGAGGCCCGTGCCTTGCAGGAACCCCTCCTTCCAGGCCCAGGAAGGACGTTTGTGGCGATACAAGGCACAGAGGAAGAAATCGATGCTGGCTGCTCCGTGCCAACACAGTAGCCCTTGGATCATCGTGAGGTAAAGATGGCTTCTTACATTCGTTACGCAGACCCCGAGTAGTACGAAATGATGGGCTACATTCTAGCCTCCCCTGACCCAGCGGCTTTTTGCTGCCAAGGCAAGAACCGTTTATGCGCTCATTATATGCAGGGGCTGCAGAATAAGCAACCTAGGGGGCAATCCAGCACATGTTTAGACAGGAAAATGGCCTGCAACTCACATCACTCCCTCTGCTTTGGCTAAAGCGGGAAACTGCCATCCAACATGTCAGGTAACCTCCAGCACTTAAGAGGTTCTTGCCACAGGTGAGATCAGTAGATTCTCTTGTTACTTTAAAACTGAATAACCAGAAGGGTTATTTATTAGCCTTTCCATTGTCCCAACTTAATTGGACATGCAACCTGGAGATTAACAGCAAACTGCTGTTAAATGCTACAAGCCAATCTCAGAATTGCTTCTTAACCATAAAAATAGCTAGAAAAGCATGAGAAAATTGAATGACAATCAAAATGCTGGCTTTTGTTTTCCAAAACAGCCCCTGTAGCATTAACACCTGCCTCACAGGCAGATATTTCACAGCTTTTCTGGGCCAAAACCTACATGACAGTGTAAAAAGCATCCTCAAAGCTCAAGAGCCATATCAGAAAAATACTGGCAATTTGATGTTAATTACCTGGTGCATTTTCCGGGCAGTTCATCTAGAAGTTCCTTACCCCTCCTCCCCCAGAAGGGTTTATGTGGGGCAATTCATGCAATGAAACCACACCGGAAAATGCCCCACAGCAGCAGTGGGGGTGAAGCAACTCGGCTGGTTTAGCACAGGATATGGCTTCATATGCCACGAAGGCCTGCTCACGAAGAGGTCAGGGCCAGAAAAAGTGGCGGCCACAGGATGGGTGGAATGCCCAGGGCCTGGGACCACGTGAGCCCGTCTCTGAGACTGTCTTCAGGGCGGCACAAGCACAGAAGCGCTTCGCTGGAGCCTTCGTGAAAGCAGCAGCACCATTCTGGAAGTGTGTCCAGGAACCTGCACAAGGCCAGAGATGCTGCCGGAGCACAACTGCTGGTCTGTGGCAGACTAGACCGCTGCGAGGGGAGCTTCCGTGGCAGAGTGACCACGTGTATTCACGATCGCCTCCAGAAGGGACTGAAGGCAGCTGGGGACTCACATAACAAGCCTGACCCCTGGAGTCCCCCGAGTTGCTCACACCCACTCCTTCAGGACACACGCGGCTACTCAGGGCCAACGGCACTTCCAAGGTGAAGGAAACATGCCTGAGTGGCTGTGGGACTTGTTAGCAGGCTACTGAGGGGGTTGAATTGGAAACCCTGGCCCACCCCAAGCTCGGCCGCCAGGAATGCAGGCGGCTAACCAGGTGCCGGCAGTGTTTCTCAGGGGGTGATACAGGTGGGGCAGAATTCGTGGCATCTGAAATTCACCTTAGAGTGTGCTAACTTCAGCAAAGGGACACTGGCCTGAGCAAGCTACCTCCTGAGATATTGCACCTCAGAGGTGGATGGCTCCCTGCTTGGAGGGAAGCGAACATCCGGACCTCTGCAGCCGGGCACACCTGAGTTGGTCTTTCACCTGAGAAGTTGGGAGGGGAAGTCCAGCTGATGGAATCAATGGTACAAAGGGTCATGTAGAAGGATCTCGTTTGGATGGCTCATCCAGAAGCAGCATGGGTGGGCCAGTGGCAAAGCCTGCTTGCTCCCTTTAGTTCTTCTCACCTTTGTCTGGAAACAGAGAGAGCAAAAGGCATATTGGCAACAACTGTCCCGAAAGGACCTCTAGGAATCATGCGGCAAAGGCTGGGAAGTGCCATGGAACTCCAGGGGAGTGACTTCCAGGCCAGCAATGACAGGGCTGCATTGCAACTGGACTGAAAACACAAGCAGATGCAGTAAGGCTCCGCCCGGTGATGGCAAGGAATCACATTTGGGAGAGTTTCAAAATAAAGCTAAATACTGGCATAGCAGCATCTTTTTCAATAAATCGAAAAGTCAGTCCCAAAGTATTCCAGGAAGTTTTGCCACATTCCCAGAAGCTTCTCAGTTCTAATATTATCACTTGCTCCCCCTCCCCCGATATCTGATCTATCCCTCTGCCTAATCTCAGAAACACCGGGTACTTTCCACTTCTGGAGCAAGCCTGGCTCTCAGAGAATGCAGCCCAGAGTATAGGCTGTGACTGAATTGTGAGCTGTTGCTGAATTATGGGTGGTTATCATTATGTGAAAACCCTACATTATGGTTTAACTATGGCTGACTAACCATGAACAACCCAGAATTCACAATCCAACAACAAGCCATGGATTATCTTCCTGGATTGTTTCTGGTCAACAACCCATAACTAAACCGTGGTGCAGGATGCGCACTCAACAAGCCCCAATCCAACCCATACTTTGTGTTGTCATTGCATGCAGATCGGATCAATGTTTTGCCAGCAGTATCTTGCTTAGTGCCTTGCAATGGAGGAATCCATTGAACAAGCCCAGAGTGGTGCGGCCTGTACTGGCAGGGACATGGCAAAGGACAAGCACCTGGAATGGCAGACAACTGTCTTCAGAATACGGAGCCAGCCTGAAGGAGAAGGCCAAGGTCCGTAATACAGAGATGCAAACACAAGAGCAAAGTACGCAGATCTCGGAATCATTATTATCTGCAGCAAAGCCAAGGCCAAACATGCAAGCCTACATTCCCAGTGCCTCCTGAGTGGCACAGGTGCTACATATCATAAAGGTGTTCCTTCTTGGGGCTGGGTGCTCCATCTTAAAGAGAAGTTAATGATTTGCCCTTTGGGCAACAGACCTCTCTGGGACTGGAGAGATGCTCAGGCTCTGCCTCTGAGGTAGAAGACCACTCCTACCAGGGTAGACCACAGTCCTCTCCTGTGAGGGCCCAGGCTGCCCCATGCCTCCTGAGGGAAGATGGCCCACTGGATCCATCTGTCCCAGGAAGTTCTTGCTGCTCAAAAGATGCTCCCACCCATGGGGAGGTGATGGGTACATGGTCCTCAAGAACTAGGTTGAACACACAAAGTTTCTCATTTTCTAAGGCATCCCAATACTGTACCCAGAGGGATCTGAGTCTATGCAAAAAGTATTCTAGCTTTCTTTCACTATCTTCTCTCAAACTGGAAGGATTGCTTTGCAATTCACACAAGACACACCAGGTGCATTCTTTGCCATCCTTATGCATTCTGCCATTATAAAGGTAAAGGTTTCCCCTTGACATTAAGTCCAGTCATGCCTGACTCTCGGGGGCGGTGCTGAGGGAGCCAGCGTTTTTCCGCAGACAGTCTCCGTGGTCATGTGGCCGTCATGACTAAAAATGCTGTTACCTTCCCACCCAAGTGGTACCTTTTTATCTACTTGTGTTTGCATGCTTTCGAACTGCAAGGTTGGCAGGAGCTGTGAAGGAGCACGGGAGCTCACCCCGTGTGCAGATTCAAACTGGCGACCTTTTGATCTACCAGCCCAGCAGCACAGTGGTTTAAGCCACTGCGCCACCTGCATCCCACTATAGGCGGCATATAAATACGTGGATAAATAAATAAGCAAAAAGAGATTTGTATGGCATGCAATGCAAAGACACTGACTTTGAAACATTCAATTGTATGACATTCTGCACCCCAAACCAATTCTTGTCCTTGCACAATGGGGCTGCACCAGCCTCGAAGTTGCCACACAGATCTGCTCAGGTGCCATCACCTGCCTTACAAAACTTTCCTGGGTCCCGTTAGAAAGGAATTTTGCAGGCGTGGATGGACAGAGAGCCCAGCCTTGTGGCTGACTCACCTTTAGGGATGAACTTGAGAGAGCTACTGAATATTCAGAAGCGAGACTGGCCCTTCTTTGGGCCGTCATTAATGAACTCGTGGCCAAGACTATTGCCACACCTGCCACAGGAGACCTAGAGGGAAAGCCAACCAAAAACAAACAGTGAGAGACAATTCCAGACCCTTCTACACTTTCTTACACAATGGGTAGTTCCGCACCAAGGCCTGTTACTAAAATCGCTTTCCTGGTTACATGCAGTACTCTGTATAGTGCTTTATTTATTCAGCAAGGCCCATAACCATGGATCCACCTATAATGCTTATGAGAAGTAAATTAATGGCATTGAGCAAAGGTATGTTGCAACTTCAGCTAAAAGCTTCTGTCATGTGGCTTCTATTTCTTGTTCAAAGCAGCACAGTATTTTTGATGAATAGTCAGCCTTTTAACTAGGAGTGGGGGGCTTAACTATTCATCTCCCCACATTCTCTTCTCTTCTCTCTTCTCTTCTCTTCTCTATTGCCGTTTCAAATAACTTCAAGGAGAAAGCTTCCAATTAAGAGCAAAACATCTCCAAAAGGTCTCAATATAATTTTGCTAGTCTGTTTTGGACGGTCTGGTGTAGCCAATGCATTCTTAGGGCTACAAATCAGGTCTTTAAAGAGACACTTGGACAAAAAGTGTCTGGACCCATTTCAGTCCGGTTTCAGACCCGGGTTTGGCACTGAATCTGCCTTGGTCGCCCTGTATGATGACCTGTGCAGGGAGAGAGACAGGGGGAGTGCGTCCCTGTTGGTTCTCCTGGACCTCTCAGCGGCTTTCGATACCATCGACCATGGTATCCTTCTGGAGAGGCTAGAGGGATTGGGAGTTGGAGGCACTGCTTTGCAGTGGTTCCGCTCCTATCTCAATGGCCGATTCCAGAAGGTGGTGCTGGGGGACTATGGCTCTGCGCCATGGCAGCTTTGCCATGGAGTTCCGCAGGGTTCTATTTTGTCCCCTTTGCTGTTTAACATCTACATGAAACCGCTGGGAGAGGTCATCAGGAGGTGTGGGCTGCGGAATCATCAGTACGCTGATGATACCCAGCTCTACCTCTCGTTTTCCACCGATCCAGGTGAGGCGGTGGCTGTGCTGAACCGGTGCCTGGCCGAGGTAATGGGCTGGATGAGGGCCAATAAACTGAGGCTCAATCCTGACAAGACGGAGGTCCTGTTGGTAGGTGGTTCGGGCCTAGGAATGGGGGACCTGACCCTAGTCTTGAATGGGGTTGCACTCCCTCTGAAGGACAGGGTCCGCAGCTTGGGGGTCCTCCTCGACCCGGAGCTGACCTTGATAGCTCAAGTGTCAGCAGTGGCGAGGAGTGCCTTCCATCAGCTTCGGCTGATCCATCAGCTGCGTCCCTTCCTGGAGCTCGACTGCCTGGCAACGGTGACTCATGCGTTGGTGACTTCCCGGCTAGATTACTGTAATGCGCTCTACGTGGGGCTACCCCTGAAGACGGTCCGGATACTTCAACTGGTACAAAACAGAGCTGCCAGAGTACTGACGGGGACGGGGCGTGGTGTTCACATCACCCCTGTTCTCCGGCAGCTTCACTGGCTTCCCATTGAAGTCCGGGCCCAATTCAAGGTGTTGGTTCTTACCTATAAAGCCCTTAACGGCTTGGGTCCCGGTTACCTAAAGGAGCGCTTGCGTCCATATATACCCTCCCGCCCCTTACGATCTGCTGCTGAGGCTCTCCTCCGGGAACCCTCCGTGAAAGATATTAGGAGGGTGAGCACCCGGAGGAGGGCTTTCTCGGCGGTGGCGCCCCATCTGTGGAATGCGCTCCCCAGAGAGGCTCGCCTGGCGCCGTCTTTATTTGCTTTTCGGCGCCAGGTGAAGACCTTTTTATTTAAACAATATTTTAATTGTTAATTTATTTATTATTTATTAATTCAATTTGTATATTGTATAGGTTGTTTTAATTTTGACTTGGAGATGGGCCAATTTTTAATGTTAGTTTTAATTGTTAATATTTGGAAATTTTAACATTATGTTTTAATCTTTTTGTTGTGAGCCGCCCCGAGGCTTGTGGCAAGGGGCGGCCTATAAATTTCCAAATAAATAAATAAATAAATAAATAAATAAAAGAAAATTTTACAATACAATAAATTACCAATAATGTTTGTGTGTTTATTAGATTTCTAACCCACCCTATTAGCCACACAGCTACATGGGTGGGTTACACCAATAAAAACCACATAAGAACAATGCAAAACAGTATAACACCACCACAATTAATAATAAAACATTAAAACAATAAAAGTGTACACACCAAGCTCATGATTTCATTAAAGTCATGTCATTTACCACCTTGAATTGGGCCAGATTTCCACTGCTAACCAGTGGAGATGGTAGAGGACTGGCTTTATACGATTGTATCTGCCAGTCCTCATTAGCAGTCTAGCTGCCCTATTCTGGACCAACTGAAGTCTCCGGACCATCTTCAAGGGGAGCCCCACATAAAGTACATTGCGATAGTCCAGGCACAAGGCTACCAGTGTGTGGATAACTGTTGCCAAGTGCTGCCTGTCCAGATATGGCCGCAGCTGGTATCAGCTTTAGCTGATAGCAGGCACACTCCTGACCACTGAATCCACCTGGAACTCCAGGGATTCAGAAGCACCCCCAAGCTGGAACACCTGTCCTTTAGGGGAAGTGAAACGCCATCCAGGACAGGCAAGGTGAACAGAACCCCCCACCAACAATAGCTCCATCTTACCTGGTTGAAGTTTATTGCCCTCATTTAATCCATTATTAAGGCCAGACCCCAATTAAGAGCATCCACTGCCACACCTGCATCCAGGTGAAAGGTAGAGGTGACTGGCATCAGTGACTTCTCCCAGTGGTTTCATGTAGATATTAAGGAGCATGGGGGATAAGGTGGAGCCCTGTGGAGCTCCACGGCATCAATGCCTTGGCGCAAAGCAGTAATCCCCAGCACCACCACCTTTTGGACAGTTGGCCAAAGAGGAGCAGAACCAGTGTAGTGTCGGCTGAATTCTCTGTAAAACTTGATGGAGCAAGATCAATTCCAGGCCAAATTGCCAGTGTGGAGGTAACACACTGGGACACAAGACCTAGGAGCTGAACCCCAGTCCCCTGTACCCTGGCCTCCGGTCCTGTCCCCAGTCAGTGAAGTTTTGATGAAGACTGACAGAGCCTTGGCTCACCTTGAAAGCTCCCGATCTTTCTAAGTACTTGGAAATGCTGTCCTCGTGGATTGGCTCCGTAAAAGCTGGCCATGGCGTCGAGTGACTGAACTTAGACCTGCTAGAGAAGAGTTCGTAGCTGCATTTTGAGCAGCTGTATATACCTGTGGGCACAGATGAAGCAAGGAGGAAGAAATGAGGCCCTGGGAACCAAAATATACCTACATTCAGACAGGCAGGTGTGGCGAGGTCAGCAGGAGGTCGCAGAGGCCAACAGTCAGGCACACCTACTTTGGCCCTGCACATTCTGCATGTCCTGCACACTCAGCATTATCAGGGTAATAGGTGACAATTGATAACAAGGTCAGAATGGTCTGGCTAGACAAGCATGCAGTCTGTCACGTAGATCAGTGACCCAAGACAATACCTGTTTTCCCTGTTTGTTAAGTAACCTGATTGTGACCCCTCCTCATTAAGTAACCTGACTGTGACCCCTCCTTATTGAGTACCCTGATTGTATAAAATAAAGGCACAGCCTTAAATGGGCGGATTTTGCAGAACCACATCCCTGTGTCGTGTAAGTCTGTCCAACCTTCAGGCAGGCGGTCAGCTGGCTTCCTGCTGGGCATGGCCGTGCCCTGGACACACTCCGTCTGAAATCACCTTGATAATCTTCTTTCTCCTGGCACTCCCAGTAAGCAAAGATCCTGGGGGGAGGGGGTCAGGAAACTCCTGGGAAACCAAGTCATGCGTGCTCATGGCCTGTTCTACACTGTCTGAATCAAAAGCTGGCAGCCAAGGACCTCCTGGTCTGCGACTCCCATAATCCCTGACTGCTGCTCTTACTGCCTGGGGCTGTAGGCACTACAGTCCAAAGGATTCAGAAAGCACCACATTCACGCATCAGCCCAGTTAAATACAAGAATCACCATGGCAGATCAAGCCAGCACTGTGTTCCACAGAGCAGTCAACCAGCTGCCCCTCCGCGTCTTTCACCCACATTCCTCAGCAAGTAGCGCACATGGATATAGGCACATGTGGACACGCAGCAACTCCGACTTTGGAGGCACACTCGGGCCTTCCTTTCCTCTGCCCTGAATTTCCCACCTATCTGCTTTATGGGGTGACTCTGGGGTCTAATATTGTGAAAGAGGAAAAGCCTGTCTCACTGAATCGTGAACCCAGGACTTCTACGCTCCTGAATACAGGCCTTTTGCGGCAAGTGCTGGTGGATCGAAGTCAGGATTTTAGAGAAAACGTAACAGCAGAGTGGATCCTGCGGTTGTGAAGCCTGCTCACCCCACACGTGGCAAGCAAGACAAGAAGGTTGGGGTGCGTTCTCGCCTCCCTCCCCCCCCCCCGCTGAGGTGCCTCAAATTACCGGGTTTGACCTTTGCAGGCAGGGCAAAGAGTGTTCGTTTCATGGCCCAGCAACTCCTGGGGCCTTGCCCGGAGCTGCCCAGCGGGAGGTGAAGCGCTCGCCCAGGCGCACAGCCCAGCGCCCGTTCCTTCGCTGCAGGACACATTTTAGATCACTGCAATCCCTCGTTGCATCAGTGCCATGCCTTGAAGGGGCTAGAGAGTTATTTATTGCATCTTTATAGTCATAAAGTTGTAAATAAATAACTTTATTAACCAAATTGTGAAGTTTAACCTTGCAAAGTTATTTAATGCAAGGTTGTAATCTGACGCCCAAAAGGGCCTGGGGAGGTGGGCTAAGGGGCTGGGGAGCCGCTTCTGGCGCGCACCTGGCTGGGGATGGCTGTCAGCAGGGGATGTTCTCCGGCCGCCACGTCCAAGGACACCTGTAGCTGAACCGCGCCTGCCACCCCAGCTCCCTCCCCCGAATCTGCCCCCTTCGCGGCGGACGGGGACGCGGCCCCCTCCGGTCACTGGGGCCAATGGACAATCAGCAGCCGCCTCCGCAAAGGGCTTTGCCTGGCTGCGGCTTTCGCCCCGCCGGGCCGGGCCGGGCCACGCACCCGCCCTCCGGGGGGGCAGCGGCGCCCGGCGATTGCGAGAGCAAGGCGGGGGCCCCGAGGCCCGGAGCGCTTCCCCGGCCGGAGGATGTGCGCCCCGCCAGCGGGCCGGCGGCTGCGGGCGAGGGGACCGGGCCCCAAGCGGGGGCAACCGGGCCCCGCCGAAGTGCCGCCCAAGCAGGCGGCTCCGCAGGCGCCCCTCCCGGCGAGGCTTGCAGCCCAGCGCCTCCGGACGGGCCGCCGCCGAGCACCCACCGGCTTCCACGGAGGTGCCCGGCCGCCGCCGGCTGCGAGCGCCCCGCTTACCCGGCTCGAAGTGGTCCCGATAGGCCTCCCCGCCGGAGAAGGCGCAGAAGGCCATCGCCGCCCGTCCGCGCCGCCCCGGCCCCCCCGCCGCTTTACGGGCGCCGCCGGGCGCCGGCCTGCCAGCCGGCTCCTCCTCCGGCGCGCGGCCCCGCGGGCGGCCCGCAGTGCCCGCGAGGGCGGCGCCAGGGGGCGCTCCCAAGCCGCGTTCCGCGGGGCCGCCCTTCCCCGTGGCCGCGGCGGGGCGATCCGGGCCTTAAGGCTTGTTCGCTTTTAGTCGGCGGGGTTAATGTGGCACCTAGAAAGCCGTTCCCATCTTGGTATATGCTAGAAAAGAGGCGGTTCCACTTTCGCGATTGCAGAGGGAAACGTTGAATACTTAACTGGTAAGGTTCGGATTTTTTTTTTTTTCTGATTTATATCCTGCCTTTTTCCCCAAAGGGCTCAAGGCAGCTCACATCATTCTCCTCCTCCATCTTATCCCCACAAGAACAACCCTGTGAGGTAGGTTGGGCTGAGAGTCTGACTGGCCCAAAGTCACCCAGTTGGCTCCATGGCCGAGCTGGGACCAGAACCCAGATCGCCTGAGTCCCAGTCCCAGCTCTTCACCACGACACCACACTGGCTCTGAATTAATAGTTGTCACTAAATCTAGCCATCTTGAATTTCAAAAATCCTTTTATTTTGGCCATCATATGACTGTGGGATCTTGTGAAGGAAGGAAGGAAGGTGTATTTCCCTTTATTTATGAGGCTTCTCTCCCCTGTGGCATCACAACCTCCAGGGACTTGTTACGCTATAAACTGGGCTAACTCAAAAAAAACTAATGTGTCTCGATCTGGCCTCATGTTCCACTCTGAGTAGCTGAAGCAGCCTTGCAAAGCCAAAAGCCTTGTGATGAATAGATATGGGGAGCTTCAACTGGACTGAGGTTTGGATGTGTTCCATTGTCATTTAAATTTTCTGATTCTTTAACGTTCTTGCTGTTTTCTTTCTTGACAGCTGCCTTGGATGCTCCTTTTATTGGAACCATAGAGGTAACAAATCTGATCTCTTCTTCTAGTGGTGGTTTAGTTACTGGGTGGGTTTGCACGTAACACCAACCCACCCTAGCAATAAGCCAAGGTGGGCTGGCTGTCGTGTGTGAACAACCCAGAGTGAGCCCAACAGGTGACCAGGTTCATGTAGGTGGCTGGCCCCCTCCCCACTGGTCTTCCTGTGGAGGTCGCAGAAGACCCCCTGGGGGAGTCTTGTCCCATGCTCAGCCACCTTCACAAGCCATATCAGGTCATTGTGGCTTTTTTCTTGTAAACAGTTTACTCTGGAGGTTGACAAAGATGCTGTCTGGGGCCACCCACCATTTTTTAAAAAGCATACAATGTTGTGTGTGAAATTTCTAATTTTCTGTGAGCATAATTGTGCTTTCAAATTAACAACACATTGCACAATTCCAATCTTTCGCAGCAGTGCAACTGCAGGGATCTAACACCTCCACTTGGTCAATGTGCCAGGGGATGGGTCTGCTAAGGGGTACCCACCCCACACATTGTCTCAGCTGAGGCTCCTAATCCATTTTCCATCCTTAGGTTCTTCTTAACTTGCAGAAGACGAGCTGCCAAGAGAAAAGAGAGGCATGAGGGCTCCTTTGCTGAAAGGGCCAAGAAGATCACTGGGTCCAAGTCACACCATCCCACTCAGAGGGCTGCCCAGCCTCTTTTTGAATGCCTCTAGTGTGGGCGAGCCCACAACCTCTCTAGGCAGCAGGTTCCACTGCCATATTGCTCTAACAGTGACGCAGCTCTTCCTGATGTGCAGCCTGAATCTGGGTTGCCGCAGCTTGACTTGATTATTCTCTGTTCTGCACGGTGGCATCAGCAAGAAGAGACCTTGACCTTCCTCTTTGGGACAGCCTTTGAGGTACCTATACAGGGATCTCATGTCCCCCCTCAGTCTTCTCTCCTCAAGGCTGACTATGTCCATTTCTCTCAGTCTCTCCTCATAGGGCAGTGTTTTCAAACCCTGGATCATGTTTGTTGCCCTCCTCTGCACACTTTCTCATTTGCCTGCATCTTTCTTAAATCTTGGTGCCCAGAGTATTCCAGATGAGGTCTAATAGCATCAAAATGTGGATCACAAAAAGTGGTTTTTGCAATCTCCACCAAAGAAAATACATACATAAATGGGGAAAAGGCTCCAGAACAGTTTGTGCAGCTTGCACATTTTAGGGTAGCCCCATGGGTCCTCCTGTTATGGGGCTGACTAATTCCCCCTGGGTAAAACAACTCCTAGAACAACCCATGGGCTGTTGGAGTAGCACAAGCAGGCTTGGGAAAATTGGGTGCAGGATTGCACAATAGAGCAACCTCCACGGAGATTAATGCATGATGGCTGATCATGCCATGCAGACCTGGTTTCTGTAAACCTAAATTAATGTAAATCCAGGCCCATAAAAACATCAGCAGGAAACAGGGTTCACATGTCAGCAACCCTAGATATTTCTCAGGACCAGCTAGTGCTTGTCACAGAGCAAGAGATGCAGGCTACCCAGGAGCACTCCCCCTGAAAGAAAATTCAATATTTTAATTTAATAAATCATTTTTTATCCGTCCTTTACAACAGTGTCTCAGGACGGCTTACAAACATAAAATCCACAACAATGATAAAACAATAATGCCATAACAATAATAAATAATTAGCAATAATAAATTCAATCAATAAAGTAAGAATACAGTAAACATAATTTTTTAAAGCGACTGTTAACTCTAAAATCCCTTATTCTTAAAATGATGTTCAAATAAAAAGGTTTTCACCTGGCGCCGAAAAGAGTACAGACTTGGCGCCAGGTGAACCTCTCTGGGGTGCACATTCCACAATCTGGGCGCCACTGCAGAGAAGGCCCTACTCCAAGTAGACGTCCTCTTTCAGGAGTAAAATACTTTAAAAGAAGAAGAAGAAACATCGGAATGTGATGAATGACAGCAGGTTTTCTCTCCCTGGACCAAAATGGGATTGCAAAATAAGGAAGAGAAGCCCAGAGAAATAATTCACTTTTTCTTTTTTTTTCCCATTCCTAGAAGAGCAGGGACACAAACTGAAGACCTTGGACTGGATCGCAATCAATCAATCGTTGCTTGTGCTGCCTGTTTGTTTTCCTTTTTAACCTCAAAGTAATCTGTCCTGAGCTGACCCTTGCGGCAAGTAGAGGGGTGGGAGGGGGAAAGGGGAGACACGCCCCCCTGTTGGGATTGGCCAGCTCTGCTTTATGGCATGCCTGTATGCATTCATGGATTGTGCAGGCGGCGCAGATGGGGGATGGGAGACGTATGGGGGAGGGGTGATTTGGAGATCCCGGGGTGGAAGAGATTCTATTTTTAGAGCCTTTGATATAGTTCTGTATGGATCTGTGGGTTAATACTTTGTTCTGCTCATGGAAAAATGCAAAGAAGCCGTTAATTTTTATCCCTGCAGCATTGGTGTGCGTGTGTGCGTGCGTGCGCATCACACCGTGCTTCCCCCTCTTGTCCTAGAGATTACAAGTCGCTCGGGCAAGAATGGCCCCATGTCAAGCGGATTTGTCACCCTTGCTCCCGTCCTGCTGGGCACAGCGTTCCACCTAGGCCTCCCCCCCACCTGCGATTGAGCCCGTGCCGCAGCATCAGCACCAGAATGAGCCAAGGATGCAGCTCTCGCAGCATCCCTGGCACTCCTCTCCGTACGCCTGGCCTGGGCTCTCTCCCCTGCATTTTGGAGCCTGCTTTGGCCAGGGTGGGAATGGCTGTAGCAAGGGCAGCCGCCACCGTATTTCTGCTTAAATCTCCATCAGATCAGGTAGCGCTGCGAGCAGATGGCGACGCAAGCTGCAACGCTCCTGTCCGGACTGGCAGATAATCCTGCGGTCGGCAGCTGCTGGGCCCATGTGATGCCAGGGGGCAGCAGGAAGACCCAGTCCAGCGCCTGAAAGAACACCGAGGGCAGAGGCAGAACACTTGGTGAGCTGGGTGGAGCGGGTGGCAGTTTTTGTGTGTCTTTTTGTGTGTTTGATTTGTTTCTCCACTACAAGCACAACTTGTGCGATAGGGCATGCATTTTGGGGGCTCAGGAAACAGAATACAGCAGGGGCTAACTTCTCCTGGACTGACTGCTGTGAAGGAAAGAATGGAGAAGGCTGCTTAGCTGGAGATGTGAAATTAGACAGAGCTATTCAGTAGATAGGCAGATAGGTTAAGTAACCATGTTTCTTTTATACAAAAGTATTTCTCTGAAATAAAGAAGAGGAGTCTGATTTAGATAGCTAAATAAGCAATGCTTTCTTTGTTAGGAAGGCTGACACCGTACTTATTCCACAGAATGACAGGTGTGGACCATGAAAGACCGAGAGGCAGAACAAGTCTCGCTTTTCTGTCAAGCAGCTTGAGGCGGAGATGCCCCCGGCACCCCCCCCACACACACACACAGCTCTCAGTTCTGCCTGGAAGAGCCACTTCAGGGCTGCTTCTCTTCTGACTCGGGAGCAGGAGAGCATCCCACCCTGACTGTGGCTTGCAGTCATTGCTCTCCACCCTCATGAGGTTTTCTGCACTGCATGCTGCAGAAAGGTCTTGACGCGTCAATTCCATCTGGAGCAGAGAAGTCAGGTGAGGCGAAGGGACGCCTTTGTCTTTCTCTTGAGCCCAGCTGGGCTCTTCCGCACTGGTCCTGGAGTGCAGAAGCGGGACGGGCGTCCATGGCGATGCTGTGCTTGGAGAGCTGTGCACAGAAGCCTTGGGGGATGCAGGACAGATATGGCACAGCGGTCGAACCAAACTGTGGGGACAAAGTTGGGCAAAAGGCCTGAGGGGTCCTGCGGATCAGGTCTGACTGAAAGCTAAGCTCATCCTTGCTAAGCCTAGACCTGTTGCACACCTGTACAGTAAGCCCCATGAGGTACTCCTGGCCCAGTTGGACAGAAGCCATCTTCAGGAAGGAACGCTTTGTGACTGTTACTTGTGAAGAGAGAGGGGTGTGGAGAGAGGGCTGCGGCATCGGAATGCAGTATCAAAATCTGAGACAAAGATGACTTCCTTACTAGGAAGTGTTTTAGCACTTACAGTGACCTGCAGAATCATAGAATAGTAGTGCTGGAAGGGGCCAGAGGGTCCAACCCCCTGCTCAGGGCAGGATTCCCACTTAAGTCCATCCCTCTCCGAGGGCTGCCCAGCTGCATCCTGAATGCCTCCAGTGCAGGAGAGCCCACCGCCACCCGAGGTCCTGGGTTCTGTTGTCATATGTCCCTAACAGGCAAGAGATTCCTGCTGGTATTCAGCTGGAATAATTTCCTGTAACTTGAGCCCATTATTCCAAATCCTTTATTCTAGGATAATTGAGAAGAGGTCCTGCCATTCCTCTGTGTATAAGCTTCCAAGAAGTTGAAGGGCGCTATCGTATCTCCCCACAGTCTTCTCTTCAAAATAGGCATGAGTATGTTTGCAGCATCGTCTCACAGGGAAAAAGAGCATCTTTGCTGCCCTTCTCTAAGCCCTTTCTGGCATGTATGCATCTTTATTAAACTGTGGTGCCCAGAACGAGACGCAATGCTCCAAATGAGGCCTGAGCAGCACTGAGTATATGTGAACAAGTACTTCATGGGATTTGGAAGTCATGCTGCTATTAATGCAGCCTAAAATGGCATTTGCCCTTCTTGCAGCCACATCACATGGCTGACTCATCTTCAGCTTGCGATCTCCAACAATGCCAAGATCCTTCTCAGTCGCAGTCCTGCTGAGCCAAGTGTCCCTCGTCTTGTAATGATTGCAGCATCCAGGTAGTTTGCAGTGAGAGAGGCTTTCCATCAGGTATTGTGGGCCAATGCCATGCAGGGATTGATAAATCAAGCCAGCACCCTGAATTGGGCTCAGAGGCATAGAGGAAGCCAGTGCTGGGAGGTCAGAATCGGGCCACATATTCAGACCTTCTGGCCCATTACTAACCTAATTCTTGTGCAAGCTGCAGCTTCTCAAGGGCAGTCCCATGTACAGGGCACAGGGTTGGTTCCCCACCGTTTTTCAGTTGTGGGCCCCCTGGCAGCCCATTCCATAAGTCATATCCTTCACATTAGCAAAATGTTTGTAATTAACACTGCAAGCTGCACTTTATGCATTTGAAATTAACATGGGGTGGGAGAAGGCGTGCTGGCACACCCTGTATTTTTAGCTTTGGTAAGCAGTGAACAGTTCGGCTCTCAGAGGCAAGAGTCGTGTGACCAACACCTTCCAAAAATGTTGAGGGATCTGGCTCTTTCTAACACACAGGAGAGAAGTTTGCATCAGGCTAGGCATGCTGAGCTGCAGGTTGTTGTTGAAGTGCGGGGTGGGCTCGGGCTCATGCTGCACAAAGCGCCACAGAATCCGTCTGGCATTTGTGGACTTTCTCTTGTGCTTGGCCCACTCTCAGAAAGTGAGCTCAGGATTCCCGGCGTTCCCTGGGGAGCGGAGGGGAAACTATGCCAATTCTGGGCTCCATCAAAGGAGCAGTAAGAAGAGCTTTTCTGTGGCAGAGTTAATAACAGCAGCAGTTCATTTTCAGAAGGATACAAGTTGGAGGGAATTAGAGGAGGGAATTCCTGACCGTTTCAGCTGTGATTCCATTCCTAAGCCACTTTAAAGCAAAAGAAAACCCAGCGTCTGCTGCAGCCAAGGAGGCCAAAAAGCAGGAAGAAGCCCAGGAGACACCAAATGGCCAGCTTTTGATGAGGCATCTCATTTAAAAAAGCAAGTAGCAGAAGAAGTTCCAGTGACCTACTGAGGAATAAAGGTCTGTTGTAAGAAACAAAATCAGAAAGAGTCCGAAGCAGATTATTTGGCATCTTGCGCTGAATGTTCAGCCCGGGAACAGGTGTGGTAGCCAAAGCGCTTCCCTCTAAAAGCTGCCTTGGGTCACTGCCTAGCTGGGTAGCTGGAAAGGGCCCCTCTCCACCATCTTGCTCTCCACCATCGCAGCCTGCTTGGGCATCGGCTTCTCCTGCTCACCCAGACAACAGAGGTGGCAAGAAGGAGCAGAAGCAGGCTTCCTCCTCCCAAGAAAGCAAGTGGGAGCACCATGAAAAGGTGGAGGAGCAAGAGCGGCCGGCGACCGTGGCAACGAGGTCCACTCATGGGAAAGGTGCCTTGGTGTTGTGCAAAAAGGTCCTCAAAAACATGATGGCTGTTCCATGGAGGACTCAGGCCCTGGCACAACTGGGCCAGCTTCGCCAAGCGGTCAAAGGGCAGGACGGTTTCCTCCCACCTCCCCGTTACAGGCTCTCCACCTCAGCATCAGTTACTGCATTTGGTTCCCAGCACAAGTGGACTGAGGTTGCCAGTAGCCCTTGCTCTGGTGCGCTGCGGGCATGGCCGCGAGCTGTGAGGCTGGATGGGCAGAGAGCTTCCTGCCCGTTTATGGTGGCGATGGGCCAGAAGGAATGAAAAGAGCGGACAGGAGGGCAGGAAAAACCTGTGGTTGAACAGGCGCTCAGCGACTGCGTGCACCCCAAGCCTGCTGGCTCGCTGGGCATTTGCAGCTGCGAAGCGCATTTGCTAATGACCCCAGCTGCTGAACTTCAGCAATTACAGTGCGTTTTTATTTGTGCTGCTTGGGTATTTTGAGCATTCAGAATAAATTCAGGAGCTGAGAATTGGTAATTCTTGGATCAAACTGCATCCTGCATTAATTAGGTATATTGTAAATTTTGTGTACTTGACGTACAAGACGCTCCAACCAGAGTGGGATGGATATGGAATGGAGAACAGCTTAAGATTTTCAGGACTTAATGTGCTACCAACCAGATTAAACTAAGGAAACTTTGAACAGCAAAATCATGACCTGAGATCTACAAAACCAACCATACGAGCAACCTACAGCAGCCTTCCCCAGCTTTGTGCCTTCCAGACACATTTGGACTGCAACACACAGAATTCCCAGCCAATGGCCCTGCTGGGTGGGAATTCTGGGAGTTGTGGTCCAAATGCCTCTGAAGGCCTCCAGAGGATTGGTGGGTGAGTCCGGTGACCTCCACTTACTGGTTTCTCTCTCCTGTCACCATAATATCAGATGGTTGTTGTCATTGCTCTGCTGGAGTGTTTCTCAGTGGTTCCTGCAAATTGCTATGCAAGCACCTGGGCAGGAGGAGTGTTCCGACTCTGGACCACCTTTTTGGATCGACTGGACTTTTGGTGAGCTAATCGCCACTCAGGAGGCGGAGGTGGCTCTTTGCGTACTTAGAAACCACACCATGCAGTTCAACAGTGATTGACAGGAGAAAGAAGTGCTGTGTGCAGAAACAGTGTAGTCTGGAGAGAGTCCTGTGTTTCTTTCCTTTTCTTTTTGAAGAGAGTTGAGAGGAGCTAGGGTAGCTGTCTGAAAACAGAGATAGGAGAAGTTACCAGACCATGTTCAGAACCCCTGCCATCTTTGATCTGCGGGAAAGAGAAAGCCTCTCCAAATATTCCTCCCTAAGGAATTTTATAGAGCATCCGTCCAAGCTGGTGCCTCTGAGGCACATTAGCACATTGCTCCCATCATTCATTCATTTATTTATTTATTTATTTATTTAAATATTTATATGCCGCCCCTTGCAGCAGCCTCGGGGCGGCTCACAATACAAAAAACAAATACAATATTAAAAACATATACAATATTTAAAAACTGGCCCAACTCAGGTTAAATATAAAAACATACAGCAAAAATAAATAACGAATTTAAATTAATCTTAAATTAAACATAAATTAAACATAAACATAAATTAAACATAAATTAAACATAATATTAATAATTAAAATATTGTCTAAATAAAAAGGTCTTCGCCTGGCGCCGAAAAGCAAATAACGACGGCGCCAGGCCAGCCTCTCTGGGGAGCGCATTCCACAGATGGGGCGCCACCGCCGAAAAGGCCCTCCTCCGGGTACTCGCCCTCCTAATATCTCGCACGGAGGGTTCCCGGAGGAGAGCCTCTGCCGCTGATCGTAAGGGGCAGGAGGGCATATATGGTCGCAGGCGCTCCTTTAGGTAACCAGGGCCCAAGCTGTTTAGGGCCTTATAGGTAAGAACCAACACCTTGAATTGGGCCCGGACTTCAATGGGAAGCCAGTGAAGCTGACGGAGAACTGGGGTGATGTGAGAACCACGCCCAGTCCCCGTCAGCATCCTGGCAGCTCTATTCTGCACCAATTGAAGTATCCGGACTGTCTTCAAGGGTAGCCCCACGTAGAGCGCGTTACAATAATCCAACCGGGAAGTCACCAATGCATGTGTCACCGTCGTCAGGCAGTCGAGCTCCAGGAAGGGACGCAGCTGATGTATCAGCCAAAGCTGTTGGAAGGCGCTCCTCGCCACTGCTGACACTTGAGCAGTCAAGGTCAGCTCTGGGTCGAGGAGCACTCCCAAGCTGCGGACCCTGTCTTTCAGAGGGAGTGCAACCCCATTCAAGACTAGGGTCAGGTCCCCTACACTGTAGCCCGACCCACCTACCAACAGGACCTCCGTCTTGTCTGGATTGAGCCTCAGTTTATTGGCCCTCATCCAGCCCATTACCTCGGCCAGGCACCGGTTCAGCACAGCCACCGCCTCACCTGGATCGGTGGAAAACGAGAGGTAGAGCTGGGTATCATCCGCGTACTGATGATTCCGCAGCCCACACCTCCTGATGACCTCCCCCAGCGGTTTCATGTAGATGTTAAAAAGCAAGGGGGACAAAATTGACCCCTGCGGTACCCCATGGCATAGCTGCCATGGCGCAGAGCCATAGTGCCCCAGCACCACCTTCTGGTATCGGCCATTGAGATAGGAGTGGAACCACTGCAGAGCAGTGCCTCCAACCCCCAATCCCGCCAGCCTCTCCAGAAGGATACCATGGTCGATGGTATCGAAAGCCGCTGAGATGTCAAGGAGGACTAACAGGGACGCACTCCCCCTGTCCCTCTCCCTGCATAGGTGATCGTACAGGGCGACCAAGGCGGATTCAGTGCCAAAGCCGGGTCTGAAGCCGGACTGAAATGGGTCCAGATAATCAGTTTCCTCCAAGAGTGCCTGGAGTTGTCCCGCCACCACCCGCTCCAGCACCTTACCCAAAAACGGGATGTTGGCCACCGGTCTATAATTGGTGACCACCTCTGGATCCAGGGAAGCCTTCTTTAGGACTGGCCGGACTACCGCCTCCTTTGAGGGGGCCACCCCCCTTGGTGACTTCCCGGCTAGATTACTGTAATGCGCTCTACGTGGGGCTACCCTTGAAGACGGTCTGGATACTTCAATTGGTGCAGAATAGAGCTGCCAGGGTGCTGACGGGGACTGGGCGTGGTTCTCATATCACCCCAGTTCTCTGTCAGCTTCACTGGCTCCCCATTGAAGTCCGGGCCCAATTCAAGGTGTTGGTACTCACCTATAAAGCCCTTAACGGCTTGGGTCCTGGTTACCTAAAGGAGCGCCTACGACCATATATACCCTCCCGCCCCTTATGATCTGCTGCTGAAGCTCTCCTCCGGGAACCCTCCATGAGAGATATAAGGAGAGTGAGCACCCGGAGGAGGGCCTTCTCTGCGGTGGCACCCCATTTATGGAATGCGCTCCCCAGAGAGGCTCGCCTGGCGCCGTCTTTATTTGCTTTTCGGCGCCAGGCAAAGACCTTTTTATTTAAGCAATATTTTAAATGTTAATTTATTTTATATATTATATTGTATTTGTTTTAATTCAGACCTGGAGATGGGCCAGTTTTAAAGTTTTAAAGTTTAATGGTTTGATGCTGTAAGCCGCCCCGAGGCTTGTGGCAAGGGGCGGCCTATAAATTTGTAAATAAATAAATAAATAAATAAAGAGGCGTTGACCACCTCCAAGATCCAGGGTTCAATCCCGTCCTTGGCACTCTTTAATAGCCAAGATGGGCACGGGTCCAGTAAACAGGTGGTTGAGCGTACCGATCCAAGCACCTTGTCCACATCATCGGGCCGCAAAAACTGAAATTCATCCAATAACGAGGGACAAGCAGGCATGGTTGGTCCCTCCCCAAAAGAATCTGTATCAAGAGTGGAGTCCAGCTCGTGACGAATCAGAGCAACTTTCTCCTGGAAATGCGTGGCGAACTCGTCACAGCGGGCTTTCGAGGGTGGCACCAGATCTTTATCGGGGCCAGGTTTTGTCAACCCCTGCACCACCCGAAAAATCTCCGCCGGACGGCATTGCGAGGAGGCAATGGACGCGGAGAAGAATCGCTTCTTCGCCCCCCTCACCGCCACAGCATAGGCTCGATAGTGTGCTCTAAGATGTGTTTGGTCAGACTCATCATGTGATTTCCTCCACCTGCACTCTAGCCGTCTCCCAACCCGCTTCATCGCCCGTAATTCCGATGTATACCAGGGAGACGAACGGGCTCTGCCAGGCTGGAGAGGGCGCTTGGGAGCGATCATGTCGATGGCCCTGGCCATCTCCCCATTCCATGTTTCGACCAGGGCCTCCACAGGAGCGCCAGCCTTGTCAGCCGGAAAATCCCCCAGAGCCCTCAGGAATCCGTCCGGATCCATCCGACTCCGGGGGCGGACCATCACAATCTGGTCCGCACCCTTACAGAGGGAGAAGCCACTCTCAAGCTCAAACCTCACAAGGAAATGATCTGACCATGACAAGGGCGTCAAACATACATTCTTCACCCTCAGATCACCCTCTTCCTCCCCCGTCGAGAAAACCAGGTCCAAAGTGTGTCCACATTCATGGGTCGGGCCGGTGACATGTTGAGACAGCCCCATGGCCGTCATGGCAGCCATGAAGTCCTGAGCCGCCCCGGAAAGGTCAGTCTCGGCATGGAGATTGAAGTCCCCCAGGACCACCATCCTGGGGGTCTTCAACACCAGGTCCGAGACGACTTCCGTCAGCTCAGGCAGGGAGTCTGTTGGGCAGAAGGGTGCACGGTACACCAGCAGAATCCCCAATCTGTCTCGGTCGCCCAACACCAAATGGAGACACTCCAGCCCCGGTCTCGAAGGGACAGGAAGCCCCGCGAGGGAAAAAGCAGCCCGATAAACTAAAGCGACCCCCCCTCCCCTCCCCTCCCGGCGTGGTTGGTGCTGCACTAGGTACCCGGGCGGGCAAAGCTCCGAGAGGGAGACATCTCCCCCCTCGCCCGCCCAGGTCTCGGTGATACAAGCCAGGTCGGCCCTCTCATCGACTCTCAAGTCGCAGATGGTATTTGCCTTATTATGGACCGACCTGGCATTGAGTAGCAGCACCGTTAAGCCTGTGGGGCAGCTGACAAGACTCCCTGGTACCCGCCGGTTGGGGGAATAACCAGAAGGAGGGACAGATGTTAACCATCTGTCCCGCCTTCTCCTAGGCGGGAACGTTAGACCCCCATTGCGACCATACCGACCATTGCCCATCACCACCCCGATGGCGGCGCCCCCGCACTCCCCAGGTAACATCTAAACAGCTACCTGAGATGGGCCTCTAAAATGATTAAAATATAAACTCTAAAAACCCCACCCTCTTACCCTCTCAGCCGCATGGCCAAGGATAAGTGTCCAGCACAGCCGAAGTCCAAGATCCAAGGTTCCTGGCCAGCCCAGCCCCCAAGGCCCCAACGGCCCTAACGGTGGCGACGACCGCCCTTAGGCCGTCGCCCTTCAGCCACCGGCCCGAGGCCGCCAGCCCCGGGCAGTTCCGTGGCCTTAAAGGCCCCGCGGCCTCCGCTTCCGGCCCTGGCTGCTGGCCCCGGCCCGCCCACCTCGGCGTGCCTGCCACTCACCGCGCGAGGGGGCGGGTGCGGAGCAGGGCCTGGGAGCCGGCGGGAGCCTCAGGACCATACTAGCGGTAACTATGGGAGCTGGCATTCAATACTTATTTATTTATTTAGAACATTTTTATGCCGCCCCATTCGCAAAAAGCCTTGGGGCGGCTTACAAAACAAATAAACAATCATACAATTACCTAAAAAATCCGGAGACATCTCAGCACAGATATAAAATCAATAAATACAATTAACAATTAAAATAACATTTAAATAAAAAGGTCTTGGCCTGACACTGAAAAACAAGTAACGACAGCAGAGAAGGCCCTCCTCCAGGTACTCGCCCTCCTAATATCTTTCACAGAGGGTTCCCGGAGAAGGGCCTCTGCCGCGGATCTCAAGGGGCGGGAGGGCATATACTTCAAAGAGGTGGACCCCAGGTGGGGAGTGGCTGATAGAGGTGCCCTTCAGGCCGCAGGAGCCAATCCTTGCTCTCATCTCAGACCTATCTGCATGGTCCACATCATGGGTGAGTACTATATCTGATTGAACTTGGTGGGGCTCACATTGTGAGTAGGACTGCACCACTGGAATATTTTTGTTGTTGTTGCTAGTTGTGAAGTTGTGTCCGACCCATCATGACCCCGTGGACAACATTCCTCCAGGCCTTCCTGTCCTCCACCGTCCCCTGGAGTCCACTCAAGCTCACACCGACTGCCTCAGTGACTCCATCCATCCAGCCACCTCATCCTCTGCCGTCCCCTTCTTCTTTTGCCATCTATTGTTCCCGGCATTAGGCTCTTCTCCAGGGAGTCCTTCCTTCTCATTAGGTGGCCAAAGTATTTGAGTTCCATCTTCAGTATTTTTAGAAGGACTTAAAAGGCTTAATAGGGCACACACATGATCATGATCATGAAAAAGAAATATGGACACAGGGCCGGGGGCCACGCGCCCGCAAGAATGCGCGATGCAGCGTTTTAAAATCAGCAGCAGGATGCATGGCAGAGATCGCCTCCGGCCTGCACCATGACCATTTTCAGCTCCTTGCATTTCTCAACACCTCCAGGGATCTAAAATTAATGTGCCAGTGCAGGCATCCTGCTTGCTTAAAGCGGAAGTCCATTAAAAACACAAGTCTGCCAAGCAAGCAAAAAGTGCAATAAACGGGAACTCAAAAAGCTGAGCTCTAGAAAAGAATTTGTATTCTTTTCTAGAAAAGAAAAGAAAATTCTTTTCTATTCTATTCTTTTCTAGAATTTGTAATTCTTTTCTAGAAAAGAATTTGTATTTGTAGAAGTTTGTGATCTAAAATGTTGTTGTGAAGATTAATGAAATATTCCATGTTTTATTTTTATTTTTAGCATTGATGATTTGAAAGTGGTGGGATTAAGTACAGTGTCAATGCAGATGCAAACTGGAAGGAAAAAATGGAGGGGTGGTTGAGCTGGGTGCTTCCAGACAGAGGCAGTACAAATAATCAAAAGGCAATGTGTGATGAGCCCATCATTTCAGCCGCAAAGATAGAAAAGAGATACATGCACTCAGAAAACGTGGGAGGGCTACAGATTGAACACAATCTTATTTCCCCCTCCCATCCCTTTGCAAAATTTTATGACAGCACACCAAAAACTGGGCCCCAAAGCACTCACAGTGAATGTTACTGATTTCTAGAATGCAGTGTTTGGGTTCAGCATTTCAAAGAGCGACGAGTATCAAGGGCCTGTCTGCACCAGCGCTTTAAACTGGTTTGGCCATTGGTTTCGGCATGGAGCCCTGGATACAGGTGCTGGGTGATGAAGCGAGGGAAGTCCTCAGCATCCTTCCCATACTGCAATTCCTGGTTTTGGGCTGGGACGAGATTGACCATAAATGGTATAAAACAGATATAAGTGTGTAGAATTGTGGAGTTGGAATCTTGAAGGTCCTGCTGTTGAGGTCCCTGCTAGCCAGGTGACTTAAAGGTAAAGGTAAAGGTTTCCCCTTGGCATTATGTCCAGTCATGCCTGACTCTGGGGGGCGGTGCTCATCTCCGTTTCCTGGCCGAGGGAGCCAGCGTTTGTCCGCAGACAGTCTCCGTGGTCGTGTGGCCGGCATGACTAAACACCGCAGTGCACGGAACGCTGTTACCTGCCCACCAAAGTGGGACCTTTTAATCTACTTGCATTTGCATGCTTTCGAACTGCAAGGTTGGCAGGAGCTGGGACGGAGCACGGGAGCTCACCCCGTGTGCAGATTCGAACCAGCGACCTTTCGATCTACCAGCCCAGCAGCACAGCGGTTTAAACCATTGCGCCACCTGCAGTCCCAGCCAGGTGACTTACAGATCCACTAAATCAAGTGCCAATGAGGTTCAGTCAAGCAGAGATTCGTTCAGTTTTCTTTATTCAGCTGAGCAAAGCAACCGAGTGTCCGCTCCCCACACATAGGCAGGAAGCGACAACACACACATTCCTCCAACTGACTCTTCTTATACTTTTTTCCTTTTTTCACTCAATCTCGCCCCATTGTTCCTTCACCCAATCCCCTCTCAGGGTCTGCCTGACCCTTCACCCAACCCCCTTGCGGGGTCTGCATGCCTGGCCTTGTGCAGGTGCTTGTCTAGGTCCAATCCCCTCACAGGGGGAGCGTGATCACTGCGTGCCAGACCTTGCGTGGGGGTCTTCTCTCACCCACTGCCTCTTTGTTTCACCTTATCAACATTCTTTTGCCTTCCCTTTTTCCTCTCCAAAGCAAGCAGTTTTAAAAAAGCAAATGGCATTTGTTAAGCTAATCAAGCTCCTTCACTGCAGTCCAAGCGAATCTCTTTGCTGGCAAAGGAGGGCCCACGTGATTCCGTGGTTAGAGTGTGGTACGGGGGACCTGGGAGATCAGGATCGAGCCTCCACTCAGCCATGAGACTCACTGGGTGACTCTGCATCACTCATTCTCAGCCTCGCCAACCTCGCAAGGCTCTTGTGGAGATAAAAATGGAGCTCAGACGAGGAAAAAATGGGTGGGATAGGAATGCAATGTAATCGTAATAATAATGATCCAGTACGTATACTGTAGAGCACGTGTATAGGTGAGATTTGCAGGGCTTTTGGAGTCCTGTAAGTTCTTCTGTGAGGTTTGTCCAGGGCAGAGGCATCTTCGGTGTGGAGGTCCGTGCCATTCCGAGTCACCATCTTTCTCTTGCTCCCATAGACTCAGCAACACAGGATGTGAAAGATGGCTGATCACTCTCGAATTGCTTCAGGTCCTTCTCTGCCAAGGTCTTCTCCACAACTTTACTCTCGTCAGGGAAACTCATCTTCTTGTTCCCAGACATTAGCCAGTTACTTAGCTGATTCTGGAAAAGAAGAGGACTGGGAAGGTGTCCATGGGAATGAACTGATCTTTGCCTTAGATGATGAAGAAGTGGCAACTCCTGACTCAGAAAATCCATTTTCTCTGTGTGGAGATACTGGGAAACATGAAGTCCCTCAAGCAGAGCCCATCTTCCACGTGCCACCTCCTTTCCCAGTATCACCTGAAACAGATTTCTTGCCTCCTCTTCCCATTTCTAACTCACCCAACTTCTCACCTCAAAAATCTGCTGGCCTTGTAAACACTCAAGGCGCCAAACCACTGATCAACCTAGTGAAGTCCCTCTCAACCGAAATTGAGTTGCGTGAAGCCTCTCCCCTCAAGCCCCAGCCTTTGTTAAGCTTGGTCAAATCCATTTCCACCGAGATCTCCCGCCTGGAACCTGAGGTGACGCAGTCGAAATCCGATTCAAAACTCAATGTCCATCGGTGGCGGCAGATAACCCACCCGAAATGCAAAAATGGGGACTCCAGGACTGCTCCCTCCTCTCCCAACATTTCTCCTTCCGAGAGCAAGGGCAGCTTCTTCAAGGCGCAAGAAGCCAAGTTTGAGGACACCAAGAGGCGGTTTTCCGAAGCCATGCAGGAACCCCTGAGCAGGCTCAGCAAAATCATGGGGGACGAGAACAGCGTTGCACCAAAGCACAAAGCCCCGCTTCCTGGCAGCCATGCCTACGATGTCCCTGCCAGCCACAGCAGGGAGTCCACCATCCTGGAGACCAGGGATGAATGCCCCAGTCGTGGGACTGACCAGCCCGGCCTGCCATCCGGGAGGGAGCCCGGGGAGCTGTGCTTTTCCACGGAGCAGAAGTGGGGGCCCTGCGTGAGCTGCCGGTATGAGATTTGCTCCGATGGAGACGTCATCCAGGTGGTGGAGTTGGCTCAGGACAAGGCCGGTGGCATGGGCGAAGGAAGGGCCCTCGGGCCCCTGGGTGTCCTCCACCCCACCAAGCCTTGTGGCAGAGTGCCCTGCAAAGCCCTCGCCTGCATCGCCATCCTGGCCTACAACTACTTCGTGCTGCCTTTGCCTCCTTATGTCTCGGGCCTTTTCCTCGGCGTGCTGTGCGGGTTCATGCTGGGCTTCCTGGGTATTCTGCTCCTGGCGCCCAAGCACCCGCTGTCTCCACGAAGGATGCAGCCCCCTCGGGACAAGCCACCGTCGGGACAGCTGCAAGAACTCAACATGCTTAAGGTAGGAGGTGCGACGGGTTTCCTACGGGAGCCCTCTCTAGCGAAGTGCTGAAATAAAGGTTCCGGAGTCCTCAATGCTTTGCAAATACCTGCATTTAAATTATCCCAGTTGAAATCGAGATGTGGTATTTCTACTTATACATGTGGTCAGATTTAGGTAGAGCAGAGAAGCAGGAGCTGTTTCCAGGTGGAGGCACCGAGTGCTGGCAGGCAGGAGGCAGGTGCATCTGGTCCAGCATCTTTCTCTCTGCAGGTCTGCCGTGCCAGCGAGGAAGAGACTGAGAGCACTGGCTCCCTTGTGAGGCACAGAGCTGTCTGTGCTTGCCTAGGGTGCAGGGTCTCTGCCTCTGAAGAGAAGAGGGGGCTTCTACATATATTAACTGTCAGGACCCTCTAGCGATCTGTAAGCAGAAAAACAACCACACAGGAAACAAGATTAGGGTCGCTGCTTTAAAACAAACCCGATATTGGTGGGGCAAGAGGGGAGGACAGCAGGAGGCAGATCCCGCGGAAGCAGCACAAACTGCCACAGCTGCCTAGCTCTGGCACGCACTGGACAGTGAAGCCCGTGCTTGGGTTAGAACAGGAGTGCGACTCGGAGGAGCTGCCCGCGCCCATGGGTGCGCGTCCCGCCTGCACAGGAGCTGAGGCAAAGAAGGCTCTGTCACCGTGTCTCCCTTTTCTGCCTTCTCCAGCTGTGCAGGGCCTCTGTGAGCACATGGTGCCATTTCACACGCTGTTGTATGTTGAGGGCTTGTTTTGGCACATGAAGCAAAACTTCTGGTGCCGACATGTTGAGAGAGGGCCGAGCATCTGGCTTTGCTTGGAACATGCTGGCAGCCAGAAACATTTCTGGCTTTCACACATACAATTCCAGTCCCTGACCCAGCACCCAAAAAGGTGACTGGTAAACCCGTTCTGATCAGTTGGCAACCTCAGGTCACTAGTGAGGTTGGCCGGGGCGGGGGTGTAGCTTGTCCTTTACAGAGCCTTTTCAGAGCTGGGCCTCATCCCTTGAGGGTGCAGTGAACATCGGGACACGGTGGGTGAGTGGAAGGCTTGTTGTTCTCAGAGCCAGACACACACCTGTCATATGTTTAACCTACAAATCAGTAAGCACAGTGTGCAGCTTTGCATATGCACAAGGATGCCAAAAAAGCGCCTGCTTTTGGTGCTCAGAAGCTCTGAAACAGCATCTAGAGCAGCAAGAAGAATGCAGGGACCCGATCCCACTGGGGGCTACCATGTGCATTTTCTTGGATGTCCAGCATTTGATGGTGCACACAAAGTGTCACAGAGCCCATCTCCCTACCCGAAAAGACAGACCCTTCCCGGTGGTGTGGGGCCTAAACCCTAATCCCACTGAAGGATTACAAAAAGTACCCCTCTGAAAAAGGGCTTTTATCTTTAAGTATATCGGAGGAGGCACCCTGCTCAGCCCATTCAGTTTTTTGAGAAACCCTTGGGAGATTTATTTATTTATTTATTTATTTGGAAATTTATAGGCCGCCCCTTGCCACAAGCCTCGGGGCGGCTCACAAGATGTCAGGCTATTGGTCCCACAGGCCCGAGTGCACCACCCTCTTCGTGTGAAGCAGGTTTATCCCTGGAGCAGGTTCGTTTCCTGTGCACCACCAGAAAATACTGCCTTCTCTCCGACATTCTGACCTTAGTCCTCTGCGGATACAAGCAGCTGCAAACAAAAAATGGCAGCTGCAAGAAAAATACCTAGGGTTGCATGTACCTAGGGAAAAATACCTAGGGTCACCCTGTGAAGCCTGCGCAGAGTAGGCCCATGGAAAGGAAGAAGACTTAGGTTGGACTAACATGGCCCTTGACTGCGATTTCCTACCACACAGGCACAAGGTAACAGAGCTGTTTCCTTCCAGGGGTGGATGAATGAGATGTATTTCTATGATCCTGAGCTCTACCACCCATCGCTCACCCATTCGGTGTTTGTGACCCTGGAAGGCTCCAACGTGACACTCTCCTATCCCAAGAGCAACATTCCCCGGCGGGCCACCTTTGAGGAGGAGGTCTTGGACGCGGCTTTTGTGAATCACCGTCATTACGACATGAGTGGTGCGAAGGTAGGGTTGGTTCGTTCGGGCCAGCTAGCGAATTGCAGCCACATCCGTGGGGGGAAAAGGACTGGTGAGGGGGTTGCAGGCCATGTGCATGGGACCCCCACGAAGAAACAGAGAGTCAGCCACAAATGAGTCGTACTGAATTCTACCTGCAAATACGAAGCGCTTGAGAAAACCTTGATGCATAGATGTAAAAGTCATTCTAGCCAAATTATTTTGCTTTGCTTGTTTAGAATTGTAATTGTACCTGTTTATAATTGCTGTATGTGTTTTGTTCAAATTCCTTACCATTTTTGCCATCGCAAAATGGTACGGCTTTTCCATACCATTTTGCCATTTTCACCCTAACCCTAATTAATTCTTGATATGATACCCCAAGCAAAATAGCCCAACCAAAGCTTTTCAATACAGGAGCCAAGTTGGGCCTCCCTCTGACCAGGATCCCACTGGGGTTCAGCCCAAGGCAAATTAACACAAGAAAACTGAGACGACCAATCCACTGCCTGCCACCCCTTTCATTTTCCAGCCCTGGGAGCCCTCCTGCTACAGCCCCTCGGTTGCTGGAAAGGAGGGAAACCTAGCTGGAATCATCCAACCCAGCAAGTTCAGAGGGGGGAGCCTGTGCAAATTCTTCTTTGAAGGAGAAGAACAGCTCTGGCTCACACAACACAGATAGCAGAGGGCTTGATCGAGGTCCCCATGCTCACCCCTTCTGCCTCCACTCCCTCCCCATCTCATCAGGTGGCCGCTCTTCTGTTACTCACTCCCTTGTGACTTTACATCATCTCCTGCTGTTCCAGGTCTTCCTCTTCCCTCCTGGGCTGGCCCGGAAGAGGATGTGGAACAAGAAGTACCCCGTCTGCATTCTCTTCCCCAACCAAGTGGACCTGAGTGGCAAAGGGCCCTTTGACTCTCCAAGAGAGAAGCGGCAGGACCCAAGTCCAGAGAGCCCCGCTGAGCATCCTTCCGAGCCCCAGGAAAGAGCGCTTTACCTCTTTGGCAGAACGGGGAGGGATAAGGAGGAATGGTTCCAGCATCTCACGATGGCTTCCCGGGTGGGACGTTGCACAGCACCCAGCACTATCCCAGGTGAGCTCCCCGGAGCATGAGGCCCGGTTTCCCCTGGGAGCGTTTCACCTTGCACGGCTTCGGGCCTCTCTCATCCCCACCCATCATGGACCAGCTCTGAACTGGTAGAGGATGGGGTGGGAGCCCTGTCTCAACCGGCACCCAGATGGCGGGCCCTTTGCCCTCTTGGTGGCCCCTGCCCACACTGAGGGGCCACACCTGCTGCTTGCATTGGAAGGAAAGCTTCTTTGGCATGAGTGGGAGATGCTCTTCAATTGCTAAAAGCTGGGGCCCCTTACTGAAGCAGATGCAAAGCAGGAGGCAAAGGGTTGAAGCCTTTGTCATCACCCCACTGGGCCCTCAGTCTGCACGCCATTTATATAATGGCCGAGTGAGCAAGTGCCGCCGCCGCCTCCTCTAGTGGACCTGTTTCTGTTTTCGAAATGCCCAATCCTGGGAGTTCAGCCATGGTGCAGGAGGTTGGTCTGAATCTGTTCTGCAGCTCATTTCTGGGATCCTTGTGTTAAAATAAATATTCTGCACCAGCACAGCCAGGTTTTTGCATCCATGACGCCGTCTTTCCAGTTCAGATGGAAGTTCCATCCAAACCTCTGTAGAGAATTGGCCTTTTTACCTTCTCACTTGAAAATTTGACAGAGCAGCTGCTATCAGTAAGTCAAGAGAAAACAGAAACTTGCTGTTTTTTTCCTCTTTTGAACCCAATGGCAGTGGGGAGATTGCTACTGTCGCATGCTGTCAAGTTGCCTCCAATTATTGTGACCCTATGGGTGAGAGCCCCACAGAATGTCCTGCCACGACAGCCCTGCTCAGCTCTTCCCAGTCCAAGGCTGCGGCTTCCTTGATGGAGTCCCTCCCCCTCATCGCTGGTCTTCCTCCTCTTCTGCCCGCAGGTTTCCCTGGTATTGCCTTCTCCAGTCAGTCTTGCCTTCTCATAATGTGCCCAAAGTTTTGTCGTGTTTGCCCCCAGGGAAAGATCTGGCTTGATTTGTCCTAGGCCAAGGGTCGGCAACCTTCAACACTCAAAGAGCCATTTGGACCCGTTTCCCACAGAAAAGAAAACACCACAAAAGGAGCCGCAAAACCCTTTTGACATCTAGAATGAAGATACCACTGCATTTTTACCTTTTTACCTTTATGCTATGTATAAAAAAACTATAGTGTGTTGCATTTGTGAAATCAATGAAAGATTATTTTATATAAGCTCCATCTGTGAACGGCTTCCCGTGCCTGACTATTTCCTGAGCAGCCACAAAACATATGTAGTTGAATTTGCAGACTTAATCCACTTCTTGAAATGATTGTTGCTCACATCAACTTCCACATCAGTTCCGAAATGGCTTTTTTTCTCTCATCACCATCGGGATATTTTTCAGCAAAGGCTGTGTGTTTATTCTGGAAATGTCTTGCAACATTCAACTTTTTGTTGTTTGCCAATTTCTCACCACATATTAAGCATACTGGTAAACCAATCTTGTCAGCAGTGGAAGCAGTAAAATGAATCTGCCCACGTACTATTAAAGGTTCTGTTTTCTTCTGAAACTTTTCTTTTCTTGGATTTATCCATGGTTGGCCTCCCAGGGGTCAAAAAGCTCAATAAATTGCATGCCGGCAGGTGTTGCACATTGGCGGTTGTGACACATATTTTGAGCAACAGGGAGCCACAGCAGAGGGATGAAAGAGCCACATGTGGTTCCGGAGCCACAGGTTGCTGACCCCTGACCTAGGAGAACCCTCATGTTCATCTTTCTGTCATCCAGGGCATGCACAAAGCTCTCCTCCAGCACCATGTCTTGAGTGCACCAATTTCCGCCCATCAGCACTCTTCACTGTCCATCTTCTTAGTGATCGGGATGGTCCTGGCCTTGGTTTCCAGTGAAATGCCCTTACACTCAGTTATCTTTTCTTTTCCATTTCACTGATGCCCTTTCTGGTCTCAGTCTTGCCTGGGGGGGGGGGGTGTTGTAGCACAGCTGATTCCCCAGTTCACATGCCCCTCAGAGCTGCCGTGAGCCCCAGAAGGGTGTGGAAAGGCCTGTACAACAAGGAGTGGCAACACCCTTCCACTCATGGCTGACAGACGTTTGAACTGACAGCACAATTTAATTCAGGGAAGAAAAGGGGTACATCCTCCCCACTTCACACCACCCCCACAACCCGAGGAGCAACCATGCCCTGACCACTGCACTACACTGCCTGAAAGAAAAAGACATTGCGAGAACTGATTAAGAGTCTCCTCTGACCCATCCCAATGCTCCTGTGGCCCAGGAATTCTCTGTCCTCTGCTATTGCTTCCTTTTAGGTCGTACTGGGAAGGGGCGAGGTGCTTGCGCACACCCCCAAGCTGCCCTCCGGTCCTCCGGAGATGCCCTTAGCATTTGCCCCTCAGAGCTCTGTCCAGAGTCAGGTGGCTGGGCGCTTGGCGATTCAAAGGGCCACGCTTCCTGAGGCAGCGCCCGCCCGCCCGCCCACCCGCCCCATTGCTTTCTGCCCTTCCTCCTTCTTTGTACCAGGGAAGATTCCTCAGGCAGCAGCTACCTTTTTCTCTTGGCCAGGTTTAAACCAGCTCAGCCCCCCTGGGAAGGGGCCGTGCAGCAGTGGCAATAGCAGCCGAGAAAGCACGGAAGACCTCCGCTCCGCCATCAAGCCCAAGGAACTTGCTGTCAACCTCAGAGAGAAGGTCCTGCTGGATTACCACACATACATGTCTCAAATAGTCCCGCCGGGCAATAGTGCCAGCCCATCGGAGAGCCCGTGCGCCAGCATGGCAGGAAGCCCCACGCCAAGGAAGGTGAGACCCCCCTGAGCCCGCCGTGGCGCTCTGGTGAGGCTGGCGGGGAGCATGGGGGCCAGGCACGCCTGGGGGCAGCACCTCCAGCCACGTCTGAGGAGCGCTGGATGTGTGAGTGATCCTTCTTGTCTTTTCCTCTCAGTTCCTTGAGGAAGCAATGAATGACCGTGAAATTCACATGGCCTGGGTCAACGCAGTGCTCGGCCGAATGTTTTGGGACTTCTTGAGGGAAAAATATTGGGCAGACCAAGTTTCAAACAAGATTCAGAAGAAATTGGGCCGAATTAAGGTGAGAAATGGGTCCAGCCATTTTCCTCTGTAGCTTTGCTTTTTATTGGGTGCAGCAGCACCAGCTGCCCTCAGGTGCCAGAAGCCAGTCTTGCCCTTTTGTCCCCAAAAAGACCCTCATTTGCCCAGATGTCACTGGCACCCGGCTTCCAAAACAAAGCGAGGAAAACAGGTGCACCGCACAGTTCACACCAAACTCTCCCTGGGAGAAGAGACCCTGGAGCAAGCAGTGGAGCGTCTCAGTAATGCTCGACCCTGGACTGAATTATTTTATGGATGTGGGTAGCAATATATGTCGCTCCAGTTGTGACGCAAACAAGTAATATTTCTTCCCCCTCCCCATGCTTTGCAACTGCATTTATGGGACACAGCAACAAAAGCACCAAAAGTGCTTTCAGGCCCTGATACCGTTTCCCTGAAAATAAGACCTAACCAGAAAATAAGCCCTAGCTTGGTTTTTCAGGATGCTCGTAATATAAGCCCTACCCCAATATAAGCCCCAGTTAAGATCGTCAGGCAGACGGATACATTTAGTACATCCGTTGCAACACAATTTGGGGTTTGGATTGTTATGACGATGTTCCTGAAGAAGATGACATGACTGCATTTGAATAAATGTAGACTTTTGTACATGAATAAATGTGGATTGTTGTACATGAAAAAATAAGACATCACCTGAAAATAAGCCCCCGTGCGTCTTTTGGAGCAAAAATTAATATAAAACCCGGTCTTATTTTTGGGGAAATACGGTAAAAGAAAGACTCTGCCGTTCCACCTTTTCAGCTCACTGTATCAGAGCGGACCACCAAGCAATGTGCCGTTCGATAGCTGTCTGCCCCCTCCCCCCCGCATTGCTTGCTGCTCCCTGGGTGCCCATTTAGGCACTCCCAAGACAGTGAGGCCCTTGATTAGCAGTGGGAGAACATGTGAAAAGCATCCTGGTGCCAACGAAAACATTTTATTGCAGGCCTGCAGGTTCCAGGAGGGCCGAATCCCTTCCTTGAGGCTGCAGAAAAAATGCAAGCGTACAACGTCCTGCTTACTTGATATAACTTCAAAATACCTTAACATATCTAAATGGAAGCATAAGTGGGTGATGCTCTGATTATTTTGCATGACTGCAAAGCATATGGAAGCAACTTGAAAGAAGGAAAACTATCTACATTTATATAATATATTACTAAAATTGCTTTGAAAACCCTTAAGGTTAACACATATATTAAACATCTGTTGAAATTAGCATCTTGAGCATGCTTAAAATCAACATAGGCCCGAATGATGAAGAAAATAGAAATATTCATATTACAGTGGTACGTTGGCTCACAAACTTAATCCGTTCCAGGACTCTGGTCATGACCCAGACTGGTCATGAGCCAAGTTAAATTTCCCCATAAGGTTCAATGTAAATAAGGTTAATCTGTTCTGTAACCGTTTTTTAAATCAGAAAAATGTGAAGCGAAGTGACAACAGCAAAGATCGCGACCATCCCCCCCCCACCCCAAGCACAAGTGTGGCCATCTCCCCGCCCCCCCCCCCGCCAGCACAACCGAGACCGCGCCTGTCATCCCCGCATGTGCCTGTCATCCCAGTGCGCTGGGGGTGGGGGGGAGAGATGGGCATGATCGCGGGTGCGCTGGGGGAGGAAGAGATGGGCGCAAACGGTGCACTGAGGGTGGGGAGATGGCCGCGATCGCAGTTCCGTTCGTGCAGGGAAGGCGGCTCCTGCAGGAAAGACAGGCGGAATCCCGGCCCCCTCCCCCGCGGCTCTGCGTTGCTGCTCCCATCTTTCCTGTAGCAGCACACCTCTGATCACGCACGCCTTCCCTGCACAAACGGAACTGGGATCGTGGCCATCTTCCCACTCGGGGGTGGAGGGAGATGGCTGTGATCTTGGTCGGCACCCAAAGCAGTTTTCGCGACCCAAGTCAAAATTTTCAGTAATTTTTGTTCATGACCCGATTTGTTTGTGAGCCAAGGCATTCGTGAGCCAAGTTACCACTGTATATTTGTACAGAGAGATAAATGGAGAAATGGCTGCTCTCCTGACCACAAGCCCTTGTGCACTCATCCTGTATTGCCTGCTCTGACCGGCAGCTGCAGCTCTTGGGCCTTGGGCAGGGCTCGTTCCAGCTTCACCTGGAGGGCGTGCACAGGAGCAGCGAGGGAGGCTGGTGGAGGGGCACCCACTGGGTCTGGCATGCCAGCCCCACAGAATGGTGCCTTTGCCGGCAGTGCTGACGTGCTTTGCCCGTCCTGACTGAGCTGCTTCCGTTTCTTCTCCTTTGCTCTGCTAGTTGCCGTACTTCATGAACGAGCTCACGCTGACGGAGCTAGACATGGGGTCTTCCATCCCACACGTTCTCAGTGCTTCCAGCCCGACCCTCGATAACCGAGGTAAGCTAAGATGATGCGCAGGGATCTGATGGCTGCGCCACACGTGAAGGCCTGTGCACCTGCCCTGCGCCGAGCAGCCCCAGGGGCCTCCAAGCCAACAGGGAGCCCCCCACGCTCAAAGAGAAGCGCTGCACGGGCGGCAGCCGTTTCTGCTGCGAGTGGAGCGGTGCAAAGGCACGGAAGAGAGCCGCTGCTCTCAGCCGTGCGGCTCTCTTCAGGAACAGAGCCCCACGTGACCCGCCCGAGCACCCTCTTTCCACACCATGGGTGGCAGGGAAGTGGGGTGCCTCTTGTGCGGCGCACGGGGCTCGGTTCCTGGAGCACATCTGCAGACCCCGGGGCACCCACCGGGAGTGCCAGCCCAGGGCTCTGGCACTGCGGACTGAATTCTGGGAATCCAGTGGACAGTCTCTGCAAAGCACATTATCTTCATATCCCTCACTGAGCTTGCAGTCCTGTGTTCCTGCGCCGAGGGTGGCATCCTCAACATAGACTCTGAATCCGCCTCCCTTTCTATTCCTTCTGTTCTTCTTGAACGAGGGATCCCTCCAACTGCTGCGTTCCAGTCGTGGAAGCTGCCCCACCAGGTTTCTGCTCCTGTATTTGCTTACAGGAAATATATATGTATATATATAAATATATATGTATCCAGGTTTGCTTCCCATAGTCCAGGCAGTAGCTTTAAAAGGCTGGCTTTCTTCTTAGATTTTTTGGAAGAATATTATTGGGCGCTGTTAGAGCTGCTGTTTCTGTTGCAGTGCATAAACCTTTGTCCCTTGTTCCCCCCACCCACAAGTTTACTTCTCCCTCCCCTGCAGGATTAAATTTAGGCCCTCCTGGTGGATTTCTTGATGCAGCCCCTTCCTTGCCAGTGGCCCCCGCCCGCCGCCAGGTTGTACAGCCCGTGGCCCCAGAATCCTTATTTCTCACCTTCACTTTGAATATTTTTCTTCCGTGGTCAATTCCTCTTGCAAAGGCAACCCTTCAGTCACACCTTGAACCCATCCTCCAGGGAGACAGAGCGCACCTGGCGAGTCCGTGCCCACCGCACAAGGCTGGGAGTCTCCCGCAAGGACCACTCTCCTCTCCATGCTTCAGGCCTCGGTTTCCCTGCCTCTGCCCGGCTGACCTTCAGCCTCGTGTGCGCTGCAGCCCAAGGTGGTTGCAGTGCTTGCTCTGCTGCTGGAGAGGCCTTGGGGCCACAGCCCCTCCCTGCGAAGGTTCCGCCTTACCGATGGCGCGGAACCTGCTCTTCCCTGCCCCACTGCAACTCTGCTGCCAAACTCCGGTCTGCTCTGCCTCTTTGCTCGCTCTCCGGGAGCTTGTTTGCTCGCTTTTCAGTCCCTGGACCGGGGGGGTGGGGGGCAGCTTCCACTGCTCTGCTGAGCTTGGAGTCAGGAGAGGGCCTGGGAGTGGGCATGCCCTGCATGTGTGGAGGCACAACACGGGACTTTCACACATGCTCTAAGAATGAGCCTTGGTTGGCCCTGGGTGTACACCCTGCAGGGACTCGCGGCCACTTCTGGCTCCCTGGAAGTGTGAGCTTCCGTGCCCATGTTTGTGGCATTCGTAGGACTAACGCATCCCATTGATTGTAAGCCATCCCGAGACGTTGGTAGGGCATGAGGCTGATGAGGCATCCCGTGCTCCGCTCTGCTGCAGAAGAGCATGCAGGTGCCATCCCAGGGCCTTGCAGTTTCCACTCCTTGCCTGCTTTGCCCTCCAAACTTGTGTCGGGTTGTGCCTGTCATACATCCGGAGAAGTTTTGCCCGGAGAGGCCTAGCGCTGCCCATGGCCGACTGGGCTCGCCGCTAGAGCGGATCTGCCTCCCTCCTCCCGATCTCCCCAGCGCCGTCTCCCGGGCACAGGCTCTCGGGGCCTCGCTGGCCATGCCCCCCGCCTGCCAGGAGCCACCTCCTGACCTCGCTCCTGCTTCACAGGGCTCTGGGTGGACATGGATGTGACCTACAGTGGATCCCTACAGATGAGCTTGGAGACAAAACTGAACTTGTACAAACTGGGCAAAGAAACCCTGGGAGAAGAGACTACGAAAGCGGGCAGCAGCACGGACGGGTAACACCAGCGGGACCCCGTAGAGCAGCAGCCAGGAGCACCGCTCAGCACAGGCACTCCTGGTTGACCTGTTTCTCTTCACGAACGTTGCCATGGTAGCAATTCAGCCCACCCCGGGAGAGCCTCTCAGCCCTGGGATTCTCCATCTGGAAATGGAATGCATGTTTTCTAGATCATCTTCCAACTGTTTAATTTCTTACCAGTGTATTGTGACTTGACCTGCAGGATCTGGCAGAGTTCAACAGCTAAGAGTTGTCTGGTCAAAACACACTTTTAGTCATTCCCACTCCCTACTTGTAACATAACTAGAAATCTATATTGGGTGGTTTACATAAATATATGATATACATGTTGTTGTTGTTGTTGTTAGTCGTGAAGTCGTGTCCGACCCATCGCGACCCCATGGACAACATTCCTCCAGGCCTTCCTGTCCTCCACCATCTCCCGGAGTCCACTCAAGCTCACACCAACCGCCTCAGTGACTCCATCCAGCCCCCTCATCCTCTGCCATCCCCTTCTTCTGTTGCCATCTATTGTTCCCAGCATTAAGCTCTTCTCCAGGGAGTCCTTCCTTCTCATTAGGTGGCCAAAGTATTTGAGTTTCATCTTCAGTATCTGGCCTTCTAAAGAGCAGTCAGGGTTGATCTCCTCTAGGACTGACCGGTTTGATCGCCTTGCAGTCCAAGCGACTCGCAGAAGACTCCGCCAGCACCACAATTCAAAGGCCTCAATTCTTCGGCGCTCAGCCTTCCTTAGGTCCAGCTTCCACAGCCATGCATTGCAACTGGGAAAACCATAGCCTTGATTATACGCACTTTTGTTGGCAGGGTGATGTCTCTGCTTTTTAGTATGCTGTCTAGATTTGCCATAGCTCTCCTCCCCAGGAGCAAGCGTCTTTTAATTTCTTGGCTGCAGTCCCCATTCACGGTGATCTTAGGGCCCAGGAAAATAAAATCTGTCACTACCTCCATTTCTTCCCCATCTATTTGCCAGGAAGTAAGAGGACTGGATGCCATGATCTTAGTTTTCTTAATGTTGAGTTTCAGGCCAACTTTTGCACTCTCCTCCTTCACCCGCATCAAGAAGCTCTTTAGTTCCTCTTCACTTTCTCCCATTGGACTGGTATCATCTGCATATCTGAGGTTGTTGAATTTCTCCCAGCAATCTTAATTCCAACTGGTGATTCATCTAGCCCCGCCTTTCTCATGATGTGCTCTGCATATAAGTTAAATAGGCAGACCGACAGTATACAGCCTTGCCAAACTCCTTTCTCAATTTTGAACCAATCAGTGGTTCTGTGTCCAGTTCTCACTGTTGCTTCTTCACTCGCATATAGCTTTCTCAAGAGACAAATAAGATGGTCTGGTACTCCCATCTCTTTAAGAACTTGCAACAATTTGTTGTGATCCACACAATCAAAGGCTTTAGCGTAGTCTATGAAGCAGAAGTAGATGTTTTTCTGGAATTCCCTAGCTTTCTCCATGATCCAGCGTATGTTGGCAATTTGATCTCTAGTTCCTCTGCCTCTTCGAAATCCTGCCTGTACTTCTGGAAGTTCTCAGTCCACATACTGCTGGAGCCTAGCTTGTAGGATTTTGAGCATCACTTTGCTAGCATGTGAAATGAGTGCAATGGTGCAGTAGTTTGAACATTCTTTGGTATTGCCCTTCTTTGGAATTGGAAGGTAGACTGACATTTTCCAATCCTGTGGCCACTGTTGCATTTTCCAAATTTGCTGGCATATTGAGTGTAGCACTTTTACCACATAGAAACATAGAAACAGAGCGAGTCAGAAGGGGCCTCCTGGGCCATCTAGTCTGACCTCCGGCACCAGCCGGCTCCGCTCATGACATGCCCACCATGTACATGTCCAGCCTATCTTTGAACACCCTCACCGATGGGGCCTCAACGACCTCCCGTGGAAGCCCATTCCACGTCTTTCAGGATTTTGAATAGCTCAGCTGGAATACTGTCACCTCCGCTAGCTTTGTTGTTGCTCAGACTTCCTAAGGCCCGTTTGACTTCATATTCCAGGATGTCTGGCTCGAGGTCAGTGACTACCCCATCGTGGTTATCAGGGATGTTAAGCTCTTTCTTGTATAGTTCTTCTGTGTAATCTTGCCACCTCTTCTTAATCTCTTCTGCCTCTGTTAGGTCCCTGCCATTTTGATCCTTTATCATGCCCATCTTTGCATGAAACATTCCCTTCATATCTCCAATTTTCTTGAAGAGATCTCTGGTCCTCCCTGTTCTATTGTTTTCTTCTATTTCTTTGCACTGTTCATTGAAGAAGGCCTTCTTATCTATTCTAGCTTTTCTCCGGAATTCTGCATTCAATTGGGTGTATCTTTCTCTTTCTCCCTTGCCTTTTGCGTCCCTTCTTTCCTCAGCTATTTGTAAAGCTTTCTCAGACAGCCATTTTGCTTTCTTGCATTTCTTTTTCTTTGGGATGGTTTTAGTTGCTGCCTCTTGTACAATGTTGCGAACCTCCGTCCATAGTTCTTCAGGCACTCTGTCTATCAGATCTGATTCCTTAAATCTATTTGTCACCTCTTCTGTATATTCATCAGGGATATGATTTAGGTCATACCTGAGTGGCCTTGTGCTTTTCTCTACTTTCTTCAATTTAAGCCTAAATTTTGCAACGAGAAGCTCATGATCTGAGCCACACTCAGCTCCTGGTCTAGTTTTTACTGACTGTATAGAGCTTCTCCATCTTTGGCTGCAGAGCACATAGTCAATCTGATTTCTGTGTTGAGCGTCTGGTGATGTCCATGTGTGGAGTCATCTCTTGGGTTGTTGGAAAAGAGTGTTTGCTATGACCATCGTATTCTCTTTACAAAATTCCACCAGCCTGTGCCCTGCTTCATTTTGTACCTGAAGGCCAAATTGCCTGCTATTCCTGCTATCTTTTGGCTTCCTACTTTAGCATTCCAATCCCCCATGATGATAAGGACATCATTTTTTGGAGTTAATTCTAGAAGGTGTTGTAGGCCTTCATGGAACTGGTCAACTTCAGCCTCTTCAGCACCAGTGGTTGGGGCATAGACTTGGACTATTGTGATGTTGAATGGTTTGCCTTGGATTCGAACTGAGATCATTCTGTCATTTTTAGATTGTATCCCAGTACTGCTTTTCCTACTCTTTTATTGACTATGAAGGCTACTCCATTTCTTCTGAGGGATTCTTGCTCGCAGTAGTATACCTGATGGTCATCTGAACTAAATTCACCCATGCCTGTCCATTTTAGTTCACTGATTCCTAAGATGTTGATGTTCAGTCTTGTCATCTCTTGTTTGACCACATCCAGCTTGCCTTGATTCATGGATCTGACATTCCAGGTTCCTATGGAGTAAAGATCTTTGCAGCATCGGACTTTCTTTTCACCTCCAGATACATCGGCAACTGAGTGTCCTTTCAGCTTTGACCCAGTCGCTTCATTCTTTCTGGCGCTACTAGTACTAGCCCTCTGCTCTTCCCCTACCCCAGTAGCATACTGGACACCTTCCGACCTGAGGGGCTCATCTTCCGGCGTCATATCTTTTTGCCTTTTGGTGCTGTCCATGGGGTTTTCATGGCAAAGATACCTGAGTGGGTTGTCATTTCCTTCTCCAGGGGATCACGTTTTGTCAGAGCTCTCTGCTATGACCTGTCCGTCTTGGGTGGCCCTGCACGGCATAGCTCATAGCTTCATTGAGCTACGCAAGCCCCTTCACCACGACAAGGCAGTGATCCATGAAGGAGATGATATATAAATATATTATAATAAATAAGTTGCTTATTTATTCTATTTAATTCCCATTGTGGAATGCGAGGCAGCCCCGTGTGGTTCCCGGGTGGTCTCCCCTCCGAGCTCAGGCCACCCCAGGCTCGCTTAGCTTCAACAGGGCAGGTGCCTTTCCTGCCTTTGGGCCATTCTTTGCGCTAGGCTGCATAAAGCTGACCCAATGCTATGTGAGCTGGTGTATATGGCGAAAAAATTGGGGTATCGATCTGGACGTTCCTGATTAAAATCTCACTCCTACTGTAAACATACTGATGGTCACAGGCAAGCAGCTTTCTCTCAGCCTCAGTTTCCCCAGCTTCAATATGGGTGGCTTTCTCTTAAGGGGTTACAACTAGATAAAGCACCCAAGGGCTTACGAGGGGGCTATCAGAGGCCCAGCTGTGCAGCTGTTGTTTTCAGTGGCCGGAGGCTCCTCAGCACCGGCGGGACTCGGACAGACGGACGGACGGACGGATGCGCTTCTCCTGGATGTGCTCATTTGCTGCTCCAGGGCGTTTGCGTGCTGCGCCTCAGCCCAAGACGGCAGCAGAGCAGAGTGCCACCGATCATCAGGCGCGACACAAGGAACGCGCTTGCCTCAGGCCGGCGATCTGAAGGGACGAGACACACCAGGCAGTCGGGCAGGAAACAGGAAAGGGTCTTCCTCGCGGCAGCAGGAAGGAAGTGAGAGTGGTGGCGAGAGTGGGGAAGGAGACCCCATGGGGGTAGTCTTCAGGAGGCTGCTTAAGGACATGCTTCCACCCAGATGAGCGGACCCCTCCGTGAGCCTCCACCCCGCTCCGCAGCCGCTGGGCCCACCCTGTGGCGAGGCAGCCATTGCATTGTGGCTGAAACGGGGGAGCAGCTGCGGAGGCGCCGCCGAGCAGGCAAAGGCCACTGGGTGCCCCAGGCGCTTTGTTTTTCCCTTCGATTTGTGCTTCCCTGATGCATGGCTCCATCTATCTGCACATGAGGCGTAAAACCAGGAGTGCCTCCCAATGTTGTATTTGCTCCCTCTCAACCCTGCTTTCTCTCCGAATCCTTTATTTCAGGGGTCCTCAAACTTTTTAAAGAGGGGACCAGTTCACTGTCCCTCAGACTATTGTGGGGGGCCGGACTATACTTTGAAAAAAATATCACCAAATTTCTATGTGCCCTGCACATTAAAAAAATAATTTAAATTAATTTAAAAATTAATTAGAATTAAAATTAATTTAAAATTTAATTTTAATTTTAATTTTAATTAAAATTAATTAGAATTAATTAAAATAAAAATAATTAAAAATAAAAAATGTTTGCTCTGCTTGCTTGGGCTGCAGCAGAAGCCCAAGATGATGCCGCGTCACCCCCCGAAAGAGAGAGTACGACACGAGGGGGAGGGGGAGCCATGAGGGCCACTCGCCTTGGCTGAGGCCTTCCCGGCTCCTCACTGCTGCACTTCCAAGCTGGAGGAAGCTCCCGTCACAGGCACTTGCCCGGCTGCGGGAGCAGGAGCGGGAAGTCAGAGAGGTGGGCGTGGGGTGGCTCACCCGGCCGGGAGAGGGTGGTGAGGAGAGAGGTAATGGCTGCTTTCTGTGGGCCGAGGCGAGGGGAGGCGTGGGATGGGGCCATGGCTGGCCAAGCGGTGTGCCTCCCACATCTCCCCGCCGTGGGGGGAAGGAGCATGGCGGCTGTTCGATGGCGGCAGCAGCTTGCCCAGAGAAGGTAGCGGCGGAGGTGTGGGAGCCGCGGTCCTGCTCCCGCTTCGCCTTGGCCCATCCACCCTGGGCTCAGCAAGGTGGCCATGGCTTGGCCCGCAGCCTGGGGACATGACTCGCATAGTTAAAAATAGATCTTAAAAGTTATATTTTTCTTACCTTCGATCTTTTTTTTCGTGTCTTCATCTCTCTCTTTCTTCCCACCGCCCTCCTCTCTTCTGTATTCCCACTCCGTATCCCCACTCTGTATTCAGAGCCAACGCATGCATGCAATAGGGGGAAGAGTCGGCACATGCACAGTTGAAGGGAACTGTTACAAGTTGGCACGTGCGCCGGCTCTCTGCTAGTCTCCAAAACTGAAGGAGTTTCAGAGAACACTGGGGCTGGCCCAGAGCTTTCAGACTCGTTGGGCGATCGTTTTCTCCAAATGAGTCCGAAAGCTCTGAGGCGGGCTGGGCAAATGACCATGGCGGGCCATATCCGGCCCATGGGCCATAGCTTGAGGACCCCTGCTTTATTTCAATGACCTGGTTTGTGCATAATGGCAATCCCTGGATTATCTAATGTAGAAAGTGGTAGAAAGACAGGTGCTCTCTCAGTCAGATGCTGCAGCACAGGATGTTCTGGGGGCAGGGATGCCTAAGTCTTCATCCTGGAGCCTCGTGCCCTCAGCCTATGCCCTTGTGGAGGCCTCGCTTGCTCCTTCCTCCCCACTGCTGGAAATCCACCTTGATTTTGTTGGCGACATAGGCCACAGCCTCAGGGAAGAGACCTGAACAGCATGGAAAGTCCCTGGCCCACATGGCCCAGTGCAAGCGCAGCTCCTGCTCCGCCCTTGCCTGGGGTCCCCACCCACCTCTCCCTCTCTCCCCTTGCAGCGTGAAGCCCCACTGGGTCTTACTGGCCGACAGCGATGCCGAGTCCTCCAGCGCCGGTTCCTCGGATGAGGAAGACTTCCCCACCATGGAGCCCTCCAGGAGCGCAGGAGAGAGGAGCACGCCTCCTGGGGCTGAAGGGTGAAGCCAACGGGAGGCAGCGTGGCGGTTCTCCAAGCCAGCAGTGCTGGCCGGGGTGCAGTCGGTCCGGCGGAGGGACAGCGGGATCTGTGGGATGGTGTTCCCTGTAATGAGTGTTCCTGCCCATTTCCAGTTCACTCACCAAGTCCTTTGCATTAGCAGCAGAATGATCAGCGCAGGGTCCAAGAGCAGTGCAGGATGCAGCCTGGTGGAGGTGGAAGACAATTCGCCCAGGAAGCCAGCTGCAGACTAGCCTAGCTACAATATTCGGGGTCCCTGGGCATCCCCGGGGCAGCACAAAGTGAGCCTAACAAAGTCCAAGCTGAGTTCTTAGGTAGCCACGTGAAGGCGGAGGCTTGCCAGGGACGCAGCCCGCAAGTGGGAGGTTGGAGCTGGGCCCTGCAGGTGCCCCGAGCAGCCTGGAGCTGCTCCTTGGCCCTTCCTCAGCAGGCCCCAGGGGATGCTTTGCGCTTGGTGGACTCCTCACCACCAAGCGCCTGCTAAAGGATGGCTGGCAGGTGGCTCAGCCGCCCGTGAGCCCTGCTCACCCACCTCAAGCAGGCCGTCCTGTTCTGAGCCGAGCACCAGGAGGCATCTCTGATCCAGGGCAGGGCTGGCTCCCAACACTGAGCTGGGCTGGGTGGATGCTGCCTTGCTCCAGGGGTGGCTCAGCCGATGACCTGCCACCAGCATGGTTTTGCCTAGGCAACTCGCCCCCCCCCCGCACACACTGTTGAGGGGGTGCAGGCTGACCCGTCCTCCCCCCTTCTCTTAGCCACATCAGTGGCAACAGCACCAGTCGGAAGATCCTGCGCTTCGTGGACAAGATTGCCAAGTCCAAGTACTTCCAGAAGGCCACTGAGAACGAGTTCATCAAGAAGAAAATAGAGGAAGTCTCCAACACGCCGTTGCTGCTGACCGTGGAGGTCCAGGAACTGACAGGAACGTTGACTGTGAACATCCCCCCGCCCCCGACGGACCGTGTCTGGTGAGGCGGTGGCGTGGAACGGGTGGGCCTGTTTGGGGGCGTTCACGGGGTGGCCGGCGGGCGCCGGGCAAGGGTGAAATTCAGCCAGGCCGCTGCCCAGCTACTGGGGTGCTCTTGCCCCCACCCCCCGCATGCCCCAGGGCAGTCCCCAAGCAGACCAGGGTCCAGCCGCACCCTCCTGTGTGAATATCTCACCCTCACTCTGCCTCGCTCTAGAATTTTATGGGGTGCTCAGGCATCCTCCATGGGATCTTCTGCTCATCATCCCCCGTGTTTTCCCACCACTTCTTTTTTTCCTTACTGTGGAAAACCCATTAAGGAGAAAAGACGGCTGCTGCGCCGTATCTTCTGAGCACCTGTGCTAGGATCCCCCGCTCCTTGCGCTTGCGCCTCACAAGCCTTCTGCTGATCCTTCTGAAAGCCCTTCTGTGCTGACTGGCCTGCGGCACAAGGGGCTCCGGAGGACGGGCCCCTGCCTCTGACGGTGCCCTCGCCGGCGCGCCCCGCAGTGTTCCCTGCCCCGAAAGTTATCTTGGGCCTGCGCTTCAGCGTCCTCTGGGGGAGCAAGAGCAGGGACCCCAGGGTGTGAGACGGCGTGACCCCACGGGGCAAATGCGAGCAGCAACCCTTCCTCCCCTGCAGACTGCCGCAGGCTTCGCAGCCAGTGTGTGACACATGCACGCAGGAGGCTGCCGCACTTGCTCTCGACCGTTTTCTTCACGGGGGGGGGGGGGCGGGGTGCCGGGAGAGTCAAAGGAGCCAGAGCGCAAGATCCCGCAGATCCCAATGCTGCTGCAGTCTGTTGTGCTGCGGAAGCCCCTTCCAGATGCCCTCGTGAGGTCAGAAATGGGGGAGAGCTGGATATTCGCCAGCCGACCGGCGCTTCCCATACCCTGCAGGAAGCGAATCCCCAGAGGTGGGGCGTATCGAGCAGGTCCTTAGGAAAGAGGAGCCAGAAATTATGCTCTCTCTCGCTTCCCTGGGGTTAGGTACAGCTTCCGGGTCCCACCACAGCTGGATCTGAAGGTCCGGCCAAAGCTAGGAGAACGAGAGGTAACCTTCATTCACATCACCGAATGGATCGAGAAGAAGCTGCAGCACGAATTCCAGGTACCCTCTGCCGGTAGCTGGATTATGGGGTATGAAGGGATGGAGAGGGGACCCAAAGCAGGTCGGGCTCAGAGCGGAAATGGCACTGTCCTGATACGATTGCGCGCTGCTCCCGGGGGCAGCGCCGCCGCTCGCTTCCACAGCTTCTGAAGGATCGGCAGGGAGGGCTGCACAGCCCACAGCACTTCCAGTGCCCCCTGCAGACCCGCAAAGACCCTGCCCAGCATTTCTCTTACTGGCATCCGTGCTTGCTCAGGAAAACCTGGAGCTTTGCTCCTCTTCCATCAGTCCAAACGGGTGAGATTGGAGAAATCTGCCCCCCACAGAGTCTGGTCTGTGGTGGCAGAGAAGGACATGCACGCATGTGTGGCAGTGGGACATGTGTGCTGGGGGCAACATGAGTGTATGTCCGAGTGTGTGAGAAGGGGTGTGCATGGGGGAGCTGCTGACGTTCACGCCGCGGTCCTCCTTGCCACCACTCGCTTGCTTGGTGGGCAGGGAAAGCGGGCCAGCAGGAGCATCGGCTGCTCTGCTTCTCACCGCCTCAGGTTTTGGTCCCGAGCAGGAGGCCGCTGGGCCAGCCGACTGCAGAGGTGAAGACGGGGGGCGCCGCCAAGGCCCCTGGCCGCAGCACGTGGCCGGCCTTGCCTGCCCTGGAACCGGCCCCGTGCGTGATCTCACCGGGTCCCTTCCCCAGTAGCGCGGTCCAAGGCAGGGCCTGGCCCCGTTCTGCCGCTTGCAAGGATGGGGGCAGCCCGGTCCTCCTGCTTGGTCAGAGGGCAGAGCATCCTGGGGTGTAGCCCAGGACATGCGGGGACGGGGGCCCTCCTGGAGTGAGCTGCCCCACCCTCCCCCCTGCTTTTCATCCTCACACATTTTTTGGAATGCCTGAAAGCGTTTCCAGCAATGCCGCTTTCTCTCCTCTCCCTAGAAAATCCTGGTGATGCCAAATATGGATGACCTCATCTTACCCCTCATGCATTCCGGTCTGGAATCCCAGCTGCCCGCAGAGGGACACCAGGAGCACGCAAAGCAATGTTAAGGGACGGCAAGGTGATTTGGCAGCAAGAGAACGGGCGCCTGAGAACCTCACGTGACCCCGATCCTGACTGGCATTGTTGATTCCCTCTACCGGCTCGCGTCTTCAGCTTGCTCACGCACTGTTTCAACAGAGGAGTTTTCCCTTTGGATGTTTCACTGCGCAGCAAGCAGACGCTGGCGAGGAGGACACCTTCCTGGTAGTAGAACTCGTCCTGCCACTGACAGGCACTCAGTTCCACCGGTGCAAACAAGCGCTGGTGTCAGGCTCTCCCTCGCTGCACACGGGGCAGGGGAAACCCAGAACCCACTGGCCATCTGGAGTTCTCTCCAGGCCCTGCCCTTGCAAAGAGCATCTCTGTTATGCATCACGGAGGTGGCAGAACCATCAGCAAAACTCGCCATTTTCTGGATGAAGATGGGAAACAACACAGAAAAGTAGGTGTTCTTTCCAGGCAAAATACAGCCGTTCCAACCTGTCTTGGACTGCGGGGTGGAGACCAGTTTGAGAACTGGACCCTGAGTCTCCACGCAGCGGTTATGTGGCTCTCCCTGCAGGGTGTATGTGATGCTGTGATCTCCATGAACTGCTGGAGCTTCTGAAGGGGAAGAGCAGCTTTGAGGCTTGAAAACTGAACCTTCAAATCAGGGCTGGGAAACCTTGGGGCCAAGGGCTGGGTTTCCTCGAATAGCCTCCCCCTTTCCTTGCCCCTGGCCCCTTCTAACCACTGTGTAGTGAGTTCCTTGCTTTTACACAGGTTTCCCCATTCTGAAAAGCCAGAATACCTCTTCCAAGGCTTTGTGACGGGCAGTAAGAGCTTTGAGCCATAACAAGCCGGGGTTTTCTCCGTTTGGGCCCTGCCCTCTCACCCTGGAATGCAGTGCCCAAGAGTTCCCCCAAAACTGAGTTCATTGATCTGCCTCTGATCAACCAGGGACTGTATATAGAAATGATGGAACTGATTTTTTTAAACTGCGGGCAAATGGCGGCTTTGGGGTGTATCAGCTGCAGGATCGCTGACAGAGAAACAGCAATGGGGGAACAGTTAACCCCCCCACAATCTAGTCCAGGTTACCCCCCCCCCCATGTTTGAAAAGCAAGCAGCTGTTTGAAAAGAAGGACAGCCAGCCAGGACAGCAGGATCTGAATGTGTGGGACTTAAAATCAGGTCATGCTTGACCCTTAGAAAGTTTGGGGATGAGGTCCAGCTCTCTGACCCTGCAGCCGGAGGCTCTGTCCAACGGTGGGACCATTCGGAGGGCTTCCATAAATCCCGCAACCTGCTCTTTGGGGATGTGTGAATGAGCACAGAGGGTGGGGCTCGCACTGCAGGTGCAGCCAGTGCCAGCCCGAGCCTGTTCTGAGCGCGGACAAGCCAGGCTGTGTGTGATAAAAAGCAGCTCTCCTTCGCTCTGCGCAGGGGAGGTCGAGGCAGGGGCCGGACCTCCCTTCTCCCTCGAGGCTACCCATCCACTGGCTGCCTGCAACCCCTCAAACCCATCGCCTGTCACCAGACCCCCGGGGGGGGGGAACCGGGGTGCAAAGGCACTGGGCCAGCCCTCCAACACGGGAGCTTGCACTGCAGCATGGGAAGGACTGCCACAGGACTGCTCCATCTTCCATGCAATAAAACATGTTAGCAAAGCAATAGCTTCAGGCAAGCAAATGACACACGAGGCTTTGCAAACCTTTGCGAGTGAAAGGGAACCAGAAGCAATGGAGGGGCTGAGGGAAAATAAAGGTTTGCATCCACCCCTGTGGAGCGCTGGCTTTTGCTGTGGCTCCTATTTCAAGGACAGTCTTGCAAGTCTCTCCCCGCATCAGGACATAGCTACCCTGCAGAGTTAGGCTGCTTCGAAACCAATTTTACTGTCATGCCTTCCTCCAAAATGAGTCTCCTTGTGCGGCTTCTATATCTGAGATCTCTACAGGGTTAGAGTTGCCAAAATTCTTTCACTGAGAGTCTGGACAGTTAACATGGGCTTAGAACTAGTCCAAATTGATAGCGCACATATTAAGAAGGACAGTGTAAATGCCAGTTTATGCCTGTTGAAGCTTCCGCATGAACAACCTCCTCCTCTGATAGGCGGGCAACTCTGTCCATCTTCGGATGGGTGCTGCTCCCTGGCAGACAGCTTCTGGCACTTCCGGACAAAATACATTGTGCACTATTCTGTCTTTTCCTCCTTTGTGCACTTTCTGCAATAAGTAAAAAGGCAGAAGTTGTGGCATGAAGCTCAGGAGATTTACGGGTCAAAGATGATGCTGTTTAGACACCCCTTTTGGCCCCTGTAAAATTCTGTGAATGAGGCAATAAAGCCTTGGCTGAAAGGACCCAGGGCTCATGGCTCGAAAAAGCATAATCAAACTAAAATTTAGGACAGCCTTTATAAAACCCAGTATTTCTGAAAACTCTAATTGTGACATGCTGCTCCCTTCCTGTAGATATTATCATACAGGGACTCCAGAAGAAGATGTGCTTCAATCTGCGTTCTCACTGTTTTCATTTAAAAAAAACTTGCGAAAGAGATCTCACTGTGGACATGGAAGATGTGTCCTAATTCCCAATAATGTTACCTGAAACAACCTCAGAAGAAAACAACCGGATCAAAAGCAATCCATGGGTCTAAAACAGCAGGTCAGGTGCAGGTTGGCTGGCTTGCCCTCTTCCTGGAAAGAGCTCATTTTAAATGGGGAAGATAAAGGCTGAAGTCACCATCCAAATTTAGATGGGCAAACTCCCCTCTCCTGTAAAGACCCGAGATTAAAATAGCCCCCGGAGGTTTCCCTGGCCAAATACTGGCCCACTTCTTCCTTTATCAACTTGCTTTAAATGTAAATGCTGCAGAAGTTGAGAGGCTGTTGGCAGCAACTGCATTTCAAGTACAAATCACTGAATTGCAGGTTCATCTTGTTTATTGCTGTTTGCAGAGCAAACAAAGCAGGGACAATTCTGGGTTGAGTGAGAACTCGCCCTCCCGGAAGAGGCCCTTTACGACTCCTCCTGGGGTTCCTGCTTGCCTTTCAGCAGATGCTTCTTCTGTGGGCCCTGAAATGGAAGGACAAAGAAGTGGCCACAGAAGTGGCAGTTCGTGTCCAGCATGCGCACAGGTGGCACAGAAAGGCATGCCTACGCTCTGGGGTTGATTCTGTCTCCGTGAGGAACGGGAGGGCTATGAGAGACACACGGGGCAGCCTCAGACCAGGGGGTCAGGTTCCAGGAAATGCGGCTGCTTCGTGTGGAGAGTCGGCCTGGGAATCCGCAACCCAGAATGCGCAGGTGCACCTCTTGCTCCGATGGAAGGACTCGTAATGCCACAAGCAGAGGTGAGGAGAAGACAAAAGTGGCCTGCTGTGCGCGACACACGGTGCTGAGGCCTTCCATGCTCAGGCTGCCCTTCCATGGCTCCCCTTCTCCCACCCCTGGAGAAAAGGGCCACTTGAGCAAATCTCTCCCAAGGTGAGGGAAGTCACACCAGCTCTGTGCAGGTGCTGACGACTCGCCTTCTGCCTCATGGTGTACCTTTCCCCACTCGTCTTGCAAGAACCGAGGAGGAAGGGAGGAGCCCGTGAAGAGCCCAGCCAGACCGCGGAGGCCCAGGAGGGCCCCTCGAGTCTGGCACTGGGGGCTGAGATGCCCGCGGGAGGCCACGCAGAGGCGTGGACATCGCCCTCTGTCCATCTTGCGCCGAGAGGCATCCTGCTCCAAACGCTCCCCCTTCACCAGGAACCGCCTGGATCACCCGTAACAGGTGCTATTCCCAAGCACACCTGCGGCAATACATTTTTGGGGGAAAGCGCAAAGTGTTACGTCGTGCGATAAAGGCCAGAGTGTGTGGATGTGGACATTTTGTCTGGGCCTGTTGCTGTACCCCACATGGCCTGCAATGGGTTGTTCCTTCCCCAAGGGATTTTGCCTGCCTTGCACTCGACAGCCAATGCGGGGGAAACTCACCATGAACGTTCGCTTTTCTTGGGCAGTTTGGAAATGGCCATGGCCAAACTTGGAGGTTGTGTCAATGAATTTCAGCTCCACGGGCTCCAGGGCCTTCCGGCTTGTGTGCACCAGAAGAGACTGGAGGAGGGGAAAGGGCTGCATGAGGGAACGAGCACTGGCGAGATGGCAGTATGTGCAGCGAGCTGTCTGCAGAGCACGCAGGGCGCATTCGCGGGGCGGACCGCAGAAGAGCCCTCGTTGCCACCCTCCAAGCAGGGAGTCCTAGCTTTGCAGTGCTCAGGCGGAGAGCAGCTGGGAAAGGCCACAGACATTTCTCAACATCCTCGCCAAATTACAGATCCCAGAATCCCCATGGAGATGCAGGATGCTTTTCACAAGAAAGGGGCAGAACCTCCATTCCACTCGGCCGCCTTAGCTAGCTCACAGACCCCTGGCCAGGCCAGGAGGACCCAAATTTATCGCTGCCGTCATCCTTAAAATACGTGCTCTGCCTGCCCTCTGGGCGCTCGGGGCATCGTGCCAGAGGCACCGGTGCAGCGGCCCGTGGAACTGCCCGGTCTTGTTCAGGTCCTGCAAGGTTGGCCGGCACCATTCCCCCTCTGTGGCTCCGGCTGAGCGAGGGCGGCTCGGGCCAGCAGAGGAGTTCATGACGGGAAATTGACGCAGCAGCCCTCGGGGCGCGGCAGGCCTCAGCGCCCACCGGCTCCCAGGTTCGAGGTGGCCAAGCAGCATCAAACCGGCCCCTCCAACCAGCAGGCCCTTCCCCTGCACAGCCCCAGCCTCTGCTGACGGCCTCACCTTCCGAAGGGTGAGCACCCGCTTCTTGGTGCCCACCACGCAGCCCTTCACCATCACAAAGTCGTTGTTGACTTCTCCGTAGTGCGGGAATCCGCCCTGTGGGCAGAAAGGCACGTGAAGGCCAAGAAAGGAGAGCAGACGGAACGCGACGGTCCTCACCTCGGGGCTGCCACCTGCATTGGAGTGCAATCCCCATCATCCCCAGCCAGGGGGCACAGCCTGCCACTGCAGCCCTGCTGCTCAGCCTCTGGCCCCCCGACTCCCCAAGCCAAGGCCAACCGGGCTCCCCTGCAGTCCCTCTCACAAGGAACGAAAGCCTTGCGGGTGGCGAGGGACAGAGCTCAGAGCAGGCAGCAATGGTGCCAGCAGGCAGCCAGCGGGCCCCACGCCTCCCTCTCGCTCTTGCTCTCTTACCAAGGGGGTGATGGTTTTCTCAGTCATGTCGTACGTGGTGGATGCGTTGTTCTTCACCACTTTGCCATCCTCTACGTGGACCCCGTGGCCAATGCGGTAAATCTACAGGAAACAGACGAGAGTGAGCTGTGCCCTCGGCGCACTGAGGAGTGCGAGAGTCCCAGCATTAATTTGGGGGCCAAAGTCAGCCCGGGCCATGGCGAGCTCAACCCCTCTCTGGCTGCCAGGGAGCCGCTTCCCGGGAACTGCTCCTGCGTGGGTGCAAAGCCGAGAGAACCCCAACAATTGACAGTCAGTACGGAAGTGGGCACGACCCTGCGGAGAATGGGGGAGAGTGCCACGTTTGGCCATGGTGTGACTGATGAGCAAGTGCAGATGGGGGAGAAACTGGCCCCGAAGAGCCCAGCCGGCAGCCTCCTCGCACCCCCACCAGCATGCGGCCTCGGGGAGGGCCGGTCCTTGGGGCCAGGCCCCTCCTGGGGAACAGGAGGGGCTCTGCAGAGGGAGAGCGGCAGGTGCCCTACTTTCTTGTTGAGCTCCGTGCGGTGGTGGTAGCCCTTCTGGCCAGCCCGAGCGATGGAGTAGCCCACCCGGGCAGGGTGCCAGGCCCCGATGCAGGCCACCTTGCGCAGCCCCTTGTGTGTTTTTCTCGGGAGCTTCTTGACGTGCCACCGGCTGGTCACTCCTGCATAAGAAAGGCCCGTGGTAAGCGAGGGAGGGAGGGAGGGATGGAGGCAGCCTGTTCGCCGAGCCGAGCCGAGCCGAGGCAGCCGGGATCAGCCTTCCCCAGCCTGGTGCCCTTTGGATGCATTGGCTGCTAGCCAGGAATGATGGGAGCTGTAGTCCAGTGCGCCCAGAGGAAGCCAGGCTGGGGAAGCAGCCTTTCCCAAGGGTGCTGGCTGGCCTCTGGGATCTGATGGCCAGGCTCTCTGCGTCCGACGGTGCCCCTTATGAGCCCCTCGGCTCCCACCTTTCCTCCACCTCACCAGTGGTGTGCCAGCTCCGCTCGCACGGCCATCAGCCCAGCGTCCATGCCGGGGGCCACCCTCGCCTTCCTACCTTTCATCCCACGCCCTTTGGTGACCCCAATGACGTCGATCATCTCATTCTGGCCGAAGACGCTGTGCACGGAGACCTGCTTCTCCAGCCGCTCGCGAGCCCAGTCGGCCTTCTCCGCCACGGTGCCACCGTTCAGCTGGATCTCCATGAGGTGGGCTTTCTTCTGGCGCAGCGGAAGCAGCTTCATCTGCGGCCAAGAAGCCCAGTGTGATACGGCGCCCAGCAGCTGCACACTCGGGCCGGCACACATGCCCCAGCCTGGCCCCAGCCGCTGTGAGAGTGGGGGCCCGGATGTGCCCAAAAGAGCCCCCGCCCTTTCCAGGGACCTCATCCTGCCGGGGGCTGCGGGGGCTGCATCCGGAAGTGCTGGTGACTCAGGTCAGCCTCTCGGAGCCAAAGAGCTGCATACAGGAGCAGCGGAGTCCGTCGCCCAGGCGGCACGCTGAGCGAGGGGAGCCTGTTCTCAGTTAGCCCAGACAAGAACAGGAAGGCCTCGGTGGGCCGTCTCCACCCACCCACGTGCACTGCCCTCCGGCTCCTTCCGCAGGCAGCTACATGTTTGGACCTGCAGGCCCGCTTTGCAAAAGTGGCCCATTGCTGGGATGCCTGATGCTCCGGAGCTGGTCTCGTCCCCACACCCTTTCCACACAGATCAAGGCAAGAAGCACCTCGCTAGCATCTTTGTACATTGAAACTGGACAGCCAGGCCGGCTCTGTGAGACACAACCAGGGCTGTATAGAGTGTAGGCTTTCTTTAACTCCCGCTATTAAGGAGAGACGCTCACACCAAGATGCTGGCCCAGCCAACCCCTGCCCTCCCAGCACAAAGACCCCTGGGCAGCGCTTACCTGGGTGTGCACAATGACGCGAATGATTTTGCAGTACTTCTTCATGGCTGCAAAGTCTTTCTCCAGCTGCTTCTTCCCGGCCTCATCCTGCCATTTCTTGCAGTACTTGGTGAATGCCTTCTTCTTGCTCTTGTGCCTGAAAGAAAGGTATTTCCCCTCACAGGCACATTTCCAACATCAGCTGCCCAGTGGGGAAGCAAGAGGAGGCCAAGAACCGAGTGGCCTGCCCCCTGCTGGCAGGAAATGAACGGGAAGCAGGGCTGCCCCACCAGGACCTCCTGGGGCGGATCTGCTTCCTTCCCCGTTCCTTCTTCTCGGGGAGCAGGGGTTGTCTTGTCTGCTCATTAATAAGCCAAGCAATCAGCTACTTCAGGAACCCTGTTTTATGTTTTGCTGAGGAGTGGCATACAAATGCACGAGAAAAATAAGCAAGGAATTAGCAAACAAGCTGCAGTAAATTATGAGGGGAAAAACACATGTTCTCACCCTTGAAACTCAGCTTGGGACCAGGGACCTACAGGGCGTCCTGCACGGGCCTGCCAGCTGCTCAGGTCAGCTGCAGAAGGCCTTCCTGGCGCCCCCTCGCCATCCGAAGCTGCACCTGCATGGTGCCAACCTCAGACGGAGGGGCTGGCACCGAAACCAGGTCTCTTTGGGACAAATTAGGAAGGAGCCCCAAGCTTTGGGGAACCATGTGTGCTTTGTGTGTACATAATCCACAGGACCCAATTATTTTATCCAGCTCTGCAAGACACAAGAAAGCATCTGAAGCAGCAAACCTCCAACCGGAGAAGATTTCTCCGATGGACCCTTTGGTGGCAGACTAGACGTTTTTCCACGCAGGCCAAGCTCTGCTTCGCCCTCAGCCTCTCCCGCGGATCTCGCTCACCAGTTCTTGTAGAAGCGTCTCCTGCACTCGTCACTGATGTGTTCTGCAAAAATGGTCTTGAAGTTCCTCAGCCCCCGTGGCGTCTCAATGTACCCCACCACACCAACAAGCACCAGGGGCGGCGTCTCTATGACGGTGACTGCTTCTACCTCCTCTCTTTTAGAAACCTCTGAAAGTGAAAGGAACGCACCCAAGCACACTTGGCAACATGTTCATCAGCAAAATGGCCAGAGCTGCCCAGGGCATACAGTGGGGAGCAGAGACTGCTCCAGAGCTGGGGTCCAGCTGGATTTGGAAAGTTCTAACTCTTTTAATAACTATTTGTATGGCTTACAGGAGAGCAGCAGAGACAGTTCAGTTCAGTTCAAACACAAATATATCAGCCAGTTCCAATACAGCATGTGTTTTTGTTAAGAAGCCGTTTGATGTGTCACTACCAAAAGGACCTTCGCTGGTAGATTATTCCATTATTTTTTTTTTTGGCATGGTAAGACCAAAGGCCCCTCCAGCCCAGCACACACGGTGGCAAGCCAGCTGCCCACGGCTCCCTGCAGCAGGAGGGGAGCAACACCCCCGCCATGGGCATCTGCAGATGCGCCACCCGCCTCTGCTGCAGGAGGGAGCCCACGGCCAGCGAGGCGAGCAGCCCCCGGCAGCCCCACCCCTCGAGAATCTGCCCGTCCAGATTGGCGGCCATCACCGCTTCCCGCACCAGTGGCGTCCATCGTTGAACTGGATGTTGTGTGACGAAGGGATTCCTTCGTCTGTCCCAGGCCTCCCACCCTGCAGCTTCATGGGGTGACCCCTTTGGGTTCGGGTGTGGGGGGGAGGGAGAGGAACCCCTCCCTCGCCCCTTTCTCCATGCCACACGTTATTTCCAGCGCCTCTATCAGGCCTCCCCTTCCTCGCCGTTTTGCTGAGCTGAACAGTCCCAGCTGTCATGGTCTCCTGATCAGTTCCATTGCACTTCTCTGCACTTTTCCAAACTTAGCTGGATGGGATCCACTTCATCCGAAGGGAAGAACTTCCCAAGTCCATCTATCACAGAGACCAAATTCAGCTCTCTGGGGTTCCCCAGGAAGCCCAGGCCCCACTTCCCTGGCCTCACCGCCTCCTCCCCAGTTTGGAAGTTTCCTAGCTCTTGTGCATTTTGTTCCCTCTTCTAAAAAGTCGACAGGCCTCTTCTAAAGGCCCATTGCTGGCAGCAAGAGCTTTAAGCTAAAATTTGCTGGCATTCTGAGAGTTTGGGCCCTGTCCCTTATTCCTTTAGCTGCCCCCCCCCCCCCAACATCTTCTCAGAGGCAGAATGCAGCCCCAGGCCGAAAGAGGATCCGTACTTCCATTGCCTAATTGTTTCGGCAGCTGCTCTCTGGAATGCCAGGAAGACTTCTTCCACATTACCTTCCGCTGCCTGACCCTTTCAACTGTCAGGTAGCTAATGTGAGATCTTTGGCATGATGAAAAGAAGGTGTCCTTCCAATTCCCACAAACCAAGTATAGTCAAAAGATGGCAAGTTCTTCATTTCCTGCCTGCGCCAAAAGGCTCCCCTCTCTTGGGGAAGCACACATCCAAACATTCGCGACATACTTAGCCCTGGTCTGTGGATTTCCCGCAAGATGTGAGTCATGCCAGCTTTATAACCCAGGAAGGCAGTCAGATGGACAGGCTTGCTAGGGTCGTCTTTGGGCCACGTCTTCACCTTCCCTCGGTGACGGCGGCTCCTCTTGTGTGGAAGGAAGCCCAGGTGGCCATGCCTGGGGGCAGAAAACTTGCGATGGGACTGGAAGGAGCAGGAAAAAGAGAGCGCAGGTTATTCCTATGTTCCACTCTCCCAGACTTATATTTACCAAGAGCCTCCTATGCCCCTTATGGGAAGGACATCTTGGTGCTAAAACTTCTTCAGAAGGTCTCAGAGATAGGACGGATGTGTCTTTGCTTGGGACTTTGGCAAGCAACTGCCAAAGCAAACTCCTGCGGCCTGGCTGGAGCAGTGTGTTGACTCCACATCAAACTGCTGAATACTGTCAGCTTACTGGTCCAGCTAAGGGGGAACTGGGCTGTCACAGGGATGGTCCACATGGTTTGATGTCAGAGTGCCTTTTTCATGCAGAAGCTCCCACATTCGGAGTACTGTGTCCTGCTCGGATCACACAGTGGCTTGTAGACTTTGGAAGGGAGAAGAAAAGGGCAACAAAAATAATCAAGAGCTTGAAGAAGCTCCTCCACAAGGGACTGTCCAGTGTCTGGGGAGGCCTAACTTAGAAAAAAGGCAAGTAAAAGGCAAGGTAGTCATACAGAATGAAGACAATGTGAAGAAAGTGGATAGGGAGAACAATCTGCTCTAATACTAGAACCGGCAACCATCCCATGATGTTGAATAGTGGGAGATTCGGGGCTGATTCATAAGGTGCAGAGCTGCAGCATTTGCTCACACAAGATGCAAGGATGGCTAGCAGTCTGGGTAGGCTGCACGGTACAGGCTGCTGCCTGAGCAGGACTGTGGCGCTCGTGCTCTGCCTGTGGGCATTGCCCAGGCAGCTGGGTGGCCCCGGTGCGGACAGAATGCCAGAAATGATGGACCATCATAGAATAGTGGTTGAAAGGGGTCAAGGCGGCCACGGAGTCCAGCCCCCTGCTTTTGAGGGCCACCAGTTTACACCCCCCCTCCGACTCGCACCCTGCACAGAAGGTGGGGCTGTCTTGGGGCACCTGGAGAAGGAAGCAGGCTGCTCTGCTTCCATGTACTCGCTCTGCCCCGTCCCTGGCGTGTTCTGGGGACAGGGTGCCTCAGCGTCACCGCCTTCCTCTCAGGCCTCCTGTGCTCTCCTACCCCTTCTTCCATCCTTTTTCGTGCTGCACAGACTCTGTTAAGGAACAAAAGGTGGAGTGGCTGCCCCAGGCCTGCTCCACCTCCCTGTCCTGGAGAGGGGGATACCGGAGGCCAGGTGGTTGGAGCACTTCCTATCTGTGGTGGTTGGAGCACATGGTGACAGTGCTGATTTTGTTAGTCTTTTAACGCCACATATCAAAAGCTGACAGAAAAGCACCACCTTGCTTTAGAAGCGCTATTATGGCCCTTGGACGCTTATGCGCTCCCACTCTGTCTCTTCCAGTAAGGTTAGTGTTTATTGTGACATGGGTGATTGTGTGGTGTTTCTCCCCAGTGTATCACGATCCCATTTTTTGTGACAGGTGAGAATTTGGAGAAGCCTTTTAAAATGTGCATTAGTGTGCTGAAGTCGCCTTCCTTCAGGTTTCAGCTTCTCCTGCTTCAGCTCTAGAAGTCTGAATGGACAAGGGAAAGAACGGGAAACCCACCCAGGGGACCAAGAGGCCGGTGCACCCAGGCAGGTCCGCGCGAACTCCTGGGGGAGACAAGCAAACAGTGGCATGTTCCGCCCCAGACCCCACCGTGGACACAGTGATGCCCGCCTGCTGGAGTGGAAATCAACCGCCGCCTTTCTGCTGGGGCAATGGTGCATGTGGGGTGTTTCTGAGCCTTTCTTCCCCACCAGCCCTGGCGAAGATCAAAAGCAAATGGGCAACGCACACATTGCCCTCATCATCCCGGGGAAAAGGCTCCGAGCAGCTGGCATCAGTTGTGGTGGGGGAAAGGCCCCAGTGCGAGTCCTGCCCGACGACGCCCGGCCCCTGTGCCTGGCCCTGGCCAGTCAGTGAAAAGCGCCCCCGAGGCCCACCGCCACTTTGCCCCAGCCACAGGGCTGGCGCTCGCACGGCAGACAGGCAGCAGAGGGGAGGGGCTGATGGCGGGCGGCCATCCTGGCGAGGGTGTTCTGGGCGCCTCCGAGAGCCCCCGTGAGCGGCGTGTGGCTCAGAGTGTGCTCCGCATGGGAAATTGCCCACACAGCAGTGCCAGGAGGTCGGTGCCCATCATGGATCCCCCACCGCAAAGCAACCAAGTCGCCCGCCCGCCCGCCCGCCTGCCCGCCCACCCAACCAGTCAGACAGCAAGTCGGTACCATAATCAGACGTCTTCAGCCCAGGCTGGCAGCAAGGAAAGAGGCTCCAGCAAGCACTTCAGTCCCCTAATGCCAAAGATGCTTCTCAGCCCAAGACATAAATTTAGCAGCTGCCTTCACTCTGATGCTATATTCATTTCATGCCCAGGCAAACTGACAGCAGTTGCAGAGCGACGAAAGGTCACTCTCGAAGCAGGAGTCTCAGTTTACTGCAAGCCCCACCCCTCCCAAAAGCAAGAGTGTGTCCACGGGTGGTCACCATCTCTGCCTGGATCAAGAGAAGGGGCACAACTCTGCCCTCGCTGCCCCGCAGGACCCAGCCCTGCATCGGCCTTGAACCAGTGAAGATCACCTCCCTGCGGGAACCACATTTCCGCACTGGGTGGCTCTCGCACTGTTCCACATCTGCGCACACAGGGCAGGACCAGGAGGTCTGGGTGCATCTTTGGGCTTAAGTGAACTCCCCCTGAAAGGATTAATGTCTCGTGAAGAAGCCTCCCATGCGAACATGCAGCTGTCCCTTTGTGGCATGTGTGGGCAGCCCACAGCAGCAGGAGAATTGGGTCCATGCATGCCGCCACTCTCCCTCCGTGGGTCCCCTCCCAGGCTCTTGGGCCTGCCAGGAGCAAGGGCCTCCTCGACTCTCCCTTTCTTCCACTGTCTCGCGGGCCAGGTGTGTTGTGCTGTGTCTCCCGCCCCGCACCCACAACTCTGCCGTGGCTGCCCCATGCCCAGCGGGTGATCCTGCCGGCATGCCAGGCTGGAAGCACATCTGGCCCACAGCCACGGGGCAGCTCCCCTGCCGCGCGGGCCTCCCAGTGCGCCTCTCTGCAGCCCTCGTCTAGCTCTCCTGCACCATCGAACGCAGGAGAATGCAATCGATCGGGGTGCAGACTGGTGCGCCTTGGGACTGGCATGCGGGCAGTTACAGGGCTTTCTTCTGTCTAAACCTAAGCAGGATATGCCTTCATTTGACCTCTCCAGTTGCGCTCTGCCCATAGTGCTTCGCTATGGTGCGGCACAGAAGTGGCATGGGAGCTTGCTAAAGATAATAAAACTCAATCCAGTTGTCTGATTTGCTCTCGTTGATCCGCATTTCCCTTGCACGTGTTGGGAAAATTTGGGTAAATCCTGTCTTAAAAGCATTACTTCTGTGTGCCTTTGCATTGTAGGATCAAATCCTGTGCTGCTTCTCAAAACCAAGCTGTCACTGTGTAAATTGGTATTCCCCCACTCTCTTTCTCTCACCTTTAGCTGTGGGCTACCGAAGACAGAGCCATTTAGTCCAAATCTACATGGTAAATAATCACTGTTTGAATTCAGTTTACATGGAAGTATCTTGATAGCCCAGAGGGCTGCATGTGCCCTGGTCATTCAGAATGTTTAGAATCTAGATAAGAGTTGGAGTTCATGCATAGTTTCAGTGGCTTGAATTTACATGTGTAAGCAGTCCTGGAGATGGGTTCAGGCTTCTGAAAGTGTCAATTAGAAATACTGTAATCTTATTGTTGCAGTATGATTGACTGACATTTCTTTATTTGTTCTGTATGTGATGACCTTAGACTCTTATGGTAATCTTTACATTCTGTCACCAATTGCCCTGTACCTGTATGTAACTGGGAGTGTATAAAAACTGTATTTCTGTTGAAGCTTTGCAGCGAGCTTAACTCTGCTTGCCCGGTAAGGCCTTATAGTGAGACCACGCGCGGGGCCTGGGATAGACAATAAAGACACGGAGGTTCACAACGCTTGATCTTTCCTACGACCCCGAGTTTTATTTCCCGGGTCAAATTGAGATTCCGGGATTCTGACACACGCAGCATCCCCTGCGCCTGTGCTGGGTTGCACCAGGCTCTTCTTCGATTCCAGGAAGCTGGGCACAGCTGAAGGGAGGCGAGCCGGGGAAGCCCTAAAATTGTTTTGACCGTTGACGTGCTAGAAAGTTCAACACTGCAAAACTGTATTGTTTTAACTGTGCCCCAGGGCCGCGTTTCCATGAATTGTGGCAAACCACGAAGGGCGTGCCCTGCAGGAGGGCGCCTGCCACCTGAACTACATCCCCCAGCCTTCCCCGGGAATACATTTAAGAGAGGGGGGGGGCACCGCGCGCTCCGCCCCTTGGAGGCCTTCGTGGCGTCCTCGCCTCCCGTCATGCAGCGCGCGCTCCGCCACTTGCTGCGCATGCGCCCTCCATTTTTGTCCCGACCCGGTGCTCTGGCTGGAGGCTGCCATTTTGTCCTGCTGCGCGTTCGCACGGGCTGTTGCTGCCCCCGCGGAGATGCCTGAAAAGCCAGACCGCGACGTGTACCGCGAGCCGCCGCAGCGCACGCCGGCGACGAACCCCCAGACGAGCGTCCCCAACCCGCTCGACCTTCTCGATAAGATCTTTTACTACACGGTGGACAAGCCGGTCACGGCCTGGAGGGGTGAGACGGGGCGAAGCCGTAGGGGGCGGGGCGGAACGCGGGGGCGGGGCCAAAGGGGGGCTAAGACAAGAGGCGAGGCTGCTGGCAAGGGCTTCTGGGAGTTGCTGTCCAGCATCTGTTGGACCACCTGTTCCTTTTCTAGCTGAGTGCTGAACGCTCCCCGGTTGAGTGGCCCCAGATCCTTTGGACTACAAGCTCTTGTCTCTGGCCGTTGCTTATTCTGGGTGAGGCTGGTGGTCCTTGGAGTGCTCAGTAGCGGCAGGCCACTCCAGACTGGAGTAGGGTTTGATAAATGGGGCAGCGGAGGTAGGCTGGGGAAAGGTTCGTAGGGAGAGAGGTTGGAAGGGCTGTAGTTCCCTTTTAGAACTCTCTTGCTTCTTCTGCGAAGAACTGGTATATTGTGTTGTTTGCTGTTCCAGCAGTCAAAGCAATGGACATTCTTATTACTATATTGCATATCTCTCCTGCCTTTTCCCCTCTGGTGAAGAACCAAGGTGGCTTATGTAGTCCTGCTTCCCGTTTTTATCCTCACAACAACCACCCTGTAAGGTGGGTTTAGGCTGAGAGCCTGGGTCAGGCCCAAAGCCACCCAAAGGACGACTCAGTGGCTGAGTGGGCACTAAAACATAAGATCTCTCATGATAGTATTGTTTTTAGGAGATTCGTTTACTTTTCCGGATAAGTAAAGCAAGCTGTCTGAAGGCTGGAGGGACCATCATTGTCCTTTGCCAAGAATCTTGCATTTTCACATACAGGTTGAATTTGCCATTTGTTCTTACTGCTTTAAAGTCCTCTCTGCTGTGTATCATAAAAAGTGTCTGAATGTTTCATTTCTGCAGAATGGATCGAACGGCAGCATACAAAGAACAGAATTTATTATTACCACCAGAATTTCCGCCGTGTGCCAGACCTTACAGAATGCATGGAGGATGATGTCTTGTGCATCTATGAGGCAGAGATGCAGTGGGAAAGAGATTAGTATGTCTGTCTTTCTGCACTTGTTTGCTTGCCAGCTGATGTTTTGTGGAAGGGGTGAGGGGTACTGCCTTGTCCTCCTGTTTAAATGGCTTAACAGCAGTACACACTCTCTAGAAGTGGGAATATTACAGCATCATACTGTAGCTACTACTTTACAGTTGCATATACTCTGCCCTGCTAAACATACCAAGTGAGACAGGTTGCAGAAAAGCAAGATTCTGTGGTTGCTTTCCCTAGTCATCTTGCTATTTAGTTTTTATTTATTTATTACAGGCATTAGTATCCCGTCCTATTGCCAAGCGCTCAGGACAGCTTACAAAATATAAAAGTACAATATATTGTTGATTCAGTGCTGGAATTGTTACCTGGGTTGGTTTTGCTTTTGTTGATTGTATTGGGTTTTCAGGATAGATCTGCTAGAAAGTTGTTATGACTTGCCAGCTGAAGAGGCAAACTTTGAAACTCCAAGAGCTGCATAGAACAAAGTCCTGTTGGTAGCTTAGAGCTGTGTCTTGCTCTTGAGCTGATTGCAGGACCATATTTTGAGCAAGGGAAAAGGAACAATCCCAGTGAGAGATTCTGGACTCCTCTCAGTGCTGTATTCGAGTTGTTCCTTTTCCAAAAGGAAGGCTAATGCTTGTGCTTAGAAACATGGAAAAAACTTGCAGGTGTTATTCTTCCCATCTGATCAGTCAGTCGCCCTGTTCCCATAGGCAAGGATTGACAGGAAGAATCTGAAAGCACTGCAAGGAAGATGCTCTTGTGCAGTTACAGGGGATTATGTGGGCAAGCAGATAGCTCCAGTGCCTTCATGGAAACGGTGAAGCAGAGGGATACAAGTTCCAGGCATAAGAGAGGTTCTGGGATGCAGTTTCAGGCATTAGGGAAAAAATGAGTTGGCTCAGGGAACCCGTGAAAAATGGGGATGGAGGAGCCAAAGCACCAGAGGGGATGGGTTAGGATGTAAGAATGGGTCAAGAGAAGCAAAGCTATGGAGGGTTTTAGAAGTAAGGACAAAAAACCTATGCATGATCCAAGAACAGATGGGAAACCAATGTAGGGATTTGAAGAGGGGTATCAGTAGGGGTGATTGGATAAAAATAATGACACAGTTCTCCAGTTGTGGGCGCACCAGAGTCATACAGAGTGGCAGTAATACCTGTCTTGAACTAGGCATTTTAAGTCTGGAGGAGATTTCGAGAGGATCTGTTGGCGACATAGAGGTATGTGAGGGTGTCACACGGAGGTGGGTCAAGACATGTTTTCCCCTATGGAGGAGGGCAGGACACATTCCAGTGGAGCAAAGCTGAGGGAATCAAGGTTCAATTTGGATGCCAGGAATTCTTTCCTGACAGATAGTACCCCTACAGCAGTGGTGGTGAACCTATGGCACATGTGCCACAGCCGGCACACGGAACCCTCTCTGTCGGCACGTGAACCAAGTCGCCCCAGCAGCTGAGCCGAGAACAGTGCACACAGGGGCCATGCACATGCTTAGAAAGGAGCAGCAGCGCCAGGTAATGATGCCATGAGCAGCAACTCATTAGCCACGACTCATGACCAGTTTTTGCATGGCAGGTCAGTGCACTGCCATATATTTGCTTGGACTGGCTGTGAGTTTTAATACATGCATTTTTATTAACACAAGATTTTAGCTTTGAGTATTCTTATGAAAAATTGAAATTTAATAGCTAAGATTTAGCAAAGAGATGTTCTAATTAAGAGACTGAGATTCTTTTAATGTGCTGTCCCCCGGCATATTTGAATCTGCAGCATCATATTTAGTTGTTTTTTCTAAACTAAAACCTCAGTATGCAAGTTTTATTGCAGTGTTGGCACTTTGTGATAAATACATGGGTTTTGGGTTGCAGTTTGGGCACTCAGTCTCTACAAGGTTTGCCATCACTGTTCTAGGGTATGGAATGGGCTTCCACGGGAGGTGGTGGAGGCCCCATCGGTTGAGGGTGTTCAAGGACAGGCTGGACATGCATGTGGTATAGGCATGTCATGAGCAGAGCCAGCTAGAGCCTGGGGTCAGGCTAGATGGCCCAGGAGGCCCCTTCTGACTTGCTCTGTTTCTGTGTTACTTTGTTTCTAATGACAAACATTAGACTGTTTGCTGCCATGTCTTCGTTTCTGCTAAACTTCCCTCCAGTGCAACATTCCTATTTGGGGGTGGGCCTGAATTGTAGCATAAAGTTTGTGTGTGCCTTCCTCCCACTTTTGTTTCCACAGCAAAGTCGATCAACAAATTGTGAAAATAATCCAGGACAGATTAGGTGCTTGCAAGCAACGGGAAGGGCCTAGCTCCCTGCAGAACTGTGCCGCGGAGCTGCAGCAGTTCAAAGACGTGACCCAGGCATATGAGAGCAGATGTGAGTCTAGCTTCCCCCTGCTCCTCCCCCCCCCCCCCCGTTTCTTTGGCTGCAGGGCTGGCCCTGTGGGGCCGACACTGCTCCAGAGTGACAGGCCAGCTGGTCTCAGGAAGCCCTTCCTCCAGGGCTGGGCGGGTAGCCCTGGATCTCATCATCCCAGAGGAGGCAGGCCCTCCAGTAGAAGCTGCCCCAGTCAGTCTCAAAAGAAAGGCAAGGCAGCAGCTGACCAGTGGGGACGAAGAGGAGTTTTGGCACATCTGCTGAACGGGCGGCAGGATTTCCCATTTTCCAGTCCTGCAGAAGTAGGTGCATCAAAGGCCAGGTCACATCCCCTGGAGGAGGGAAGAGTGGCTGGTCGGCAAGCCTCCCCCCACGCTGGGGACTCTCTCCAGAAGGATCCGCCAGCACGCCCTGGCCTCTGCTTGTCCATGTGCCCACACCGTCTCCCAAGTTTAGCACAGCATCAGGCAGCACCTAACCTCACCCTTCTGGGCAAGAGAGGAATGAATTCCTTAATTTTATGGAATGAAGTCTCCCTAGTGGAATGGAACTGGGCGAAGGCTTAATGCTGCTGAGAGCATTTGAGTCCCCAGAGAAAGTGCCAAGCAAAGCACTCCTTCCAGTGAGTTTACCTGCTTGGGCCGTGTGGCTGTTGCAGCAGGTTCCAGCCTTCCTGATGCCTTTGCTAACTTGACTCGTGGCTTTTTCTGCCTTAGATAGCGAGCTGGGTGCCTACAGATCAGCGCGCAAGTGTCTCATGAAGCAGAAGCACCGGATGATCGCAGAACACAAGGCCCAGGCAGCAGCCACAACTCAGGACTGAGCAGAACTTGCTCATCACAACTTAGGACTGGATTTCAAACAGCTGATGCAGCTTACTGTTTGATAGCACACCCAGTGGCAGCACCTACGCTTTTCTTTCAAAATTGTAAAATAACATGGCAAACTTCAGCACCAGTGTTGAAAATAAACTTAAAAGACTCGGAATGTCTTTCATATAGATACATGTGGGAGAAACCAGAACCTGTAGTGCTTTGGAAGGACCAGTGTTTGGCTGTCTGCATAGCAGGCGTTACCTGAAGCTGATTCCCCAGCTATATATGAGCTCGTAGCTATTTGTGTGACATTCAAGGCCACCTACATCAGTCTGTTAACCTGTGATCTGTGGGAAGGCGTTTTTCTTTCAGGCAGGCACCCAATATGATAGAAATGGGGAAAGTAGGAATTGGGCACTTTGAGCCTCCAGTTTGAGAAGAGCTGGGGCAGAGCAGGCCACATGCAGGAGAGCCGTGTCATCGTGGTGGAGCTTGGCAAGACCTTAGTTGACCTTTTTGCTTGTAATAAGTACTACACCTACAAGGACTCAAGTTCTGGAATTAGCAGCTAGTGTGGCTTTTAAAAAGAATTAGACATCACCGGCTGGGTCCAACAGTAAGATCTGCAAACTAGTTTTTAATAAGACATGTGACCACAAAATGTAGGGACCCAAACATGCCAAGGTTATTGCAATGATCTAGCAGGCCATTATGAAGGAAGCCTACCCTTACTGGCAATTGTGTATGTTCCAACAACAAAACTTAATTGTATTGATTCTGATGGGCAATTCTAAAAATACTTAAGGCCAACACATCTAGTTTGGGATGAGAATGACTGCCTACTGAGTAAAGATATGCTTCCTCTTGAGGGGCCAATGCTATTCCTTCAGTTCACTGAGCAAACAATGTTTACCAGGCCTGTGTAAGAATCAAACTTTATTTAACATACAGAAACATTTAGGTAGTTGCCACGGCAGCTGCCTGAGTTCTCTGTACAGACACTCTGGAAGCATGGGTCTTGGCCAGGTGATCGGTGAACTCCTGCAGAAGAAGAAATAACCACTGTAAAGTAGCACATGATTTCTGAGGGATTTCCTTAGCCCAGGAAAGCCCTATAAAAATTTCAACTGTGGCGCTGCTTGCATTATTAAGTATACTCCCTCCTTCCCTCTTCAGGAGAAAAGAATTGCAAGCTGGTGGAAAAGGGAGGCAAAGGCAGGTTGAGCTGGCACAGGTAGTCAAAACAGCATGTCCCTCCTGCAGCTCTTGGCAGGGACAAACAATAAAGCCAGTTCCCAAAGACCATTGTACACACATGCTCCACCCCACAAAGCTACCTTTTCCTTACCTGGTAAGGAGACTTGGTGAACACTGTCTCTTTCCAGAGATCAGGGGTCAGATAACTATAAGTCTTTGAGATGGCATCAAAAGTGGCCTTAGCTGGGGGAAAAGGAAATTATCTCAGAACAAGACACTAAAGAGAAGGTACCAAAACCAACGTTTTCTATTGAGCATTACAGCAATTGGTTGCATTCCATATGCACATGCTCAAATAAACCTATTGGGTCCAATAGAGAACAGTAAGGCCATTTCACCAAGTCTCACCGCCGTGCAAGAATGAACCCATTTGCTGTCCCTCTCCAGTAACGACAGGTGCACCACTGTCGTCAGGTGCAACTGGGCAGAGCGGAGAGTGTTTTAATGGGACATCCTAAAGGGAGTACTTTAGATATGGCACAGGATACAACCCCAAGCTCAGGGCCATAGCTGGCTCTCAGAGCAGGCCCCTTTCCCTGAAGGCACACAGCTTCATTTCAAATTTTGAGAACACACAAATAACCTTCCTGAACTGTGCTCCACGATATGTCTATGTGGAATTCTGGATTGCTGAGGCAGAAACCACCCACTTTTAACAAACTCTTAAAACTGTGGAGGCACATTGTGTGCCGAGTTCTTTTCAAAACAAGAAAAAAAGCAAAAGCAGAGGCAGCATGCTCACTCCCATGGTTAGTCATTACATGTAAACTCATCTGCTTAGAGAATCCTTGGAACTAATTTAGTGCAGAATGTAAGTAGAATAAATAAACCAGGCCAGCAGTGGATGTGGCATGTGCTCAATCAATGCAGCAAAGGCAGAATCACAAGAAGTGAAGATCAGAACTGACTGGTGGTTTTCTGAGATGCCAAAAATGCTTGCGGGAAACCAGACATGGATTTCTGCACAGGAACTAGGAGCAGGGCCTAATGGCATTGCTGGGTGAGCACCCCCAGAGTGACTATTTCAGCGGCAGACCTCCTGTGAATGTAGATTCTGCAGGACTGGTCTCTATCTTGCCGGCTCCATGGCTTTCGCTCCAGAATGCAGGAGGGTGTAATGCAAGATTCCAACACCCCATTCATAAAAGCCCTCCTATAAGACATGCCTCAAGCTCACCTGCCCTGCTCAAAGGATGGAGCTCTACTTTTCTAGTACTGAACAGCTGCCAGCGCTAAGGCGAGAAGGTGGCACAGAGCTCAGGGCTGCACCATAAAGGCCATATCCAGTACCCTGTGCCTTCAAGCATCTCCAGGAGCTTGGCTGGAGTAGGGGGCATCACTGCAGGACTCTCATGAGGTCCATGGCACCATACTATCACTTCTCAGGTCAAGGCCAGGTAATAAGAGATGCGCAGCAACGTACCAAAATTGCCCAAGGTGGCGGTGCAACCCCTCGCTGAGGTATAACAGTCGTCAATACCAGCCATCATCAGTAGTTTCTTGGGAACTGGGGCAGACACAATTCCAGTACCGCGTGGCGCAGGGATGAGACGCACCAGGACAGACCCACAACGGCCTGTTACCTGAAATAAACCCACAAGCCTGCTGAATAAGTGGACATATACAGTCTGAGTCAAAATCCAAGTACCAGTTCCAGAAAATGTGGCTATTACCTTGCACGGCACAGTGTGGGGCTTGCCAATCTTGTTGCCCCAGTAACCTCGCCTCACAGGGACAATGGACAGTTTTGCCAAGATGATGGCTCCACGAATTGCAGTGGCAACTTCTTTGGAGCATTTGACGCCCAGACCAACATGGCCATTGTAGTCACCAATAGCAACAAAGGCCTAAAAGGAAAACAAAAGTAATGGCCCCATTAACTGTGAAGTTGAATTTGAAAGCACCTCTTTGCCACTGCGCAAAAGCCTTGGCAGTATGTGTTCCTCATAGCCATGCTGCTCAAACACGTTCAGCGACAGTTCACTAGGTTAGAAGTTAGGCACATTTCTCTAAACACTGTGGCACTCAAATGCTTCCTACGCATCCCCAGTACCAAACAAAGCTTATTCTGGGGTGGTGATTCCACCACTGGTCACAAAATTGTTCATTAGGTGTGAGAATGAAACTTTCAAGACTCTTGCAAGTCCAATAATATCAGCTGCCAAAGAAGGCAATTTGTTTTTGGAAGAAATACAGTGACCTATGGTTACCTTGAATCTTGTGCGCTGGCCAGCACGGGTTTGTTTCTGAACAGGCATGATCTTCAGAACCTCGTCCTTCAGAGAGGAGCCCAGGAAAAAGTCAATGATTTCAGATTCCTGCAAAGTGAATGTTTCCAAATCAGCCATCGAAGGTGTCAATAAGGTGTAAGTTAACATAGGAAGAGCCCTGCTGAACCACAGTATTGAGTCTCTCCAGTCCAGCGTGTTGTTCCTTAGTACCAACCAGATGACTTAAGGATGCCCCAAGCAACAACCCTCTCCCACTGTTGCTCCTCAGCTACCACTCTTTAGTTGCACCTACTGCCTCTGAACATGAAGATTCCAAGTCCAGAAGTAAGTTTGGTCTTTCCCCTCCTCCTCTTCCATGAAATTGTCCAAACATCCTGTAATGACTTCTGAACTCAAAACCACCATAATCCTATGACAGGGACCTCCATATTTTATATACTGCATAAAGCCTTTCCTTTGGTTTGCCCCCAAATCCTCTGCCAATCAGTTTCACTGGGTGTTCCCAGGGTGTTTCTCACATTTCAAGAGAAACTTCTATCAATTGCTACCATTTCCCCACTCCCTTAATTGTCTTTGTAATGCTCACTGTAACAACCACAGTAAACCCTAATGGAAAAACAGTTCATTCTAAATAAACTCTCCATGCCACCTAGGGAGATACCTTGATTGGAAGAGAGAAAAGGTAGATCTCTTCCAGAGATTTGATTTTCATGTCCTTGACCAGACGACCAAGTTTAGTGACTGGAACCCACTGAAAAAAAAGAAGCCAACTGTTTCAAGCCATCTAAATATTCTGCAGTAACTTATCTTACACATACGATGGCAACACCAATTGAACTCTAAATCATAGCCCCACTCCCCTGGAAAATAGTAAGAGTAACACAAGTTGCGAACAGTGCATGTTCTTCCATGCTGAAAAACACTGCTATAGGGAATTGCTCTAGTCTATCTTCCTCTTGGCTGTGTTAGTTTTCTACCTGCAAGAAATTGGTGCCGCTTGTTTTCTAAATGTAGGTTATGTAAATATGGCATTCCCTCACCTGCTTTCTATGCCCCACTTAAACAGTATTTCTGCAGAAGCGAACTTAGGTCTTACTTTGCCAGAGGTATTTCAAGTTCCACACCACCATAAAAACAAGGGTAATGGATTTGTTAATGCAAAAAGGCTATTTTCTGTTCTAATGGAGCCTTTATTATCTTGATGTTGTCTAAGGATTTTGGACTGGCTTGAAACCTATGGCTGCCACCCTGCTTTAGTATGTTGTCTGAACTTCACACTTGCCCAGCAAGGCAGCTTCTTTCTGGTTGTGAAGTTGAACCCAATGTGCCATGGCTAATTGGAGCACTTTGTAGCCACTCCTGGACACATGGTGTCATCCAAACCCAGGGCTCCTGAGCAGGAAGTCTTTGGGAGCTCCCCAAAGTGCCCAAGGAGGAAAAGCTGTATCCTCTACAGAAACCAAGCAGCACACCTTCACTGGCTGCTGTGGTAGCCACCAAGAAGCCACTGTGGCCAGCCCCTGGGGAGGAAGCTCCCACCCGGTTGATATACTTGATGGGAGGTTGAACAAAACACAGGTCCCCTGCAGGGATCACCAGTGGGGAACCTCTGACAGCTATGCCCACCAAGCACCACTTGAACAGGGGTGAGAGTTGCCCAAAAGCATTCACCTTTGTTCCTGCAGTGTTCCTTGGATACCAGCTTCAATAAAACTATCAAACACCCTGCACTGAAGTCTTAAAGGGAGACAAATTGCAAGAATTCAACTCACTTCCTTGTCTTCAGCCTTGCCTCCACGGGCCCCGCGGCCCCGTCCACGGCCTCTACCACGGCCCCGTCCACGTCCACGTCCGCCACTGCCAAAGCCGCCTCGAAACCCCCCTCTTGCAGCTGCACTGCTGCTGCCACCTCCTGCCCCTCCCGCAGCACCGGCGTCGTCCGCCATTTGCTGGAGAATAAAGGCATTTGCAACAGTTTAGCATGCTGAATTCTCTGAACACAGTAGAACAATGACAGATTCATGCCACAGAAAACTATTAAAACAACGTAACTTTTAACAAATGACTTCCCATTCTCAAGCGTCAAGTGGCACTACACAATATTTGCATTCTAGATTAACTGCATCAGATTTGGGACCGTTGCCGAGTTATAAACACCAGTCCAGATCAATGACAGAAAACCATTGGGGCGCCAATGCCAAACCTCAGTGCACAAGAATTCGCTCAGTTCTTTTAGGATTACCAAGTCCTGGCTCCTAAATTGTCAGCACTTAATAGTCTCGAGCGCCTACATGTTTGAATTTGAAGAAAGCCGGGGTGGCGTGGTCGTCATCACCCCGCCCGGCATCACAAAAGCTAACGAAACGCAGCAAGCGAACTTGCAGCGGCTCGCAGGAAGCGCTCGGCCCGCGGCCCGGGCGCTCGCCAGGCGGGCTCCGCTGCCCAGCGCGCGAGCCCTCGCGACCGCGCTCCTTCGCGGGGGCGGAGCGGCTTATGCTTCCGAGGCCGGATTTCGCCGCGCGGATGGAAGGGCCCGCACCCGGCCGGCCAGGAGCGCGGGAGGCAAGGCAATGCCCTCCTGCCCGGCAGGCAGAGCCCGCGCCGAACCCGCCGAGCCCGCGCCGAACCCGATGGCGGCGGATGCCCCGCACCAGCCGCCGGCGCCACTTACGTGATCTCGACTAGAAGGCCGAAAGCTCGTGACAGGGCCTATTTATGCCACCACGTCTCGCGAGAGCCTCACGCGCTCCCGGCGACGGCGCAGGCGCGCAGCGTGCGGGTGCCTCCCGGGCGTGCAGCCGCCTTTCGTGCAGCCGCCGCCGAGGGGGACGCGCAGCCTGTCGTGTCGCTGAAGAAGACGCGCCGAAGAGCGGCGTTTTCAGTCGGGCAGGTGTTTTCTCAGCGTTGGTGCAGCCTTCTCTCACCCAGTCTCTTCCAGGTCTGAGAACTATAGATCCCATCGTCCCCAGTCAACCTGCCTTTGGACGGTAGGAGCTGTAGATCTGGAGAACGGCTAGGAGGAGGAAACCATTGCAGTCCATTCCCGAGCTACCTGTTCCGGCGTGATGTGCTGTTCGGATCGGTCGGACTGGCAGGCAGGCAGGGGATTTGGGGGTTTGGAGTTGCTTCTTTGCACCTCCGTCGCCCCCGTGGAGCGTTCTGTTGTAAGGGGTTTCCGTGTGCTTCCTTGCTTGCCCTCTGCGGCTTTGCTTTAATTAAACTCTGAGGTTTGCTTTTAAGCAACAGTTCATCGGCTTGTATTTGGTGCAGCTTATTTCGTTCTAGATCGCTGTGTAGGGCAGAGGCGGATGTGTTGGCTCGCATCTCTTATCAGGCTGTGCTAATTGTGAGAAGAGAATCAAACGCAATGGCACAAAGCTCTGAGGGTGCGCGGATGTGGGGGTTGCTTCAATTGGGACGGGGGGACCCACGTTCTTGGCCTCATTTCAGAAGATCTCTCTGGCATCAGCCGGCCTCTTCCTGCTGCACAGGGAAGAAGAGGAAGAGAGGGGAAAGAACAGCAGAAGGAGAAAAGCATGGCCCATCACCCACTTTTATTTCTGGTATTTCCAGGGCACGAATCTAGGCAGGCAGCTGGTCCTTAAGTTCTCGGTATGAGCAGAGCAGACTTGGGTTGTGCCTTGCTTTTATTATGTTGCCCCAGAAAATGCTCTCTATTCCTTCCCTGTGTATTTCAGCTTTTTGGTTCTGTTTGTGTAGTACGTAAGAGTCATAGAAACAGAGCGAGTCAGAAGGGGCCTCTTGGGCCATCTAGTCTGACCTGCTGCTCCAGCCAGCTCTGCTCACGACATGCCCACCATATGCATGTCCAGCCTATCCTTGAACACCCACACCGATGGGGCCTCAACCACCTCACGCGGAAGCCCATTCCACACCCTTGGGGTCCCAACAGTCAGGAAGTGCTTCCTGGCATCTAAATGGAACCACCGACATTCTGCTAGGGCCTGGGTCTCTTCATGCTGCCTGTATCATGGCCTCCATGTGAAAGAGTTGCTTGGAATTGGAGCAGTGATGGATCTGGGTAGTTAGTTTCCCATTTTATGAGCAGTTTGGCTCTCACGTGCCAAAACCTGGGGGGTGGGAAGGTATTTCTGTCACAAGCCTCCCAATTCTGTGGTGTGCCCACACCTTTTGGGGCACTGCCTGAAAATCACCGCTGGCCTCCTCCATGGCCTTGGGTGAGATAACAGTGCCCACAGCAAAGGGAACACTAAGCTTATTGCCTGTAAGTACAAACTACGGGCAATAAAACCCCTGTTCCTACACATCACGGAAAGGGAGAGAGTGTGCAATGCAGGAAGCAGTGGGCTGTGCCACATGGAAGGAGTTGAGTCGACCAGCCAAAGTTCCAGATGCTGACACCTGTTCTTCTTCCAGGATCCTTGAAGAAAGGTGTGTCTTGAAAAGTTCAATGCTACAGAATCTTAAAGGACAGTGTACCCATTGCTGTGATCATGAGAGCTGAAGAGAGTAATCCACAATAGCCAGCAGCAGATGCGTTGTGCTCAAGACAATACAGAAGACTGCATCATGCAAAGTAATCTTTGATTTAGCGATGTAGGAAAAAGTGCACTTTCTACATTTCTTCAATATGCAAGATGCAAATGTAACTTTCAGATTATAGCCTGTAGAGCTCTTTGTCACAAAAAATAAATATAATAAAAATGGCTTTCATGTTACGTATGTTTCAGATTTGCTGATAACTTGAAACCACTGAATAAGGATAAGTAGAGTATACTTTATAAATAAATTCTGACACACACAAAATAAATGTATTGTAGGAATCTGAGCTGTTACATATAAATTTCCAGCTATATATTTAAGGGGTTTTTCTTCCAGATTCTACTGGCAGATCTGACATATTAATGTCATGGAAGGTCCACTGATTTTAATGTGCCAGAAGGAGCTTTTTTTCCCCTTAATGGTAGGAAGGGGGAATTCTTACTGGGTTGCAGCATGAAGTGCTGCTTTCAGTCCCAAGCTGTGATCTTGACAATTTGCCCCCCAACTCCAGTGCAGCTTTAAAAAGCTCTCGTGTCAAATCCTTTTTTAGGGGTGGGGGTTTCAAGGAAACCCCAGGGGCAGGGAGGAGGGGCGTGCTAGAAGTGGCAGGTTTTCCAGCGGGTCTGCCCTGCCACTGCCGGAAGGGCTCAGGGTGCCCCTAAAGAGCAGCAATGCCCACGCCTCCGAAGCAAGGCTCCAGCCTCCTTCGGCAGAGGCTGATGCCAAGCTGAAGCAGGCCGGGTTGCCTATGTCATGCCAAGGCCATTCTTCCTGGAGAAGTTCCACCCACCTCTCCTTTTCAGGATCGTTTTGCACTAGTGTGATCCCCCCACTCCCCCCCGCCCCAAACTGTGCATGTAACTGGTAGGTTCTGAAAGCCTCTCGTAGAGACCCCACCTTGAATTGCCGCATGGATTTCCTGCATGTCGGAAAAAACGGTAACTGCTTTTTGGAATTGCTCCCTCAGAGGGCTCGCGAAGGGAGCTTTCCACTCCTGCCATCAGTATCAGTACAATGACGAATCAAACTTCCCGCCGTTCCCGACGAAGCCCCGCGCACACAAAAGCGCCGGGTTCTACGACCCGCTCCTGCACCTGGGGATTGTCTCGGTTTGCAAAGGTGCAGGCTGGGGCTCGCGTTTGCTCCGTGCAACAGCATTGTAAGGCTCCGATTCGGAACGGATCTTGCCTGCACATCCGTCGCATGGTGCTGAGAAAACACGTCGGGGAAAATGCATGACGCCTTGTCTGAAGCATCCCATGCGTTAGTTTGAAAAATAGTTCCACAACCCTTCCCCGCAATTTTTCCAATGTCTCAAGAGGGAAAAAGGCTTCGTGAAAATAAAAACCTGAGATTTCCCTTTTCGTTCCCAGGGCTCTTTTTTAAAAAATTATTCCGTGAGCGACTGGCACTCCTGTCCCGGGAAGGAGAAAGGGGAACCCGGAAGTGACTCTCCGGAGGACCGCTCTCCAGATTATCTCTATGTTCTCTCGCGCCACGGTAACACACCGGAAGCAAACTTTCTGCTTGCCGGAAGCACGTGCGGGCGGCCGAAGCAGGGTGCCGAAGAGCTGCGTCGGGGCCGCAGCATGGCGATGTCGAGGTCGAGGTCGAGGTCGAGGTCCTCGACGAGCTTAAAGACCAGGTGAGGGAGGCCGAGGGGACGGGCCGTGTGGAGGGTGCGCGGATCGTTCCCCGTCTCGTAGCGACGGGTCCGGTAGGGGGCGGATTGCGCCGTCGCCATGACGACGGCGGCGCGCGCGAGGTGGGGGCACGGGCACGCCGCCCGCTTGCCCGCTTTTGTGGCGCGTCCGGTGCTTGTGACGTCATAATCGGAGACGAGGGTCCTCTGGGCACACAAGTGCCCTTTCGAGCTGCCATCGCTTAGGGCAGGTTGCCAGGGTGCCCCTGGGGAGGTCGTGTTTACTCCCAAAAGGCGACGAAGCTGCGTGGCAGACGACGAGGCTGCCACCTCTCCCTGGCGAGGGGTAGTGTTGGGGCTTCCTTCGGCTGGCGACCATGAAGTTAGAGTCCAGACTGCCCATCCAAGGCGGGGGAGACCCTGATTCGAATCCCCCACCCAACCCTGAAGGTGGACGGGTGCACCTGGACTGGCCATTTTCAGTCTATCTCGTGGAGTTGCTGTAAGAATAAAGTGGAAAGAAAGAAGAGCCGTGTAGACTACTTGAAGCCTGTAAGAAATAAATGTGTTAAGTGTGAATAACTAGACTAGAAGGTCATCCGTCAGGGTTGCTGCAGCTGCACCTGATGTTGCAGAGTCTGTACTGAGTACAGGGTTGGACTAGATGATCTCCACAGACCTTCCAGCTCTGTGGTTCTGTCATTAAAATGGTTTTCTGCTTATTCACGGAATTCTTTGCCAGTATTTTGCCTAGAACAGTAGGGTAGACATGCTAAAATAAATACAACAAAGATGATCTGGGTATTCTGGCATGCTACTACTCCTGACCTCAAATGGCCTTCACACATCTGGGGTGAATAATGGATGGGGCATTGTCCACATAGTTCTGAGCCCTGCATGTGCCCTCCCAGTATTTAACCCTTGGAATCAGGGAGAAAACCTTTCACTGTACCTGTAGAATTGATTTGGAGGCATTACTTTGGCCAATCTGAGGCGAAGTATGTGCTCTGCTCAGTTCGCTGAGTTGGTGTTTCTCTGATGCTCTTTCAGCTATTCCGTCTTCCGGACGATTGAGCCTTTCTATAAAGGAGGACCTATTCAGGTAACCCTAAAGAATCTCTCTCCTTTTAGTGCGGCCTGAATTATCTCTCCATCTGTTGCTATGATGTGCCAAAAAACCTGTCTGCTTTCATGTATTTCTTTCCCAGATAAGCCAAGATGGGGAATATATGTTTTGTGGTTGTGGAAGCAAGGTCAGTATAGTGGACATAGAAAGTGGAGACCTTGTCTACAGTATTGAACAGGTAATGTGGCCAAAAATTCTCTCCCCCTCCCCCAAAGATGTCTCCTTGATAAGAATTTCAAGTGACATGTCATCTTTAAGTGTTTTAAAACTTTCCTGTGCTGATCTCCCAAAGAGCTACTCCTGTCCCTGTGTACAGGATATGTGTAAATCAGGAGACCGCTGCCTCCCCATTTCAAATTCTGCCTTGGTCATGAACATTGTAGGCTGTTGCCACGTTCTTCACATCACCCTTTTTCTGCAGTATGCTAAACATAATGCTGGCCTACCTTAAGAGGTTGTTGTAAGCAGTATGAGACACTCCTTTGCTTTGTGTTAAGACTGCTAATGTTTGTTCAGTTTCCAGTTTAGTCAGTATTATGGGGTGGGGGCAGATGTATCAGATGGCTTCTCTCTGTGCTATTGCAGCACCAGTGAGACATTTTCATTAAGGAGTGTGCAAAGCAACCAATGTTATACAAATAATCTAACTGTTTCCCTGTCTCCTTTTTCTCTTTTCTTCCTAGGATGATGAAGCAGAAATTACAGCATTTGCTCTCAGCAATGATGATGAAGTAGGTTATCGTGATGTTATAAAGGCTGTAGCTTTGCGTAATAGGAATCCCAGTGCAAGAAATGAACCAGAAGGTCCTCTGGGGGCAAAATGAGTTGGTGGATGGAACCATGCAGTTTAAAAGCTGCAAATGACTGAACGTAGCATCTCGTTTCACTTGTACCTCCCCATTGAAATTAATGGGGCCCTTACAAAGCCTGTATCTTTCACAAGGGAAATTCCTAGTGTGTGAATTGTGCCTGTTTGGTAAGACACGTCGCCCATTTGGTCAGAGCCAGATCAACCTGAGCTCTTCTATCTCTCCCCTTCCATGGTTTCCTTCTCTTGTAATTTGTGGCAGTGCTGATGAACTGGTGGCTCAGGAAGAGCTTTAATGACCACCCTGCCCTCCCCCATAGGCCTGCGATTTTCATCAGGGCATTGCTTAATTGTCCACAGGTACTTTCATAAAACAGTGTTTATTTTTTAGTAAGGAAAAGAAATGTTTCCCAGTTGAAAGAAATAGTCCTATTCCCTCAGGCAGGATCCTGTACACATTTAGATGGAAGAAGGCCCTGTAGTTCACAGCATGCTGCGAGTTGTAGGACATTTTCCTTTCTAAACATGAATAAGAGTGCAGCCTTAATATTACAAAAGTTATAAGAAATGTGCATGTAATTTGTATAGAATTCGTGCCTAATCCTAACATATTCTGTAACTGTAAGATTTACTATTTATTACCTGGCATTAAGTTATTATAGAGCCCGATGGTGCAATTTATGGGGCAAAAGCCTCCAGTCTTCTCTGTGAAGAGTAGGGAGACTCCTGTAATACAGTTAACTATTCCTGATTTTAGGTTATTTTGGTTTATATGTATTGGCCTGTTAACTTCTCTTACTTTCCTCAAAATCAGTGGGTTTTTTTCTTATTTAACTGATATATTTATAACATTTTAAAAATAAATGTTTTGTTAGGTCCTTGTGACAGCAAGTCAAGCACTGCTACTTAAGCAGTGGGACTGGCCGGCGAATAAATGCACACGGACATGGAAGGCCTTGCATACGGCACCAGTGGCCAGCATGGCCTTTGACTCCTCTTCTACTTTGTTGGCTACAGGTATGGCTTGTTTCTCTCTCTCCGAAATAGTTTGAATCAGAGCATCCTCTCATTCTCTGGTGCAGGAGGCACCGGACTAAGGAGCGTATGAAGCAAAGAAAGACGCAAGCCCTCTCCGTTGGGTTTTCCTCTGCAGCTGGGGCTTCCCAGTACTTGACTGACTTTATCTGGACAATTCACTTTTCTTTTCCTTTTCCCTTTCCTTGTAGGTGGCTGCGATAGCACCATAAAGGTCTGGGACATTCCCAGGCAGTATTGTACACACAACCTGAAAGGCTCGTCAGGAGTTGTCCAGTAAGAAAGCATTTCTGTTAGCCCAATTCGCTCTTACAGTTTGTTGCAGATGACACACTGTAGAGCAGTGGAAAATATGGCTGTGATATACATTAACCTCCAGTTACTAAAGGGATACCCCTCCTGAGCTGCTCTTTAAATGAGGCATGTGTTTGTATTCTAGCTTTGTAGTATGAATGTATTTTTAATTTGGAAGTGGTTTTAACTGCTGAAAGGTGGATAAAACGTTTCATAAATGCCATGCACTCAGTATCCAGCCAGAAGTCACTGCTGCGGAATGTGGGGCTTAATGTTCTTCCAGTTGCCCATGTGGAGCTCGCACACTGCCTAGAATTCCTGTAAGCAGGAGAGCATTTAGATGGCACTGGCAGCTCTCTGCTTCTTCACTGGTGACCTACGGCAGGGCTGGGCAGCAGAAAGACCTGCAAAAGATTTGGACCAGCTTCCAGACACCTCGGCCTCCGTGGTGAGTGTTAGGGACAGGAAGTGCTGAGGAGTAAACTGTCTGGAGCTCTGTTTTCTATCCACCCCAACTCAAGTGAACTGACATTGAACTCGTACTTGAAAGGGAAGCTTCACATCTGGATTTAAGGTTGTGCTTTGGAAAGGGAATAGCCTGGCATGACCATTTGGCACTTACGGAGTTACTCAAGCACAAAGCCAAAACTCTTTTCCCCAGCATTCTGGGAGAAAATTCTGGGAGAAATTAGGGTCATGCAGGCTTGGCCCCACTTCCTGTCTTTACGTTCTGGCTACTAAAAGTAGAGCCCCTGCTGGTGGTGCGGATTATGTGAGGGGCATGAGCTGAGTCCTTGCACCTTTCCACGCATCAGGCCGTTTCAGGTAGTCCACAGCAGGTAAGAGGGCATGGGGGGCTGGCTGGCTGTGCCAGCAGTTCGGAGGAGTACGATGGCGATGACCTAATCCTCCCGTGCTCCGGTGTCTCTGCCTAGCCTCGTCCAGTTCCATCCCGACAGCAACCAGCAGCAGCTCTTCTCCTCCTCCATGGACAACAGCATCCGGGTCTGGGACCTGCAGTCCAGCCAGTGTGTTGCCCAGCTTGAAAACCACTTCAGCTCAGTTACATCTTTGGTGTTCTCGCCAGACAGCAAGACACTCATCAGGTGAGAACCTAGGAAAGCTTTCTTGCTTGTCCTCTTTCCCCCTGGAAGTCGGAGCAGGTTCTACTACTGTTGGTCACTTCTGGAGCTCTAGTTCTGAAAGCACTTCCCGCTTTCCAGATGGTTTATGACCTTGTAAGAGCTCTGAAGAAGCTCACTGTTACTACCACTCTACACGACTCTGGTGCGCCTGCAACTGGAGTATTGTGTTCAGTTTTGGGCCCCTCATTACAGAAAGGATATAGCCAGGTTGGAGTCAGTGCAGCGTAGGGCCACAGGGATGGTGGCTGGTTTGCAGGGGATGCCGTATGAGGCAAGACTGAGGGAACTGGGTCTCTTCAGCTTGGAGAAGAGCAGACTCAGAGGGGATATGTTGGCGACATACAGATATGTGAGGGGCTGTCACATGGAGATGGGGAGAGGCCTGTTCTCCCCTGCAGAGGAAGCCAGGACGCGCTCCAATGGAGCAAAGCTCAGGGAGCCAAGGTTCAATTTGGATGCCAGGAAGCACTTCCTGACAGTTAGGACCCCGAGGGCGTGGAATGGGCTTCCACGGGAGGTCATTGAGGTCCCATCGGTGAGGGTGTTCAAAGACAGGCTGGACATACACATGGTGGGCATGTCGTGAGCGGAGCCGGCTGGTGCCGGAGGTCAGACTAGATGGCCCGGGAGGCCCCTTCTGACTCGCTCTGTTTCTATGATTTCCATTGTCTAAATGGGGACCAGACTGCATGCGCACATCTGAAAACAAAACAAACTAAATAAATGCTTCCATTTTCCATGTGTTGTTGTTAGTCGCGAAGTCGTGTCCGACCCATCACGACCCCATGGACAACATTCCTCCAGGCCCTCCTGTCCTCCACCATCCCCCAGAGTCCACTCAAGCTCACACCAACCGCCTCAGTGACTCCATCCAGCCACCTCATCCTCTGCCGTCCCCTTCTTCTTTTGCCATCTATTGTTCCCAGCATTAGACTCTTCTCCAGGGAGTCCTTCCTTCTCATTAGGTGGCCAAAGTATTTGAGTTTCATCTTCAGGATCTGGCCTTCTAAAGAGCAGTCAGGGTTGATCTCCTCTAGGACTGACCGGTTTGATCGCCTTGCGGTCCAAGGGACTTGCAGGAGTCTCCTCCAGTACCACAATTCAAAGGCCTCAATCCTTTTGCGCTCAGCCTTCCTTATGGTCCAGCTTTCACAGCCATACATTGCAACTGGGAAAACCATCGCCTTGACTATACGCACGTTTGTTGGCAGGGTGATGTCTCTGCTTTTTAGTATGTTATCTAGATTTGCCATAGCTTTCCTCCCCAGGAGCAAGCGTCTTTTAATTTCTTGGCTGCAGTCCCCGTCTGCGGTGATCTTGGAGCCGAGGAAAATAAAATCTGTCACTACCTCCATTTCTTCCCCATCTATTTGCCAGGAAGTGAGAGGACCAGATGCCATGATCTTAGTTTTCTTAATGTTGAGTTTCAAGCCAACTTTTGCACTCTCCTCCTTCACCCGCATCAAGAGGCTCTTTAGTTCCTCTTCACTTTCTGCCATGAGAGTGGTATCATCTGTATATCGGAGGTTGTTGATATTTCTCCCAGCAATCTTGATTCCAACTGGCGATTCATCTAGCCCTGCCTTTCTCATGATGTGCTCTGCATATAAGTTAAATAGGCAGGGTGACAGTATACAGCCTTGCCGAACTCCTTTCTCAATTTTGAACCAATCAGTGGTTCCGTGTCCAGTTCTCACTGTTGATTCTTGACCTGCATATAGGTTTCTCAAGAGACAAATAAGATGGTCTGGTACTCCCATCACTTTAAGAACTTGCCACAGTTTGTTGTGATCCACACAATCAAAGGCTTTAGCATAGTCAATGAAGCAGAAGTAGATGTTTTTCTGGAACTCCCTAGCTTTCTCCATGATCCAGTGTATGTTGGCAATTTGATCTCTAGTTCCTCTGCCTCTTCGAAATCCTGCCTGTACTTCTGGTAGTTCTCGGTCCACATACTGCTGGAGCCTAGCTTGTAGGATTTTGAGCATCACTTTGCTAGCATGTGAAATGAGTGCAATGGTGCGGTAGTTTGAACATTCTTTGGCATTGCCCTTCTTGGGGATCGGAATGTAAACTGACCTTTTCCAATCCTGTAGCCACTGTTGAGTTTTCCAAATTTGCTGGCATATTGAGTGTAGCACTTTTACTGCATCGTCTTTCAGGATTTTGAATAGCTCAGCTGGAATGCTGTCACCTCCACTAGCTTTGTTGTTGCTCAGACTTCCTAAGGCCCATTTCACTTCACATTCCAGGATGTCTGGCTCGAGGTCAGTGACCACCCCATCGTGGTTATCAGGGATGTTAAGCTCTTTCTTGTATAGTTCTTCTGTGTAATCTTGCCACCTCTTCTTAATCTCTTCTGCCTCTGTTAGGTCCCTGCCATTTTGGTCCTTTATTATGCCCATCTTAGCATGAAATGTTCCCTTCATATCTCTAATTTTCTTGAAGAGATCTCTGGTCCTCCCTATTCTATTGTTTTTTTCTATTTCTTTGCACTGTTCATTTAGGAAGGCATTCTTATCTCTTCTAGCTGTTCTCTGGAATTCTCTATTCAATTGTTTGTATCTTTCTCTTTCTCCCTTGCCTTTCGCTTCCCTTCTTTCCTCCGCTATTTGTAAAGCTTCCTCAGACAGCCATTTTGCTTTCTTGCATTTCTTTTTCTTTGGGATGGTTTTAGTTGCTGCCTCTTGTACAATGTTGCGAACCTCCGTCCATAGTTCTTCAGGCACTCTGTCTATCAGATCTAATTCCTTAAATCTATTTGTCACTTCTACTGTATATTCATCCGGGATATGATTTATGTCATACCTGAGTGGCCTAGTGCTTTTCCCTACTTTCTTCAACTTAAGCCTAAATTTTGCCACCAAAAGCTCATGATCTGAGCCACAGTCAGCTCCTGGTCTAGTTTTACTGACTGTATAGAGCTTCTCCATCTTTGGCTGCAGAGCACATAGTGAATCTGATTTCTGTGTTGAGCGTCTGGTGATGTCCATGTGTGGAGTCATCTCTTGGGTTGTTGGAAAAGAGTGTTTGCTATGACCATCGTATTCTCTTGACAATATTCTACCAGCCTGTGCCCTGCTTCATTTTGTACTCCAAGGCCAAACTTGCCTGTTATTCCGGTTATTTTTTGGCTTCCTACTTTAGCATTCCAATCCCCCATGATGATAAGGACATCATTTTTGGGTGTTAATTCTAGAAGGTTGTAGGCCTTCATGGAACTGGTCAATTTCAGCCTCTTCAGCACCAGTGGTTGGGGCATAGACTTGGACTATTGTGATGTTGAATGGTTTGCCTTGGATTTGAACTGAGATCATTCTGTCATTTTGGAGATTGTATCCCAGTACTGCTTTTCCTACTCTTTTATTGACTATGAAGGCTACTCCATTTCTTCTGAGGGATTCTTGCCCGCAGTAGTATAGCTGATGGTCATCTGAACTAAATTCACCCATGCCTGTCCATTTGAGTTCACTGATTCCTAAGATGTCGATGTTCAGTCTTGTCATCTCTTGTTTGACCACATCCAGCTTGCCTTGATTCATGGATCTTACATTCCAAGTTCCTATGGAGTATAGATCTTTGCAGCATCAGACTTTCCTTTCACCACCAGATACATCTGCAACTGAGTGTCCTTTCGGCTTTGACCCAGTCGCTTCATTCTTTCTGGCGCTACTAGTACTAGCCCTCTGCTCTTCCCCAGTAGCATATTGGACACCTTCCGACCTGAGGGGCTCATCTTCTGGAATCATATCTTTTTGCCTTTTGGTACTATCCATGGGGTTTTTATGGCAAAGATACTAGAGTGGGTTGTCATTTCCTTCTCCAGTGGATCACGTTTTGTCAGAGCTCTCTGCTATGACCTGTCCATCTTGGGTGACCCTGCATGGCATAGCTCATAGCTTCATTGAGCTACGCAAGCCCCTTTGCCATGACAAGGCAGAGATCCATGAAGGAGATTTTCCATGTGTTTTAATGTAAAATGAAGATGAACGATACAAGTAAATGTGGGTGTTTTAAAAAGTGTCCTGCCCTCAATTCCATCCAATCAGCCTGAGATTTGACAAGGACGAAGTCAAGTCTGCATTTATTTCATGCCATCAGAGACCCAGGAGCCCCACCGACATTGATGGAAAACTGGACACACATCCTGGCTGGACAGGGGCAATTAAAACAAAGGACAATGAAATGAGGACTCATAGGCAAGAACAGGCACAGTGTTTTCCCCTTTGTGCACGTCTGTGGGCGTGAAGCCAGTGTATGGCTTTGCACAGCCTTGTGAAGCATGTGAATCCCATTCCCGTGGGTGATAGGTGACTTCCCATCAGGAATTGGGCAGGCAGGGAGGAAAGCACCTGCTCTTCTCCAGCTTATTTCCTGTTTCATTGTAGGGGCTCCCATTCTTAGGGCGATTACTTTGAAGCTGGGGATAGAAAGGCAAATTGCACCAGAATTTGCGGGGGGGGGGGATGGTTGGCAGATGCTCATGGTACCCCTGTGTTTGATTGTAGCTCCGGTCGTGATAAGATCTGCACGGTATGGGACCTGAAGAAGAGAGCCCCGAAGGGCACTATCTCTGTCCATGAGGTGAGGCTGCTTTCTGTGCCTTCTGAAGAGGACTGCTTTGAGGAGGAGAGGGGAGGGGAGGGGAGGGGAGGGGAGGGGAGGGGAGGGGAGGGGAGGGGAGGAGAGGAGAGGAGAGGAGAGGAGAGGAGAGGAGAGGAGAGGAGAGGATGGGTCTCCCTCTTTTGTCTCTCATAAGGTCCTCCTTTCTTGGATTGAGTCAAGATTCTGGGAACATGAATGTCTGTGTAATTTGCTTAATCCCTTTGCCCCATTTTAGAGCATCGAATCTGTGGTTCTCCTACCTGAAGAGGGGGACTTCTCAAATGTGGGTGTGAAGAAATCAGGCACTCATTTTCTCACTGCGGGCAGCAGAGGTGAGTGAAACACTTTGTGGGTCCTCCCCAAACAGTGAGCAAAGATCAGAGACTTGGGCACGGGACTCTTCCATCCCCTTGCTGGTAGGAGAGGCACCTGCATGTCTCTGCTGTGGAGTGAAGAGCAGAAGCCATGCATCGTCTTAGCCAAAGAATAGTGTTCATGGCATTGAGGAAACGAGGTCTGGCAACTTTCTTACTCACCTTCCTGGGTTTGGTAAATAGCAGCCAGGATTCATTCATGGCATCCCAGATTACAGGTTGGCTGGGCTCCTCTGTCCTCGGGCTAATCTTGCCCATCGCAAAACCCCATGGAGGCCCCACACACTGAGCCACAGCTGGGGCTGGGACCCTTTTAAAAACAGTCTCATTGTCAGAGCCTGAGCAAGCAGTCCTGCCAGGACAGCTCACCTCTCGTGTGTGTAACAGCCAGTCCTGCCAAAACAGTTCACCTCTCTGTGCTTTGACAGAATGCACATGCACGAGGGTTCTATTTATATTCCTCCTCCTTTCCTGTAAGAAACTTTGGTAGCTTACCATGTGCCCCTGCACATCTCCATTTTATCTGTGCAACAATCCTGTGAGGTGGGTCGGGCTGAGAGTCAGCGACTGGCCCAAAGTCACCAGTGAGCTTCATGGCTAAGTGGGGATTAGAACCCAGATCCCAGTTCAGCACTCTCCGCATTACAGCGCCCTGGCTGCCAGCATATGATTTTTGCATGGGCACGATGCACCCAGTCACTTGCTGCAGTGCTCTTCTTTTAGAAGCGAGCTGGTTGAGGACAGATGAGCTTCCTTTATTATGTGGGACTTTGATTATTTGTTTAAGGGGACAACTTCTGCCAAACCCTCGAAAGAGGGGAGGCCACCAGGAATTTTCTGCTTGAAGTGGGTGCGGGGGTGGGAGCCTGTGGCTGCAGCCCTGCACAAGCACTCTGACGGGTGCCGTGTGTGCCACGCTTCAGGGGTCCTCCGGGTGTGGGACGCCTCCTCAGCGCTTTGTGTGCATAGCCAGCTGCAGCCCAGTTTTCCAGTCTCACTGAAAGTGGAGGAGGAGCCTGGCCTTCACAGCCTTGTCCATTGTGCGCTGGTGCCGATGAAAAGTCAGATTGTCGTCGCGAATGCTGAGCGCAACATCTGCCTGTACGATGCACAGACACTGGAGCTCAGAAAGCAGGTATCTCATCTTGCCGTTGGCCCCAGAGGCAGGCAGGGCACGGGAGGAGGGTGCCATGCAGTTGTCCCAGGGTGACTAGTGTCTTCCCTAACTCCGCCTGTGCCGGGAATTGTTCCCTGGTCTGCAGCAGTCACAAGGATCAGAGCGGGTCACTCCCTTCCCACACCTGTCCTCTCCCCCAGAGTGGACTCAGAAAGGACTTTTGGCCCACGGGTCCCTTCTCAGCACCCTCCCTCCCTCCCTCCACTCAGTTTTCAGGTTACAATGGAGAAGTTTTGGACGTCCGATTCCTGGGCCCAAAGGACTCCCACATTGTTGTGGCCACTAACAGCCCCCAGCTGAAAGTCTTTGAGTTGGCCTCCTCAAATTGCCAAGTCTTGTACGGCCATTCAGGTAAGTTTACCAAAATGGGTATTGTTTAGGGTCTGGGGAGGGATTAATTCACTTGCCATTATTTCTAATGGGGAAAATTGATTCAGACCTTGAATGATTCAGAGTTCAAACGTCCTCCCTAAATGAATTGAGTTTGATGTATGAGGCACGACTGTGAATTGAAACATAGGAAATTTTAAAAGATTTATCTTGTGGTGAGATTTGCCTGTTAAGAGCAAACAAGCCTGTAAAATGCAGGATGTGGGGTGAGTTTTCACAGCAAACTCATAATTGGATGGGTTCCTGAGCTGTAGTGGAAGGTCAGCCCAGGTCATCTGTCAGAGATCCCATGCTGACTGGCATGTACAGTGCTGTTAACATGCTGGCAAGTCATCTCCAACTTATGGTGCAGGCACTCCAGAACGCCCCGTCCACAGCAGCCCTGCTCAGCTCTTACAATTTCAAGGCTGTGGCTCCCTTTGTGGAGTTAATCTGTCTCATGGCTGGCCGCCTGTTTCTTCTGCTCCCTTCCACTTCCCCTGCCATGCTCGTCTTCTCCAGGGCATCTTGCCATCTCATGATGTGCTCAGAGTAGGACAGCCCCAGTTTTGCCACAAAGCTATGGACTAGTTCCCCTAACCTCAGCTAATGGGACCCACGGGCTTGGGCTCATGTGAATTTGCATGTCGAGGGCCACCCGCTCTTGTCTGAGAGCACCGGGGGAGAACCACCATCCTACTGCACCCCCACAGGAAGAGCAATCATTTCAGCTCTGTTTGAATATGACTTTGGGGGCTCTTCTTGGCTCACTAACCTGGCTTGGGTGGCCAGTGGCATGAAGAGGAAACGCCCCTTAAGGGTGCCGCTTCCCTGGCCGAGTCCTTTTCTCTGTGCAGAGAAAGGCACTGAGCTCTGTTCCCCTTGCTCCATGGGGAAGGTAAAACAGGAGGGGCTGGTTGTCTGCTGGGGGGCTCAGCCCTCTGTTGCTCTCAGGCCCCCACTCCTGGGCCCAGTTTTCAGACCTGAACATGAAACTGTTGCCATATTCTTCAGCTGACTTTGGATCCTGTGTGGCAGCACCACATTGCCCGTGTCCTCTTTTTTGCAGACATTGTGCTTGCTTTGGATGTCTTCCGAAGAGGGAGGATGTTTGCTAGCAGTGCAAAGGTACTTCCCAGTCGGGATCTGTTTTGCTTTTTAATTCACTTGTAGGGTAAATGGAAGTATAGTCTAAGAATATGTGAAGAGCCCTGGAAGATCAAATCAAGGGCCTGCTTGGTCCAGTGTTTTATTCAATCAGTGGCTTGTGGGAAACCCACAGACATGACATGAATGCAGTAGCACCTGCTCACCCATGTTCCTCAGCAGCTGGTGTACATAGGCATACTGCCTCTGGTATTGGAGGTGGCACATGAACACCAGGACTAATAGCCGTTGATGACTTTCTCCTCCACAAACTTGTCCAGTCCTCTTTTATAGTTGGTCGCCATTGCTCCATCTTGTAATGAATTCCATGGCTTAACAATGCACTGTGTGAAGAAAGATTTCCTTTGATCTGTCCTAAGGGCATTATGCTTTTAATATTTATTATTTATTTATTTATTTTCCCATTTATATCCTGCCTTTTCCCTACAAAGGGCTCAAGGCAGCTTACATCATTCTCCTCCTCCATCTTATCCCCACAACAACAACCCTGTGAGGTAGGTTGGGCTGAGAGACTGTGACTGGCCCAAAGTCACCCAGTTGGCTCCATGGCTGAGCGGGGACTAGAACCCAGATCGCCTAAGTCCCAGTCCCACGCTCTTAACCACTACACCACACTGGCTCTCTTAACCACTACACCACAATGGCACTACACCACACTGGCTCTAATATGGAAAGGCATTCTGAACAGATGCAAGATCTTTTTAAATTGATGTAGTCCTCCCTCAGTTTCCAGTTCTCCCCACCTGAGCCTCTGACTGAGTGCATCTCCATTTGCATAACGTGAGGGTGGCCACGCATGCCTGTCAGAGCTGTGTCTTCAGGTGGAGCCTTTTGGGAAGGGTGGTGTTGAGACATGCTGGCGACTCGCTTCAGCAAGGCCCTGGCATGGAAAGAGGGGCAGCCAGTGGGAGGGGAACTGGCAGGGGCCTTCAGAGGCTCTGTGGGAAAGGGCTTCTGGCTTGATTTTGTGCTGATTTTGTGGGGGAAGTGGAGAGGAGGGGGTGAGGCAGTGCTGAATGGCACTGGAGGATGCCGGAGGAGGCAGCCACAGAGGCTGCTGGGGTCACGGAGAAGGCTGTGGGTGCTTGGGATTGCACCAAGGACTTGGGTTTCCTGTTCCATCTTTCAGGATGGTTCTGACCCCACCGTGGGGTAACATGGTCCTCCCATGGTGTCCAAAGCTCTCTTGAAAAACAGCTCTCTCCTCTGCCTCCAGGATAAAACCTTCCGCGTCTGGCTGATGGCAGCGGATGGCGACGTCTCCTGCTTGGCCCGAGGCTCGGGTCATGTGCAGGCAGTGGGTGCGCTCTCCTGTTCCAGGTAAGGGGCAACCTGCCTCTGGTAGCCCTTCTGTGCATTTCCTGATGGAAACTAGTCTCCTGTGAAGTAGGACCGGGTTTGTGCCGGGGCCCTTTCTCCAGTCATGGCAAATGCTGTGGGGTGGAGGCATTGGGTACTCCTGCTTTGCCTCGGGATATCCCTTGCCCTGCAGGATCTTGCACTTCTCGTGCTGCAGCCGGGACCTAAAGCACTCCGCACAAAGCTTATCTGCCCTGCAAACTTTCTCCATCCCTGCTCGCCTGGGTTGGAAGGGCAGCGGGTCTGTCAAGTGCATCCCACGTACATTGTAGTGTGCACTAGCCACTCTGTGCAGGTGTTCAGTTCTTACATTGCCCCGACTGCTACAGTGTCATGCATCCCTTACCACAGTTCTGTTCTGGGTGGCCAGGTGAGAGGGAGTTGAGGTGGGAGGGCAGAATCACAGAAATTGAGGCCTTCTATGAACTGTCCCTTTCACTATTGTGCTGACAGAGCTTTTTAAAAATAGCATTATATTTTAAAAATACAGTTCCCATGGGATAAACGTAGAGAAAGCTTTCCTTAGAGTACCTCAACATGCCACTGTATGGAAAACTATGAAATATAGCTTAGCCAATGTGTGAAGAGCTGTGTTTAAATTTAAAATGAGTTAAAGGTATGGGATAAATATAAAGGATTACTAAGTGCTAGCATATTTTCAATGAAAGAAGATCTAGAATTAAATATTAAAGCAGTATTCTTAAATGTGAAAAAGATATCATTTTCATTAGAAGGACATTAATGGCTGCATTTGCACATCACAACAACCTGCCCTGAGAATAACCCACAACAGGATAGTTGTCATAGCAAAACCTGAGGTGAGCCTGACAGACAGTGAAAGATCATTACAGCAACACATGGGACAACCTAAAGCGACCAGTTCCGAAATCACACTGTCACAACCTTTAATAGCTTCGTAGTGTGACATCCGGATCTGCACCGTTTGGGGTGCTTATGGGTTAAACCAGGGGTCCTCAAGCTACGGCCTGCGGGCCAGATACGGCCCGTCAAGATCATTTACCCGGCCCGCCTCAGAGCTTTCGGACTCATTCAAAGAAAATGATCTCTGAACAAGTCCGAAAGCTCTGAGCTGGCTCAGGCACACTCTGAAACTCTATCAGTTTTGGAGACTAGCAGGGAGCTGGCGCACGTGCCAAATTGTGACAGCTCCCTTCAACTGGAGAGCCGGCTTTCTCCGCTAGCTCTGGCTAGCTCCTGCTGCTGTGCTGGTCTTGCCAGCATGAATTGGGCACAGGCCGGCTCCTCCCCCTATTGCACGCATGTGTTGGCTCTGAATACAAAAAAGAGGAGCAAATATGGAACCAGACATTGACCATCTCATTACCCAAAAGCAGGCCCTTACTTCCCATTGAAATACTAATAAGTTTATGTCAATTAAAATTGTTCTTCGTGTTAAATATTGTATGTTTTTTTGCACTACAAATAAGATATGTGCAGTGTGCATAGGAATTCGTTCATATGTTTTTCAAACTATAGTCTGGCCCCCCAACAGTCTGAGGGACAATGAACTGGCCCCCTGTTTTAAAAGATCGAGGACCCCTGGGTTAAACAATGCAAATCTGATCTGTGATTTCTTCATGGGTTACTTTTTGGTGATTTAACCTGCATATAACATGAACTGTCTGTGTGTCACTAGTTTTTTCCTGCAAAATGTAAACATGTCACACCTGGCCCATAGTGGCACAAATTTGCCACTGAATGCTGCCCTTAGTTGCAAACAGCCCCAGTGTTTTCCCACATCTCTTGTGGGAGAGCTGCATCTGCGTTGGGTGATGCAGCTGGCCACCCATTCAGCCACCTGCCTCCCTCCAGCATGCTGGCATGGGTGTACTGCCTGTTGTGTCCCCTGCAGCGGACTCAGAAGTTCCTTGGAACTGCAGGGAAAGTGAGGTGCCAGGGCTATGTTTGCTGACAGTGAGTTTTATTGGGGAGCCCGGAGAATGTACAATGCTAGCATGTTCTCAGTCAGAAATTCGCCTGCAAGGCTAAATCAGCCAGAACAGAGGCTCAGTGAAGTCTGCTGGTCTGAGCAAGGGGTCCAAACAAAGAGGGTCAGGCCATGTGCCTAGGTGTGCCCTCTTTGCTGCTTGTGCCAGGAAGCCTTGCAAACTCCCTCTAGCAAAATCAACATGAAAGCACCTCACTCCAGCAAGTGCAGCTGCGGGTTACAGGGAGGGCTGACAAAGCCCCACGGGCACCGCAGCAGGCTGGAGTTGAAGCGAGCGAGGTCCTGGAATGCTCCGGGGCACACTTTGCGCATCTTCTCTGCTGAGCCAGACAAGGTGGAGGCCTTGCCCAGAAATGTAGGACATTATATTTATGTGTGCAGACAGAATGTAGCAGTCATTCCACCGTCCCTTGATCCACTCTGGCTGGAGTTGGATGGGTCTTAAGATGAGGACGGGCAGGAACTTGCAGTTGGGGTAGCAAACATGACCTGCAGAAAACATCGTTCCATTTGCTCTTTCCTCCCTGCTCGGGGTGCCCACCCTTCCTCAGCAGAATGTGTTTTGTGTGGCTGTTGATTTTACTCATTGGACTCAACCCTTAGGGTTTCTTCTGAGGTTTTTACCCTACTTCTGCAAAATTCCCTTGATCATAGTGAGTCCTTCCTCAGGGGTTCCACAATTTTGGTTACCTAGCTGAGTGTACCTGAGTTTGCTGTTAGTATAGGTGATGACAAGTTCAACATGCTTCATTCTGTACACAGGTGGAACAATAAGGTTTTTGCTCTGTGCTTTCTGACCCTTCCTTTAATCTTTTCTGGCCAGAATGAAAGAAAACTTTGTGGTCACAGGCAGTCAAGACCTTACGATCAAAGTGTGGTATCTTCCAGAGACTCTGCTTTTCATGGAAAAGTCAGATGTGGAAAAGCTTGATGCCAGAAAACCAGCCAGTGAAAAGACAGGTGCCGGGAAGCCGGACAAAGAAAAGGCAGATGCCGGGAAGCCGGACAAAGAAAAGACAGATGCCGGGAAGCCGGACAAAGAAAAGACAGATGCCGGGAAGCCGGACAAAGAAAAGGCAGATGCCGGGAAGCCGGACAAAGAAAAGGCAGATGCCGGGAAGCCGGACAAAGAAAAGGCAGATGCCGGGAAGCCGGACAAAGAAAAGAAAGATGCCGGGAAGCCGGACAAAGAAAAGAAAGATGCCGGGAAGCCGGACAAAGAAAAGAAAGATGCCGGGAAGCCTGACAAAGAAAAGAAAGATGCCGGGAAGCCTGACAAAGAAAAGAAAGATGCCGGGAAGCCGGACAAAGAAAAGAAAGATGTCTTGAAGCTGGGCAAGGAAAAGAAAGATGCCGGAAAGCCGAACAATGAAAAACCTGATGCTGGAAAGCCAGATGCTCAGGCTGCAGGCACACAAAATCCAGCTGCTGGGCATCCAGGCAATGAAAACACAAAAATTGTAATTCTTCAACCTCATCTGACAGAGAAGGCTCATGACAAGGTAGAGCAGCAATGGAATTTGAGAAGATGTGTTTTGGATCTTGAACACAGGTGTTGTCCACTCAGCAGAGCTTTGGAAATAGATGTCCAGTAGGTCAGACCCACAGGCCTGGCAAATCCCCCACAGTCCCTGAACAACTGCTGTGTGTCTCCTGTGTCCTGGCCGTGGAATCTCCCCCCACCCCCCTGTGTCCTGCCTGGGATCTCCACCTCTGTGGAAGCAGCCTTGCCCATTGAGTTTGCAGGGAGGGGGCAGTCACCGGCCCCCCACAGCAGCCCAAGGCAGCCTCCCGTTGCTCCCCAGCAGTCCTGTGCAGGACCCCTTGGATGGGGCGAGCTTTGCTCCAGGTCATATCTCTCTCTGTGTAAATGTGCGCGTGCTGCTCCTGGGCCCTCTGCCAGCACTGGGTGGGCACCACAGGGCCAGACATACTGGGGACCCTTGAAGTCAATGAGAATTTCTTTAGAAGGGTGTAAATTTCTACTTCGTACAGAAATCTTTGCTAGGGTGGATGCTCAGAAAAGCAAAGCCAAATATTGTGGTTTTAATCCCTATCTGGGTGACACCCCACTTTTATCATGCGAGTTGGAAGGCAGCAGAGGGCTGTCAGGTCCAGCCCCCTGCTCAGGACAGGACTCCCACTTAAAAAATCCCCTCAAATGGCTGTCCAGCCGCATCTTGAATACCTCTAGCATGGGCATCTCCTTCATGGATCACTGCTTTATCGTGGCCACGGGGCTTGTGTAGCTCAATGAAGCTGTGAGCTGTGCCATGCAGGGCCACCCAAGACGGACAGGTCATAGCAGAGAGCTCTGACACAACTGGAGAAGGAAATGGCAACCCACTCCAGTATCTTTGCCATGAAAACCCCATGGACAGCACCAAAAGGCAAAAAGATATGACGCCGGAAGATGAGCCCCTCAGGTCGGAAGGTGTCCAATATGCTACTGGGAAGGGGAAGAGCGGAGGGCTAGTACTAGTAGCGCCAGAAAGAATGAAGCGACTGGGTCAAAGCCGAAAGGACACTCAGTTGCAGATGTATCTGGTGGTGAAAGGAAAGTCTGATGCTGCAAAGATCTATACTCCATAGGAACTTGGAATGTAAGATCCATGAATCAAGGCAAGCTGGATGTGGTCAAACAAGATGACAAGACTGAACATCGACATCTGAGGAATCAGTGAACTAAAATGGACAGGAATGGGTGAATTTAATTCAGATGACCATCAGCTATACTACTGCGGGCAAGAATCCCTCAGAAGAAATGGAGTAGCCTTCATAGTCAATAAAAGAGTAGGAAAAGCAGTACTGGGATACAATCTCCAAAATGACAGAATGATCTCAGTTCGAATCCAAGGCAAACCATTCAACATCACAATAGTCCAAGTCTATGCTCCAACCACTGGTACTGAAGAGGCTGAAGTTGACCGGTTCTGTGAAGGCCTACAACACTTTCTGGAATTAACACCCAAAAATGATGTCCTTATCATCATGGGGGATTAAAATGCTAAAGTAGGAAGCCAAAAGATAGCCGGAATAACAGGCAAGTTTGGCCTTGGAGTACAAAATGAAGCAGGGCACAGGCTGATAGAATTTTGTCAGGAGAATACGATGGTCATAGCAAACACTCCTTTCCAATAACCCAAGAGACGGCTCTACACATGGACATCACCAGACGGTCAACACAGAAATCAGACTGACTATGTGCTCTGCAGCCAGAGATGGAGAAGCTCTATACAGTCAGTAAAAACTAGACCAGGAGCTGACTGTGGCTCAGATCATGAGCTTTTGGTGGCAAAATTTAGGCTTAAGTTGAAGAAAGTAGGGAAAAGCACTAGGCCACTCAGGTATGTCCTAAATCATATCCCGGATGATATACAGTAGAGGTGACAAATAGATTTAAGGAATTAGACTATGGACAGAGGTTCACAACATTGTACAAGAGGTAGCAACTAAAACCATCGCAAACAAAAAGAAATGCAAGAAAGCAAAATGGCTGTCTGAGGAAGCTTTATAGATAGCTGAAGAAAGAAGGGAAGCAAAAGGCAAGGGGGAAAGAGAAAGATACACCCAATTGAATACAGAATTCCAGAGAATAGCTAGAAGAGATAAGAATGCCTTCCTAAATGAACAGTGCAAAGAAATAGAAGAAAACAATAGAATAGGGAGGACCAGAGATCTCTTCAAGAAAATTGGAGATATGAAGGGAACATTTCATGCAAAGATGGGCATGATAAAGGACCAAAATGGCAGGGACCTAACAGAGGCAGAAGAGATTAAGAAGAGGTGGCAAGATTACACAGAAGAACTATACAAGAAAGAGCTTAACATCCCTGATAACCATGATGGGATGGTCACTGACCTCAAGCCAGACATCTTGGAATGTGAAGTGAAATGGGCCTTAGGAAGTCTGAGCAACAACAAAGTGAGTGGAGGTGACAGCATTCCAGCTGAGCTATTCAAAATCCTGAAAGATGATGCAGTAAAAGTGCTACACTCAATATGCCAGCAAATTTGGAAAACTCAACAGTGGCCACAGGACTGGAAAATGTCAGTTTACATTCCGATCCCAAAGAAGGGCAATGCCAAAGATTGTTCAAACTATCGCACCATTGCACTCATTTCACATGCTAGCAAAGTGATGCTCAAAATCCTACAAGCTAGGCTCCAGCAGTATGTGGACCAAGAACTACCAGAAGTACAGGCAGGATTTCGAAGAGGCAGAGGAACTAGAGATCAAATTGCCAACATACGCTGGATCATGGAGAAAGCTAGGGAGTTCCAGAAAAACATCTACTTCTGCTTCATTGACTATGCTAAAGCCTTTGATTGTGTGGATCCCACCAAATTGTGGCAAGTTCTTAAAGAGATGGGAGTACCAGACCATCTTATTTGTCTCTTGAGAAACCTATATGCGAGTCAAGAAGCAACAGTGAGAACTGGACACGGAACCACTGATTGGTTCAAAATTGAGAAAGGTGTTCGGCAAGGCTGTATACTGTCGCCCTGCCTATACAACTTATATGCAGAGCACATCATGAGAAAGGCGGGGCTAGATGAATGACCAGTTGGAATCAAGATTGCTGGGAGAAATATCAACAACCTCCGATATGCAGATGATACCACTCTCATGGCAGAAAGTGAAGAGGAACTAAAGAGCCTCTTGATGCGGGTGAAGGAGGAGAGCGGAAAAGTTGGCTTGAAACTCAACATTAAGAAAACGAAGATCATTGCATCCAGTCCTCTCACTTCCTGGCAAATAGATGGGGAAGAAATGGAGGTAGTGACAGATTTTATTTTTCTGGGCTCCAAGATCACCTCAGACAGGGACTACAGCCAAGAAATTAAAAGATGCTTGCTCCTGGGGAGGAGAGCTATGGCAAATCTAGACAGCATACTAAATCACCCTGCCAACAAAAGTGCATATAGTCAAGGCGATGGTTTTCCCAGTTGCAATGTATGGCTGTGAAAGCTGGACCATAAGGAAGGCTGAGCGCCGAAGGATTGAGGCCTTTGAATTGTGGTGCTGGAGGAGACTCCTGCGAGTCCCTTGGACCGCAAGGTGATCAAACCTGTCCTAGAGAAGAACCCTGACTGCTCTTTAGAAGGCCAGATCCTGAAGATGAAACTCAAATACTTTGGCCACCTAATGAGAAGGAAGGACTTCCTGGAGAAGAGCCTAATGCTGGGAACAATTGAAGGCAAAAGAAGTAGGGGACGGCAGAGGATGAGGTGGCTGGATGGAGTCACTGGGGCAGTGGGTGTGAGCTTAAGTGGACTCCGGGGGATGGTGGAGGACAGGAAGGCCTGGAGGAATGTTGTCCATGGGGTTGCAATGGGTTGGACACGACTTTGTGACTAACAACAAACATGGGAGAGCCCCCCCCCCACCCCACCATGGTCATTAGTTTCATTGTTGTTCAGCTCTAACAGTCATAGAAACATAGAAACAGAGCGAGTCAGAAGGGGCCTCCCGGGCCATCTAGTCTGACCTCCGGCACCAGCCGGCTCCGCTCACGACATGCCCACCATGTGTATGTCCAGCCTGTCTTTGAACACCCTCACCGATGGGGCCTCAACGACTTCCCGTGGAAGCCCATTCCACGCCCTCAGGGTCCTAACTGTCAGGAAGTGCTTCCTGGCATCCAAATTGAACCTTGGTTCCCTGAGCTTTGCTCCATTGGAGCGCGTCCTGCCTTCCTCTGCAGGGGAGAACAGGCCTCTCCCCATCTCCATGTGACACCCCCTCACATACCTGTATGTCGCCAAGATATCCCCTCTGAGTCTCCTCTTCTACAAGCTGAAGAGACCCAGTTCCCCCAGTCTTGCCTCATACGGCATCCCCTGCAAACCAGCCACCGTCCTTGTGGCCCTACACTGCACTGACTCCAACCTGGCTATATCCTTTCTGTAATGAGGGGCCCAAAACTGAACACAATACTCCATTTGCGGGTGCACCAGAGTCGTGTAGAGTGGTAGTAATACCTCTCTTGATCTTGAAGCCACACTTCTGGCTATGCAACCAAGGGTGGCATTCGCCCTCTTGACCACCGCATCACACTGCTGACTCATGTTTAGCCTGCGGTCAACCAGTACCCCGAGGTCCCTTTCACAAGTGCTGCTCTCCAGCCACTTGTCACCTAACCTGTACTTACGACAGCTATTCCTATGCCCCAAGTGCAAGACCTTGCACTTCTCCACATTGAACGCCATCCTGTTGTCTCCTGCCCACTTCCATAGTCTGTCCAGATCCTTTTGGATCTGGAGTATCTGCTCCTCAGTTGTGGCCACTGCTCCAGTTTTAGTGTCGTCTGCAAATTTGATCAGCAGACTGTTCACCCCTTCTTCCATGTCGTTAATGAAAAGATTAAACAGGATCGGCCCCAGGACAGAGCCCTGGGGGACCCCGCTTGTCACTGGCTGCCAGCCCAACAATTCCCTGCTAATGGTTACCTTCTGCTTTTGGTCAGTCAACCATGCCCTAATCCACCGGACAGTGCTTTGGTCTATCCCAAAACTCCTCAGTTTCTCCACCAGGATATCATGGGGCACTTTGTCATAGGCCTTGCTGAAATCCAGGTATACCACATCCACTGCATCCCCTCCATCTAGCCATCTTGAAACCTTGTCATAGAATTCCACAAGGTTTGTCTGGCAGGACCTGTTTTTGTGGAAGCCGTGTTGTGTGGCTGTCAGCCTCCCTTCCCTATCTAGCATCACTAGATCTCTCTATTATGAGCCTTTCCATTGTTTTTCCTACAATGGACGTAAGGCTAACCGGTCTATAATTCCCCATGTCCTTCCTGCTACCCTTTTTGAAAATTGGGACCACTGATGCCACCCTCCAGTCCTCTGGAACTTCACCCGTTCTCCACGAGGCCTCAAAAATGGAGGCCAGTGGGCGTGAGAGAACCCCTGCCAACTCTCTAAGTACTCTCGGGTGTAACCCATCAGGGCCTGGTGCCTTTGTAATGTCCAATGCCCTGAGGAGCCCCTCAACTTCAAGGGGGGTGACTCTAATCTCTGCCCCTAGGTCCCCAGCCTCATCCAATCTCCTATACGGATATCCCCCGTCCTGCTTTGGGGAGAACACAGGCAAAATAGTCATTTAGAATCTGTGCCTGTTCTCTCATATCAGTCACTGGATCTCCTTCCTCCTTATTTAGTGGTCCCACCACTTGTCTCCCCTTCCTTTTCCTATTTACATGCTGAAAGAAGCCCTTTTTTGTTGCTCTTGATATTCTTGGCAAGTCTCAGCTCATAATCAGCCTTAGCCTTGCGAAGAATCCTTCTGCAACGGGCCTCCTCCTCCCGGTATACCCTTTTGTCTATTTCCCCCAGTACCCATTTCTTACGGAGGCTCCTCTTTCGTCTAATCCCCCTAACCACCTCCTTTCGCATCCATGGCGGCACTCTCCTCCGCCTCCCCACCTTACTGACTAGAGGTATCGTCAGGGCTTGTGCCTCCAAAACCTCCCTTTTGAGTGCCATCCACCCCTCCTCAACTCGCTTACCTTCCAGTAACCTATCCCAGGAGACTTTCCCCAGTCTGGCCTTCAGTTGGCCGAAGTTGGCCCTCTTGAAGTCTCAGCTTCTAGTGCTCGCCCTGCTGCACGGCCCCAGTCCCCTGATCTCAAAGCAAAGGATGGAGTGATCACTCGCATCCAGAGCTCCCCTAATCTGCACTTCATCTATCAGCTCCTCCCTATTGGACAAGACCAAGTCCAGGATGTTTCCCCCCGTTGTCGCCTCTCGGACCCTATGTGTGAAAAACCCACCCTCTAGAGCTTCTAGGAAGCGACGTGACCTGGCTGTCACCGCCGAGTGAGCCTCCCAAGTAATATCCGGGAGATTGAAATCCCCCATAATTACTGTGTCCCTCCCCCGAGATATCCTTAGAATCTGGCCTGTCAGGACATCATCCAGGGTCTCAAGTTGACCTGGAGGGCGATAACATACCCCCACTGTCAGGTCTCTTTCCCTGTCAAAACCCCTAAGTTTCACCCAGACTGCCTCTGCCGAATCCCCATCTGTGCTGCATTCTATCTCACTGCATCCTATCCCTTCCCTGACGTATAAAGCCACACCCCCGGCTCTCTTCCCCTTCCTGTCCTTTCTAAAAAGGTGATACCCTTCTATGTTTACATTCCAGACTTGCCTTTCATCCCACCAAGTTTCTGTGATTCCCACCAGATCATATCCTCCTATTCCCAGGAGAGCTTCAAGCTCTTCCTGCTTATTACCCATACTCCTAGCATTGGTGTACATGCACCTCAACTCCTTCCCACCACTTCCTTTCCTTGGAGTGCCCAGCATCCTCCTTCCTCCCATCCTCCCTGGTACCTGGCCCCTCTCTAAAGGAGTCCTGTCAGTCCCTGCAGTATCTCTAAAGCCCTGCAGTCAGGAAGTTCTTCCTGATATCTAGCTGGAATTTGGCTTCCTGCAGGTTGAGCCTGTTATTCCATATCCTGCACTCTGGGATGATTGAAAAGAGATCCTGTCCTTCCCCTTTGTGACAGCCTTTCAGGTGCTTGTGGAGTGCTATCAGTCTTCTCTTCTCGAGGCTAAACCAGCCCAGCTCTTTGCATCTCTCCTCATAGGCTTTGTTTCCTGTCCCCAGATCATCCTTGCTGCCCTCCTCTGAACCCTTTCCAGCTTGTCTGCATCTTTCTTCAACTGTGGTGCCCAGAACTGTTCACAGGACTCCAGATGAGGCCTGGTCAGTCCTGAGTGAAGGGAATTAGGACTTCACTTGCTTGGGATGTGATCCTTCTAGTAATGCAGCCAAAGGGAGCATTTGCCCTTTTTGCAGCCACATCAGTTAGATAGTAATAGGCAGCAGGGATTGCTGGTCGTGGAGCGAATGTGCCATTTCCAACCTGGTGGTGATGCTTAGGGGGTCAAGTGCATGGCAGAGACTCACCCCTTCTCCTCCTGTCTGCAGCCATGTTACATCCCTGCTATGGATAGCTTTGAACCACAGTTTGCACGTTCAGGTCACGGGAGAAAGGTTTAAATCTTTCGTAATTTTTAAAATATTTTCTGGTAAAATGTTTATGATGAAAAGACTACCCCGCTAGAATTGACAAGCAGCGTTCACCATGGTTAGTCTTAAAACCGGTATAGCCACGGTGTGCACTACATAGTTCATCAGACAACGACAGAGGTTTCCTGGGTACAGACCAGTGGCTTTAAGCAGTCATAAGAGGTCTTTATCCCTGTATGACAAAATGTAAAACAGCCCTCCCTGACAGAGGCCCTCCAGTTGTTTAGGACAACAGTTCCAGAATTCCTGACCATTGGTGGACTAAGGGCCAAAACCTCTGAAGCACACCAGTTTGGAGAGCCTGGTGTAGACTGATGATTTCTTTGGCTGCTTTCCTCTGCTGTGGCATACAAGAAAATGAAGACACGTGACCCTTCTTGCCTATCTTTGTTTAGGATATTAACAGCGTAGCCATTTCTCCGAATGACAAGCTGATCGCAACTGGGTCCCAGGACAGGACAGCCAAGCTGTGGACCTCCAATGGTTGTGTGCTGCTGGGAGTTTTCCAGGGACACAGACGAGGAATCTGGTGTGTGCAGTTCTCACCTGTGGACCAGGTGCTCGCCACGTCTTCAGCAGATGGTACTGTGAAAATATGGGACCTGCAGGATTTCAGCTGCCTGAAGGTAACCTGTGACATAGAAACATAGAAAAAGAGCGAGTCAGAAGGGGCCTCCCGGGCCATCTAGTCTGACCTCCGGCACCAGCCGGCTCCGCTCATGACATGCCCACCATGTGCATGTCCAGCCTGTCTTTGAACACCCTCACCGATGGGGCCTCAACGACTTCCCGTGGAAGCCCATTCCACGCCCTCGGGGTCCTAACTGTCAGGAAGTGCTTCCTGGCATCCAAATTGAACCTTGGCTCCCTGAGCTTTGCTCCATTGGAGCGCGTCCTGCCTTCCTCTGCAGGGAAGAACAGGCCTCTCCCCATCTTCATGTGACAGCCCCTCACATACCTGTATGTTGCCAACATATCCCCTCTGAGTCTGCTCTTCTCCAAGCTGAAGAGACCCAGTTCCCTCAGTCTTGCCTCATACGGCATCCCCTGCAAACCAGCCACCAACCTTGTGGCCCTACGCTGCACTGACTCCAACCTGGCTATATCTTTTCTGTAATGAGGGGCCCAAAACTGAACACAATACTCCAGTTGCGGGCGCACCAGAGTCATGTAGAGTGGTAGTAATACCTCTCTTGATCTAGAAGCCACACTTCTGGCTATGCAGCCAAGGGTGGCATTCGCCCTCTTGACCACCGCATCACACTGCTGACTCATGTTTAGTGACGTGATGGTAATGCCCAGTGTTTCCTATTCGTTGGCCAGAAATCAAGTTTGTGGTTTCTGCCCCATAGTTTGGTCAGTGAATGCGTTGGTTGTGCCTCGGCGCTGTTGGAGAGGTAAAGCTTGGCAAGTGTATTCTGGGTTAGAAAATTCAGGGGTGGCCTCTGAGAGCGCTGGGAGGTGTGCAGAGCAAAAATATCATGCCAGCCAGAAACACCACCTCCTCATCTTCTGTTTTTGAGCTTTTATCGGGATCAGTCCACAGGAATTGTCCGTGTTTCCCAGAAGTCTTGACTGCTACGTGGTTTATTGTGTTCTTTTTAAAAAGTTAGACTCTTCTATAAGTCTGCAGGATTACATCATTTTAAACTATAAGTATAGGAAGGGCGGTTTTTCTGTATTTTGAGATACTGGCAGTACTTGCTGCTCATTTCCTCTTATAGTGAACTTAGGTGGTTAAGTGGCTGTCAGTTTGGAAGCAAAATGTGTCCTGCCCAAAACAAGGTGGATAACTGGGAATCCCCTAGATATGTAGCCATAAATTTATCTGAGAATTAGAAGGAAGATGCATTTTTTAAAAAACTGCTTAGAATGGCTTGAGAAAAATCTCCAGGATACATAAATAATGAGAGAAAAGTTGAGCAATCCCTCAGTGTAAACTGGGATTAAGAATCAATTGTGAGTCTAATAGGTGACAACTCTTAGTTGATGGAAGAAGTGGAGCAGGCAGCAAAGAGTTAACTTCTCTAACATGAAAGGCAGAGCCAAAGTGGGAAGAAATAGCATTTACTGGTCATGCTTCTCAGCGTTGCTTGTGGGTAGAAATAGCATTTACTGGTCATGCTTCTCAGCGTTGCTTGTGGGTCTGCTCTTTGTTTTCCTGCCAACTGTTATTTCCAAGGCAGGGACCCCGGGGAGCTTGATGTCTTTATCACCCCAGAGCGCTGGGTCATGACGAGTCCTCTCTAAGCCCCGCTAGCCCTGCATTGTGCTCTGCCCCATTGCTTGGTTGCATCCATTGCCTAAGAAAACAGAAACTAAAAGAAGGGACGTGGATGCAAAATGAGTGTGTGTGTGTGTGTGTGTATTTAAAAATTTTCCATTCATTAAAAATCTCATGATGGTCAAAAACTCCTTAGTGCCAGTACTTGATACTAAAACAATCAAAATACCAATTAACAGTTTAAAAACAGAGTAATTAAAAAGGTTTTGGCCTGGCGCTGAAATGAGTCAAGTGTTGGCACCAGGCACACCTATCTGGGGAGTAAGTTCCATAATTGGAGTGCTGGAACAGAGAAGCCCCCTCCCACCCAACAGCCCTCCTAACCTCATTCAAGGAGGTCTCTCAGAGAAGGACCACTGAGATGAGCTTAAGGTCCACACGGACTCATGCGGAAGGTGACATTCCCTTAGATAACCAGGCCCTAAACTGTTCAGGACTTTATATGTCACCATGAGCCTTGGGCTCTGCTGCCTGCTGACGGCCACCCCCGCCCGTGCAGCTCCTTGTTTCCATGCTGGGAGTGGGCCTCCTCCAGTGCCGCTGCCTTTCTGCTGCTCCAGCCAAGCCGTTCTGCGGGGCTCAGAGCTTTGCCCGCACCTGCTGCCTTGTCCAGGTTCAGACACCGTGGAAGGCCCAGAGGTGGCTGCAAAGCGTCTCTGTGAACCCAGTTACACATGATCACAGGAAAGCTAACTTTTACAGTGAGCCACACATCCTTTCCGCCCGTTTATGCCAGCTCTGCCTCTTGCTTCCTTTCCCAGACTTTTGAAGGTCATGATTCCTCCGTGTTGAAGGTTATCTTTGTGAGCCAAGGAGGACAGGTGCTTAGCAGGTATGTCAGAGGTGCAGAGTGATTTTGAGCCTGAGGGCCAAATTCGCTTAAAGCAGTTTATTTATTTACTTAATTTTATTTAAAGCTTTTCTAACCCGCCAACCACCAACGTCTTGGGATGGCGCACGTCTCACAATGACGTCTCTTCCTGGCCATAATTTTGGCAGAAGGATTTGAGGAAAACCAGCACAGAGGCCAAAAAGCTGCCCATTGGCCACTGCAGGGGAGCAGGTGGGGCCTATGTAAGGCCACCCATGGCCATTGGCCCTCAGGGCAATGAGCTGCTTGCCCCATCAGGGCAGCATGCTTTGGTGTCCCAGCTGCTGGAAAACCCGGGTGGGCGGGCCCCATGGTGTTCCTGTCCTGGCTGCAGGCTTCTCGGGCAATGCACGGGCTGCTGGGCGAGCAGAATGCGTAGAGGAACCCGCGTCTGATCCAGCAGGGCTTTTCCTTCAAGGGGGGGGGAGTCATTTAAGGGCTTGGCCTGCAGGCCTGAGGCCAGCACCCCAAAGCGTGTTGCATTTTGGAGTGGCATTTCCTTGGTGGGTGGCCTAGGCATTTATCTCCTGTTGAGAAAAGTGTTATCTGCTAGTCGAAATAAGTGGAGTCTTTCTTAACACCTTACGTAACCTGAAATGACAGTTTATACTCGCTTGGTCTTCTGTAAGGCACAAGGGTGGATTATTTCTGCCTACTGCACTGCCCGCCCAACCGCCTGCCCTGACCATAGTGATGGAAAGCAAGTAGCACTTCTTAGACATGTACAGATCAAATCCATTTTCTGTGTAATGCGATCAGGTTTTACTGCCAACGAGGCAGCTGCTTGGCTCCTGCCAGAGGTCTATTCTCAGTTGGAGTGTTTGCGCGCTGCTGCCCGAGGCAGTGTGTCATCCCAGCTCCAGGAGGCTGCCATACAGCATCTTTCTTGCGGCCTCCTTGTGCTTGCCAGCATTCCCCACCCTGATGAACTCCAGATGTGTCGGACTACGACTTCCGTTGCACTCCTGGGGGGCCCCAGGCTGGGGACGTCTGTTGTAGCCCATCTGGGCATCAGCCATGTATGTGTTCTAGTTATGAATCCAGTGAATTAAATCCCAGGTCCTTCTTCCCTTGCCTCTTGTTGGCCTTCCCCCACAGTGACTCTGATGGTCTCCTGAAACTCTGGACGATGAAGAACTGTGAATGTGTGAAGACTTTAGACGGCCACTGTGACAAAGTGTGGGGCTTGCACTCCAACAGGAAAGACAACATGCTGGTGACAGGCGCCAGCGATTCCCGTGTCATGATGTGGAAGGTACAGGACTCACAATTCCCTCTCCTAAAGATCACATTGATAGCCTGGGGTGCTTGCGTCGTCTTCTTCTTCTTCATTTTTATCCTCTTCATTCTTTTCATCATTGCAAAGTCCTAGCATGCTTAACAGCAGCTTAGTGCCCTTTCTGAGGACACAAAAGGGCTCGGCGTTCCTGTGTCATGGTAACAATTTAATAAAAGGGTGCCATTTCTGAGCAAAGCCAGTCGCTCTTACTTGTCCATTTCTTCAGCAAGCAAAGTCCATCAGTGGATCACTTGTACCATCTCAGGCTCCTCTGATGGCCATTTCATCAGAATAGGTGCGGGGCATGTTCCCGCTTGGCCTTTTTCGGGCCGGGGGGCTCGGGGGGCTCTCCTGCACGCCCTCAGAGGACCTCCTCCCCAGGAATTTAGAGGCCGTGCCACAGAACCAGTATCCGGATGCAGTTGCTTGACACCGTGTCCACCGGAGCAGCACTGCCCCTGCTGGTCCGGGTCTGCAGCAGAGGCAGTCGCTTCCACGGCCTGATGCCACATGCTTGAACCAGGGGTTCAGCCTTGGGGCCTCCCTGGGCAGGGGCCCTCTGTGCGCCCCTCGCTTGTCACCCGACAGATGAGTTGAGTCCCCGACCACTTCGGGAAGGACCGTGGCAGAGCTGGAAATGTGCCGGGGAAAGTGGCCTTGCAGCCCAGGTGCTTTCCTGTTGATGCAGCCATCCGTGCCCCGCCGTCGGGATCCGCAGGCTCGCCCGCCTTGCATGCTGGCCGTGGCTCCCTGGGCTGCCCTCAGTCGGGAAGACACTGTGCACAATCCAGCTTCTGGGAGCGCAGGAACTCATGATTGCTTCACGCTGGTCCTGACTCCGGGCCGGCAGAGCCTCACGTTCCCTCCGGGGGACTGCTAGCTTGGCCCGAGCTGACTTCCCTGAGGCCAAGCCTCTGCTGGGTGGAGTGTGGCTCCAACACTAACTCGGAGGGAGCAACTCCGCAAAGCCCGCCCGCCACGCGAGCTGCGTCGTGAAGGTCATCAACATTTAAGCCAGACGCTGACCTGGAAGGAGTTCGGTCACAGGACACAGTGGGATGTTGCGGACATCCTCCGTTTCCTTCTGGAGGGTTTGGAGAAAGATCCGAGATCGGCCGCGCTCAAGAGGCAAGCAACCGCGTCAGGCACAGCGCTCGCCTAGGCACCCGGCACCAGCCCCTCCTTTCCTGCGAGTCAGACAGTTCCTGCAGAGCGCGACCCCGACTCCTTCACCAGGGCAGGGCGGTCCAAGAGCGGTCCTGAGGTCACCACTTTGAAACCACTCTGCAGAATCCCTCTGCGCATTCTTACCTGGAAGGTGACCTTCCTCGTAGTCAGGTAGGGGTTAGGGTTAGGGTTTCTATGCACATTTTCTATGCACAGGGCACTCTACTCATTCCTGCAGGCTGGGGGACTTTTGAGACCTAACCTAGGGTTCATGCTCGCGGTGAGACTAGATTTCACTGTGACTGTGCCTTCACTCAATTTCTGCCCAGATGCTTCTCGTGCAGAGGAAGGGACTTGGCACAAGCCAGCCACGCTCAGGGTGCATCGTGATGCACGGAGGCACCTTTTGCTGCTCAGCAGTGGATGTGGGAATGCCAAGCCCCGGCAGATTCTCGGCAGTGTCAGCAACCTCCAGCTTCTGCTGCCAGAGGCTCTGTATCCATAGCTGCACTGCAGAAAGAGGCATGCAGGGTCTTCACTTTGCTGGTTTTCACCTTCTGCTATAAAACTGACCTGCTGGTTTCCCACGGGCTTCCTTTGGACATTAGATCCCGCGACAGGCCTTATGCTCATGACCCTCCCTGCCTGCTCCTGCTCCTTCATATCTGCTCTACTCGCTTGCCAGCTGGGCGCAGAAAGCTGGACGTGTCTGAAGGGATGCTGTGGGCAATGTGGTGTGTTGTGGGGTGCTGCAGTTTGCTTCGCACACACAAATGGGGAAACTTTTCTTGTGAAGGGTGGACGTGGTGTTTGGTCAAATAATGATTCTTCACTCAGAATGAGCTGCAAAATGGTGTGCCAAACGGATGGTGGATTTGCACAGATTAATGTAACTGCACATCAGTAACTGTCGGGAGGGGTGGGTGGCACCAAAGACATTATATTGTGTCCTGGGCCTGGCTGCTGATTTGGCTTCACAGAGACAAGCTGGATCCTAGACAGGCCAGGTGTGATTCTGTTCCACAGCTGCAGCCCTGCCATGTGGCTGCCCTTCCCTTTGTGCCTCTGTGTTCTTGTATGTTAACAGGATGTCACCAGAATCGAGCTGGAAGAGCAGCAAGCAAAGCAGGAGGAGCAGCTCCTGAGGTGAGTGGCCTCCTTACACCAACAGGAGAGCCGGTGCAGTGAGTGGGCGGGGCAGCTTCTGCCCGCTGAGTGCCCTTGGTACAGGATGCTGGCTGGGGCTGATGGGGGTTGCAGTTGAGCACAGCTGCAGGGCACCCACTTGTGGAAGGCTGGGCTTGGGCCAGGACTCAGCTCCTAACACAAGCATGAGGCTCAGTGTGGGCAGCTGCTCAGCCAAGCCTCCTTATTTATATCGATGCACTGCCTTCTTCTGCAAGGTAACCACAGTGGCTGGCTGATCCCTCTGCCATGTCATCATCACAGCAGCCCTGTGCAGTGCGCCTTGTGAGACCAAGAGCCAGTGGCCGGACCAAAGTCGCCCGGTGAGCTTTGTGGCAGAGTCTCCTCAGACCAGTCCTCTGATCATCAGGCCACACTGGTCCTCTCACCTGTCTCCCAGTATTGAAGAAAACATTGGGAGGGGAGGCGGCCCCTTGCACCTCCATGTGCTCCTTGAAAGAAAGGCGGGATTGGCAAAACACGTATTTAATATATTTGGATCAGCTGGTTACAGAAACTTCAGTCCATCTATGATACGAGATTAAATTAAAATTAGATCAGTTTTCATATGGGTAAAATAGGTCTGAAGCAACAACTTTTTTAGATTTACTTGGTCTTGGAAGAGGCATCCTTCCTATTTATTTCATTTATTAAACATATATTCCTACGTATGTGTGAGAAGATTGGAGACGTCCTTATAACTCCTTAAAATGCTTCCCCCCCTCATTAAGTCAGCCGGGCAATTAATTGGCCAGGAATAGTAGCCACAAGTAAGTAGGAATGTTATTACAGTGCTGTGGGTGAGTTTTTGCCTGCATAGCTCCTTCCACTATTTTGCCCACCTGTAACTTATGGGCAGTACGTCACTGGGCCTCGGGCATTGCATCAGTCGGGAGCTCTTCTCAGATGCTCTGCAGCAAGCAACTACATTTGCTGGTTTTATTGTGGCCTGTTCTGCAGTCCTAAGAACCAGAAACTCCTGTTGAATGCCAGTGCCATCTGTTGATGCTCAGTTTGTGTTTTCAGAGAGCAGGAGCTGTCTAACTTGCTGCACGAGAAGCGGTATCTGGAAGCACTGGCCTCGGCCATTTCCTTAGACCGGCCTCACACAGTGCTGACTGTTGTGAAGGGTAAGATCTTGCCGAGAAAGGAGATTCCCTTTAGTCTTCGCTGAGTCTTGAAGAAATCCCTCCAGTCCTGCTCTGTGGTTTGCAACTTTACCCTGGGCCTGTTACACATGAATAAATTCAAAGCGAGTGCCAAGTATCCTTTTGGTGCTAGGCAAAGCTGTTTTATCCTCCCAGGTCTTTTATGTTGGATTTTTGGAAATGCCATTATTATATTTTGCATTATTTTGTTTTTCTAAACCACCCTGAAAACGTTTCTGAAAAATGATATATAAATTTTTAAAAGAGAGTGATTGTGTGCCTAGAATTGTACACTCTGTCACAATTAACCATTCGCTGAATGCACCTGATTTAATTTGGTTGGGTAGAAAAATGGCATTTTTGCAAGTTGACTTGAGCACACAATGCCTCAGAATTAACAGATTTATAGGCCGCCCCTTGCCACAAGCCTCGGGGCGGCTCACAACCTCAAAAACCTTGTAGGCTAAACACTATACAATAATTAAAAAGCCTACACAATATTAAAACATTAAAACTGGCCCATCTCAAGGTCCGAATTAAAACATACAAATACAATATAATTGAACTAAAATTTAAAGTAAATTAACATTTAAAATATTGCTTAAATAAAGAATTCCCCCACCCAGTGAAATGTATGCAACTCAGTGGTGAGCACCTCATAGCAGTATTTCCTGCTTTTGGAGAGAAAGATGTAAGCATGTGAGGGAACGGAAGACCACACCTGCCGCACCAGTTGCAGAATGCTCATGCAGCGGTAATGGCTCTGTGTTCAGCTGGGCTTACTCCTTAGGGAGCGCCGCTGAAACAGCCTCTGCCTTTGGCCAGCCCTGCCCTTGCAGCATGTTTCCCCAAGGCTTCAGTATCTTTGACTCCCCTTCATGTTTCCTCCATGAACTTCACATTGACTGGCGGTTTTGTATCTCTCTTAGGCATTCTTAAGGAGACCGGTGGAAAAGAGGACTTGGAAAAGAACATTAAGAAGCTGAGGAAGGACCAGAAGGGTTAGCTGGCATCTTCAACAGATAGCCTCTAGAAGCGTGCAAGGGGTGGCATCAGAGGGCCAAACTAGATATGATACCAGGGGCACACATTTTCCGTGTCCTCCTCCTTTGCAGTGGAAAGCAGCAGCAGGGGAGCTGCCCATTTGGGCAAAAGGGGCTTCCAACCCCATCCTGCTCCCATCATTTATCTGATTAAACCCTCCCATCAATGCGGATCACTTCTCTACCTGTGGGGAAGGGCGCAGGCCACTTGGGGGACATCTCAGCCCATCTTTGGTGGGATTATGGATGATTATGATGTGAGACATTTGGAAGCCCGGTTCCCAGAAGAATGCTGCCCCGCGTGTTGTAACGCCTGTTCGTTCCAGTAGCTCAAATAGGATGCAGACTTGCATCGGGCACCTTGACAGAAAGGCAGTGTGTGAGTGTAACACATGATGGAATAACCGAGCTGGAAAGCGCCAGAGCGGGGAGTTCATGCCGCCAACCCTCTGCTCACGCTGCTTCTATGCAGATTCTTCCTAATTCTTCCTGGTTTTGCCCAAAGCTTTCCTGTTTCACTTGTGATGCTAGAACTGTGGTTTGTTTTAAGGGTTTTGAGTGTTTCTTCCCCACATGGGCATTAGGATGGGATCGTGGCTAGCTGCCATTATCCATTTGTATGAAAAAGACTTGTTATGATTGCTAAGAAGAGTAATGTTGCATCTTAGCCCAGCATTCTGTCTTCCGAAAAGGCTAGCCAGTGCTGTGGAGATGTTTGGAGACAGCATCCTTTGCCTGTACTTTCCTTGTCTACATCTGGAGCTTTCCATAGAAATGTCATAGACCAACTAGATCTCTTACATTTCTGGATTTTGGGGCCCAGTATTAACCACCTTTTGGCTACTTTTATCTGTGATGAAAAGCATCCCAGGTTTGCTGGCTCACAAGAAAGGGTCTAATTGAAAAAAAATATTTTCAAAGTTCAGGGTTATACAGGGGTTTTGTAAATGTCTGGATCCTGTTGATCCCTAAAACACTTGGCAAACAAGTGAGAAACAACTCTTTTGTACAAACTGTTATGTGTTTTCATACTGTATGTTTCTTCCTCAAAAGACATGGATTCAAACAGTTCTGATCTTATCTAGAAACTTGAACAGTAACTGAAATATTGAATGGCGTTTTGCAGGGTTGCTTTGACTTCCTGGCCTGTTAGGTGCATTTTGAAAGCCTTCTCAGTCATTCAACTGAGGGCAAAGTTAACCTCAAAAGCTGAAGAGTATTCACAGTGATTTGGGGCTAAATTTGGCAGGTGGTAGAAGACTAGCATGAAAGGGTTAAGGGGTGGTTTGGGCTGTTTAGCACTTCCAAGAATAGTGTGATCCCGAATGTCAGCTGAGGGGCTCAAGGGCCGCCAGGCTTTGTGGTGGGGGCGGGGGGGCAGGCCAACACAGCTGCCCTAAGGGTTACCGTTGCACCCTGCCTAGCCTTGCCTCCTTATTCGGGGGCAGCCCAGTGGTTTCCCGTTTCCTTCCCTCGGATGACCCAGGCAAGCTGTGCACCCAACTCTGTCAAGCCTTCATGGGTGACCATAAGCGAACAGAGGGTGAGCACTGGCCTGTGACTTGCGCTCGTTCATGTGTGTCTCCTCCTCTAGAGGCCTTGCTGAGGTTTTCTGTGACTTGGAACACAAACTCACGGAACTGCCATGAGGCTCAGGCAGTTATTGGAACCCTCCTCAGGCATGAAACCCCCGAGTCGCTCTTGGAGTACGAGGGCATCAAAGCAGCTGTGGAGTCCCTCCTGCCTTACACAGGTAGGTGACTTTTTCTGCAACCTTCACAGGGTTCCCCAGCCTCATCCTGCTCATTTTGTGTTTTTTATACTCCATCTTTCTTGCAAGGAACTCCAGGCAGGATTCATGGTTCTTCCTTCCCTCCCTCCCCAATAAAAGCTTGAGAGGGATGGATCTGGGGTCCTCCACAGAGCTTCACAGCTGAGGGCTCCAGTGTGGGCATGTACAGCCACCATGAAACAGAAATAGGCCAATGCTGCAGCACCCTCTCCTTGAAGGTGAAGATCTAAGGGCTTTCACTGGACCCCTTTTTACCACTTTGTTGCTCAGGCCAGGGCCTCCTGCCTCCACTGAGGGCAGACTGGTTTGAAGGAAGGGGAAGCCTTTCCCCTGGCAGCAGGTCAGGGCCTTTTTCTTGCTGTGCCAGAGGAAGGAGAATTCCCAGACAGGGGCAGGAAGAATTATTGCAAAACTTAGGTCTATGGAAGATCTGAAACTTCCCCCTGTATTGGAATCATTAGGGAATGGCAGTCACTTACTCTCCTGCCTTTGGAAACTCTAAAAGTTCTCTCCGTTACCCCATGCACACCTCTTCATCTGTTTTCTCCCCCTTCACTGCAGCTGTGGTTTTTAACCTACTTGCTTTAGGGAAGTACAGAATCATAGAATAGTAGAGCTGGAAGGGGCCATGAAGGTCATTGGGTCCAACCCCCTGCTGTGGCAGGGCACCAATTTATACCATCCCACTCAGATGGCCATCCAGCCTCTTTTTGAATGCCTCCAGTGTGGGAGAGCCACCACCTTTCTGGGCAGCCGATTCCACTGCCGTATTGCTCTGACAGTGAGGCAGCTTTTCCTGATATCCAGCCTGAATCTGGGTTGCCGCAACTTGACTTGATTATTCCATGTCCTGCACTCTGGCATCAGCAAGGAGAGACCTTGACCTTCCTCTTTGTGACAGCCTTTGAGGTACTTGTAGAGGGATACCATGTCCCCCCTCAGTCCTCTCTCATCAAGGCTGAATGTGCCCAGTTCTCTCAGTCTCCCCTCACATGGCAGTGTTTCCAAACCCTGGATCATTTTTGTTGCCCTCCTCTGGACTCTTCTATTTTTTCTGCATCTTTCTTAAATCTTGGTGCCCAGAACTGGACACATATTCTAGGTGAGGTCTGACTAGTGAGGAGTAGAGGGGAACTACTGGAGCCGGGGGTCAGACTGGATGCCCTGGAGGCTCCTCCTGACTTGCTCCATTTCTGTGTTTCTAAATAAATAACAAGGCATGCCTCGCTTGCCTGTGGGACTCTCATTCCTGGGTTTTTCTCTTTGCAGAACGACACTTCCAGAGGCTAGGCCGGTTACTGCAGGCCTCCATGTTCCTTGATTTCATGTGGCAAAGCATGAGGCTTCCTGATGGGTCCAAATGGGAAGAAGAAATGGACACGTGACCGAAGCCAGATGGCAGGGCTAGGCAAGGTGGAAGAGCACCCCTTTCCACATGAATGCAGGTTGGCATTCTTGCTAGCAGCATACCTTTAAATAAATGTTTTGATTTTATAAAAACGCAAGCTTCTTACCTCGTAGAGAGACGTCCAGCACATGTCCCCCCACTTTTAAGGAGTTGTGATTAGCAGTTTTCAGGGGGAGCAAATGCCCTTCTGACCTCCAGGCTGGCCTGTGTAAGAGCACGTGGTAGACATTTATGGCAGCTTTCCCCAACCTGGTACCCTCTGGATGGGTTGGGTGCAACTTCCAGCATGTTGGCTAGGAATGATGGGATTTGCAGTCCATTTGAAGAGCATCTGGCTGGGGAAGGCTATCCTGCTTTCTCATTGGGAAACTTGGACCATTTCCAGGGGTTTCCCAAGCAATCTCTTCTCCGGAAGCTCAGCTCAGGAGGAAGCTCTCTTTGGAAGGATGGGGAAGACCTCTGCCCCGGCCACCATGGGCAGACGAGCAGAGCTCTGCAGCCCCATCGTGACACCCTGGGGGCGGGAGTGCCCAGATGCGAGGTGGAGCAGGCAACTGACTCAGGAGGAGAGGGCTATGCTGTGACTGAGCTGGTGCTGGCCATGCGTGTGGGGGGAGGGGGGGCTCCAGGGAATCGGAAGAGCTGAGGCCATTGACCTTGCTGAGAGCTGCAGGGGGCTGCGAATGAGGCACCCCCAGCTCTTTGCAAGTCAAACCTAGCTAGAGGAAGGGTCACCAGGAAGCTCCTGCTCACTGATGTCCCCTCCCCATTCCTGGGTGGCGATAGGCAGGTTAGAGGTCTGCACCCCAGGCTTGCTGAACATTGGCAGCCTGTCGGTGCCTCTGGGGCTGACTACGAACTTGAATTTGAGTGCCCCCCCTAAGTCTTTTCAACTTCAAACAATGAATAGAAGTATATTAACTTACATATTTTATATGCCTGTACCATGGTAACGACAGCATATCTCATTAGGAGAAAAGAGGATCAATCCCAGGATTTGGAGGATTCAAAAAAATTATTCAGTTTGCAAATTGCAAAACAAAAGGTACTGCACAATTCTGTGTACATTCACTTGGGAGGAAACCCTACAGTGCTTAGAAGGTCTTCGATACAAGTGTTTAAGATTGCAACCTTGGCATAAGGGTAGCAGGTGGGTTGGGGGAATGTGGTCTATGAACCTGCAATCCAGGGCAAGAGAATTAACAAATTAGCATGTGTGTGGGTAGCAGTACATGCTTGTGGATTCTGAGATTCTAGAATCAGAACATCATATTGGCAACATGTAAAACTAACCAATACAAATGAACTCGGTAAAGCCCAAGTAAGAACTTTTCCCTCTCCTCCACGCAAGTTGGTCTCAGCTACTCAAACGCTGAAGAAAACCAGCACCCCCGAAGGTGGCGGCAGCTGCTTCACGAGGAGCAGGAGCAGCGTCAGAGGGGACTGAGCAGCTGCCTCATCTGCTCTCTGCCCGTTTTGGTTCTGACTGTTGTCTCAGCTCTGAGAAGTAGACCCGAGCGAAGGTGCACTGCACTGGAGGCACCTGCAAAGCGCGGATGTGGCAGTTCTCAACACGTTCCGCTGCAGGTGACTAAGGAGTAAGTTCCAGTTGCTGGGGCTCTGATATGGAGGAAGCAGTTTTGTCCTGTTTTTGTCCATCCGTTTACTCCACTTCCAAATGCAAGCAGCCCTGCTCCTGGGCTGTCCTGAGGGGAAAGGTGCACCCTAAAGGAGGACTGTGCTTCCTGCATGAAGCTTCTTCCATATCAAAAACGGAAAGAATCCTCTTTAGAGAGTACCTCCCAGTCCGAGCCCCAGAAGAGGTGCTTCTGTGTTGCCGCTGTGATCAGGTCTCCCACCTGGAGAGACGCCCACCCTCTTGTGTCTGGCTTGGCTCTCCATGTGCAGGGGCGATAAGGCATGTGGTGCTTGTTCCTTGCCAACTGGAATCTTCTCTAGCACTTAGCCAAAGAAGCAGTCTTGCCTGCTTTAGAAGGGCACTTAGTGGCAGGCTAGAGAGCGAGCTGTGGGGCTGGCCCTTTGTATGGCCCTCCGAGTCATGGTGGAGCACCTCTGAAGGATTTCACAGCGAGAGGGGCGTGGGGGCACTGTGGGGCGGCCAGAGGAGTGGTGTGGACGGTCCAGGCCGCCCCAAGGCTCCTCGCTGAGGCCAGGGCTGCTCTGTTGCTGGGTCTTCAAGGGTAGCGAGGGGCTGTCCGTGCCCGTCCTCAAGGTATGCGGAGGGGCCTCTGTGTGAAGGATGGTGCCTGCCCCACGGTCCTCGGGATTCTGGGGCCAGTCGGGTTCCTGGTCACTCACATTCGCCGAGCTGTCTGACAGGCGCTCTGTGTTGCTTGCTAGGCCGGGGCTTGCTGTGGCCACGGCGGCACCCTGGACGAGGCCTGTCCCATCTCTGGCCCGGGCCCCAGTGGCCTGGCCTTGGAAACCCTTCTGCTGGGTGGGGGGACTCTGGCTCAAGTCGCCACGAGCGCCTGAGAGGTCTGTGGTGGAGAGGTGCATGCTGCCACTGGCAAGGGCCAGGAATTTGCTGTGGGGGTTTTGGTAGGGCTGAAGAAACATGGAGGGGACGTAACCAGCATTCCCGTTGTACCTGGAACAGCGGAAACACAAGAGATGCTGCAGTAAGTGCAGCACAAAGGGCGACCCCAAATGACGGGAGAAGGCATGGTATGGCCGGGCCAGGCGGCCTGCAGCACTGTGGGTTGCCCTGCTTTCTGGCCCGATCCAGGGCTGCTTCCCACGTGACCCAGCTGTGCTCCCCTTTGTCCTGCTAACTGAATTCTGGAATCGAGCCCTCCTTCAGCATTGGCTGGAGCAAAGTTCCAAGCTCCCTCCCAAGGAAAGGGCCGCTGCGAACCGTGCGTCCATAAAGCGGCATTTATCAGGGTGCTCTGGAAAGGGAGCAGTCTTAATGCATCCTGCCAGGGAGCCTTCCCAGAGGCACAATGGCTCCCTCAAGCTTGAATCTCTCTGTGATGGAGGTGGGCCGACTCCAGTCTTGCAAGGCTTGCTGAAGGCAGCCCCTGGGCTTCCCCGTGTCCTGAAGCCCAGCAGCACTTCCAGAGGCCTGTGCTGAGGGAGCCCGAGGCTGCAGCGACTGTCCCGCAGCATCAGCCCAAAGTTTGCCAAGTCCAGTGTTTCTGCGAGGCCCTCAGCTGCCAGGCGTGATGTCGCCGTTGTCAGAAATGGGGCATGGGCGAGGAAATTGCCTAAGAAAATGTGTATATTTTGAAAAATTCACACAAAAACTTTAATAAAAATGCTGGTATAAATGGCTGCATGTGAAAGTACGTACAAAAATGCATATATTTCAAAAGAATGTGCAGAAATTGTATGCGTCTGTATGACCAAAAATATGCAACCCAATGTGGAGATGGCATGGAATTACCTTAAGCATGGAAGAGTGAGAGCCAGAGCAACCTTGAGCTGCCAGATCTGCCCCTCCCTCCCCTCAGGCTGACTCTTCTCCCTCTCACTGACTTACCATACCAGCCACCAGCCATTGTCTGACTCCTCCAGCACTTCTACCACAACACCAGCCTTCACGGAGAGCTCATCTGGCTCCCTGGCCTCATATGCCTGAGTGAGGAAAGACAGCGTCCCTGGAAGGGAAGAGAAGGGAAGGGAAGGGAAGGAGAGGAAAAGAGCTGCTCAGCCTAGCCCGACCTCAAGCGTTCTTTGCCAAGAGCACTGGAGGCTAGAGCACAGAGGCATGGAGAAGGTGCGTCAGGCGAAGTCGGGCCGTGGGCTCAGCACTGCATGCTCTGGCTTTCGGAGCCCCTTCCTCTCAGGAGTTGTGCAACCTGATCACGGTGGCAGGCCTTGCCAGCGCTTTCTCCCAGGCAGGCCATGTGCTTGGCTCATGTAGCATCCTGTGCTCCGACCGGCTTTCCTTGGCGTCTTGGACAGAGAGGTCCGTTACGGATCTCTCTTGCACTGAGGATGCCACCGCGCTTGGCCACTGAGCTGCAGCCATTGCCCAAGATGGGGATTAGTCCGTCAACATTGAACTTCCTGTCTCGGGGCACTGCAGCCTGACTTCTGCTCCTCCAGTTGCACCATTCTTTCCATGCATTATGTCACTGAGCATGGGCATGCCAGTCCAGCACATCAGAAGGTGTGGGGCTTGGGCAGCAGGCAGCTATGGTCAAGATACCAGGAGCAAGGCTCAGGAGTGGGGTGGAGGCTTGCAAGGGGTTCGAGGGCCAGAGGCAAGAGATGCGCCCTTGAACTGTCTGAGGTTAAGGCCAGCGAGAGCAGAAGGTGCAGGCAGAAATACGGCCACAGGTCCAGTGCTGGACAGGCAGCCCCATTCAGGAGCGAGGTGAGGTCAGGGAGGGTGGGCATGGCTGCCTGGCTTGCCAGGGGCAGGGAGGAGCTGGGCAGCAGTCCAACAGGGAGGCAGAAGGAACTCGGACTTGAAGAAGGGAATTGGCCCAAGACGAGGCTGACGGCTGCGCAGGAAGCCGCTCGTGTGGCTGTGGCTGTGGCTGGGGGAGCAGTGCAGTGAAGCCTTGGCCAGGCTCCGGGGCTTCCTGCTCGGGATGGCCACACAGCGGCTCCCTGCAAGCACCTGCCAAGCGTTCTTGATCCTGCAGGCATGTGCAGGGCCGCTCAGGCACCAGGTTGCGGGAGCCTGCCTCCGAGCAGGGCTGCCTGTCCAGCAGAGCCATCGGGCTCCTTCACACTGTGCCTGACAGCGGGGGGTTCTGTTTGCTGAAAGAGCACCTGCCCGACTCTTATCTCCACTCTGTGGAGATGGTGCTGGACAGCGATGGGGAGGCAAGCATTGCCAAGAGGCAACCAGAGTCAAGCCAAGGCGGCTGCGGCTTAAAGCACCTTCTCCACTGAGCTCCCTGGCGGTGGCGTCCTCTTCTGCCTCCTCCAGGTATGGAGCTGGGAACCAGGCAATTTGCTTCCTACAGTTTTCCACGAGCCACCATCCTGCGGAGAGGAGAACATGCAAAGACTGTGAGGCCAGAAGGAAGACAGAACCAAGGGTAGCATCTGTCCCTGGGTTCCAACTTGTGTGAGCGTAAAGGCACCCCCCTGACTACTGGAAACTCGGCCACACCTGCTTCGAAGGCATGTCTGAACCGTCAACACAAGTGAGATTGGCTCTCCTTAAGCCCTGCCCTACAGCCTTCACTAGAGCCTGCCAAAGGAGAGGTGGCAGGAGTAAGCAGAACGCCTGCAGGAGGGTGCGCTCGAAGGGCTGTGCATTCCCCGTCTCCCAGAAGCAGAGCTGCTGTTGCCACCATCTTGCAGCTTGCTTAGGAGCGTCCAACAAGTCCAGGCAGGGGGAGGTCTGAACCAGTGACTTCCCCACTGCTGTCTAAGTGGAGCACCTGTTAGCCCTGCAACCCAAGTCCTCTTGGATAAGCTCGGCGGCTAGAGTATCTGACAGAGCCTGTCCTTTCAACAACCCCACAAGGTGGTGAGCATTTTTATTCCATGATGCAGAGGGAAGACAGAGGCTGGAACAAGCTGGCTTATCTAAGGGTAGCCAGTGAGTCCACAGTGCAAGTTAGATTCCTGCCAAGGACGTCTCAGTTTCAAACTCAGATCCCCTCCTGCCTCTCCCAGCATTCTGCACCAGAAGGGAAGGATTGCTGGTGGAAGCCACACGGCTGTGCTCTGTACCTGTTCTGTCCTTCATGAGTACTTCCAGCATTTCCCCTTTGAGGGCTTTGAAGGGCCTGCCCTTGGTGTCATCTGTGTCGAAGGCTTCCAGGCATCTGTAAACCTGTGCAATGACTGGCTGCGTGATGCCTGGGCTGGCTGGCCTGGGTGGCGCTCCTGCCTTCCTGGCTTCCATTTCAGAAGGCAAAACAAGGATGCTGCAGCGCAGAGAGACACCAGGGTGGGATTTCGCTATAGAGATCATTCCCATCCATGCCAAAAGCCACACTTTAATCAGGTATTCCTCTTGCTACTGCTTAAATCTAGTTAATTTGTCAGTCTCCGTCACCCAAAAACCCCTCCTGGCTAATATGTCCTGGTTGCAATACATCATGTTTATTTTGAAGCAAGTCTGCAAAGTCTAAAGAGGATTCAGTCTGAACGTATTCCTGTTTGTAATTAAAAATAATGCTTAACACTTCACCACCATCCCTGGTTCAAAGGGCACTTCTACACTCTGGAAATGGAAGCGATGGGGCATCATCCATCCATTAATAGCTTTCAAACCAGTTAGTCCTTTGATTCTCCCTGCAAGATTGCTATCTTGTGGGAAATCAACTGTGCGCTCACTTTGACTGATAGCGCACAGAGCTCTTGTCTGGAAGCACCCGCATGTTTGCGAGGCTTCGGGGACAGTTGACGGTGAAGGGGGGGGGCAGGCTTGCAGAGGAAAGTGGCTGCCTCTTCTTCTGCACCTCTCAATGGGGCTTGGGATGAAAAATCCCTTGTAAAAATGTTCTTGGTGTGAGTTCCGGCTCTTTTAAAGCCTTTGAGTGTCCCAGAGGCTGGATCTTCACACAAGTCGCAGCCTTCCTCCCAGTGCATCCTATGTCAATGGCTGTACTGATGGGGATGATGGAAATTGTAATCCAACCCATGAGGGACATCAGGATAGAAGTTAAAAGTGAATGGGGGTGGCTGCATCTCATCTGTCATACTCATCAGAGTCAATGGTCAACGAGCTTTTGAAAATGATGGGGCCACCGCCCTGTGACCCACCAGTCTTGCCCTCCCCCCAATGCGGTGATGACTCAAAGGAACGCTTTTCCTGCATAGTCTGAGGTTTACTATTCTTGCTATTGCAGGTGGTCTGAAATAGAGGCATGGCATTAAACAAAGGAGTCATGCAGCAGGTCGGAGCTCCTGATAAGCATTGGACACCTGCTGCACAAGGGTAGGAAACATCCTTCCTAAGGCCAGGGCAGAGTTTTCATCCTACCTCCGCTTCTGTCCCCACAAGACCCTGATGTCTGCAACCCAGCAAAGTAAATTCTGCAACAGAGAAGGCTCAGTTCAGGAGTCCTTCCCGAATAGGCTTAAGGCAGCGTAGCTAAATCTTGGCATGAGAGCAGAGTAGACAAGCTGTGCTTTGTGTCTGACAGGCAAACCAGACTCAAACAAAGCTAATCTGCAAAGTGCGTTTGCAAACAGTGCCAACTAGCGTTTGGTCTGAGTTGACTAGCCGGACTTCTGGCTGCTGCTCTAATTCTGGATCACAGAACCAGGAGTGCTGAGCAGGTAGAAAAATGGAAATGGGTGAATCGAACTGAACCATGGATTCCAGTTTAAGCTGTAGTTGGGTGTGAGGCCTGAAATAAACCTCTTACATTGAGTGCTTATTCCTGACCCTCTAAAATTCTACTTTCACAATCACAGTACCTGTTTTCTGGAAATGCAGGATCCAGGTCTCTGGTCTGAGCTCCAAAAAACTGGACTACGTCTTCCCCCTGGATGATTTTGGGCTGTGTCTTCAGGAGCTCCTGGCAGTAATCCTCGAGGAGTTTCAGACTACGCATATCCTTGCTCAGTGCCTGCTTCTTCCGCAGCATCACATTCACATCTTTGAGGGAACAAACAGGCAAAAGCCTTCGACAAATGCCATTCCCCAGCGGTGCACGTCTTCAGGACCGCAACTCATGTGGGAGGCAGCTGCCAGGAGGGGCCTTTGGGCATGTTTGCTTCGGGTTCAAGTATAGAGTGAGAAGGAAGGAGTCAGGCATTCTTTACTGAGCCTTGGAGTATGTGGTGCAAGGACATTACAGGAGGCAAAAAATGGGGCTGAAAGAAATCACACCCAAGGATATTTATGCACAGTAATCTTTCTGAGCAGAGAGGTGGGGTGGGCAATGCTGCCTGTGCCCCTGGTGCTGCAGCTGCAGGGGCTCCCCAAGAGCAAATGTGCCTTTTGAACTGGATTTGTGCTTGGGAAGCCTCTAATGCATTTGCTGGTGGTACAGCAGGAAGTGATGCCCTTGGGGCAATTAGCCGCCAGATCACTGCCTTTGCTCAGCTTTTGCTCTGTGTGGGGGGTGGTCCAGGCAGGCGGGGAGCCATGCTTGCTTGCACACTTTCTCCGCACCACAGATCAGAAGCGTTGAATCTCTTTGGGCTCACAGGTCACAGAGTGCTCACGAGAGGTTCCTGCTCCCAATGGCTCCTTTCCCCAGCCACTGATCCTTTGGCGGCTTTCAGCTCCTGTACGTTTTCCTCTCCTAAGGTCTAGTTACTGGCAGCAAGCTCTCCAAGCTAAAATGTGCTGCAAAATAGCACTGCTCTGTGGCCTGCTCACCGCTGGAAGGGCCCCCCCCCGCACCAAGCTTTTCTGAAACAGCATTTAGCCCCTCCCGGACCGAAAGAAGTTCAGCAGCTCCGCTCTTAGACCTTGCTGGGAGCAGGCGGGGCAGTGAACCATGATTCACCCATCCAGTTAAAACAGAAAGCCCCAGTCCCTGCTGCTCTTTTACCGTGAAACCTGGGAATGGTTCTCTCAGACTTCTTCAGCAGACCACTTTCAATGGGGAATTTCCTCTTCAGTTCTTTCTAAGAGAGGAGCAAAATGAGATCCATTAGTTATATCGCTCTTGCTTGTTGCGGGAAAGAGACTGCTAAAGTATTGTGTGCAAACAGTTTGCCTTGAAAATGAAGCTTACGTGAAGTTTCTTAAACTCTTCAAATGTCCTGTAGATGAGAATGTTGTTTTGATCTGACCAGAGCACAGAAAGTATGCAGATCTAGAAAAGTTAAACAGAATGCACAGGTCAGACAGAGCTTGCTTTCTTAATTAAATTTATATCCCACCTTTCAACCCTAGACAGAGGTGGCCAACAGCATGAAATGCAAAATTCTAATCAAAAACATAAAAACATATTGACTTCTCAGCCACGGTTTAGCCTGGGCATGCTCAGCTTCTGGGATGGAAGAGGGTGAGAAGCAGGTTCCTGGTCAGCTGGAGGAGCAGCCAAACTTCCTCCCACTTTAGCTCCATTGCTAGGAATGGAGGTCAGGCCCAGAGGAAACAAATCTGCATACAATTAATAGGTGGTTTTAAATTATGTATTGTAACCTTTTAAGGATGCTTTAATATGTTTTATACAGTGTATCTTTTATTGTTTTTTTTAATGTGCTTTGTGAACCATCCAGATAGTGTCGACTATTGGGCAGTATAGAAATTAAATAAATACATGCATGCATGCATACATACAGAGGCTAAGCACCATCTACATATGCACATTTAGGGGGAAAACACTACCATTGATTTAAATTTCACAGGTAGAAAAGCCAGCCAATTTCTTATTTCAGATAAAATGCATCCTTCAATCAATTAGCATCCAAAACCAAGTGGAAGCAGTTTTTCTAAGCTTAATGGGCATGCAGGGGGATATTTGGGGCGATCCAGGGGCAACATGTCTGAAGGGACATGTTAAACCTTCTGCCCCCTGTCGCAGTCCCCCTTTTATATTGCCCCCTATATGACAGTGTTCCTAAGAACAGAGCATTTTCCACCATAGCGTTGGCAAAAATATGCACTACAGGAGTTAGAGGCAGGTCCAAGCCTAGCAACAGATGGCTAACTCCAAGCACATTGCTACCAGAGCAGTTTTCCCAGGCGTAACTGTTTCCACGGAACTAACTGCAGGGTCTTCAAACATCTGACTTCCACGCTTTAGTCCAAGTGTCCCTGACCTGGTGTCTCTCAGACATGTCAGTCCAAATCATCAATGGTCAGCACAGGTTGGGAAAGGCTACCCTCATACACCTCACGGCATTCAGGTTCCTGCAGTGGAAACTCCAGATAGTCCTATTTCACTGGGGATCCTGCCTCTGGAAAGTCATTCTGCACAACACCCTGGATCTGTCCAGCAGACGCAGCACCCTTAACAGCACCCCAAAATTATGAAAGAGCTACATGTCAGAAACGGTGAGAAAGACTGCTGCCAGAAATGCCGAACATGCTCATTCTGTCCCTGCAGAGAGGTCTGGTGAAAAAGCTTTCCCAGGAATGCTGCAAGTCATGATTGTGCCACAGGAACAGACTGCGCCAGCAAGAAGAAAGAGAAAGAGAAGGATGAAGGCCGAGCCCTGAACTCAGCCCAGGCTTTCTACTTGCGCTTTATTTTGGAACAGGTCCCTCTCTGTCAGTCAAGTATTAGCCAATTAACAATTAGGAATGGACAAACTCATTTCCAGGCCAAGTAACTTTTGCTTGTTCTTTCCCATTCTATCCTGCTTTTGCTTTTTTGAAAGAAAATAATAATAATAATAATTTCATTCCTATACCGTCCATAGCTGAAACTCACTGGGTGGTATACAACAAAATATAAAAACACTCAAATACAATAGATGCAACAGTAACAATTAAAAATTAATTTAAAATAATGTAAAAGAACACTAAAGGGCAATTAAAAACACCCAGCCAAGAGTAAAAGGCACCTGGCTAATTGTACCAGGCCCCTGAATGACTTGGTAGGTCTTTAAAGACCTCCACAAAGAAGGGCTGCCATAGCCTGGCACTGAAAAGATGGCAAATAAAATTATAATCTACAGCAACAGTAAGTTGCATAGGTCCAGAAAATTGTGCAGGACAAATTAAGAGAAAGGGTATTTCAAACTGATTCGAAGTATTCCAATTGGTGACTTTCTGTTCGTGGTCTCACCTTGAAGTGTTTCACAGCACTTGTCTATAAATGAGAAACTAGGTTATGGGGTGGCATCGAAACGAACTAAACGAAAGAATGCACTGTTTAGACAGCGGGACGAGGGAAATACCTTCTGCCTCCCGTGCTTGAGCAGGCCCACGGCCCTCGCCTCCACCGGGAACCGGCTGCCGCTCATCCTGCCGCGCTGCGCTCGAGGTGCGGGTCGGCGGCGACGGTCACTGCGGCGCGCCCGCTCCCCGCGCGGACGGGAGGCTCTTGAGGGCGGCAGAGGGGGCGGGCGCGGGCGCGGGCGCGGCGAGCGCGGGCGGAGCCGGCCTTCCTGCGCCGCCGCCTCTGTCCGGCGGCCTGGGAGGCCTGGCGGCAGGTGCGCCGCGGGTCTCCTGCTCTGCTTCTCGTCATTTCCTGGAGGCGAGCGGTGCCGAGTCTCCAGCCCACGCAGATTCATTCCTGTGCCTCCTGCTGCAGGTGTGTTTCTGAGGATTGCAGGCCAGAGGCGCCTGCTGGCCAGTGACGGCTTGCGACCAGGGGGCACGTGGCGGAGCTGGAGGGGGTTCGGCGCACATCAGAGCAGCGCACGGCGTCCATGAACAGGGAGTCCAACCAAGCAGAACAATCCACTCGGAGCTTCAAAACGAGATGCACCACAGGGACAGGCATTTCTGGCAGAAGCGTGAAACACAGAAAGAAAGCAATGCCAGGAGGGCTAGAAGGACTTGATGCTCACCTGTGCCGAACATTTCCCCTTCATGGCACACCCGTTACAGCCAGAACTGAGCAGGCTTTCTCAGAAGGCATGCTTTCTCCCCCTCAAAAAGATTTATCAGCGTATTTTTGGTGCTAGCTGTTTTCCCCTGCAGTGGGATTATGCTGAAATGAAGGCATTGCAAGGGTGCAGTGGAGCAGCCGAGGGTGCAGCGCAGAGGCCAGAGGCAAGGGCAAGGGCAAGGTCAAAGGCAGGCAGGTGGGGTCAGGAAATGGCAGCAGGAGAGGATGTCGAGGCTTCAGGCTGCTGTCCTGACTTCGCGGCAGCCGATCCCTGCGTGCTGACAGCGCTGGCTTGGCGAGTCAGCTGGCAAGACTTCAGCTGGGAGGCCGGCAGATTCTTTTCAGGTGGGCCATGCCTTAAAGAGTGGCCATTCCCACAAGGCCGAGCCAGGCCCTGGTTCAAGAGCCCCTCTCCCCAGCCCTTGCTCACAGGCAGCTCCTTTGCTCCTCCTGGCCCCTCCACTCCCTCTGCACCTACCCCCGGCTGCCATGTAACGCCCAGCCGATGAGCTTTGTGGGATCAATAATCCCACATGACAGCAGTGAAGCTGGTCTCACCCCACAGAGGACTGGCTTCATATACTGAGAAACACCCCAACATTCCCTGCTGTATAATTTGGACTTAAGTGGGAAATGGTCAGAACATTATCAAAAAGGTTCATGAGTCCCAGCATGGTGGATGTTTCTGGACAAGGCTTCCATGGCCCAATTGCCCTTCCTCATTCACAGAATGTTAGGTGGTATCTGGAGGTCATGGTCCTCCACTTCAAGTCTCCTATGACTTCCCACGGCTCATTGCATCTTTTTCTCTTTCCACCAAAAATGTTTAAAGATGACCATCTAGGACAGGCCCAGAGTTTTTGCTTGGTGGGACAAGCTCCCTCAGGCAGGAAGCATGCTGGGATTATAGGCACAGCTGTAGAAACCTCCTTGGTCAAAGGTTCACATCAGAAGCACAACAAAAATATTTACAATATTCCAGGTCATGGGTTTTCACATCCCAGTTTCCTCATATCTCAATACACATTACTTTCCCCTTGCTTCCATTTTTGGCTGCAAAAGCTCCTTATCTCATTTCCTTGAGAAAACACCTCTCTGACTCAGAAGCCCCAACCCTTGCTAGCTGCCATATCTCCTGGCAGGTTTTGATAGGACTGGGCAATGAGAAAACCTGGTGGTTTTCTTCCAGTAATGCCTTCCTTGGAGAACCCCGTGAGACAGATCGGGCTCCCTCCACAGCTGGTGTTTCTGAGGGCTAACTCAGAAATTGGTGCTTGCTGACCCCCCACCCCCACCCTGAGGAGCGCTGGTTGCTCACTGGGCCGCTGCACTGGGAAAGCAGAACCTGTGTGGAGATGCTTCCCACATTTTTCAGAGGAGAACTGGTGAACCCCACTTGTATGAGGATGGGGGCGGGGGAGCTGCAAGCAGCCACTGGGATGGAAGCAGGAGCTCAGCAGCTTTTCATTTAGAGGAGCTGCAGGTACACACTCACCAGGCCTTGGTTTAAGAGAGCAGGTTCCCATCTGTCAAGAACTCTGTCATGCTCTTCTGACTCTGTAATTTGGGGAGCCAGTATCTGAGTCAGCAATGGCTGCCTCTTGCTTCTTCACACAGCACATAAACTAAGGGCTTCCTTAGCCCGAGATACAGCGACAGGCCCCAGAGTGGTTCGCTTTAACAGGGGACTCAACGCCCCTGCACAGAAATGGCTGCTATGGCTAGACGCTTCCTCTTGCATGTTTGCCTTATGGTTCTGTGAGGCCCTAAAGTGCTTTGCTGATAACACTATTTTTAAAAAATACCTGCAACGCCTATTCCCCATGATAACGAAATAGAACCTTCTCAAAGAGCCTTTTCAGGAGTGCCCCCCTTCCCATTATGGAAAAAGCTTCCCACGGAGGCCCGCCTGGCACCAACTTTACTATCTTTTTGGCACCAAGGAAAAGTCATCCTTTACTCCAGAGTATTTAATTAGTGACTGGGACTTGCTGGCTGTTAGGATTTAACAGTCATCTTAATGTATAATTTTGCTTTTCTGTTCCTATTTGGTTTTAAAATGTATATTGCTAACTTTTACAACATTTTGATATGCTTTGATGGTATGTTTAATATTGTTTTTTAAGATTACTGTTGTGAACTGCCCAGAGAGCTTCAGCTGATGGGTGACATAAAAATCAAATAAATAAAGACATGTTCCACAGAAGTACACCTCCTGATGTGGTTAGCAAACTCTTGCACTTTGCCACACAGCTTTGCTTTGATGCTCATTGAATGGACTGGCGGCACTTGGGCCACTGAGTAGATCCCGGTTCGCCTGTAATCACTGGTAGATCTCTGTGATTCCTCAGCAGACAGGGTGATGTGGATGCAGAATTCTCCATACACGGAAAGTTGAGAAAATAGTACAATAGGAAATAACAACAGAGCTGTCCTGGTATTTGCAGGCTAACATTCCTACTGCTTTTGATATATTTGAGGCTAGCTGAAAGGGTTTTTAAATAGTCTAATTAAATAAGTACATATCTGTTGATGACATATAGGTATGTGAAGGGGTGTCACATGGAGGTGGGAGAGACCTGTTCTCCCCTGCAGAGGAAGGCAGGACACGCTCCAATGGAGCCAAGCTCAGGTCCAATGTGAATGCCAGGAAGCACTTCCTGACAGTTAGGACCCCGAGGGTATGGGATGGGCTTCCATGGGAGGTGCTCAGTTTCTCCCAAAGGGCAGGTTCACAGGAGAGAAGGCAGTCTCTCAGGAGCATGGTCTCAAGCCAGGCAGGGCTTACAGACTTTGACCCACACTCTGGATCGTGCCTGGAAGTGAACTACTGGCCAATGCAGGTGCTGCAGCAGGGGGGTCACATGTTCCCTGTAACCATTCCCAGTCAGCCGCCTGGCCACAGCATGCTGGACCAAATCAAGGTTTCTAGTGCTGTTTCTAGAGCAAGGTTTCTAGGTCATGCTGCACTGGCCTGGAATGTGGCAGGTGGATAGTGCTGGCTTATTTTACTTGAGGGCATGTCCTTCATGAGCTGGATTGCAGATGGGGCACATCCAGGTTTAGCAACTGAGTTCTGCTGCTGTCACATCCAGGTTGGCTCTCATGCCGCAGCCTTGCTCTGCCCATCTTCAGTCACTCAATCTCAACAAATCCCCGCCTTAGTCAAACATCGAAACACCAGGAAGCAAAGTTCTAGCAACAGCCTGGGAGTTTCTGTAAAACTTCCCCAAAGCCAACACATGCTGTACTTACTGTAACTCTGGGCTTTCCAGCCCCCCAGGAAATTCTCTTCCTTCCAGCAAGGGAATTACATCACTTTTCCTTGTAGGCAGCAGCTGGAAAAACACATAAGCAGTGTTGACAAGAAAAGCAGAAAAATGGGCACAGATGGTTTGGATCAGAGCAGAGAAGAAACATGCATCTAAATCTGTGCTGCTACAACTCACCCAAGCCAAACCAGGCCTGACAGCCCATTAGGTAGACTCTGGGAAGAGCACCTAAGATAAATAAAAACCATTCCTGTGCTTATTTAATCAGTGGAAACTTACTTTTCAATGTCATACTCCTGCCTGAGGCTTCCTGGTTGAGGACCAACTGATTAAGCAGCAAAGCCCTATTGTGACATAGCCCCCCAGCATGGGGGTGCCACAGGCTGCCACAGCAAATGCGCACAGTGGCACCAGCTGGTTACAAGGCTACATCAAGATCTCACAGTCCAGGGAATTGCCTGCTTAGCAGAGTGTGATCGTTACTGGTACGATTAACACCCAGGACTTGAGTCAACATTTGCTTGGATTGGATGTCACTTACCAGGAGTTCCTTCCATTGTTGTGGGAGCAGATTTTTACTTCAACGCCATCTTGGTCACTAGGTCTTCAAAACCCTTCACCATGTCCCGTCCATACAAGAGCAAGGTGCTCTCAGCAGAAGACAAAAGCAAGAAGAGAAAGAAACACTTGATGCTGGTGTTCTATTGGGTGAAGAAGAAGGCCTTAGAAAAGAAGTTGGGCTCTGACCCTCCCGGTTCTTGCATGGCTACCTCCACTTGCAGACTCCCTCATGATTCACCCTACTACACCAGAAGCAAAGCCAAACCCCGGAGGAGCTACCGACAAAGGGCATTGCCACCCACAGAAACGACTCGGCCAGCGTCTTCACCCTATCCCATCGGTAGCCTATTGAAGAAGAAAACCTACAAGAGGTACAGAAAAAAGAAGCACCCAAAGAAAACAGAAAGGAAGGTAAGGAATGAGGAACAGCCAGGTTGGGTCAATCTCCAAAAGTTTTGAGCTTGACTTCTGTGAGCTCCTTCTGACATGGCCAATGGTCAGGAATGCGAGGAACTGAACTCCAAAGCAACATTATACGCACCACCACTGAGCCAGGGCAACCTTCCCCAATCTGGCACCTCCAGAGATGTTGGACCACAACTCCCATAGTCCCAACCCATTGGTCATGCTGGGGCTCATTGGAATTGTTGCCCACCACAACTGTACTTGAGGAAGCTGGACTGGAGGCAGGGCCAGCTCCAAATGATAATTTTGTGGGAAGTGACTTTGCAAACATTCCTGGGTATTCCTTTATTCCTCCTTTCCTTTCTTCCTTTCATGTCTAGGGCATGAAAGTAGGCGAGGCAGGCCACTTGCCTTTCTGCCATCACCTTATTAATTAACAAGTGAAATTAATTGGTCATTCTGCTTTGCAAAAGGGAAACCCTAGAAGAATTTCCCTGCAGGCACTGAGGCGGATCTTCAGGATTCTTCAGTTCAGAGGTGGAGAGCTCAGTGGCTCCATCCTCTGATTAGATGAGGACTGGATGTGCTGCAGTGCTGCCCAATAACTCCAAGGGAGGCTGCCAAGTTAAGCTGATGCAGCAAAAATAACAAAGACCCCTTGTTTCTACTGCCCAAAAAGGCTTTTGTTTGCTATGGCACACAACTCCATTTTATGACAGTCAGCAAATAGATCAGAATACGGCTACTCTTACTGTTGTTTTAATCAGATTAATATGAAACCACTCACAAATTACATACTCCAGAATAAGCCCACCCATCCCAACCCCATCCTTAACTGCCAGCAGAGGAGTTTGTGCATGCACGTAGAGTTCAATGATTTTAAGCAATCTCTTCCAGAATAAATCAGTTGCAGCCTGTGGCACTAAGAAAAAGACATTATTCTCAGTGTGAATTAGGCTTGCCATTAAAATACATTAAAACAATTACTGGTATTATAATTGTTCCAGCAATTGTTCCAGCAATAATCCAGCAATTGTTCCAGCAATTGTGCGAGGCACAACAGGATACACAGAGAACGTTGACTACACACAGGAAAAAGCAACAGAACCCCTTGCCTATGTTGGGTGAGATTTGGTTATTGAAAAATGGCAGAAAAAAACATGTTTTAATAGTCATGTTCTTTTTAGTTGAGCAGAGAAGCCGCATATTTTTATACTTTGACCTTCAAATGATGAAGCTAAACATACACTGCTACTTTTGTATATGGTGAAATGTGAAAAATTAGTGAAGCAAGATCCCACTTTCCTGTCCACATTGGTATTCCTTTAGCATGTTCATATGTTCTGTCTCACCCCAGGCAGCTCAGGGTGACATAGACTATTGTTGGTTTGCTACAGTTCTGGAAGCTAGGCCAGGCTGAATGATTTGTCTAAGACCACCTAAGCAGCATTGTTTGGGAGGGTCCTTGAACTCAGGGTGCGCTAGTTCAAGCCAATATTCTGACCAGTTCACAGTTCTATTTCCTTCACCATCTTTTTGTCAGTTTTCTTCAACCTTTTCTCCTAGTAGTTGATCTTTATTTAGCAATGTACCAGAAACAAATGTAAGAGTAGTGTGGAATGAGCAAAGGAATAGAAAAGACCATTACTGAGCAGGCAAGGGCTTTATCTCTGCCATAGAAAACTTAACATGCCACAACTGGACACTGGGGGACAGAAGGGGTAGGAGGAAATACTTGGGAGGAATGCCCACTACTCCTCGGAGGCAACTCAGGTTCAGGTGAGTCTGCTCTGACATCCTAGTAAAATGGAACATTCTGAGAACCTTACTTATTTTCTATTTCATCCAATAGCCAAATCTCTCACAACCATTTCTCAAAGTACAATAAAAAGAGATAGAATAAAAATACATTATAAAGGACACTATATAAATCCTGTATATAAAGTTATAACACTTTAAAATTCCAAATTTACAATATTTAAAATAGGCTTAACAGGTTAAAAAAGTTCTAACAAAACCAGTGATAAGGAACTAATGATAAGGAAATCCAGGAAACAATACATAAATTTGCAGGCAATACTAAACTTGGTGTAATAGCTAACACCCTGGGAGATAAAAAAAAAATTCAGGGGAACCTAGATAAGTTTGAACACTGGGCACAAAACAACAGAATGACAGTATGGACAAATGCCAACTTCTCCACCTAGGTCAAAAAAATAAATTTAAAAAAATCAGCTACATTGTAGATACAAGATGGGGAATACTTGGCTCAAAGGTACTGAGGGTGAAAGGAACCTTGAAGTTGTTGTAGACAACTAGCTAAATTTGAATCTGCAGTGTGATGCAGCCACCAAAAGGCCAAACACTATATTCAGATGCATAAATAAAGTTATCACTTCCAGAAAAGAGAAGTACTCATTCCCCTCTGCATATGTCAGACCTCACCTGGAATACAGAAATCAGTTTTGGGCACCCAGGTTTTAAAAGGATGCTAATAATCTGGAGAAGGTTAAGAGGAGGGCAATGCAGAAGATACAGGGCCTGGAAAATAACATAGAAACATAGAAGCAGGAATGAGTCAGAAGAAGCCTCCTGGGCCATCCAGTCTGACCCTGGCTCCAGATGGCTACCATGTGCATGTCCAGCCTGTCCTTGAACACTCTCACTGATGGGGCCTCAAGGACCTCCTGTCGAAGCCCATTCCATACCCTCGGGTCTTAACCTCAGGAAGTACTTCCTGGCACCCACCATGAATCTTGGTTTCCTGAGCTTTGCTCCATTGGAACATGTCCTGCCCTCCACTGCAGGGGGAAAAGGGTCACGGCCCACCTCCGTGTGGCACCCCCTCATGTACCTGTATGTTGCTAACAGGTCCCCTTTGAGTCTCCTCCTCTTGAGGCTGATGGCAAGAGGATGAAGAACTGGGCCTTGAGAAAAGACTATGGGGTGACATGATAGCACTCCACGGGCACCTCAAAGGCTGTCACAAAGAAGCAGCAAAAGACCTCTCCTCACTCATCCCCAAGTGTAGGAGACGGAACAAGGAGCTTCAAGTACCATGTGCCAGGTGCAGGTTAGTCACAGGGAGGAACTTCCTAACCGTCAGTTGACACAATCTCAGTTTTCAATTTATGAGGAGGAAATAAAAACTTGGGTTCATGGGAAAGGTCAAACGTTTGAACCTCCGCTGCTTTTTTGTCCGGAGCCCCAGGATGCCTGCAGTCAACTAATGACAATCCACTGCTGGGCAGAGGGAAACTCGACTGCGAGGTTTCAATACAAGTACAGCGCATTTTATACTCTCCCGGTCACGTACCCAGGTACAGAGCAATTAAAGACAGGACACAGACATTACATTGAAAATCTGAGGTCATCATATACAGAACAAATAAGGACAATCAGCCAAACATACAAGTGACAACAAGATCACTGATATTTCCAATTACAGTGTATTGACTGTTCAGTTGAGCGAATTCCAGAAGCTTGAACCCATCTCCGGGTCTGCTTAGACATGTGGTTTCAAGCTATTGAGAATGAAATCATAAGTTTGTCTGTTACATTCCGTTATTGGGAAGGTTCAGACCCTGAGTAATGGATCCGCACCTTTGGGCTAGCTAACTAAATAGAAACAGAGAAACAGAACGAGTCAGAAGGGGCCTCCCGGGCCATCCAGTCTGACCCCCCCCCCCCCCGTAATCTGCGAATTCCTGCAGGGATCATGCAGTGACCTTGTAGTGGTGGTTGTGTATTCGACTAATGGAAAACTAAATTCTCCCTGTCTGCTCTTGCTTTTAGCTACAGGGGAGAAGACGAGGAGAGAGGGGAGGGGAAGGAATGCCATTTTCTTAAGGCAACAGCAATATTAAGTGGTGACCTGGCTTGGAAAGCTGTGTGTTGTGAGGAAGAGGTGCAGGTGTGATTTTATAACACAAAGGCACATATAAGCAACGTTTTTCTGCCAGGATTTATCCAAATGTTCCCAACACAGTCAATACGGCAGTGGAACCAGCTGCCAAGAGAGGCTGTGTGCTCTTCCACACTAGGGACATTCAAGAAGAGGACAGTTATCGAGAGAGATGTTATAAATGGCATCGTGCACCAACAGGGGGTTGGACTCAGCGGCCGCCTCCAACCCATCTGTTCTATGGTTCTATGAAAACAGCGGGCATGTTCCATCATATGCCATTAAGTGTCTGAGAATCCTGGCAGAGCGGAGTTGGAAGAGGCCCACGAGGCCGCTGGGTCCGAGCCCTCCCCTTGCGTACAAGCGCTGTGCCTCGGCGCCGCCGTCACCGTGGCAACAAGCCCGGCGCTCCCACCGTGCCCCGCGCGCCTCCCAAAGATGGCGGCGCCCGCGCCGAGTCGGCCAGGCTTCGATTTCCCCTTCCCCGTCCCTTCGTCCGGGGATCCTGCGGAGGGGCGGCCTCCGCCGGCCGCCGACACCACGACGACGACGACGACGACGAAGAAGCAGAAGCCTCCTTGCCGGGCCTGCATGGATTTCCGGAGCTGGATGCGGGAGCAGAAGAAACAGGTGGCCTCGGTGAGGGCCGGGGCTGGAGCCTTGGGGGACACTGGGCCTGCGGTGCGGGGAGCGGCGTCCTGGGGGGACACTGGGCCAGGAGCAGGGGCATTCACTGTCCCACGGCCGGGAGGGGAGGCAAATATTTGCCTGTCACGGCTCGGCGGGTGGACGTGGCTCTCGTCGGAGGAGGCATGGACAGGAAAGGGAGCGAGAGGAGGGCAGGATTTGTGAGGCCCTGTGAACTGCTGTGGAAAGAATGCTATGGCTGCGAACCACTGCGCCCCCACCCCCCTTGGTAGGGTTCTAATAAGCCAAGTGAATCAGAAGAACTGGAGTCTGAAGCCAGATATTTTGTGAGGGATAAATGGAAAAGAAAATTCTTGCTGCAGAAAGACGAAGAAAGCTTAGAAAGGCCAAAGAAGCACAATTGCTAAGCGAAAAGCAAAAGGGGAGAGAGGGTTAGAATCCTGAATGCAACTTTTCAGCAACTGTCACACACAAAGGACTATTACAGCGGCCAGCACAAAGAAATAGAAGAACATAGCAACAGAAGGAAAACAAGCGACCTCTTCCAGAAGAAAGGGAAATTCAAACCTAGATTGGGAATGCAGGAAGATCAACAGGGACTATAACCAGGGTAAAATAAGATGGAGATAATATATGGAAGAATTATGGAGAAGAGATTAAAAGATGACAGGCTCCTTCAAAGAGGAGTTTGATGCGGAAGAACCCCCCAGTATTAGAAAGTGACATGAAAGTGCTGCTGAAAGCACTTGGAAGGAATAAAGCACCAGGAATAGATAGGTTATTAAGAGAACTATTTCAAGCTGCAACAACTGAATCAGTCCAAGTTCTAACAAGCATTTGCCTATCAATATGGAACTCAAAACTCGAAAAAATGCCCCACAGACTGGAAACGTGTATACTTGAGAATCTCCAAGAAAGGAGATGCTAAGGATAAAGCCCCTGTAAGACCATTCACTAATTTCCAATGCAAGCAAAATGATGCTTGAGGTGTTACAACAAAGGTTTTTACTATATATGGAGTAAAAACCACCTGACATTCAAAATGTATTGTGAAAAGGAAGAGGTGCTTGAAATCACTTCACAAAGATGTGTTGGCTACTAGACTGTATCAGCCAATCTCAAAAGAAGATTAAAGTATGCTTTATACAAAGCCTTTGACTCTGTGTATTACAAGAAGCTATGGATGACTTCGATAGAAATGAGGTGCCTCAGCAACCCTCTCTCTGTACAACCTCAAAAGTCACCTCTGTGTGACTGAGTGATAGGGATGGCAGAGACACTCTTTTCTCTAGGCAACCTAGTTAAATTTAAAGATAGTGTCTCTTTTCTAAGGCATTTTGTGAAAGGACTTAGTAGACTTGGATTAAAGGAGTAATTCAGCAGTATTAGATGGCACTGGAATTTTGATTAAGGTTTATTGATTAAGGGTCTCTTCAGCCTGGAGGAGACTCAGAGGGGATATGTTGGCGACATACAGGTATGTGAGAGGGTGTCACACGACGATGGGTAGAGATTTCTTCTCCCAGGCGGAGGAAGGCAGGACACGCTCCAACAGAGCAAAGCTCAGGGAGCCAAGGTTCCATTTGGATGCCAGGAAGCACTTCCTGACAGTCAGGACCCCGAGGGTGTGGAATGGGCTTCCACAAGAGGTCGTTGAGGCCCCATCAGTGAGGGTGTTCAAAGATAGGCTGGACATGCGCATGGTGAACATGTCGTGAGCGGAGCCAGCTGGAGCCGGGGGTCAGACTAGATGGCCCGGGAGGTCTCTTCTGACTCACTTTGTTTCTATGTTTCTATGTTTATGGATCGGGAGGAGGTGTGTGCATGTACATAGGAAATTCTTTACTGTGATACTGCAGAATGTTTGTGTGTTATGTGGATCCATAGGAATCTGTTGAACTGTACTGGCATGTAGGCATAAGGGCTCCCAAAAGTGTTAGTAGGCTGCATGTGTTTTGACCTGTAAGATATAATGGTACTGTCACAAATTGCAGAGTGTGTGTGTGCTTTCCTTCACTTCTTGTTCTTGGGTTCATTTCCCAACCCAGGAAACTGAAGTCAAAGAGATCGAGATCCCTCCAGATTGTCCCCTAGACAGAGAACAACTGGGAAGATATTCATGGTCTTTTCTTCACACAATGGCAGCATATTACCCGGACCGGCCAAGTAAAATGGAGCAGCAAGACATGATACAGTTCATCCACTTATTTTCCAAGGTCTTCCCTTGTGATGAATGTGCAGAAGATCTGAGAGATAGGTGAGTCCTTTGTTGAATATATCCCTGACTATTTGTACTCTGCACCAAGAAAAGTTGAAAGTCTGCAACAAAGTGATGCAAATTCAGCACCAAGCCCTGTTCAGTGAATTGTGCCATTATGCAAATTAAACAAACGTCCATGAGGTCTTCTATGTTACCTAATTCTGCCAAGTTTACTCTTCTGCATAATCTAGTCAATTTGCTTTTCAAAGGGAGACACAATGCAGGGTACTAAAGTGCTGTCCTCAGTCTTCTGGAAGGCTTGCTAACCCATAGCTCTGGTTACTGAAATATGATGCATTTGCCTGTGTGCTTTCAACTTTAACCTTACACAGGACTAGAAATGTGCTGCTTTTGGAAATTATGAAACCCAAATATGCACCCAGGGGCGCATTCTTTTGTGTTTTCTACCTGCTCATAAGTCTATAAACAGGCATCTGTAAGTGCAATTATGCCAGCTTTTTGTTGTAACTGATAGCCAATTCTATTCAAAACTTATTTCTTTACCAACCTGAGTTCTTCCTATAAAATAAACTGTATTACTTTTATCACCTGTCTTTTGGAACTACATAGAAATGACTTTCTATGAACTACACTGAAGACTGTAAACTTGCAATATTTCAGAATGATAGCTTATATTGGTTTTGCCTTTTATATCTGTTATGTAAGATATTTGTCCAAATGCTATATTTCTTATTTAGTTGTTCATCCTCTATAGCTTACTATAAGGTACAGTGATTTGATTCAAGAAAATCATAGAACTGTAAGGCCAGACACTGAGCTTGTTCCTCAAGACAGAGAAAGGACCAAGGATTTTCCATTTTAAATAACCTGGATTGGAAACTTTGGCTGCTTGTGCTTTTAGGCAATATGCAGTATGAGTGGGATTCAAGTTCAACTGGTTGCCTGCCATTGGCAGAGATAGTCCGATGGACCACAACTGGCTTTGTGTGGGTGGCTGCTTGCCTTCATTCAATTATTAGGTAATTGTTTGGCCTGTCTTTTCATTAGCATTTTCATAAGATAAAAAATAAATAAATAAGAGTGACCCAATAGAAAATGGCCTGCACTGTCTGCTGCTGAGTGGCCACAACAGAAATGACAAATGGAAGGTGGGCTTGGCCCCTTTTGTTGTAGCAGTTCCTGTTCCAGAGGCATCAGGACACCAACATTTGGGTGAAAATGCATGCATTTCACTAACCTGATGCACATCTTTAAAAAATAAAAGGCACTATTTTCTCATAACCAGTAAAAAGCAGAATTGCACTAGGGTATCAACTGCTATATAAACAGCAAATAGATTATTGCACAAAATGAAAAAGTCAGTCAGTTGATTTTAATTGCATATAAACATAGGTTTTTGCAATGTTACCAGAAAAGGGAGATGATCACAAACAATAAGGGGGAAAAGCCAAACAACAACTAGTACAATTCACTATGTACCCAATGTATAGTTTTTAGGCTCCTTATTTTAGTATTTTTTTAGCTGCTGCAGTGAATAAAACTACTTGATTAGTTATAAGGATCCCTATTTACTTTGCTTAGCAAAAGAAAAAATGAATTAGCCAAATGTGTGTTTTCCCCCTAAAGTATTTCTCACCTATAAGAGGCAAGAATGTTTCACAAGAATGTTTCTTTTAAGCATAATATTGGAAAGCTAAGCCCCAACCTTAAGTCTGGCTGTTGCCTCTAGTTTTTTGGCAATCCTCCCAGTAAATTAAAGACTGCTCTTTTAATTGAATGTAACAGACTGCCAGACATTTCCCTACATCCCGGTAAAGTAAATTAATTTTACACTGTTCCAAAATCCATATTAATGTAAGGATAATCCTTTATTCAGGCGAACCTAAAGGGCACCAACTCAGGCAAGAAGTTACAAAAAGCAGGTTGGTGGGAAGAACAACAAAAAAGAAGTGAGAACTCTCTTGCCTTCTTAGCCCATAAAGCTTAGGAAAATTGTGGGCTGGAGATACAAAATGGCACCCAGCTTTGATTGGTTTTCCCTTATTCACAGAATACGAAGAAATCAACCTGATGCCAGCAACAGACGTAACCTGACACAGTGGTTTTGCCAGATTCACAATGAGGTGAATAAGAAGCTGGGAAAGCCAGAATTCGACTGTTCTCTTGTAGATGAGCGTTGGCGGGATGGTTGGAAGGATGGGTCCTGTGATTAGCGAGGTTGTCTAACTTGATTAAACCCCCCACCCCATCAGATCAAACCAGGGACGGACCTTTGCCAGGATATGCAAATGTGCCTTTGTATGGGGTCTCACGTGATGGATGCAGGGAGCAGGAGTCACTGCATGTGCACTGCATCATTACCTCTGGTTTGGGGAAATGTAGCACTATCGTTCTTGCAATATTGTGGGATACATTTCTGCCTCCTGGTTGTTTCTTCCTCCTCACAGTCCTAAGTCTCTTCCAGCTGCAAGCAAGCACTGCCTTTAAAATTTGGTCAGTTCTTGGAAGAGATTTCTCTAACCCCTGGTAATAAATTCTCAAAGTCCTGGATACCCTGTGAGCAGGTGCCTGTGCCCCCAGCCCCGCCCTCTTCTTGCTTTTGTGGGATTGCTTGTAAGTGTCCAGGCCTTGTTTTCATTTTCTTGCATTGCCCTTGTAATCTGGAACACTCTTAGTCATTTCAGAGGGGGAGCGACACAAACTTAACTACTCTGGAACTGTTCCTGCTGACATTTCTCAAGGGTTGTCTTCTTCACCATGAAGCTCTCAAAGCACTGCAGCTGACATTATTAGTGTGCAAATTTTGGTCTTTCCTTTCAGTTATTAGCAATATCTGTTTGTCATTAGCATTTCCCTCTCTCTGGCCAGACCAGGGAAAAGAGGACAATCCAAATCAATGCATGAAATAAGCACAGGGGAACCATGATTATGCAGCTTATGAAATGCACTGAAATAACTCTTGGAAGTGAGAATTCACAAACCTTATATTAGTCCCACAGCACGGGAAGAGTCTCTGACGTTTCTTTTCAACCAAGTGGTTTTTTTTTAACCTATCAGAACTTCATAAGCCAAAGGTCAATGATCAGGGAGAGAGTCTAAATGAATGTGCTCTGAGCATACCAGATCAGAGGCATCTGCTGAAAATCCATGTGGCACAATCAGCTCAGGCTGGCTGCAGCCAGTCAGCAGCTGGAACTTTTGTGGGGGCTGGAAGTTTATGACCTGGCATTTGGGTATTTTCAAGAGATTTTAGGCCATGCACACAGTACAAATGGGCTGGAATCTTGCTGCTAAAGAGAATTCTGAGCAGTACATGGTGCTGGATCAGTATAAATGTAAAGTTAACTTTGGTCACAAGTAGAATTCAGAAACATTTTTCTCTTAAGAGATATTTCTGGATCAGGCCAATCTCTTTATAGAATTAACAATGGTTCCTTGATTGCTCGTTCAAGCTATGGAGAATGTTGGAAGCTCTCATTTGAAGTTTGTAACAAGCAGTTTCCATCTTGTCCATATACAGCAAACAGGTTTGAAAGATTAATTTACAAACAGCTGGGTTGTTGGCTATCAAACTATGGTTTGATACTCTGGATTGTTACTTGTTTCATTCATCTCCCATTTTCATTATGAGCCTCACATCAAATAAAGTTGTTTTATTGCATTGGAAACAAACAGGTAGCTCATTGGGCAACTTCCTGAGTATGTGTGTGTATGTTCATTGCATTTATTTACTGAGAGTCCTAACAGTTTTCTAAGAGCCAACCTGTTCATCTGAGTAGCAGTCTGCAATTAAAGCTGCTTTGCCATTTACTAATGCAGGCCAAATGCAAACCAGGGAAAATTGCCCTGCCACTAGGTTTCCCCCATACCTGATGTGTGTGGGGCTGTTTTGTTTTGGGCAGAAAAGGGACATTAGGCAGTTTATATGTCTGCATGATCCCCTTGTGAATTAACTCCTCAGTAAATCTGTTTGTGACCAGAAAACTTAGGAACCAGGGACTAAGCCTTGATTGCCCCCTCTGTAATTCACTGTGTTTAGTCCTTTCTTTCCAAGCTTAGATTCTATCATGTTCAATGGGGACCAAAAGCTTTACTGGCTTAGGATTGCCAAGTCATGGACAGAAGACAGTGCACGGACCCTGAAAGGCTCCAAGAGAAAATGTAGCTGTTCAGCAGGCTGACTTTCTGTGCACTGGGAGTCAAGTTAGAATGCAGCTAGTTCAAACAGGTGGGTAAAGGGCCAGCAGGAAAGTGAGGTGTGAAGCTCCGCGGCCATAGCCTTGCTTGGTGACGCCAATGTGCACTCTTAGCTGCTAGGCAAGGACCTGACCACCCTGTAGAGCTGCATGGCTAAAACCAAATGGATTTTTGATGAAGGAAGAACATAATGTTTTACACCATGAATTTTAAGAAGTCAAGCTGCCCTGTATTTTTGTTAAGCATTTCATTGCTAATCATTTGAATGATCTTGATGAAGGCAATTGTGAAGTGTGTCTCAAAATGTATTTATTTCCTGTGTGGTGAGCAAATAATAAAAGTAAATACTTAGTATTTCCTTCCTCCATTTTCAAAACGTATTTTTTTGCTGATGTTACTGGCCTCGCTAGACTCGGAGAGAGTTATGGAGCCTATCTGTAATCTAGCTTCACTCACATTGTATGGCTTTTCTAGCAAATTAAGGATCAGATTAGAATATGCATGTTTGTAGGGAGGTGGCAACTTTGCCAGTTCAGCTCCCCACCTAACTCCCAGGACTGATCATCTTGCCGACATACTTGAGTGTGAGCTCAACATGGGGTGTCCCTGTTGGGGTTGGGTGCAAGAATTCTGGGTTTGCTGTGCTGAGAGAAGACCTCCCTGTCCATGTCAGCTGGGGCTGATAGATGCTGCTATCGAATTTCAGTTATGTATTTCAGTTACACGGAATTGTAACTGGGTTTGGGGAGGGTGGGGGTAGGAAGGGATAGAGAGACCAAGCAAGGCAGCACTGTTGCAGTGATAGCCCAGTGCAGGCAGGCCGGCTGGCCCTTCCCATGATACTCTGATGCTGGCAGCTGCTACACTGGTGTTTACTTAGTATCAGGCAGTCATCATCAGTGCCTTCCAAGCAGCAGAGTCGAAGACAGCCATCCTACAAAAAGCCCTACCCAAGCCCGGCTAGATCAGTAAAAGCCTCCTCACTTTCAAAGCAATATGGCAGTGGAACCTAGAGAGGTGGTGGGCGCTCCCACACTGGGGACATTCGGAAAGAAACTGGGCAGCCACTTGAGTGGGGTGGTGTAACTGGTGTCCTGCAGCAGCAGGGGGCTGGACCAGATGGCCTTCATGGCCCCTTCCAACTCTTCTATGATTCTATGATCTTGCTTTTTAGTAACAAAAAACAACCCCCGGGCCATGGTGGATTATAATTAGTCTCCCCCCCTCCCCTCAGATGAATTAGGTATTTTCTCAGCTAACTAGGAGCTCACCTGTGGAAGCTTGGCCAAGACATCTTCCTTAATCCAAACTCTGGATTTGTCCAGACAAACTTTTGTGCGTGCGTACTTATCAGGATGCATCTTTGGAGCTGCAGTTTGGAAATCTGTAGTTTGCCATGACATACATCGCTCTCTTACACACACACCCTGTCACTGGCTGTTTATGTGTGGACTCTTACTGAAACTGGTAGTGACTATTGAGGATCCAAATCCAATCCAATGAGAGATGCAGCAGGATTATAATTTACTGGAAGCAAGAAGGGGTTTAAAGCAACTCCGTGGATGGTTCTCACATCATAACAAGCCATGATGGTTTCTGCCCCAGGCTGTTCTTTCATGCCATCTAAATCATGCCCTGCTCTTAATGCGCAGTACATTTGGTTTCTGGGGATGCACAGAGAGAACGGTGGTTTCTTTTATGGTTTCTGCACTTTTCTGGCCATGCGAACCCAGGAACACGGCTTCCACATGCCTACCAGTGTCCAGTGGAAAGAGCAGCTGCTAGAGGAGGTGCCCCTGCCTTTGGCCTGCATCTTCCCAGTCTGCCTAGCAATATGTGCCACAGCTGTGCCTGGACTGACCACTCCGCGCTTGCTCCCTCTTCTGGTGCTTCTGCTGCCCTCTGGATGGCCACCCTAGTTTTGGATTCTCGCCAGCAGAGAAGCGAGCCTCCCTGCATCAGCAGCAGCCATGGAGATGGCCACATTTTGTGCTGCTGCCCGATCACTGAGGTTTGCAAAGCACCACCGTCGAGCTGCTCTGGCCTTGCTTTTCTGGCAGAAGCAGCTCTACTCTCAGCAGAGTTGCTTCTGTGCACAGGCAGTCCATGAGGCATTGCGGACGGACAAGCTGGGCCTCCCGCCCTGCCTCCCGCCTTCTCCTCCTCTCCTGTCTTGTCGGGATGGGCAACAGCCCCTGCCACATGTTCCCAACTGCTAGCCCATGACAGGAGCGTGCTCACAACCTGGAAGAGCCCGCCCCAGCCCTCCCACATCCCCCACTCGCAGGCTAGCCCCATTAGAGGGCGGTGAGGAGTGTTCTCCAGGGAAATGCTCCTGGGGTGGCTTTGATCTGAGAGCGGCAGGGCAGTGGCCGGTGCAGCACTCCACCACCCATCCAGACAGCAGGGGAGGCTGCCCTTCGGGAACGGCCACGAGCTTGGCCACCTTCCCAAAGGGGGAGCCAGCTCGGGGCCCAGCAAGCAAGGCACACAGCAAGTGAGTGTGCAGCTGGATGCGGAAGTGCCGGGCCCACCGGCAGGTCAGCTAGAGAAGGCCAGGAGGGGATGCTCCCTCCAGGGCAGCCCCTGTGCCCCATGGCACTACCTCTCCGTGTGCCTCCACAGCAAGCGCAAGGCAGGCAGTGTGCCGCTGGCTGGGGAACTTGTCACTGCCGGGAACTGTCATAAGCTGTTCCAGCCCCAGGGAAACCAGGGTGGGCTACTGACCACCTTTTGACCTGGGTGGGCAACAGCAACTCCGGCAGCACAGGCTGCTCTGGCGAGGTTATTGGGCAGGGCAGGGCAGCCTCCCAACTCCACCTTCGAGTACAGCATGGCGGCCCGCCTTCCGGGACTGGCTACCGCTGCAGCACCCGCCCTGGCCTCACCTCGCCCATGTCTCCCTTCTCCATGTCACATGGCCCCCAGGGTGCAGGAGCAGACCCAGCATCACACGGGGTGGGCAACTGCCACCCTCCTGGGTGTGCTTGCCATCGCCCTCCAAGCCTTGTGGGAGACCATTTCTGCTCAGGAGGTGCCCATGCAGGTAAGGGGGGCCCATGGTCCAGGTGCCCTGAACCTCTGCCCTTTTCATGCACAGACCGTGTGGGAGGAGGGGAGCATTTTGTGGGCGGGACCTGCCTGATGAGGCCATGTGCTCCTGTAGGCCTTGACTGGGGGAGGAATGCTGGCGGGCAGGAGCTCGCGTGGAGCGTCACTGGGCCCTTCCTCATGAGGAGGTGGGGTGGCTTTCCATGCTGGACCTGGATGACTAGGATGGCGCTCACACCCTCGCCACCTTGGCCCCGCTCACAGCTGATGACCATCCAAGGTCCAAACATGGTGAGTGTTGGTAGCAAAAGAGATGGCGGGCTTGGACCACTGGTCTCCCAGGAGACACTGACTCAGAATCAGAAAGAGAGTAATGTTTCAGTGAGATTGGGGAGCACGGCTTAGCTCAAGGTTCTGGGATGCGATGGGGGAACAGGAGGTGATTCTCTCAAGGCCAGAAGCTTTGCTGTACCAGGCAGTTCATGGGATGGCCAAGATGCACAGATAGCGGGAGGGGCCATGGGTATGAGGAATTCTCAGGCACAGACCAGTCCCCTCCATGGCAAGGTGTCAGCAGAGGTGAGTGGCCTAATTGCAGGAGCCAGGGGAGGGACACCCTAATTATGGGAGATTTCAGTCTCCTGGATATTAGTTGGGAGACTCACTCAGTGGTGACAGCCAGGTCAAAACTATAGAAACTATAGAGGGAGGGGTTTTCACACAGGGGGTCTGAGAGGTGATGGGGGGGGGGAACATCCTTGACTTGGTCTTGACCAACAGGGAGGAGCTGATAGATGAAGTACAGATTAGGGGAGCTTTGGATGCGAGTGATCACTCCATCCTTTGCTTTGAGATCAGGGGACTGGGGACATGCAGCAGGTCAAGCACTAGAAGCTGGGACTTCAAGAGGGCCAACTTTGGCCAACTGAAGGCCAGACTGGGGAAAGTCTCCTAGGATAGGTTACTGGAAGGCAAGCGAGTTGAGGAGAGGTGGATGACACTCAAAAGGGAGGTTTTGGAGGCACAAGCCTTGACGATACCTCTAGTTAGTAAGGTGGGGGGGCGGAGGAGAGCGCCACCATGGATGTGAAAGGAGGTGGTTAGGGGGATTAGACGAAAGAGGAGCCTCCATAGGAAATGGGTACTGGAGCAAATAGACAAAAGGATATACTGGTAGGAGGAGGCCCGTTGCAGAAGGATTCTTTGCAAGGCTAAGGCTGATTATGAGCTGAGACTTGCCAAGAATATCAAGAGCAACAAAAGGGGCTTCTTTCAGCATGTAAATAGCAAGAGGAAGGGGAGACAAGTAGTGGGACCACTAAATAAGAAGGAAGGAGATGCAGTGACTGATATGAGGGAACAGGCACAGATGCTAAATGACTATTTTGCCTCTGTGTTCTCCCCAAAGCAGGATGGGGGAGATTAGGAGATTAAATGAGGCTGGGGATTTAGGGGCACAGATTAGAGTCACCCCCCTTGAAGTCGAGGGGCTCCTCAGGGCATTGGACGTTACAAAGGCACCAGGCCCTGATGGGTTACACCCGAGAGTACTTAGAGAGTTGGCAGGGGTTCTCTCACGCCCGCTGGCCTCCATTTTTGGAGCTTCATGGAGAACGGGTGAAGTTCCAGAGAACTGGAGGGTGTCACCAGTGGTCCCAATTTTCAAAAAGGGTAGTAGAAGGGACATGGGGAATTACAGATCAGTTAGCCTTACATCCATTGTAGGAAAAACAATGGAAAGGCTCATAATAGCGAGAGTTCCAGTGATGCTAGATAGGGAAGGGAGGCTGGCAGCCACACAGCATGGCTTCCGCAAAAACAGGTCCTGTCAGACAAACCTTGTGGAATTTTATGACAAGGTTTCGAGATGACTAGATGGAGGGGATGCAGTGGATGTGGTTTACCTGGATTTCAGCAAGGCCTTTGACAAAGTGCCCCATGATATCCTGGTGGAGAAACTGAGGAGTTTTGGGATACACCAAAGCACTGTCTGGTGGATTAGGGCATGGTTGACTGAGCGAAAGCAGAGGGTAACCACTAGTGGGGAATCATCAGGATGGCGGCCTGTGACAAGCGGGGTCCCCCAGGGCTCTGTCCTACCACTACTATATGACTTTAGTGCATCCACAGCTGGAGTATTGTGTTCAGTTCTGGGCTCCTCGTTATGGGAAGGATATAGCCAGGTTGGAGTCAGTGCAGCGTAGGGCCACAAGGATGGTGGCCGGTTTGTAGGGGATGGAGTATGAGGCGAGACTGGGGGAATTGGGTCTCTTCCGCCTGGAGAAGAGGAGACTCCGAGGGGTTCTGTTGGCGACATGCAGGTATGTGAGGGGGTGTCACATGGAGGTGGGTAGAGACCTGTTCTGTCCTGCAGAGGAGGGCAAGATGCGCTCCAACGGAGCCAAGCTCAGGGAACCGAGGTTCCATTTGGATGCCAGGAAGCACTTCCTGACAGTTGGGACCCCGAGGGTGTGGAATGGGCTTCCAGGGGAGGTGGTTGAGGCCCCATTGGTGGGGGTGTTCAAAGATAGGCTGGACATGGTCATGGTGGGCATGTTGTAAGCAGAGCCGACTGGGGCCAGGGGTCAGACTAGATGGCCTGGGAGACCCCTTCTGACTTGCTCTGTTTCCATGTTTCTAAGAGGAGGTGTGCTTGCCTTCAGTGAGCGCCCCCAAAGGGTTCGGGCCCAGGCCTGTTCATAAGGAGAGTTCCTGGAGTTAGCCACTAGATAGGGTTCAACAAACCACTCTGTGCATGCTCAGAGATTCATTTCAGGCAATTTGTACTTGGAAGTAAAAAAAAAATGTTTTGCAAGGACATTGGCCCATGGCTGCTGTTTGTCTGAGGAGTAGCCCACAGCTGCAAGGAGCTACGGCATTGGGCTCTGCATGCTCCTCACAGACACCCTGTGCAAGCTCATTTCAGCATCAGCTTCTGCCCCTGCCTGCTGCCTTTGGTGTGGGCAGGTCCATCACTTGCATGGTCTTCCGGGCAACAGCACATGCAGTCAGAGCTCCACCTGGCAGATGTGATTGAGGGGGAGCATTTGAGAGTTTTGGGAGCCGGGGTACACCCAGGTGGGTTGCCGTGAAGGCAGAAGTCAGTATTTTCAAATCGGCTGATTGGGGGTGCTACAAGCACACTTTTAAGAGCCATTCTTGGCCTTCCTTTTTGGTTTAGAGGATCAGACCAGTCCAGTAATAAGTTATAAGCCAGCAGAATTTTCTTAAAAATACACCCTGATTAAAATTTAGTAGGGACTATGATGGGGTGGGGAGGAGCTCGCTTCAGATCTCAGGATCCCTTTGGGGGCTTGATGGTCAGCTGCCAGGGGAGTTGAAGGATGCCCCTGCCTGCCAGCCAGCCAAGTATTATCCTGGTGGATGTCAGGCAACTGAGGAAGGGAACTCTTAAGGTTAGAGAAACAAGGTGTCCTGCTAAGATTTTGAGGGTTGGAATGTGTTTAGAATGGGCAGAAATGATGAGCTGTGCAGAAAAAGCTACTCAAAGGCTTTTTCAAATTGCCCTGTTTTCAATAGAATTTTAATCCTATATTAGGGTTAGGGGTGTGCAGCAGGTTAGGGTTAGGGTCAGAAAAACGAGGTGTCTGTTAAAATTTTGGTGGTTGGAATGTGTTTAGAATGGGCAAAAATGATGAGTTAGGGCTTTCCCCATTAGAAATCAGAAATAGCTGCAGAGAGACTCTGACTAACCTGTAACTGAGAAAAGCAAAATGGCAGTGCTTTGTTACAAATTGTGAAAGTGACATTTTCCTGGCTCCCCCCACATGAACCTCCACTCACACAGGAGAGGAACATAAGAGAATCCCGAGGGGCAGACTATTGGGGGTGGGGAAGGACTAATTGTAAAGCACTTATTTCTTTTCTCTGTGGAGACTTGCAGGGTGCACACCTCGCACATCAACTGGTCTCCAAGTGGTGGTGCCTGCGGTTGCCCATGCGGTGAGTGGAGCCAGCTCATGTTCTCACCGCCAGTGGGGAACCCCCTACATGGAGCTGCATGTTTGCAGTAGAAGACAAGCCCGAAAAGAACTCTGGTGCTCCTGATTCTGGTGGAAAGGTGCATCTGCCTGTCTTCCCTGTCCTGAGCAGGGGAGTGATGTCATAGTTGTCATGGCATCAGGTATCCATGAAATAAAAATTGTCACGGTGACGTTAGGCAATGCAGGAGCAGCAAATGCTGCAGAACCACGTCTTGAATCTGAGAAAATTCCTGTTCATCTCAGATGTTGTGCTGCATCCACATTAAAATGCCCCGCTTTCCACTTAAGCAGACAGCTGGAACCACTAATACTTCTATCCTTAATGACTGATGTGGTGAAAATCCTTCTAGAACCATTCATTGGAAGTGAGGAGGAGAATACTCTGTGTCTTTACCGATCGTTAACAGGGAGTGGGAGAATGACAATAATTTTAGCATGTAGACTGCTCGAAACGCTTTGCGTGCATTAATTACCCTACTTAATTTTGAACAGTGGTCCTGTAAAGCAGGTCAGTATTTCCGCATATTCTCAAGACAGGTCTGTGGCCACTTAGTAAGTGGATGGCAGACACTTAATGGTCCCTTATGCTCCCTCTGAGCCGCCGTCCTACTGCCTGCACTTTGACTAAGGGACCAGGGCCAAGCACTGCAGGACTCAGCGTACTTCTGCCCGAGCAGTGGCAACTTGGTACAGATGCGATTGAGAAGGCAGGTCCTCAGGACAGCCGCCGCACCTCCTTTTACGAGTGTTAAGGTTCATCCATCTCTCAGCACATTTAGCTGAAAGAAGTCTCGGGGCATCCTAGGGGGCGCCCTTAGCCTGTGAACTAGGTGCATGGCTCATCTCCACTCCCTTGTGAGTTGCAGACAGGCGGCATGTGGAGGAACAGCAAAGGCCCAGCAGGCCCTCCATGTGCCTGGTGTGGAGCAAAACTGCATCGCCATTCCTGCAAAAGCGATCCTTGCTTCCCAGTGGTGACAGAATCCTGCCCCCTCAACAAACTCCCAGGAAATGCTGGTTGACACCTGGCAATTGTTGGCAGAGGTAATCGGAATCTGCTGTGGTCTCTTGCAGTCGCTTTCATGGTGCAGGATTGTGAAGAGAATCGCAGGAACATAAGCAAAGAATGTTTTGGGGAGATGCACAAAGCGAGAAGGACTTCTGGGCTGGTCCCAGCCAAACCACAATCATGCCTCCCCACTCCTGGAGACCTTTCTTCCTCGGAGACTGGATTTCATCCAGGTGTGCCACTTACTCACTCTTCTAATAATCAAGGAAATCAACCCTGACTGATTTAGAAGGCCAGATACTGAACATGAAACTCAAACACTTTGGCCACCAAATGAGAAGGAAGGACTCCCTGGAGAATACCTGATGCTGGGAACAAGGGAAGGCAAAAGGAGAAGGGGACGGCAGAGGATGAGGGGGCTGGATGGGGTCACTGGGGCAGTGGGTGTGGGCTTGGGTGGACTCCGGGAGATGGTGGAGGACAGGAAGGCCTGGAGGAATCTTGTCCATGGGGTCGTGATGGTTCAAGCTTGCCTTTGCAACTAAACAATAACAAAACAACAATTTACAGTATGTGGATACCATATTACTGGCAAAAAGCAGAAGCAAATTGAAATAATTTCTGATGGAAGTGAAAGTGTGAAAGCAGACCTGCAACTGAACAAAGCAAAAGTCAAGACCACAGAAGAATTATGTCACTTTAAAGATAATAATGAAGAAATTGAAATTGTGAATGTCTTTCCATATCTTGGCTCAGTCATGCATTCAGGCAGGACAGCATCCAAGAAATCAGGGTCAGGGTTCAAGCTGGAAGAGATTTGGAAGGGCAGCAGTGAAGGAGCAAGAAATGATGGTTGAATGTCAGGACATTTAACTGGAAGAAAGCTGCAGCGTTGAGTTGAGCTGCGTGGGGCTGTCACAGACAGGACATCTTGGGAGGGGGGGAGGTTTCACTCCTTCATAGGGTTGCCAGATGTCAGAGGTTATTTGAGCAAACCCAGCAAGAAAATTTAAAATTGTCTTTAATTAGAAACGGCTCGGGGAATTCTCTTAATATTTAGCAGTACAGAAATTGGTTACTACTAACAAATGTTTGTTAGTAGGTTACTACTAACAAAACAAAAGTTGGCTTGAAACTCAACATTAAGAAAACTAAGATCATGGCATCCAGTCCTCTCACTTCCTGGCAAATAGATGGGGAAGAAATGGAGGTAGTGACAGATTTTATTTTCCTGGGCTCCAAGATCATCGCAGATGGGGACTGCAGCCAAGAAATTAAAAGACACTTGCTTCTGGGGAGGAAAGCTATGGCAAATCTAGATAGCATACTAAAAAGCAGAGACATCACCCTGCCAACAAAAGTGCGTATAGTCAAGGCGATGGTTTTCCCAGTTGCAATGTACGGCTGTGAAAGCTGGACAATAAGGAAGGCTGAGCGCAAAAAAATTGAGGCCTTTGAGTTGTGGTGCTGGAGGAGACTCCTGCGAGTCCCTTGGACCGCAAGGCAATCAAACCAGTCAGTCCTAGAGGAGATCAACCCTGACTGCTCTTTAGAAGGCCAGATAGTGAAGATGAAACTCAAATACTTTGGCCACCTAATGAGAAGGAAGGACTCCCTAGAGAAGAGTCTAATGCTGGGAACAATAGATGGCAAAAGAAGAAGGGAACGGCAGAGGATGAGGTGGCTGGATGGAGTCACTGAGGTGGTTGGTGTGAGCATGAGTGGACTCCGGGGGATGGTGGAGGACAGGAGGGCCTGGAGGAATGTTGTCCATGGGGTCGCGATGGGTCGGACTCGACTTTGCAACTAACAACAACAACAACAAATGTTTTAGGACGGCTTCCAAAAGGGTCACTCGGGGAGGAGACCATGAAGGGTGTGGTGGGGCTGCCTCCACGGTGGCCAGCTGCTGAGTCCCCAGAGCAGGAGAGGCCCTTCGCCCAGGATGCCCCAGAGGTGGGCTGCCTGGAGCAGAGGGGAGGCCGGGGGGGCCACGGCGCGGCCGATGCTTCAGGCTCTGCGGGCGTAGAAGAAGCTCCGCTCCCGAGCGGGGGCGCACACGCCGGCAGGGCCAGGCAGGGGCCAGGCATCCCCTCCGCCCCAGGCACCCCCTCCCGCACCGCCCCCGGCGGCCAGGCGCCCTCGGCATCGCGGGCAGCCAGGGGCAGCCAGCGGGGGGCGGAGGGTCTCCGGCGGCGGCGGCGCGCGGTCCCGCGAGCGCTTCCCCTGCGGGAGCGGGAGGAGGGCGCAGGAGAAGCGCGGTCCTGCGCGGGCAGCACCTTGGACAGCGGCCTCGCCGGCGGGAGGCGGGCAGCCGAGGGCGCCCGGAGGAGCCTCGGCCGGCAGAGCAGCCGCGCCCGCGCCGCGCAGGGCGGGAAGGCGCGCGGCCGGAGCTGCAGGCGCCGGTCCGGCCGGCGGGCGGGCGGGCGGGGGGCGCCGGCATCCCCTCTCCCGCCCCGCCCCGCCCCGCCCCGCCCGCCGCTGCCGCTGCCGCTGCCGCACGCGGGCCCGCGCCGGGCGCCTCCTCTCCGCTCGCCCATCGCCAGGCGCGCGTGCAGCGGCGGCACGATGGACGGCGCCTCCTTCGGAGCGGGCCGGGCGGGCGCGGCGCTCGACCCCCTGGACTTCCTGCAGCGCCCGCAGACCCTGCTGCGGCTGCTGTCTGCGGTAAGCGCCCGCCGGGGCTCCGCCGCACCGCGCCCTCTCCCCGCGCTCGCGCGCGCACGGGGGGCCGCGGGGAGCCGTGCACGCGCGCACGGGCACCCACACCCACACGGGCGGCGGCGGCGGGCGCGGGCCGGGCGGGCCGCCGCGCCCTGGGTGCGTCCTGCGGCTGGGCGCCTCGCGAGCCGAGGCCTCCGCGCGGCGCCGCCCGTGCACACGTTCCTGCGGACGCGAGCCCCGCCGGGTGGGGACGGTCCAGGACCCGTGCCTGGAACCGGGAAGCTGAGCTGCGGGGGTGGGGGGGGACAGGAAGGGGGCCGGCGTGGCCCCGGAGCAGGTGGCCCCCTCCTCCGAGCCCCGGGACGGAGCGCCTCTCCGGCTGTCCGCGGCCGCGGTTGCCGCGGAAGGTGCGTGTCCGCCCCCCGCCTCTGCTCTGCCGCGGCCGCTCTGCGTCTCAAAGCAAGGGCGGGAGGGTCCCGCGGAGCCGCGCAGCCGGAGGCGTTTGTGGATCTGCCGGGTGGCGACCAGGAGCCGCTCCCGCGCTCGCCCCGGGATCGGGCAGGCGCCGCTCGGCCCTGCGGGAGCTCTGCCTGCCCGTCGCAGAGGCGAGAAATGGGCACGCCACTTCCCGGCGCCTGCCTCCGCAGAAGAGGGCGCGATTCGGGCTTGGACCGGGCTGGGGAGCGTCTCGCCGCTGGCCTGGGCCTGGACAGCCCGCGGGGAGGCGGCGGGTCGGAGAGCGCCGACAGCGCCCTTTGCGCGCGGTGCAAGCGCACACCCCGGCGCGCACGTGGCGTCTATCTTCCGGGATCGCGCTCGGGGCGCAAGCAGGCCCGCGCAGCGGCCGCGGCCCCGGCTCAGCAGCCCTCCCTCCCGCACCACGCTTGCCCTTCGCGGGCGGCCCTCGTCAGCAGCGCGTCCGCAGAGCCTGCATGTGGGGCTGCCCCCGGGAGCGCCTCGGGGCGGGGAGGCGCGCCTCCTGGCCGGCTCAGAGGGCTCCGGGCGCGGCTGCGGCCGTGCGCTTGGTGCCCCACCTTTAGCTGCTCTTCTGCCCTAAAGGCACCTTGGGAAAAGGATGCTGTCGAGCTGGGGAAAGGGCTGGGAGGGGCAGCTCAGGATGGCGTGGTTGAAGCTCATGCCCACGAGGAAAGGGCGCAATAGCTGGAATTATTTAGCCTAGAAAAAAAGGCAGGTCAGGGGAGACATGGCAGAGGAGTGCAAATTATGCCTCGTGTGGAGAAAGTGGACAGGGAGCATTCCTCCCTCCTTGGGCCACGTGCCACCCCTCGGAGCATGCTTCCCCCTCTGAAACCTACCGGAGGATCCTCTCACACTTGTATGCTCTCGCAGGTTTCCCACGTGCAGCTGTTTGGCCCATGTGTGAACAGGATGCTGGACTGGGTGGACCTTGGTCTGAGCCAGCAGGGCCTTTCTCATGTTCTTATGTATCCAATGATGTTATTATTGGTTGCGAAGTTGCATCTGACCCATTGTGACCCTGTGGACAACATTCCTACAGACCTTCCTGTCCTCCACCAGAGTCCACCTGAGCTCACACCGACTGCTTCAGTGACTCCATCTAGCCACTTCATCCTCTTCTGTCCCCTTCTTCTTTCACCATCTATTGTTCCCAGCATCAGGGTCTTCTCCAGGGAGTCCTTCCTTCTCATTAGGTGGCCAAAGTATTTGAGTTTCATCTTCACTATCTGGCCTTCTAAAGAGCAGTCAGGGTTGATCTCCTCTAGGACTGACTGGTTTGATCACCTTGTGGTCCAAGGGACTTGCAGGAGTCTCCTCCAGCACCACAATTCAAAGGCCTCAATCCTTCGGCACTCAGCCTTCCTTATTGTCCAGCTTTCACAGCCATACATTGCAACTGGGAAAACCATCGCCTTGACTATACGCACTTTTGTTGGCAGGGTGATGTCTCTGCTTTTTAGTATGCTGTCTAGATTTGCCATAGCTTTCCTCCCCAGGAGCAAGCGTCTTTTAATTTCTTGGCTGCAGTCCCCGTCTGCGGAGCCCAGGAAAATAAAATCTGTCACTACCTCCATTTCTTCCCAGGTCGGATGCAATGATCTTAGTTTTCTTAATGTTGAGTTTCAAGCCAACTTTTGCACTCTCCTCCTTCACCCGCATCAAGAGGCTCTTTAGTTCCTCTTCACTTTCTGCCATGAGAGTGGTATCATCTGCATATCTGAGGATGTTGATATTTCTTCTGGCAATTTTAATTCCAACTTGTGATTCATCTAGCCCTGCCTTTTATTTTATTTATTAATCAAAATATTTATAGGCCGCCCCATTGCACTGAAGCCTCGGGGCGGCTTACAACAAGATTAAAATACAATTGTTATATAAACAATATTAATTTATCACTCCCGCTCCCCTTACCCTCGGTGCATCTCGGCAAAGTAACCTTAAATTAAACCCTAATAAACCCAATAAATAATAAACCCACTAAATAAATCAAACCTACAACCAAATACAACATTAATTCAACATAACCATATAAACAAATCAACCAAACCAAACACAACACTAACAATTAAAATAAGACTTAAATAAAAAGGTCTTTACCTGGCGCCGAAAAGCATATAATGACGGCGCCAGGCGAACCTCTCCAGGGAGCTTTCTCATGATGTGCTCTGCATATAAGTTAAATAGGCAGGGTGACAGTATACAGCCTTGCTGAACTCCTTTCCCAATTTTGAACCAATTAATGATTCCATGTCCAGTTCTCACTGTTGCTTCTAGACCTGCATATAGGTTTCTCAAGAGACAAATAAGATGGTCTGGTACTCCCATCTCTTTAAGAACTTGCCACAGTTTGTTGTGATCCACACAATCAAAGGCTTTAGCATAGTCAATGAAGCAGAAGTAGATGTTTTTCTGGAACTCCCTGGCTTTCTCCATGATCCAGCGTATGTTGGCAATTTGATCTCTAGTTCCTCTACCTCTTCAAAATCCTGCCTGTACTTCTGGTAGTTCTCGGTCCACATACTGCTGGAGCCTAGCTTGTAGGATTTTGAGCATCACTTTGCTAGCATGTGAAATGAGTGCAATGGTGCGGTAGTTTGAATGTTCTTTGGTATTGCCCATCTTTGCAATTGGAATGTAGAATGACCTTTTCCAATCCTGCGGCCACTTTTGAGTTTTCCAAATTTGCTGGCATATTGAGTGTAGCACTTTAACTGCATCGTCTTTTAGGATTTTGAATAGCTCAGCTGGAATACTGTCACCTCCACTAGCTTTGTTGTTGCTCAGACTTCCTGGGGCCCATTTGACTTCACCTTCCAGGATGTCTGGCTCGAGGTCAGTGACCATCCCATCGTGGTTATCAGGGATGTTAAGCTCTTTCTTGTATAGTTCTTCTGTGTAATCTTGCCACCTCTTCTTAATCTCTTCTGCCACTGTTAGGTCCCTGCCATTTTGGTCCTTTATTATGCCCATCTTTGCATGAAACGTTCCCTTCATATCTCCAATTTTCTTGAAGAGATCTCTGGTCCTCCCTGTTCTGTTGTTTTCTTCTATTTCTTTGCACTGTTCATTTGCACTGTTCACTTTGCACTGCCTTCTTATCTCTTCTAGCTATTCTCTGGAATTCTGCATTCAGTTGGATGTATCTTTCTCTTTCTCCCTTGCCTTTTGCTTCCCTTCTTTCCTAAGCTATCTGTAAAGCTTTCTCAGACAGCCATTTTGCTTTCTTGCATTTCTTTTTCTTTGGGATGGCTTTAGTTGCTGACTCTTGTACAATGTTGCAAACTTCCATCCATAGTTCTTCAGGCACTCTGTCTATCAGATCTAATTCCTTAAATCTATTTGTCACCTCTACTGTATATTCTCCTAGAGGAGATCAACCCTGACTGCTCTTTAGAAGGCCAGATCCTGAAGATGAAACTCAAATACTTTGGCCACCTAATGAGAAGGAAGGACTCCCTGGAGAAGAGCCTAATGCTGGGGACAATAGATGGCAAAAGAAGAAGGGGACGGCAGAGGATGAGGTGGCTAGATGGAGTCACTGAGGCGGTTGGTGTGAGCGTGAGTGGACTCCGAGGGATGGTGGAGGACAGGAAGACCTGGAGGAATGTTGTCCATGGGGTCGCGATGGGTCGGACATAACTTCGGGACTAACAACAACAACAACAACTGTATATTCATCAGGAATATGGTTTAGGACATACCTGAGTGGCCTAGTGCTTTTCCCTACTTTCTTCAGTTTAAGCCTAAATTTTGCAATCAGAAGCTCATGATCTGAGCCAGTCAGCTCCTGGTCTAGTTTTTACTGACTGTATAGAGCTTCTCCATCTTTGGCTGCAGAGCACATAGTCAATCTGATTTCTGTGTTGACTGTCTGGTGATGTCCATGTGTAGAGTCATCTCTTGGGTTGTTGGAAAAGAGTGTTTGCTATGACCATCGTATTCTCTTGACAAAATTCTACCAGCCTGTGCCCTGCTTCATTTTGTACCTGAAGGCCAAATTGCCTGCTATTCCGGCTATCTTTTGGCTTCCTACTTTAGCATTCCAATCCCTCATGATGATAAGGACATCATTTTTGGGTGTTAATTCTAGAAGGTTGTAGGCCTTCACAGAACTGGTCAACTTCAGCCTCTTCAGTACCAGTGGTTGGAGCATAGACTTGGACTACTGTGATGTTGAATGGTTTGCCTTGGATGTGAACTGAGATCATTCTGTCATTTTGGAGATTGTATCCCAGTACTGCTTTTCCTACTCTTTTATTGACTATGAAGGCTACTCCATTTCTTCTGAGGGATTTTTGCCTGCAGTAGTATACCTGATGGTCATCTGAATTAAATTCACCCATTCCTGTCCATTTTAGTTCACTGATTCCTAAGATGTTGATGTTCAGTCTTGCCATCTCTTGTTTGACCACATCCAGGTTGCCTTGATTCATGGATCTGACATTCCAGGTTCCTATGGAGTATAGATATTTGCAGCATCGGACTCTCCTTTCATCACCAGATACATCTGCAACTGAGTGTCCTTTCGGCTTTGACCCAGTCGCTTCATTCTTTCTGGCGCTACTAGTACTAGCCCTCCACTCTTCCCCTTCCCAGTAGCATATTGGACACCTTCCGACCTGAGGGGCTCATCTTCCGGTGTCATATCGTTTTGCCTTTTGGTACTGTCCATGGGGTTTTCATGGAAAGGGTACTGCAGTGGGTTGCCATTTCCTTCTCCAGGGGATCATGTTTTGTCAGAGCTCTCTGCTATGGCCTGTCCATCTTGGGTGCCCCTGCACGGCAGAGCACACAGCTTCATTGAGCTATGCAAGCCCCTTCGCCACGACAGGGCAGTGATGACACCTTATCAAATAGCTCCCTGCTCCAGGGAGCTTACAATGTCTATTCTGATAGAGACCGTGAGAGGCAAAGTAATGAACAACAGAAAAAGAGGATTCATGAGAAAAAATAAGGGAAGACTGGGCCCAGGGCCTAATTTGAACTAATTTGAGCTAGGCATCAATTCTGGAAACTACTTTTGATGTCAGGCCTCTCCCTCCCCTCCCCTCCCCATTTAAGCACATCCATAGTGCTTTCCCTCACCACTGACTTGCAGCTTTACTCTGCAGCAAGTGAACAGGTTTTCATGAAAGCAATTAAAGGACACCTTGAAGAGTAATAAATCTGCTACGGCATGTTGGCATGGGCTGGATCCCACTTCATCCTGCCCACCTGACCGGTATCTCTATGGTTCTGGAGAAAACATGTAATGATGGAGGCAAATGGTAATGAAATGTAAGGTGGGGGTGGTAATTCTATGCAAGCAGTATTTAATTAGTTAATTACTAAGTTATCTAACACGTCTAGAGGGACAAGTTATTGCTCTCTTGATCCGTGCCTCAGTGGAGGTAAGTTCCAGCTTAGCAGTTTCCCTCTTGACATTACGATCTTGAGAACGGCTGTTTTCAGGACAGCCTCGGACTGTCCTGGGAGACGGACGGGACCCGCCTCACTGGTGTGTGGCTGCCGCCCTTCCCGGTCCCAGCTTGGCCCTGTTTGAGCCCTTCGAAGGCAGGTGACTGCCTGTGTTGCCACACAAGCCAAGCAGGAGGATGTTTCCAGAATGGATACGGAGACAGAACTGGCATCTTTGCCTGTCATGTGGTGTGGAAACATGGGGTCCTCTGGGTGTTTTGACCTACCACTCCCATCATCCCTCGCTGGTAGCTGTGCTGGCAAGGGCCTTTGTGATTGAAGGAGATAACATCTGGAAGTCTACAAGGTGCTCACTCTTAGGGCATCTGGGCTTTGCGAAGTGCCTTCATGTTGGCGGGGAGCTGTGTTCTCTGCCTGCAAACAAAGGCAGCCCTGCCACCCACGGCTCGGGGAACAGAAATGCCGCCCCCTGTTCTGGTGTGCGGCACTGACGGCCGGCTCACCCTTGCTTTCCAGGGAACCCCTGCATGTGCCTTGGAGGTGCCAAGGCAGGCCCAGGCCTCGTGGGCACCCATCGCTCTGCAGGCGGCTTCTGGGCTCTCCCGGTGCTTCCAACTCAGGACCATGGAACATGGGCCGGGTGGCTCGGTGGTGTGAGGGGGCACTTTGCGCAGGGCTGGATTTGGAGGCGCTCCTGCCTTAGAGCAGACTAGAGGGCCGGAGGCGGTGGGCCTGGTGGGTGCCGAGGAGGCAGCTTCCTTCTGCATCCAGAGCTGGATGGAATGTTGTGCCGCTCAGCCTGAGCAGAGGGTGGCTGGCATTTCTCTGTGGGAAGACGGGATGAAGCAGTCCGGCAGACTCTTTCTTGGCTGCATGTTGTGAAGGAAGAATCATCTCTGGGTGGGCCTCGCAAAGTGGCAGAGTCAGCCTTTCCCATCGCACCTCCGCCTGTGGGTCCTGGAAGTGAATACTGCAGCTGTGTCCATCCGCTGGCTTCACTGAGTCCAGGAGGCGGTGGCTGCAGCTCCTGGGCAAACCTCACTCCCACCAAAAATGCTGGGCCGCTGCGGGGTTCTCGCACGGCCGGAGCGCCTTCCTCGAGCTCCTCCAGCCCAGAATCCCCTTCAACCCATCCTGCATCGTGTCCTCTTTTCTCTCACCCGGAGCAGGAGGGGGACACACACAAACCAGCACAGTGTTTGCTGGCCGCCAGAAGAGCCCTGTGCCCAGGTCTGCTCTGGAGGAAGGAGCAGCCCCAGCTGCAGACCTTGCAAGAGCAGAGCCCTGCTCATCCCCAGCCCATAAGAGAAACAGCTGGCCAGTCACAATGTGCGAGTGCGAAAGCTGGACCGCAAAGAACGCCAATGGGGTGCATTTGAAGCATGGTGCTGGGGGAGAGCTTTGTGGCTTCCTGGACCGAGAGAAAGACAAGCAAGGGGGCCCTCGATCACGTCAAGCCAGGAATACAAGTGGCAGTGCTGAGGCCGTCATGGTGGGGGGGCCTCGGTTCACCAAGCACAGTTTTGGGGGCACTGCCTGGCAGCCACGCTTGGGGCTTCTGGCAGGATCCCTTCCTGGAGAGGCTGGGACTGAGCCAGATGCCCTCTGGGTGCCCAGCAGGCCGCTGCCCCTGATCCAGGGCCGCCTGCGTGCAGCTTCTCCTGGGCAGGCTTTCCTTCCTCTGCCCTCAGAGCAGGTGTAATTCTTGTGCATGTTCTCCTCCTCAGGTGGTTCAGACGTTCCACCGGGGAAAGACGAGGGGAGGTGCCTTCCTCCTTTTCAGGCCTGGATACCAGACGTGATGATGAGAGGAGCCTGTTTGACCCATTCATTTTTATGTCCGACTTTTTCTTATGAACGCAAACTGGCTTACATCATTCTCTTCCTGCTGCTCTCAATCTTAGCCCCATAACAACAACCCTGCAAGGTGGGCTGGGCTGAGAGGCTGTGGCTGGTCCGAAGGCACCCACTTGGCTCCATGACTGGGTGGGGACTCAAACCCGGGTCGCCTGAGACCCAGCCCTGCATTCCTAACAGCGCCATGCCGGCTCTAAATTTTCTACCAACAGCAACAAAGCAACAAACAACACACATGCCCTCAGTGTTATCATGTGCCCATCTTAGCTCCCCACTTTTTGGATTTTCCCTGTGTCCTAGAGCATCTTCTGCTGACTCCATCCCACCTCCAGGTCTCGTAAACTAAAAGGAGCTGTTATGTGATGCTCGTGTGCTTCTTGCTGAACATGGAGTGAGCCATATTACCAAATCACGCCCGTGATGAGTGTATGGTTTTATTTTTACGTGAAATGCTGGCTGCGTTTGCCTGGGTGCTGAAGCGGGATGGAATGGAGCCACCACCTGAGCGGTGTGCCAGGTGGCCCCGCTCTGCTCTCTTGGGCAACCTCAGGTGATGCATCCTCTCGGCCTTGGCCCTCCCTGGAATACAAAGACAGCAATACTGGCCTATCTTGCAGGAGTGTTGTGAAGACTATTTGGGATTGTGTGTGTGTTACGCAAAATTATTGCAGTGCTTGTCTGGCATGGCGTTGCTGTTCGACGCCCTCGAGTTAACTAGTGCTGATTCTAATGGGTTTGTCTGAGTAAGTTTCCAGCATTTTGCCATTTGCTTTGATTTTGTGAAACGCAACAGTTCTCATGGTAAAAATGGTGAGCACTTTGAGCCAGTTCCGATCTCTCCTCGGAGATGGATTTTCAAAACCAACGCAAAGCAGCTGCAACATTTTTCTTTTACCCAGGTGGATCAGTTTATGTTGTTTTAAACGCATTCCTGTTTTTTAAAGGTTTGCACTACTGCTGAGATTTATTTGGTAATATTTTTATTTTATGCCATTACGGTAGTAATTGTTGGGAACTGTCCAACAACTCTCATCTTCACTGGTAGACTGGGATTCTCACGTACAGCTATTCTGCTAAGGCTGCTAATCGCATGCAAATCCTCTGTATCTGCTTCCAGTTTTGTCGCTGATCAAGCACTTAACTTAACTGCCTTCCTGCTGTGCAGCCCCAGGTAGCGCTGTGGTGCAGCAGAACAGCCCAAATGCGCAAGTGAAATGATTGCGCTTTCAGAAAAAGCCTTCATGATTAAGTACCACGTTGTCCCAGCCCTGAAACAAGTTCCTCAGAAGTGCTCATTGGACCGGAAGTGAAAAGGGGCAGGACTTGGCGACCTTCCAGGGTCACTTCGGTGCCTGGCAAAGCCTTTGGACAGCCCCGGGCTGGGAGCGGCAAGCAGCTGCGGGCAGCTTCACACGCCTGGCCAGCAGTGCTGCGCTGTGGACTTTGCCTCAGCCTGCCGAGCACGTGGGCTCCTGGCTGGTTTCCATGCTCCCCGCTCCATCCGGCCATGCATCCTGGCAAAGTCCCTTCTTGCGCTGCCCGGTTCCTGGCGGACCTTAGCAGCCTCTTCCTGGCTGCGCGGCTCTGCTCTCCCACCAGCCAAATGCTCCTGTACCTGAGCAATGCTTCCTGGCCTCCCCAGCCCCAAAGGGGGCTTGATTAGGCGAGGCACTTCTGCCACTGCCCCTTGGCCCATGCATTCATCTCCCTGAGAGCCTGCGGGGAGGGGCAGAGGCCCCCCCTTCCTTGGAGAGAGTTGGCATGGAGCCCACCACAGCATCAAGGGCTGCAGCAGCAGGCTTGATCTTGGGACGATTCCCATGGTGTGTTGTCACAACCTCCGACCAGTGGCAGGGAGGGATCTGAGATGGCCGTTATGGGCACTCTGGAGGCAGCTGGACAGCTGCAATCGGGGATGCTTTAGTTGGAGTCCTGCGCTGAGCGCAGGCCACCCTCCAGGCCTCCCAGGCCCCATCCGACTCTCCTCTCCTCTCCTCTCCTCTCCTCTCCTCTCCTCTCCTCTCCTCTCCTCTCCTCTCCTCTCCTCTCCTCGGCTAGGCTGCCCAGGCCAGTGGGAGCTGCAGCTCAGCAACTTCTGGAGGACCCACCTGCCGCATGCTCAGTTTGTCCTCACCACTTCCGTAGACTCGTTAGTCAAAAGCCTGGGGACAATGCAGCCACTTTGGCACATCTGAACTTTCAAGGTGCCTGTCCCCAAAATGGCACCCTTGCTCCTAAAAGTTCATACTGTGGCCCAGAGTGCAGAAGCAGCCCCCCACACATACACACCCCGGCTCTGGAGCCTCCAGCCGCCCCTGGAGATGGCTCCTGATTCCCACTGTCTGCCTCTCAGGAGCAGGAAGGTGTGTGGATGTAGTGTGACCTCACAGCTGGGGGCAGTATTGACCCCGGGGCCTGATGGGTGCTGTCAGCATGTCTCCCTTAGCATCACTTGGTGGGAGGTGGGGGCTGCTCTGAGCACAGCTGTTCCTCCCTCCCCTCCCAACCCTCTGTCAGATCTTCTCCGTCGTCGTCTTCGGCTCCATCATCAACGAGGGCTACGTCAACACAGACAAGTCCCCGGTGCTGCGATGCATCTACAACAGCCACGAGGGTGCGTGCAGCTATGGAGTTGCCGTTGGCATCATGGCATTCTTGGCCTGCAGCTTCTTTCTGGTGGTCGACCTGCACTTCCAGCAGATCAGCAGTGTGAAAGACAGGAAGCGTGTGGTGCTTTTGGACCTCGGCTTCTCAGGTGGGCCCCGTGGCGCCGGGCAGAGGGGTTTGCTTAGGGGATGCAGGGTCTGCATGGGGAGGGCTTGGTGCACGTTTTCCACATCCAGTGAGGGTTGAGTGAACCAGCTCGGGGGTTAGACATCCTCTGCACCAGCTGAAGCAGGGCAAGGTGGAAGCTAGAACAAGCCAGGCCAAGCGTCTGAGGTTGCTTCTTGACTGGATGGAGCACTGCACCATCAGGACTGGCTGCCCGAGGGGGAGGGAGGCAGAGCGCGTTTTTGGGCAGTGGGTTTGACAGATCGTCGGCTGAATTCGTTTAGATGGGATCTGAACAATGACATTGTTGAGTAGTTTTTGGAACAAGTGGGATAAGCCTCAGATATTACTAGACTGTTTTCCATCTCTGCTTTTAATGACTGAAACACTTCAGTGAGTGATATGCCATGAAACCAACAAGTTTCTTTGCTATTTACTTATCTTGCCGCACCACTGGAACAAATGATTGGATTATCAAGCTGTCTTCCTCTGGGTTAGATCATTCGTCCAACTAGCCCCCCTCCCTTTGGTTTTCTTTGAAGAGCAATGCTGCAAGGTCTCAAACAGAGAACCCCCTTTGCATCTAAGACCCTTTTGGCAACTTTGGGTCACCGGATTATTGGCTCTTCCAGCTCCGTGCCTTCTCCTCTGCCTGGCAGTGCTCTCCAGGCCCTGGCAAACAGACGTGCCCAGGGCAGATCATTCCTTGTGGTGTGGCCTCTGTGCCTTGAAAACATCGCTGTGCAACCTCTCCGTCCTGGCAAAAGCTTTGTCTGCTCATTTTTCTGCATATCATGGGGCTGCCCAAAATCATAATCACCACAGATAAACTTACCTGTATGCCATGCATTTATCATCGCCCCTCAAATGGTGCATAACAGAAGGATAAAAACAGAACCCTAGAATGACACAAGCAAATGCATGCCAAAGGCCCAGGCAGGAGAGAGCCTGGAGGGGAACGGCTAGGCTAGCAGCCGGCCGAGCTGCATGAGTGCCACAAGCCACCTGGAGGGAGTGACGGGCTTTTCTGTTTTACAGGCTTTTGGTCCTTCCTGTGGTTTGTGGCTTTCTGCTTCCTGGCCAACCAGTGGCAGCGGACACCACCCAGCCAGGGGGCAACGCAAGGAGGCGACGCTGCCCGAGCGGCCATAGCCTTTTCTTTCTTCTCCATCATCTCCTGGGTAGGTTTCAGGGGCTGCGTCTTTATGCGCCTGCCATCCTGTTCAGCAGTGCCTCTGGGCCAGCCGCTTCCCCAAAAGCTTCTTAGCTTGCACAGTGTTTTGTGGCCATTGTCCTGAACTTGCGATGCCTGGAGACTAAGTGAGGAGCCCCGGTCCCTGGCTCAACCTTCCCTGCCGTGAGCCCCCAGACTTCACCTGCCTTCTTGAATGTTTTCCAGGGACTTAGCTTCCCTTGTCAAGATGCAGAATTTACTGACGGTTCTTCTCTAAGCATCTTCATTCAGTGCGTCCTCCTCTTTTGGAAATTGTAGATGGGTGGGAAAGGGGCAGATGTAGGGGGCAGGGGGCTCTTTCCCTCACCCTTCCTTGCACACTTTCTGGAAACATCTGGACAGGCACTGCTAGGAAGAGGACCCTGTGGGGCAGTGAGGGGCCTGCAGGCGCCCATGTGCTCCAGACAGGTTGCTTGGGGCCAGCCAGGGTTTATTTATTTATTTATTTATTTACATATATTTATAGGCCGAGGCTTTCCTAGGTGCCTTGCAATGTAAAACATACCAACAGTAAAAACACATTAAAAGCCAATTAAAACATCATAAATTAGACATCCATAAAAACAATGAAAAGGGGCCACAGCATACAGGCTAAATGTTAAAAAAAAATTCCTAAGAAGAGACATCTTTGCCTGGCACTGAAGGGAAAATCGAGATGGTGCCAGGCGAATTTTACCTCTCCCAACTAAAAAGCAGCAGCACCCCGATCCCCCGCACAGCTGGGGTTGCTGGGAAACAAGTTCCCTGAGTGGCAACAGGCCTCTTTCTTGTCTTGGTTCTGGCTCCACCCACCTCTGCTTCTTGCAAGCTGGTCTTTGCTACGCCGCTCTGGACAGCCATGTTGTGCTGGTGCCAGGGACACCTCCTCAGATCGCCAGACACGCCCATGGTCTGCAGTATTTCATGGACTCATAGAACAGCAGAGCCAGAAGGGGCCACGAAGGCCACTGGTCTGTGGGCTAGGTGGAGCCTCTGATTGGTTCGGTGGGAGGGCCTGGGGTGCCCCCTCATTTGCAGGCACTGTACTCTGCCATTTCTTTTCCTTTCAAGGTCGCCCTGACTGTGAAGGCCCTCCAGAGATACCGAATGGGAACTGACATGTCTCTCTTTGCCACGGATCAGTTTCCCACCGACCCCAGTGCTGGCTACCCAACAGGCAGTGGAGTTGAGAGCACAGAAACCTATCAGAGCCCGCCTTTCTCCGAGACCCTTGACACCAGCCCCAAAGGCTACCAGGTGCCGGCCTACTGAGGAGGCCGCGGCTCCCCGTGAAGCTGCAACACAGGTGGGCGCAAAGCCCAGCGAATGGGCCAGGTTCCCTTCTGTGGTACAGTACAGTCAACTGGTTGGTTGCAAATGTATTCAAAAGTACTTTTTCCCATGTGGCAAGTTATGTGCTGGGTTAAATTTACTCTTAGCTAATGGTGCAGTGAATTCTATACAGTGGTGTTGGTTCTTGTCTTGCCTGTCCAAGGATGCTTTTCATATTCAAGATATCAAGTGTTCCCTCTAAGCGTGAAAAGCTGTGCTGGTTGCCATGCTCATCCCGTGAGCTGATGCGGCGTTTCGCTGAAAGCGCACGCAGCAGCCGGCATCAGTTGGCCTGTCGGAGACCCCACGCCGTCTCTCCCGACTAGTAGATGCGTTATCTCGTGCTTCCAGGGCTTACTCCAAGAACAGTCGGCACAGTCCTCGTCCGGGACCTGCCATGACATCTTGCCCAGTCTTTCCCCCTTAGAGGCCCAGAAGAGGCCCCTTCAAAGGAATGTGCCAAAACAGAACAGGAAAAAGAGACAAGGATCATGTTGTTTTCCTTGATGTGTGTTTGTATGTGCACATACAAGTTCCTGTTCTGAATGGGGGGGTGGATGCCACACATTCGTGTTGTGATTTTGATAGCACAGGTTGCGTTTTTCAGATGGCTTCAGTACGTCAACAGCTCTACTTCTTTAGGCTTAAATCAGACCCTTGCCTTCAAAAAACCAACCACTCAGAGAAGTGGGGAACGGAGCACCGGCATCGGGCCCGGCCAGCTCCTTCCGCTTTGTGTGGGTTGCAGCCCACAAGCTCATCCCTTCACACAAGAAGGTGACATGTCAAGATGGAAGAGAAAACATGGGTTGAGAATAGCAGCTGCAATGACCGCAGGATAGGTAGCTGTCCTGCCGAGCCATTTCTGCCAAAATGGCACTCACAAAACTAGCAAAAGCGGCTGCCGCTACCTGTGTGCAGCCATTTGGCAAACTCCTTTGATGCCAGTGACACCAAAATCTTCTTCCTGCTGGCCCTTTTAAGTACCAGTATACTGTTAAGAGGACTTTCCTTTCTTCCTTTTAAACATGCTGGTGTAACATGCACTGTAATGGCTGGGATTTGCCCCACACTCCTCTATAAGGGAGTTTGGGCAAATTTTTCAGTGGCAGAAATTGATCTCAGAAATCCCGCTTAAAAGAGATGGCCCCCAACTCAGTCAGAGAGATCTGTGCATGCCAGGAGCTGTCTGTATGCAAGCCCTGAAGGTTTGACATGCCATATTTTAACAGAGGTGGCTAAATTGGGTGCTGTCCTCTTTCAGCCTCAAGTGTTCCAGATTTTGTAGTGCAATGTGATCAAGTCAGTCTTATGGACAAAGACCCACTTGGGGTTTAACCCTGTATAGATGATGATTTACTGCAGGGTAGAAGTTGAACTGCAGTCCTGTTTTCCTTAGAGAGAACACTGGTATTTTAGCAGCACACAAAGTTGTGTTACGTATTTTAGAAAACAAAAAGCTAGAATACATATAAATGTTTCCTTGATTGTACATGTGAAATAAATGTTTGTTCAGTACAGTGTATTTTTTCTAACTATAAAACCATCAATTCCAAAATATCCTTGTATTAGCTGTATTAACAGGAGAGATTATGCTCCGTCCAGCTGTCTCGGTCAGTAGTGTTAGTGTGCTCTGTATTACAATTCTGAATGTACGCATCTGATGCCTTCTTATATATCCTTGTCCTTTTCTACCCCTTTGAACCTTCCCAAATTGGAGGGGACACTGAAGGAATTGGCTTAATGGTTTGCATGAAGCTGCATCACCCAGGACTTAGGGCTGACCCAGACGTGTCAGTACCCGGGGCAGAACATTCAAAATGGCAGCCTTGCATGATTTAAACAGATGTGCTCCTGGGTACACCCATTGAAGTGAATGGGAGCTGCATGAGAATTGCCTGTTCATGCTGCAGTGACCAAATCGGCCCTTCGGGACTCAGGCTGCTGCCTGCAGCTGCTTCTGCCCGGGGCACAGACAGGTGGGGTCTTCAGGCAGCTGTCGAGGTGCTCACATCTTGTTCCTAAACGCAGTCACGGGGCACTTTGGCAGGCGCCTTTCTTCCGGCCTTCACAGTGGAAGCCTGGGGCTTTCCCATTTGATCTGCAAAACCATCTTTTCATCAGCATGCTCAAGATGGCTAACACAATCAGTACAAAGATCACAAGTCAGTACAAACCCACAGTAAGCGACATACAGGGTGCCCATGTTACCTCTGATGACCCTCCTTTTCCTAGCTATTGTTTTTAGAAGGCTGTGGCAGGATATGTGTTGTATAAAAGGCTGGGAAGGGGGCACGGTCAATAAGGGCCCCCCTCCCTTTCCCAGTTATTCAAGCAAAGCTATGGAGTGTCGACTTCAGCCCCTCTGTGGCCAGCCTGCAAAAGGATTGCAACAACCTTCAGCAAATTCAGCAGGGATGAAAGACCAAACTTTTACCAGCAGAGGTCGGAAGGCCTTTGCCACAGAGTTCCTCTGGCAGGCTGCACCGGCAGGCTGCCTGCCCAGTGTGCCAGGTGGGCGCGAAACACCCCAGGCCCCCATAGAAGAGGCTGTTTGCTGCATCTCTGAGCAAGCCACAGCCCTGGTCTTGGGCCAGCAGCCTCTGCTGCGGGTGCATAGTTGTGATACCTCTGGCTCAACTAGCCGCCCTCGAAGGTTGTGCCTCTGCTGCGGGAGCTCCTGCTTTTCAGCCTTGCCTCTGGCAGAAATAGCAGGAGCAGACGCCTTTGTCGTGGGTTGATCCGTGTAAAACGGAGCTTGTGGGGATGGAAATGCGAATGATTCAGTCGAAGTGGGAAAGACGGCAGCTCTGCCTATACTGACACTTCAGCGGAGGTATGTGATTGTTCCGAGATCTCAGCGAGACTAAGGAAGGCGGCAATATTCCAAGCTGCCAATAAAATACTAAATGGGCCATTCCAGGCAAACCAAACGTGCTTGAATGACCAGAACTGACACTCTCTCCTTAACACAGTAGAGAAGCCACATTCTCCCCTAATTCTCATGTGGTTATGCTGAAAATGAGATGCAGCAACCACTGAAAGTTACAAGCTGAATGCTGATGGAGCTCCTTTCGATACTCTTGCCTGTTATCACAGGATGAGGTTGCAGGTGTAAAAATTAATGGCCACAGATAAACCAGTGAAACCAAACCAAACCAGAGATAAACCAGTGAATGTCTCTGCATGTCTCTGTCAGAGTCCGCCCCCCGCACCCCATTTCCGCTCCCCATCAAGTTTTGCTGTGCTCTTCCACGCAGTGTCAGGAAATGCTCCACAAGGCACCACACCCGTCACCTTGGCTTGGCTTCCCTCCGGTGTCAGAAGGGTGGGGCCAGGAGAGCCCTCTCATTTTTCATGTGAAATGGTGCTGATACGTGTATTTCACAAGGGTCCCTTACACATGTTCTAGGAGGCAAGGCAGTCACTTAGTGGGGTTTCCTTACTCCAGGAACCTTTCAGAAAGTGCTAACCGGAGTCTGGCTAGCCCTGGCGCTGCCCAGGCAGCCACCTGCCACCGCGCAGCTTGTGGCAGTTGCAGAAGCGAAGGAAGAGCAACTCTCGCAAGCAGCAGGGAGAGGCGGGAGCACCTTGCATGCACCGAAAGGTGAGCGGCCACTTGGCAGCTTTTGAGGAGCTGACTGGAGAGAAGGGGGTCTGCCCATCGGTCTGCTCAGAAATGGCCCATTTTCTACAGCTACAAGAATGGCGGCGGGGGAGGGGGAGCATCCTTTTAGCCTCTGGCCATCCACAAGTTGTGGCTGGAGGCTGCAGCTTGCTCACTGGGTTGCAGACTGCGCTGAAACTATCGTGCTGAGCAGTATGTTCCACCAAGCGATGGAGCCAGTCACTGAATTTGGGCTGCTGCCACCAACATGCAATAAAAACGCATTGTTGGAGGTTTGATAAAGCATTCTCAGTTCTATTTTTGTGGATTCATCATGGCGGCAGTTAATCATGCAATGGTAATTTCTTAACAGATGCGTCAGCATATGCAGCAAAGTAATTGGTAAGAGCCACTGATGAATCGTGCATTATTTCATTGCCCTGTATCAGCGCCCTTCCCATGCTTGGCAGCAGTGCCTACTTCTCACCTCTCATTTTGCTTTTATGCTCAGAATCTATGAACACGGCCAGCATGGCTACCCAGGCTGTGGCCACTGTCACAATATGGGCCGGCCAGCTTTGCCAAGGTGGCAGAACCCTCTCGTGCCTGTGGAGTTCTCGCCAGAGGGCCTGGCGAGTGCCAGCGTGCGAAGCACTGGTGCTTGGCTGGGATTCTGTTCCACAAGCTGCTTGTCACGAAGGCTCCTTGGCACCCAGGCAAAGTGCTCTGATTCTGACTTCTCTTTTATGCTTGAAGCCCAAACTTAACTCCTTGAGGAAGGAAGAGCAATACTGTTCCGCGTAGATAGGGCAGTTCCTCGGGTTTTGGGAACAAGGGCTTCCTGGTCACCAAAGGCCAAATGAGCAACTGTTTCACCCAGTAAGAGGACTGTGGTGGGTTTACTATGTGCCGGGCAGAGGTGGTCTTGTTCACGCAGCGGCAGCAGGTGGTGGTGGTTCCCGGCTCATGTCAGCACTCCAGAAGGAACACAGGAAGTTGCTGTGTAGACGCGGCCTGGGCCTGGGCAGCTGTTCCCTCCAATCCACCCAGCAAGGCACAAAGCTTTGGACAAGGCTTGCTGAGATGGGTGCCATAGCCATTATCAGAACCTCTAGAAGTAACATGGTGTGGCTGAAGCCAGCTTTGCTCTTTCGCCTTCAGAGCTGCTGGAAACCACACTAAGCTGCATCGAGGTACCGCCTCCTCTCGGCTGCCTTTACAAATCCAGTAACTTCTTCGGGATCGCTCCTCATTCCCTGGCCGCCACCCTTTAACCACCACCTTTGAACTAAGGCTGTTCACTCAGTGTTTGCCAACTCTTTATGCTGCAGGAGTAGTAACAGGTTAATTCCATATTCAGGCTCACTCCAACTTTGTCCCTCTCATTCCAAACCAAGCGGCTTTAGGAACGGCCCTTTGCTGTTTAACTTTTTTGGCAAAAAACCCACACACGGGGCAGGGGCGGTTAGGCAGGGAAGCCAGCCTTTGCGCTGCTTCAAGGTGCACCTGTTTCTTGTTAAGAGACTGCACTGAGCAGCCTTCCCAATATGCTGGATTACAGTTGCCATCGTGCCCAGTCAGTCCCTGGAAAGCACAAAGCTCGGGGATACTGGGGGTAGAGGCTGACACAGAAGAGGAAGAAAAGCCTTTCGGGGCGGGGGGCACGGGGGAGGACAAGCACCCTTCTGGCTTCCTGAAGTCTGCTGCTGCAATGCACGTCGACCTCACCTCGTTTTCACAGATTTAATGAGACACCAAACATGCACATACCTCTCTTCAAAAAGCTGTCTGCTAAAAAAACCAAAAGTCGCAGTTGTTAGTGATCCCATGTGCCCTGTGGTTGTAAAGTGGACCATGTGAAATAAGTTTTTAAAAAAATGCTTACAGTTCTTTTGTATGTATATACTGATAAATACACCTTTGGGAAAGACAAATGGCTAATCTGTGGTTGTGTTCCCTTCACTGTCTGTGTTCCAACTGCAACTTATTTTCCAATAAAGATTTTAAAAAGCATGTCTTGGTTCATAACTTACTGAATGGGGAAGGAGAGTGCAGGGGGAGAGGAGAGACTACTGAGTGGTTCAAGCAGCTCACCAGGCTAATGAATGCTGCTGACCTGTGACAGTTCAGAATCGCAAAAATTCAAAAAACTTGCCTGTTGGCCCTTCTGGGTCACAGGGGACCATGATAAACAATCAAAATGCATCATGGACCTATTTGGAAGACTGAGTCATTTGTGTCCTGCTTCAGAAGGTTCAGCTGCTGGGTCCAATTGCATGCAGAAAGCCAGGGCAAAACCACGGCTGCTTGGCTTTCTTCCAGTCCCACTAAGGGGACCTGGGCAGGAAGCCTCTGGATGCCCAAGCGGGGCCAGGCAAGTCGGAAGAGCACAGGGCACAGCGGTTGGTTGGTGCTCAGCTTCCAGCTTCATGGCAGGAAGCTCCTCAGGGACTCCAGCAGAGGCCCTCGCAAGCCCATGCGTATGTGAAGTGGGAAGCTTGGGCACAGAAGAGAGGTGGGCATGCCAGAGAACCAGTACGGAAACTGGATGGTGCATTCTCGTTTTAGCTCTACTGCAACCTACACAAGAGGTCCAGAGATCCACATGCAGCAGAAGGGGTGCACAACTCCACTGGCCCTGCACCCGCTGTCCGGATGAAGACATGAAAAGGAGGTGCGGGTACAGGCATACCTGAGTCTCAGGTGCATGGAAGGTCAGCATGTGCACGCCCCTTTCACAGGTCTGGCTAAACAGGGGGGCTGCAAGGCCAATGGGCACCCCCATTTCAGGAGGAGGGCCAGACGACCAGGCTTTCTTTCCCTTTCCATGGGCTCAGCAAATACCTGGAGATCCTTAAATTCTTAAGCACTCTAGAAGGTCAACTTAACACATGCTTGTCTGAGAACTATAATCCTTATGACCAAAAAGCCATAATTCATGTGTTCCTTGTCACATCTACATTCAAAAATGACAAAATAAGGCAACCTTTCCCGAAAAACCTGAGCACAATCTCTTGGGAAGTTCTCCTGCACAAGCCCCAGTGAGATGAATGATGGCAGTACAGAGATGAACTCTGCATTGCAGGGCTTGTGCAGAAGAATTCCTGCTGAATTGGACCCAAGGTTTTTATACTTAAGGGCAGGGAGATAGTAGCAAAGGAACTTGCTGTTTAATGTTTGAAATCTTTGTCATGGCAGAAGTGAAAGGCCACGGTTATCAATAACTTGAGCAGTTACAACGGCCCCAGCTAAGAGAGGCCATGATAGTGAACATCTTGCAAGTGGTCGAAGGGATCCTTCAGGCAGAAAGAAATTGCTATGACTGAACAACAGTTCCCTAACCATACAAAACAGCAGGTTCTAAGCTGCCTGTCCTCTGATCTCTTAAGATTCCTCAGTGCAGGGATGTTCTTTATTTGGGCAAAGGAGAGCACTGCCAACACTTGCTTGTCACTCGCTCAATGGAAAGCACTTGTAATTTCTACTCCTGTAATTAACAGAAAAGTTATGTGCCATCTCTGATTTTGACAAGAGTTTGTCCCTACCAAAGCGGCCACCCAGAAAGCTCCCAATGGAGCTACTGAAGAAACTCATTCTGCTCAGGATAATTTGAAGAAGCAATTTTGCACTCCTTCCCCGGCAATAAGGAATAATTCATCGATGCCAGTCAGCCGCACATCGTGCACAAGACGCTGCCATAAGGGTTCAGAACCAGCACCCCGGGGCTATCGCTCCCCTTCAGAAAACCCACAGGAGACAAGGCTGCAAGGCATCAAACGGCAGCATGGGATGGTCAACATGGAGCAGGGTTTAATAAGCCAACTGCTGGTGGATCTCAGCCAGCATACATTTCTCAAGGACACTGGAAATAGCTGAATTTGCACCAATGGGGTAGAAATGTACATTTACAATGAGACATAAAGCAGTGATTTTTTGTCCTACATGCAGCTGTAAGAAGAAAACATTTGGGATTTCTTTTCAAGAAACAGGCTGGGCAGAAAAAGGCTTAAGGTTAGCTTCAAATTCTAGGTGCGATTCTTTGGGAGAGCCCATTCTGGCCGATGGAAAGAACTAACTGGACTGCCAAAAGCTGGGGAGGGGTCAGGCAGGAGATGGGGGGAGGGCAGCAAGGCCCTCATGCCATCAGCACCCTTGCCCAGCATGCTCACTCCCTCCTCTCCTTGGCAGCCTATACAAATGGCATCCCACTGGCAATGGCTTTGGAGCCCCATCTAATGGCCTAAAAGTGTCTCCATGTCAAAACCAACCACCCATTTCTGTGTGTGTCGCTATCAGAAACCAGGTAACTCCTCAACTGTGGTGGCAAACTACACCTGAACATTCCAGTCCAGCTTCCTCTGAATCCCTGCCAGGTTTCTGTAAGAGCCTCACCCAGCAATCTCTTCACCGGCCAACACCTCTCATCCTCAGCCCCCACAGACCCTGTTCGGCCCCCACAGAGCCAGCTGCCCTCTCTGCAGAGAGCCCGCTTTCCAAGAAGCGCAATTTTAAGGTGGAGACTGCTTTTATTGGTCACCTGGGACAGTCAGCTACTTGATGTTCCACCGAATGGCTTGCAAGGATGGAAACTCGTCGTCCTCCGAGTGCAGGGCCTCGTGCGAAGCCAGGTCCTGCTGCGACAGCACCTGCTGGCAGGTGCCGCACACACGGTAGTCCAGGTTGGAAGGCAGCTCTTTCTGCCAGACGGTCTTTTTGTTCTTCCGGGGTTTGCCAGAAGAGGAAGGGGTGGCACCTGGCTGCTCCTTCAGGTCCTGGTGAGCAGCCAGCAGTTCCTGCTGCTTGGCCGTGTCAGGCAGCAGCACCAGCAGTTCACTGAAGACCTTCCCGAAGTTCTCACCCAGGAGCTCCTGGCAGCATTTGTAATACTGAACCGCAGAAATCAGGCCCTGTGGGGTGAGGAAGAGAGGCAGTCAGAAACGGGACAGCAGAAGCAATGCAAGTGCCTGCAGCCTCATGTGGGGTTCGTGCCCCAATCGTCAAAAAGGGTAGCAGGGGGGACATGGGGAACTGCAGGCCAGTCAGCCTTACGTCCATTCTGGGAAAGACAAAGGAAAGGCTCATGATAGGAAACGCTCTGGAGTCCCTAGGTCTGAAACAGAAAGCAGGATCGAGACAAGTGCCCAGGCTCCAAAAACTAATCTCGCAAAGCAAACGTATTAAAGCACAAAGTTGTTTTGTGGGTTAAACAACCCCAAGCTGATCCAAGATTTATTCTCAGGGTCACTTGGGATGGTTTACCATAAAAACACCTCCAATTTCCTGGCTTTGAGTGCAACAGTAAAGACTGTTCAAGGGTTTGTTACTGGTAACGGGGAGTGGCTATGAGGTAGTGTGCATTCCTACATTTGGTGTGCATTCCCACTGATATATCCATATACTTCAATGTCATTTAACATAGGGAATATTCAAATTTGGGGTTTCAGTAGGTTCAAGACATATCTTCCAGGCCAACTTTCCCCTGCCATGAAGAGCACCGACAAGGTATTATGAGGCTGCACGGTAAGTTCATGAATGGAAATGCCCTCCCCAGTCCCAGAAATAGGGTTGGCCACACGAAGAACCCTTAGCAATCAGCTGCTCCTGGAAGGCCACCTGGCAAGAGGGTGTCCCCCCGCTACTCACCTGCCTGAACTGTCCCGAGTATGTCTTGAATTCGTTGAACTGAGATTCATCCTCTTGTAGAAATTCCTTGATTGACTGTATTAGCTGGATGTTCCGCTGCTGGAAATTTTCCAGTCTCAAGTAGGGTCCCTGACAAGGTTTTGGCCTATTTGAGGGGGGAAGAAAAACACCTGATGGATCCCTGAAGGTGTTCAAGAACAGGAGACTCCCAAAGCCACTGGATGAGCACCCAAGGCTACTGGCCTCATGCCATCTTGAGCCTCTTTGGAAGTGGTCGCTCCAGTGAGCTGTTCCTAAATCCGCCACAGGAAGCAGCTCTTCTGTTGCGGGGGAAAGGCTGGCAGCCGCTCCAAGTGCCCCCCATGACCTCAAGGACCCAACCCAGAGAAGGCTGTGCCTGGCACGGCTCACTGCGCTCATCCTTCTTTCCGTCCACCCAACCTCTACTGCGGTGCATTAGGGGTTCCACACCCCGCGGAGGGCAGAAACTAAATCCCTACCTTTACTTGCCCCACACTGGCCTTCCCCAGCTAGCTGCCCCCTATGTGTTTGATCGCAACCCCAAATCACTCTCAGCCGGCATGGTTAGGCCATCTGGGGGTGAGAGGCGTCGCAGCCCAGCACGTCTAGAAGGCCCCCAGTTGGGGAGAGCTGGCGTGAAGAGCAGAGCTCGCAGCGCCAGGCGTTCTACTTACTCTTTCGCAGGAGCGGGGGCAGCTTCGGAGATACTGGTGGGTGGAATAGGAGTAAAGCCAGGGGGCGGCTTACCAAGGGGCACTGACAGCCCTGGAGGTGGCAAGGGGGTGTTATTTAGTGCCACAGAATTAAAGCCTGAGGGACGGAAGGGAAAAAAGCAAGTCAGAGCCGGTAGCGGTGGTGCATCCCACCTGTGCTGCAGCCATAGCTCTTCTGCGAGAAACGGGCACCTGCCTCTCACTCCGAGAAGCGAGTCAGGTGGCAGCTCCCCAGCAGAGCACATGCTGTCCGTGTGCGGCTCCCCAGTCACAAGACTGCAGCAGCGGGGCAGGACAGGCCTTGCAGAGCTGCTCTCGGTCAGAGTAAAGGGCATTTGGCCGGAGGAGCCAGAGGACTGGTTCAGTGCTAAGGGACGCTTCACCTGACTCAGCCCCGACACCCCAGAGAGCTTCCCCCACTGGGTGGGATAGAAATGAAACGACTGGCAGCGGCAGTGAAGCACACGGGCGGCCTCAAGTATATCACTGGGTCTCAGTCTCACGGGCCTTGCAGGCCTACCCTAGAGATCAGGCTGCGAACCAGGAATCGGAACTGCCGGCATCCGCCGAGGCTCCCGCCCCTGCACCAGGACCTCTGCTCATCCCCTGGCTGGCACCCATCTCCCCTGCTGCTCCAGGCACGGAGCAGAAACAAGAGTGAGGGGTGAGCAGCCTCTTCCGCCTTCCTTGTGCTCTCCCTCCAGGCCGCCGTGCAGTCAAGGCCAAGACGGAGGGCTCCAGAAGTGGGCAGCGGTGGCAGTGGGGAGCCCACCCAGAGAAGGCCTGTTCCTAAGGGCACCTTGTCCAGGGACACGCCAAGAGTTGGAGACAAAGTCACTGGGAGGGTAGGCAAGAGACAGCATCAAAGAAGTCTCTCCAGGCAGGTAGGTTTAAAAGAGCTGTGCAAGCACCAGTTTCAAAGCGTACTGGCAAGCAGGGCCAGGTGGAGAAATTCCATCTCCCAGGAATTGGGAGAGGGGCTTCGGTGGTCTGCACAGCTCCTACACTGCCTCTGAGATGACTACCAAAACCAAAACAAACAGTACTAATTGCTTGATCCATTTAGTTTGTGTGCATCCCAGAATTTGGATATTTTTAGCAGCAAACAGCTGCAAAATTCAGGCCTTTTGGATACCACAGTAGGGCCCTTTCTATATGCTCAGATGTGCCCTAGAAAATTGCCCTTAGCCTGATGTATGGCAATTGAAAACTCAGCTCCCACAACTGAATCTTGTTCAACCAGCTTCCGCACTTTGAGGTTCCATCCAGCCATCATTCAAACGCTGTCCAACATATCACAGCAGCCATAAGAGCTACAAAGTGTTATTTCTTATATTACTGCATACTGAGTTTCTCAGAAAGCATCTCTTGCAAACCGGCAAAGGCAGCGCACAGACATGCACAAACAACCGTGGGCTTCTCAGGCACTGAGCACTCTGAGAAAATCTCCAGCAATCACCTGGGGGCGGAGGCATCCGAGGTGGTCCAGAGCCTCCAAGGGCTGGGAAGTCTTTCTGAAGCAGCAGGGACTGGCTAGCCGCTAGGGGCTTCTTAAGGCCAGGGGGCTCTTTGGAAGCGTTACACATAGCTATAGGTTTCTCTGAGTGTCCGTTCAAAATGGCTGCCACTCGCTCTGGCACAGCCGTGCTGGCAGAAAAGTCTGCTGAGTGCTCAGCGTCTGGTGCCTTCTCTCCCGAAGGGGGAGGGAGGACAAGCTCCTGTGACAGGGGTGGTGACGCTGTTCTTGGCTTCTCGGCTCCAACTTTCTTCTTCTTGCCCACTTTAATAAATGTTTGAGAGTTTGAGGCAGCCAACAAAGAGGAAACATCAACCATGGTTGGAGCGCTACGGATCTCCTGGGAGGTCAGCCCGCCACCGCTGCCGTCCTGCTCATCGGTGGCCAGCGTGGCCTTGCTCTTTCTGCTCCCCTTGCTGCTGCTGGCAACGGCCGCTTTCCGGGGTGGCTGGCCGGCCGCAGGGCTGCTGGCTGCAACGGCTCTGACCTTGCTTTTACTGGAATCGCAGCTCCATGCCGAGGTGAGGCTCGACACCATCTTACTGTTTGGGCGGACTTTGGATACCAAGGCGGGGAAGTCCTCCTCCTGAAAGGCTGCCTTCTTGGCTGTGGCTGTGTATGCCAAGGACATTGCAGAGGCGACCACGGGGGGCGCAGGGGAGAGACTTGGAAAGTCCTCTTCGTCCAGCTTGACTAACGTGGGCTGGGGCAAGCTGCAAAAGCAACAGCGCGTAGTGTAAGCCTCAGCACAAATCATGCTAAACCACAGAGAGACTCACTTTTGCACATGGAGGGTGAGCTTTTTCCTCATTCAAGTGGACAAGCACTAGAACCCCCCCCCCCACCCATGGGCTCCAGAGCCGAAACAACACAGACAGAAAATAGGGCTGTTTTCCCTTCAGTAAGCACAGAAAATGCCTTCACCACAGTTACTGTCCAGCACATTCGCTGATGCTTCAGGGCTGGCCCAGTGTGAATGAAGGAAGTGGCCTTATTTTGGAGGCAGGAACCAGCAGTAGGGGTGGACTTAGCAGGGGAACCCAAATCCAGGGACTGGATAGATGGCCCAGAACTACCCCAAAGGCCCTTTTCTTTGGGACGACTCTGTGGATGGGCAGTGCCCACACATCTGTATTGGACCAGTGCCTGGACAGTGCTATGACCCCCTGGCCACTCTGCTGCTCTAGGAAATCAAACACTCACCTTTGCACAGAACCTGCTGCTGGTGAGCCAATTGCAGGAAAGTCATCTTGGGTTAAAACAGTCTTTGGAACAGCTTCCTTGGGAACTTGGGAGAAGAAGAGAGGCAGAACTAAGAGGATCCTTCTGGAAACTTTCAAGGGCTTTATCCCAGCAAGGCAAGCATCCTTCGACTATGCAGAAGGCAAGTGAGGGACTGTCCCACCATCTTAAACTGAGGCCCACCAGACTTCCTGGCCAAAGAGGTGGCTCACCTGGTGCTTCACCTGCAGACTTTGGTCCTCGCTTCAAGTCTACATCTTTCACATCTTCCTTCTTTGTGCAGATGCTCTCCTCTTTGTCCTCCCCCCGTTTCTTCTCTTCCTGCCTTTTGGCAGCGATTGATGCTCTGACTGCTGCAGCAATGTCTCGGTCTTCTTCTTCCCTACAGAATTTTTGAATAGCACAGGTAACATGAATCAGAGAAGGGAAGGGGGGCATTCTCTGGGACAGCATCTCCTTTCCGCTACAGGCATGTTACCAGAACACCTTAGGCAAGGGTTATTCCTAGTGACATTACAGTGGAATAAAAAAATAGTCCCAGCTCCTTTAAAGGAGATGGTGACCAGGCCCCTCCTGAAGGAGGTGACCCTGGATCCAGAAGATGTGACCAATATCCTCTGCTTGGGCAAGGTGCTCAAGCAGGAGGTGGCACAGCAGCTCCAGGCACTCTTGGAGGAAACTCGATCCATTTCAGTCTGCTTTCAGGCCTGGGTTCGCTACAGAAACAGCCTGAGTTGCCATGTGGGATAACCAGTACTGGGAGAAGGATGTTCCTGTTGGTTCTCCTGGACCAATCAGCGGTTTTTCATACCATCGACATGGTGCCCTTCTGGATAGGCTGGCTGAGTTGGCAGCCAGAGGCGTTCCTACTTGGCCAGCCAATTCCAGACGGTGTTGCTTGGGGAGTATGGCTCTGCGCCACGGTAACTATACCATGAAGTACTGCAGGGCTCCACAGTGTCCCCTATGCTGCTCAGCGTCTACATTTCCCTGCTTCCTGCCTTTTGAGGCAGAGACCCAAAGGCTAGCCATGTCCCTTACCTCTTGTACCTCCAGCTGCCTCTCCTGTTCTGCTGCCCTCCTCGTAGGCCTGTCCTGCCTCCTCTCACCTGTCTGTGATACCTCTCAACCTCCTCATAGTCTTCACCACTCACAACACCTGCCAGGGGAGAAACAAGGTAAATCAGCTCAAAGAGGGCGAGTACCCGGAGGAGGGCTTTCTCGGTGGTGGCTCCCCAATTATGGAACGGGCTCCCCGGAGAGGTCCGCTTGGTGCCGTCGTTATTTGCTTTTCAGCGCCAGGCGAAGACCTTTTTATTCAAATCTTATTTTAAGTGTTAATCGTCTATTTTGTTTACAGTTTAGTGTTAGGTATTTATGTACTCATTTTGTTTAGTTAATGGTTATTATTTGTTTATAGTTTAATTGTGTTTACTTATTTAAATGGTGTGGTTTGTTGTTCATGATTTTGTATATTGGATTGCATTTTTAGGTTTGCTGAGATGCACCGGGGTGGGGGATAGACAGTTAGGTTTTTAATGCATTGTTTGTATTTTTTATATGTTGTAAGCCGCCCTGAGGCTTTGTTGCGATGGGGCGGCATATACCGTATTTTTTGCTCTAAGACTCACTTTTTTCCCCCTCAAAAGTAAGGGGAAATGTCTGTGCGTCTTATAGAGCGAATATGTGTGTGCAGTAAGTCTGTCAGATGTGCAGCCCATGGGGAAGTGATGGGGAATGTGCCTGTGATCATGTGCCCATTTGATTCAGAATATTTTTTTTCTTGTTTTCCTCCTCTAAAAACTAGGTGTGTCTTATGGTCAGGTGCGTCTTATAGAGCGAAAAATACGGTAAGTGTTTTGATTGATTGATTGATTGATTGATTGATAAAAAATAAATGGTTTTTTTCTCGTGGGTATGTACCCACCACTACCACTGCTGGCTATCATAGGATAAGGCAGAGATGAACTACATGTTCCCCAAAGTGAATTGCCAAATCTCGTCCTTAAAGGCTCTCAAGAAAATTCCAGACAGACAGATGGCAGAACTGTCAAAAAGAGTTTCGAAAGTTTACACAAAGGAGAGCTGAAGTCTGTCCATAATAAGCCAATGTTTGTGTTTTCTGTGCCTCCAAGTCATAGGGAGAGGAAGTGAAACTCCACACTTTAACTAATGCAAAAGTCATTCAGCTACACCACCTCTGGCCTCCAAGATTTCATCAGGTGAATCCCCCAAACTAGCAGAGCCTGTCAAGGGTTCTAAACTTGAACTTTTCAAAAACAAAGCCAAGATACTGAAACAGACACATTTTGCATTCAGTGACTGGGGTTTGCACAACACATTAAGCCATGGTTGTCCAGCATGCCGTCCAAACCAGCACTCTTTGCATAAGGTGGTCTACCCTTATAAACCATCCCAGCTAGTCATGGTTTGTAGTAGGCTTCAATATACCCACAATGACTTGCTGTGTGGCCCAAAATCAGACAGCAAAACGAGCCACAGCCAAGGCCAGTGCCCTGCAACATTTTCATTAACACCTTGGATGAGAAGGAACAGGGGCTGCCTCTCGGACTGGCACACCACTGTGCAGAACAGCTAATACAGAAACAAAGTTCAAAATGATCTTCTTAAGTGTTGTGCTAAAATGAACCAAATGAAATGCAGCAGGGGTAAATATCAAGTTCTGTACATAGAAAAAAGAAGCTAAATGCAGAGTTACAAGATGGGGGATACATGACTACAGTAGAGAAGGGTCTTGGAAATGCTGTAGAGCAAATGTTGCATATGATCAACAGTGAGATATGGCTGCAAAAAAAGCCAATGCTATTTTGGGCTACATTAATATAAGTGTCACTTTCAAATCATGTGGCGTACTAGTTCCCTCTACCCAGGCCTGATCTGGAGTTCTGTGCCCAAATTCTAGAAAAGTTTCATAGGAGAGCAACAGAAATGATCAGGGGACTGAAAACAAAGCTGATGAGGAGATACTGAAAGAAGTGGGCAGGGTTAGCCTCAAGAGGAGGGAAGCTATGCTAGCACTTGAAAGAATGTCACACAGAGGAGGATAAGGACCTCTTCGCCATCATCCCAGATTGCAGAACATGGAATAAGTGGCTCAAGTTCCAGGAAGCCAGATACTGGTTGGACATCGGGAAGAACTTCCTGACTGTGAGAGCTGTACAGCAATGGAACCCATGACCTTGGGAGGTGCTGAGCTCTCCCACATGGAAGGCATTCAAGCTGCAGCTGGACAGCAGGAGGCTGGTTCCAGCTTCACTATTCTATGACTTACAGCTCCAAGTAAAAGTAAAAGAAAAACAACCAACCAAAAGCAGACAACCCATTGGCAAGAATGGCAGAAAAGTTTGCTGCTCTAGCCAAGGGGGCAGTGGGCAAGCAACTTTCCCAGGCATCCTGAAGTGCCGAAGTGGGAACAACTGAGAAAGGCTTCCCTGCTCCTTGCTAGCAGTAGGGGAAATTTTAAAATCTGGGGACCCCCCCACACATTTGGAGGCAGACTTGTCCCTTTAAATCACAAGCTTTGCCCCCTCCCCCACTGGGCATTTTCAAATTTTCCCTCTTCCCAAAGTGCTGTCCACTCAGGGTAGCTTGCAAAAAGGCAGGTTGCTTACCTGTAACTGTTGTTCTTCGAGTAGCCATCTGTGCATTCACACGTATGGGTGCTGCGCCTATGCAGTGCCTAAGGCCAGAAAGATTGCAAAGCTTAACGGTTTTTGGCGGGAAAAACTCAGCTCCCCTCCTCCTTAACGATATAAATGGAGCAGAGTGCCCGCCATTTTCCCAGTCTACTGAAGACCGGATGTTCACCCCCTTGCGGGAGCGAGAAATACTGCAAAAAATTCGCATGGGACCATGAATACCAAAGAAACATGGTACCGAAAAAAAAGAACCCATTCACCGACACCGAGCGGAGCCGGCAGGTGGGTTGTGTGAATGCAGAGATGACCACTAGAAGAATGACAGTTACAGGTAAGCAACCTGCCTTTCTTCATCGTGGCCTCTGTGCATCACACATATGGGTGATTAACAAGCTTACCAGACCTGGAGGCGGGTGGTGTCGTCATTGAAGAACAGCAGAAAGGACTGCTCAACCAAAGGAACAGTCCAGGCTGGCACGGACATCAAGGCGGTAATGCTTGGCAAAGGTGCAAGGAGTAGTCCATGTCGCAGCTTTGCAGACGTCTTGAATTGGGATCCCCACAGCAAAGGCGAAGGAAGTTGCTACTGCTCGTGTAGAATGACCTCTGGGCATAACAGATAAGTCAATTTTGGCAAGTTGGTATGCCAGCTCAATTGTCTGCAGTACCCATTTTGAAAGTCTCTGTGAGCTCACAGGGGAACCCTTATCGTGGTCCGAATATTTCTCAAAGAGGCGGTTAGATTTGCGGAGGGATTCTGTACGCAATCTGTAAAAAGCCAGGCAACGGCGAACATCGAGGGAAATCAATAATCGCTCAATCGGAGTAGAGGGTGCTGGAAAAAAGGCAGGCAGAACAATGTCCTGATTGATATGGAATGGTGTAACGATTTTAGGCAAGAACGTCGAATTGGTGCGAAGAACAACTTTTTCTTTATGAAAGTTCAGATAAGGAGGGTCTACCCGAAGCACGCAAAGCTCACTAGCTCTTCTAGCCGAAGTGATGGCCACGAGGAAGGCAGTCTTCCAAGATAGGAGACGTAAATTGGTAGTTGCCAGAGGTTCGAAAGTGAGTGCTTGAAGGACAACTGAGAGGCTCCATGTAGGCATGACAGGACGAACTCGTGGATGGAGATTTTGCAACCCTTGATGAATCTTCGAATAATGAATTGAAAAACACCGAGGAGCCTTGCCCTGGACCACGGTAGTGGGAGATAGCCGCTGGATAACCCTTGATGGAAGCAGGTTTAAGTTCCGACTGATGTAGTGCCAGGAAGAACTGCAAGATGTCCTCAATAGAAGCCAAGGAAGAGGTAAACGAGTTGAATTCTGCGAAGGGGGAGATTCGATGCCATTTCACCGCATACAATCTCCGCGTTGATGGTCTTAAGGCAGATTAGAGAATACGCTGGATGTCGGGATGGAGAATGCTCGAACCCAATGCATGGTCTAACGGACCTGAGGGAAGGAGTGTTGTATCGGGATCATAATTGGCAAGTACGGTAGACCGTGGTATCGTCGGTACTGAATCGATATCATGATTCACTGAATTTGCCAAGCTGTGAGACTTAGTGAGGTAAGGTCTGGGTGGCGAACAGCTCTGTCTTGCTGGGTTATCAAATGTGGCATGAGTGATAGGCGGAGAAAGGTGTTGCCGGACAGCCGGAAGAGAGTGGAGAACCATGGGTGACGGGGCCACCAAGGTGTGATCAGAATCCCCGTGGTGCTGTCGCGGACAATCTTGGAAATGACCCTCGTTATAAGTGGGATTGGAGGGAAGGCGTAGAAGAGCATGTTGGACTCACGGGATCATTAGGGCATCTCCTGTCGAACCCAGCCCGATGCTGGCATGAGAACAGTACATGCTGCATACTCTGTTCCTGTGGGTAGCGAACAGATCTATGTCCGGGTAGCCCCACTGGAGGAAAAGTTGACTGCAAGTTGGTCGATGTAGTTCCCATTCGTGGATTGTTGACATTTGTCTACTCAAAACATCGGCCTCCTTGTTGTCGGTACCGGCTAGGTGGACAGCCAGGAGAGTTATGTCCCTGGGAATGCACCAGTCCCACAGCTGCATTGCTAGATGGGCCAGGGAAGTGGATTTTGTGCCACCCTGTTTGTTCACATAAAATACAGCGACAATGCTGTCGGATGCAACTTGAACCATGTGTCGCTGGACAGTGTCCTCGAAAGAGTGGAGGGCTTTGAAGATTGCCAGGAACTGTGGTATCTGAAGCGGCCATGTGACCAAGGAGCTTCTGATTTGAAAGAGCTGGAACAGTTCTGTCCCTTTGGATTCGATGGATCCAGGAGCACAGATTGTCCTATCGGTCTGATGGAAGATAAGCTCTTGCTAGAGTGGAGTTGAGACGCACTCCAATGAAATCGATTACCTGTGAGGGGATAAGGCATGATTTCTCATGGTTAATGCACAGTCCTAAATCATCCAGAAGGGCACAAGTTAGTCTCAAGGCTGAAAGAAGGCTTTCCCGAGACAGGGAAACTATCAGCCAGTCATCCAGGTATGGGAACATTTGAATACCTTGAAGCCGCAGGTGTGCACACACTGGGGCCATGCACTTGGCGAAAACCCGTGGGGCAGTGGCTAGCCCAAACAGGAGGACGTTGAACTCGAATAAGTCAGAACCGACCTTAAATCATAGGAGATGCCTATGGGATGGATGGATAGAAATATGGAAGTAGGCATCTCTCAAGTCCAGGGAGGCGAACCAATCCTCTCTCCTAAGCAACGGAAGGATATTTTGAAGGGTGGTCACCTGAAATTTCTTAGTTTTGATTAGCCTATTAATGTCTTGTAGGTCCAGAATCGGACGAAGACCACCATCCCGCTTAGGGACAGAAAAATATCTCGAATAGAATCCATGGAGCTCTTCAGAGCGCATAAGCTGTCGGATCGCTCCTTTACAAAGCAATTGCTGAACTTCGTCTACAAGAACCAACGAGTGAGGTATAAATCGGATTGGTCCCGACGGGGGAACGATATCGAATTCTATTCTATATCCGAGCTGAATAATGGATAAAACCCACCAATCAGATGTGATGGACTCCCAAATGGGGAGTCGACTTTGCAGTTGATCCCCAAAAGGGAGAGGGGAGGGTGGGTTAAGGAGAAGAGGAGAGGTTCGCCCGGACCGTCAATGCTGGAGTTTGTCAGAATCGAAGCAATGGCGGTTTTGCTGGAAGCGCTGTTGTTGGTGCTGCGTCCGGCGTTGTTGACGGGGCTGAAACTGTTACCGGTTCAGGAACTAGGAGTACAGCAGTGACCTGTAGGATGGACGGGACCAGGACCACTTATGTTGGACTTGGCTTGGGACTTCCATCCAACGAGCAGTTATCCTGGATTCGTGGATGGACTTCAGCTTGTGATCCGTCCATACATGAAACAACCCGGAGTCATCAAATGGCATCTCTTCAATACGGCATTTGGTCTCATCCGGGAAGTTGCAGCTTCGAAGCCAAGCATGGCGACAAAGAGAGATGGCAACAACCAGAGCCCTGGAGTCCGAATCTACATGGTGCTTTGCTGTAGTTAGCTGCTGAATCGAAACCTGCATGGCCTCTTTTATGAATACGCGAGCCAGGTCTTTCTGCTGGTCCGGAAGAGAAGCAGTGATGTTGTCGAGCTTCTGCATCAAGAAATACTGGTACTGGGCCAGCATGGCTTCATAATTTGAAATGCGGAGGCCAAGCCCTGAAGCAGCGTAAACCTGACAAGCCAGCATGTCGATTTTACAACCCTCCTTGTCGTGGGGCATAGTATGACCCCTCGATTCGCGACCCTGGGACGATTCCACCACTATCGAGTTCAGCATCGGGTGGCGCAAGAGGAATGGTATATCCTGCTCCCGAACTCGATATATTGCCTCATACCAATGAGAAGTAGGTTGGGGCTGGCTTGGAAAATCCCAGGGTTGGACCATCGCTTGTCAGAGGGTCATTATCAGGGGTAGGATGATGGCAGCAGATTGCTCTCCCCTTACAATATCGTAGAACTTGTCAGTGCTAGGATCGATGCAATGTTGAGCCTCAATCTCTAGAGATCTGACAAGTCGTGCCATCAGTTCAGCGAAGGTCACATAAGGTTTCTCTGGCGATTTGGGACCTTGCGTCTTGACGGCTACATTGGGTGAAGTTGACACCACCTCGGAGTCCTTTGAGTCCATATCATATTGTGGTAGGCCACTCGAAAAGGACTCAACCGGCAAGCTGGGGTGCCCCGACCTCATTGGTCTCGCTGAAGGAGACACCGCCTCTCTCGGTACTGGGGGGAGAGTACGGTCCCGAACCGACGGGTAGTAGCTATAAGCTGGGTAGTCATCCCAGGGCTCATGATGGCTTCCATGATGGGGTTGTTCCCATCCCTCCAAAAAATGGCTAGAGGAGCGAAGTTGGTACTGCGCTTGTTGGGAAACTGGTCTTGAGAGAGGCCCAGGCAACAGCAGGGGAGATGGAGAGCGAGCCACTGGAGGGGAGTCACGAATCTCCCCATCGGAAATGGAGTCTTGTAACGGTACATCGAGTTGCTCGGGAGACGAATGAACCAAGCGTACAACCCGTCTGGGAGACCCGGGTAGAGCAGGGCCAGACCCGTTGGTGTCGGTACCGTGGTGGCCGTCGGGACCGATGGTATGAGCCCGAACCATGGTGTTGCGGGTGATCAGGCTTCTTAGATTTATGGGCGGGTTTGTCCGATTTGTCCTTTTTGGGCTTCTTATGGCCCAAGGACTTCTCGGATCTGCCGTGCTTTCTCTTCTCCTTCTGTTTGTGAGGGGGAGAAGAAGGTCGTTGAGCCTCCATCACTAGGGCACCATCAGTCAATGGGCGGGTGGAGGGGCGGTAGAAGCAGCGGCTGGAGTTGGTCTGCCTGCCAGTTGGTCCGACTGCAGGAGGGCCTGGTTCCACAGCAGTTTTCGCAGGCGATTTTCGCGGTTCTTGTGTGCCTGCTTCGTAGAGGCCTGGCAATGGCCACATTTGTCAGTCCTGTGACCCCCTCCAAGGCAGAGGAGACACAGATCATGTGGGTCAGTTGGAGGCATCTTAAACCCACACTGCGAGCACTTGCGGAAAGCCGCATGCTGTGCCATCGGAAGAAGAAGGATAAGAATAGGTAGATAGAAAAAGGGGTAAGATAATTTTTTTTTTTTAGTAGGAGAGGTTAAAGAGTAAAACAGGGGAAAAACTTTAAACAGGAAGGGAAAAACTTGGGAGTTATACAACTAGTAACAAGGAAAGATCAATAGGCAAATAGTGACAATGAGATAAAGGCTCGAGGCACAGTGAATGGTGGTCACAAGAAGACTGGGAAAATGGCGGGCACTCCGCTCCATTTATATCATTAGGGGGAAGGGGAGCGGAGTTTTTCCCGCCAAAAACCATTAAGCTTTGCAATCTTTCCGGCCTTAGGCACTGTGCAGGCACAGCACCCATTTGTGTGATGCACAGAGGCCACAACGAAGAACGGAAGGGATAGCTGGGGCTTCCCACATCTTCCCCAAAACCCAAAAATCCTATTTGGAGGGAGAGAATTGAGGGGTTGTCCCTCAAACAGGTGGATGTTATGTGATTTTCTGAGCTGTTTTGGGGGGCCTTGCACCTTTGGGAAAAGTGAAGTCAGACCAAGACCCCTTGAACACTCCTAAACCCCCAAGGATTCCACCGCAAAGCGCACCTTCCACACATACCCACCCTAATAGAAATAGTCAGCGACTGGCTGTGAAGCTGCAGTCTGGCATGTGCCCTGGGCCCATGCAGACAAGGGACCGTGCACAAGCCCAGCTGAGTATCACCCAGCTAACTTTTTCAGGGCTTTCTTTTTTTAAGGCATGCAGAGGTGTGGAAAGCCAGCATAGAGAAACAAAATCCTGCAGCTAATGCTAACCAAGAAGTTGCCCTTATTCTGAGACAAAGCTCTTTTCAAAGCAGCAGCTGACCCACTGCCAGGTTAACCCACATCCCATCTTCAGGGCTTCCCAGGACAAACACACCTTCATTTCTCCGTTGATGCCTTGGTGCGTAGTTGAACTGAAGGTCAATCTGGCGGTTCTGTCGGGCCTCCGCCCGGTTTTTACTGTGACAAGCCGTCTTGTGCGCCTTGTAGTCTATCTCACTGCGGAACGCATGAGTGAACTGCTCGGTGCTGCATCGGCCTTCTTCACAGAGGAAGTGCTTCTCACGGAAATGTTCCCTGAGGTATTCATAATCACTGCATACATCAAGGTTTGTGTCAGCCAAACTTTTAATTCATACAAGTTTATGTTAGCAAAAAGGAAGTGAAAAACTGAGGCGCTTTTTAAGGTGGGCAGAAGAGTGACCCCTGGCCAGTTGCTGAGGTTCCACCGAACATCAGTTGATTTGCTGGGATTCTTGCAGAGATCTTAGAATTGGGGACCTTTGTCTGACCCACAGAACATTCCAAGTGCACACACAGAGGACCACTGAACCTACATCATCCCTGCTATAACTGTCCAGAGAATCCAAGTGTGCACGCAATCTCTGTAACTCGGGCATGCCAGAGAGATTCTCGCAAGGAATCAGCAGGTGGTGCAGGACTGAACTCAGCCCATCTCTGCTTTGCACCACAGCTGCCCTCTACCCAGTCACCAGCTGCACTGTCGCTAATCAAGCGAGATGCTCCCACGGAAGGTGGGTGAGGCAGTGGCTCTCCTGCGCCAGCTGCGGAGCATGCAAACGCTCCAAAGGGTCCTGTGACTCTTCCCAGGAGAAGCCAGGCTTGGAGCCCAAGCAGGGCTCCTCGCCAGGGCAACATGTACAGCAGCCTACTTTCAGCCTCAGGGCAAGCGACCTCTGCCCTTCCAGCCAGTTCTGCCTCAGTGGCACCTGCTGCTCACGGAGACTGCCAGCAATCCAGTTTCATGTGACCTCAACACCCACATTTCCTAACAGAACCAACCACGCACACACGCCCAGCCAGAAAGAACCGTGCTGGGGCAGAAATGCAGGGAGTCAAATGCACCCAGAATCTCCGGCCAAGGCCCAGCACGCAAATTCCCTGAACAGACTCAGATGCAGCCATGCTCACAGACCTATAGTATTCCTGTGCTCCATCAGAATCGCAGAAGTGGCAGAAATAGTGGTCTCTTCTCAGATGTTTCAGTAACTCATCATTGTCCAAATAACGTTCATCACAAAATTTACACAGAGGGTGGCCACGGTGAGAGGTGTCATCAGGATCCCCATGGATTCTGTGCCCTGCAAGGTCCTTGCGCGAGTACCATTTGCGCTCGTATGTAAAGATCTGGAACACAGGAGAAATGTGGTCTTATACTGAGCCAGGTGCCTTCTTGACTTTGGAGGGTTCCCGGAGCCCTGCTGTGCCCATGCCCCGTGTGCTGGGGACCTCCCAGCTACTCACCTTGAGGTGTTTCACACAGAGCTTGCAGCAGAAGAGTTCGTGCTGCTTCCTCATGTGCTGCTCCAAGTCCAAAGTGGTAGCAAAAGGTCCAGCCTTCGGGCATAATGGGCATTCGTGCTGCAAGAGTTTCCTAGGGAGGGCAAGACACCACTGGACAATAGTCACACACTGAGGGATGTCCTCCCTGGCAGTAGGGTTCCTCTTTCACCTCTGAAGGTGCTCTAATCTTTCATACAGGCTTTCATGCCTCTTGGTACAATACCTAAGTAGCTTGGTTGTGAGCCATATTTTATTTTGATTCTTACTGTGAGCTGCCTTGAACACCCCTTTTTGGCAGAAAAGTGAGCTATTATGTAAATGTATTTAAATAAAAGCATCACCTTAAGAAGACAGCCACTGTGCAGGTTAATGCAACAATGCTTTGTAAACAGCACTTAAAAACAAGCACACAAGCAAACCCATACATTACACTCTACGTAAAGATTACTTATTTTGTGTCAACCATCCTGTATCTGTTTCTTCACTGTGTGGGCATTGAAAACCTCCCTCCAAACTGCAGAAATCTTGCTTTGCTCCCACTCCAGCTTCTGCAAGCCCATGAGGTATTGCCTATGAATTTTCACATAGAGGCACTTTAAAACACTGGCTTGATTCATTCAGCTCATAGGTCAGAATGGCCTTAGAGAGTCACTGTTAATCCAAAGTCAACCCCACAGTTTCATAAATCAGCATTTGGCACCAAAAGCATCTTTGTGGCTGTTTTCTAGTTGTTTCTTTTCTGACTAGGCCCTCTGCCAATCTACCCAAGAGGCGTACTCTACAGAAGGGTTACCTATAGAGAGCATAAACTTCTCCATCAGTAAAATAGATGTCATATTTCTTCTCGTGCTGTAACTGGCTGAGTGCTATCGTGGAAAAGGATGTTAACTTCCTCCCAAAGACCACCTATGCAAGACAAGAAAGAGAGTTAGAACACATCCTGTCCGCAGCAGGGCTTGCATACAGAGGAACATTCCATGGGTGCAGTTCTTGCAGAACAGCTGGCACCCACAGCATTGATCCTGAAGAGGCGACTATCGGGGGACAGACACACAGTGCTGCACTCGGATGTGGGCACCCCAGGCACAAATCCCAGATGAATGTACTCCTTCTCAGCATAACCTGCTGCCCTGTTCTCAAGAGAATATTGGAATAGCGTGGGAAAGAAACCTAGGGAAAACATAATCACCTGATATACCCAAATAAGCAATTTATACTGTGACTACCTTAAGAAGCTCAGCTTTTGTTTTCAAAATTAGCAGAATGTTATCCTTATGACTGCAGCAGCTCTGAATGTGGGACAGCAGCACACAGGAAAGGTTCAAACCAGGACATCAATCAAGTTCACCCTAAACAGGCTACACTCTTTAAAGTTTCATTACCTCCAATCTCACTGCATGACCTGACATTTGGGTTAGCAACAACACTGTTTTTCCTCACTGTGCTTCGAAGAAATATCTTGGGCTTGCAGCGGGCGAGGACCAAAGCAGTCAAAGCCCAAGATACTTCTTCCACCATTCTGAAGGACTAAAGAGCTCACATGCTGTAAACCAAGGTTATAATTCAGCAGTTCCAGTTGTACTTAATAAAAGGTTTCCAAATGCTCTGCTAGTGCTCCACAGTGTCCAGCCATTCAGCTCAGCTTTTTTCCCCCTGTAATTAAATGTTATGTAAAAGAAACTGATGCATTAAGCAAAGGGTTAGACCTGCTGGCCTTACTGGCCCCTTTCAACTCTATTCTGTCCTATGATTCTATGAAATACCTCTGGCTAGTGACTCATGCTCTAAAAATAAATGAAATGCTTTATTCCCAAGCATCCCAAGAAAGCAATCATTCAACAGGACCATGGAAATGCCTTGGGTGGAGTTCTCAGGAGCAAACCAAGTACTCAGGGGAAGCAGTCACAAGATCAGAAGAATCAAGGCAATGCATGACCAACTACACTAACCAGGGGACACTGATGCAAGGGTCTGGTCCAGAGTCACTGACAGAATTTGTCCACTGGCTTTCTTGGCATATCTAATGAAAAGGATCAGGTAGCAGGTGATGGGATTCAACCATCAGTCCAAAACATCCTGGAGAACTGTAGCTGGTCAGACAAGGCTGGGCCAGGCATGCCAGGAGATCTCACTTGACTAAAACAGCTTCCTATGTTCAAGGGTTTCTGTTTTGGGGTTGGCCCCATGCACCCCTGCCCAGCACCAGGCAGCACATATCTGTTCCAGCCTTTCCTGATGGAAAAGTCTGATGGGAGACTGACTGGACAAGCAGGGCTGATGAGTGGAGTTGGGAATACCTTAGAAAAGCAGCACCCACCGGCCCTCCACCACGCCATGGTAAAAGACAGCAGAGAGAAGCCAGAGCAAGCAAGGCTGATCTGGGGACAGGACCAGCCTGGCAGAGCCACTCTGGGACAGGACGGGCTCATACTCTGAAAGACACAGAACCCGCCACTGACACTATTTCCAGACAGCCTGGGGAGAAATGATAGGAGCTGCCCTTCCAACATGCACGCATGGCACAACACTGCAGTGCAAAGAACACGGAGGAACACAGACTAGGGCATGCAATCTCAGAGGATCAGCTTGACCAAAGTACAGCAAAGGCAATGCACAAGCTCCTCTAGGAAAGAGTTGGGCTTGTTAGTGTAGGTAACTCAGAATTCAAGAATCCAGGGGTTAAGTAAACCATGGGTTAGCATCATGTGTGAGCCAGGCCTCATTCTCAGCTCTGACTTCCTCACAACATGTTAAATAACACCAAAATGTCTTGCCATGCCGGTATCTTTTGTACTGAGTATCTGATTCTCAGAATGGGAATACAAGAACATATCTCATTGGACTTTATTCTTCAAATAAAGATTGTGTTCCACCTGAAGAGCACTGATGTCACTTGTCATTAGACTAAGTCACAGAAGACAAATACAAAAGCCAGTTGTTTCCAAAGAACTTGCCCATTAGCAGTGCATCTGATGGATGTATTTACAGCAGGTGTTTCTGGCTGAAACACTCCCTGAATGCAATTACCACTTCCTAATTAAGTTAGTTATCGTTGGGAGTCCCAAGCTTCCCAGAGACTCCAGGGTTAGAGGGGCAGCTCCAACCTTCCCAAGCAGCATTTGTGTTCTATATGCAAGAGCATGTTCATATACTGTTGTTTCTCAATAGAGCAAGGGATAGTGGAGAACCAGTGGGGTGACACTGCTGTGCTGCAACTCCCATCAGCTCCAGCAAGCATGGCCAGTGGTCAGTGATGATGTTAGCAGCTATGCAAAGGCCTCCAGGGATGGCAGATTCCTCATCCTTGCTCTAAATCATATTAGAAGAAGAAACCAATTGAATTCTTTATTCAAACTGTGCCAATATTCAGTCCTGACGATGCTGATTAGCTTGCATTGCAGCACCACTATTTTTCCTCTTCTGTGGCACCCAAAGCAGCTCACTTGGGTGCCACTGCATCCTCATGCAACCCTGTGAGGTTAGTTCAGCTGAGGGGGAATGACTGGCCTCAAGTCACCCGCATGGTGCACTAAGCACTGAAGCCCAGGTGCCCAGTCCAACATTCTAACCTCCACTCCACACTGGCTCTCTTTGACTGACCAAAAGCTGACACCTGGTACTGTTGAGGTCCATTAGAGACATTCAGGTAAGTACTAGGACAACACAAGTTTCTATTTTGGGTACCCAGGAGCCTGGGATTATTCTCCCAGCCCCACTTCCATCAGCAAGCAATACATCAAGGCTCCATCACAGACTCATTATATCCCCAAATAAGCATTACCAGAAACACAAGGGGGAGGGGGGAACAGGTTTTACTGCACAGAGAGGTTTGTCTTGAATGAAAAGGTGTTGAATAAGCAATCAGGGTGAGTCCACACCTCTATCTCTGCATGTATAACAAATAGCCTACCTTACTGAAATAACTGCTCTCTATTGTTTCTTGCTTCAAGCCAATGAAGGAAAAATATTTGACAAAATATACATGATTCTTATACTATGGTTAGAATGAATGGAAATCTAAAAGGAATGCCCTATTTGACTGAATCAACCCGCTAAACAAACATTCTACAACCTACAGTCTTCTCCAGTCTAGCTTGTAGCATTTTTTTTTCTGTTTAAACTTCAATAGGGTTGTACCCTAACTAATTTTTGAGACTGAGGCTACATGCCTATGCCCATTTTCCAGGAAGTAAGCTTGACTTTAAAAAAAATAAATAAATCAGCTTTTATTATTTTTTTTAAAGTCAGATGTTTCAATATCCAAAATCACTCATTTTCATCCGTTCTGGTCTGCAGCCAGTATCCAGAAAATGCAATTGCAGACTCCTCCCCACCTGCAGAAACTGGTACATAAACACAGACTGCACCTGAGCAGCTGGGGTCCACATGCAGCTTTCAGGGCAAACAACCATGACCCCGGTTCCTTCCTGGATATAAAGAGAAGCCCCTCCCCTCCCCTCAATTTTCTTTTTCCCCAGGGAGGTCACCAACAGGTCCCACCCATTGCTGGCTGCCTAGATCACCCAGACACAGAGGGCCCCCAAGGGTACGAGCCGGGTCATGCTTAGCCAGGAAAATAAGGTCCTACATTTCCCAGCATGCCCTAGGCAGCATGGCTGGGTATGCTGGGAACTGCAGAAAAATTTCCTGCCCGGACTCCCTCTCCCGCATGCCCCCCACAGCTGCCACGACTCAGAGGCTGCGAGCCCACGCGCAGGCACTTGGGAGCAGGCCTTCCAACCCAGGGCTCCCTCCGCTCCAAGCCCGAAGGCACGGCAGCCAGCCCCCACGCAGCCGCAAAGCAGTTCAGGGCCAGCCCGTTGCGCCCCTGAGCCTGGCCGGCAAAGTTGCCATGAAGTAAAATGGCGGAGGTGAGCGAAAGCCGCCCTGCGCGCTCGGCCCGGGGCTCCGTGCAGCTCGGTCGACGAGACACGGCGGCTGCTCCCGGAAGAGCGTGGCGGCGCCGGCAGGCAGGGCGCCTCGCAGGCGCCGGGACGCGGGCGAGCAGAACAGCCGAGGGGGAGACCACGATGCGATCGGCGCGCCCCAGAGCGAGGCTTGCGGTCCTCGGCGCCCCCCGCGGCCTGCGGCTCGGCGCCGCTCACCTGGGCGAGCTCCTCCCGGCAGACGGCACAGTAGCGCACCCCGCAGAGCGCCCGCATCCGCACGGAGCAGCGGTAGCAGATGGGGTGCTCGCAGCGGCCCAGCGCTACCACCTCCAGCTCGCCGCAGCACAGCACGCAGCTGCACGGCCCGTCCGAGCCGCGCGACTCCGACAGCGGGGAAGCCGCCATGACGCCGCTGGCTCCGCTGGGCAGGGCTGGGCTGGGCTGGCCAGCCGCGCCGCCCCTGCGGCCTACTAGGCCACGCGCGCAGCCTAGCAACCGCCCTTCGCACGCACAAAGACTGCGGGCTAGAGCGCCCGCCGACGCGAGCCGGAGCGGGGGCCGGCCGGCGGGCGGCCAACCCCCGTAGACCATAGACTTCGGGCTAGACTGACTCATACGAGCCACTTCCGGCGTGTAGACCGTGTTTTCCTGGGCCAGGGCGGAAGTCCGTGCAGAAAGGGGCGTTTCGCTGCGGGTGCCCGGCCGGGTGGCGGGTCGGGAGCGCCGCAGGGCTTTCCTTCGGCTGCATGCCGCGCTTCGCTGCTGTCTCGGAGCGCTGGCTGAAATGAGACACGGGGCGACACGGGGAGACGTTGCGCCGGTCTCCGGTGGCTGAGCTGGCGGTGGGCGCACGAGCTGCTGCCCCCGAGCCTCTTTCGAACTCGGCTGCCCTGCGCAGAATTGCCTTTCACGGATGGAAGAGGCTGTGCGAGACCGGGCCCTTTGATAGCCCCAACGAGGCCGCGCGTGTGTGTATTATTTGATCTTTTGGACGCTGAGCATCATCCCTGCCCCTATCCCTGAAAAGCTAGCAGGAAAGACTAAAGGCTGGGCTGTGCCTTCCAACGCAAGTGCGTGCTTGTTTAGTGTTCTGTGTTTACTCAGAAGTAAGCCGCATTCATAAGAACATAAGAGCCCTAGTACTGGATCAGTCCAAGGATCTGGTTAGTCCGGCTTACTGTTCGTGCTGTGGTCAACAAACTATGCACAGAAAACCCAAAGGCAGTACAAGAATGGGCCAACAGCTTCCCACGCATGTTCTGCAGCAACTGGTGTACATAACACCTGAGAAGGGAAGAAGTGTAACTCCATCAGAACTACTAGCCACCAATAGCCTTAACATTCTCCATGTATTTGTCCAATAGCCCTTTCAAAGCTGGTGGTCTCTGCTGCATCTTGTGTCAGTGAACCCTGTAGGTGAACCCTGGCCTGTGTGAAGAAGCCCCTTCTTTCATTGGTCTGAATTTCTCAGTTAGCTATGTTGGATATGCAGTTTGGCTTCTACCATGATGACAGAATGAAAAAAATATCACTTGGTGGCCAATGCAGACATCAATTACACAAAACAATTGCACACATGTGACAGGGAAGACATATTCTCACTGCCAAAACAGGACAAGGAGTAGATTGTGGCAATGACCATGAAGACTTAGAGTGAAGCTGAAACAATCAGTAGAAAAAGCATAGTGCCAAAATATAGTTTAAATAACATGCTAGAGAAGTTTAAAGTTCCTATGAAGAACAGGTTTGCATTACTGAACTCAGAATCATAGAATAGTAGAACTGGAAGGGGCCATGAAGGCCATGGGTCCAACCCCCTGCTGTTGAAGGACACCAAGTCACACTATCCCACTCAGATGACTGTCCAGTTTCTTTCCAAATGTCTCCAGCGTGGGAGAGCCCACCACCACTCTAGGCAGCTGATTCCACTGCCGTATTGCTCTGACAATGAGGAAGCTTTTCCTGATGTCCAGCTTAAACCTGGGTTGCCACAGCTTGAATTGATTATTCCGTGTCCTACACTCTGGCATCAGCAAGAAGAGACCTTGACCTTCCTCTTTGTGACAGCTTTTGAGGTACTTACAGAGGGATATCACGTCCCCCCTGTCTTCTCAAGGGTGAACATGCCGAGTTCTCTCAGTCTCTCCTCATAGGGCAGTGTTTCCAAACCCTGGATCATTTTTGTTGCCCTCCTCTGGACTGTTTCTGCATCTTTCTTAAATTTGGTGCCCAGAACTGGACACAGTATTCCAGATGAGGTCTGACTAGTGAGAAGTATAGAGGAACCACTACTTCTCATGATTTGGAATACTTCTGTTAATGCATCCCAAAATAGCACTTGCCCTTTTGGCATCTGCATTGCATTGTTGACTCATATTTATCATCTATTATCCACACTTGCTCTGAGATCTTTTTCTGTTCTGTTGAGCCACATATTCCCCATCTTGTATTGATGCCTTTAGTTTCTTTTTCCTAGGTGAAGGACTTGGCATTTGTTCTTATTGAATATAAGATGGGGATTCATTCTGTTGCTTTTTCATTCTGTTGCTTTCAGCCCAGTGTTCAAGTTGATCAAGATTGCCCTGAATCTTCATTCAGTCTTCTAGAGTGTTTGCTATTCCACCTAGTTTCATAACATCTGCAAATTTGATTATTTTTCCTTGTACTTCTTCATCTAAATCAAGGGTCTCAAACTACGGCCCGCGGACCAGATATGGCCTGCCATGCTCATTTATCCAGCCCACCTCAGAGCTTTTGGACTTGCTCAAAGAAAACGATCTCCGAGTGAGTCCAAAAGCTCTGAGCCGGCGCAGGTGTTCTTTACAACTGAGCAGAGAGTCGGTGCATGTGCCAAATTGTAATAGCTCAATTGTGTGTGCACCAGCTCTTCCCTCCCATTGCATGCATATTTAGAGCGGGAATATGGAGCAGGAAACAGAAGAGAGAAGAGCGGAAGAGAGAGAGAGAGAAAGATACTAAAAAAGGATTGAAGGTAAGAAAAATACAACTTTTTAAATCCATTTTTAAGCATATGAGCCATGTCCCTGGGCTGCAGGCTGGCTGCCGCTGGGCTCAGTGAGGCGACTGCAGCTTGCCCATAGAAGGGCACGGCGGAGGTGCAGGAGCCACATCCTATGGGCAAGTCGCCGCCACCAAGCAGCCGCCATTCCCCCCCCCCCCCCGTGGCAGGGAGAGGTGGGAGGCGCTCTGCTTGGCCAGCTGCAGTCCCATCCCTCACCCCCTCTCCCCTCGGAAAGAAGCCCTGAGCTCGGAGTCTCCCTGCGCTCACCTATCTGGCCTCCCACTCCTGCTCCTTCGGAACCAGGGCTGCGGCGAGGGCTATAATTTCTATCATGCCCAACCGGCATGGCCAATGAAAGTTGTAGTTCAACTCATCTGGACACTACCAGTTTTGGCAAGGTTGCACTTGAAATATGGTAGTCGTTAGCTCTGCATCCAAATACAGCCATTGTGTATTGTGGGAATTGTTCTGGGCTGACTTGCTTCAAATACCAAGAGTGGCATTAACAGTATCTATCCTTAGTATTTTTGCTTCATTCTTCGTAAATGCCAGTTGCAGTCCTCAGCTGCATCATGCAAAATACTATATGTAGTGCCTTGGTTTTGTTGTAGCTCTGTCCCTTGAATATGGACATGCTCTTTCCCACCTCATCTTGGGCTTCTGCTGCAGCCCAAGGGAGCAGAGCAAACATTTGTTAATGTTTAAAATAAGTTTTTATTTTTAATTAATTTTAAATTAATTTTAATTAATTTTTAATGTGCAGTGTGGATAGGAATTAGATCATTTTTTTTTCAAACTATACCCCCCAACAGTCTGAAGGACAGTGAACTGGCTCCCTGTTTAAAAAGTTTGAGGACCCCTGATCTAAATCATTAATAAAGATGTTGAAGAGCGCTGGGCCCAAAACTGAACCCTGTGGCATCCCACTAGTTGTTGTTGCTAGTTGCAAAGTCATGTCCAACCCATCGTGACCCCATGGACAACACTCCTCCAGGCCTTCCTGTCCTCCACCATCCCCCGGAGTCCACTCACACTCACACCAACTGCTTCAGTGACTCCATCCAGCCCCTCTGCCGCCCCCTTTGCCCTCAATTTGCCCTCAATTGTTCCCAGTATTAGGATCTTCTCCAGTGAGAAGCTGCCATTGATGAGCGCTCTTTGTGTCTGATTTAGCAGCCAATGTTGGATCCACCAAATAGTTTTTTCACCTAGTCCAGTTTTTGCTAATTTGCAAGAGGAAAAACAAGAGGCCTCTTCTGGAAGAGCCAAGAAATCAAAGGAAAATTCAACCCTAGATTAGAAGGACCAAGAGGGAAACATACTGTCTGATCAGGTCAAAATAAAAAGAATGTGAAAACCCTTCTATGGAAGAATTATAAGAAAACATAAATAGATGACATGGGGACTTCCGGTTGACGTCGTGGCGAGACGGCTGTGGAGAACGGGAATCCCATACTTCACGTCGAAATCCGTTCTACAGAGGGCCCTGGCAGGCCCATCCAAGCCCTGTTGAGGCAGGGATTAGAAGCCCGAGCATACTTCTGCCTAGTGGGGGGCGGGTCCCCCACCCACTGGGAGAAATTCGGGGAAATTCTCAGTGAATGGAGAGAGAGGGGTGCACCCCCCCCCCACAAGCTGCTGGCACCAGATTAGCAGCGAAGAAAAAAGCTTAAAAGTGGGCATCGGACCTTCTGGGTGAACATTCAAGATACTGCCCGTGAAAGAACCTGTGACATAACTATCAATCTGAATAACAAAAGAAAGGCCCTCTTGATGGAGGGAGGAAACTTCTCCCTGTGGAGCTCAAGCGGGGACAAATCTAGGGGAGACTAAGTGAAACTGGGGAAATTTGAGACTTGGAAGAGAAGAGATTTTTTTTATGTTTAATCTCCCCAAGAGCAAAGAATTAACTTTGAACTTATTATATATTAATCAGTAGAAAAAGTTCTCTTTGTGTTTCGTTTCGGTATCTCTTTCGATATGGCGATTTGATTGTTCCAGTTTCTGCAACAAATAACCTCTTGCTGCCACCCTGTGGTCATTTTATCCTTTAACAGATAGAAACATAGAAATAGAGCGAGTCAGAAGGGGCCTCCCGGGCCATCTAGTCTGACCTCCGGCACCAGCCGGCTCCGCTCATGACATGCCCACCATGTGCATGTCCAGCCTGTCTTTGAACACCCTCACCGATGGGGCCTCAACAACCTCCCGTGGAAGCCCATTCCACGCCCTTGGGGTCCCAACTGTCAGGAAGTGCTTCCTGGCATCCAAAGGGAACCTTGGCTCCCTGAGCTTTGTTCCTTTGGAGCACATCTTGCCTTCCTTTGCAGGGGAGAACAGGTCTCTCCCCATCTCCATGTGACATCCCCTCACATACCTGTATGTTGCCAACATATCCCCTCTGAGTCTCCTCCAAGCTGAAGAGATACATTGTTTGCCTTTTTTTTTTCTCTTTTTTTCCTCTCTTTGTGATTTTTTGCTGTTATTTAGTGGCCATTTAGTACCACAACAGGTTATTTAAAAATTGCTTTAATTAAACTTTTCACTTGCATCATGGAAAAAATTCACTCATCTCTGGCACCTATGTCTGCTTCCCAAAGCCCAACACATCAGTTAAAAACTGTGGATTTGGAAAAATCCCAAAAAGACGTACAAACAACACTTTTGGCAATGCAAGCATCTCAAGAGTCTATGCAAAATGCTATATAGGAATTTGCTTTGGAACAAAAGGAAAGGCTGGATAAATTGGATAGTCATGTCTTGAAGATAATAAATCAACTTGCAGGTTCCTGTATTAAAATAAAACAGAATGAACAAAAGATACAAGAAGTGAAAAAGAAGGTTGATGATTCTGATAAGAGCATTGAAAAGATGGATCAAGAGAGGCAACATCTAACACAAACAACCAAGTCATGGGATTCAGTTGCTATATTGGAGAGATTTCAGAATACACCAGAAGCAAAAAATGAAAACCAAAGTGGTTTAATAAACATTATGCTAGCAGATGCTCCTGCTTTGGAGGAAGAGACTGATAAACAGCTTGACCTGGTTTATAGAGTTAACTTAAGCTATGTTAGAAGTCATAAATTTCCAAGAGAGACTGGATAATTCTAAGGGAATTTTATATCTTGAAGGGCATGATTTACAAACAGGATGGCATGCTTATATGTGGTAAGGGTATTGACATTTCTTGGTGGCACAAAGTTCAAATACAATCGAGATATGTGAAGACTATAGAATATATGATTTTATAAAGGAATTAACATTTGATTAAAAGATTTTAAAATTGGATGAAAGAATGATTAAAGGATTGTATAACTTTCTTTTGGGTATAAAAATGAAAGATGAATGAGTTAAGGAAACTATGATAATATGGGCATAAAATGTTGGATATAACATTGAGTTACAGAAATGACAAAAGCTGTGGGAAAGATTAAGGTAATCTTAGCAACTTCATATAAAGAAAACCTATATAAATGTTTTATAGATAGATAGATAGATAGATAGATAGACGTAAATGTTTTATAGATAGTTTTTATCGCTAAATAGATTAGCAAAAATGTTCTCAAATATGTCAAATAGATGGAAATGTAAACACAAATTTAAACCTGAAGACTTTTCTCTTTTTTGTTATTAGATATTAATGATTTTGATAAATAGGCTATATGTTGGATCTTACATGTAATTACTGTGGCGAGGATTCTATTTGCTCATTACAGGAGGAGTGAAGAGCCACACACTGAAGAGTTGATCTTAAAAAGGATTTTGGATTGCACAGAAAGGGACAGATTGACCTTGTCTCTGAAGGAGAAGGAGGACGCATATCTCTACCAAACTCGGAACTCTTTTTAATATCAGTTAGAGAAACGGGACTATGTGTAGATTTGAATATGACTACTGACTGTTAAAATGAGGAAGATGTCAACCTAGTATATCTGATGTCTTAAATAACTGTTGTTTTTAGTATTAGATTGTAGAAAAAAATAGTAAAATTTATTTTAAAGATGACATGCTGCTCTGAAGAGAAATCCTATGAAAAAGGCTCTGCGATATTAGAAGGTGATGTGCAAGCTGCTCGAAAGCTCTCAGAAGGAATAAAGCACCCGGGGTAAATAGGGTGCCAAGAGAACTATTCCCGATTGCAGCTACTGAATCAGTTCAGCCCCTAACAAGAGTATGCCAACAAATATGGAAGACAGGGCAATGGCCCACAGACTGGAAGTGTTCAAAATGCAAGGAAGGAGGTGCAAAAGAGTGGAGCAACCATTGACCAATGCACACTCTCCCGCATGAGCAGAGTGATGCTCAAAGAGCTGGCAACGAAGATTGTTTCTTTATAGAGCAAGAAATGCCAAACGCCCAAACTGGGTTCCAAAAGGGAAGAGGCACTTGAAATCAATTTGCAAATGTACATTCAGGTGAAACCCCAGCTTCTAGCATTATGAGAGGGGGCGAAAAACGTATCTGCATCCAGTTTCTCAACAGCAGGCATAATTTTGTGCACCTCCTTCATGTCCTCCTCATTCATCATTTTCCTGAGTTTCAATGGCTCAATGGTTGTGATCCTTTTTCACAGGGCAGCTGCTGAAGCCTCTTGATCTTTCTAGTTGCCCTTCTCTGCAGCTTTTTCTAACTGACCAAAGCCATATACACTGAATTCAAGGGTGGTTGCAAGAAAGATTGATATAAAGGCAAACCTATGTTAGCAACTTTATTTTCAATTCTTTTCCTAAAGGTTCCTTCCACGGAATCTGCCATTTTCAATGCTTTTGTTTACTTGTCTACTATAACATTAAGCTCTCTTTCCTGGCCAGTTGCCATCTGCTTGAGTTCCTGCCTTTTTTCTTGCAAAGAACTTGAAGGGGCTTGCATAGTTCTTCTCCTGCTGTCAATCTTATCCCCACAACAACAGCCCTGTGAGGTAGGTTGTGCTGAGAATCCGTGACTGGCCCAAATTCACCCAGTGGGCTCCAAGGTGGAGCTGCCTCTGGAACCCAGATCACCTGAGTTCCAGTCCTGCACTCTTATCCACGAACCACACTGACTTACACCCCATAGGAACATATATGAAGTCTTGAATTTTTAATCCCTCCAGTTTGAAGAGATCCTTTTGGAGCTTTGTACTGTTCCTTGTTGTTTTTACCATCAATATACCAATTTGGTATATTGTGCAGATATAATAATCTCACTATGAACCTCTACCTCCAGATTATGAGCAATTTAAAATGCATTGGTCCCAGTGCAGATCCTTGGGAGCTCTCATGAGAGCCGAATATTTATTCCCTCCCTCTGAGACAGATGATAGTCGGACACGACTCAACAGCTGAACAAAAACCCTCTGAGATCATGTGCGCAAAAGAGGTGGGAGGAGAGGTACTACGCTCCACAACAATCTAGGCAAGGGCTCCTTTGGAGCTGCTTTTTATTTTTACTGCTGCTTCTGCAAAAGTGCATTCTCAGAAAAACAAGCTCAGACTAGGGGAAAAAGGTTAAAGATCAAGAGTAGCTGGAAGATGCACATGCAGCAGGAAGCTGAGCAGCAGAGGCTTTAGGCTTCCAGCCAAGCAAGCAAAGAGCACTTAACTGTTGATGGTAGTATTAGAAAAGTGTTTAATTCTGAAAATTCTTCTTCGTGGCCTCTGTGCATCACACATATGGGTTGCTGCGCCTGCGCAGTGACCTAGGCCGGAAGATTGACAGCTAACGATTTTGGCGGTAAAAGGTCCGCTCCACTCCCCCCCCCACACACAAGCTATATAGAGCGGAGCGGCCGCCATTTTGCCCAGTCTTCGCGACCGCTGTTCATAGTGCCTAGTGCCTCTTACGCTCTCGCTTGACTATTTCTCTGCATTTGCAGCTTTTCTCCTCGTTATTCACCAGTTACTATTCCCTTGTTGCCTTCTTCCTCCTCGTTCTCACTCACTGTTTACCGTTCGTTTTTTTCCTCACACTTCTTGTTCAAAAAAAAAACCAAAAATATATACTTACCCTCTTTTCTGTCCTTTTCCTTTCCTATTTCTGGCACTGTGGCCCTTTGTGCGGCGTTCCGCAAATGTGCAGACTGCAGGTCGAAAATGTCCCCCACAGACCCTCACGAGCTCTGCCTTCTATGTCTAGGGGAAGGACATAGAGTCGATAAGTGCTCCCACTGTCTGGCCTTTTCTAAACAGGCCAGAAAGAACCGGGAAAACCGCCTGAAGCGGCTTTTGTGGGATAGAGCACTCATGCAATCTGACCCGGTGTCTGCCAGGCCTACTTCGACCGCGGCTGCGGCTTCCCGCCATGACTTACCTCAGGATTCCGCTCCTAAGCCATCTGGGGTGCGCCCTTCGGAGGGAGCCGCCCCTCCTTCTCATGCTCCTCCTGCATTGGCCTCTAAAAAGAAAACGGAAAAGTGTAAACACGCTGATCCTGCTAAGTCTTCTGACCGCAAAAAAGGCCAGGTGCAACAAGTCTACCAAACACAAGAAGCCTAAGAATCTGGAGCACCCGAGGCACCGAGATTCAGGATTGTCAGTCCCATCGGTACCGACGGCACGTACGGTACCGACCCCGCCGTTACCGACACTTCAACAAGCGATGTGCGTCACCCCTCTGGGTTCGCCTAGGCGCGTGGTGGAGCCGATCCAACAACCGCCTGCTGGTGCACACAGTGAGCCTAGCTCCGACGGGGAAATAAGGGACTCCCCTCCGGCCAGGTCCCCGACTCCTATGCCGGCACCGGGTCAAGATGTCCAGACCCAGATGTCTCCCTGGCGGGGAAGAAGCAGGTTGTCCGCAGCTCGGGCGGCTGGTACCGTGCGTGGGACTGGCCGCAGACGTCCGTCGGTCACTACCCGAGGGATGTCAATGTCTCCCCTAGAGGTCATCCTACGTTTCCATCTCGTGGGCGCCTCCCAGCTTACAGATGCGAAGACTCCTCGGTATCGATGTCGCCGGCCGAATCCTTGTCCTCGGCTCCACCGTACCGGGGACCGGACTCCAACTCCGAGATGGACTCCACATCCCCGGACAACGTGGTTTCGGCTCAGAGCCCTGCTTCCCCCGATGAATCTTACTCATCGTTTTCAGAGCTGATGGCACGCCTCGTTCAGTCTCTCGACATCGATGCGGTACAACGTCCGGGGTCCATGGCTGACAAATTTTACGATGTTGTCCGCGGTGAGCGTTCGGCATCGATAGTGCTTCCTCTTATTATGACGCTGCAACAGGCCATGGCGCAACCGTGGGACGTTCCCAGTCAGCCGCAAGCCACCTCTCGTCGCTTCGAATCCATGTACCGGGTTCGGGAGGAGGACATCCCGTTCCTCCTTAAACACCCTCACCCGAACTCAGTCATGGTAGAATCCTCCCAGGGACGGGAGTCCAGAGGACATACCTCCCCTAAGGATAAAGAAGGGAGGAAATGGTCTGGCCAGAAAGGTCTACGCGGCAGCGGGCCTGGGTATTCGTATATCCAACTATGAAGCTACCCTGGCCCGCTACCAATACTTTATTATGGATTGTCTCACCAACGTCCTTTCCACCATCCCGGACGCGCAGGCAGACCTGGCTAGGGTCCCGATTAAGGAGTTGATGCAGGTGGCTGTCCAACAATTATCGACGGTGCGCCACCACGTCGACTCAGACTCTCAGGCCCTAGTGGGGGCTGTCTCGCTACGTCGCCACGCCTGGCTCAGGAATTCTAATTTCCCAGACGAGACTAAAAGGCGAATTGAAGAAATGCCTTTCGATGGTAGTGGCTTATTCAACTCGCGTACTGATAGGAAGCTGAAGCAGATTCACGAATCCAGGGTCACGGCACGCCGCATGGAACAACAGCTTCAGCAACCATGACGTAGGTGGCCTTGGAATCGCTCTGGGTACCGACCCCAATACCAACCTCGGTTCCAACCCCAATTTAGACAGCAGCAACAACGCCGCCGTCAACAGCTGGCACCTCACTACCAACCCGCCCGTCACTGCTACGACACTGATAAGCGGCGTCGTTGATGGGACAGGTGAGCCACATCTTCTTCCTCCAACTTCCCCACCCCACTCTCATTCAGGGGCCGACTCCAACGTCGACTTCCCATTTGGGAGTCCGTTACATCTGATCGGTGGGTGCTCTCGATTATTCATCTCGGATACCGTATTGAGTTCGATACCTTCCCTCCTTCGACACTGATACGCTCCACTACACCATCTCCAGCGCTCCTTGGCGAAGTTCATCAGCTGCTGGCGAAAGGTGCGATTCGTCGTGTAACTCCGAAGGATAGTATCTGTGGGTTTTACTCGAGATACTTTACGGTACCGAAGCGAGATGGTGGTCTCCGCCCAATCCTTGATCTGAGGGGAGTCAATAAATTTATTTCTCCCTGAAAGTTTCGGATGACCACATTGCAGACCATCTTGCCGTTGTTGAAGGAAGAAGATTGGTTCGCCACGCTAGACTTGCGGGATGCGTACTTTCACATCTCCGTCCATCCTGCATATAGACGTTTCTTACGATTCGCTATCGAAGCCGATATTTATGAGTTCCTAGTTTTACCTTTCGGACTTGCTACTGCTCCTCGAGTATTCACTAAATGTATGGCCCCCGTATGCGCCTTCCTCTGCTTGCGGGGTATTCAGATATATCCATACTTGGACGACTGGCTTCTAGTCTCCCAGTCAAGACAGGGTCTTCTCGATTCGATTCCCAACATGTGCTCCCTCCTGCAGGAATTGGGACTTCACATTAATTTTGAAAAATCTTTGCTTGTCCTTACACAGGTCATCCACTTTATCGGTGCACGCCTCGACTCCATCCAGATGCGAGCATTCCTGCCGCAGGACCGTCAACTCTCTTTGACGCGATGCGTCTCTTGGATCCTACATCGAGAAACCGTGTCTGCCAGAACAATTCAGAGACTATTAGGCCACATGGTGGCCTCTATAATGGTCATGCCGTTCGCGAAACTTCGACTCAGACCTCTCCAGTTATTCTTAAATTCTGCATTTCGACCCCACACAGACAGTCCGGCCACCCGTCTTCGTATCCCGTCGTCGGTGCTTCGAACCCTATATTGGTGGCTTCTTCCACAGAACCTGACTTTGGGAATGCCTTTTCGACCCCGATGCCTGACCATCTCCATCGGTACCGATGCTTCTCTCACGGGATGGGGAGCGGTTTGTGGTCCGATGCGGACTCAAGGCCTATGGACCCGAGAGGAGTCTCGCTGCCATATCAATTTTCTGGAGCTTCTGGCTGTGTCGAAAGCTCTTCACGCCTTCGAGGACGTCCTTCGCAACCAGGTAGTTCAAGTAGCGTCGGACAACATCGCTACAGTCTTCTATATCAACAAGCAAGGGGGCACGAAATCCCACAAGCTAGCGCGATTGTCCATGATGATCTGGGGCTGGAGTATTGCCAGGAACATCTCTTTGATTGCGGTACATTTGGCCGGTACCGACAATACCGAAGCCGACCTCCTCAGCAGGACTCTTTCGGACACCCACAAATGGGAACTCAGCCCTGTGGTGCTCTCGACTATTTTCCGCTGTTGGTACTTCCCGGATGTAGATCTTTTCGCGACCTTCCACAACAAGGTTTGCCTTGATTATTGCTCCAGGGTGGGCCTCGGACCGAACTCTCTGGGGGACGCGTTCGCTCTCAGTTGGACTCGACGCCACTTTTACACGTTTCCCCCGATCCCTCTCATCACGAGGACGGTTTCGAAGATCCTTCACGAGCGCGCGCAGGGAATACTGATTACACCGTGGTGGCCGAGACAGCCTTGGTTCCCCATGGTGCTTCAACTCTCCAGGGGGACCTTTTACCTTTTCAACGCAAGTCCCGATCTCCTCTCTCAGCAGAACGGCACGGTTCGCCACCCGGACCCGTCTTCCTTGAAATTGACGGCTTGGAACATCACTTAAGGGCCTCCACTAATACGCGCCCTGAACTCCCGGGACTGACCCTTACCAGCTCTGCCCTAGTGTGCCGTTCGGAACTGGGCACTACCGTTCCTCTCTGTATGGACTCAACATCGGAACGTTTTTCGATCCCTCCTGACGTCCAATCTGTGATTGATGCAGCACTGAAACCTTCTACACGCAGGTCTTATTCAGCAAAGTGGCAGCGTTTCTCTACCTTTGCCGCTTCTCTCTGTTTCCAACCAGGACAAGCATCCATCTCTCAAGTGCTGCAATTCCTTATGCATCTACATCGCTCAGGACTGAAGCCTGCCTCCATTAAGGTATACTTGGCAGCAATTGCCCACTTCCGAAGTTCCATGCAGGGACCTTCCTTGTTTTCCGAACCTCTGCTGAAACGATTCATCAAAGGACTGTATAACATCAATCCGACTATCAAACCTTCGGTACCTACCTGGAGTTTGTCGGTCGTTCTCCAAGCTCTAACGCGTCCGCCCTTTGAGCCTTTGGCCACGGTGGACCTTTGTCTGGTATCCTGGCAGACAGCCTTCTTAGTGGCAGTGACATCGGCGAGGAGGGCTAGCGAGCTTTGCGCACTTCGCATAGATCCTCCATATCTTAATTTCCATAAGGACAAGGTGGTCTTGCGGATGGACCCGGCTTTCCTCCCAAAAGTATCGACGCCCTTCCATCTCCAGCAGGATATTGTGCTGCCAGCCTTTTTCGCGGCTCCTTCGAATCCAATGGAATGGACTCTGCACACTTTAGACGTCAGGTGGAGTCTTGCTTTCTACAGGTCCCGCACTGAGTCGGTTAGACGGTCACACAAACTCTTCGTTAAATATTCAGAGCATGATCAAGGACTCCCTGTGACACCACAGAGGATCTCGAAATGGATCATACAGACTATCTCTTTGGCATACAAATTAGCAAAACTTGACCTTCCAATGCCACCGAAGGCACATTCTGCTAGAGCCGTTTCTACGTCTGCGGCCTTTGCTGCTGGCATCCTGTTAGATGACATCTGTAAAGCTGCTACCTGGGCGACACCTTGCACGTTCGCCAGGCATTATAGACTTGACGTTCGAGCCCGGAGTGATGCCTCCTTCAGAAGGGCAGTTCTCTCATCTGTTTTACGCTAACGACACCTCCCCTGCCATCCGATAAGGGTAAGCTTGCTAATCTACCCATATGTGTGATGCACAGAGGCCACGAAGAAGAAAAGCAGGTTGCTTACCTGTAACTGATGTTCTTCGAGTGGCCATCTGTGCAGTCACACAACCCACCCGCCGGCCCCGCTCGGTGTCGGTACGTGGACGTTCTTATTAAGCTTTCCTACCATCAGTATGTATATTGCCGGTACCGAGTGAGACTTCTTCGGTACCGTAGCTTTGACACACCTTCGTTTCTTGATTCCGATGGTATTGCCGGTACCAATCTACTTCCCGTCGGTACCGGTGCTTTGCCTGACTTTACTATGTCACTTTGACTTACCTAATTGTTGCCTCAACAGGGCGAACGCTCGGTCGCGAAGACTGGGCAAAATGGCGGCCGCTCCACTCTATATAGCTTGCGGGAGGAGGGGAGTGGAGCGGACCTTTTACTGCCAAAATCGTTAGCTGTCAATCTTCCGGCCTAGGTCACTGCGCAGGCGCAGCAACCCATATGTGTGATGCACAGATGGCCACTCGAAGAACATCAGTTACAGGTAAGCAACCTGCTTTTCTCAAAGGTGCTCTCAAGTTCCTAGGTGAAGCCAGTGCATCACAACAATGTGAACTGATCATGAGTAGAACTAAAGGAAGCTTTGTCACAACTTTGTCACAATGTCCATTTGTTCAAATCAGTGCAGACACACTAATAGAAAGCCAGCATTCAGGTGAAATGACACATGCAAGTGCAAGTGATGCATAAAAAACTACCTATGACTGGGAGATGACCAAACTAAGTTAATTAAACTGCCTTAAGACCTACTGGAGCACATAGGGTGGTGATACTGTTCAGGCTGCAATGCTGTACAAACTTGCAGTGCAAAATCCTATGCATCTGGGGACAGAAAACCTGTCCTACAGCTCACAGTATTCATCTGGCACGCTGGGAATTGAGATTACGTCTCTCTGAACTCATTGGGATTTCTCCACAAGCATGTATCTGAGTGTACTCTCAAGCAGTAATGATGGCACATTCTGTCAAATGGGAAAGAAGGCTGTAGGACAATCTCCTTGTACAAATTCTGTTATACAGCACAGCACTCAGTGTTGTTTAACCTCGAGGCTGGAACCAGTGCTTTTCATCAGTACATGCATACAAAGCATTGGCTTCAGGCCAGATAATCCTGGGTTCAAATCCTTGCTTAAAAATGAAACTCATTTTGGGGCACTTGGCCATGTCTTAGCTTGCCCTCACTGATAGACCCATGAGGTTGAACTATAAGGACCAGTTCCTCCACTTCACAGAGGTAGATATAGAAAGAAACATAGAAACAGAGGGAGTCAGAAGGGACCTCCTGGGCCATCTAGTCGGACCCCTGGCTTCAGTCATGACATGCCTACCATGTGCATGTCCAGCCTACCCTTAAACACCCTCACTGATGAGGCTTCAATTGTCTCCCATGGAAGCCCATTTCAAACCCAGTCAACCAGCACCCTGAGATCCCTGCTCTTCAGCCACTTGTCCCCTAACAAGTGGGTACTTATGACACCCATTCCTATGCCCCAAGTGCAAGACCTTGCACTTACCCGCATTGAACGGCATCCTGTTGTTCCCTGCCCACTTTCATAGTCTGCCCAGATTCTTCTGGATCTGGCATACCTGCTCCTCAGTTGTGGTCAATGCCCCCATTTTAGCATTGTCTCTGAATTTGATCAGCAGACTGGTCACCCCCTCTTCCAGATCATTGATGAAAAGATTGAACAGGATCGGTCACAGGACAGACCCCTGGGGGACCCTACTCTCACCAGCTACCATCCCAATGATTCCTCAGTAATGGTCGCCCTCTGCTTTTCTTCTGTCAGCCATGCCCTAATCTATTGGACAGTGCATCAGTCTATCCCAGAACTACTCAATTTCTCCACCAGGATATCATGGGGCACTTTGTCAAAGGGCTTGCTGAAATCCAGGTAAACCACATCCACTGCATCCCCTCCATCTAGCCACCTCGAAACCTTGTCGTAGAATTCCACAAAGTTTGTCTGGCAGACCCTGTTTTTGTGGAAGCCGTGTTGTACAGCTGTCAGCCTTCCCTTCCCTATCTAGCATCACTAGATCTCTCACTAATCAAGATGAACATGGCAAGTAAGTTAGGATCACTCATGACAGCTTTAAGAAACGTAAGGGTGTTGTGATACAAAGTGGAAGCTCTTTTCACCAATTCTACCAACCCAAACAATTTCAAGACATGAATAATATTTGCCCTTTTGGAAAATGCTTTCAAATGCTCCTGCAGATACACATCTAGCTAGAGGACAGTCAACTCAGGTTTTTGGAAGTAGCAAATAAAAAGGACAAAGTTCAGGGATGGAGTGGTGATTATGAATGACTGGATATGTGAGTTGTAATTACTCCATAAAACACTCGATGGTTGTAATTACCCACCCCCAAGTCTCCACCCCAGATTAATGATACTTTTGCGACTGTTTTCATGTCAAAAGCACCCAGTCCAATTTGGGAGAGCAATTAGCGTGAAATGAGACAGCAGTGGCAGCCTGTAATGGGCCATCTTAAGTGTCACTTATCTGTGAAGCTACGCAAGAACTCAAGTGATGTATCATACTGAATAGGGGATTGTAAATATACCATCATAATTAGTCTTCTCTCTCTCCGGCACTTGCACACACACAACATGCCATTTGCTTGAGCAGCCACTCTGGAGGCAAGTTGGGCGGAACCGGGGCCTGCTTCCGCCCCCAAGCCCCCATTTCGTGCCTCTTGATGCTTTTGCACAAGCTTGGTGGTCGGGTGGGCAGCTGCCGGGAGTGCAGAGGCTGGGGAGGGGGGGGGGGTGCTGTTCTTACCTCTTTGCCTGCTACAGTGCTTGCTGGCTGGCCAGCAAAAAAAAGCACCCTGTGGCATTTCCTTTTTACCTGTTTCAGCATACAGTCTGAGTAGCAGCAATCGGAGCTACCCAGATGGTGTGTGGGGGGGGGGGGGGCACACGGCCTTCTCTACATTACTGCTTTGCCAGCGTCTGTTGGGTGCCTTCTGTTCAGGGCCTCTGGCAGCGTGGCCCTCTGGGTACGGATGGATCCATAATGAAAGGCCTACCAGTACTTGATCTCAGGTAGAAGGTACCGTGACCTCTCCTGTGACTACAACTTACTTCTGGATTCATGACTGGACTGCAGACTGTGCTTGGACTCGTCTTGCGTCCTGTTCCCTGGGTCTTGGTGCATCTGCCCTGCCTTCCGCCACTCATGACCTGGACCCTGCCAACAAGGAGGGAGACTGAGGAGTCTCCCCTAGCTGCCAGATGCACCAACTGTTATCTGGGGTCTGCCCCTGATTGTGACCTCCAAGGGAGGCTTGCTTGCTGACAACAAGGGGGAAAGGTCTTTTCCATGGTGACCCCCCAGTTATGGAACAATCTCCCCACTGAAGCCTGCATGGCAGCAACTTGAATCTTTTGATGCTGGGTGAAGACTGTCCTCTACCAAGAAAATCTAACTAAAGGTAAAGGTTTCCTCTTGACGTGAAGTCCAGGCATGCCTGACTCTGGGGGCGGTGCTCATCTCCGTTTCCTAGCCGAGGGAGCCAGCGTTTGTCCGCAGACAGTCTCCGTGGTCGTGTGGCCGGCATGACTAAACACCGAGGTGCACGGAAAGCTGTTACCTGCCCACCGAAGTGGGACCTTTTTATGTACTTGCATTTGTATGCTTTCGAACTGCAAGGTTGGCAGGAGCTGGGACGGAGCAACGGGAACTCACCTCGTGTGCAGATTCGAACCGCCGACCTTTCGATCAACCAGCCCAGCAGCACAGAGGTTTAAACCACTGCGCCACCTGCAGTCCCAACATCTAACTAGTTGCTATTATATTAGGGCTTTGTTAGTGTCAGAGTCTGGGCTGCTGTAGGGATCCCTCTGGTAACCAGAACCAAGCATGCCCACCTCAGTATTCACAGGATCAGAGCCTCCTGATAAGCACCAGCTGAACCCTGAAGAAGCGGCTGCGTGCAAGAACTAGCCACAACAGCACCAGCATCCCTGTCTGCTGCAGTGCCTGCCTCTTGCGAGTGCCAGGCCCTGCCTTGCTGTCTCACCTCAGCAGGGTGGCTCTTGCTGCCACCTGTGGTTTGGCTCCTGCATCTTGCGGGGCCTGTGTTGCATGTGGACCCTTGCCCTGTAGTCTCGGCAACGCAGGTTCCCTGCCCGCTGCGATTCAGCTCCTGCACCTTGCCTGACCCTCACCATGTCTCTGGCCTTGCTGTGTGTCCTGTCTGTTAGTCTGCCTTAAGGGGCCTGCACCTCTGCTTGTCTTCCTGGTTCTTGACCCGTGTCCTTGTCCTGCCCTGAAGTGCACCTTGGCTCATCCCATGACTAGGACTTTTGCCATTACCCCGTTTGAGAGTCAAACTCATGCCAACCAGATGAACAAGCAGCCACTTTCAGCGGCAGAATGCATCGAGGACTTGTTGATAGTTTCCATTTTTGAATGGGTGGTCATTAGGCATAATCTACAAAGAGAAAATGTATCCTCTCACAGCCCCATTCCACACATAATGCTCCTTCGTGTGATGTATAAGGAAGGGAATCTGTCAGTGTCACATGGTGGGGCTCACAAAGTGGTCTGCGGTATACAAGCAAAGGATGTTAGAATTCATCTCTGGAAAATTCGTGGGTCTGAAGATTAAGATACACGTGAATGCCATAACTGCATCCAACCGCCATCCCAGCTGGGGCAAGATAGTGGGAGAGGTGTGCCCTGTGAGTTCAGAATGATAGTGCTGGGAGCCAGGTTTCTCCTTTTACACATTCAAAGTGTTACCGGACTGAAACCAGTGAACAGCTGGGGCAAACCCCAGGTGGACCCCAGACCCAAAGCCAAACAGAACCTGAGACGAGACTTAGAGCTAATAGCAGTTTTATTCTGGTGCACTATAGAATAAGCGGAGACAAAGGGGAGATGCTTCCCAAATCAGAGTCTCAAAAGAGGTACAGAGAACATACATTATATACCCTACGTCATAACATGTCCGGATACAAAGTAAATTCATTTCCCCATTATTCTTTGTTCTATTTGTTAGTTTACAGAAAACTCTTTATTTATCCAGAGACTCCCCTTTCTCATGTGTCTGTTGATTATCTCTGAATTATTCACACCGCTCTATGTTTCTCACCTATTAGTAATTTATAATGCAATTTGCTACTTTTATTGAGGCTTCACCCGGATTCCAGCCAGTCCCAGGCTCCAAAGATACTTCTCATTTGACATCCTCATTTGCCCCCTCTTTGACATCCAGTCATCCTGTCCCAGGAGTTCACACAGGGGTCTCCATTCCTCCCCCTCCCTCCTGGACAGGAAGTACAACATGGCTGCAGATTTCTGGCTAAGTGGTTAGCCTAAGTGTTGTGAGAGAGTGTGTTTCAGGTAACAAAAGCAACAGGCTCTTCCTTTCAAAAAATCTTTATTTGATAAGCTACATCCAGCAAGCACAGTCTCCACAGAAGGGTGGGAGTGGGGGGGGGGGGTCTCCCTGGGTTGGAACACATGCCAAGAACAACTGCCACTTTCATTCCCAAGACACAGGAGACAGAATCACTTCCCTGCTCACATACAGCCCTAAATGTGATCATTCAGAACTTTACTAAAATGCTGGTAGCACAACCCTATGCAGGTCTTGTTGTTAGTCACGAAGTCATGTCCGACCCATCGCGACCCCATGGACAACATTCCTCCAGGCCTTCCTGTCCTCCACCATCCCCCAGAGTCCACTCAAGCTCACACCAACTGCCTCAGTGACTCCATCCAGCCACCTCATCCTCTGCCATCCCCTTCTTTTGCCATCTATTGTTCCAAGCATTGGGCTCTTCTCCAGGGAGTCCTTCCTTCTCATTAGGTGGCCAAAGTATTTGAGTTTCATTTTCACTATCTGGCCTTCTAAAGAGCAGTCAGGGTTGATCTCCTCTAGGACTGACCGGTTTGATTGCCTTGCGGTCCAAGGGACTCGCAGGAGTCTCCTCCAGCACCACAATTCAAAGGCCTCAATCCTTTTGCGCTCAGCTTTCCTTATGGTCCAGCTTTCACAGCCATACATTGCAACTGGGAAAACCATAGCCTTGACTATACGCACTTTTGTTGGCAGGGTGATGTCTCTGCTTTTTAGTATGCTGTCTAGATTTGCCATAGCTTTCCTCCCCAGGAGCAAGCGTCTTTTAATTTCTTGGCTGCAGTCCCTGTCTGTAGTGATCTTGGAGCCCAGGAAATGCAGGTCTACTCAGACATAAACTCGGCTGTGTTGAATGGCGCTTATTCCCAGGTAAGAGTATACAAGAAGGCACAATCCTTTGTGCTGAGGCAGAAAAAGCCCTGCTACACGCAGCTTGCTTCACCCAGCATCACTGGGACCTGTAGGCCCTTTTACTGTCCAAATTCATATAGAGATGCATCTTAAGATGCTTTTGTGCCTAAACCTAAGCTTGTGCCGCAAGACATGTAACACAAAACACCAATGACTACCCATAAGTCCACTGAAAGCTCTTTTAAATGGCCGTGAAACATCCATGGTGAATATAACTTGTATTCCACCATTCCCAGGCTGCCATGCCCTGATGGGTCTGAATCAACGTTTTTGCCGAGACCCAAAGTCCACTTGTTTGGGAATGTGTCCCATTCAGGGCCAGCCCCACTCCAAGGCAGAGCGAGGTGGCCACCACCGGCCGCAAATGTGGGGGCTGGTAAGGGACAAGAGTGTTGGAGGACAGAGTGGAAGGCTGAGCACTCGGCCGGCCTGGCTCCCCTAAGCGATCCTCCTGCCCTCCAATGTGGAGGATGTTGCCAATCACCAGTGACGGAGCAGGACTTCACTGCCTGTCTGGCTGACTCGTCCATGTGGCATCAAGTGTGCAGGGCAGAGATCTTTGCCAGCAAAATATCTGGCCCTGGCCCTGGTCCTGTCGCTCATTATATCAGTAAATGTGGACTGCTTAGCCTTTTCTTTAATCCGCTTTCAGTTTTCTGAAATATTTATCGGCTGCCTTGTCAGATGTTGAAAACAACATATGCAATTGAAAAACAAGTCTAATAAATTTAGGTCTGTTTATGCGTATCTCGTCATCAGACCATCACAAGGAAAACATTAACAGAGGGAAGTATATAGCTGGAAAAAGCAACATATTGACATAAATAAAATTGACAAAGACTTCAGTTATATAAAAAAAATGTAAAAAAGCTGATTGTATTTTAGCATGCTAAGATAAATAAAATTTACAGAGACTTGAATAAAAATTCAGTTATGAATTTAAGATTCTGAAACTTCTTGATGAGACAGCCTAACAAATAAAATCCTGCAATTATGGAAAGGACCCGAGATCAGCTAACCTGATCTGTTTAGCCGAAGAGTTTGTAAACGGGGCTGGTTCTGTTATTTAACCAAGTGCTTCATAATCTCTGAAAAGTCTTAAAGCAATTATACTGTAACTACTGTCAGAAATGGTTGTATAAATGGGATTGTTCTGCAGTCAAACAAGAAAACCCTCAGAAGAATAATTGAATCATGTATTTTTAACTCAGTGCTAATGGGTCTGCTGCTTCAGGAGAAGCAGCTAACCAGCTTCTTTCTTGGAGTATGTGTCATTTATTCTTCTGACAGGGGTAATTGGAAAGTCTGCATTATGCCAGGGGAGCCAGCTGTGAGAAGGGTGATGGAGAGAGCTTCCCAAAGACCTGCTCTTAAAAATAAATAAATTAGAAGATTGGGTGTTTGTTCTGAGTTCTGCAATTTAAGCTAAACTGATTTAGTAAGAATAATTAAGCTGAGAAGCTCATGTGGGAACAGTTTGCTCTCTGGAAGTCCAACAGCCAGTAGAGAAGCTCACAATCTGGGAGTGGGGCGGGGGGATGTGCCTGGTTGCTGTACATGTTTATTCACATCTTTTGATTCAGCTTTGTAAAGAGCAGAAGTATAATCCACCCCTTCTCAGCACCACAAAACTTGCTGACTAATTCAAGCCCAGGGGGCACCTGACAAGGAGTGAAGCCAGGAAATTTCCACTGGGGCCTCCAGTCTAGGAGAGGAGCCTCCCCATTTCCTGACTCGAGGTCTGTTCATGTGGCTCTCATGGAGTGAGCCTCCCCTGCCAGGGCACAAGGCCCCAGGAGGCAGCAAGGAGGCGAGTGCACCAGGGAAAGCAAGCTGGGGATCTCAGAGCGGCTCTTTGCTCTGGGGACCCTCCGGTTTCCCAGCGAGGTTCTCGCCCTCGAAGGGGAGCTGAGATTACTTTGGCATTGCCACTGCACCTCCTCCTGCCGATTGCTGGACGACAGCTGTCGTCATTCCTGATCAGCTGGGCATGCTCTAGAGCAGGGGTCATCAAATTTTTCAGCAGGGGGGCAGTTGGAAGGCGGTGGGGGCAGGCACGGCAAGGCAGCAGCGGTGGGGGGCGTGGGCACAGCAAGGTGGTGGCCATGGCGGGCGCGGGCATGCCATCCCTGGCCCGGCCACCCCTGGGCTCGCATAATTAAAAATAGATTTTAAAAGCTATATTTGTGTTGCCTTCAGTCCTGTCTTTGTCTCTCTTTCTCTTCCGCCCTCCACTCTTCTGTTTCCCGCTCTGTATTCCCACTCTGTATAAGTGTGCAATGGGGGGCGGGGGAGAGCAGTGCACACACAGTTGAGCTGTTGCAATTCGGGCATGCACAGGCTCAGTTGCTCAGTCTCTGCTCAGTTGTAAAGAACACCTGCGCCGGCTCAGAGCTTTTGGACTCACTCGGAGATCCTTTTCTCTGAGCAAGTCCAAAAGCTAAGAGGTGGGCCGGATAAGTGAGCGTGGCAGGCCAGATCCGGACCGTGGGCCATAGTGTGAGGCCCCTTGATCTAGAGGGACTGGATTGGGAGCAAAGAGGCTGCCTCTCCTCTGAAGTATGCTGCTATTTAAGCAACAGCAGGAACAAAAGCTTTCACAGAGCAGCATTTAAGCTACTTGCGAGCACCTGCTGTGATCAAGGATTTCCCAGAAGTGAAGCAATCACCCTCATGTGAGATTGAAAAGCAGGAAAGCTCCTGGTTTAAGGACCACCAAGTCTCTAGCATAGTCGAGCCATTCAAAGGGTAGCTTGCACTGGGCAATCAAAAGCTTTGGGGGGAAATATGCCCCAATCTTGAAGCAAGCTTGCCTCTGCAAAAGCCATTAGCAGCCATTAGTCATGGTCAGCAAGCATGAGGGTGAAACCACCCAGGTTAAAACACCTCCTGCTCACCCACCCATGCACGACACGCACAGATGCAAGGCAAGGGTCCTTCATCGGGCCACAGGCTTTCAGTCCTGTGGTCTTGTTTGTCTAGGAACCTCCAGCAGAATATCCCTGGCAAAGGTGGGTTAGTTGTGCCCACTTGGATGTGTGCAATTTGTCTTTGTATTTTAGAGATCAAATGCATATATTGCCACACAAAACATCAAGAAAAGCAAGCATGGATGGAAAGCCAATAACTTGTAGCTCAATAGCGCAAATACCTTAGCAAGTGGATTACAACAGAATTACTAATTCAGTGATGAAAACACATTTCCAGTTAAAGCTGTGTCATATTGGCTCAGGGCTCCATGAAACCAGGAAACTGGGAACAAAGGCATTTCCTGCATGCACTCAAACTTCCTTTAGTCTCTCAGGTGGGGCACATGGAGGGCTGGGGCCCTCCGAGATGACCCACAGCCCCATATTGCCTTCTGAAGTTCCTGAGCCAGTATATTCTTGATGGAACCCTCATCTAAGCTGAGGTATGGGTGTTGCTTGTGAGTAAACAGAATTTGTTATATTGACCAACATGTTTATGGAACAGCAGATACATCGGTTGAGGCATCAACCTTGGCTTGCATTTTTTAGCTTGAATCTAAAAAGATGAGATAGAAACATAGAAACAGAGCGAGTCAGAAGGGGCCTCCCGGGCCATCTAGTCTGACCTCCGGCACCAGCCGGCTCCGCTCATGACATGCCCACCATGTGCATGTCCAGCCTGTCTTCGAACACCCTCACCGATGGGGCCTCAATGACCTCCCGTGGAAGCCCATTCCACGCCCTCGGGGTCCTAACTGTCAGGAAGTGCTTCCTGGCATCCAAATTGAACCTTGGCTCCCTGAGCTTTGCTCCATTGGATCGCGTCCTGGCTTCCTCTGCAGGGGAGAACAGGCCTCTCCCCATCTCCATGTGACACCCCCTCACATACCTGTATGTCGCCAACATATCCCCTCTGAGTCTCCTCTTCTCCAGGCTGAAGAGACCCAGTTCCCTCAGTCTTGCCTCATACGGCATCCCCTGCAAACCAGCCACCATCCTTGTGGCCCTATGCTGCACTGACTCCAACCTGGCTATATCCTTTCTGTAATGAGGGGCCCAAAACTGAACACAATACTCCAGTTGCGGGCGCACCAGAGTCGTGTAGAGTGGTAGTAATACCTCTCTTGATCTAGAAGCCACACTTCTGGCTATGCAACCAAGGGTGGCGTTCGCCCTCTTGACCACCGCATCACACGGCTGACTCATGTTTAGCCTGCGGTCAACCAGTACCCCGAGGTCCCTTTCACAAGTGCTGCTCTCCAGCCTCTTGTCACCTAACCTGTACTTATGACACCCATTCCTATGCCCCAAGTGCAAGACCTTGCACTCATCCACATTGAATGCCATCCTGTTGTCTCCTGCCCACTTCCGTAGTCTGTCCAGATCCTTTTGGATCTGGTGTATCTGCTCCTCAGTTGTGGCCACTGCTCCAGTTTTAGTGTCGTCTGCGAATTTGATCAGCAGACTGTTCACCCCTTCTTCCATGTCGTTAATGAAAAGATTAAACAGGATCGGCCCCAGGACAGAGCCCTGGGGGACCCCGCTTGTCACTGGCTGCCATCCCGACGATTCCCCGCTAGATTCAGCAGTGTTAATTGCAAAGTCTTGCATTTAAGTAAAACCAACAAAGCGACTGGGTCAAAGCTAAAAGGACACACAGTTGCAGATGTATCTGGTGGTGAAAGGAGAGTCCGATGCTGTAAAGATCTATGCTGCGTAGGAACCTGGAATGTAAGATCTATGAATCGAGGCAAGCAGGACATGGTCAAACGAGATGACAAGACTGAACATCAACTTCTTAGGAATCAGTGAACTAAAATGGACAGGAATGGGCGAATTTAATTTGGATGACCATCAGGTATACTACTGCGGGCAAGAATCCCTCCGAAGAAATGGAGTAGCCTTCATAGTCAATAAAAGAGTAGGAAAAGCAGTACTGAGATACAACCTCCAAAATGACAGAATGATCTCAGTTTGAATCCAAGGCAAACCATTCAACATCACAGTAGTCCAAGTCTATGCCCCAACCACTGGTGCTGAAGAGGCTGAAGTTGACCAGTTCTATGAAGGCCTACAACACCTTCTAGAATTAACTCCAAAAAATGATGTCCTTATCATCATGGGGAATTGGAATGATAAAGTAGGAAGCCAAAAGATAACCGGAATAACAGGCAAGTTTGGCCTTGGAGTACAAAATGAAGCAGGGTACAGGCTGGTAGAATTTTGTCAAGAGAATATGATGGTCATAGCAAACACTCTTTTCCAACAACCCAAGAGACCAATCAGTGTGGGTGTTCAAGGATAGGCTGGACGTGCACATGCACATGGTGGGCATGTTGTGAGCAGAGCCGGGTGGTGCTGGAGGCCCCTTCTGACTCGCTCAGTTTCTATGTTTCTAAGAGACGACTCTGCACATAGACCTCACCAGATGGTCAACACAGAAATCAGATTGACTATGTGCTCTGAAGCAAAAGATGGAGAAGCTCTATACAGTCAGTAAAAACTAGACTAGGAGCTGACTGTGGCTCCGATCATGAGCTTCTCATTGCAAAATTTAGGGTTAAATTGAAGAAAGTAGGGAAAAACACTAGGCCACTCAGGTATGACCTAAATCATATTCCTAATGAATATGCAGTAGAGGTGACAAATAGATTTAAGGAATCAGATCTGATAGACAGAGTGCCTGAAGAACTATGGATGGAGGTTTGCAACATCCTCCATCTTGTACAGAGGTAGCAACTAAAACCATCCCAAAGAAAAAGAAATGCAAGACAGCAAAATGGCCATCTGAGGAAGCTTTACAAATAGCTGAGGAAAGAAGGGAAGCGAAAGGCAAGGGAGAAAGAGAAAGGTACACCTAATTGAATGCAGAATTCCAGAGAATAGCTAGGCCTTCTTAAATGAACAGTGCAAAGAAATAGAAGAAAACAATAGAATAGGGAGGACCAGAGATCTTTTCAAGAAAATTGGAGATATGAAGGGAACATTTCATGCAAAGATGGGCATAATAAAGGACAAAAATGGCAGGGATGTAACAGAGACAGAAGAGTTTAAGAAGAGGTGGCAAGATTACACAGAAGAACTATACAAGAAAGAGCTTAACATCCCTGATAACCACGATGGGGTGGTCACTGACCTCGAGCCAGACATCCTGGAATGTGAAGTCAAATGGGCCTTAGGAAGTCTGAGCAACAACAAAGCTAGCGGAGGCGACATTATTCCAGCTGAGCTATTCAAAATCCTAAAGGATAATGCAGTAAAAGTGCCAGTAAATTTGGAAAACTCAACAGTGGCCACAGTATTGGAAAAGGTCAGTTTACATTCCAGTTCCAAAGGGCAATGCCAAAGAATATTCAAACTACCACACCATTGCAATTTTCTTGAAGAGATCTCTGGTCCTCCCTATTTATTTATTTTATTTATTAGAAAAATTTCTATGCTGCCCCTTGCCAGCTAGCCTTGGGGCGGCTTACAGCAGGTCCAAATAATACAAAATACAATATAAAATTAAAACACAAAACGACCTACCGAATTCCCATTAAAAAACTATAATTGGCCCATCTCATAGTCCCAATTAAAACTAACAAAAACTAAGATTCAAAACTAATAAATAATAAAATTAATAAATTAACAATTAACCAGTTAATTAACCAGTTATTAATTAACAATTATATATATTGTTATATTGTTGTTGTTGTTGTTGTTAGTCGCGAAGTCGAGTCCGACCCATCGCGACCCCATGGACAACATTCCTCCAGGCCCTCCTGTCCTCCACCATCCCCCGGAGTCCACTCAAGCTCACACCAACCACCTCAGTGACTCCATCTAGCCACCTCATCCTCTGCCGTCCCCTTCTTCTTTTGCCATCTATTGTTCCCAGCATTAGACTCTTCTCCAGGGAGTCCTTCCTTCTCATTAGGTGGCCAAAGTATTTGAGTTTCATCTTCACTATCTGGCCTTCTAAAGAGCAGTCAGGGTTGATCTCCTCTAGGACTGACCGGTTTGATCGCCTTGCGGTCCAAGGGACTCGCAGGAGTCTTCTCCAGCACCACAACTCAAAGGCCTCAATCCTTTTGCGCTCAGCCTTCCTTATTGTCCAGCTTTCACAGCCATACATTGCAACTGGGAAAACCATAGCCTTGACTATACGCACTTTTGTTGGCAGAGTGATGTCTCTGCTTTTTAGTATGCTATCTAGATTTGCCATAGCTTTCCTCCCCAGAAGCAAGCGTCTTTTAATTTCTTGGCTGCAGTCCCCATCTGCGGTGATCTTGGAGCCCAGGAAAATAAAATCTATCACTACCTCCATTTCTTCCCCATCTATTTGCCAGGAAGTGAGAGGACCAGATGCCATGATCTTAGTTTTCTTAATGTTGAGTTTCAAGCCAACTTTTGCGCTCTCCCCCTTTACCCGCATCAAGAGGCTCTTTAGTTCCTCTTCACTTTCTGCCATGAATATTGTTATATATATTAATATAATTAACAATTATATATATAACAATTAATATAACAATTAATAATTCAATTGACAATTAAAATATTTCTTAAATAAAAAGGTCTTTGCCTGGCGCCGAAAAGCAAATAATGACGGCGCCAGGCGAGCCTCTCTGGGGAGCAGATTCCATAAGTGGGGTGCCACTCCTCCTCCAGGTGCTCACTCTCTTCACCTCCTTCACAGAGGGCTCCCGGAGGAGATCATCTGCTGCAGATTGTAAGGGGCGGGAGGGCATATACGGTCGCAGGCGCTCCTTTAGGTAACCAGGACCCAAGCCGTTAAGGGCTTTATAGGTAAGAACTAACACCTTGAATTGGGCCCGGACTTCAATGGGAAGCCAGTGTAGCTGACGGAGAACTGGGGTGATATGAGAACCATGCCCAGTCCCCGTCAGCATCCTGGCAGCTCTATTCTGCACCAATTGAAGTATCCGGACCGTCTTCAAGGGTAGCCCCACGTAGAGCGCATTACAGAAGTCTAACCGGGAAGTCACCAATGCGTGTGTCACCGTTGTTAGGCAGTCGAACTCCAGGAAGGGACGCAGCTGATGAATCAGCTGAAGCTGATGGAAAGCGCTCCTCTCCACTGCTGACACTTGGGCTACCAAGGTCAGCTCCGGGTCGAGGAGCACTCCCAAGCTGCGGACCCTGTCTTTCAGAGGGAGTGCTACCCCATTCAAGACAAGGGTCAGGTCCCCCACTCCGTAGCCCGAACCACCCACTAACAGGACCTCCGTCTTGTCAGGATTGAGCCTCAGTTTATTGGCCCTCATCCAGCCCATTACCTTGGCCAGGCACTGGTTCAGTACAGCCACTGCCTCATCTGGATCAGTGGAAAACGAGAGGTAGAGCTGGGTATCATCAGCGTACTGATGACTCCGCAGCACAGACCTCCTGATGACCTCCCCCAGCGGTTTCATTTAGATGTTAAATAACAAGGGGGACAAAATGGAACCCTGCAGAACTCCATGGCATAGCTGCCATGGCACAGAGCCATAGTCCCCCAAGACCACCTTCTGGAATCGACCTGTGAGGTAGGAGCGGAACCACTGTAAAACAGTGCCTCCAACCCCCAACCCCGTCAGTCTATCCAGAAGGATACCATGGTCGATGGTATCGAAAGCTGCCGAGAGGTCCAGGAGAACCAACAGGGACGCACTCCCCCTGTCTCTCTCCCTGCACAGGTCATCATACAGGGCGACCAAGGCAGATTCAGTACCAAAACCGGGTCTGAAACCGGACTGAAATGGGTCCAGATAATCAGTTTCATCCAAGAGTGCTTGGAGTTGTCCCGCCACCACCCGCTCCAGCACCTTGCCCAAAAAGGGAATTTTGGCCACCGGTCTATAGTTGGCGACCAGCTCTGGATCCAGGGAAGCCTTCTTTAGGACTGGCCGGACTACCGCCTCCTTTAAAGGGGCCGGCATCCGGCCGTCTCTCAAAGAGGCGTTGACCACCTCCAAGATCCAGGGCACAATCTCGTCCTTGGCGCTCTTTAATAGCCAAGATGGGCACGGGTCCAGTAAACAGGTGGTTGAGCATACCGATCCAAGCACCTTGTCCACATCATCAGGCCGCAAAAACTGAAATTCATCCATCAATGAGGGACAAGCCGGCACGGTTGGCCCCTCCCCACAAGAATCTGTAGTAACAGTGGAGTCCAGCTCGTGACGAATCTGAGCAACTTTCTCCTTAAAATGCGTGGCAAAGTCATCGCAGCGGGCTTTCAAGGGTGGAACAAGATCTTTTGTGGGGCCAGGTTTAATTAGCCTCTAATTAATTTTAATTATTTAATTATTCTATTGTTTTCTTCTATTTCTTTGCACTGTTCATTTAGGAAGGCATTCTTATCTCTTCTAGCTGTTCTCTGGAATTCTGCATTCAATTGGGTGCATCTTTCTCTTTCTCCCTTTCCTTTCACTTCCCTTCTTTCCTCAGCTATTTGTAAAGCTTCCTCAGACAGCCAGTTTGCTTTCTTGCATTTCTTTTTCTTTGGGATGGTTTTAGTTGCTGACTCTTGTACAATGTTGCGAACTTCCATCCATAGTTCTTCAGGCACTCTGTCTATCAGATCTAATTCCTTAAATCTATTTGTCACCTCTACTGCATATTCATTAGGAATATGATTTAGGTCATACCTGAGTGACCTAGTGCTTTTCCCTACTCTCTTCAATCTAACCCTAAATTTTGCAACAAGAAGCTCATAGCTTCATTGAGCTACTCAAGCCCCTTTGCCACGACAAGGCAGTGATCCATGAGGGGGAAATAAAGCCCTAGGCCACCCCAAATGATGCATCTACTCATCCAGGAGACAGTGGTCGACAAGGCAGCTTTGACCCAAACCTATGTGAGCACCCAGAGCCTTGCCAAGCTTGGTGCTCATGCCACTAATTGCCAAAATATGGAGGAAGGAACCTGGAACTGCTGTGGTGGACTCCCGCTAAAGCTGCGGGCCACCCCCGTCTGTAGGCCACACATTCAGCATTGCCTGCTGTCCCGCATATACACACTTTGCACTGCTCTTGCTTCTGCACCAGCTGGACAGATCTAACAGAGTATTTTTACTAGTGGGGCAAATGTTCAGTGCAGGACTTTTTCCTGACCATTCTCATTCAGTCTGACAGAGAAGACATTGGGAATCTGGGGACATTCTTATGGGTTGGGTTTGAGGTTCTTGTGCTTTCCTTATCTAAGCAGTGTGCCCCAATGTCATATTGTCCCTCCATGCCAATCCCTGCAGCCTGTCAAGTGCACTTCTCAGCTGAAGCTCGGGAAAGTAGGGGAAGGGCGTTTTCAGGTCAGGAAGTGCAGGCAGCCTGAGAGGCAACAGCGCAATCAAGAAATGCATAGCAGAAAGCAAACGCACCTGCAGCATCCTTGGCCACCGCATCGTCATCAGATGAGCTCAAAAACCCCATAAAAATGCACAATAAAACATCCTGAGGAGAAGACAGAACACTGGCAGCTGCTTGCACAGGGGAAGAAACTGTTTGGGGAGTGGGAGGACAGTTCAAGGCATGGCACTCATTCCCCCGCCTCCTGGATCTGGACCGCATCAACCCCATTGCAGCCAACATAGTCAGTGGGAACTTAACCCCTCCAGACCCCCGGCAACAGTGAGCCCTACCTGGGAGAAAGTGTGGAGATTTTCTCCTCCTCCTGGAGAAATTCGGCGCCTTTGCTCCAGCCACAGAACAGGCGGAGAATTTCGAGGGCCGACAGGTGCCCAGCTGCCATTTTTCTGACTTTCCATAGGAATGTGTTTTCTCTGGGGCTGTCATTTGTCTCAACCCATTGGGTCTGTTTTTGTCCCTTCTCTAACGAATGGAGGAAGTGAAGAGCACCCTCGCCACGATATGAGCACTACTGTAGTCATCCTCTGTTGTGTAATCACACATGAATTAACACAACAACAGCAAATGTCTGCTGTGCACTTGGCCAGCACTGGCTAATTGGAGGCCAAGCAAAAGCCCAACAGACAGTGAAATGTTCCAGGATACGGTCCTTGCACTTCCTGTGCATCTGCTTTTCTGCCAACTGAGTGTGTGTTTGAGAAAGTTACAATTTAATTTCAGGGCTGATTTTCTTTTGGATGATTAAGCTTCTCTTACCACTTCCCAGCCTTAGGGGTTTGGAGCCAGGGCCATGCTGGGGAGAAAGAACAAAGTGAAATTCACAATTAGATTTGAACAGAGGGAGGCCAAAAGGAGCCTCTGTCCTTGACTCAAGGACTGACATTAATTTCTTTAGAAATACTGAAGAAGCATCATTTGAACTGCCTGATCTGAAAATGGACCCTGTATAACAAAGCCAGAAGCAGTATGGGGTGGGAGCAACTCATTGTGTGAGAAAAGGCTAGAAGGCAGGGCTTTCTAATGCAGGAGGAGGAGAATTAAGGCAGGACTCTACATTGAGGATAAGTTGACCAAATTGCAGTAGGGAGAAGGAGGCAGTTCTGGCTGGTTGGTCCTGGGAGTTGTGGTCCAACAATCTAGATGGTCCAGGTTGGGGAAGGATGATGGGGCGGGGGGCTTCCAAATTTCTGGAAATTCTTGGAGGCAGCAGGGGCAAGACTGTCAACAGCATTAGCCACAATGGCTAAATAAAGTCTTCTTCTCCAGGGACAACGTATCTCTGAGAATCAGATGCAGGGCGATGGCGGGAGGTGGGGGGAGGGGTCACCTGTTCCATGGCTTGCTTGTGAGTTTGAGAGACATCCTCCTGGCTGTTGTTGAAAAGCCGAGTGCTGTGTGAACAGAACTGCAGCTTACTCTACCAAGGCAAATGGAGTTCTTCAGTCCCAGTCCATACAGTGGTTCAGTGTAGTCCAGAAAACCTACAGTCAGGGTCTGAGTGACTCTCCCTGCTCTCTCCCATGGCAGGTGGAGAAAGGTCTGTGATATAGGTGCAGAAAAGTGGTCAGGAATGGGCCAGATGGGCTGACTGTTTCTGGCCATTTCAGGCGCTGCTCCAAACCCTCGTCCTCAGCAGCAGAGATGGAGACACCAGGGCACCCAGCCTGAACAACTGAGCCAGGGCCAGAATTTTTGGAGGGGCGGTCCTGAAAGACCCAAACCTGGATCCCTTCTCCATCCAAGAGCTGTGACTCAAAGGTGTCGCCATGCCAGGATTGTTTGCTGCTGGAGTTCACATTTTAGCTGTCTTTCGATGTGTCTACCACCAGGGCAGCAGTAGTATGGAGCCAACTTAAAATCTCATTTGACATTTCACTTGGGGTTAATTTGGCCTTGAATCAGGGTGCTTTATTTGTGTCTTTCAGTCTCACACAGCAGGAGAGAAACCAGATTCACACTGAGCCCATCACTCACCTGTGTACACACACAGTACACACTTGGGCTCAAGGTTGGGAACTCTTCTTCACAGGGCATCCACCAGTCTCATGTTGCCCAGATGCTTGTACAGGCAACCAGAAAGTTGAGGAGCAGTCGGTACAGAGGCAGCTCAGGGGCAGGCGGGGGGGGGGGGGAAGGTCATAAATGTGGGCGGAGCACTCGAGGTGGCTGGCCCCTTCTCTCTGGATCGCCAGGTCTTCCAACCAGTCACTTCCCAGGTTGCTGAGCCTCTCCCCGCCGCCCCCCACGCCTTCTTCCCCACCAGGCTCCCAAGCCCTCGATGCTGCCTGCGCTTAAGTTCTGCTCTCTGTGGGGGGCAAGTACCTGCTGGATGGTGTGGAATTTGTGCCCCTCCCTCGATCCAGGGATGCCATCAGGACACCTGCCTCCCCAAGTTATTGCGCCTGGCATAGCTGCCAAGCGAACTGGTAACGGAGAAGGTCCGCAGGCGCAGCATCTCCCGGCAAGATGCAGGCTTGCGGATGTGGTCTCGGCAGCATTGGGGGGTGGGGGGACGGCAGCCGTCTCCGCAGCGCGGATGACACCCGGGCTGGGCAAAGGGTGGAGCTACGGGGGGAGAGGGAGCTGCTCCTCCCCCCCCGCCCCCCGCCCGGCTGCTCTTATAGGCACGTCGGGGCAGCCGGGGAGGCAGAGAGCGCCTCTGTGCCCGCCCCTCCGGAGCGCCCTCCGGGCTTGGCCGAGGACCAGCTCTTTCGGCCCGTCCCGCCCGGGCAGCCGCGTGGGACCCCCGGCCCGTCCTGCGGCCGCGGCAGCCATGGTCGCGCGGCTGCCGCCCCGAGGGCCCTGCCGTGGGCTGGCGCTGCTGGGCTTGCTTTGGCTGCTGGCCCCGGCCGGAGCCTGGTACAAGCACGTGGCCAGCCCCAGGTACCACACGGTGGGGCGCGCGTCGGGGCTGCTGATGGGCGTCCGCCGCTCGCCCTACCTGTGGCGCCGCCAGGCGGAGGAGGGCCCGGCCGGCCCGCCCGCCCGCGGCGCCCCGCGCTGGCTGCGCCTGCAGCCGCTGCTGCGCGCCGGCGCCCGGGGCGCGCCGGAGCACCAGCCTGGCCTCGCCTCCGCGGGGGCGGCCGGCGGGAGGGACGCCCCAGCGCGCCAGGACCCGGGCCCCGGCGCCGCCGCGCCGCGCTGGGGGCCCGCCTGGCCGGCCGCGTGCCCCCCGCGTGCCCCCGGGAGGCTCCCTGGCGAGGACGCGCCGCCGCGGGCCGGCCCGAGCTGCCGCCGCGGAGCGCCGCCGGAAGGAGAGGGCAGCCCGGCGCCGCGCGGGAGGACAGGTAACCGCCGCGCCGGTCCCGCGCCTGGCGCCGCCGGGGCAGGGGCGGCTGGGAGGGCTGAGGCGCGCTTCCTGAGGTCTAGCCTCCCCGCCAGGCGCAGGTGCCTGCGGCCGGTGCCCGCCTCGCCGGGCGGTGCAGGGAGCGCGCGGGGACCGCGGCCCCGACCGACCCGTGTCTTCCGCACCCGCGGGGTTCCGCTCCTCTTGTCCACGGGGGAGAAGCCGGGGCGCGCCGGGAGGGAAGAGCAGCGGCCCCGGCGCCTCGTCCGGCGGGCGGGCGCCGGGGAGTTTCGCCCCGCGCCGCCGCCTGAACTTTCCGGCGCGCTCCGCGGCGGGCAGCCAGGGGTTCAGCACCAGGGACAGCGCCTCGCCGCGCGCCGGCCGAGGCGGGGGGCGCCCGGCGGGGAAGGCTGCTTCAGGCGGCTGCCCCCTGCCTGCGGGGCAGGGCCGTGGGTTGCGGGTGGCGGCGCGGGGAGAACTGTGAGCGCTGAGGAATCCGGGTGGAGATGCCGCTGATCGGGGGGACCCGCCCGCCCCCGGCGCTCGCGAGCTTCCTGGGAAGCTGCAGCAGGCGGAGCAGAACCTGGGCGCATCTCGAGGCGCTCCTCCTCGATTCGGCGGCACGCCTGCCTGCCTGCCTGCCTGCCTGCCTGCCTTCCTCGGCACATTTCGTAGCAGACACGGGCTCTAGTCATCCTTAGAGCAGGCCCACTGAGATCAGTGGCAGGCTAGACATGAGGAGCAAGTCCCACTGATTTCAATAGGCCTACTTGGAGCATACCTGGCTTTAACACATAGGGCCCACTAGGCCCACACGCCCCCGCATGTGATTTCCCCCTGCTGCGCACTGGCTGTGTGGTGCCTGGCATGTGGCCAGGCTCCCTGGACATGCCTTATCCGTGGGGAGACTGGACTTCGCCTGCAGGCCTGTGGCTCCTCTTGCCTGGTCTAAATTGTCCCTGCTTTGTGTGCAACCACACACAGTCCAAGCTTCTCCCATCCTCTAGGCTGCTGCGCATGTGCAGCATCCTGGGCTGCTGATTGTGACCTTGGAACCCAGACTGCTAGGCTGTCGAGGGGCTAAACCATCCTGTGGTTAACCCATGGTTTGTTTGTGGGTTTGTCAAGGGGTCGTTTAGCAACCTTGCAGTCTGGGTTTGGACCTCACCTTCAACAATATATGGAGAAAGCCCTTCAGGGGTTGCAGGGTAAAAGTGAAAGTGGTGGCCATTCTCCAGGCATCACGGCCACGCTCTCCCGCTACTCCCCAACCGCCCAGCCCACAACAGCCCATGTTTGGCTCCTCCATGTCACCCGACGCCCTCCTGCCATTGCTGCATGTGTTCCCCACTCCTGATGCAGCCACCGCTGAGGTCAGCCAGGAAACATGCAGCCCAGCACAACTCGGGGATGAGGGAAGAGATGCGCGACGAATGGAGAACCAGACGGAAGGCTGCCATATTCCTCATCATGCTTAGCTGTGCTTTGAGCCTGGGTGGGGGCATAGAAAATGGCCTGTTCTTATTGTCGAGGAAAGGGAGGACCATCAACAAGAATGCTTCAGAGAATGAGAAAAGCTAAGAAAATAACAAGCACACTCTTTCTGTCCCCTCTAGCATTTTTGAGTCTGAGATCTGATGAGATAAGAAGTTTCCTGCCCAAAGAACATCATTGGACTGATAGAGAAACTGATTCTGGTCCCAGAAGACTTCCAGGCAGCTCTTCTGACTGCTGTTGAACCAGGCATATTCACGCCCCCAGGAAGCAACCCAGCCGCGAGGTCCCTCATTTGACACGTGTGCGGACTCTCCATCACTGACTAGGAGATGCTCACTCTTCTGATCCATGGACTCATGGCCACATGCTCGTTCCATGTTCTTTCGAGTGCTGGGACATGGGTGGGAAGTTCCTCCAGTTTTCCAACTAACTTCATGCTTATAAGTTGGGAAATGGGACTGAAAAAAATGGATATATTATGTTCATGTTTATTTTCAGATCCCTATAATGGCTTCTTTCAATACAACGTGTACCATTTGCTTCCCCTCTGGGATGCTGTACTAATTAAAAACAGAAATCTAAGCAACTGTTTTATGTTTTCTTGTGTTGATATGACATTAAGCAATCTTTCTAGGCGGAGGGAACTGTCACTCCCCCGCTAGTGAACTAGAAGAGTAAATGTCAACAGTATTGGAGCTACAGAGGGAGGCAGACTGCTTGGAAGAGGCCAAGAATGGCAGCTGGAAAGCAGCCCCTTGAGCACAGGCATGCCTACGGCCCACGAGGGACTGGCCTGGCGCAGGGTGGACTCTGGGAGCAGCGGCCTCATGCGGCTGGTGGTGGGGCTCTGCACAGGAGCATCTTCAGTGAAATGGGATGCTGAGCTAAATAAACCTTCACCTCACCCCGAAGGGCAACCCTGGCATCATTGCATTTATTTATTCCATCTCTTTACTGCTCCATAGCCAACTCGTTCCAAGTGGTTTACAGTCATATTAAAGGGGCATGGTTTGGTCAAGACAAATGATGGAAGGGGAAGGGGAAGGGGAAGGGGAAGGTTCTGCCATTATAAGCCAAGCAATGGTATTATTTAGAGCAAAGTCACGTGCAGAGCTATTCAGATGAAACTTTGCATCCACAATCTAGCCATCCTCATGCAGAGATGATGCAAATTGCCAGAGATATAGATTGGATGCTTTTGTGCCCTTTACGCAAGCTGTGGCACAGCGTATTGCATATTTCTTTCAAATCTGGAGGGAACCAGTCTTGTGGTTGTCAAGGTAGTGTGTCATTTGTTCTTTTGGTGAAAGAGTGCGGTAGTGCTAAAGGCAGAGAGACCTTCTTATGGATTGACAGCACCCTGCTGAAGGGAAAGGGGGAAAGGAAAAAGCTGGGATGCGACACCGTGCAGGATCACACCCAAGTAAACATACAGGGGACCAGTCTCTCTCTGTTTGTGTTTCCAGAATGTCATAATACATTTCCTTTTTAAGGATCAGGGAAGCTCAACAATTGAAACCCTGCCAGTGTAAGAGCAGAGTTCCAGCTCTTTCCCATTGGCTCAAACTCCGCACAGCCAGGGAACGGGAACGGGAAGCCTCCACAGACCTGCCCCCAGCTGTTGGTGGCGTGGCAGGGGCACGTGTCATGTGTGCTTGTCAGCGACACTCGGGTGCAGGTCAGTTGACTGGCCAAGTCAGGGGACTCCCTGGCTGGGACTGGGGAACGTTTGCTGCTGTGCTGCTGGCGTTGGCCACTGAATCCGGGTGGCCAACCAAAACAGTGGCCTAAGTGGCCTTCTCGGGACACGGAGGTTGGCCTTTTTGGGACACCGTGGCAGCTTGCCACCTCGACTTGGCAGCAAGCCCCCAGCTCTTGTGCCGGGGCTTCTGTGGGCATCCTGGGTGTTGAAATTGCCTCCAGGGCCACAGACGCGCCCCTCCCCCCCAGGTTACCTCGCAGTCTTACACGTCTGGCTGCCTCTGCCCGCGCGTGAGGAGCGGGAGCACGGCCACCGACCTGCGGGAATGATTGCGCCACCTGCCCTCTTCCTTCCCCACCGTGGCCCTTTTGGTGGCACGCCATTGGCAGAGATGGTCTGGATGAGCTGATCCCGCGTCAGCTAAGAAGCACCTTTGGCCGAGGAGAGGCAGAAACACGTGTCAGAAACGCATAAAGCTTCAGAGCAGTGCTCTGAACTGGATTTGGGACTGGAGGGCCATGCAAAGGGGCAGGGGGGCCCTGCCTGCCCCAGCTGCTGGCCCGGAACAGCGGCTGCGTGTGAACTGACTGAGGGGTCCCGGCAGGGCTTCCGTCCTGTCCGACAGAAGGGCCGGTGCAGCCCGTGAAGATGATCTGTCCTGGAAGTGAGCAAACCGCTTGTTAATTGGTCAGCTCCACTTCCCACAACAAAGCAGGAGAAAGTGTTGGCAAAAGGCCCTCTTGGAGACACACACCGAGGAGAGGAGAGAGGAGAGGAGAGGAGAGGAGAGGAGAGGAGAGGAGAGGAGAGGAGAGGAGAGGAGAGGAGAGGAGCATTTGAGCAACTCCCGGAGGTGCCTCAGCTGCAAGAGAAAGTGTTGGGATTTGCATAAGTGCTCCCTTCTCAGGACTGGGCTTGAATCACCCCCTGTGAGAATGTCTTCCCCCCCCTCCTCTCCCCTCCCCTCCCCTCTCATGCACACACTGAGCCCCACACAAATGGGGCCTCTAATGGCTCACATGGGCAAGCCTCAACTGCAGAGGGCTCAGACAGTGAGATCTTGGACTGTCAGCCAGGGAAGGCGGCCGGCTCACCCACCCTCTGAAGCACAGCTGGGCGTGGCGTCACATCTGGGAGCTGGGCGGCGGAGCCCCGGGCCCAGAGGCAGTGGGGTGGATGGGGCCCTGGCACTGACGCTGCAGGGCCAGGGGAAAGGCAGAGCCCAGTCCGGGCAAGGGTCAGGTGCCTGCAAGGCATAGCCGGGTTGGGGCAAAGGTGCGGAGCAGGCCCTTAGCTCAGGAACCAACCCTGACCGCCCCCAGCGTGTTGCCCGGCCATGAGAGGCAGCTGCCCCCCAGCAGAACAGCTCTTCGCTGGAGCACACATGGAGAGCCTGCTCCCCAAGAGCCGGCCACCCCGACTAAATGCCTGTATCCCCTCAGGAGCACACGCAGCAGCCGCTGGTCGCCTGGCCCGCGTCTCATGCCCACTTCGGTCTCTCCCCTGCCTATTGTTGGCCTGTCTGAGCAGGACCAGTGCGCATGGAACTCTACACTCTACTGCTCTACTGCACCCTTCATAATGGTGGACAGATAAACAGACAGATGCCAGCAGCTCTCTTCCCAGGACGCTTCCCGTGGTTCTCTTCCAAGCAGAACAAGATTGCAACCGGGTCGTTTCAGCTGCCTGTTTCTGAGATGCGGCAACACGCCACTCACACTCCACAAGCGGTGAATTTCCTCTGCGACACCTGCAAGGCAGGGAAGGCTGCAGGCATTGCCTCCACAGGGTTTCTGATCATGGCTCCCCTGGAAGCGTGGCCACAAGCCTCCCTTCTGAACGCGCAAAGGTCTGCACAGGAGCCAGGCACACACAGAGCCAGGCACACGAGGACGTTGGCAACGGAGCAATTTAGCCCTACACGCAATCGGGGAAGACATGAGCAGGCTCGTTTCTTATTTCCATCTTCACTCAGATAGGCTGTTTCAGTTCTAAACTGGCGTTTGCTCATGACAAGGCAGAGGTGCTCCCAGTGAGTGGAAAAGGAGCAGGGATCCCATGGGATGGGCCACCCGCCCCCAAGGCCCGAGACCCACTGCCCAGGTGTACCCTGGGCGCCAGGTTCGGGCGTTTCGGGGGTGGCCTGGAAGGCATCTGCACAGCTGAGGTTAGTGTTCCCTGGAGATGCCTGACAAGACCGCACTCCACATGCCATTGTGACAGCCTGCATGGACTGGGTGTGTGTGTGTGTGCGTGTGCACGATTGAAGGCAAACGGAGAAGGGGATGGCAGAGGCTGGGGTGGCTGGGTGGAGTCACTGGGGCAGAGGAGGTGGGGGGGTGGGCTCCGAGAGGCAGTGGGGGATAGTCAGGCACAACTTTGCATTGAACAAGAGCATGCGTGTGTGTGAGTGTGTGCATTTAAAACATTTTGACTCTGTCTATACCCACAATGGATCTCAAGACAGCTCACAAAACAATAACAGCACATTAAAATAACATCCACAGAGATGAAAGTCCAATGTAAAAACCCATTAACCCTTAAAATACTGGGAAAATTAAAAGATTTTGAACGGGTGCCAAGCAGAAAAAAGCGTTGGCACAGGCACACCTCTCTGAGGAGCAGATTGCAGAGCCGGAGGAATAGGCTGCTCTCCCGGAGGGCTCCTGAAGAAGGGCCTCAGTAGATCTGAAGGTGTATATGGAAGAAGGTGCTCCTTGTTGCACCTGAGGCAGTGGGAATAATCTTCACATGCCCAAGGAATTCTGGGAAATGAGAGGAGGCCAGCAGGAATGGCAGAGCAGTCGGACTCTGAGTGACCAGCGCAAGACAGCAACCCTTGCAGCAGCAGTGTGCAACACTCAGCAAATCTACCATTTGGAGGCGGAAACGCGAGGTAAATGCATCCGGTAAAACAGGGAGGCTGGAGCTCCCATCCTTAACGCACCCTTGCTGTGACCCCCAGGCAAGGTGCCCTGAGGAACCCCAAGGCGACTCCGTGGGCCTGCGTGGCTTTTGCTCCAGCACCGCTTGCGCATTCTGGGCGGGGCTCACCATGGCTCTTTCCTTGCCATGCTGCAGGCCACCCGCCCCTCCAAGAGCCCATCCCTCCGAGCTGACCTCTTGGGTCCAGGCTGGGCTGCTGCAGAGCTGCTGGCACAGTTCACCTGTGCCACTTACTCCAGCCTGGCAGGATCTGGGCAGCAGGGCAGCCAGTTCGCTGCCCCTGCCACCAGTGCCCTGGGCCTTCCAGCAGCAACCTGCTTGAGCAGAGTTTCGTCACTGGCCCGTTGCCCTCTGGCCGCCCCCAAGGAGAAAATGGCCCTGTTGTCCCCCACAGGTTGCCCCCTGCAAAACTCCACCCCAGGAAGGGTCAGCATGAGACCAAAGTTCAGCACAGACGCCCTTCTCCGCACATGTCCATGCGCAGGAGGTTCCACCTGCTTGCCTCCCACTCCCTTCTGAGAAGCTCCAGGCTGCTGGACCAAATGGCACTTGATGGCTCTGGCTTGAAAGCAACCCATTGGCCCCAAGGTGCCAGGCACTCGCCCGTTGATGCTGCCATCCTGCCCCTTGGCAACGCATGGTGAGCTGCCCCGCCTTACTGGCAGCAGGCGATAACAGCCGGGCTCCCTGGAAGGGAGGCGAGCAGCTGGGCACCAGCGAGCTCGCCAGAGAGGGAGATGGGAACTGATCGAGGCACGTAATTGCTGCATGAGGGTCCTCGTGCCCAGCCCATGCGAGGAGAAGGGGCTCTTGTCCGTGGTAATTACAGGAAGAGACGCTCCAGGGCCTCTTGCATTAAAGGGCCTCTCAGCCACCTAATGGCACTCCACAATCACTGCATCATCTCTTGCTTGGGGCTGCGGCCGGACAATCCTGTGCCGTGTCCTCCGCCACGAGCGGGTGCCAAGCCAGACAACAGCTGTGGATGCTTTACAGCCAGCGGTGGAGGAGGTGGTGGAAGGAGTGTGGGCGAACACCGCACTCCCAGAGCAAAGCAGAGCACTTCTGCCGGAGTGCCAGGAAAACCTGCGTGGAGTGACCATGCGGCCGGAACAGTCCTCCCTTCCTTTGGAGGCATCCCTTCTTTACCCTTGCAGTTCAAGTAGTAACACTTCAGTAGTTGATGGGTGACGGGTGACTTTCCCAGAAAGAAGCAAAGGGCCACATTTCGGTGAGCTGAAGCTCATTGGTCAACTCTCAGGGCATTTTAAGGTGTGGCCCAGTGCGAGGTGAGACAGAAAATGGGCTGGCACCTGCAGCCCTCCGCAGGCCTATTTCTGCCTAAGCTCACTTGGGGCTGCACTTTCGCAGGCTCAGCATAAGCGGCCTGAAGAAAGTCCTCTCTTGCTCCCAGGAAACTCTGCTGATCCAAACAGGTTGGCTATGTGCTGCTGCTAACCCGTGTGTCCATGTGCACCGTCCTGTGAGCTCCCACTCTCTGAAGTGAAGCGCACACTGTTCCAATTGCTGCTGCGTTTCCTGCATGGTCAGCGCCGGGTCGACTGCACCTACCCAAGGCGGTCGTGCAGCTCCATGCCGGGAAAGCAAGTGCCCAGACGAGTGCATCCCCTAAGGCTGCCACCCCAGACTTCTGCCCCCTTGCTCCTGCAGTCTCCCTTGCTTGCGGGTGCCTCACTGTCTCCGGCTAAGACCTGGAGCAAAGGACGCTGGGGTCCCTCAGTCACCTGCACATGAGCACCAGGAGCTGATGAGCTTCCATGCCACCCTTTTGCCTGTGCACACAGGGCAGGTATATGTACCTGGAGCCAGGGTCAGACTAGATGGCCCAGGGGGTGCCTTCCAACCCGCTCTGTTTCTGCAGATACATGTGTGCATGGATGAGTGCACTTGCACCAGTTGGATCCAGCTTTAGCTGTGCAAAGCTAGACTACGCCAAAATAGACTTCCCCGCCTTCTCTCCCTAAACCACTGCACAGCGACTGGGCTCATTTGTGACGGCAGCAGCACCGTGCGGCTTCTGTGGCGGTTCAGGCAACACAAGCAGCCAGTGCAGGACACGGAGCCCTGAGGCTGGCCCTGGCTCCTGCATGCAGTTTTTTAAAGCTGGGTGCAGCACGACGGGGTGCAAACAACTTGACAGGCCAAGCAGAGGCGACAGAGCGGGGCCACTGTTGCTTGGTGCATCTGTGAATCCGCCCAAAGAGGGCTGGCTGGCAGGGCCAGCTGTGAGAGAAGGAGAGCAGAAACGGGATGTCGCGCAGGGCCTCCTGCCAGGCCTGGGAGCACCTCCTGGACCCTTCCTTCCTCTCTGAGATGTTTCTGCACGCTCCTTCTCCCAGAGAGTCCAGAGCAGTTTGCTCACAATAGCGAAATCGCTCTCCACTTGATCAGTGCAGTCCTAGTCACGTCTCCTCAGAAGTAAGCCCTGTGAATTCAGCAGAGCTGACTCTGAGGTGGCTCTGTACAAGATGGCAGCTGAAAAGAGCCAGGAGAATCTGGCAGTAATTCACTGCTTTGGTGGCAGGCGAGGCTCTCCAGGATGAATTCCTCCAGGAGCCGGAGGGAGGGACTGTGCGCCAGACGCTTCCCCACCTGGACAGCCACTGTGGGAGGGAGATGAAGAGCCATGCTGGGGGCTTGCCAGAGGGGACCTAGAAAGGCAGCAGTACCGCCTGCAGGCCATGCTCGACATGCACCGGGGAGGACGGTCCCGGTTTTCCCTAGGCATTGCGAGGGTCTGAGGCAGCGCCAGGGCTCCCTCTCCTGGCCAGGGACCAGAACAGCAGCCCAGGTGGTTCAGGACCGGGCCGTGGTCGATCGCAGCCACCTGAGATTTTATGAGCTCCACCTGGGAGACCTGAGGGAAAGGCTAAATAAGAACGGACTCTTCCCTTCAGATGCTGCCTCAGCACCAAGGGGTCTTGATGCTCCTGCTCTGGGTATCCGCTTCTCCCTGCCTTGTCTCTCTGGCTTTCGACTCCTGACTGGCATTGGCTGCTCTGCTCTGTGTGGACTGGCCTCGCTTGCACTTGTGTTCCCACCTGGATCTCTGGACCGCCTGCTATGATTTGGAATGGGCCTGGATATCATATCAGTTGTCTGGGTTCTGGTGCCCTGACCTGATTCCCAGCTGCTCATGCCCTGGAAGCTGCCTTCTACCAAGTCAGTCCCAGGGCCAGCCCTACGCCGAGGTAGCGTGAGGCAGCTGCCTTGTGTGGCATTCTCTGGGATGGGTGGCAACGGGTCTGAGGGCAGAACCACCCAGCCTGTCCTGTGCCCAATGAACTACCCTGCAGGTCTCCGGGGCAATAGAGGCAGCCAGAATCAAATTAAGAGGCCATTGTAGTTGGGTCATTTTGTGCCCGTGGGGGTGGGGGTGGGGGTGGCATCCTGCCTTTTGCCTCAGGCAGCAGAATATTTTAGGTGGGCCTCAGACCCTTCCTCCACCTGCTATCAACAGTGACCAGCAGCCATGGCAGTCCAGAGTTTTGAAAAGGGTTCTTTGCGGAGGTGCTGCTGGGAATGGAGAGTGGGACCTTCTGCATACCAAGCAGGGCTCCGCCACAGAACTTCGGGTTCCCCTCTTCCCATCAAAGATTGCATGAAGAAGGGCTTCCTCTTGCCAACCCTCAGGGTCTGGCACCCTTGGCTGACTCCTAACAGGAAGCGAGAGCCCTCAGCAAGTAGCCCTGGTTCGGACGCTGCCCCTGGGGCAAACCCATCCGGAACCTCGGATGCTGATGCTGCTGTTGGCAAAAGTAAGGGTCTGCACTGTGCAAAGACACATCGAGTGGCAGCCTGGAATGTCACAGGAATGAGCTGAGGCAAAGTGGACACTGTCAAATGGGGACAGAACAGCAGGAATCGAGAGGGAGGTGTTCTCTCCATTCACTCCCCATTCCGTGGTCTTCCTTCTTTCATAGAGGACTCTCTGGCCCACCCCTCTTTTCCAAGCTAAAAAATATTCCAAGTGCCTCTTTCTTCTGAGAGAAGGAGCCTCAGCTCCTTGTTCATGACTGAAATCCTGGGAGGCAACCTTATTGTGTGCTTGCCCACCACGCCTTGGAGAGTGGCTCACGACTGTCCTGTTGGGTGAGGATCGGGTGGATCAAGAGAGAAGAAGAGAGACGAGGAGGAAAAGGAGGAAATGGAGATAAAGTGGGGAGAGAGTGTTGCTTTGCCCCCTTGGACTTCAGACCTGGCATGCAGCCCCTCCTTTTGCACATGAGCCAGTGTTGCCCTTGGGCTAAAGGGTTCCTACCCCAGCTCACAGCAGAGTTCCCGGCCTTTTGGCATGGTGGGCATATTTTAAATGTTAAAAGAGCCACAGGCACGTTCATGGCAGCCCATGAAGGGAGGAGCTTAGCTCAGGGGGCCCCTCCAGGTGTTCAGGGGCACTTGGAGAATAGTTAGGATTTACAGCTGTTGGGAGGGCGTGTGGGGCGGCAGCTCGAGGAACCAGATGAGGCTGGTATGAGACTTGACCCCATGACATGGCACAGGGAGAGAAGAGCCAGCCAACCAGAGGGGTGGCCTACAGAGAAGAGGCCTGTCGGCCTCCAAGGGGCCTTCCTAGGGGGGTGGGGCCCAGAGTTGCTAAAAAAGGGCTCTCAGAAGCAGTTGCCAGACTAGGATCAAGCCGCTGTACTTCCCCCTTTACACTTCCAAAACAACAGGATGTTCTCTGTCAAAAGGCTCTACATTCTCCCAGGCACTTCCAGGAAGCACCATCAACAAAACTGCACAGAGCAGTTTGTTATCAACATCCTCTGGGTCCAGTTGTTTTTTGGCGAAAATAATGCTGCTAATTTGAACTGCTAAAGTTGCAAGGGAGCCTCGGCCTCAGCATGAATGTGCTTGGCCGCGAACCCCCGTAGCAGGAGGAGGAGGGACACACTCCCTTGCAGTGGCCATGCAGGAAAGGGCCTCCCCCTGCAATCATTCTGGGTTGCCCGGTTGCAGTTTTTATTTTCTGAATTTTTTGTAAAGCACTTGGCTTGGCTTCAGAAAAATACAATCCATCATTCCCACTCAAACAGGATCACCCTAAACTCCTTAAAGGCAGGATGAATGGTGCTGAGATTCCAGAGGAATGTGGCTTGCTCAGCAGATGGCAGCATAGAGTCATGTACTGTGCGGAACCAGCCAAGAAATGCAGGGAGCTCGGCCAGAAATTAAGGGTGTCCGCCGTCCGTCAAGGGGGTGGTATTTTTCCAGAACTGCCGTCATGTTCTGCTTGCCCCTTCTGAAGTTCATCGGTGACATCTTAATCCTTACGTGTATCGTCCAAGCTTCCACAAACAGCGTGCACAACCTCCCCTGCAGCCCAAGTGCGAGCGACCACCCCTCAGGTGCTGGGTCTGGGCCAAGTGAGAGGCGCTGGAAAGGCTAGCGAGAAGGGTCTCGAGAGCAGACTGGCAAGTACAGAGGGACACAAGCAGCTGCACATGGATGCCACGGCGCAAGCAGGCCCTGCTGCATGTGTGCCGAGGGGCTCCAAGCTGACTGCGCGACCGAGAAATTGCTCTTGGAGTTGGGGTGGGCTGCTCAGTGAAGACGTGGCTGTGGAAAAGGCAAGTGGCGTGTCTTGGGAAAGGAACCCAAAATTAAGCTGCCACAATCACTCTGCCCTCTCTTCCTTGGCAGGACCAGAAGCTCACCTGGCAACGCGATATACCTGAGGAAGCAGACGAGCCACTGCAATGCTGAAAGGCCCCCGCAAAGAGCTGTGGCCAGCAGGGGCCACGGCCCCAAGGGAACTTGTGCTGTTCCCCGAGGCCCTCACTTATGTAGTTCCAGGGATACATTTTGGGATATGGGTGCCGTCAACTGAAGAGGAAGAAGGCTTGGACCAGGAGGAGTGTAACATTCTCTGTATGATACACCAGGAGGAATAGCTGGAGAGCCTCCGGCTAAGCGAACAGTATATGAAAGCTTTTCTAAATAAATAAATTGTCAGGTTATGGAATCCGGCAGAAGCAACATTTGTTGTTGTTGTTAGTTGCAAAGTTGCATCTGACCCATTGCGACCCCATGGACAACACTCCTCCAGGCCTTCCTGTCCTCCACCATCCCCTGGAGTCCAGCCAAGCCCACACTCACTGCTCCAGTGACTCCATCCAGCCACCTCATCCTCTGCCATCCCCTTCTTCTTTTGCCCTCAATTGTTCCCAGCATCAGGGTCTTCTCCAGGGAGTCCTTCCTCCTCATTAGGTGGCCAAAGTATTTGAGTTTCATCTTCAGAATCTGGCCTTCTAAAGAGCAGTCAGGGTTGATCTCCTCTAGGACTGACCGGTTTGATCGCCTTGCGGTCCAAGGGACTCTCAGGAGTCTCCTCCAGCACCACAATTCGAAGGCCTCAATCCTTTTGTGCTCAGCCTTCCTTATGGTCCAGCTTTCACAGCCATACATTGCAAAGAAGCAAAATTAAATGCAGACAATCCCCTCTAAGAGTCATGGAAAAGGATGAACGAGGCTTGCCTGCATGGAAATTTCCATATTGTACACTTCTCCTGTCATTGGCTGGATGTGTACACTATGAGAAAATTTGTACAGGGGATGCACTTGTAAGGGACTGCAAGATTTTCTCTTGGTACATGAACAAATATAGCACAGTGGACCATTTTTTCCATTCAAAAGACAACCCAAAAGTTTAAGTAGAAAGTCTTCTGTAAACCAGTGCAACTAGTGGCTCTGAAGAAGCATGGGATGGTCACTGAAGGAAGAGATCATCTCGCTGCATGGCGTGGCATGAATTCTGTCCTTTCTCCAAGTGCAATTCATGCAAAAACCCACAAAAGCACAATGGCTTACCGAGGTAGTCCTAGTCAAGACTGCAGCCTTGGCTGGCATGCTAGAAAGAACATCCAGAGTTCATTTCTAGAAAGAAGCCTGGAAGTGCTTGTGCATGATCCAAAATGCTTCATTCTACTCACCAACTCTGTGTTAGGGAACAGGACTCTGCACACACATAGAGACACACACTCTGTACCTTCATTAGCTCACCTGTACTTGGGCTGCTGGAGCTGGATCTTTGGAAGAGGTTACAGAACCTGAGCCTTGGTAATCCTGACAATGGGCCACACCTGGAAAGGCGGGTCCCTGGGCATACGCCGAGTCCCATGCCTCTGGAGTTGGTGTCACTGTGGGCTATAGTGCCTCTGGAGATAAACTGGGGCCTTTAACTGGGATTCTTGCTCTGCAGTTGGGCATCCGCTTTGTCCTGGCGTGGGCACAGGGTTCAGGTGCTGAAAAGAAAGGGGCAGAAAATGCGGTTAGCTGTGCCTTCGTGTGGGTGTGTGCTTTGCACACCTACTCGGGCTCTCATGTGATGACGAATTCTATAACCAGCAGTGGAAGTGTCTACAGAATACAGGGGCAACCAGCAGGTGCAGCCCATGTCTTCAAGGCATCATGGAGCGTGCAGAGGACAGAAAAAGCTGCGTTTCCTCTTGCCAGTCTCCCCACCTGTGGCACGGCACGGTAGCCCACCAGGTCCACGGCTCCCTCCCAGCAGGGTGTGCTTTGCCTTTCAGGCAGGCAGTAACAGGGGTCCTGCTTGGCTGGTGGTCCAGGTCGGCTTGGGCTTGGAACTGGCTCGCAGGCTGGTCCAGATGGAGCTGCAGAGCATAAGATGGTGGAGGCAGCAGCCCCTCCCTCGTGACTTGTCCTACTTGCTGGCCAAAGCCTGGAAGTGAAGCCCCAAAGTGAAATCTTTGCCACAACACTGAAAAAGAAACAGAACATCTGGGAAAAAACCTGGCTTTTGCTTTAACACACAAAACTCAGTTGCCATCGTGTGAAGCATTTGCTTTCTCTCTCTTCAGCTCCCAAAATGCAGTTTTAAAATTGATTATGTGTAATCTATATCCATAAGCGGTTCGCTCTTCACAGCCACTCTTTGCCCCTTCCAGCATTAATTAATTAGAGGAATCATGCGGCCCAATGGGAAGGAAGAATGTGTACCTGGTTTGTTTCTGGGAGGCTGCTGACTAAGCTGGACCTTTGAAAGATCTTACAGAACTGAGCCTGGGCAACTCCTGGCAACATTTTACACCCTAATAACTGCCTTCTTTGCATCACAGCAGCTGGTACCAAAGAACCCCGAGGCCACATCCAGGGAAAGTACTGGAAAACGAATCTCTCTCCTGCCTTGAAAAGGCTCTGAAATGAGAAGCCTGGATTGAACTGGAATCCAGGCAGCCCAATGTTAAAAAGGCAAACTGGCAGGGGACCTCTTGCAGGCACTAATTTTGCTCCTTTTGTGAACTGCAGTTAGCTCTTTGCACAGGAGTATTTGAAAGGGGCAGGTTCCTGTAAGCTTCTCACCAAAGCTAATCTTCTAGGCTGCCTCAGGAAGGAAGGGCTGGCTGGCTGTAGTTATTCAGGCAAGGTGATTTGATGCACATCTCTGCACCCCAACAAGCCCCAGATCCTGGCAGCAGCATGGACACTAAACAACACGGAGCACAAATCAGCGGGAAATTCTCCAGTATTTATCCCCAGTGAAATTTAAAGGAACTGTGACAGTCCTCTGTGGTCACCTCGTCCCCACTCATGATGTGGGGGAGTAGACAGAGGTTGTTATGGAAATACATTTCCACTTTGTTTTCCATGTAGGTTGCATTCATATAATTACACATGCGTATCCCATCTTGCTCAAAGGAGCGAATGGTAGGACATGCTCCCTGCAGTATCCTAACAGCCCTGTGTAGTCACTTAAGCTACGAAATGGTGACTGGCCCAGGTCACCTAGTCGGCTTCACAGAAGAAGTGAGATTAGAGCTAGGCTTCGGATGGCCAGACCATACGGTGTCTTTTTATTTTTTTAATATGTAGCAGGTGTGCATTAGCAATTCTGCTGGAGCAGGATGGTGCTGGAGGAGAGCACTGGAAAGATGAACGAGCGGGTGGCAGAATGTGCCAAGCCAGAGCTTCCCTGGAGGCAAACTGACAAAACGGAGGCTGTCCGACCTTGGGCACAAGGTGAGAAGGCCAGACTGCTGGAGAAGGGAGTCCTGCTAGGGGAGAGTCGAAGGCAGAAGAAGCGAGGAAGAGCAAGCAAGACTCCCTAGAGGAGGCCATGGCCTGGAATTTGGAAGAGCTGAGCGGGACACTTTGGGGGCTTTCACTCATAGCGTCTCCTAAGTCGGAGATGCCTTGAAGGCACTTCAGAACAACAGCAACAAGCAGTTCCGTAGATGCAAAGCACAGGGGGAAGTGGCATGCACCACCATTCCATTGGCAGGGCTGATAGCGTCCACTTTCAAGAGGCATGTTTAGTTACCTGGGCGCCTTCAGTCATGAGCTATGCATCCCCTCCAGCACTTCTTGTAAGCCTCTTGGTTCTTTATAGAGACTCTTAGCATTCACAAGCCTCTGAACAAGCAAAGAGATGTTTACCTCTCTCTACCCCTACTTGCCCAATGCTTTGCTTATGAACCCTTTGGGGCCTGTCTTGGGGAGGAGGGGCGCTCTGGAATCGGGCGCCCCTGTGTTCTGCGCTCTGAGCCCTTAACTGGGCCAGCCTGCAGCTGTGACGACAGGCCCTAGGTCCATGTCTCCAGGAGACTGGCGTTCTCCATCTGGACGACCCATTTCCAAGCCTCCTCCCTGCCGTCCTCCTTCTGCTCCATTCCCACAGGTGGGGGGACTGGGCCCCAGGGGTGTCCTTGAGCTAATTTCGTCCAGAGCAGGCTTGAACTGGCCCCGCATGACTGAGTCTGCGGGTGCGGGCCTGCCTGGTACAACAACAATCCCATTATTGGAGTGTGAACTCTGCGCCTCGTCTGATTCCGCCAGCTCCCCATTGTCCTCCGAGTCTGAGCTCTCAGTCCCACAAAGGTGAGTGCCTGAGCATCTCGCCAGAGGGCACGTGCACAACAGGTGCCCAGTACAACATTTAGGAGCAAAGATTTGTGGGAGAGGGTTAACATGGATGAAAACAGCTGGAAAGCTGGGGACGTTCAGCCCTCCCACATTGCAAAGTGTCCTGAGGAGCTGGGCAAAGGCGTGCTTTGCTCGGGCTCTTGGGTGGTCCTGGGGCTGTGCCGGTGGGGGCTCTGGACGTGGCAGTCCAAGCGCACGTGGGAGGCACAAGATTGGGGCATCTGGCAGGACTGCCTCGGTTTCACAAGGGAAACAGAGGGCTTTTCTGTCCTGCCGCCTCCTGAAGATGGGACACTGCGTGCTCTCGCCAGGGAAGGGGCCTCAGTGGCATCCACCTGGCAGCAGTGCCCCTCTGCCAGCATGTTGCAGGACTGAGGGCTCTTTTCGGCATGGCCTGCTCCAGGGATGGCAGAAGGTGGAATGGGACGTAGTGGAAGAAGGCTCTGCATTATGTGCTGCGGACTGGTGAGGATGCCTGTCTCCCATTCATTTCGCACAACAATATGCCCTTTCCCACAGAAATTAGAAGGCTGAAATGAGGAGAGCGTGGGGTAGCCGGGAACAGGCGTCTGTGCAGATGGGTCGGGAACTCTGTGACAAATGCTGGCACAGCAGCAAGCCACTGCAGAGCAAATTAAGACAGCAGAGGCTGGGCTAGAAGACCCCCGGCACCAGAAGCCCAAGGTCCACCTGGCGGAAGTGACCTCACTTCAAAGTAAGGCATGAGGCTGCGCTGAACACATTTTGAGTCTGGGGATCTGTTTTCCAGCCAGTCCTTGGATGAGACAAGATGGCGCCAAGTCCCACCCAGCCCAGAGCGTTCGGTACAGGCACTGCACTGCCGAGATTGGTGCGCCAGTTGGTCCTGGGAAGCCCAAACAAAGCTTTTAGGACTTCCAGGAAAGCCTCCCCTACAGACTGTCATTTAGCTCAGCCTGGCTCAAAGCTTTCTGGGTGTGCAGGGCCCTGTGAAGAAGGGCAGGCTGCACGAAGAAGAGCCAAAATATGTAGACAAGTTGAAAAGCTAGAACATTGTGAATATGGTTACAAGTCTAATTTAAAGCCTACTGAGAAAAGGAAAATTTCTTTCGTTCATGTTGCATTCTGTAGTTTGGAACACTGTACATGAAATCCATATTTAACTAAACTTACATCTCCATGGCTAAACTTGAATCTGCACATAATAATTTTGGGTTATTTTGGGTGCACGGCACGTTTTTTATTCTCCTCTGTGTGCTCCTGTCCTCACTCTGCCATAGAGCGCACTGGTTGGCCAGTGACCAACTGCAAGCCTGACCTCCCTCACAGGGTTGTTGCTGATAGGAGGAGGAGGAGGAGTGTGTGTGCTGCCTTGTGTTTCTCAATAGGAAAAAGGCAGGATATGAGTATAAGGAAGTGCTAGGCTGGGCACCCTCAGAGGCGCTCCCCTGGCTGCGAGCACAGGATCTTGGGGTGGGCAGCACCAGTTCCTTTCCCCTATGGACTGGCCATGATCGATGCTGGACAGCACTCTTCATGGCGCTCTGGGCACAGCTGAAGCTTTGGCGAGGGCAGGATACTGTAATGGCTATGGAGCCACATGCTTTGGATCCAAGGAAGCCAAATGCTGGACTGAGCGCAGAGGGAGGGCCTGCTCTGTATTTGCCATTCCCCTTGGAGGTCGTTGTGCATTCTTGTATGTTGAGTGAATGAGTATTTTGCCTGGGGAGAGTGGCTGTTCTTCTTCACAGGGACAGTCTCCCCATCACAATCAGATGGCAGGTGAGCCCTTAAGGCTTGCTTTGAGGTGCAGGGTCATTTAAACCAGAGGTTTCCAAACTTTTCCATGCCTTATACCCCTAGAAAATGCTTATGTTTGCACCCCCTACAAAAGTAATATATATTTATTTATCAAAAGTATTTCTACCCTGTCCTTTACCAGGGTTTCAGGACGGCAATATCATATTTGAAGATGAAGAAGTCAAACTTCCCAATTGAACCACATACAGTATTGCAGGTGAACAAATTGAACTCAAAATAAGCTTTTAACTCAGTGCATAAAATTCAAACATAAATTGAGCAATTACTGACAGAACCTCGGTTTTCAATTTGTGAGGAGGAAAAAAAAACCTCAGGTCCGTGGGAAAGGTCAAACATTTGAACCTCCGCTGCTTTTTTGTCCAGAGCCCCAGGATGCCTGCAGTCGACTAACAACAATCCACTGCTGGGCAGAGGGAAACTCGACTGCGAGGTTTCAATACAAGTACAGCGCATTTTATACTCTCCCGGTCACATACCCAGGTACAGAGCAATTACAGACAGGACACAGACATTACAATGAAAATCTAAGGTCATCATATACAGAACAAATAAGGACAATCAGCCAAACATACAAGTGGCAACAAGATCACTGATATTTCCAATTACAGTGTATTGACTGTTCAGTTGAGCGAATTCCAGAAGCTTGAACCCATCTCCGGGTCTGCTTAGACATGTGGATTCAAGCTATTGAGAATGAAATCATAAGTTTGTCTGTTACATTCCGTTATTGGGAAGGTTCAGACCCTGAGTAATGGATCCGCACCTTTGGGCTAGCTAACTAAATAGAAACAGAGAAACAGAGCGAGTCAGAAGGGGCCTCCCGGGCCATCTAGTCTGACCCCTGGTAATCTGCAAATTCCTGCAGGGATCATGCAGCAACCTTGTAGTGGTGGTTGTGTATTCAACTAATGGAAAACTAAATTCTCCCTGTCTGCTCTTGCTTTTAGCTACAGGGGAGAAGACGAGGAGAGAGGGGAGGGGAAGGAATGACAGCAGTTTTGATTGACATCCAAAATGGATGGCTGAGTTACACAGTGCTCACCCCACAAAAAACACCAGACCTCATTCCAATTTCAGGCTTGAATGTGATTTATTCAGACCTCTTTTCCAACATTGCAAAAATATGTAACAGTAAAACCAATCCCAATTGTGAACATAAAATTCAGTGACTTCTTTGCTCCCAATTCTCCTTCATGATTTTGTCAGAACTTTCTTGCTGACGCAATCCACAACTCTGCCTGTGGATTCACACGATTCCTAGATTATGTCTTGATGGACAAAAAAAGAACTGAATTCCAGTGCAAAGAAAATGATAATACATAATGTTGTTATTTGGGATAATTTTGGGTTGACACAGCCTTCCTCCCTGTTGCACCCCCGGGGTGTGCAGGAACCCTTGGTTGGGGAACCTGATTTAAACATTAAGCCGTTCCTCTGTTGACTAATTGAGCTCTCCGGCAAAGCATGGCACAAATTGGCATGAGCCCTGGCAGGCTGGCGCAGTGCCGGTGGACTGGCAGAGCTTCTGGGCTCTGGCCCACAGCTGGGGGGCATGGGGGGCTGCTGTGTGGGGCATGCAGGTTTTGCCCTCCCTCAAGCTGTGGCTGGGGACTAGCCAGGGTGCAGAGGCACAGGGGCCTCGGGCCCCGGTTTTTCCGCCTGGGGGACCACAGGGGGAGCGAGGGAGGGGGCTTTGGTGGGGCCTGCTCACGTTCCCAGGGCACCGCCCTCCACCCCTCACCCAGGGAGCTGATGCTTGCTCGGGGCTGCCCAGCGCACCTGGGTTCAGCGGGCAGGGCGCCAGCCGGGGCTGCCCCTCACCCTCTGGGGCCCCAGTGCGGCTTTCTGGGGGGCCCACGCCCCCAGCCTGTGTGCCGCTCGCCCCAGGCGATGCCACGAGGGGTGAGCGCCATGAGGCCGCAGCGGGGTGGCCTCCCGCCGGCCAGGCCAGGCCAGGCCCCGCGTCTGCCCCTCCGCGAGCCTTCCCCTCTCCTCCCGTCCTGCCTCCGGCACAGGGACGAGCACAGCAAGGGGGCAGAGCGGTGTGGCGCCGAGCGCGCTCTGCACGGTGCCAGCAGCACGCTTCCTCGGTCCCTTCTCAACTGCGATGGCCGCTGGGGGGGCTCCAGGGGCGCCCCTGCTCCGACCCCCGTTCCGGGACCCCCGCCCTTGCTCCGGCAGCCGCGCCAAGCGCTGAAGCCGCCACAGCCCCCGAGGCGCTCGCCGCGGTAGGGGCGGAGGGGCCCGGCCCGCCCCTTCCCAACCTCTGGAAGGTTCCGCGTCGCAGCCGGAGGGGGAGGCGCCGCGGCGGCCTGCGGCCTGCGAGCGCTCGGCCCGCGGGTCGCCCGGGCGCGGGCGCGGGCGCGGGCGGGGGCGGCCGGGCGTGGGGAGGCGCCGCGGCGGCAGGCGGAGCCCGTCGGCCGCCGGCCTCGCACGCCGTCCGGGCACGGTGGGCGGCGGCGGCATGGCCGGCCCAGCCGCGGTGACCCGCCCGCTGAGCGCTTGAGGGCCGCCCTCGCCGCGTCGCGGCCGTCGGAAGCGCCGCGGGCGGAGCAGCAGGGCCGGTCGCCGCCCGCGCTCGGCTCGGCTCGGCTCGGCCGCTCGCTTGCTCGCTCGCTCGCTCGCCCGGCCGGCTCGGCTCGGCTCGGCTCGGCCGTCCGCGCACCCGCCATGGCCAAGGAGCAGGAGGCAGCGGCGGCGGCCCCGGGGGCGCCCCGCCGCCGCCAGCCGCGCCTCTGCCACATGCTGAAGGGCCCCGACGGCTACGGCTTCCACCTGCACGGCGAGAAGGGCAAGAGCGGGCAGTTCATCCGCAAGGTCGAGCCCGACTCGCCGGCCGAGGAGGCAGGGCTGCGCGCCGGCGACCGCGTCGTCGAAGTCAACGGCGTCAACGTCGAGAAGGAGACGCACCATCAGGTCGGCCGGGCGGCCTCTCGCGGGTGCGGGGCCGGGTTGCCGCGCTCCTCCGGGGGTAGGGCAGGCTGCCGCCCACTCGGGCTTCCCGGGGTCGGCAGCGAGCGCAGGAGAGGAGCCAGGTGCTGCCCTCCGGAAATGCGGGGCCGCAGCTCCCACCTTCCTGGCCCTCAGCCGCGGGGGCGAATGGGAGTTGGAGTCCGAAACGGCCAGAGGGGGACAGCGGGCCCCTGGACCCTCGTTGGTCGGATCCGGCAGGACGCTCCAGCCCGGCTTTGTAAGCTGCTCCGTGTGTGGGTGTGGGGGAGAGCAGTGTAAAAGCAAGGTATAAAGATCGCGACATGGAACTTCCGTGCGCGAGGCAGTCTACCTGTGAATGCCTGCCTCTGTGGCGGGGTGACTCCGAGCACCCAGAGGCACCAGTCCAGCTGCTGCGTGCAGCAGGCTGGGACGCCGCGGGGACCTGTGTCTCGAAAGGCACTTTGCGGGGCATGGAAATGCTCTTGAGGGCGAGGGAGCCGATGCGCCCAGGAAGGAGGAGGCCAGCTCCGGCCATGTAAACAGGAAGGATCGCTGCCTTCCCCGGGCTGCTCTGCGGCTTGCAGATCAGGCGTTCGGCCCCGCTACATCTGCTTTATCGTCACCTGGGAGAAAGGAAGACCTGCCTGCAGGTATCGCAAAGCTCAGGATTTAATTTGCTCCCCGGAGTCCTTCTGTGCAGTGCTTGCACTTCCCAGAAGCTGCCCTCCCTCTGCCCCTGTGGGAGAAGACTGTGCACGCCGGCAGGCCCTCCTCTAGCACCCGGCATCTGGGCAGTCAGCACTGCACTGCCAAAGCTAGAATGTCTGCGCTGTTTCACACGTTACGCAGGGAAGACTCGATCTGGCCACTTGGCAGGGAGTGGCACCCATGATGGGTCTCTGAGGTGTGTACCTGCATGCACCCAAGACTGCACACAGCAGACTTCGCAGGTGCATGCAGAAAATGCAAGGTGGGGGAAGGAGCCAGAGCCATCCTTACTCCTTGGGTGCCCAGTGCTGTGCTCCCCCCACCCCCATTTCCATGCTCTCATAGTTTGTGCCACCCCTTGCTTTCCCTGTACCCTTTCCCATCCCTGCCAGTTTCAGGGCCTGCAGCCAGCTGAAACCCTTCACCCGTTTGATGGATGGGTTGTCCCTGCCAGATGGGGTGCCGTGGTGTCTCCCTTTCAGCATATCTTTTATCACCTTGGTGTAAGGCCCTTATGCAGAGACTGGTGGCCCTGTGAACGCCACAGTCTCCCAGTGACCAAAGGCAGGAAGGAGGCAGGCCAGTAGGAATGCCCCTGTGCCTCGGACCGATATGGCTGCCTGGAATAGCTAGAGAGACGAGCCTCTAGACAAATGGAGATGGAGCTTTGTTTCTTAGAAGGAGAGCTGTAGTCCTTTCAGAGTGTTAGGCTAGGAAGCAAAGGCAGCTAAGGAGGCATGGAGTGCAGAATTCAGAATGGTTTATCAGGCAGTCCTCCCTGCCTGGTGCCCCAGATGTGTTGGGCCACCCCCCCCCCCCCCAGTCATCTGCAGGCAGCATTTCCAGGCTGGTATAGCAAGGGTGAATAGAGGGAGAAACTTCATACTCTTCCAAAAAGTGAGTGTAGGAGTCAGCAGTTACTGAGGTGTAGTGGTCAGCAACCTCCCGTTTGGTGCATCTCGATTTGCTCTGTTGCCGGTCAGCCCTGTGGCACAAGGGGATTGTGATGAGCGGTGCTTGCAGAAGTGAGAGTATGGTCTGGGGGCGCATAAGGCGACTGTCATGTTGCAGCTAAGCAGGTCTGGGGCTGGCCTGAGCTTGGAAGAGAGACCACCTGCATGTAGCCACCTTGAGTTGCACACTGAGTGATATAAATATAATAAATACATTTGGCAGTAGCTTATGGAGGACAGAATTGGTTCAAGACCCCTAGCTGACAGACCAGGGGAGACACTGTTGGGTTTATACTATCACCATTACTTATATTCACTTCAGGAGTCAAGAGGAAGTAATTGTGTTCTGAGCCATGTATAGGCTCCATTTTTGTACCATTGCAGGAGGAGGAAGAAAGCATAATGAAAATCCCAATTTTTCTTTTTCAAGCACATTTCTAGTCCATATGACTACAAAGGCAAACTGGAAAGTGTGTGTTCAATGCTTGGCGGTGCAGAAGCAGGGTGATACTGTGACTTCAATAATTAATTGCACATGGTAGAATTCAGTTTTTTGTAGTGTGGAAGCTGGAGTAATTTGGTTTTCAGCAGAGTCCACACAGCCTTAGACTCCATTGCCTAAAACTAATTTGTTGTTGTTGCCTGCTGTTGTTGTTACATGCTGACAAGTCACCAATAGGCTGGACATGCACATGGCTGGGCATGCACATGGTGGGCATGTCGTGAGTGGAGCTGGCTGGAGCCAAGGGTCAGACTAGATGGCCTGGGAGGCCCCTTCTGTTTTTATGTTTCTGTTTCAATGTATGGCAACCCTCCAAAATGTCCTTAACAGCCCTGCTCAGCTCTTGTAAACAAAAGGCTGTGGCTTCCTTTATGGAGTCCCTCCATCTCATAGTGGTCTTCCTCTGCTTCTTCCTTTGACTTTCCCTGGCAGGATTGTCTTTTCCTGGTAGTTTCGCCTTCTCATGAGGTGCTCAAAGGAGGACAGCTCAGTTTTGTCATTTTGGCTTCTAGGGAAAGCTCTGGCTTGATTTGATCCAGGACCTGCTCATTCATCTTTCTGTTGATCCGAGGTATTTTCAAAACTCTCCTCTGGCTCCATGTTTCAGATGCATCCATGCTCTTCCTGTGGGCTTTCCTCACTTCCAGCTTTCTCACCCTTGGAGAGCAAACTCCATTTTGGCAAGTTCCTTTTCCACAGCTTGGAGCCACAATTCACGAGGAAAGCTAGGGCAGCACTGAGGGGTGCAGAGTGAGGACAGCAGATCTGACATGGTCTGGTGAAGGACCTTCTGCCCGGAGGACTCGCCATCTCTGTGCAGGAGAGCACTGTGCAAGGAAAAGCATCTTCGCACAGTGGATAGACTAAGACTAAGGATCAGGAGGTGAGCTGAGCTACAGGAGCCAGTGGCGAGCCAGAGGAGAGGACTGGAGGAGGGGCTCTGGGGTCTGAATGGGAGGGAGATAGGTGGTTCTCCCTGCGTGGCTGTGAGAGGGAAGGGATGCTCACTGGAATGTGTTGCCCGGTGCATGCGAGTCAGCTTGGCTTCGTTTATCAGGATGCCTGGCATCCAGAGGGCAGGCCGGCCAGCCAGATCAGTGGCTGCTCCCTTGTGCCATGAAGAAGACCACATTCTGTCTCCCCGCTGAACTTGTGGCCCCAAAGCTCTTTTCCATGGCCCCTGCCTTGGGGTGGCATTTCTCCCGGTGGTGCCTGTCTTTATGTCCGTTTCTTTCTGTGGTTTTGCAGAGCGCCTTGCATAGCGGCACATTACTGCAGATTCTGCACGGCCTCAATCCTTTTGCGCTCAGCCTTCCTTACGGTCCAGCTTTCACAGCCATACATTGCAACTGGGAAAACCATAGCCTTGACTATACGCACTTTTGTTGGCAGGGTGATATCTCTGCTTTTTAGTATGCTGTCTAGATTTGCCATAGCTTTCCTCCCCAGGAGCAAGCGTCTTTTAATTTCTTGGCTGCAGTCCCCGTCTGCGGTGATCTTGGAGCCCAGGAAAATAAAATCTGTCACTACCTCCATTTCTTCCCCAAATATTTGCCAGGAAGTGAGAGGACCGGATGCCATGTTCTTAATGTTGAGTTTCAAGCCAACTTTTGCGCTCTCCTCCTTCACCCGCATCAAGAGGCTCTTTAGTTCCTCTTTAGTTCCTCTTCACTTTCTGCCATGAGAGTGGTATCATCTGCATATCTGAGGTTGTTGATATTTCTCCCAGCAATCTTGATTCCAACTGGTGATTCATCAAGCCCTGCCTTTCTCATGATGTGCTCTGCATATAAGTTAAATAGGCAGGGTGACAGTATACAGCCTTGCCGAACTCCTTTCTCAATTTTAAACCAATCAGTGGTTCCGTGTCCAGTTCTCACTGTTGCTTCTTGACCTGCATATAAGTTTCTCAAGAGACAAATAAGATGGTCTGGTACTCCCATCTCTTTAAGAACTTGCCAGAATTTGTTGTGATCCACACAATCAAAGACTTTAGCGTAGTCAATGAAGCAGAAGTAGATGTTTTTCTGCAATTCCATAGCTTTCTCCATGATCCAGCGTATGTTGGCAATTTGATCTCTAGTTCCTCTACCTCTTCGAAATCCTGCCTGTATTTCTGGTAGTTCTCGGTCCACATACTGCTGGAGCCTAGCTTGTAGGATTTTGAGCATCACTTTGCTAGCATGTGAAATGAGTGCAATGGTGCGGTAGTTTGAACATTCTTCGGCATTGCCCTTCTTTGGAATTGGAATGTAAACTGACCTTTTCCAATCCTGTGGCCACTGTTGAGTTTTCCAAATTTGCTGGCATATTGAGTGTAGCACTTTTACTGCATCGTCTTTCAGGATTTTGAATAGCTCAGCTGGAATGCTGTCACCTCCACTAGCTTTGTTGTTGCTCAGACTTCCTAAGGCCCATTTGACTTCACATTCCAGGATGTCTGACTCGAGGTCAGTGACCACCCAATCGTGGTTATCAGGGATGTTAAGCTCTTTCTTGTATAGTTCTTCTGTGTAATCTTGCCACCTCTTCTTAATCTCTTCTGCCTCTGTAAGGTCCCTGCCATTTTGGTCCTTTATTATGCCCATCTTTGCATGAAATGTTCCCTTCATATCTCTAATTTTCTTGAAGAGATCTCTGGTCCTCCCTATTCTATTGTTTTCTTCTATTTCTTTGTACTGTTCATTTAGGAAGGCATTCTTATCTCTTCTAGCTGTTCTCTGAAATTCTGCATTCAGTTGTTTGTATCTTTCTCTTTCTCCCTTGCCTTTCGCTTCCCTTCTTTCCTCAGCTATCTGTAAAGCTTCCTCAGACAGCCATTTTGCTTTCTTGCATTTCTTTTTCTTTGGGATGGTTTTAGTTGCTGCCTCTTGTACAATGCTGCGAACCTCCGTCCATAGTTCTTCAGGCACTCTGTCTATCAGATCTAATTCCTTAAATCTATTTGTCACCTCTACTGTATATTCATCCGGGATATGATTTATGTCATACCTGAGTGGCCTAGTGCTTTTCCCTACTTTCTTCAACTTAAGCCTAAATTTTGCCACCAGAAGCTCATGATCTGAGCCACAGTCAGCTCCTGGTCTAGTTTTTACTGACTGTATAGAACTTCTCCATCTTTGGCTGCAGAGCACATAGTCAATCTGATTTCTGTGTTGACCGTCTGGTGATGTCCATGTGGAGAGCCGTCTCTTGGGTTGTTGGAAAAGAGTGTTTGCTATGACCATTGTATTCTCTTGACAAAATTCCACCAGCTTGTGCCCTGCTTCATTTTGTACTCCAAGGCCAAACTTGCCTGTTATTCCAGTTATCTTTTGGCTTCCTACTTTAGCATTCCAGTCCCCTATGATGATAAGGGCATCATTTTTTGGAGTTAATTCTAGAAGGTGTTGTAGGCCTTCATAGAACTGGTCAACTTCAGCCTCTTCAGCACCAGTGGTTGGGGCATAGACTTGGACTACTGTGATGTTGAATGGTTTGCCTTGGATTCGAACTGAGATCATTCTGTCATTTTTAGATTGTATCCCAGTACTGCTTTTCCTACTCTTTTATTGACTATGAAGGCTACTCCATTTCTTCTGAGGGATTCTTGCTCGCAGTAGTATACCTGATGGTCATCTGAACTAAATTCACCCATGCCTGTCCATTTTAGTTCACTGATTCCTAAGATGTTGATGTTCAGTCTTGTCATCTCTTGTTTGACCACATCCAGCTTGCCTTGATTCATGGATCTGACATTCCAGGTTCCTATGGAGTAAAGATCTTTGCAGCATCGGACTTTCTTTTCACCTCCAGATACATCGGCAACTGAGTGTCCTTTCAGCTTTGACCCAGTCGCTTCATTCTTTCTGGCGCTACTAGTACTAGCCCTCTGCTCTTCCCCTTCCCCAGTAGCATATTGGACACCTTCCGACCTGAGGGGCTCATCTTCCGGTGTCATATCGTTTTGCCTTTTGGTACTGTCCATGGGGTTTTCATGGCAAAGATACTAGAGTGGGTTGCCATTTCCTTCTCCAGTGGATCATGTTTTGTCAGAGCTCTCTGCTATGACCTGTCCGTCTTGGGTGACCCTGCACGGCATAGCTCATAGCTTCATTGAGCTACGCAAGCCCCTTCGCCACGAAAAGGCAGTGATCCATGAAGGAGATATTTGGAATATTCATACTTAAAATAAGATTATGGGTAGAACATCATTTCCAATCACATGTTGATTTATTTATTGTGCAAATTTGTATTCTGATTTCCAGTAATATTATCAAAGAGATTAGCATAATGGAAAATAAAATTAAAATGCAATAATCCGCGCTGAGAAAGAGACCTGTGACTGTACTGGCTGGGCCACCTCTCAGGGAGCCCTTGTGCAAAGAGGCCAGTTCTCTGGAGGCCTCTGTCCTGTGCATGTCTAGGCAGAAAAGAGTCCAAGCCCAGAGCTGGTTTCAGGCTTGCTTGCCAATGGGAGGGCACTGTGTTCCAGGGCCCAGTGTGGCAGCACAACATGCACTGCAGCGAGTGTTTCTGTGGAGGACCAGGGACAGCAGGAGCCAGGGGATCCCTCGGGCAGACTGGCTCAGAGCTGTTTAGGGCTCTGTATGTTAACGACCAAACCTCTTGGCAGCTGGGGTGGTTCTTTCTGCGGAGGTATGGTAGGTCGTTTTGTGGCTGTGCTCGGCACGGGCTTCCACGTTTAGGGGGAAATGCCCTTCCAGCCCTCTTGCTGAGATTGTGCTTTTAAGAACTTCTCTGGGTACTGCCACCCACAACAGCTTTCTCGGTTCCCCTTACTTCCTTAATATTTTTTATGTTCAAAACATTTGCGGGGCGGGGGATTCTCTTTTTTCTGTATTATTGTGTGGTTGCCGTTTGACCATCATTTGGAGGTCTTTAGAGTGAAAACTTCTTGAAGATATTTCCCACATTGGACATACAAGTAATGGAGGAATGGGGGAGAAACGAGGCATGAGCCTTTCCTCAGGTGCCTCAGAATGGCTTGTGAGGCCCCCTCCCAGGGCCGTCTGAACACGTGGGATGATCGGCACCTGCCCATGGGCCCCATACTAATCTGTGTATGTTAACCCTTGGAAAATTGGAAAACTTTCAAAATGAACAGTCATTGTCGTTGTCGTCGGGCCCCAGTGCACTGCTTTGCCCGGGCCCATCATGCTGTTCAGACGGCCGCGCCCTCTCCCCTACCACCCTGGCTCGCCTGGTGGCGTCCTCACAATTATTCTGTAGGCCAGGCCGAGGAAGAGTGGGCGGCCCAAGCTCACCCAGCCAGCTGCACGGCAGGGTTACAGCAGGCCGCTGTAATATACTGGCTGGAATTGTTTCTTCACCTGGCCTGGAATCCCCCCCATTGCAGGCGGTCTCAAGGAGCCTCGGGGGTTCATGACCCAGAGGTCTTCTCCTGGCCAGCAACACAATGGCTCCATTTGACTAATGCAGTGTTTTGCGTGCAGAGCGCTTTCAGCCTTTCAGTTCCCACCTTGCTTATTCAGGAGTGAAGTCTCTCTGATTTCTTTCATGAGGAACTGCAGGTGGTCTGGTGACCCTTATTTCAGACACGTGAACCTCTGTGCAGATGAGAGCTCAAAGCCATATCTAGATGTCCAGTCTGGGGAACCGCTGACCTGGGATGGGTGAGCTCTTCCTCACGGCAGACGTCCAAGCAGCAAGCTCTTGGCTGAGAGCGTGGCCATCTCTGGGCTGCCAATAGTTGGAGCAGATCTGAGCTTTCTCCTTGCTTCTCTCATTTTTAAGATTTTTAAAATTTAAAATGTTCTTAAAATGGGGAGGTGGGCATGCTGCAAAGAGAAGTACTGCTGCCTGGTGCCATCATTGCTTGGGGGCAAAGGACTGGCGTTGAGTTTGGAGCTCCAGGGCCTCCTTTGCCTTGTACTGAAGCTCTTGAATAAGTTATTTTTTTTGTCGATGTGCCACAAGGGAAACAAATGTTCTCTGACTGGGTGTGGCCACCCCAGCAGCGGTTGTATGAATGGGCAAGCCTGCCTGGCAGCCATTTTGTGAAAGCACCCAGGACATACTCCCCCAATGCTGTCCACTCTCTCTAGCTACACATGTGGAGAGTACCAAGTTATGAAAGGCTGCTGGAGAAGGAAGAGATGGGGTAGCTGGCAGCACAAAGCTGCCTTTATTTACTGACATGCAAGAGCTGTTCTGTAAAACATTCTCAGGTTAATGTGAATACGGCTGCGATGTGTAGGTGATAATAGCAACCTTGCTCAAACAGCTGAGGCTTTTTATGCCTTGAAAAATGTCTGGGCTGAGAAGGCAGAAATTAGCATTAGGGGAGGGTACACAGAGATGGGATAGGGAGAGATATTCCACACAGCAATAGCTAAAACTGTGGAGGCACACTCTCAAATTGGCAGGAGGTTACTCTGATCCCAGTGGCATCCTTCCGGCCTCCCCTTATTTGCCATTATGTCCCACTTGCAATCTTTGCCTGTCCCACACTGCTACCTCGTAGCGTCACCTGTCCCAAAGTTTCCTCCCCGCTAAAACATTCTGCTTGTTCCCCTTTGCTGCCTGACCCTCGTACAAGAGCACCTGCATGATACTGTTTCTCTTTTACTGCTCGAATCCTTCCACAAAATCTACTTTCCCATGAAGCTTTTGGGTCAGCCCATTTACCTGTGACCAAAATGGCATTGGCTCATGTCCATCTGTTGTTTTCCTGGCTTCCTTTTCTTGGTTTGATGTCTCTCTCCCCTGTATTCATGCACACTGTATTCATTTTTGTTGTGAGGTCCCAGAAGCTGGGATACACCTGACTTTTTACTTCCAAGCACTGTGTGGCTGATAGAGTTGTATTTAATACTGACAGCATTAATAAAATCAGGGCAACTCGCTGCCACCATATGTTGACTTGGTAATTGGAAGAGAAAGTGGAGTTTTAAAAGGATTGAGCAAATGCAAACATTTCCGTAGATTTTATGTGTGATGGTCAGGACAACCACCTCTGAATTCAAAGGAGCAAGATTTTGCTGGTCAGAAACAGTTCAGGACTGATCCAGGAATTCATTTATTGTTGGTTTTTAAGCTTTTTAAAAACTCCACTACTCTGGAAGCCAAAAAGGCTTTGAGAGCAGCTTATATAATTTCTGCAGCAGACAAGACGATCCTTCCCTTCAGTATTGCAGTGGACAAGGCACGACACAAGCGAGAAACAGGATCAGATGGGGAGAGCTGAAGAGAGGGCCTGGCCACCCCACTGCTCCCTCTGCGGCAGTCAGGTGGCCTGGTAGCGGGCATGAGGTAGTCAAGGGAGAGGGGGAGATGCGTGGTGCCTGCTGCGCCATATCTTCCTCTGCTGCAGCCTTTGGGATTTACTTGGGGGCTCGGCATGCCATGCAGCATTGCCAGGGAGCATGTTCACCCCCTGGACGGTGTGGCAAAGCCTCTTTGCAGAGCAAAGTATATTGGGCCAGTGCCGAGTGTGAGGGAGCACACAGGCAGCCCTGCGAAGGGAGGAGCCCTTCTGGGACTCGGACCGCTGCTGCCCCAGCCCCGCAGTGGGGGGTGGCTTTCCAGCTTCCAGGCTCAGTGGCTCACCAGTGCAGGCCAGGACAGCCATGGCTGCAGTCTATAAATTTCTCATTGGGCCTGTCTCTCTTCTGCAGAGGTTGGTTGCATGACCGTGCCTTCAGGGAGAGGAGTGAAAAAGCCATGGTGTGTTCCGGGCCATTGATCATTTGGTACCTTGGTCGGGGGGCATCCTCTTCACAGAACTGCAGGGAACTCCCCCCTGCACGCAAGTGTCATTCGCTCTGACAGCAGCCCCCTCGTGTGCACACGCTCACACACAATCCTGGGCAGCTACCATTCATTTCTGCAAGCGTTGTGATTGTACCACTTGACTCAGTTCTGGCTGAAGCTCCTACAGGCATCCTGAAATTCATTTTGAAATGCAGTGGGTACAAAATACAAAAGGAATCAGATCACAGAAGAGAAAACTGGGTGCCACCATTGAAACGGCCCTGCCCTCCAGCCTAACCGGAGGGTGGGAGCATCAGAGGAGAGCCTGCAGCGATGACCACAGCAGATGGGGAGGTCCACGTGGAACATGTCTTCAGCTCCGGAGGCCCTGCCCAGCCCCTGATAGACTGTTTGAACCCTGTTCCTAGAATTTAACTCTGTCAGGACTCCATTGTTCCAAGTGTTTCCTGCTCAGCCAGCCGAAAAGGCTGCTCCTGCGCCACCTTCCACATGTGCTACTGACGGGGTATAAGGACATGAGCCTTGATGGGTCAGGCAAGGCCAAATGTGTCCAGGAGGCTTCGGAGCCCATTTTCTCCAGACATCTGGCACTTGGAGTGATCTTCCTTCTGAGCCTAGAGGGTTTGCTCCACCTTTGGGAGAGCCCTGCTGGGCCCAGGCCAGGGCACCCCACCCAGCAAGAGCTGCTCCACCATGCCTGCCTGCCTTCTGTGAAGCCAGCAGGCAGGTGTTGCTGGAGGCAGGAGCAAGTGCTGCTTTTGTGCCCCCACACACAAACACCTGGTGTGCAGAGCTGACCTGTCTCTCGAAAGCAAGGCCTGACTGAGCCATCACGACCAATAGCCAAGATGAACTGTGGTCCAGCTGTGCACTGCAAGTTGTACGGTCATTTGAGAAACAAAAGCCATCGCCTCACTATTTGCAAGGAACAGCTCAGATAATGAGTAGATGTACAACCTGCAGCTCCTTGGCCTTTGCTGGCTAACCAGCTGGCCCATAGGTGCTTAATGTGTACAGGTATATACTCGCTGCACATCAGTATTTCTCTTGCTGACTGGAAGTCCCCCATGTCCGCGCCCTCATCTCATGTCTGCAGTTGGCTTTCCTCCCCTCTGTCCCCTCTCCCCTTTGCACGTTTAGAAGACCCGTGGCTGCATGTCGCTTCTTTCAGGACTCCTCATCGTACTCTCCTTTGCTCCCCCCCACCCCCAGGTTGTGCAGCGTATCAAAGTTGTCGAAGATGAGACCAGCTTGCTGGTGGTGGACAAAGAGACGGACGACTACCTCCGAAGCCTTCAGCTGACCTGCACAAAAGAGATGGTGAGCACAGGTATCGTGGCAAACTTGGAAGCGTTGCCAGCCAAATCACCCAGCAGCGATAATGGAGATATCTGGAAACCTCAGATGGAGCTGAGTGGCAGGAACCTCAAGAGGCACAAGCACAGCTCGAGCTCGGAGAGTGCAAAGAAGGTGAGTCTGTGACTGGGGGGCTCCTGAGCCTCGGGAGGCGGAGGGGATGCGGTGTGTCTGGGTCCTGGGGGCCTCCCGAAGGATGGCCTTGCTGCTCTGGTCTTTCCCAGCCTGCCGCAGGGTGTCTCGGAGTGGCTCCTCCGTGCCTTGAATCAGTCCCAATAGATTTATCACCACTGCGAATGCCTGCGTTGCGATGGCTTGTGCGGGAGGCTGGGTGCGTTGTGCAGAGCTGGAGAGCCAGCTGGGTTGCCGAGCTGCTGCCAGTGTGGGACGTGTGCATGGAGCCTTGTTGAATCCAGCGCTGCGGAAAGCGGCGGGAGGCATTTGGCTGGGTCTGGACTCCGCTCTGCAGTGGGGAAGCGGGCGAGATCGAGTCCAGTGGTGGCAGGAGGGGAGGATCAGGCTGATGAGCGGGCCTTTGTTCCTCCCTGGCACATGGAGTCCGGATGCGTGGTTGGGCCTTGCCTACAGATGCCCGCCGCTGACCTTAGCTCAGTTAATTCCACCACTTGCTGTGCAAGTGGGAAGGTGCTCCTCCGTGCCAAACCAGTAAAGGGTTCTGTGTTGAAGCATTCCAGGTGCCTTGTCCTGCATAAACAACGCCAGCTTTGCAGGGCAAGGCAGCCAGGCTTGGACTCTTTCACATTGGGCATCATTCCTTGGTTCACGAGTTTATTTTCATAGCAAGAGGGGTAGAAATGTGCTTGATCAAAACAAAAAGAGGGGTGGGAGAGGAAAAGAAAACCTTCGGGATGCCAGGTTCCTGGTGCAGAAAGTGCATCAACAAATACACATTGCCCCTGCCTCAGGGAAGGGCAGGCCTTTGAGAATACAGCCTTTCATGTTTTGTAACTGACTCAAGAAAAGGATTCAGCAGCAGAAACCAGGCGAGGCAAACTGTGTAAGAAGCCCATGGTTGGTTGCACGAGGGTCCCTGGCATAGCGAGGGCCCTGCCCAAGGCCCTGGAGGGCAGTGGCGTACCCAAGGCCTGGCTCCATTTAAGGCAGGGTGGCTGATCCTTTTTCACTCTGAAAAGCAGGCAGCAAGTTGGAACAGGAGTAGGGAGACGGTGTGGCTGGCGCTTGTCCTCCCTGCCCCAGGTCTGTGTTCTAAGATGGCTTGAACCTTGAGGGGTGGGGGAGGAAAGTTGCCCCCTCCTCCCTCTGGGGCTAATCTTATGGGGCAGTGCTGGGGGGGCGGGGGGCTTGATTGAGCAATGGCCCTGGAATGGGTGACTCGCTTGTTCCTGGTGCCTGGAACAAGGCATCTGGCTCCTGCCATTTACAGTTTGGTGCCGAGGCTGCCCAGCTCGCTCGGTGGTTTTTTGGAGTGGCTGCCTCTGCTTTTTATGAAGCACTAAGGGGTCCGTTGCCAAGGCAGCGCTTAGCAGAGAAGGCTCAGCGGAGAGCACCAGGGCGCAACCGGCACACATTCGTTCCGCGTGAACATATTTAAACCAGACTCAATGGCCATTTGTCTGGTTGCCTGTGAAAAAGAAAAATCGCCTCCAGATGACCAGGCTGGGAAACCCGGCTTAAGATATTTCGATGCAAGCTGCAGACTTTCCAGATGTGGAGTGGACCCACCTTTTGGCTTGCATGCTCTTTATGAGGCATTTACATTTATACTGCAACCCTACACATTTGAAGTAAGCCCCATTCCCTGAAATGGGGCAAATGATGGCAGCCTTTGGCATCTTCAGGGGGTTACCTGGGCCAAAGGCAAAGTGTCATGCAGCAAACTCACCTTAAACTTGAAAATTGTAATTATTTCATGCACATCTTTTGTAACAATCTCCTAGACAGTAAATCTTAATAAAATCAGGCCAGCTTGTAGCTGAGCTCATGGGGATGTCAACACGTTGCATTGACTCCAGTAAAAATTTGTTTCTGCTCTTGTTTGGCTTGCTGCAGCTTTGAACCATGTCAAAACACAAAACAGAGCAAGGACTGGAGAAGGTCACCCTCAGGTCACGTTTAGGAAGTTTAAATTACAGCTGGTTGAAAATAACATATTTGACATAGAAGGAGAAGCAGGCAGATGGGATTTTCAGTTCTGGGTGCTAATTAGCCCTTTTCTCAAAGAAGGGGAATGGAAGCAGCAGCAGCTATTTGCATTGCAAATAACTGGAGAAAAAAGAGCTTTACTGGAACTGTTGGGTGGGTGGGAGAAGGGGGGGTGCGCACATCTTTGAGCTAATGTTTGACAACCAAATGCAGCCGTAGTCACAGCCACATGTATCCTATCATTAAAAATTAAAGCAAAGCACAGCACACACACACACGCGCGCGTGTTCTGCAGCCTGTATCATGTGCAAGCATCTTGGCCTGGTTGATTCTCCCCAATTTCTCGTGATTCTGCTGTTGATATTTTGGTGGGGGGGGGGGCAGCAGGATGCTCTGCATTTTGTTCACCCCCCTCCCCCCACAAGCGTTTCAGAATTTATTCGGAATTGCCTGCACTTTGAGATTATCTTCATGACTGCAAGCCAGAGACCTGTTTAAAAAACAAAGATGCTGTCTTTAGGAAAACCCTTCTGTACCCGCTCCCCTGTCTTAAGTGGTGCACTAGCAGCGGCAAAAGCTCCAAAGTACCTGGTTTTGCGAATAAAATGAGATCAGCGCTCCTCCAGCTGCTGGATGCGGCTCACAGGTGCATGTTGCCACCTCAGGAGGGATGTGGGGACAGGATCACGGTGTCCACCCTGGTGCATGATTCCAGAATAGCCTTCTCTCCCTCCCCCCCCCCCCACACTCATGTGGAGTCTTGCTCAGAACTTTAGCCGCCTGTTGTTTTTGAGCTGGGGTGTTGGCAGGAAGCCCCACCGGAGAAGGAAGGTATCCACCCCAGAGCAGAAATTTCCTTTGCAGTGGTATTTTTAGTGCAACACAAAATAAGTGGAAATTAAAAGGAGGTAGGAACAAGATTAGCATCAGGATGGACTGGGCTGGGCCTGCTTTTGTTTCTGGGGACACCAGTTCCTTGGGTTTCTGGACCAAAGAAACCGCACATTCCCAGCAAAGGGTGGGTGCGGAGGCATGAAGCACTGTGGATTTATTGCAGGAGTGGAAGGGTCAGAATGTTAGAAACAAAAGAAGGACGCTGTGTAATCATGTTGCTAGGCCTCAGGTTTACTCTGTGGAGTTTTGAGGGATGACAGACTCCCAAAATGCACCCAACGCCAACCTTCTGCTTCTTCCATCCAGCAGGATTGTGCAGGCAGTCCAGTTGCTGGGAGGGAGGGGAGGCAGTCAGAAACGTGGACGGGGAACCAAAACTGGACTGCATCTCATTATGCATCTCAGTTGTACTTTCAGAGCTGAAGGTGGAGTGAAGAGGGATTGGTGCTTGTAGGGTGATATGCATCCCACTCGTGGAGCAGTTTTTTTGTGTTGTTGGAAAGACGTGTTTGACCAGAGGCAGCAGTGGAACCAAAGAAAGGGAAGGCGGGTGTGCATGCAAGTGCCCCCTCAGGAGCACGAGCGCCTGCCTCTGGGTTGGGTCGAAACAAGGACAGCGTGCCTGGCTGCGCATGCCCTGATGTTCTGCATCGGATGGGAAGGGTTGTTTATTCGCTGTCACAAATTACAAGCCTTACCTTGCATAAACATGGGCAAAAGGATGGGAAGGGTCCGGCAGCTGAACACCTTGAACTGGGAGGCAGGGAGTGCAGAAGAGGTGACTACATAAGAGGTGTTACATAATTTTGAGTTGCTGTGTGATAAGAGATGTGGCAAGAGTTTTGCAATGTCCTTTGTAAGCCATCCATAGACATTTTAGTAAGGGGACAGCATAGAAAAACTTTAAATAAAATAAATATGAATAGAATCCTCATTATTTTCCCCACTCCCTCAAGTGTACAGTTGTACAACTTACTCTGGTAATGATTGGTTCTGGAGTTCTGCTTTTTTCCTTTTTATTTACTAGGAAAAGAATGTTGTTTGCAAATTCCAGCTGTCTTTATTTGGGAAATTAATTAATAAGCCAGAAATATATCTGCACAGAATTCTCCATGGTGGCATTATTGCAATAGATCCTCACTGTAATCTTTTACATCAGACTGTTAGGAGACTACCTCACAAACAGAGCTGCATTCAGGCAAGCAAGAGCTTTAAGTGCCAGATTTACAGTTCTCTGAAGGGCATTTTAACTCTATTAATGGGTTGGTTAATGTGGGAATTAATGGGTCATTTAGGAACTCTGAACTCTTCTTGGAAAGGATTTCCGGTAAAAGAGCTCTTAGAAATGTGAAGGCCCCTGTGGATCTGGTAGGTTTCCCACATGCCTGGGGTGCTGCAGAAGCTCCTGGCGCAATTGCAAGGTCACAGGCACTTTGAGCAAAAAGAGGATGACAGTTTGTCCAGGAAAAAAAGTTAAAATACAATTTTCTGTACTCAGAACTGTTTATGCAGGCTTCTCAGCAAGCGCGACCAATCCTGCATTACATGAACCAGTAAGAAAAGAGGAACTCGTGCACCTGAGCATGTGCAGAATGCCTTTCAGAAGGGACCTCCCGGGCCATCTAGTCTGACCCCCCGGCTCCAGCCAGCTCCACTCACGACATGCCCACCATGTGCATGGCCAGCCTATTCTTGAACACCCTCGCCGATGGGCCTCAACGACCTCCTGTGGAAGCCCATTCCACACCCTCGGGGTCCTAACTGTCAGGAAGTGATTCCTGGTATCTAAATGGAACCTTGGCTCCCTGAGCATTGTTCCGTCGGAGTATGTCCTGCCTTCCTCAGCAGGGGAGAACAGGTCTCTACCCATCTCCATGTGACATCCCCTCACATACCTGTATGTTGACAACAGATCCCCTCGGAGTCTCCTCTTCGCCAGGCTGAAGAGACCCAGTTCCCTCAGTCTTGCCTCATACGGCATCCCCTGCAAACTGGCCACCAACCCTGTGGCCCTACGCTGCACTGACTCTAACCTGGCTATATCCTTCCTGTAACGAGGGGCCCAAAACTGAGCACAATACTCCAGTTGCAGGTACACCAGAGTTGTATAGAGTGGTAGTAATACCTCTCTCGATCTAGAAACCACACTTCTGGCTATGCAACCAAGGGTGGCGTTCGCCCTCTTGACCACCGCATCACACGGCTGACTCGTGTTTAGCCTGCAGTCAACCAGCACCCCGAGGTCCCTTTCACAAGTGCTGCTCTCCAGCCACTTGTCCCCTAACCTGTACTTATGATACCTATTCCTATGTCCCAAGTGCAAGCCCTTGCACTTATCCACATTGAACGCCATCCTGTTGTCTCCTGCCCACTTCCATAGTCTGTCCAGATCCTTTTGGATCGGGAGTACCTGCTCCTCAGTTGTGGCCACTGCTCCAGTTTTAGTATCTTCTGCGAATTTGATCAGCAGACTGTTCACCCCTTTTTCCATGTCGTTAATGAAAAGATTAAACAGAATTGGCCCCAGGACAGAGCCCTGGGGGACCCTGCTTGTCACTGGCCACCATCCCGATTATTCCCCACTAATGGTTACCTTCTGCTTTCGATCAGTTAACCATGCCCTAATCCATTACAATCCAATGCTTTGGTGTATCCCAAAACTCCTCAGTTTCTCCACCAGGATATCATGGGGCACTTTGTCAAAGGCCTTGCTGAAATCCAGGTAAACCACATCCACTGCATCCCCCCCATCTAGTCATCTCAAAACCTTGTCATAAAATTCCACAAGGTTTGTCTGGCAGGACCTGTTTTTGTGGAAGCCGTGCTGTGTGGCTGTCAGCTCCCCTTCCCTATCTAGCATCACTAGATCTCTCTCTATTATGAGCCTTTCCATTGTTTTTCCTACAATGGACATAGGGCTAACTGGTCTGTAATTCCCCATGTCCCTTCTACTACCCTTTTTGAAAATTGGGACCACTGATGCCCCTCTCCAGTCCTCTGGAACTTCACCCGTTCTCCACGAGGCCTCAAAAATAGAGGCCAGCGGGCGTGAGAGAACCCCTGCCAACTCTCTAAGTACTAAGTGTAACCCATCAGGGCCTGGTGCCTTTGTAATGTCCAATGCCCTGAGGAGCCCCTTGACTTCAAGGGGGGTGACTCTAATCTCTGCCCCTAAATCCCCGGCCTCATCTAATCTCCTATGTGGATCTCCCCCATCCTGCTTTGGGGAGAACACAGAGGCAAAATAGTCATTTAGCATCTGTGCCTGTTCCCTCATATCAGTCACTGGATCTCCTTCCCCCTTATTTAGTGGTCCCACCACTTGTCTCCCCTTCCTCTTGCTATTTACATGCTGAAAGAAGCCCCTTTTGTTACTCTTGATATTCTTGGCAAGTCTCAGCTCGTAATCAGCCTTAGGCTTGCAAAGAATCCTTCTGCAACGGGCCTCCTCCTACCAGTATATCCTTTTGTCTATTTGCCCCAGTACCCATTTCCTACGGAGGCTCCTCTTGCATCTAATCCCTCTAACCACCTCCTTTCGCATCTATGGTGGCGCTCTCCTCCGCCTCCCCACCTTACTAACTAGAGGTATCGTCAAGGCTTACACCTCCAAAACCTCCCTTTTGAGTGCCATCTACCCCTCCTCAACTCACTTGCCTTCCGGTAACCTATCCCAGGAGACTTTCCCCAGTCTGGCCTTCAGTTGGCCAAAGTTGGCCCTCTTGAAGTCCGAGCTTCTAGTGCTCACCCTGCTGCACATCCCCAGTCCCCTGATCTCAAAGCAAAGGATGGAGTGATCACTTGCATCCAGAGCTCCCCTAATCTGTACTTCATCTATCAGCTCCTCCCTATTGGTCAAGACCAAGTCAAGGATGTTTCTCCCCCCTCGTCGCCTCTGGGACTCTCTGTGTGAAAAACTCCCCCTCTATAGCTTCTAGGAAGTGACGTGACCTGGCTGTCACCACCGAGTGAGTGATATCCAGGAGATTGAAATCTCCCATAATTACTGTGTCTCTCCCCCGAGATATCCTTAGAATCTGGCCTGACAGGACATCATCCAGGGTCTCAAGTTGACCTGGAGGGCGATAACATATTTTTATTTATTTATTTTGGATATTTGTATGCCATCCTTTGCAAGAGCCTCAGGACAGCTTACACAAATAAAATGCAAATATCTAACATAACATAAATTAATTAACGACCCACTCTGGCTGCAATTAAAATATGATGATAAAATTCAATATTAAAACTTATTAAAATATTGATTAAATAAAAAGGTCTTAACCTGGCGCTAAAAAACATATAATGACGGCACCAGGCAGACCTCTCTGTGGAGCGCATTCCATAGGTGGGGCGCCACCACAGAGAAAGCCCTCCTCCGGGTACTTTGCCTCCTAATGTCTTTCACGGAAGGTTCCCGGAGGAGGCTCAGGGGGTGGGAGGGCAAATATGGAAAAAGGCGTTCCTTAAGGTATCCTGGTCCCAAGCCATTTAGGGCTTTATAGGTAATAACCAGCACCTTGAATTGAGCCTGGACTTCGATGGGAAGCCAGTAGAGCTGATAGAGAACTGGGATTATATGAGAATAACACCCAGTCCCCGACAGCATCCTGGCAGCTCTGTTTTGCACCATCTGAAGGATCTGGACTGTCTTCAAGGTCAGCCCCACATAAAGCATGTTACAGAAATCCAACCGGGAAGTAACAATGTGTATGTTACTGTTGCTAGGCAATTTTCCTCCAGGTAGGGATGCAGCTGATGGATTAGCCGAAGCTGAAGTAAAGCGCTCCTCGCCACCTCTGTCACTTGAGCTTCCAAGACAGCTCTAGGTTGAGGAGCACTCCCTGGCTGCCCCCACTGTCAGGTCTCTCTCCCTGTCAAAACCCCTAAGTTTCACCCAGACTGCCTCTACCGAATCCCCATCTGTGCTGCATTCTCTCTCACTGCATCCTATCCCTTCCCTGACATATAAAGCCACGCCCCCACCTCTCTTTCCCTTCCTGTCCTTTCTAAAAAGGGGATACCCTTCTATGTTCACATTCCAGACTTGCCTTTCATCCCATCAAGATTCTGTGATTCCCACCAGATCATATCCTCCTATTCCCAGGAGAGCTTCAAGCTCTTCCTGCTTATTACCCATGCTCCTAGCATTGGTGTACATGCACCTCAACTCCTTCCCACCACTTCCTTTCCTTGGAGTGCCCAGCGTCCTCCTTCCTCCCATCCTCCCTGATACCTGGCCCCTCTCTGTAGGAGTCCTGTCAGTCCCTGCAGTACCTCTAAATCCCTGCTCCCAGATCCCTGATCCTCTCCCCACACTTGTCCCGTGCAGACACGTTTCTGGGGGGCCTGAACCGCCCCCCCCCCCGGCTCAGTTTAAAGTGTTCCAGATGAAGCTAGAGCAACTCCAAAGGACCTTTTCCCCATCCTCGTGAGGTGCAACCCGTCCCGTGCCAGAAGTCCATTGGCAAGAAAACGAGTGCCGTGGTCGAGGAACCCGAAGCGTTCCTTCTGGCACCACACCCTAAGCCAGTCGTTCACCTCAGAGGCCCTCCTGTCCCTGCCTGGCCCAAATCCCCGGACTGGTAAGATCGACGAGAAGGCCACTTGAGCCTTTAGCTCCCTGAGTTTCTTCCCCAAGGCCTCAAAGTCCCTGGTGATCCTGCCCACCCCCTGCCTGGCCACGTCATTTGTGCCCACATGGATCACCAGGAGCGGCTGGTGACCCCTGGAGCAAACAAGACGCTCCACTCTGTCCTTCACATGCCGGATGCATGAACCCAGCAGGCAGCAGACCTCCCTCGCCTCAAGGTTGGGGCGGCACACCGCCACCTCAGTGCCCCTCATCAGAGAGTCCCCAATGATAATCACCTGCCGCCGTGTCTTCCTGGTGGTGGTGGGCAGCTGTGCCCTGGCCCTCGCTTCTCCTGCAGCGGCCCCCTGGCCCATGTGGTCCCAGGCTGGGGGTCCTGTTGGTCCCCCGAGGCCTCCTCAGCCCCAGCCTCTCCAAGCGGAGAGATCCTGCTTCCCAGCTCCAGATCGGTGCCAGGAGAAGGAGGAGGCCGTGCTGGCCTCCCCCTCCTGTGGGTGACATGCCTCCATGTCTCCATGGCTGCTCCTCCCGTGGTCTCTCCCTCAACCCTCTGTCCAGAGGGGGGCTTCTCCTGGGGGGCCTGGAGAGCTCTCTCGGCCCTCAGGCACCTCACCTTCTCCTCTAGCAGGGTCACCATCTTGCACCGAGGGCAAGTGTATCCCTGCCTCTCCTGGGGGAGAAGGGCGAACATGTTGCAGCTCTCGCAGCGGCAGCAACACCCGTGACTCCCGCCAAGGCCATCTCCTGGCCTGCCATTGGGATCCCTTCCGAGACCCTTCCTTGGTCCCCTGCCTTGTCTGTCCTGCAGTTCCCCTCACTCACCCAGTTCTCCCAGACAAAAACCCACTCGCACACACACACAAGGGTAAAATAAAATTTAAATTGGAGGAAAAACAAAGCAAAGCACAGCACAGCACCAAAAAACAAAACAAAACAAACAAAGAAAAACAAAGCAATAACAAAAAACAACCCCCCCCCAGGGAAGGGAGTCCCTGAGCAGCCCAGGCCGCAGACAAGGGACGACACCCTTCCTCTCCGCTGCTCCTGCCCCCCCCCCCCGCTCCCCTGCCCAGCTCCTGCCTTGCCTTCGCCAGTCCCCTGGCCACTCAGCCCTCTCCCCCAGCCTGTGCCTCTGCTGCTCTGCTGCTCTGTCAAGAGGCCAGAGCCAAAAGGTCAGGGCCACGTTGTGTCCGAAGAAGGAGTCATGAGGGAGATGCCTCTCAGGGTGCTGGGTGCTTGGCCCAGGATCACATCCTCCCACTGGGGTTCCAGGCTCCCATAATCCCTTTTTGAGAGGCTGAGCTCCACAGAGTCAGCTGCGTGGGCACTGGGCTTGCACAATATCTGCCCGATGCTCCGTGGGCCCAGGATATGCTCCAGATCGCCTTCCTAGCCCCTGGTGCCCTCTGGATGGGGATGGCTGGAGCCTGCATTATCCACAGGCAGGTTGGCCCTCTGGGGGCAGGGGGCTGCGTGAAGGGCGTTCAGTAGGGGGAAAACAGCCCCTTCAGTGCTTCCACCAGAGTCCTCTTGGTCTGCCATGCAAGGTAGATCTCCCGGGCTAATGTCACCTCTCTTTGGCCGGTGATTTTCCCCGAGTGTTTATTTTCCTGGGAAAGCAAACCCGCGTGGTTTGTTTAGCCTGTGGTGATGCAGGCTGATTGGGACCGGAATCCGTTAGCTGAAGATCCTGTGTCTTGAGGCACCGTGGAGGCCTGGCTGATGAATTTCTTGCCACTGACTTCACCGGTCACAGACCTCACGGCAACTCCATCTTTCCCGAGGCCGATGTTGGGCCTGCTGCCGCCCCCTTCATCAGAGGCATCTGCAGTGTTTCCCAGACCACTTGTTGATCATCTCTAGGGATGTTCCTAGCCTAAACTGCATTCCCATCTTCCATCCTGCTTCCCCCTTTCCCTTTCCTGTTAGGTCCCACGCAGGACAAGCCTCTCAAAACGTGAATGCGTGGCTAACACGATACACAACCAGGGGACTGTAAGTTGCTGGAAATGGCATTTGGAGGGAACAAGGGCCCTTTGGCCCAGCCGGGCGCCCTCCAGACGATTCTACTTCGGCTCCCATTGCCCGCAGGCAGCTCTGTCAGTGGTCAGGCATGCTGAGTGCAAATACCCTGGAAGTCAGAGATAAGATACAGGGTGACCTTGATAGGTCAGAACACCAGGCAGAGGGCAACAGGATGAGATGCAACAGGGACAAATGCCAAGTCCTCCACTTAGGAACAAGAAACCAAATGTACCACTACAGATGGAGAACACTTTGCTCAACGATACTGTAAATGAGAAGGATGGTTGTAGATCACAAGCTAAACATGAGTCAAGAAGGTGATGCAGCTGCAAAAAGGACAAACACTGTTTTGGGCTGCATTCACAGAAGTATCACTTCCAAAACACGTGAAGTACTGGCTCCACTATACTCAGCACTAGTCTGACCTCACCTGGAGTCCTATGTCCAGTTCTGGGCATCCCAGTTTAAGAAAGATGCAGACAAGCTGGAATGGGTCCAGAGGAGGGCAACAAAGATGATCCAGGGACTGGAAGCAAAGCCTATGAGGAGAGATGGAAAGAGCTGGGCACGTTCAGCCTCAGGAAGAGAAGACTGAGGGGGGATATGATAGCACTCCACAAGTACCTGAAAGGCTGTCACAGAGGGGAAGGACAAGGTATCTTCTCATCCATTCCAGAGTGCAGGACACAGAAAAATGGACTTAAGTTAAAAGAAACCAGATTTAGACCAGACACCAGGAAGCGTTTCCTCCCTGCCAGAGCAGCCTGACAATGGGACCTATAACCTGGGGAAGTTGTGGGCTCTCCCTCGCTGGAGACTTTCAAAAGGCATCTGGACTGCCACCTCATGGGAAGGTGTGACTTTGTGTCCTGCCACAGCAGGGCGTTGGGCCTGATGGCCTCCCGGCTGCTTCCAACTCTACCCTTCTAGGATTCTATGAAATGGCCCTGCATGGCCTTTTCTTCTTCTGCAACAGTTTTTCTTGAAGAGGCCTCTGTTGCCAGTTGGCTCCCATCAGGATCAAGCTAGCTGTGGAGTGTGAGTTTGACTGGCCCTCCAGCTGTTTTTCCAAAACTCACAAGCACCTGCAGTGGCTGGGCTGAGGGGCTCGATATGATTGAAGCAGTGGCGCTGCAGGAAGGGGAGTCATCCCTGCTTCCCATGCCATGCTCCTGACCAACCTCCCCAGCTCTGTCAAAGCTGTAAATGGTCTTGCTCCGTGTGTGTGTGTGTGAGAGAGAGAGAGGCAGCTGGCCTAGCAGTTACGAGTGGGTGGGATTTTGATCAGGGGAAGGGGCAGGCTCCTCTCCATCACTGCATTGTGGGACAGCAGTGGTGAGCTGGGGCAATGTGGGGAGAGCAGGGGAAGCTGACAGGGAGGCCTTCGGTAGCACCTTGCCACAGGGCACCCAGAATTCTGGTGCTAATCCTCGTCTGTCTACCTGGGAGTTGTTGACACAGACTGGCAGGAGTTTGTCTGGCCTTGTCTCTGGAGATGCCTGGATTTGAATCTGGAATCTTCTACATGCAAGTGGGTGCTGTACCACTCAGCTACAGCCCTTCCTGGAAGTGGTACAACAGGGCTGTGCAGACTCATTGGTACCCTTCCATCTTCCTGCGGGGCTAATGTTTCGGAAGTGGGAGCTAAGAATTCTTGGTATACTCCTTATACAGAATTCCCAGGATTTTTGGAGTGAGGTCATGGCAGAAGGGCATGAAACCTAGATATCTAAACCTAGATATGTTTAGCATTTAGGTGCATCCAGGGAGATCTGGAGCAAAGTGTTGGAGGTCTCCAAGTGGTTTGTGTCTCTTGGAGAACAGGCAGAAGAAAAAGAACCCTGCCGAAGAAGGCAGCCTCCCTACCATTTCTTGCTTTGTTTTGGCACATGATGCGCCTCTGAGCAGGAGCAGGAAGAGAAAAGTACGCCTGGTCTGCAGTCCCAAACATCGGAGTGGCTTAGCTCATCACTCGGAGTTAGCAGCGGTGACCCCATCCATTCCTCTCTGTTGACCCTGAACCTCGCCGTTCAACGCATGACTCTCTATGGATGCTTCCAGCATGCTGCCCTTCCGTGGCCCTTATCCCTTGTGGCAGGTACATTCCATTCTGCTCAGGTGATAGAGCAGTTTTGCAAATTGGCAAGAGGAAGGCCTGGAGATTGTGCCCAGATGCAGTTTGTGTCCCCATCCAGAAAGTAGGTACAATGAACAGTCCATTTTGTGGCACTCCAGTACCCTCCTCTTCCCCCCGCTGCCATCATGGGACTTGAGGTGGCCCCGTGTGCTCCCAAAGGGCCTTCCACCCAGGCGGCAGCCACGCCCAGACTTGCTTAGGTACGGGAAGGCTTCTGCATCATGCGCCCTGAGATGGTAGGGCAGTGCTCGGGTAACACAGGTAAGACTGCAATCCTCGGCATGTTTAGACAGAAAAGGTCCTTCAGATTTCAGTACGTCCCACCCTGGAGTGCTTCTAGTAAGCCACGAGGAGCAAAGAGCCCCACTGGGGTGACTCAAGATGTGGGGCCTCTCCAGTTCAGCATTTTGTTCATGCCGTGGCAAGCTAGCTGCCTACAGAATTTGACAAATAGGAAATGAGTCCCGGAGCGCCCCCCACCCCCCCTGGCTGAAGCCCACAGCAACTGATGTTCGGGAAGCATCAGCCACTGCCCAGTTTTCAAAGGCCTCTGCTTGGGAGACATTCTGGCTTGCTGCAGGTGGTCCCGAGGCAACCTCGCTGTGCCTGTGAGGGTGGAATGGAACACGCACCTGAAGAGCTGGCCTGCGTTGCCCACAGGTGGTGTCATCTGTCCAACACCTCTTTGGGTGTGCTCCTTCTCCCCCAAGATGATGCTTCGCTTGCCTGGGGTCGTGGTCCAGGGTTCCCGGCTGGGGTTCAGTTTGAACTGAACACTGCTGTGCTGGGGTCCCATTAAAGAAATGCCCCCGTCCCCCTGAGTGTTGGCATGGCCAGGCCAGCCCAATTTCAGTAGCTCAAGGAGGCCTCTTCTCAGACCTGGCCTGCTCCCTGCTCTTTTTCCCTGGGCAGAACACATCCTCACGTTGAGCAGAGCCAGGACCTCTCGCTGGTTCTGAATACGCCAGCTGTAATTCAGAATAGCGTGTTGGATTTTAATGCTATCTTAATAGCTATAAAGCCCTCTTGAAGGCTCTGATTAAAGGCGCCATTGGAAGCCAAGTGTGTCATGACAGGAGACAGAGCTGCTGCTCCCTACAGGGTGGCAGGGAAGTGGCACAGGCTCATCTCAAGGCGCTGTCCTGGGGCTCCTGCACAGAATGGTCCACAGCACTGGGCCCTGTTCCTGCAAAGAAAGGCCTGCTGGTGGGTTGGGGTGTCTTTGTCACTGCACCCGGTGGGGAGGGGGAGCAGCACAGCAAATGGGTGGAGAAAGCAGTGAGAGACATTCAGGCCGCCAGACCTCGTAAATCCCCTAATGCTTTCAAAATTCACAAGGCATTCCTGCTGGTCACTGTGTGGATACAGGGTGTGGGGCTGGATGCGTCTCTGGGTATTGCATGCAGCTCTACTGTATCAGAAGCATACTCACTGGGTGTTAAAGAGGTGAGATTAAGCACTGAAGGAAGCAGAACGGGGAGAGAGAGCCGCTTGTTCTCACAGCCTCTAATAGGCTAGCCTGCCTGTCTCCATCTTTACTTGTCTTTAGGAGATGGTTTGCTTCTGTTTGTCTGAAAGGAAATTTTGAAAGCAGTGATGTGGACAGTTTGTACGGGGTTGGACAGATAGCTGGCTCAGCCTGGTGTGGACCATGGGAACATTGGGTGCCCCCTCCACCCTCGCCTGCTCAGCCCTGCCCATGTTCAGCTTTGGCACTGCCTGCCATGCCCTACGTCCTCTCCTGTCTCCTGAGCAGGTGTGCAGGTGCTGAGGCAGTGTGGACCCTGGCACTGAGGTAGTTGTTTCCCTCTGGGTGGAGCCTTTCTGTTTAGAAAGCATGAGAGATGGGGAAGTGGAAATCAGGAATTCAGGGCATTTCCAGAGCTGCCCCTCTAACTGCATTCTGTAGCTATTCTTAATTTTCTCAAGTGCTCCTTGCATAAAGAAAAACATCTGGAAGAAGTGTGGAGAAAACTCAGGGGGACTATGAACAGAAGATGCCGTTCTCGGCTCCCATAGGATTCTGTGAGTGAGGCAGGGGCATTGTGCAAAGTGGGCACTGAGCTGATCCCATCTGCGGGACACAGTGTTCCTTCAACACTGCGGAGGGTAGTGTTGAAGGAATATCGCTGGCAGAGGTGAGTGGTTGCATTTCTTCCAAAGTCTAAATGACCAGCTCACTTTACTTAAGCCTTCCAAATATTTCATTTATATTGGCAATATGCTGCCTAAAGTTTTGTTGCTGGCCAAGGTACTGTTGCAAGGAAGCCTGCAACATATCGAGCACTTCTGTCAGGAGAGAGAGAATAACATGGTGGCCAAATATTCCAAAGAAAGCAGAAAAGCAATAGTGAACGTTCGTGTGGGGTGTGTGGAAAACTATAGTGCATCTTGCTTCGGTCTGATGTAGGCTGGCCATTCAAGCACTTTGACCGCACTCATTTAGCATGCTGGAAGCCTGCCTCAGGTTAGGGTTGCAACATTTCTCAGAGGTACCCTCATAAATGAAATTCCATACTCTGCCTGCTCCATAAATCCAGTGTTCTTCAGTATCTGAAAACACATGCATATATATGTTATCTCCTTCCACACAGGATTGTTGACTCTTGCTACGCTGTCAAGGCATCTCCAACTTAGGAGACGCTATGAGTGAAAGCCCCCTGCAGTGTCCCGTTCATGATAGCCTGCTCAGCTCTTCCAAATTCCAGGCCATGGCCTCCTCTAGGGAGTCCCCCTGTCTCTTGTTTGCTCTTCCTCGCTTCTTCTGCCTTCGACTCTTCCCTAGCAGGACTCTCTTCTCCAGGAGTCTGGCCTTCTCACCTTGTGCCCAAGGTAGGACAGCCTCCGTTTTGTCAGTTTGGCCTCCAGCGAAGCTCTGGGTTCAAAGAGACTGAATGACACAAAACTGCCTCTACTATGCAGTGGTGCCTCATGCTTCAAGCTGAATTTGTTTCAGGAGGCCATTCGAACTCTGACTCGTTCGAATCCATTTTCCCCATTAGACATAGTGGAAAGTGAATTAATCCATTTCCAGACCCTAAATTGATTGGGCTCTTGTAACATGCTCTGTGTGGGGCTGCCCTTGAAGATGGTCCAGATACTTCTGTTGGTTCAGAACAGAGCAGCCAGGTTGCTAACAGGGACCGGCAGATACGCTCCCATAATGCCGGTCCTTCACCATCTGCACTGGCTTCCTTTTTTTTTTATATATAATAAATTTTATTGAAATTTTAAACTACACTACATGTTTCTCAAATACATCAAATACATTGGACAGCTGGGTCAGCCCCCCATAACACAATCTTTTACCACTCTGTAATCATAATCAAATCAATTTATAAAAGTTGAAAAACATCTTTAAATCTACGCCAAGTCCCGTTTCTCTAGCCAGTCGACCATCTGCACTGGCTTCCAATTGAAGTCTGGGCCTTCTTTCAGGTGCTGGTGATGACCTAAAAAGCCCTAAATGAGGGCCGCCCCGAGGCTTCGGCGATGGGGCGGCATAGAAGTGTGCTAAATAAATAAATAAATACATAAATGACTTAGGGACTGGCTATTTGAAGGAGCACTTCCTTCTGTGCATGCCTGCCTGCCCCCTAAGATCTGGATTGGAGGTCTTCTCCAGGAGGCGATCAGGAGAATGGCTGCCCAGAAGGCCTTCTCTGTGGTGGTGCCCCAGCTATGGAACCTGCTCCTCAAAGAGGTGTGCTTGGTGCTGACCCTTTTTTCATTTTGCCACCAAGCCAAAACCTTTTCACACCTCGTATATAACCAAAAAATAACGTGGAAAAACAAACCGACTGAAAATTCATACACTGAAAATGCAAGAGAGGACTTGGGTCCACAACAGGTGACATTCACACTGTGACCTTATTTTTTTCACTTTGCTTGCACTTCGAACATCGAAGCAGTTTTACCTTGATTCTAATGTTCGAACTCTGGATCATTCGAAGTTAGAGTTGTCTGAATGACGAGGCACTGCTGTATTTGCAAAAACTTGGCAGGTTTCTGGTGGAATGGAAATGTTCTGAAATGTTACGGGGGGCGGAGTTCTTGGAGATTTAGCAAAGCCACACGGCCAGCTGTGGGGTCTGCTGCTGTCTAGATGAGCCTTACATGCTCTTTTATGTAAAGGAAATGTCATGAGACCCGCATGTTACTTTTTGTGTGTGAAATGAAAGAGGTACGTCGAATGGAACCAGGCAATACCTGCCGTGGAATCCTTTCTTGAAGATGAAACCCTACCCTGAAGTTAGATAGGCTGGGGGGCTTTAGGTGCTGGCAGAAGGCCACTACGCTGGTGTAATATGAAACGTGCCCACTGCCACGATACTTGATGGAAGGGTTATCCTTTTAATAAAGTGCTTTGTGCTTCTTGTATACTGAACTGGTCAAATAACCCAGTTTATGAACTGAACCAGGAGATGTTGGGCGGCCTTTTAACGTAAAAGCACCCATGGCAAACAAAGCCGCCTCTTTCCTTCACACCTCTGCGCGAACCATTAACCAGGAAGAGGAAGATCAGACCATAATGGATTCTGTCCAGAGCGCATGGATAGAAGCAGATGCCAAGCTGCTGTCTCCTCCTCGCCTGGTCTTGTGTCAAGACCAATTAGGTTCCATTCTATATTGTTCTTGGTGGTAGATTTATCTTCGACCTTGAAACTGAAAACTGAGCCACTGGGGACCTTGCCCGTCATCCCACTTGAAGATGGCTCAAGTCTCTGCAGGGTTATATGACCCAGCTTATTAATTGTGATTTATGCTTGCCAAGATGTAAATACAAGAGACAGCCCATAGAAAGAAAGGCCCTCGTCAGCCTTCTGAATGTCTCGGGGGGGTTACTTTGTGAGCAATAGTTGGAGGGAGTTCCATGTGCCCCTTTGCTCCTCAGCATGTTCCTGAAGCAAGACCTGTTCTGGTGTCCTGAAGGATGACGGGCACTTGCACGGGGGAGGGTGGCTTTCCAGCTGCCCGCAAAGCAGTGGCAGCCTTTATGGGCAGCACCCATGCCGTAATGTGAACTTGGACGCTCTTTGGGAACCTGCAATGCTCTTGTCCATATTGGCGTTTTTTGCAACTGACTTGGCTGTTGCATTTGGGTCTGGCCAAACCTTTTAAACCCTCTCAGAGGACGGCCCTGTGCTGGGTGAGTCCTTTAGTTCAAACTAGAGGTTATGAAGCGCAACTCAGTTGTTCTGCCCTGCCACTCGCTTCTGTAGACTGTTTGGAGAGCTTTCCACATTCCAAACCAGGCCCCCATATTCGCTCCCAAGTCTCTGCCTCCTGGCTTCTATGCACAGAAACATTGAAACAGAGCGGGCCAGAAGGGGCCTCCTGGGCCATCTAGTCTGACCCCCGGCTCCAGCTGGCACCACTCATGTAATCATCAACATGTGTTTGTCCAGTCTTTCCTTGAACACCCTCACTGATGGGGCCCCTACCACCTCCCTGGGAAGCCCATTCCATATCTTAAGGGCCCTAACTGTCAGGAAATTCTTCATGACATCCATCCTGAAACCCTGTTCCTTCCGCTCTGCCCCATTGGATCGTGTCCTTCCCTCCACTGCAGGGGAGAACAGGTTGTACCCCTCCACTCTGTGACAGCCTTTCACATACCTGCATGTCGCCCACAGATCCCCTCAGAGTCTCCTCTTCTCTAGGCTGAAAAGATGCAGCTCCCTCAATCTCAATTGGTGGCACTGTTGCTGCTGTTGTTGTTGTTGCTTTTGTTGTGTTTTTAATGCTGTTTTTACTTAGATTCTTTTTACAAATTGGATTATGTCCTTAGCCATGCTGAGCACCATTTTGTGGCAGAAACATGGGATAGGAATCAAACAAAGACGTTGTTTGAACCTCTTAACAGTTTACTGTTCACAGAGCAAAACAGGTGTAGGTGTGCGAGGTTGCCCTTTGGTTTGTCTGTTTGTTTGCAAGTCCTACTGCAAAGAGGAGGCTTGTGTGTGCTCCTGACCCGCAAATAGGAGAACGGAAGGTGCTAAGGAATTGCGCAGGATGTGGATTCCGTTGCAGGTGGTCTGTTCCTGCGTGCTGGCTTGCCGCTGTTTTTATCAGGGACGTGGCCACACAGTTCCCTGCACAGACTGCTGTGTTTTATTAACTGGGTGGGAATGGCAGAGTTTGGGTCTGTGTTTGCACCCTTCTTGGTTAATAATATGCAAGCTTCTTTGGCTTAGCTGAAGCACCTCTTCCCCAAACTGCTTCCAGAGCTGTATTAGTTTGTTTCAGAAAGAGCAGGCCTGTGGAAGTATCCGCCACAATGAATTATTCAGTCTGTGAAGTACCATAGGAAATTCTTCGTGTGCAAGTCAAGGACAAAAAGGCTTTCATCGTTTACACTTTTATTCTCCTGCTTGCTCTCTTTCTTTCCTTCACAGAGTTTGTGAATCACTATTATCTGCAAAGTATTCCTACCATTCCCTTTGCCTCCTACATGTTTAGCTTAGCTGAAATGTATGGAAAAGAACGTGGTTGTTTAGGGTCAGACATTGTGCCAAGGAGCTTATTACGTTGAGGTGGCAGCGTTCAGCATTCCTACCCAGCAGGGTTCCTGTTGCTTTTGGCCCGCCTGCGGAGGAATCCCTGTGTGTATTCCAGAAGGGGAAGAGAGATTTGGCGGTATATTCAAGGGTGGCCATTCAGAGCCAGCATAGGCAGCTCTCCAATGGCTGTGTGTTGCTTATGGATGCTCTGTTGACCAAGACAGTTGATGCTGTGCCTGGAAAGGAGCGTGTGGGTAAAGGAAGCAAATCCTGCACTCATCACTTGAAGCAGTTTTCTCCCAGGCTGGGTCTGGATTGGGACACAGTGTCTTAAAGGAAGGGAACATAGCAAAGCAAGGCATGGGAGAAGGGTGAGTTTGCTTCATCCGGCATGAGGACAGATTGCACAACGGCCTAGTCACTGAGGAGATCAGCTGTCCCATCCTGTCTCGATCACACATCATTAGAGAAGCCTTGTGGGATCAGACCGTCCAAGCCAGAGCAGTCAAAAACATCTCAACCAGGCCCTTCTGCAGTGGAAGTGCTCTTCCTTCGCTGCTGAGCTACACTCAGAATAAAGCTGGCCCTGAACCAGGCAGTTCCACAGGCCACGGTGGTGAGTCTGCGTTGGTGGATCAGTCCATGAATCGCCCTTTCTGATGCACTTCTCCGCCAGCAGCTTTCTTCACGCCTTGAAGCAGAAAGATCTGTCTGGCCAGTTCTGATTTCCTGCTGCACATCACATGCCTGAAGGTGGGCAGGTCTTGTGTACTGCATGAAGCAGGAGTTGGGGTGATTCATACCCCTTTTCACATTATGTGGTTAAGTCTGAAGGGAGTTTAGAGTGTGTGAAGCAGTCTTCCCATTTGTCTGTCTGGAGCCTGTCCTCTTCAATGAACGGATCTGGATTCTAGGATTGTGTGACGGAGAAGGACTCTTTCCGCACCATCTTATCTCCTCACTAGGCATCAAACGATGAAATTCTTGCCATGTCCCCTTCCCTTTTTCTAAATTGAAGAGTCCTGGATGTTGTATCCCTTCCTCCTTGGAACGCCTGTTCACTTTAATTGTTATTTTTCCACCTTGCTCACAACCACAGTGCCCCTTTTGGGATGAGACAACTTGAGCTGTGCCTGCTTTTCCAAGTGTTGCCTCACCTTAGATTCGATAATGGCCTGTTTTACCTTTGACCCCAGGCTTTCTTGGACCATTGTGGCACACCTAGTTTTTGTCCCCAGTGCATCCCAGTTTTGTGTGCTGCGTACGAGTGATTCTGGCGACGCCCTTCAGCGGCCTGCACTTTATGGTCTTATTCTTGAAGGAGTCCAGGAAGCACCATAGGAGGAGAGCAAGGAAGATAATGCACACACATTATGCAATGAGTGCATGAATTGCACATGCAGTTTGAAAGCTGCTTATTGTAAAATATCCGTCATTTGCAGTTTGTCTTGGGGTACCAGCATCTTTGAGCTACATCCACCGAAACAAATAGACTGCTTTCTAGAGCCTGGAAAAAACTGAAATAAGGGATTTTATGGTTTCCCATTTTTGCCGAGAGTCCCTAGGTGTAATGCTGGCGAGAAAAGGAGTGTCCTTGAATTCTTTAGCCACTTGTAGGAGGAGCCAAATGGGAATGATCAGGAGGCAGGAACTAGCATGCTGGCTTGTTGATGGCAATTCGGGTTTTAGAACAAACCCTGGGCTGTCATTCTGTGTGAATGAGATCAAAGTACTATCGCTTTTGCACAAGCAGCTGCAGTTGAAAGAGAGATGCATATCGTCTGGGCACATTCTTAAATGCAAATACCGTTGTTATTACGCCGCTGTCGCCATGGTCTGGGTCTGAAGAAGCCTTTGCTTTAATTGTCAAGGAGCCATGTTGAGTTAGCAGTTGCTAAGCTATATGGCAGCCAGCCCCGTCATCAGGAATGGCCATGGTGGCTGTGGATGATGGGAGTTGTGTTATAACACTTCTGACAGGCAGCATGTTGGGGAAGGCTCCAATACGAGGTCCTTTTAAAGAGGAGGCAGAACTTTTCTGGGCAGCTTCGGCACCATTCCTCCATGCGTGTAGGGGGGCAGTCGCTGGCTTCCCAGCCGGGCTTTTGTCGCAGCCTGGTCTGCCCATGCACACAGTGGATGAGGAAAGTATCCCATCTGTAAGCTGTGCCTGTGGCTGAGTTTGGGCTCATAAAGGTGCTGAAGCAGCTGACCTGGGGGGCCTCCATCTGCTCTCCCCGCCCTGCTCTTGCGGTCCCCGCGTGGAAGGGATGCTGCCCCTCTAGCTGCACTCACTGCTCCTTTGGAGAACTCCCTTCCTGCCGCTCCCCCCAGACGGGCTTTGGGGGCTCTCCTTGACTGACCTCTCCCGCAGGACTGCTCCTGTGACCCTTGCCAGCCACTGTGTCACACCTCCTCAGTGCTGCGCCTGGTGCGCCCCCTCCTCGCCTGCTGTAGGCTCTTCTGAAATAGTTTGTACCCTCTTAGTGACCTGGCTCGGGAGATAAGCGGGCAGAGCAGCCAGGGGAATGTTGGCTGCTGCAGCCGGGCAGCTGCTTCAGAACGCGCGGTACAGTTCGTGCTCTGAGATAATCTGTGGAGAGGAACTGTGTTCCTCACTGATAAGGTCCTCCGGGCACTGGCTTCTTTCCCAGGCGGCTGCATTAAGCAAAGGCATGACCGGAATTCTGGATGCACAAGTTCACATCCTTGTACTTGTTTCAGTCTGGAATTGCCGCTGTCTCCAGCTTGACCATTTCACTGGGAGGAACTTGGCTGCTGGTCGTGCACGGTGGGTCAGGGGTAGCCAGCATGTCCCTCTGCCCTGGCCTCTGCTCTTCAGACAGCCTGCGGGTGGGACCTGCACCTGCAGCACAAGAGGACTGCTGCCCTTAACAGCATGGGTGCCCCAGTTCTGGTGTGCACCAGAGCACAGGGAGCCCCCCCCCCCCGGGTCAGTCTGAAGCGGTCCCCTGGGCCTGCACCCTCGCAGCTCACCTAGCGCCAGCCAAATGCCTCAGGGGGCCCCTGGCAGCTCCCACGCCCTGCAGTTGGTGGACATGGAGCCTCTGAACCTGCCAGCCCCACCAAGCCACTGGGCCCTGCTGCCATGGGTCTCTCTCCACCCCGTGAGAGGCAGTGTGGTGCAGTGCTCAAGAATGCTGCACTGGTGCTCTGGAGACCCAGGGTCCGGCCCTCACCTGGCCACCGAGCCCATTGAGAGCCTCCAAGCCTATCCTACCTCACAGGGTTGTTTGTGAGGAAGAAAGGTGGGATGCAGATGCGGTACCATAATAATAATACTTCGGGTAAATCCCCATTTAAAATCCAATGTAAGGGCACTACATATGATTCAATAAATTGCAAATGACCACAACAAATTCAAGAAGAGAGGAACTTTTTATTCATCTTTATTTGTTCATTTCAAATATATTTCAAAAGTAGAAATATAGAAAGCATGGAACAAATTCTCCCCTTCTCCCAAATATCGCACGTGTAATTACAAAACAGGCGAGTAACGATAAGGTTCACGTGTTGAATTTCGGATAGATGCAGTTATTGAGCACTGTTGAAGCTTTTGCTTGCTCCTACTCTGTTTCTCTCCCTGCATTTCAACTTGAGAATCTGTGTGTGTGTTACAGTGATAAAGTATGTCATCTCCCAAGTCTGTGACACCCCCCCCCCCACCACCTTTATTAGGACTAACAAGAGCATGACAAAACAGCAAGCTAGTGTTTGGGTTCTCCAGAGTCCTTTATTCAGCTGAGTGTTGAAGCCAAGTAGGGCCGGGCCGGGTTGGCCAGCTCGGCATGGAAGCCACAAAGCCAGTCTTGGGACAGCCTGCGTTGTAAGAGGGGACCGAATTCATTGGAATTCAGGATCCATTCATATACTTTTTTGGGCCGCCACCCTTGTCCTCCCAACGTTGTCTGGGGGACCATCAGGTTTTTCAGAGCAGGGGAACTGAGGTTTAGAGGAAGCGGCTTCAAGGAGCTGGTAGACTGTTAAATGATGAGTTGTTTCCAATTCAGGTTGTTGCTGAGTTACAAGAATACTTTAAAATCAGTGAGAGTACAATCAGCTCACGCTCCACTGAAGGGGAGGCTAGAAAAGGTTTCATCCGAGGCAGAATTATTGCATGCTTTTATTTTTATGCTTCTCATAACATTAAGTTTGAAAAGAAACAACAGATAGTTTTAAGTGCTAGGTTGCAAACGCTTTTCAAGCCAGATCACTATCTCTCCAAATGTACAACTTTATCTGGAGACACCCCATGTTAAATATGAGCGGCATAAAACTGGTTTGTTTGTTTGTTTGTTTGTTTGTTTTTTGCAGCAGGCAGAATTTGCATTTGCTTGTTCACAAACAGACATATGGGGAGAATGGTGAACGGCCCATCCAGATCTTGGCACCTCTGCTTAGACAACAAAAACATCAAAATGTTATTTTAGTGTTTAAAGGCTATAGTGGCAAGAACTCATCCATGGCAAAGATAGAAGCTTTCACTTTTTAAATTTGTGTTCAGAATTGCATAGTAAAGGTTACAAAATATCAGAGCAAGACACAGATGCTTTGTTTGGTCAGGTTAATCTTCCTGGGCTGGATGTTCTGTAAGGCGATTGTAACAGTGCCTTTGCGGATTGAGGAAATTACAAAAGCAATAACTAGCATGAAAACGGAAATCACCTGGTCGGATTCTTTCCAATGGAGTGGTCTAATACATTTTTCCATCCTTTTATTTCCCATGCTTTATTGTTTGCATGTCTTTCTTTTGGCAATTCTCATCAGCACTCGGTCATACTTGCATTAGTATAATTTCCAAACCAGGTAGAGATCATACCTTCTGTTCTAATTATTGATCTATTTCATTGATCAGTGTTGACATCAAAATAGTAACTGCAGTTTTGGCTGACAGGCTGCAATGAATTGTTAGAACATTAGTCTGACTGGACCAGGTGGGAGTCATTAAGATAGCAGAGGGCTGACAGTCTTAGATGGGTTATAGATTTAATTGCATTAAATAAGGATAAAAGAGATATAACTGCTGTTACTTTTGGTTGCAGAGAAATTTATTGGAAATTTATTTTTGCTGCATTGAGAAATGTTGCTTTGCCTGAGAAATGGGTTAAAATTTTACATGAAGCCCTAGAGCCAGAGCCAGGAGCAATAGTGCTTTGTCTGATTTGTTCTTGTGCAGGAGAATTCCTAGACAGGGACACTTAGGGTTTCAGCTAGCAGTGGAATGGTGGTCTGAGCGCCCCCCATGAAGGCTTCCGTATTATCTCCTTGGCAAGGGGTCGTGGGTCTTGGGCAACATTTAATTCAGCCAAAATTGATGTCTTGTGAGTACCAGCCACCACTGCATCTGTTTGATAAGGGCTTCATTGAATCGGCCAATTGTTGGAGGTGTTATGCCACTCATTCTTCTCTTCCACATATATTTTGACAATGCGCAACAGCAGCTTCTTTTTTGGGAGGAGGTAGTAATCTGGGTAAATCTTGCAACAGAAAGTTAATATCAAATGCTGCACCTTTTTCTTTTAACAGCCTGCCTGTCTCTTGGAATGTAACATAAACTTGGTGTAGATGGATTTTCCATGTCCCTTTGACAACTAAGATACAAATAATACAGCTTTGGAAGGATAATGCTGCTCCAGTTCTTAGGCTGGAAGAGGGTCAGTACCTGCTTTCGAATATCCTTCCCAGAAGAGCCAAAGGCAGGCAGCTGCGCTTCCCAGGCTGGGTCCGAGAGCGCGTCCGAAGGGCGCTGGGTTCCCTGCCAACACGCTGAGCTCTGCATGCCTCTCAGCTGGCCCACAGAATGGCCTTGCCACAGGGCAGGGGGTGGGGGGTCGTCCATAGCAGCAGGGAAGGAACTACCTCTGTCCAGCGCCAGCTGATCTGCTGTCTGGCAGGGAAAGGCCTGTAGGCACCCCAGGCTCTGCAAGCTGCGTCAAAAGGCTCCCCACAGCTGAGGGCTGTGCGCGCCTTCCAGATCAGCGGGGCTTCCTCCAATCCACCAGGGCCTGCGTTCCTCCAGGCGGTGTGCAAGGCCACCCAGTCCCTTTCTGCCACCCTCTTCCCTCGCTCTGCACTTAGAACCTCTTTGATGTATGTACCTCCTCAAATCAATATCCCATCTGGAGATCACTGCAAAACCATTTTTTACTTCTCCAGAAGCATTGCCCACCCAGAGCCTCTGACTTCAACTGATTTCCCAGCCATCTGCCTGCATTAATATCCTGGCCAGAGATCTGTGGAGGGGGATATGCCCCTGGGAGAGTCAGCTCCCAGTTGTAAATCTGTCGAAAGAGACGACTTGAGCCTCTCTCTGCAGTGCTTGCAGGGAAGAGTGAAGGAGCTGCGGCAAAGCCCAACACACACGCGCCTCTCCGGCGATGGCTGGGCAGCTGCCTTGCAGCTTCTGCTGGGTGTCGCTTGGGATGGGCGTATGTGGGCAAGGGGAGCCAAGCCAGGCCAGGGCGCCTGTGTCTGCTTTGCTCAGCCAGGGGGCTCTGGACCGCTTACTCTTTAGACCAGGCCTGTGAGAGCCAACTCGCTATTATTGCTCCCTTTAGGGTGTTATTTCCCCCTGCAGCCTTGGGACAGAGATTTGGCTGAAGGACTTGGCCGAGGCTCTCTAGGAAGCTTCATGGCTAAGCGAGGAGTTGAACCTGGGTCTTCCACGTGGAAGGACAAACTCTTAACTATTGGGCGAGATGTCTTTACGGACCGTTTCTAATTTGGGCAGTTCTTGCCTTCTTCCAAGCTCCTTGCTGAATAGCTTTTTCTGCCTTGCAGAACCGTCTCTCCCAGACACTTCTAATAGGAGCTGTGATGAATCACACTGGCACTGAAAAGGGAACTGACTCCAGTCTTAACAAGCATCAACTCACTGGCACGCTTTATGAATGGAGGCAATTATGCCTGCTCTTCTCCATGGCAGGAGCCCAGCCCGGTGCAACGAGCATGGCCTGCTGTCGCAGCTCTGGTGACAAACTGCTGAGTGGGGGAGGGACGGTGTGAGGGCAGCCTCCCCCACAACGTTTCCAACTCCAAAAGTCAAATACTCTGAATTTGAATGTTCATTAGAGGAAGTTCTTCTAGGAAGCCCAAAAGCAGCCTTCCATCTCTACAAGGTTACCGAGGAGTAATTGTTCCATATTTTGAAATGGGTTCTGAGGCTCTCAAGCTTACCCAGAAGCATATGGAAGAGTCTTGAGCACAGACTGGATGCGGCCAGCATGCAGAGCAGGCTTGCACAACTGGCGACCCTTCAAGTCCAGCTGAGAGAAGGCCCCCCCCCCCCGGCATATGGGATGTCTGGTGAAGCCTAGGGCAGGCACGACAACAGATGCTTACGGATCCCCTCATCTGCCCCCCTTCCCATTTCAGCATGGCTTTTTCAAAGCCCCCCTTTACACCAGTGGAAGTGTTCATAAATTTTCTAAATTTTCAGGGAGAAAGCTGAACTCAGCAGATTTTCAGGGAGAAAGCTGTCAGGGTAGGGAAAGTCAGAGGCAGAGGATGAAAGGGTGGGCCAGATATGAGGGGGATTGGGTCCGTAAGGGGAGCCATGGCCTAGACCCTGGGAGTGCAGAGTGGGGCTGTCATGCACAGGACATCCTGGAGGACTCATGGGGTCGCTGTAAGTCAGAGGCAGCTTAACAATAATGGTGAGCCATCGGATCCAGAAGGCACCAGGTTGGGGAAGACTGCCTTAAATGCACATGTGCAAGCTGCTTCTGGAGCCCACCATCCAAGCGGGTGGAGCCACTGCAGTGCTGTGGGCTTCACTCCCGCTTCCATCTGTATATACTGATGAGAAAAGTCAGAATTCTGGATGTAACTTGAAGAATTAAAAAATAAAAACCCAGCAACTAGAAAACCAGTGGAAGGAAGTCCCATTGAAGCAACCTGCATTTTGATTTTCCCTCATTTTATTCCACCGAATTTGTGTGTGTGTAGGTAGACTGATGTCCAGTTTCTGTCTTCTAAATGGACAAAGAAAAAGGGAGAGACTTTCCTTCCACAGGAGCATGTAAAAATTACTTGCTTCTTATTCTTAAATTACACCAAGGTCTTGGGTTACATGTAACTTAAGCCACTTGCTTGTGGAAAAGTTGTTGTTTGTATCTAATTTCTACATACCACGGGGGTCTCTATTAAAATTCTCAAATGGTGGTCAGTTAGCAGCAGTTGCTTCCTGATCTGGGTGCCAGATTATGTGGCGCATCCCTTTTGGGGCCAACTTCTCAGTGCAGGGCCACACACAGCCTTGGAGCACCCAGCATGGAAGTGCTGTGGAAGCTGACTGGGCAGGGCTCTTAGTTGTCATTTTTAAAGTTTCTAGTCCTTAGGTTGTGGTGCGCATACAGGCTTTAAAAGGTGTGAGCAGTACGTCTTGTGGGGCAGAAGCCAGGGCTCATGCGGGTCTTGAATACAATCCCTAGCAGTTCCTTGCCCCCTCCCTCACTTAGTGCACACTGGCTGAAAGGTCTGGTGCAGAATCTGTGCTCCCTTGGATCAGGCATTGCACTCGATCTCTGCTCATCAAGCAGACGGTTGTGGCCAGTCCAGTCTCCTTGCAACAATGACCCTGTGAAGTGGGCTGGGCTGAGAGACTGAGCTCCAGGGCTGAGTGGGGAGCTGGAGCCCGCGTCTTAACCACCACACAACCCCAACTCTCAGAATTTAATTCCATTTTGCTCCAAAATGCCAAAGTGCAGCCATCGCACAGCACTCTCAGCCTCTCAGCCCAGCCCACCTCACAGGGTTGGTGTTGGGGAGATACAATGGAGAGCAGGCAGAGGAGACTGAAGCAAGCTGTTTTTGAGTTGTCTGTGAAAAAAAGGGGGGGTATGCATCCAATAAATAAATAAATAAATTTTCCAACCGCAGCGTTTCTTTTAGGGGCGGCTTTCTTTGCAGGGATTTCCGGGCTGCCAGCGAAGTCCAGATGGGCAGACGCCTCCCATGGCCACGGGTCTTCAGTAGCTGCCCTAGCCCCTGCGAAGGAACTTCCTCCTCCCAGTCACCACGTTTCCTAACTTGCGCAGCCTGCCGTGGCTTCCAGGCTCTTCCCAGCTCACAGGGACTCTGCCAGCATTGCGTGTTCTCACAGCCAGGAGGGGTCTCTTTAAACAGCCCCTTTCTCTGGTCATAGAATCCAGCAATTTGTTTTCATGCGAGAAAGAATCAGGATGCTGTTCGGTGGGAAGAGAGGAAGAAGATTCTGCAGATAATTAAGCCTCCCCTGCAATGGGCCCTGTTTGGCCGGCTTATTGTGGGCTCCGAGGGAATCCTCTGCACCCCGCAGCTTGATAAATAGTGGCCATTGTGTTGTTTTAATGCCGCTGCTTTGGCACGCAAGCCAGCAGTGTCAATTTGCCTTGCAAGCATCTGTTTTGCACAGGCCTTGTTTGTGTGCATGTGGGTATGTGTGTGTGTGTGTGTTTGGCAACACTGTAGATTAGCCTTGCAAATTAATCCACCCAATTCTGGTTCTAGCTGCCAGCGCAAGGGCCTGCCTGTCCATCAGCTGCTCCATCCCCTCATCCCTCAGCGAGAGAGGCAGCTGCAGGGGCTGGTCGATTCCCAGCTCCCGGTGTCTCCTGAGCCTGCAGGCTCTGAGAATCGTGGGCTGCCAGGGGCTACCCCTCTCTTCCCAGAAGAACTTCATGGCAAGGGCTCAAGGGGTTTGCTTTGTTCCTTCTCCCTTTTCTGTTGAGTCTTTTAGATTGTAAGCCTTAATATTTAATGCTCTGCTCTGAAATCCTTTCCAGTTGATGACCAGGGTAACCCTGCTATTGGAAGGAATCATCATCATCATCATCATCATAGCAGCAGCAATGACTTCTGAACAAAGCTCAGTATTTGGGTGGCTGGAAGGGATTGTTGCTCATGCTGGAAGACCAGGCACAGGTCTGATTTAGCCCAATTCTTAATCCTATCAGATGGGGTTTGGGATAGGAGAAGCCAAGTTGCTTCGAAGCTAGTAAATCTACTTGCCTTTTTCTTTATGTGAATAATGCTTTTCTGTTGCAACTCTGGACCTTCTTTGGTAGAAAATTTGGAAGGGCCTATACTTTTTTTTTTTTTTTGAGCACTTAGTTGTAGACTTCTTGATTTTGTTCTTATAAACACCAGGTGCCTCTTGGCAGCTGCCTGTAACATTCCCAGTCGTGAAAGTTGGAAAATAAATATGTCATAGACTTTTCCCTGTTTAAAATTCTGCAGAGAGCTGCTGGTGCGCTTAAAAGCAGATTCTCTTTACACAAGCGTTGACACATGACCCGTTAATTGAAATGGTATCTCATTAGTCAAGGAAGGTGATGTGTATACTGGGGACTCAAGGGCAACTTGTACTCCATGTTGTTATTACTATTATTCCGTTGCACTTATTTCCCACCTTTTTCCTCTTGTGAGGAACTCAGAACGGTTTACACAGCTCCAATTTATCCTCACAACAACAACTCTATAAGGTAGGTTAGGCTAAGAGGGAGTGACTCGCCAAAAGTCACCCAGTGAGCTCCATAGCGGAGTGGGGACTGGAACCCCAGTCTTCGGGATCCCTGGTGCAAACCTCTTCCTAAAGTGAATGAAAAGTGCCAGTGGCTTGTTGGTCTCTGTGGAGAGCCCCCCAAGTTGGGCACCGTGCTCACCACCCAGTCGTAGTTAGTGTGTGCTGGAGACCCTGGGGGGGTTGCCCATCGCCTGAAGGAAGAGGCCGGCCCTTCGGGACAGCAGCCTGTTTTGCAGCTTTACTTGGCCTCTTGGATGCACTCCTTCATGTGTTGAGGGGGTTTGAGAGTGTCCGAAGCGGAAAGCAGTGCTTCCAGGAAGCCGGATTCCCTTGGGGGGCTGCTCTCGTAGCAGGCTCATCCCGGCAGAGTGGTTAAAACTGGGGTGCCAGCCTAAGAGGCATCCATGCGCTCAAGGAGGAATGGCCGCACCAGCAGAAGAAAGAAGCTCCTCAAAGGGCAGCCAGCGGCATTGAAGGCCATGCTGGCAGAGGCTGTTTCACCAACCGCTCAGGCTGACTCTGGTTAGCGCTGTGCAGAAGGCGGCAGTGGCAAACCGTTTCTGGATTGCTTGCCGTGGAAACCCTGCGATGAAGCAATCCAAGATGAAACAAGGGATAGAGCTAGAAGATGAGACTCCCAGGTCAGCCAGCCGCTGGGGAAGAGCAAAGGGCAGGTGTCAGTGATCCAGTTGCTAACGATGGAAATGGATCGAAACGGAAAGGAAGTCGAGTGACTGACATGCTCAGAGGAAAAAGGAAAGTCCAGTGCTGTGCAAAACATACAGTTGGAGCATGGAACATGATCGGTATGAAACAAGGCAAAATGAGCAATGGCAGAACAAAAAACTGAATGATTGCACATTGCAGTTGTTAAGGAAGCATGCAAAAAGACAGTGCAACTTGAATTGTAAATTTAAAGTCCATTTAATGTAAAGTCCATATACATTTAAAGTCCATATAAGGAAAATATCAAGAACATATTTGCATTCCTGAAGTCAATTGAGTATGAACCAGGAGAACTGTGGATTGAAACTAGAGACATTGTTAGGGAAGAATTCAAAAAGACAATTCCTACAGCAAAAACAAAGAAAAAGTCTAGATGGATAGCAAAAAGCAAAACAAAACCACTCACAATTGCTAAGGACATGTGAGAAGCAAAAGCAAAAGGTTACAGAAATAGGGTCAGAATCCTGAATACATAATTTCAATGTGTATCACATACAGGCACAAAGAACTATTTCAATGGCCAGTGCAAAGAATAGAAGAGAACAACAAAAGAAGAAAAACAAGAGAGCTCTTCCAGAAGATCCCAGAAAGCAAATTCATCAAAGATTAACAGGGGAACCTGCTATCTGACCAAATAAAAATAAGGAGAAGGTGGAAGCAATATATGGAGAATGGTATAGAAGAAATATAAGGATGACAGACTCCTTCAAAGAGGGACCCTATGAGGAAGACCCTGCAATAACTGAAGTGAAAGCTGCTCTGAAAGTGCTTGGAAAGCACCTGGAGAATAGCGGTTATCAAGAGAACTGTTCCAAGCTGCAGCCACTGAATTGGTCCAAATCCTAGCAAGAATATAACCACAAATACGGAAAACAAAACAATGCCCACATCCCGCATATACAGTCTACTCCCAAAGAAAGAAAATTCTAAGGAATGCAGCAACTGCATGACCATTGCATTAATTTCCCATGCATGCAAGGTGATACCGAAGGTGTTCCAACAAAGAATATTGCTTATACGGAGTGAGAAATGCCTGATGGCCAAGATCACTTCTGAAAGGGAAGAGGAAGTCAGGATCATATTCCAAGGTCCATTTTGAACATCAGAAACCTCCTTGCCCATATTATCTCAAGACCATGCAGTCATCCTGAGTGCAAGATCCCAGCAGCCTTTCATTTCTCCCACCCTTCTGCTAACCTGCCTTTTGCAACATCTTCTGGATGATGATATTTTCTTTTGATTACTGCTGTGTGAAAAAAAGCATGTGCAAACACAGCAGATTAAAAGGTCAAAGGAAATGAATATAGACTAATATTGATAAAGGAGTTGCTTGTTTGAGGACCATCAAATCATCTCTGACTTATTGTTACCCTAGGAATGAGCATCCTCCTTAGGTTCGCGGTTCTTGATAGCTTCACTCAGCTCTTCAAGCTCAAGGCTGTGCCTTTCTTTATGGAATCAATCCATCGCATAGTTGGTCTTCCTTTTCTTCCCTAGCATGATCGTCTTCTCCTGTGAATCTTACCTTCTCATGATGTCCCCGAAGTAGAGCAGCCTCTGTTTTGTCATTTTTGCTGCTGGGGGAAGGCCTGGATTGATTTGGTCCAGGGCACACTTGTTTGGTCCACATTGAGACCAGAATATTTCCAAAGCTCCCCTCCAGCCCCATGTCTCAGATGCATCCATTTGCTTCTGGTCTGCTTTCTTCGCTGTCCAGCTTTCAGACCCATACATGGTGCTTGGAGATGCAATAGTGTTTGGCTGCAGGGTGTGAGGTGAGGGCTCTGTGTGACATCATAGCAGCTTAGTGCCCGGGACCACGGCCTGATTCTCGTGCCCACTGGATGTGACATGATGCGGTTGCCTCCAGCTCAGAAACTGGATTTCTGAAGAGGCAGGGAAGGGTCTGTCTCGTGAAGAATTGCATTTAGGAGCAGTTGTGTCTTACAAACAATGTTTTCAAGCGTCTCCGATATCTTCTACAAAGGTCAGATGCGAAACTGCTTTTTCAGGAACAGATACCTAAAAATCCTGACTAGTAAATAAAGGAGCACTGGACTGTGGCCAGATGACCAAAGGTGGTTTTTTTAAAAGTCAGTGTGAACTTTGCATTTTGGGAAACATGGCACTAATGTTTTGTTTTGTTTTTACTGACCCCTGCATGTTACCAAACAAAGCTAAAAAATTTCCCATTAGTCCCAACTGAATCTGTAATTAAATCCTAATAAGAACCTTATGTAATCAAAATTTGAAACATGTCAGTTAGTCTTTTTGTAAAGTTAAGTGCATTTGTGCTAATAGGAGTCCAGCCCCAAAACAGTCCAAGCTTTAAGCCCCTCGCCTGCAAAAATGCATCCTTTGGGGTTGAGAAAACTCAGAGTTCCAATATTATTCAATCAATTGAATCATTTCCTGTTTTCTGCAGTTTCTGAAGATTTCTCTAAGGCAAGCTGGAAATATTTGCAGATACGCACAGATTTGCTGGCTTGGAGGCCCTGGGAAATATCCTGGGTTTGTTGTGTTTGTCAGGGCAAGATGAGCCAGCTGTGCGTGTGAGCGAATGGTGTTGCACAGGATGATGGGAGCTGCCAAAGTCAGCCCCCTGGATTAAGTAATATGCTGTGGGCTGGTAATGGGACTGCTCTGGACAGATGGAGAGGCTTTGCTGGTAAAAAGGCAAATGATTTAAACGATCTGAGGAGAAACCAGAGTATCAGGTTCTGCCTGTGGCTGGATCAGCCTGTGTTCCATTCCCTCTGTTGGTTTTTTGTCCAACTACACACAGTTGGGCAAGGCTCTTCCCAGGTGAACAGGAGGGGCAGGGGCAGAGAGGGCTGTGTGCCCTTGCGGCTTGCATGCCCACCCACTCAGACAGGCGAGCAGTGTCATGGGGAGATCCATGGAGAGCTGGTGGAGCTTCTCTTCCCCCTGTCTGACCTTTCCAGAAGCCCCGGCTGCCATCCCATGGCTTGACGTGGATGCATTTGCCAGAGATCTTGTGATTGGGGCAAACTTTTCAGAGGCCAACATGGGAAGAGAGGCTGCAGCAGCTGGACTGAGAAATCGAGCTGAGCACCTGGCACTCCTGCTTTGCATGAACAAGACACTGCGGTCCATCACATTTTGGTTCTGTCCTTCCCTGAACATTTAAATCATATCCTATCTGTTAGTTCTTTCTATAAATATTTTCAATGCAAGAGCCACTAAAATGTGCCACTATCAAGAGGAGCCCTGCTTCAACAGCCCCAAGGAATATTTCAGAGCGCATTCTCTGCCCCACACCAGCAGGCCAAATGCATTTTGACAAGGAGGCGGGACGGCTGCAGCTCTTCCTTGTTCTTTTTTCCAAATATTTGGTGCAGAGTCAGCCTCCAAGGATCCGTTGTTGTTATGGCAGCCTTTTTTCAGCCTCCTCCTAACCAATGTGTTGGATGCTAGGACTGGCTTCAATTAGGCGAGGGGTTGGCTGGAGTGACGCGGTCCCCCAGGGCAGCTTGGAGGTGGTGGCAGCTGAGGGAGAGCTCTGTCTCCCAAGCCAAGCTAATTTGCCCCTAAACCAGCCCGTTGCTTTCATGGGTGGCAGGGTGCTTTCCCATTGCCCAAGCTGAAGAAGCAGCTCCATCGGCTTTTGTGCATCTTGTTCCTCTCTTCAGATGGCAGTATATCTTGAGCTGCCCATGGGAGAATCACTCCCATCATCCTCAGCCAGCATCACCAAGGCTTCTAGCATCCTTTTCTGCTCGGTAAATTCCCCCAATTCTCTTTTAAAGCCATCAAACCTAGTCGCCCTCCCGAGAACCTTAGCTCTGCAAAGAAGCACTCCTTTTTCTCGATAATCTGGACTGGATAATAAGACTGGAATGTGAACATAGAGGAGTATCACCTTTTTAGAAAGGACAGGAAGGGGAAGAGAGGTGGGGGTGTGGCTTTATACATCAGGGAAGGGATAGGATGCAGTGAGATAGAGTGCAGCACAGATGGGGATTTGGTAGAGGCAGTCTGGGTGAAACTTAGGGGTTTTGACAGGGAAAGAGACCTGACAGTGGGGGTATGTTATTGCCCTCCAGGTCAACTTGAGACCCTGGATGATGTCCTGACAGGCCAGATTCTAAGGATATCTCGGGGGAGGGATACAGTAATTATGGGGGATTTCAATCTCCCGGATATTACTTGGGAGACTCACTCGGCGGTGACAGCCAGGTCACATCACTTCCTAGAGGCTATAGAGGGAGGGGTTTTCACACAGGGGGTATGAGAGCTGATGGGGGGGAAACATCCTTGACTTGGTCTTGACCAACACGGAGGAGCTGATAGATGAAGTACGGATTAGGGGAGCTCTGGATGCGAGTGATCACTCCATCCTTTGCTTTGAGATCAGGGGACTGGGGTCGTGCAGCAGGGGGAGCACTAGAAGCTGGGACTTCAAGAGGGCCAACTTTGGCCAACTGAAGGCCAGACTGGGGAAAGTCTCCTAGGATAGGTTACTGGAAGGCAAGCAAGTTGAGGAGGGGTGGATGACACTCAAAAGGGAGGTTTTGGAGGCGCAAGCCTTGACGATACCTCTAGTTAGTAAGGCAGGGAGGCGGAGGAGAGCCCCGCCATGGATGAGAAAGGAGGTGGCTAGAGGGATTAGATGCAAGAGGAGCCTCCGTAGGAAATGGGTACTGGGGCAAATAGACAAAAGGATATACTGGTAGGAGGAGGCCCGTTGCAGAAGGATTCTTTGCAAGGCTAAGGCTGATTACGAGCTGAGACTTGCCAAGAATATCAAGAGCAACAAAAGGGACTTCTTTCAGCATGTAAATAGCAAGAAGAAGGGGAGACAAGTGGTGGGACCACTAAATAAGGGGGAAGGAGATCCAGTGACTGACATGAGGGAACAGGCACAGATGCTAAATGACTATTTTGCCTCTGTGTTCTCCCCAAAGCAGGACGAGGGAGATCCACATAGGAGATTAGATGAGGCCGGGGATTTAGGGGCACAGATTAGAGTCACCCCCCCTTGAAGTCGAGGGGCTCCTCAGGGCATTGGACGTTACAAAGGCGCCAGGCCCTGATGGGTTACACTTAGTACTTAGAGAGTTGGCAGGGGTTCTCTCACGCCCGCTGGCCTCCATTTTTGAGGCCTCATGGAGAACAGGTGAAGTTCCAGAGGACTGGAGGGTGGCATCAGTGGTCCCAATTTTCAAAAAAGGGTAGTAGAAGGGACATGGGGAATTATAGACCAGTTAGCTTTACGTCCATTGTAGGAAAAACAATGGAAAGGCTCATAATAGAGAGAGATCTAGTGATGCTAGATAGGGAAGGGGGGCTGACAGCCACACAGCACGGCTTCCACAAAAAGAGGTCCTGCCAGACAAACCTTGTGGAATTCTATGACAAGGTTTCAAGATGGCTAGATGGAGGGGATGCAGTGGATGTGGTTTACCTGGATTTCAGCAAGGCCTTTTACAAAGTGCCCCATGATATCCTGGTGGAGAAACTAAGCAGTTTTGGGATACACTCAGATTATTTTTATATGTATTAATATTGAATTTTTATTGTTAATTTTGAATTATTATTATTTTTTATGTATGTGAGCCACCCCGAGGCTTCGGCAATGGGGCGGCATAGAAATGTGCAAATTAATTAATTAATTAATTAATTAATACACCAAAGCACTGTCTGGTGGATTAGGGCATGGTTGACTGACCGAAAGCACAAGGTAACCATTAGTGGGGAATAATCGGGATGGTGGCCAGTGACAAGCGGGGTCCCCCAGGGCTCTGTCCTGGGGCCAATTCTGTTTAATCTTTTCATAAATGACATGGAAAAAGGGGTGAACAGTCTGCTGATCAAATTCGCAGAAGATACTAAAACTGGAGCAGTGGCCACAACTGAGGAGCAGGTAGTCCCGATCCAAAAGGATCTGGACAGACTTTGGAAGTGGGCAGGAGACAACAGGATGGCGTTCAATGTGGATAAGTGCAAGGTCTTGCACTTGGGGCATAGGTGTCATAAGTATAGGTTAGGGGACAAGTGGCTGGAGAGCAGCACTTGTGAAAGGGACCTCGGGGTGCTGATTGACTGCAGACTAAACATGAGTCGGCCATGTGATGCGGTGGTCAAGAGGGCGAACGCCACCCTTGGTTGCATAGCCAGAAGTGTGGTTTCTAGATCGAGAGAGGTATTACTACCACTCTATATGACTCTGGTGCACCCGCAACTGGAGTATTGTGCTCAGTTTTGGGCCCCTCATTACAGAAAGGATATAGCCAGGTTAGAGTCAGTGCAGCGTAGGGCCACAAGGTTGGTGGCTGATTTGCAGGGGATGCCGTATGAGGTGAGACTGAGGGAACTGGTCTCTTCAGCCTGGAGAAGAGGAGACTCTGAGGGGATCTGTTGTCAACATGCAGGTATGTGAGGGGATGTCACATGGAGATGGGGAGAGACCTGTTCTCCCCTGCAGAGGAAGGCAGGACGCGCTCCAATGGAGCAAAGCTCAGGGAGCCAAGGTTCCATTTAGATACCAGGAATCACTTCCTGACAGTTAGGACCCCAAGGGTGTGGAATGGGCTTCCACAGGAGGTCGTTGAGACCCCATCAGTGAGGGTGTTCAAAGATAGGCTGGACATGCACATGGTGGGCATGTCGTGAGCGGAGCTGGCTGGAGCCGGGGGTCAGACTAGATGGCCCAGGAGACCCCTTCTGACTTGCTCTGTTTCTGTTTCTCAGCCTAAACTTCTTGCCAAGCAGTATGACTAGGGACTCTGAGGACCAAATTACGCTCCCTTATTCATGGGCCGTGTGCATGTGTTTAATTAAAACGTGTGCTTAAATTGGCCATTTCTTTTTTGAAGAAAAGGCAGCGGTGGGAGTTTGATCCGGACAGTTTTCCAGCCTGGAAGGCTGCACTAGTGTCCCATTGCTGATCCACCCATGGCTCTTTGCCCTGGAAGGGCTTTTATTGCAAATACTTTGGGGCAAATGGCCATGTTTGATGAAAACTAGCCTCTGATTTGGCTCTGGACTGGACCTCTGTGGCAGTCTTTTCTTCAGACTGCAGGCGGCCAGTTTGAGCACGCTGAAAAGAACAACGGCAGCAACAAAGGTAGCAATGTCTGCCATGAGGAAAAATCCCCAGATTTCCCATGTATTAGGCCAACACAAATATGCAGGCTTTGGAGACTGCCAGACCCTCACTGGATGCCAAGTTGTAGTTTCTGCCTGATGGTGCTTTTGAGGCAGAGTGAGGGAGGAAGCGTCTGCAGACATTTAAATGAGGCCATAAGCAGGAGAGGTGATGCTTGAAGGTTTTACCTGGAAGAAGCACATGTAACATGTGCATCGACAGTGTAGCATGTATTTTGGATCCGAGTTCCCATATTTTGAGAGAGTTAAAAAAATGTCACCATGTTGGTTGTTATTTTATCAGCCTTTGTTCCCACCTCCCACTTAGTTTTTTTCCTCAGCTAAAAAGTCCCATATATGTTAAGTTTTACTGATTCTCCATCCCCTTTATAAGTTTCCACACTTTTTTGAGAAGGGATAAGCGGCTGTCCCATCGCTGCACCCGAAGTTCGCGAGGTTTTTTGGTCTTTGTTTTAAATCGCATGCTATTTGCACCTTTTGAGCTGTCAAAGGAGGCCACTGGCAAAGTCAGGCTAGGGTGGCAGCTTACGTAGCTAAAAGATGGAGCTGTGCTTGCCTGGAGGTGCCAGCCCTAAATTCTCCCGGTAAAAGGACCATGTGAGAAGTGGTGGGAAGCAGCTTTTCCTGGCTGTGCACCTTGGAGAGCCCCTCCGAGGCCACTCTGCTGGGCTAGGCAAGATGGAGCTTGAACCAGTTAAATCTTTAACTGAGATTGTTCAGCCACACAACAGAGAAAATTTTCCTAGAATTTGCTTTCATCAGACAACATTTGGCCCTTCCTTTTTGATTTGGATGCATCCAACTCCATGCCTAGCATATTTCTTATTAGTAGCAAACATTTACATAAGAGTCACATGTTGGAGAGTGGAACTTAATTTGAATCTGACCCAGATTTGTTTAGCTTGCTAGAGGTTAAATGTGCAAGACAAAGAGTATGTGAAATATAATACAGGGATCTGCTGTAGAATAGATCACCTTTATTTTTATTTATTTGCTTACTTATTTATGCCAAGCCATTCCCCCAAATAATGCTTGAGACAGTTTCTGGTTGGTCAAAAGGGCACATAAGCATTTATCTGGAATAACTGCCTGATAATCCCTGGTTTGCCTCTTAATGAAGGTCGTGTGGTGAGAAGGCTTGGTGCTGCTGTGGCGTTGCACAGGATGATGGGAGCTGCCCGAAGCAGCAGCAGCACCAGAAATGGTGGCTTCCAGATGCCCTCCACCACTGTCCTCAGACCTTCCGTCTGCTCACCCAGAAGAGAAAGCGCTGCCTGAGCTGCTGCAAGTTGGCAACGTTAGCCTGGAGCTGGGCAGCGTGACTGATTTGGGGTCCGCTGTGCCGGCCCCAAAGCCCCTGGAAGCGTTCTTCCCACAGCGTGCCACGAGACACACCCAGCCCTGTTTGCAGGGCCTGGTAACGCATATCCACAAAATGCTGGCTGGGCAAAATTGCTGCTGCCATGGCGCAGCTTAACAAATCCATGGTTGGCCTGGCAATTCTAGCTTGTTGCTTCCCCTGACCAGTCAAAGGAATCACCCAGAGGGGGCCCTTGGGCTACTGGGCTGCTGGGCCGTGCTGGCTCGTACTGGGAGCGATCAGGCACTGCCCGCCCCACTCACAAAACCCCAGAACTTTTCAAAGGATTTGGGTTGCTGTGACCTGCCCATGACCAGCAGCCGCTGGCCACCTTCCCGGGCAGAGAAGCTCTTTTCCTCCCTGTTCCCCCAGAGATGTGGGGGCTGCCCAGGGCCTTATGCATGCCACACACCTGGACCACTGCTGAATGGTGGCCCCCAGCTGCCTTAAGGAGGGTCAGGTACACGGGTGCTTCTGCAACCGCAGCAAGTGCTCGGTGAGCTTGAAGCGGCTCCTCTGTGTCTTCAGGTCAGGCCCACGTTCAGCTGCTGCACCCTGTCAAACTCAAGATGGGAATTTGGTGCCTGGGAGGAAGGGGTGGTTGGGGCAGTGCCTTTGCTCTGGGCCTGAGTGGTCAAGGAGCTGCCTGTTGTGCGGAACAGGGTGGTGACCGGTGAGCAGGTCCAGCACCATGGATTATTCCTTGAAAGTCCAGGCTGGAACCCAGAGGGGAGACAATGCTCTCCTGCCAGTGGCGCCCCCTGCCCCCGCTGGCATTTTCACGTATATTGACACCATTTGGAGTTCTCGCCTCTTACATGCTCAGGGGACTTGCAGAATGGAGGCCTTGCCAGGTGTGCTTTGGTGTCGATTGCAATGGATAGATTCCCCTGTGCCACGCTGGAAGGGGGAGGAAATGGGATTTCTGCCCCAGTGCTCAACGAGTGAGGGGGTCGTTTAAAGAACGCGGAAGTCCTGCAGGACCCAACTCCTCGGGTGTGTTTTACAAAACACTTGAAGGCCCTCACTGATGCCTCTTGAAGCAGCGAGACATTCCTTGAAAAGGAGACGCAAAGTGACTAGAACATTAGCTTTATCGTCCTGTGAAAGGTACCAACTGCTTCCTTCATAGACAGTAATTTAGATACCATCCTGGTAATTGGATTGTTTACCTGCTCTCCTCTCCTCTGAGAGAATTAGTGGCCAAACCGTTGGGAGGTGTCATCCAGTGGTAATTATTTTCTCTGGCTAGGTGTTTGGGTGGCAAAAAGAGATGCAGCTGGCCTTGGCAGCATCTTCTGCTTTTCTTTGCGCCAGATCTGGGCACCCAGTCTTGGTGGTCGGTTTCTTTGGAGCAGAATGTTTTGAGCTGCGTCTTGCCGCAGTGCAGAGCAGGGGTCAAATGGCCCACCCATCCCTCCCTGCATGTAGAAAAAGAGGATGTCAGGGAAGGCTAGGCCAGACTCACTCCCCACCCTCCACCCCTGGCAAGTTTTCTGTGTGCCTTGTTAAAATTTAACCTTTAAAAATGCAGCCCTGCCCCTGCAGCAGAACAGGCAAAGCCGGGCAACAGTGTCCCATAATTCTGCTGATTGTCGAAATTGGTTCTTGGAGAAGGCTGGAGAGAGAAGGCCTGCGGCTCTCAGCCGGTCCCAGGGAGATCTGTTTATAGCCCTCTCTCTGCCCATGGCCGTGAGATGCAAAGCATCATCAGTTTAATTGTGCTGAAGTGAGGATTCCAGCAGGCGCTTCCTGGCTCAGGGATGGTCTGTTTTCAGTATCTAAATTCCAGCCAGAACGGAAAAGCTCTTTGCCTGCGACATAGCTTCCTGCGTCTTCCTGCGTGCTGCTTTCTGCACGCGGCTCGAGCCACGAGTGGGTGATCAGGTGCAAATCGGGACGGGTGTGCGCTATCGTCCTGGAGATGAAAGTGCCGCCAGCATGTCATCAGTTTCACAAGCTCATTGGCAGGACTTTCACACTCGGACAGTTTGCCCGCCTATGGAAATCTGGAGAGGCGTCACAAATGCTATTAAGACTGGAGGAGAGCATCATTTGCACATGCTTGCTGGGCTGGCGCTCTCTCTGCCTTTATCCCTCGGCCACTCTTGGTGTGTCCAGCAGCTTTTTGTACACAGTGGCGGGTGGCCCATCCAAATTTCCACGCTGTGCATCTGGGCACAGGGTGGATCTGGAGTCCCCTTTGCCCTCTTGCGAGGGCAGAAGGTTGCACTGGGGACAAAATCAGTCTGTGGGAATCAGTCCTCCCACTTCCCTTCCCAATGACTGCCCCCCACAGCCTTCATGTTGGGAGCCAGAGAACCGCCCACTCAGAGGTGGCTTGGGCTCCCCCGCCCCCCATCGCAGCTCTGCTGAAGGGACCGCCAGCTCGGCAGCTGCTCTCCACTTCTCAGCCTTTATTTGCAGGGTCTGACATGACGTGCTGGACGTTCTAGGCCAGCCTCCCTGAACTCAGCATCCTCCAGATGTCTTGGTTGACAGCTCCCAACAATTCTCCATGCTGGCTGGGAATGATGGGAGTTGTAGTCCCAAACACATGGAAGGCACTGCATTGGAGAAGTCTATTTTCTTAAAATTGAATGGGTTGTATGACTGTAGGGCATGCATTAAATCCAGGGGACTGCATTTTTTAAAAAAAGCTAAATGAAGAAACCTAACCTATTAGACATACCTTAAAACAATATTCCCAGGGTAAGTAAGATCTTCTTGGGGGCAAAGTTATTTTGTTCCCACTTAGCTAGTGAGTGAACAACAGTGTGTGTGCATGGTGTGTGTAAGTCGTCCAGACTCTGGAAAACGCCTCCCTCCTGCCCACCCTCTTTCCCCTTGTGACTGTTTTGAATTATGTCCAACAGCAACAGCGCAAAACCAGGCCTTGCAATTGAAGCATTTTTGTTCCAAAACGCTCTGGCAAAGTGAAACAGTGATCATGTGTTTCTAAAATATTTATCTGGTACCAGCTGTGTCCTTAGCTCCATAGTCAGTCAGAAGCACGCATGGCAGAGAGAACCAGGCTGGTGGCGCCAGCTCCGTTCGGACTGGGAGGAAAATGCATGTCATCCGGTGAAGTCTTGCTCTGAGTCAGAGGCTTTGGTGCAACCAAACGGCATGGCCGGGGCTGTGGCAGAGCCCCTCCTTGGTGTCTGGAAGGTCCCAGATTCAGGCCCTGGCATCTCCCGGGCCTCTCACATGTCCCCACCCAGACACCCCTTAAGATCTGGACAGGAGGTCCTTCTGAAAGAGCCGTCCCTTAAGGAGGTGAAAGGGACTGTGAATAGAAGAAGGGTCTTCTTGGTGGCTGCCCCCAATCATGTGATAGGCTCCTCAAAGAAATCCACCCGGTGCCTGTGTTGTTCTTGTTTTGGTGCCAGGTGAAGATATTTCTCTTCTCTGAGTATTTTAATACAGTGGTACCTTGGCTCACGAACTCAGTCCGTTCCCGGACTCTGGTTGTGACCCAAGTTGGTTGTGAGCCAAGTCAAATTTCCCCATAAGGGTCAATGGAAATAAGGTTAATCCGTTCTGCAACTATTTTTTTTTACTCACAAAAATGTGAAGCAAAGTGACAAAGAACAAAGATCGCGGCCATCTCCCCCGTCCCAGCAATTGTGCAGGGGGGGGAGGCGGGCGTGATCGTGGGCGTGCAGGGGGAGGCATGCGCGGGGGGGCAGGAACATGGGTGCAGTCACAGCCATCTCCCTCCCAGCACGAACGTGGCCATCCCCTCCCCCGGCACAACCGCGATCGCGCCCGTGCAGGGAAGGCGGGCCGCTCGCAGTCATCACCCAATGTGGAGTTCGTGACCTGCAGCCAAATTTTATTAAATTTCTGTTCACGACCCAATCTGGTCGTGAACTGAGGCGTTCGTGAGTGGAGGTACCGCTGTAATTGATTTGAGATTTGTTATCTAGGGTAATAACTTGTGGCCCTGCTTATCTGGTGTATTTTCTATTTTGTTATTGTGACTTTATCTATAACTGCTTTTATTATTGTTACTGTTTTTAGCATTGGTACCATCGTTTACTGTACATTGGCTAGAGCATCCGTTTGGACTAGTGAGTGGCATATAAATTCACAAATAAGCAGATAAATAAATAAAAAGCTCCTGCCTGAGCCAGTGGCGAGGCACCATGCCATCCAGTGCTTTGGGCTGTCCGGGGCTTGATGGGCCCAGTCTTCTACCTCTGTGGCCCCTGGGAGAGGCGGAAAGCAGGTTCCCAGGAGACGCGGGTGCTCCCTTGCTAGTTAGGGATCACTGGGCCTTGCTTCCCTGCTCTTTATGGGGGTACCCGCACAACATGACACTGTTGCCCTTTGTCAGTCAACCTTTCAATAATAATAATAATAAAAACAAAACAAAATGGAAAGTGCAATCGCCATTCTTTCTCGGCATTCTTCTTCCATCCTCCCAAGAGGGGCCCTTTCAGTGCATATCTGGGTGGATGCTGTTTTTATTCCCCTAGAAATTTTTTTAACTGATGTTATAACTATTGCACTTAAAACACTTTATCAGTGTAATGTGCTTAAATGAAAGAAGGTTTATAGTACAAGTTAAGTAAATGATTTTAAAAATCTTTGGTGTCTTTCCAGTCACCACCAACTTAGCAATGCTTTCTTCTGAGTTTAAAATCTCATTTATTTATTCGAGTAATATCCCACTTTTTTTTTTACAACAAGCTCAAAGCAGCTTACATCATTCTCCTGCTGCTCTCCATCATAGCCCCACAACAACAACCCTGTGAGGAAGGCAGGCTGAGAGGCTGTGGTGGCCCCAAGTCCCCCAGTTGGCTCCAGGGCTGAGCAGCGGGAACTAGAAGCCGGGCCGCCCGAGTCCCAGTCCCGTGCTCCTCACCACTGTATGACACCAGCTCCCTGAAATCTGGTTCTTATCTAAAATGCTAATCGAAAACCAAACTATATAATGGAAATTGGGCTATCATGGCAATAGTGGAAAGGTGACCCCCCCCCACCCCAAAAAAGATTCAAGGGGACATTTAAAAAATGCTACTCCGCTTGTCCGTTTCCTGCTCCCACAGCTGCTATGTCCACTAGCTAAAATATACTGGGGCAGGGAGGCAGACCCCCGTAGGGGAAGTGTGGTGCCCATAAGCACCAACTGGAAGGACGGTGGCAGGAGGGGAGCCGTGCTTGTGACAAGCACTGGGAAGCTGCCGCCTTTCGGGAAGCCTTTATTCCTGAATCAGGGATCGTGTCTGCTCTTTGCCAATTTTAGCGCTTGGTGCTATTTTCTAGGTTCAGGAAAGGAGAAAAACCTGCCCTGTGGTCTGTAGAACTCCTGGGCAAGGACTGTTGGGACTGTGGCTGCTCCATGCTAGGCCTTCCGGTCTTGTCTTGCCTTAATCGAGAGGAGCTCATGCATTCCTGTTGCTCCATCACCCCCCAGCTTATATGTGCAAGGAAATTTTGCCTGGGGGCAAAGTGTGGTTCTCTCAAGCTTTCCTTTACAGATTTCTGCTTGCTTTGTGGGAGCAGCTGGGAAGTCCTGCAGCTGCAGAAACAGCTCTGCTGAGCTGAGACAGCTGCTCTTTGGAAGCACCAGAGACGCACATCTTTGCTGGGGCAGACACCGTCCTTCTGGCTTGGCCAGACAGGGGACAATGTGCTGGTCAGCCCTTGGGTGGAGGTTGCCTGCATAAGCTTTCTTTCGGCCGTACTTGATGCCCATGTTCAACCGCATGGTGACGTGTTCTGTAAAGCAGAAAAGAAAACTGGCAGCATGGGTGTGCCTCTTCAGCAAGTCTAGAAGCTCAGGTGAGTGAGGAGTTGCCTCAGTGAATCTAACTCTGCACGGATAGGACTTCCTGGTGACGACCCCTCACAAAAAGGCTGCCTGTTTCCTTTCTGCTTGTGGCAAGTGTGGTTAGCTCATCGGAAAACCACACTGTTCTGAAAGGGGGACTGGCTGAGGTGCAGAAAGCCGCTGCTTCTAGCAACTCCTCGCTGCGGATTGCCACCCTCCGTGTCTTTTCCCTAATCACAGTTTGGATGTTGTTGTTGTTGCAAATCGTTCTAGAAAGACCAAACCCAGGACAGTCAAATCTTCTGATTTTACAGAACATGGAACATTTTGTGTTCTAAAGTGTGCCTTGCTGTGTATGATTTTGCAGAAAAATAAACCTTTGCAATTGAAACATGTTATGCAAATTTGTTACATTTGTGTAATACCAGTTTAATTTAGTAACAATTATTTTGCTTCTAACTTTTAGACTTAAACAATGTGAAATGTTTAGCAAGGAAGAGGAGTGAGAACAGAACTGAGGAAGGCAATGGCTTTGGCAACCAAATCCACGGGGGCAGAAGCTCACTTTTATTTCAGTGTCCACCTGTTTCATTTTACTCAGGACAGGCAGCCTGCTCTGGTGCTCGCCTCCTTCCTCTGCCCTCCATTTTTCAGAGTGTCCGAAGAGGTTATTGGATTAATTTCAGAACCTTCACGCAGGCATCCTTAAAGTGTGTGAGGGGATTGAATGTGCATATCTAATTTTATCCTTTTTCATTTAACTAGTGTATTAAATTTATTCTGGCAGAATGGGGTTGGACAATTGGTTTTTATCAAGTGCATTTCCTCTAATTGAGTCTATTTATAATATGTCTGTTTGCCCTTGGGAATGGGTGGGTGTCTCCTGTCCAGGGCTGGTCTCTTGTACTACTTCTTACTGCTATTGCCTATGTTTAATTGGAAAGAGAGAGGGAGGAAGTGCAAAACAAAAGGTAAAAGGAAGGACACGCAACAATGCCTTTTCTCTTTAAATTCAGGATGTGAATGGGCAAGCCAAGGAGCCTCTGTGCCCACGACTTTGCCATCTCCAGAAAGGCCCCACTGGCTATGGCTTCAACCTCCACAGTGAGAAGTCCCGGCCCGGACAGTTCATCCGCTCTGTAGACCCTGATTCACCAGCGTCCAGGGCAGGACTCCGACCACAGGACAGGCTCCTTGAGGTAACTGGATGGCTGGGAATGATGGTGCCCGGGGGGAGGGCTGGGGTGCTTCCGGACAAGCCCTCTGCAAGGATATCGCCGGCGCCCTTTGCATGGGGAGCCCCTGTCACAGTGCAGTCCCCCAGCTGGCCTGGAGCTTCCGGTGTGACCTGGCCATGGCTCTCAGCCCCAATTTGCAGCCTTTTGTTGCCACCACCGAAAACGCGCTTGCAACTCAAGCCCCAGCTGGGCAGGGCTGTCGTCCCTTCCCATCAAGGGCTTCCTGCTTACAAGACGTCCATTTTATCGCTTTCTTGTTCAGGGCAGGTTCACTGCTAATTTCACTATAATGATAAGGCGAGAAATAAGAAGAATGAGCAGAGACTGGCAATTGAGCACAAGAACAAGAGCTGACTAAGCAGCAAGGAAGCACCCGGCCCCTGTGCCCCAGGGCTGAACGTGCAAACATCGGCTGAATGGAAGATGCTCTTGAGCAACCATCACAGAAGAAGCTGCCTCGCGGGGGAGGAGTAATACTGGGCAATGCTAAATGCTTGTGTGGAGCCTCTGTAGCCCAGGCAGGTGCTCCTAAACTTCACAACTGCCAACCAGGACGAAGGGATTGACCCCAAGCACACTTGCTCCACTCCCCACATCTCAAAATAAAAAACAGCAGCAGAAAGGAGGAGCGAACAAAATACACAGAAGGGAAGTAAATAAAGCAGCACGTAGATAATTTAGCTATCAGAAAATGAACTCCAGAACCCAGAAGAGAAACCAAAGTATAGTTCCTTGTGTAGGCATGGTACTGCTGATGGGGAGGATAAAAATGCCTAAACAAAGAGCTCAGTTAAAATTAAGTTACAGAATCAAATCCCAGAGAGATGCTGCCTTGTGGCTGGAAAAAAAAAAGAATTAACAGGTATCCATCACATCGCTACAACAATCCTGTGAGGTAGATTAGATGAGATTCTGAGTTAGAGAATTCTGGTTTAGAGCCCAGCACTGACCACTTGGTCACACTGGCTTTCCACCTCAGTGACCAAACCTTGTCTTGGGCTGACCCTGCTGGGAACCAGTATATTCTCTGCCATTTCACAGCTTCTCTGCAGTAGAGGCCCAGAAGTGGTCAGCTGTCCCAAGTTTGCTTATACACCCCGGGGTGACAAGAGGAAGAGGCATTTTTGGAGATCCTGGCTCTGGAGTCAATGATAGAAACATAGAAACAGTCAGAAGGGGTCTCCTGGGCCATCTAGTCTGACCTCTGGCTCCAGCTGGCTCTGCTCACGACATGCCCACCATGTGCATGTCCAGCCTGTCTTTGAACACCCTCACCGATGGGGCCTCAACAACCTCTTGTGGAAGCCCATTCCACGCCCTCGGGGTCCTAACTGTCAGGAAGTGCTTCCTGGCATCCAAATTGAACCTTGGCTCCCTGAGCTTTGCTCCATTGGAGCGCGTCCTGCCTTCCTCTGCAGGGGAGAACAGGCCTCTCCCCATCTCCATGTGACACCCCCTCACATACCTGTATGTTGCCAACAGATCCCCTCTGAGTCTCCTCTTTGCCAGGCTGAAGAGACCCAGTTCCCAGTTCTTGCCTCATACGGCATCCCCTGCAAACTGGCCACGATCCTTGTTCATGATCATGCAAACAATAAAGAAAATTTTATGTGGACAGTCCTGCATCTGCAAATATGACCCCCTGCATTCGTAAGAACACAAGGCACAGCTGCAGAGGCCATGCGCTTGTTTGTGATAGTTACACTGAGCTGTGCCATTAGATAGATCTTTTGGTCCAGGCAATTAAAAAAAAGCAAACCACCCATTGCTCAGATAGATTAAAAGGATCAAATTCAGCTCTTTAATAGCATCAAAAATCTGCTGCCTGAGGTGACCTGCCTGTGTAGTTTGGCCTTGTTATTTTTAGCGAATTGGTTTTCTGCCAGAACATTATGGCACTCCCACCAAATTTCTGCAAAGCTAAGTTAGAGATAGGTAAGCGAGACTGTGCAACTCGTGCATTAGGTTGTCTTGATTTTTTAGGCTTATAGGTGTTCTGTACCAAGGGGCAGGAAATGAAACGTGCAGTGCCTGCTGCTCATGTCTCTTCTTCTGAGAGAAAAGATGGAGCGACAGCTGGACAGCAGAGGTTCTGCTGTGACCTCTACTTGCCCTCTTTGTGGCAACACCTGTGGTACAGGGACACTATCCCTGAATTTGCTGTGTAGCTGTCTTTTATCTCCTGGCACCTGCATCTTTAATGCCTGCAATGAATGAATGAATGAATGAATGAATGAATGAATGAATCTCTCTCTCTCTCTCTCTCTCTCTCTCTCTGTCTCTCTCTCTCTCTGTCTCTCTCTCTCTCGTGAGAGTGGTGGGGGGGCTGTAAGCATGGGCATAGGTAGTGCATGAAGAAAGATTTCTCTCTCACCTTTCAATATGTCACTGATCGACCTTTTATTATTAATTTAGCAACCCCTGGCACATTTCCTGGAGCACACAAAAAAGGAAGAGGTGACTTGTGGAATGCAGGAACCTGATCCAGGCGCCTTGCTCTGTGGGATCACATAAATATTTGATGCTCAACAGCTCCTCTGTTTGGAGGACTTTTGTTGGTGGGGCTTTGCCTCTTAGGGAAAAGGGAACCATATTAATTTACTCTGTTTGCCTTGCCTGGCTTTTGCTCTCTCTTCATCTTGCCCTCCACATGCCACCTTCATGTGCAGCTCTAGAAATCACCAGGCATCTCTTTAAAGCAGGAGTGGGTGTCCTATGGATACCAGGTTCCAGCTAGATATCAAGAAAACTGTTCTGTTAGAGCAGTCCAACAATTGAACCAGTGACCCACATGGGAGGCATCCAAGAGGCAGTCAGGCAGCCACATGTTAGAGATACTTTAATTTGTGGTCTCTCGTAGGCCCCGTCCAACTCTACTATTTTACAATTCTTAGGGCCACAGCAGCAAAACTGAACAGGCAAAATGCCACAAATCACAGCCAGGGCTGTGGAAGTACCAGAAGCTCACATGAAGTTTTCAAGAATTCAAGATCTCAGTTCTAGTCCCCACCTGGCCATGGGCTGACTGGATGAATTTGGCCCAGTCACTCCCCTCAGCCAAACCCACCTCACAGGGTGGTTGTGTGAGGAGAAGGTGGAGAGGAGGGGGGCATTGTGCAAGTTGCCTTGAGCTCCTTAGAAGGAAACAAGGCGGGATATTAATATAATAAATAAAGCAGTTCATTATTAGTACAACCAATATTAAAGCATTATTAAACAACAGTTAAGAGTATTAAAATAAAGACCAAAGTAGAATGAAACACCAAGATGGAATGAGGAGTCCTCACTAAAAATTGAATAAAAGCATACATATGTGTCACATTAAAAAGTACATTTTTCTCTCAGTAACATTAACTAACTGCCCATAATTATTTGTGATCTCATCTTAATAGCTTAATAGCTGGGGCAAAGTATAGAAACATAGAAACAGCGAGTCAGAAGGGGCCTCCCGAACCATCTAGTCTGACCCCCAGCTCCAGCCAGCTCCACTCACGACATGCCCACCATGTGCATGTCCAGCCTATCTTTGAACACCCTCACCAATGGGGCCTCAATGACCTCTCGTGGAAGCCCATTCCACACCCTCGGGGTCCTGACTGTCAGGAAGTGCTTCCTGGCATCCAAAGGGAACCTTGGCTCCCTGAGCTTTGCTCCATTGGAGTGAGTCCTGCCTTCCTCTGCATGGGAGAACAGGTCTCTACCCACCTCCATGTGACACCCCCTCACATACCTGCATGTCGCCAACAGATCCCCTCTGAGTCTCCCCTTCTCCAGGCTGAAGAGGCCCAGTTCCCTCAGTCTTGCCTCATACGGCATCCCCTGCAAACTGGCCACCAACCTTGTGGCCCTACGCTGCACTGACTCTAACCTGGCTATATCCTTCCTGTAATGAGATTATTTTGCCCTTCGTTCTAGTTCAGTCTTATTTCTGCCAGATGACAGCTGCGAAATATAAAATACATTTGTTCTTCCAGGCAGCAAAATAAGTACAGTGGTACCTCGGCTCACGAACACCTCAGTTTACTACTGGATCGGGTTACGAACAGAAATTTCATAAAAATTTTGCCACAGGTCATGAACTCTGCACTGGGTGACAGTTGCGAGCAGCCCACTTCCCTGCACAGGCACGATTGCAATCATGCTGGGCGGTGGGGGGGAAATGGCCACATTCATGCTGTTGGGGGGAGATGGCTGTGATTGTGCTCGTGTTCCTTGCCTGAGCGTGCCCACGCCCGAGCCCATCGCTGGGGGGCTGGAGATGCCGTGATCTTTGTTGTTTTTTGTCACTTTGCTTCAAATTTTTGTGAGTAAAAAAAATAGTTGCAGAACAGATTAACCTTATTTACATTGACCCTTATGGGGAAATTTGACTTGGCTCATGACCAACTTGGGTCACGACCAGAGTCCTGGAATGGATTAAGTTCATGAGCCAAGGTACCACTGTAATAAGAGTTACAAATGGGCCCTAACATTTTTTATAAAATCTTCATTCCATTAAAACACGATCCACTGTTCAACTTGTCCAGATTAATGACGACACAATCTTACTTCAAGTGGAACTTTCAAAAAAGTGCTTCCATGATTGATGATGGAAGTCAATGAAAAGGAAGAGCTGGAAATGCTTTCTGGTATTTTCCTATAGGTAGAAACTGGAAGTGGTTTGCCAGTGCCTGCTCTGATCTCTGTTCCGTTGCCCCACTTCAGCAGCGTATTCACAGTGTTTGCCTCTGAAAATCAATATCCAGTAGTTTATCATTGATTGTCATCTTACCTCGCTGAAGTTATATTGTTTTAACCGGTTTAGTGATAATCTAGTTAGATTGGCTTTAACAATTAACTTCTGCCATGGGCAGGCCAACTATCAGCCTGCATCCATGCCAGAGAGCTCGAAGCCACATGCTCCAATTTAAATTCACAGATGCACAGCAATGTGTCTATAAAAAGGACTCCTCTTCTCATTATAATGCTATGTTCTTTGCACAACATGTTTCTCAGACACGTCCAGTTCCTGATTCATACTCATACACTGCAGTTGGATACCACCTGGGCACCTTTCCTTTATGTCCCTGTTCCCCTGGAGGCGCATGGCTCTGCACAGAAAGCTCTCTCTGCCATGCTTGGTTAAAAGAGGCTCGAAAAGCAATGCCTAGGTAGCTGTACGTGCTCACTTGCTCAGTGCACCGACCATCAATGAACCGGCACTGTTTTTCATCCCCCAGGAAATATGAATGCCTCTGCCGTCTGATAATTTAGCCTCACTCACTCAAGCAGTATTTGGAGAACTGCATCATAACCCTGTGCAGATCGTGGACAATATAAATATATATAGTTATAATTTTATAAAATAAACTTACATATACCAACTTCAGGATTTCTTTTCAAGTCATCTTTGGGATATGATCATCAGGAAAATATAAACTGGGAGCCAGATTTATTTATTTATTTATTAACTCAACAGCCGAGGTGCTTCCCTCTAGTCACTGGGACTGAACTGGACACATCCCGTTCTGGACTGCAGGAAACCTTTCAAGAGGCACTGGCATGCCCATGTTTTAAGACGAAAAAGGCCCCCTCTTGGGTGCACACCTGATCATGGCGAGGGGCTTTGTGAGTGTCAGGGAAGCGATACAGTGCCTCTCTCGCTAGTCTGGCCTCCTAGCAGGGTGGAATGGTGGAACGGTCAAAGCAGAGGCACCAGACTAAGAGGCGTCCGCCCTGTGAAGGAGGAATGGTCACCGCAGCAGAAGAGAAGGGCTCGCGCTAATGGGGATGGGTGGAGAAACTCCTGAAGGGCAGCAGTAGCTGAGGGCGACACGAGTGAAGGATCTTTCAGGCTGACTCTGGTTAGTCCTGTGCAGAGAGAGGCTGCAGGAAGCCACTTCTGAATGGTTGCCAGAAAAATCTTTTTAACTTGAAGCCCTACAGGGAAACAGTCCAAAGTGAAACAAGGGGTAGGGCCAAAAGATGAGACTTCCAGACAGGAAGGCACTCAACCTGCTGCTTGGGAAGTACACATGGTGCTGTCGCCACAGGTTACCGGAATGTACAAGCAGGAAACACAGCATAATCCAGTGTTGTGGGAGAATTTGACCTTGGGGTAAGAAACAAAGCAGGGGGAAGCCTCACAGAACTCTGTGAAGCCAACCCTCTGCTTATTGCTAGTACAGACTTCAGGCAACCAGTTGGATGACACGTGGGCATCACTGGATGACCCACATGGAAATCAAATTGGTTACATAATTAAAGTAAGTGATGGAGAAGCAGTATTCTTGTTGCCAGAACAGAACCAGGAGCAGAACAAGACCAAGAACAAAAATTAGAGTAAAGCTGGAAAAGATTACCAAGAGAAGCATAGTGCCAAAATACAGCTTAACATTCCAGAGGATTTTGAGGTCCACATAAGACAGATTTTGAAGACAGATTTTCATTACTGAACTCAACTGACCATGAACTAGAAATTATTTTTGTATTCTTTCCTAATGTCTTGGACTTCACAAATGACAATTCCTATTGCCAATAATATAATAATTTTAAAAAGCCTAGATGGATGACAGAAGGAGCACTCCAATTCTTAAAGACAGGCAAAAAGCAGCAGGTGAAAGAAATGGGGTCACCATAAATGGAGATAACTCGAGAATGCGCAACTGCAAAATCCACAGCTGGATGCTTGTTTCAGGCCCTGGCTTGGTTTTCACGGTGCACGGCATCTCGGGGGGCAAAGTGTAGCCTGCCCGCAGGTGGGTTTCCTCAGGCGACCTGTGTGGGGCCACAGCCCAGGTTAGATTTGTGGCTTGCTCTTTCTCCGAGCCCCTCATTTAAGCACATGACTATTTCCATGTGTACTTCCCCAAATTAAGAAAAAAGCAGTGGAAAAAGCAGCATGCAAGATGAGGAACTGGCTAATTACTCTCTGTTGTAAGGTGATGAGTGACAACAGAGCACACCAAGTGACCCCCCCCCTCCATTCTCCTGGCTGACAAAAAGCAGCAATTGTGGCAGAAGCTCCCAGCCCAGTGAATTCCCCCCCAGCCCTCAACTAAAGTAGCCGGATCACAGCAGAGCCATGATTCCCTCTGTCCGGGGCTTCCTTTGTTCTGGGAGACATTTGAGCTTTTGTTCTATGCTTGAATGCACATGCTGGGGGTGGGGGTGGATTTTTGTATTTGGGGGTTGCAATAAATGCTGCAGCTGGATCTGCATCTCTGCTTTTGGTTCTGTAGCCTTAAAATTCAGCCCCTTGATCTGATCCATGCTGCCATGTGGCAGGGCATGTTAACTCCCCAGTATTTTTTAAAAAATAATTAATTTCAAGCTTTTATAGATTGTTGCAATAACCACATGGCTCTCTGGTTGGTTTACAACAATTTAAAAATACAATTAAGTAAAATACATAAAAATCCATAAAACATTATAAAACAAATTCATTACATGAACCCTTTAATTCCATCAGCAGGGGCACCAGCCATGTTGAGCTCATACAGTGGCCAGATTGGACGCACATTGTGGGCTGATGTGGCATCAGAATCGGTGGGTGCCTCACCTGGGTAGTTTGTGGAACCTGGAGAAATGCTTCCCATCATCTCAGATAGGCCTCGGAAGTTCTCATAGTGGCATGGTTTGGAGGGAGAAGCAAACGTTCTCTGAATATGCTCATTGCGGCACATTACTATCCCGCCTGTGGCCGAAGCGCTCCAGGCAACTCACGACATGTGACATCGTCCATCCAGATTTCATCCAAGGCCAACCCGGCTGAGCTTCCAAGACTGGGCAGGCTCAGGCACTTCAGGCTTTGTGGAAACAACACACACTACTGTTCCTACATGTACATTCACTGCATGCAGCTGCAGTGTAACTAGCATGGCTGGGGGGCAACCGCCTCTTCCCAGAACCACAGTGCCCTGGGCAGAGGACAACGGATGTCCAGCCAAGTCTGAGCTGCAGGCAGAGCAGAGCCCCGGGTGCCCTCCCACCTGGGCTGGTGTGGATTCAGTGCGGCAGCCACCCCAACCCGTGCCGTCCGGTGCTCAGCCTCTTTCCTGCTCCCTTGCCTGGCTGTCTCCTCTCCAGGTGAATGGGATCAACGTGGAAGGCATGAAGCATTCTGAGGTGGTGTCACACATCAAGTCCAAGAAGGACGAAGCCAAGCTGCTGGTCGTGGACCCCGAAACAGATGAATACTTCAGGAAGCTCAGCGTAACCCCTGCAGAGGAGCACAGCAGAGGTGAGGTTTTCCTCCAGAGAAGCCACTCGGGGCGGGGAAGGGGCCACAGGCTGGGTAAATTCCATGCCCATTGTTTCCTCCAGCCTCCTGTACATAATGGGGGAACGGGAGCATAATGCTTAGCATGCTGGACTGGGATGCGGGAGGCTCAAGCCCTCACTCCCACCCAACTGTTTGGCTCCCTGGGTGAGTTTGAGCAAGTCACTAACTTTCAGCCTAACCTACTGCACAGGGTCATTGTGACGATAAAATGGAGGTGGAGCTTCTTGTGTGATACCTGGAGCACCTTGATAAATTCAGAGATAAATGTAATGAACAAATGCATAAATGGCTGGAGGAAGGATGCTTGTGCATTGCTGGTTGCGGAAGAACTGGCGCTAGAAAGTGCGTGTAGGCAGCCGGCTGTACCGGGGGACCTTTGGTCTGACCCCATGTCAGTGCTCTGCCGTTCTTTGCCAGATAAATCTAGAATGCTTCCCTCAGCAGAGGCCCTTTCAGATGCTTTTTGACTACAACTCCCATCATTTCTTTCAGCCTTGACTCCAAAGACCATTTTAACAGTAGGACTCAGAATTGGGCAAGTGGGCCTGTAATTTTGGAATATAATGAACATTACAGGTGAGACCCAGTTATGCTGCAGGGTGGTTCCCCATTCAGGGAGACAGAAGATGCATGCCAAGAAGGCTGATGTGGGTCGATCCGTTTTCTCGGTTTGAAAAGTAAAATAAATCATCTTAACTGCAGTCTGCTTTTTCGTTTACTGATTGAATGCAGAAACTGATGGCTAGAGGTCACAGTGTAAATGGTCCCTCTCCATACTGTCTTTTCAAAAGTCCTGTGCAGTCAGTCAGACTGAGTTCCTGAGGTTACCCAGAGGCTATGAAGTCCATGCCCTGAGACTGTTACCGCTACCGGCGCTGGACTGTTTGAGGTGGTTCTTGTTCCCCAGGACCCCTTTTTGAGAAGCTCGTTTGTTCCCCTGTCCTGAGCCCCCTTTGGATGCTCCACCCCTGTTGGAATGGCAGAACTATCAAAACACCTTTCAAGAATGGAACAGGACATCACAGAAAGCAAGGCTGCTATTAAACAGAGTGCTGAATTCTCCCGCTTTGGAACACGATAAAACTTGTGCCTTGGTATGACCATGGAGTGTCCTCCCTTGCCCTCATCCCTCCCAAATGATTGCCAGAAGGGTGCTGATGGCCAAATGCAGGATGTCGGCAAAGATTTACTGCACGGCACAGAGGAGCAGGACTCGATGCAGACGTGTGTTGCTGTCGTGCTGAGTCCTGCTCTAACGGTGCATGTAATACATGGTAATACACGAATGCCATAAGCACAGGCGGACAGAGGCACACCTGGCAGCATTAGGGATGGGTGAGAACCCTCTCTGTCACATTGTCAATATGAATGTATGAAATTCACACCTGAGCCAATAAGGGAGCAAAGACAGAGCCGTATACCAAAATCCACACTCTTCCACACTTTGGTGAAGCAGTTTCTGGAAAAAAATGTGCAGTCCTTTGGCTGAAGTGGCTTCCCTTTGCATGTCCAGGCTTGTCAGAGAGGAAAGTTGCTCTGAGCATGCACAGAGTGCCTGCGTAACCGCCCTTGGTTTCATAGAATTCTGGTGGGCCGGAGTCCCTACATTCAGCAAATGAAGCAGCAGTCACTTGCCTCATGCTTGGCTGGTGTCAAGCGCAAGTGAAGAGTCACGACTTGCAAAACAACAATACAGTGGCACCTCAGCTCACGAACTTAATCCGTTCCACAACTCTGGTTGCGACCCAGATTGATCGCGACCCAAGTCAAATTCCCCCATAAGGTTCAATGTAAATAAGGTTAATTTGTTCTGTAAATATTGTTTTAATCACAAAAATTTGAAACAAAGTAACAAAGAACAACAAAGTGACAAAGTACAGTGCAGTAGAGAACACTAACCTAGGTGAGGGGGGGTTACTGTTTGGAGGGAGAGTCCAAACCGTAATCATGTGATTGCGATCGTGCTGGCAGGGGGGAGATGGCCGTGATCGCGATTGTGCTGGGCGGGGGAAGACAGGCGCGATCGCAGGCGCACTCATGCAGGGAAGATGGCCGCGGTCGCAATTGTGTTCGTGTGGCAATGTGGCTGCAATCATGCTCATCACCCAATGTGGAGTTCATGAACTGTGGCAATTTTTTCCTGAAATTTCTGTTCGCGACCCGATTTGGTACCACTGTAATTAGCCTTCTTAATTAGCATTAATGCCCATGACCCTTGTGGATCCCACTCCATTCCAGCTGGCTTTGCAGCACTGGAGTCTGAACAGGGCAGATCACCACATGTCATCCAGCATGCCTTGCCTGCTCCACTCCGCTTCGCTCCGCTCCGCTCCTCTCTGCTCCTTCCGCGAGAGCTGTGTGAATGGAGAGCTTGTGTTTCTAACACAGCTGCTGCTTTTCCAAGCCAAGCGCTGCCTCCAGACTGGGCTGTCTCTTCCTGGCCTTCACTGGAGAGAAACATCCCAAAGAACAGCTTGGGGTGGTTCAGGGGTCTGGAGCCAGGGATGGGGGCGGGGAAGGTGTCAGATGCTGGGCGCAGCAGCAGAGAAGAGGTGAAGAAGGCCAGAGACGGCTCAGCATAGAAGCAGCCCGTTCTCCTCTGGAGGAGCCATCAGCAAGGCAAAGCAAGCACGCAAATGTTGGGATGCAGCTTCAAAATACTGATGGCAGCGCTCAAATATGCTCCCTCACTGTGGTGCTTCTTCAGCTTTGTTATGCAAGTCGTTGCAGAGCTGCAGGCAAGAGGAAGGGCGGGGAGTCATTTAAGGGTCCCACTGAAACTCCTGGAGCTCAGTTCTGCCGGTTCTGAGTTGCGTGCAGACAGCTCTTAAGGACCCAGCTCCTTCCTTCACTTTGAGGCAAAGCGTCATCCGAGTGGTTATGTATGTGGTGAAATGCGCAATGGTTCTGCGCCAGCCAGAGCGTCCCAACCGCCTTTGAAGGCCACCCTACACGGCGTGCATCACCGCACTCTAGTCTGCAGGTGTCCAGGGCATGGTGGCTGTAACAGAGGCCCTTCTCTCGGTTGCGGCCCGAACGGTCCCTCCACCCAGCGGATGAACGGTTCCCCAGCCAGTATTTGGAGCTGCCCTTCCAAGGATGGTCCTGTATCCATCACCAGTTACAGGCATAATAATGCGAACACTACGCGATTGGCAAATGTCTTTAAAAGGCCTTGGTAGCTGGTTGGCCTCCCTCCCTCCCTCCCTCCCTAAACATCATAGATACTACACAGTTACTACACAGTCAGAGTGCAAGCATAAGAAATAGGCATGTGGGAAGGGAAACTGGAAGAGATTTGCCTCCCTGGTTGTGCTCAAACAGCTCTCCAGGTACTAAGGTAAAGAGTGCTGCTCCACCGCCATGTGAACACTTCACATGTACCCCCTCCCCCTGGCCTCGAAGGCAGCTCTTCCCTTACACGTAGCCCAGGAAGGCTAGGAAATCCCCCCATGAAACATGGAAACAGCGCAAGTCAGTAGGGGTCTCCCAGGCCATCTAGTCTGACCCCCGGCTCCAGCCAGCTCCGCTCACGACATGCCCACTGTGAGAGGGGGCCCAGCTCACGCCAGCTGCCAGCTGCGGGATGGACTGATCCTGTTCTGAGGAGGCCAAAGGACAGAGATGAGTGCACATGACTTTGCAGTTTCAAGGCTGCCAAGGGAAGATTCTTGGGCAGAGTGTGAGAACTCGCCCATCGTGGAAGCAGAGGAAGACCTTTCAGAACCGTGGGGAAGAGATTGAGGGGGTGTTTGGGAGGGGCTATGGCTCAAGGACAGAGCCCCTGCTTGGCATGAAGAGGGTCTCGGAGGCAACCCAGGGCTCAGAAAACCACTGTCAGAGCCGTTGTTGCCTATCCATGCCAGCAGCACTGGGCTACCTGACGCAGTCAGAGGCATCTTCTGAGGTCCCCATCCCTCTGTGCCACAGGCCAATTCCTTGCAGTAGCTCCACCTGCTAAGGGTATCACAGAGCAGAAGGCCACTTCCTGGAGGCTGAAAGCGGTACAGCGGTTAAGAGTGCGGGACTGGCCTCGGGCCATCCGGGTTCTACTCCACACTCAGCCATGGCGCAACTGGGGGACTTGGGGCCAGGTGCGTCCCCTTCACACATTCTCTCAGCCCAGCCTCCCTCACAGGGCTGTTGTTGTGGGGATAGGACTGAGAGCAGGGGGTGGGAAGGGAAAATGGCGGGATAGGCATATCAGGCTGACAGGTGTGGTATATGACCAGCTTTTCTGCAGGACGAACTTTCACGTGGGTGCCATGTCTGCTCTCTCCCCAGGCAGCCTTCCTCAGCCTGTGACCAATGGCTCAGCGCAGAGGCGGGTGAGTAGCCGGCGCGCCTGCTTGGCTGGCTGAGTGGGTGTCCAGAGGGGAGGACCAAGCCTCTGCCTTGGGCAGCGCACTTAAGGCATGGCTGCTGAGTCCACAAAGCGTTCCTGTCCGCAGCCCATCTGGCTCCTCCGCCCCATCTTTCTGTGACTTCAGCAAGTGTCCGCCAGCACTTCCAGCTCTTTCTTCCCAAGCTGAAGGGCCACAACATGAAATCATTTGCTGCAGGTCAAGTGAGAGGGCCATACCTGATGAGAGAATTGGTTCCGTAAAGTGCACTGCCTCTCTTGAAAGGATTCCATGACTCTCGGACTGGGAAGCAGCTTGAGGATTAGGTGCAGCTGGTACCCAGGGTGGGGGCGGGTGGGGTTGCATTGGTCTGGCTGCCCTCCTCTTCGTCTATCTCTTCACGTGCTCTTCCAGTTGGCAATGGCACATTTGCAAAAACCTTTGCTCTCCAGCTGACCAAAGCACCTTAGCCATCCCAGAAGCCCAAACCCATCTCTGGTAATAAATACACACCCTGTTTCCATCCCTAACAGCTGAACGGAGGATCCACGTCTTCATCTCACAGTGATTGCCAAAGTCCTGAGAAGGGATCAGAGGTAAAAGAAGCACGATTCTCATCCAGCCCTGACACTGAATGAGCAGCGCATGGGCTCTCTCCTTCAGGGCGGGTGCAGTGCCACCGTCCTTCCAGGCGTGCCAACCTGGAGCTCTCCCTGACCTCCGCTCTGTCTTCTCCACTCTCCCAAGTTCCACCTTTCCTCCCCTCACAACATACTTAAGGCATCACCTGCCCTTCTGCTCTTTTCTTCTTGGTCTGTAATTTACCTGGACTGATGCATTTTTGTCCTTGCTCACCTTCCATCCTGCCACCTCCCTCCTGAATCCCAGAGATGTCTGTATCTCTGTTTCTGCATTGGTTAGCTGCTCCTATCTGCATTGTTTTCCAAGTTACTAGTCTTTCCTGTTTATGGTTTTCCATTCCAAAATCAAGCCTGTTATCTTCCTTGTACTTCTGTTCTAAGCAAGCACTCAGCACCCTGTTCCTGCGAGCTTTTCTCCATGAGGCCTTTTACTGCCCACTCAGCATTTCTTACTAATGGTTGTCTGCAGATGCTTTAGAGCACAGGTCCTCAAACTAAGGCCCAGGGGCCGGATTTGGCCCGCCATGCCCATTTATCTGGCCCGCCATGCCCATTTGGACCCGCTGCGCCCATGCGCGCACCCGCCACCACCCACCTCACCCCGCACGTAGGAGGCAGCGGTTTGCTCGCTTGGAGAAAATGATCTCCAAGCGAGCAAGCCGCTGCCTCGTGCGCCCGCCTCCCCCGCTCGCCGCATGTGCCTGCTGCCCGCGTCTCTCACCTCACCTCGCCTCGCCTCGCCACGCACCCCGCCCCACCCCACCTCAGTGCATGCGCCCGCCTGCCCACCCACCCCGCCACCTCACCAGCCCGCGTGCACTGCTAGCGCCACCTTTCCGGCCCGCAGCTAGTGCTGGCACCTTTCAACTGGCCCCCTGCTGAAAAAGTTTGAGGACCCCTGCTTTAGAGGATGTCGTGATCTTCCAAGTTTCACTTCTATTTTTAAACAGCTCTTTCAACAAGCTTTTTAGAGTGGGGAAATGTATTATTTGCAAACACGGATGAAGACATTTTCCACGCGTGTAATGTTGTTGTTTCGTGATAACACAGCGCCACCATCATGCAGAGGATAAGCAGGACAGAAAATATGCTCAGTGTCAGGCCTTGATCTCAGTTCTGCAGAAATGCCAGATTAATAACCTTGTGCAGAAAAGCTCTTCCTTTCACTTGCCATCCTTGAGGTTTAGATGCAGCATTTTTAATCTATCATTCATCCTTTTTGGAAATGATTAAACACCTGCCATGTTCTACCTAGAGGTGACCAGAATCAAACTGTCTTCCCTGATTTAAACTTCTGGGATCTAGACCATGATGAGCTGCTCAAAATAGGCAGATGCAAAAAGAACAGACATTTTTCCACAAAAAAGCCAGCAAATAATAGACTACCCCTCCCAGAGCCTATAATTAAAAATAATAATGCCATTCAAATGTGAGGGGAAGTACTTCTATGCAGTGCAACTTGTTATTTCCTGCCTTGTCCTTTTCGTCAAGGGAAGATGTGCAGGCCTGATTCCAGAAGGCTTGGCAAAGGCCACGAAGAGCCTGCGCGGGCGAAGGCAGCTCATGCTTCTTCCGAGGAGCAGCTGAGTCTTGATTTGCTGGCATCCAAACTATGCGTTCTGTCCAGAGCAGGTGGGCAGTGAGGAAGAGGAGTACTTTGCTGGTTCCATCTGACTTTGGCCAGCCGTGCTGAATGGCCCTGTTTGGCTAATGGTTCCAGCAAGCGTTTTTCCTGGTTTACTGTGTTGGTCCCTGGTCCTGCCAGAGACAGATGGCGTTTAGTGGGAACAGAAGGAGCACGTGAAGTCACAGAGCCCTGGAGGGCTGCTGTGCAGGGGTGGGAGGGGCAGGCCACAGCCCCACGATCCCCTCTTCCTCCACATCCACAACCCTCAGACAGTGGAGTGGGGCGTTATTGCAGGTCCCGAAACAGAGTTATTTCTGCCGCATCTGGATATGAGAGAAAAAATTCCCTCACATCAGACCAGCAAATTGCTGTCGCTTTGGGTTCGCTTGGCCTTGTGCATATGGCCTGACTTGCTAACAGGAATAATTTATCGTATTTGTTCAGATATGAGTCCCTGAAGCTCTGCACTTCCCTGTCAACCCACATGAACCGAAGAGAATACCCTAAATCCCATCCATTCCGTTGCTTGGCCTTGTAGTGCTGAAAAGGATGGGGAAGGCAGGCAGCTTGACTTTTGGCCGTGACAGTGAGGAGCCTGTTAAGTGTCCAAGCAAGATGGTTTGCAAACTGAGCTAAGCAAAGGTGACCCGTGTGAAGCAGCTGTGTTCAGTGCACGGGGCTCTTTCAGGCTGAATCAGGTCACACAACCATCCAGCCCAGTCTTGCGTATTCCAGGAGTGCCAGTCTTCTTTCAGCCCAACAGCCAAATCACATTTTGGAGATGCTCCCCATAATCAGCGAAGCTGCAGGCCAAAGAGATCGGCCAGAGGCAGCTGGTTGCGCTTGAAGCACCTTGCTGCCCCAGGAGACCCATTTGGATCTTAGAGAATGGGCAGGTTGTTTGGAGACAGGGAACCACCTCAGCGTTAACCTTCAGGGGAAAGGGGTGGGGTTGTGGGAAAGGCGTATGGCTTCTGCAGAATCTTGCACTGGGGGTCCTCGTTTGACCCACAGTCACGGCCTACTCCGGTTGGCATTAACTCTTCAGCCTTGCTTCCCAAAAGCTTTAAACTGGAGACGCCAGGAACCAAACATAGGAGTTTCTGTGTGCAAAGCATCTGTGCTGTTACAGAAGCTCAGCTAGTGGAACAAGGACATTTGAATTGCATAGACCACTCTGCATGTGGTGGTAGGCAAACCAGTTTCTTCTTAGCTCATATTGGAGCCCTGTGAAAAGTAAAGGCAGCTCTTACCACTCATTCATTCATTCATTTTCAAATTTATATGCCACTCAATAGCCTGACAGGACTTTCTAAGCAGCTAATGATATCAATATACAGCTCATGGTATGAGTACAGGCGGGAGAAGGGGGGAAATCCTTTGGAGGAGTGAGCACTTACAGTCAGGCTTTAAAGTCAGGTTTCGTAAAATCTGCGAACGAGGATGGCCTTGGCCTGGAATGGGAATGCAAGTAGAGATGGTACCGGGAAGGTTCCGATCTGCTCCAAAGGTTGGGGGCCGTCACCAAGAGGGCCCCTCTTAGAAATGTAGAAACACGGAAGCAGAGTGAGTCAGAAGGGGTCTCCTGGGCCATCCAGTCTGACCCCAGGCTCCAGCCGGCTGCACGCATGACATGTTGTTCTCTGGCCCCTTCTTCTAAACGCTGTCCTGTTTACTTCCTTTCGGAATAGCTCTCTCAGAAGGACCTCATTCCCAGATCTCAACAGGTGGGTGGGAGTCAATTAGAAAAGGTGGTCCTTCAAGTAACCAGGTCCAAGCCAAGTCCATCCCTGGCCATTGTACTGTCTTGAACCTTTGTGTGCCTTGGGCAGCATGAAAACCTTACTGAGATATCTGAGTTTTTTCCTTCTTTGCCTGCAGTTCCCTCATGCGGAGGAGAAAACCTTTCTCAATTTGTTTGCTAATACAGAGATTTGGTTCTGGTTCCTTTCCAAGGAAAATCATGAAGACATGCAATAAAACACAACCACCATTTATCCCCTTTGTGAGGCAGGCTCAGCACAAGTTCTTGTGTAGACTTTCTTGTGGCAGGTAGAACAAAATGCGTAACTACCTGCATCAAGAATTCATTTCTGCAGTAGTTTAACAGGACGCATCTCACTTGTCACTTCTTTCTTCAGAGCAGGGGCCTCCATTTTGCTCAGAAGCTCAGAAGCAAAAGCGTTGAGACCCATTTGTGCATTGAAAGGAAAACTTAGCTTTGTCGCTGTGGCATACTGTCATTTCTGTTTGCTGATTGGATCAGTTCTTTGTTGTATTTCCAAAACCCCCCAAAAAACAGTTTGAAAAGAGACAACAGGAACAAGGAAGATGCATGCGTGCATGCACCTTGAACAATTTTCTCTGTTCTGTTTCTCCTAAAGGTGGGAGAAGCCGCGAAAAAGGATCCATTTGAAGAAAGTGGCTTGAACCTGAGTCCAACAGCGGCAGAAGCCAAAGAGAAAGTGCGGGCCAAGCGAGTGAACAAGAGGGCCCCGCAGATGGACTGGAACAAGAAACGGGAGATTTTCAGCAACTTCTGAGCCAGTCTGGCAGCTGTCTTCCTTTCCAGCTGCTCCTGCAACAGCACATTTGCAATGTATTCGAATCATGTTCCACCCGCTATGGGCATAGCTCTGAGGCACTTCCCATGCTGCCTTTTTCCTAGCTTTGTGTTGCTTTGTGCAAGGCAGATTTTCAATGCCTCTCTTATTGTACAAAAGTGGTGAAAGAGAGAAATGGAATCTGCAGAGCTCAGATGTCATGGAAAGGTAGCTGAAGTTCCAGCCGTAACAAACAGGAAAAGCAAATCTTTCCCATTTTGTTTTAATTTTGGATCACTTAACCTGCAATATTATTTATAGGACCATTTTTATATAATTAATTGTTTGAGTTTCTTCCCTACTCCCTTTTTCTTTTAGACATTTTAAAGATTTTTACATTGTAAACAGAGTGCATTTTCTTTCCAGTTAATGGAATGCTATGGTTTATTTCAGGGTGGGTTACAGTATTAACCTTCTCATACATGGCTGGCTGACCATTCCAAGATTGCAAGGGTGCTCTGTGGAGATATTTTTTTTAATGGATTGGGGGGAAAGGATTTCATCTGTTTTTATTTAGTGCTTGAGACACCCTCCCTTTAAGCCGCTTGCACTGCAAGTCCTTTTCTTTGCAAAGCCCTTTTCCATGTCTTGTGCCTCTCCTGGGCCAGGTTCCCCATATGCAAGAGCTGACCTTGCTGGAAACGTAGGAAATGGGAGCTTTTGATATTGCAAAATGCTGCCATGATGGCTGGAGGGATACAGTAGGCAGGCACCCTTGCCAGCACCTGGGGACAGCGGGGAGAGACTCCCGGTGAAGCCTGAGACCAGCAAGCAATCATAATCCAATTTCACTGTGGCAGTAACTGGAAAGAATGCTTGTAGTGCAACTTGGGGAAGCACAGGGAAACCGCTAAATCCACCGCTTCTCACACTGGCGAACAACTTGGGTGGGGCACAAGGAATTCCCGCAGGGCAAAGCTGACCAAAACTGAGCTGCTTCTTGAAAAACAGCACACCCAGCAAATCAGTTTCATCTCCGATTGTACTGCTATTTCCTCTTCAAGGACATTAAAAAAAAATAACAAGGCCTTTAATTTCATAATCTTGTTGCTCTTTTCATATCATTAAACAAGCTTCTTTTTGCACAGCAGCAGAAAGTGGGAAAATTCTCCTGCTGTAAAAAAAACTCCATGTCTTATGTAGGTATGTCTGACCTTCCCATGAGCCTCCCTTTGGAGATGATGGGCAGGGGATTCCTTAATGCAAAAGCCAAATCGTATTTTTAGCCATGCTGTGTCAATTTGCATTTAACCAGCTTCTAATCCCCTCCTGCTCTTGTACTGTTCTTTCTGAGGAAAGAGCTTCCTGCCTTGATGGGAAAAGTCATGCACCTACTCCTGAATGTGCCATGTGGACATTATGGGTTGGGCCCACTACGTTTTCCCCCACTGTGTATCCAAGCAAATAAAATAGTCCATAGAAGGAAGGACTGCATTGGGTTAGATCATGAGAAGCTGCTCTGCTCGCGAGGCCAGCCAGACCCGCAGCCCGATATCCTGTGGTAGTGGAGCGCGAGGCCGGTTGGCCTCATGAGGCTCAGCCCAGGGAAGTGTGCCTGGAAGCCCTGGGACAGGAGCACAAGCGGTGAGAATGGGAGAGATCTCAGCCCGAGTCTGTGCCGGGGTCAGGGGTGCATTTGCATTTCCTGTGACAGGCGCAAACGTATTTTGGACTTGGACCTCAGAGAAAGCAGAGCATTTTGGGATATCCCACCTGTGCAATCCCCAATTTCGGTCCTTCATTCTGGATCATGTTGCCTCTTGTGCAGAGTATGTTTAGACAGCGTAACGTGCATGGATATGAGCTCCTGCATAATTGTGTAAACTCCAGGGGACATCAAGTACTTGTGTCCATGCGGAGATCCATCAAATGTGTCCTTAGAAAGGCATCACAGCTGCATTTCAGAAAATTTGGTGTCCAGACTCTTAACTGGAACCTGCTAAGCAAACAGAGTAGAGCTATACTGATGAGATCTTAACATGGTTTGTTGTGGGAGGTGGGGGGGTGGGTGGGAGAAGATTTGGAACAATTCTCCCCACCTCCTTTACTAAAATATAACTTCACGCTTTTCTGATAACTACTTTAAAAAAAACAGTATTAATAAGTGAGCTGGATGATACTCAAATGTTCTTTCTTCAAAAAAACCCAGACTATGTAAACAAGCATTTGCCACTTGTCACTTAGGGCACAAATGAACAATGTATATTAGCATTTTAGAAGAAAAATGGCTTTGTTCTCACATGCTGCGAGTTGAACAAGTGCCCTTTGATATAAACACACTCTGAGGCTTTGTGTATATTGTGTAAATGGCTGAGCTGAATAAGGTGCCTTGGATTGTTCTGTTTCCTTTGAGAGATGGCTGCAGTTCCACAAAGCAGCCTGGGTAAACTGTATGTGGCTTCTTTTCAGGAAGGCCTTTGTAGAGGCTCAGTAAGGTGCTGACTGAAGGCTTTGAGGAAAAGGGCAGGTTGGGGGATCGATGAGCATGAGGTGCAGGCCTCTGTGCACAGCCCAGAGGGCCAAGGAGCCTCTTTGGGCACTTCCAGCAAGGTAAGAAACCGTCTGGAGCGCTGGCACAATATGGCTGCCAGGGCTGGTTACGGAGGAGGGGAGACCTTCCCAATAGACGACTCTGGATTCTCAGGTTTCAGCTCCAAGAGGAACCTATTTCACAGGAGGGTGACCTCTTCTACCCACTTCTGCACTCACAGTGCATCCACCCCCCCCCCACACACACACCTGTTTGCATCCCTGCATGAAAATGCTCCTCTTCATCACTTCAAGCGTCCCGACATGCACGTTTTCAGAATCCCTCCAAATCCCCCCAGCCCTTTTGCTCTCTCCTTTCTCACAAGCTTGTTGTGTGGCTTTGCCCACATCCATTCCCACCACAGGTACACCAGCACCTGCAACCCACCAGCTGTGTCCTCAGCTGGGCCCCCGCTGGTCTTCCCAGCTCCCCTCTCCCGCTCGTTCACTGGCAGGAGCGGCCGCGTTCGCACTTTCTGAGGGGCTGAGCTGCTTGCTGGCCTGCCTCAAAGCGGCCTCAGCTGCCATCAAAAGGGTTGCCAGAGTGTGTGTGTGTGGGGGGGGTCCCAGTGGGGGGGGGGCAAGCGCCAAGCGGCATGTCCAGGGCATAGGCCCATTACTGCCTGCCCACGGGCCTGCACTAAAGAACCCCACCCAAGTTCTGCACTGAAACCATTTCCATCCAGCTACGGAGAACTGGTTGGCTTTACTGCAATGCCACAGAAGCTTGGTTCACAGCAGCAAGATTCAGTAACCAGAATGCACCAGGAAGAAAAAAATTCAGTGGTATGTTTAAACCTGACTGATGGCTTGTTACTTTAAACAAACAAGGAACGGTCCATCAGTTTCAAATCCTGGCTTGATTCTGGTGTTAGCAGACATAAACCACGGATTCTAGTATGAATATCATGCTAAGTTTTTCCTCCTGATGAGAGTCTGGGTACAGAAACCATTCCTAAAGAAGGGAAAAGCCAAGTGGGGGCCATCCTAGAGAAAAGCTAGGATTCTCCAGAATTGTATGAATTCCCTTCTCAGATTGGCAGGAGACCATCATTACAATCCCAGCCAGTGGGAGGCTTGCCTTCTCTGTCTTCTGGGCTGGTGCCAGGACTTTCTACCATTTTGAAATTTATTTCTGCAACCATAATGACTAGAAACTTGCTTTTAAAAATATGAACCTCATCTTCAGAGTACAGATTCCATATGTATGTGCTATGTTTATAAGCAGTGCAGGTACAAAGGTTTCCTGCAAATCACAAGGGTTGGCAACCAGAGAATATCTGCCTGGCTATTATCATGACAATTACTGCTTTTAAAGATTCCTTGTCCGCATGTTAACTGGTCAGAAATAGCTCCACTTTTTCCTTAAAGCGTTCAAGAGCCATGCTTTGCTTACTACAACATTCCAAATTATTTGAAAGCCTGGAGCATTGAAAATGATCAAATCATTTGCATAATCACATCTACAGAGCTAACTGTTGCAGAAGACATGCACAGTTCGGGCCTGTTAGGCTTTCCTTCCCTGGTGAACCACTAGTCCTCCAAAGGCAACTTGGCCCGGAAAAACAGCAGTCCAAGGGCCGTGAGCCTTGGGTGGGTTTCACGGTGTCAGGATAGCTGCTTCTAGGCCAGGGATGCCTGTGAGTGGAAGCGTAACTTGGGAAAGAACAACACTGCGGGAAGCAACACAAAAATTGTCTCCATCAGGATTTAAGGTGTCCTGCATCTTCAATGCTGAATGAGGTCTTTTTGAGGGTGTTTTGTTGAGTCATCCGAACAGCGCTGCTTGAGGCACAATCTTGAGAGTTGGGAGGGAAAAGGAAGCCCACACCTGGCAGCACAGTAGAGTCACAGGCCTTTCTCCACATGAGCTTGTACCAGATGGTACCCATGATTTTTGTTCTTGAGTGACCTGCTTTTTCAAACTGGGCTGAAGAAGTATCTTGGTCTCAGCAGAAGCAAATGCGGATTGCTTCCTTTGCTCTCTTATTTTACTGTTACACAGAGAGAGAGAGAGAGCGAGCGAGCGAGCGAGCTGACAAATACAATAGTGTGTCCAATGCCTTAATAAGCATGTCTAAAGTCAGTCCAAAGCCATGTGGTGTGAGGGATAAGATAGAAACAGAGCGAGTCAGAAGGGGCTTCCTGGGCCATCTAGTCTGACCACCGGCTCCAGCTGGCTCCGCTCACGACATGCCCACCATGTGTAATGAAAGCAAGGCTGAGGAGAAGACTGTGCCCAAGTCTCAATGGGGGTTGGCTTTCCTTTCTGCCCAAAAGGTTTGTCTCCACTCCACATCGCCATTGGACTGAAATAGGTGACTCAAAAGCACCAATGGCTCTTTTTCTGCTACCCTGTAAGCCCTGTAACACTTTCTCTGTTTCTGCACATCTAACTTAGAAATTCCCTAGATGGTTATACAAGAGCTTTTAACTACATTGTGTAAAATATATGTATACTAAAATGTCAATAATAAAACCTGTTTCCCATGTACAGTGAGCCTTACAATGCCGGTGTCCAAATTTGTTTCTTCCTTTTTATTTATTTTACACATTTGCATGCCGCCCCCTCGCAAAAAGCCTCCTTCTGGTATCCTTCTTCCCCTCTCAGCTTTAACTGATTTCAGGATGGACAGACATAGGGTTGTTTGCATGCAAACATGTATGTTTATGCTAGTAGAAGGCAATCCTGTACTAGATGTAACCATCCTTATGGGCCTCCCCAAACTGCATGCCTGGATCTCAGAACTTGTGAACAGTCCTCAACCTAAACATGAACCGCAACACACAGCAGGTATTCATGGAAAAACCTAAGGCTGAAGACATGTGTACTTCACTCACAATGAAGGGCTGCCCCCAGAGAGCTGAAATATTAACAAGAAGGCCCACGTGCAGCATACAAGTTCTGCTTTCTTGCGGAGTCGCCAAAATGTGTACTTTTCTATCTGACATCCACATCAGAGCGTGAATTTTTATCTTGCAACAGAGATCTGCAGACCACACAATGGAATGGACTCCAGAGCTCTGGGAAACCATTCCTTTTCACACATTTGGAAGAAACCCGAGGACTGTGCTCATTTTACATTCTCTTTAAAACTGCCTTTGCACTCCCAGTCCATTTGCACAGAACATTCTGGACAACATTCAGGTGCTTCGCTTTCATACACCAAGGAGAACGATCCACAGGCACCGTCCCCAAGTTGCTAGGGCCAGTAAGTGCCTTGCAAGTGAAGAGCTGCTGTAGAAGAAAACTGCTCTGGGCCATTCAGCTTCTCTTGCTCATGAGTACGAAAAGCCCTTTGCAAGCAAGCCACCCGCACAACTGCTTTTGTGAAATGCAGGCAAAAGAGATGCTTAGATGAGCTTCTCGTTAAAAGCACCGAGCCAAGCATGGAAAACTGGAGTACTACGTGGGTGAAGAACCTTACTTGGTCTTGACCACTTTGCCCCTTACTCAGGACACTTCAGTGCTGCTCTTGCCTGGGCTCTCCATGTCGCCAGGCTGGGTGAGCACAAACAGCCTGTGCGGCCCATCACTGCTCTTCAGCCAGTCTTGCCGTGTCTCTTGCCCGGCGTGAATCACACCCTACAGTGGAACTGAGGAACACCGATTGCTCAGTAACAAGCTTATTTGCCTTTCAGCTGGAGATTCGGTGAGGTTGGGCAGACTGACAGGCTCCACGAGCACTTCTTGGAGGGCCTGGCCTGGGATAAAGCACTCCAGCCTCCCTCTGGTCTAGCAGACAGATTTCAGTGAAGCGAATGCAGGGCTCTGCTCCCACCCTGCCACATGCACACCAGGCAGGACTAGCAGCTTTGCAAACAGGGCCTGCGCCGTGCAGTTCTGCCTATTTGCAAGGAATGTCACTAGCCAAACCTTGGCAGTAGGAGCAGCCAGAAACATGGGCCAGCAGCACACAAGTGAAACTGACTCGTAGCCATGCTTGTTTACAAGACCACATTCCCCCTTCTGACCTGTCCTTACCCAATATGCTGAGCTGTGTGTGGCCATGGAGAGCGAGACCAACCGAGCAGGACCAGTGGCTCCTCCATGGAGACATCTTCCTTTCTCCAGCCACTGTTATGGGAAAGGCCCTTCCATTTTAACGTACTTTCTTTATTAAACAGCTTTCCATAAAGCATGGTCCTTTATTAAAAGGAGCTCCTTCAGGGCAGTCCGAAACAATTTCCAGGAGAGTGCTGCTTCTGAAATCACAACTGCCAGTTCAGGAACCGTTACATTTCAGCCTCAAAGCCCCCTGTGCCCAGCCGCCATCCCAAAGGAGCCAGTTCAGAAACAGCCTCCTCAGTCTTGGGGTGAGACGCGAGCATTGTCTGCACGGGGGTCCCATTCCTCAGGGCAATGGAAGATCAGCAAGGTCACCTGCTCCTCTGCGATGGGAAGCAGTTCAGGTCTTCAGTGCTTCTCGGATGCCGGGCAGGTGCCCTTGTTCAGGCACTCGCTGCAGCGTGGATGGACCGGTAAGCAGATCTGCTGGCCAAATCCAACCAGCAGCCAGTTGATCTCACTCCAGAGCTCTCTGCAGCAGGTGGAGGCAGAGGATTAAAGTATCTCCACCTCTGTAGCACCTTCACAATTACAAATACCACCAAGCCCATAAAGCCAAAGTTAACTAGGTGACAACTGGCGGGTATCAAACATGCTGCAGTGCCAAATACGCAGCAAACAAGGGATACAGGCATTTAAGCAGGGAGACCCAACCTGTTCAGCCCTTGCACTTACAGGCGTGAGCTAGCAGGCTGCTTAGACGAGGCCCTTTCCATTTATCCCAGTTATCCACCCAGTTACCGGACGAGCTCCCTGCAGAAGCTCACCTGGCACCTCACTCTGGTGCCATGGGAAAACCTGTTCATTTCTCCAGGCATTTTAGTCTTCCTGTCTGTCATTTTAAATCTCCAGTATATTTTAAATCTTCACGCTGTTGCTGGTGGTTCTTTGGTTATCCCTTTTCTTTTGTACTGTGGTTGTAAGCCCTGATGTTGTATTTCAGCATGTGGTACTTTACAGTTTCAATTGCAGTGACCCACCCTGCAAGTTTCTGCTCTTGGGCAGTATAGAAACATAATGAAGAAATAAGGAGGGAAAGAGGACCCCTAACAGACCATCCACAGTGGACTTTCACTCCTGCGGAGGCCCGAGTTCACGTTTCCTCCCTCCCACACGGGAGAAGCTCCAGGAGCGCCAGAAGGCACGTGCAGCTCTTTTAACTAGTCTCGCAAATTCACTGGAGGCCGGCAGTCAATGGAGCAGCTGCTGAGGTGCTCCCAGTAAGTAGCCTGGTCACGGTATTTTGCCCTGGCGGTCATTTCCAACCACTTTTCAAAGGCAGCCCCACTTAAAGTAATGAGATTACAAACAAAAGCCGACTGTTTCAGAAATGAATTAAGAAATGCTGTCGGCACCCAGAAAGTTGTTTTACTGCAAATGCTTTTCAAACTGTGTTCCGACTGGCAGTTTGGATGTTTATGGGGAATCTCTAGTGAGAAAAACAGTAGACAAACTTCTTGAAAGAACTGTCTGCCCACAAGCACAAGTTTCACTCCTCTCCAACAGGGGTGAGGAACTCCAGGTCCAGAAGCCAAAAGCAGCCCCCCAGTTGCCCCAGTCCAGCTCTCCAGGGATCCCCAAACAGCCACACAGGATTCCCAGGCAGAAGGCTTCCACACTCCCTGCTCCGTCCTCCCACTCTTCCCATGCATCCCAGTGGCCCCCACAAGCAAAACCCTTCTTTACTGCACTGTTCCCTAGCCCTAACCCTCAGCTGCCTTTTCCTGATTGGTCTGCTGAGATTTTGAGGCAGGGTCTCTCTCTTGCCCCTTTAATACTTTTTTTTTTTGCTTTTTTTTTTTTTGGCTCTGGCCTCTTGGCGTCGTCCCTTGTCTGCATCCCTTAGCTGCGGTTCGGGCAGTCCAGAGACTCCCTTTCCTGAGACACAGAGGTTTGATTGTTTGGTTGGTTTGTGCTTTGCTTTGCTGTGCTTTGTTGTGCTTTGTTTTTCTTCCAATTTAAATTTAAGTTTACTTTATCCTTGTGTGTATGTGCGAGTGGGTTTTTGTCTGGGAGAACTGGGCGAGTGAGAAGAACTGCAGGACTAACAAGGCAGGGGAGCAAGCTCAGGTCTCGGAAGGGATCCCGATGGCAGGCCAGGAGATGGCCTTGGCAGGAGTCACGGGTGTTGCTGCTGCTGCGAGAGCTGTGACATGTTCACCCTTCTCCCCCAGGAGGTGCAGGGCTACACTTGCCCTCGGTGCAAGATGGTGACCCTGCTGGAGGAGGCGGTGAGGTGCCTGAGGGCCGAGAGAGCTCTCCAGGCCCCCCCGGAGCAGTCCCCCTCTGGACAGAGGGTTGAGGGAGAGGCCACGGGAGGAGCAGCTGCAGAGACATGGAGGTATGTCACCCACAGGAGGAGGAGGCCAGCACGGCCTCCTCCTTCTCCTGGCACCGATCTGGAGCTGGGAAGCAGGTTCTCTCCGCTTGGGGAGGCTGGGGCTGATGAGGCTTTGGGGACAGCAGGACCCCCAGCCTGGGACATCAGGAGGCAAGGGGGCCGCTGCAGGAGAGGCAAGGACCAGGGCACGGCTGCCCACCAGCACTGGGAAGGTATGGCGGCGGGTGATTGTTGTTGGGGACTCCCTGCTGAGGGGCACTGAGGCGGCGGTGTGCCGCCCCAGCCTGGAGACAAGGGAGGCTTGCTGCCTGCTGGGTTCATGCATCCGGCATGTGAAGGACAGAGTGGAGCGTCTTTTTCACTCTGGGGGCCACCAGCCGCTCCTGGTGATCCATGTGGGCACAAACGACGTGGCCAGGCAGGGTGTGGTTGGGACCACCAGGGACTTTGAGGCCTTGGGGAAGGAACTCAGGGAGCTGAAGGCCCAAGTGGCCTTCTCGTCGATCTTACCTATCCAGGGGTTTGGGCCAGGAAGGGACAGGAGGGCCTCTGAGGTGAACGACTGGCTTAGGGTGTGGTGCCAGAAGGAACGCTTCAGGTTCCTCGACCACGGCACCCGGTTTCTTGCCAATGGACTTCTGGCAAGGGATGGGTTACACCTCACGAGGATGGGGAAAAGGTCCTTTGGAGATGCTCTAGCGAGCTTCGTCCGGAAGATTTAAACTGAGCTGGGGGGTGGGGTTCAGGCCCCCCAGAAACGTGTCTGCACGGGACAAGTGTGGGGAGAGGTTCAGGGCTCTGGAGCAGGGATTTAGAGGTACTGCAGGGACTGACAGGACTCCTAGAGGGGCCAGGTATCAGGGAGGATGGGAGGAAGGAGGATGCTGGGCACTCCAAGGAAAGGAAGCAGTGGGAAGGAGTTGAGGTGCATGTACACCAATGCCAGGAGCATGGGTAATAAGCAGGAAGAGCTTGAAGCTCTCCTGGGAATAGGAGGATACAATCTGGTGGGAATCATGGAAACTTGGTGGGATGAAAGGCAAGTCTGGAATGTGAACATAGAAGGGTATCGCCTTTTTAGAAAGGACAGGAAGGGAAAGAGAGGTGGGGGCGTGGCTTTATATGTCAGGGAAGGGATAGGATGCAGTGAGAGAGAATGCAGCACAGGTGGGGATTCGGCAGAGGCAGTCTGGGTGAAACTTAGGGGTTTTGACAGGGAAAGAGACCTGACAGTGGGGGTATGTTATCGCCCCCCAGGTCAACTTGAGACCCTGGATGATGTCCTGACAGGCCAGATTCTAAGGATATCTTGGGGGAGAGACACAGTAATTATGGGAGATTTCAATCTCCTGGATATTACTTGGGAGGCTCACTCGGCAGTGAAAGAAGCTCTAGAGGGAGGGTTTTTCACACAGAGGGTTCGAGAGGCGACGAGGGGGGGAAACATCCTTGACTTGGTCTTGACCAATAGGGAGGAGCTGATAAATGAAGTTCAGATTAGGGGAGCTCTGGATGCGAGTGATCACTCCATCCTTTGCTTTGAGATCAGGGGACTGGGGACGTGCAGCAGGTCAAGCACTAGAAGCTGGGACTTCAAGAGGGCCAACTTTGGCCAACTGAAGGCCAGACTGGGGAAAGTCTCCTGGGATAGGTTACTGGAAGGTAAGCGAGTTGAGGAGGGGTGGATGGCACTCGAAAGGGAGGTTTTGGAGGCTCAAGCCTTGATAATGCCTCTAGTTAGTAAGGTGGGGAGGTGGAAGAGAGCGCCACCATGGATGTGAAAGGAGGTGGTTAGGGGGATTAGACGAAAGAGGAGCCTCCGCAGGAAATGGGTACTGGGGCAAATAGACAAAAGGATATACTGGTAGGAGGAGGCCCGTTGCAAAAGGATTCTTTGCAAGCCTAAGGCTGACTACGAGCTGAGACTTGCCAAGAATATCAAGAGCAACAAAAGGGGCTTCTTTCAGCATGTAAATAGGAAGAGGAAGGGGAGACAAGTGGTGGGACCACTAAATAAGGGGGAAGGAGATCCAGTGACTGACATGAGGGAACAGGCACAGATGCTAAATGACTCTTTTGCCTCTGTGTTCTCCCCAAAGCAGGACGGGGGATATCCGTATAGGAGATTGGATGAGGCTGGGGACTTAGGGGCAGAGATTAGAGCCACCCCCCTTGAAGTCGAGGGGCTCCTCAGGGCATTGGACGTTACAAAGGCACCAGGCCCTGACGGGTTACACCCGAGAGTACTAAGAGAGTTGGCAGGGGTTCTCTCACGCCCACTGGCCTCCATTTTTGGGGCCTCATGGAGAACGGGTGAAGTTCCAGAGGACTGGAGGGTGGCATCAGTGGTCCCAATTTTCAAAAAGGGTAGTAGGAAGGACATGGGGAATTATAGACCGGTTAGCTTTACATCCATTGTAGGAAAAACAATGGAAAGGCTCATAATAGAGATCTAGTGATGCTAGATAGGGAAGGGGGGCCGACAGCCACACAACACAGCTTCTGCAAAAACAGGTCCTGCCAGACAAACCTTGTGGAATTCTATGACAAGGTTTCAAGATGGCTAGATGGAGGGGATGCAGTGGATGTGGTATACCTGGATTTCAGCAAGGCCTTTGACAAAGTGCCCCATGATATCCTGGTGGAGAAACTGGGGAGTTTTGGGATACACCAAAGCACTGTCCGGTGGATTAGGGCATGGTTGACAGACCGAAAGCAGAAGGTAACCATTAGCGGGGAATTGTCGGGATAGCAGCCAGTGATAAGCGGGGTCCCTCAGGGCTCTGTCCTGGGGCCGATCCTGTTTAATCTTTTCATTAACGACATGGAAGAAGGGGTGAACAGTCTGCTGATCAAATTTGCAGACGACACTAAAACTGGAGCAGTGGCCACAACTGAGGAGCAGGTACTCCAGATCCAAAAGGATCTGGACAGACTATGGAAGTGGGCAGGAGACAACAGGATGGCGTTCAATGTGGATAAGTGCAAGGTCTTGCACTTGGGGCATAGGAATAGCTGTCATAAGTACAGGTTAGGTGACAAGTGGCTGGAGAGCAGCACTTGTGAAAGGGACCTCAGGGTGCTGGTTGACTGCAGGCTGAACATGAGCCAACAGTGTGATGCGGTGGCCAAGAGGGCGAACGCCACCCTTGGTTGCATAGCCAGAAGTGCGGCTTCAAGATCGAGAGAGGTATTACTACCACTCTATACAACTCTGGTGTACCTGCAACTGGAGTATTGTGTTCAGTTTTGGGCCCCTCATTACAGAAAGGATATAGCCAGGTTGGAGTCAGTGCAGCGTAGGGCCACAAGGATGGTGGCTGGTTTGCAGGGGATGCCGTATGAGGCAAGACTGAGGGAACTGGGTCTCTTCAGCTTGGAGAAGAGGAGACTCAGAGGGGATATGTTGGCAACATACAGGTATGTGAGGGGATGTCACATGGAGGTGGGTAGGGACCTGTTCTCCCCTGCAGAAGAAGGCAGGACGCGCTCTAATGGAGCAAAGCTCAGGGAACCCAGGTTCCATTTGGCTGCCAGGAAGCACTTCCTGGCAGTCAGGACCCCGTGGAATGGGCTTCCACGGGAGGTCGTTGAGGCCCCATTGGTGAGGGTGTTCAAAGACAGGCTGGACATGCACATGGTGGGCATGTTGTGAGTGGAGCCGGCTGGTGCCGGAGGTCAGACTAGATGGCCCAGGAGGCCCCTTCTGACTCACTCTGTTTCTATGTTTCTAATACTTCCTAGCCACTTTTTGCTTTAAAATAAACACTTTTGTTGCAATCCCCCCTTCTCTCTCCATGTAGTTACCCTCCTTCTCCATTACAGAAAGTAAACAGGATGATGGGGACAGCGCTTAACCAATTGGAGGGAGCATGAGCTGATGTGTGTGTTGCCAGAAAAATGTGGGCAGGAATAACTGGATGCCTAGAGCCACCCCCTTCTGTTGCCACTCTTTCCACAGGACTCTATGGCAGTTTTTCTTCTTCATGAACAGAACAGTGGAAGTCTCAGGTCCAAATATCATGAGAAGTTCCGGTGAACAAGCCATTGTTTCTCTCCATGATTTCCAGAAACCAAACACGCCATGTTGCAATTCTGTGGCTGGGTTGAACCCAACAGACCAACAAAACTGAAAAACCACCATGGCTTCCTCTGCCATGGCAACCTGGCCATGGTCGTCTTTGGTATCTCCTTTGAGACTTGCGTAATATGCAACCTGACTCAATTCTGGCTGGCTTACCTGGGAAGCCACTCTTCCAGAGCTTGCCTGGTCTCTTCAGGAAGTCTAGTTCCCTTCTTGGTCCATTTCAGCCTGTTGGCTATCCGGTGCACATGTGTGTCCACGCCTGGAGAAGGTGGTGCTTGGAATCAGTGGAAGGGAGCAGCCAGATGCGAAGAAGGGGGGACACTTCCCCCAACATGCCCAGCATGGGCCCCAGAAGCATCTGCCTGTGTGGCATAAAGGTGTAGCTCACCTGTGAGGGCACCTTCAGCCTATGGGAACGTTTCTTGCCTGCCTGCCAAGTGAAACACTGGCTCTGTGGGCATGAACCCCCAAATTCTTTCTTTCTGTGATGCTTCTCCCGGCACTGGGTAATGCCCTCCATGCCACCACGGGAGCAGCGAACGCAGAAAGGGAGGTGGCCGCAGCAGCTTTCTCCACTGTGTCTGCACGGGATCCAGGAGCTGCTTGGACAGTTGGGAAGGACTGGAAAGGCCCACCAGGCACCCAGCACAAGCGCTGCAAACGAGGGAGCTGCTCGCCTCTAAACAACCCCGGCCCCAAGCTTCCCACCGACTAGCACACGAGCAAAGCCATTCATCAGGAATCGGGGTTAGCATGCCCTACAATCCCAACATATAAACTTTTTTAACAATAAAGACTCAGGAAAGGGGCTGCTAAATGGCGGCTGGAGCGCCTCGAAAAAGAAGATGGAACCGCAGTGTCCCCTTGTGGCTACTGCAGGATTCTGTACCCACCCCCCCCCGGGCGAGCAAGAGCAGAGGCTAAGAGGCCTGAGCCAAGTACGGTGGAGCCTCAGCTCACGAACACCTTGGTTCAGAACCAAATTGGGTTGTGAACGGAAATTTCATGAAAATTTTGACTTGGGTCGTGAACTCCGCATTGGGTAGCAACGAAGATCGCAGCCATCTCCCCCCCCCCGCCCCGCCCCGAGTGGGGAGATGGCCACGATCGCAGTTGTGTTTGTGCAGGAAAGATGGGCGCAATCTCGGCCATCTCTCCTCCCAGCCCCAATCAGCACGATTGTGGCCATCTCCCCACCCCGAGTGCAGGGAAGACATAGAGGAGCTGACGGCAGAAGAACTTGCTGAACTCCAGAGTGAGCAGCAGAAGGCGCTTGCTGAGGAGGATTCCAACGAGGAAGAGGAAGGCAGGGAGGAGGTTGGCAGTGATGTGTTGGTTCTTACCTATAAAGCCCTTAATGGCTTGGGTCCTGGTTACCTAAAGGAGCGCCTGCGACCGTATATGCCCTCCCGCCCCTTACGATCAGCAGCAGATGCTCTCCTCCGGGAGCCCTCTGTGAAGGAGGTGAAGAGGGTGAGTACCCGGAGGAGGGCTTTCTCTGCGGTGGCACTCCACTTATGGAATCTGCTCCCCAGAAAGGCTCGCCTGGCGCCGTCATTATTTGCTTTTCAGTGCCAGGCGAAGACCTTTTTATTTAAGAAATATTTTAATGGTTAATTTATTTATTAATTTATTAATTTATTAGTTTGTTGTGAATTTTAGTTGTTAGTTTTAATTGGGGACTATGAGATGGGCCAATTTTAGTCTTTAACTTGTAATCGGTAGGTTGATTTGTGTTTTAATTTTATGCTGTATTTCGTTTTGTATGGACCTGCTGTGAGCCGCCCCGAGGCTAGTTGGCAAGGGGCGGCATAGAAATTTTTCTAATAAATAAATAATAAAATAAATAAATGTGATACAATCCATTATGAAAAAATGGAACGAGTGCCAGGATTTCTTTGAGAAGCACCACCCCAACATAACTGTAACAAACAGCAGGAAAAAACAAGTGACTGTAGACAGATTTTTCACCAAAATTGACCCTGCAGCTGAGAGACAAAGAAGAGATCCCCCCAGTCTCCTTATGGAGGGGGGTTCTCCCAAAGAACAATAACCTCCCCCCACCTAGGTCAGTGTCCTCCACTGTACTGTACAGTGCTTTGTTACTTTGTTGATCTTTGTCACTTTGTTTCAAAATTTCTGATTTTAAAAAAAATAGTTACAGAACGGATTAACCTCATTTGCACTGAATCTTATGGGGAAATTTGCCTTGGGTCACAACCAGAGTCGTGGAACAGATTAAGTTCGTGAGCCAAGGTACCACTGTAATTGCTCTGAAATGGCAGCGATCCGGCCAAGGCCTGGCCTCTCCACCGAGTTCCCCAGGGCAGGAATACATTACCGATCCCAGAGACGCTCTGCCAGGCAATGTCCATAACCAGGTGGGCCATCTTGGGCCCGACCCCTGGCAGCTTCACCAGCTCCGCAACTGCCCTCGGTATGTCGCCGGCGTAGTCCCGCTTCAGGATTGCAGTGGTCTGCTTGATATAGCTCACTTTGCGCTGCAGTTGGCGAGAGAGGGATACACTTTGGGAGGTTTTGGCAGCTGACAGAGAAAAGGGCACCCCGGGAGCAGTGGAGCACCTGCGACGGCAGAGTCTGCCGCACGGTGGAATCAGCACCTGCCTCTGCGGGATGCGAGTCGCCCTCCCTTGGGCTGCTGTGGGGTGTCCAGCAGTGGCGTGACTCATACACACACAGCCCCTTCTGTTGTCGCGACAGCACAGATCGAGCCCTGTGGCCCAGGCCGGGTCTGGGTTCCAGTCTCCGCAGAGCCACAGAGCTCACTGGGCGGCTTCAGGGCAGGTGCTCGCGCTGCCAGGCCCCTCACGGGGTGGCGGTCGTGAGGACAAGAGGGAGCTGCGCAAGCTCCTCGTGAGAAGGCAGGGGGGGTGAGTCTGACACCATCACGCTCATGCCACTCACTCACCTTCCAAAATCCCACGGGGTAAATGAGCTGTCCCAGGGTGGCATCATCGGTCTCCAGGATGCTGTCCACAGTGAGCCCATGCTCCCGCAAGCGCATCATGGCAGCTGAAGTCACCTGGTCTTTCGTCTGGCTGGAGAGCATGAGGGACAGCAGAATCTGGTAGCGCACAACCTACAGAGCAGAACAGACACGGAAGGTGAGCGCCTCGCATCCTCCAGGAGAGCGGCGGGCCAGTCGGCCACCTGCAAGCTCCAGCTGGGCTCCCAAGTCTTCTGTCGCCCTGCTGGCCTCACCTCTGGAGGCGCGTCTCCATCAAAGCACTGGCCAGCGCCCATCTGGTCCACAGGGGCATCTCTCCTCTTCCTCATTTCCCGGATATTGGCCAGGTGCTGCGCCCAGTTCTTGGGCTCCCACTTCTGTTTCTTGACTTCTGTTCCAGTCGTTTCCCTCATGCCACTTTCTTCTGAAGATTCATACGCAATAGTGACCTTCCTCTCTCCCCGATAGCGCCTCCTGCTCAGGGTTTCATCCGTTGCTAGATCAAACATAAAGGAAACTCTGCCAACGGTAGGCTTCAGCGGCATTCTCTTCTGTGTGCGATTAGAGAGACCATCCTGTGTCGTCTCTGCTATTTCTGCCACTAATTCCCCCAAGCAGCCAACAAACCACAGCTGCACATTTTCCCGACTGCAGTTTGCTTTTCAGGTCAAGGAGAAAAAGCACCTGGGACTGTGGCTGCATATCCTTGCTCACATAGATTCTTAACTTGCATGTACAGATGTGCAACCAACATGTATCTAGACTCATAGAACACTGCAAAGCCAACCATCTGTTCGTTGCAAAATACCTACTTCAGGTAACAAATCAGGTGACTGTACACAAGGACATGAGCAGATGGCCAGTACAGAAATCATACAGACTATGCAATTGCAAGTTAAAAACGGAGATGCTGTACTCCCACTGCCAAAACAAGACCAGGAGCGCACTGCAGTAGTGGCCAAGAATTCTCAATATCAAAAATTAGAGTAAAGCTGAGAATAAGATCCTGAACAAAAGCACAGTGCCAGCAGCTGAGACCCCTCAACTAAACGCAAGGAATGCCCGAGTAGACAGAATAAACACCAACCTCCCAGAGCACAAGGCAATGCCAGGGTTCAAAGCAAAGGAAGTAAAGTGCCTGGTTGTGAGCAATGAACCAGAAGCTCAGGGAGGCTCAAGGTGACTAGTAGTGTCCTTCCAGGTGCTCAGGTTGTGCTTGGCTTCGCTGAGGGAGGCCACTGGGTCGTTTCTCCCATCAGGGCTTCTTCTGACTGGCCAATTCAAAGGTATCTTTGTGTGCAGGTGGCTGGCTGGTGTCATGACAATGAGGCAGGCATTCAATATTCCTGCTTTTATGAGGAACAGCTCCCTCAAATAGAATCGAGAAGGAAACAAGTATATTTGGAAGCAAGTAACAATTTGAATTTGCCTCTCCCAGCATTAGTCTGGCACTCTGCCTACTAAACCAACTTTCCCCAGCTAGGTGACCCTCTGAATTTGGAGATGATGTCTCCTGGTATTCCAGCGCATGCTCACTTGGGCCAATAGGAATGGCAGCCCAAGGCATCCTGATGGCAGCAAGGTGAGGAAGTCTGTCTAGACCACATTGGTGTCAGCGGCAGCCAGCCACAATTCTTCTTTACATCCTGACTCAGTTTACATTAGTCCATGAGTTATGACATCTCTATTCCCGTGCCTGCTATCTTGGAAAAAACAAGGAACAGGGAGTGCACATGGATGGGCCTGTCCATGCCAGGTAAATGGATTCCTACACAGGTTCAAAACACACACACCGCAAGATTATTTGCACACCTACTTTTGTGGGGGTCTCTGGCAGGGTCATGGATTGCCTGTGCGCTGGGCAGTGCATGCAGAGGGAAGTTCTACATCTGATAAAGTGAGGCAAGTGTGGTGTTTTCATGCTTCCAGCAGAAAATGGAAAAGATGGGGAAGCAAGAAGTTGCCTTCATCTCAGGAGTGTAAGAGCTGTACTGGAGCAGGCCAAGAGGCGTCCATCCAGTTCCCACAGCCAGCTATGGGCTGCCACATGGCGCACCCGTTGGAATATCTGAGATGGCACTCTGATATTCATTTTATTCATTTGTAAGGTGGCTTTGCCTCTTTAGAGGAAGGGCACAGAATGCAAGAAACACTCGGGATTCGCCGCGGGGACCTGCCTTGCGTGGTGCGACGGGTCCCCAGTTCTACTAGGAGCACAAGATCCTGGGCTTTGGCACAGCTGCCACAAGCAAGAGAGAAGCATTTGGGGCGAGGGGCTCATGGCAGGCTGCTGCAGCGTCACGGCCGAATGGGTGGCTAACACGGGCATGGGCAAAGATCGAGGAACTGCAACACGCATCAAATGCAGAGAACGGGAGGGTTTGCGCCAGATGAGGAGACGTGCAAAAGACGGGCAGTCGCCACTGAGCGGGCAAGGCGAAGGAAACAGGCGAGCAAGATCTGGCTGAAGCCTAAAAGGGCGGCCGGGGCAACGCGAAGCCCCTCTTCAGAGTGGCCTCACCCAGACGCCCGCCCTGGGCAGAGAAGAATGGCACCGAGGCGCTTCGCGGGGCTTTTCCTGCTGAGGGCCTTCCGAAGAAGCGCGGCACACGGAATCCGCCCCGCCTGCACGCGCAGCCGCGGGGAGGGCGGGCGCGCTCCACCGGCTGGCCTGCTCGCTCCCGGGGGCGCAGGAAAGCACGAGAAGCTCAGCCCTGCGCGGCGTACCCACCTGCCGGCTGGCCCCGGGCCCCGGCCCCGGCCCCGCTCCGCAGCAGCCTGGACGAGCCCCCACGCCCCGCGCACATGGCTCAGCGCCAGCCCGGGACTACGACCCCCACAGTGCCTTGCGCGAGGGCGCCCCGTTCTTCGCGTTCTCAGCCGTACCGGAAGTGGAGCCGCGTTTCCGGTCGAAGGGGGCGGGGTGCTGGGGCTGAGGAGGCGGCGGCGGCGGCGGGCGGTGAGTGCGGGGGGCGGGGGTGCTGGTCCTGGTGGGGATAATGGGGGGCAAGGGGTGTGGGAAGGAGGCAGGGCGGAGGGGGCGCCTCTCCAAGCACCCCTGGGGGAGAGGGGTGCGCTAGTGGGAGTGCCAGGCCAAGGCTGGGGGGACCCCGCCGTGACATTCCGGGGGCCCGGCGCCTGCTCCCCTCGCAGGGCTGTGGTGGCGATGGGACGCGCCTGATGGCGGAGCCCCCGCCCGAATGGGCTCCGAGGAGAGTGGGGCACTGGGGAGAGTGCCGGGCCGGGGATGGAGGAGGCCCTGGTTCAGCGCCCTTCCCCGAGCCGTGGCGCCGGCTGGGTCTGCCTTCCCCTCCCTCTTCGCCTGGCTTCCCTCGCGGGGTTGTTGTGAAGATTACATAAGCGCGGCGGCCCCTGCCTGTCGCCCTGAGGCGACACAGTGCGGCTGTTAATAGATCTGCTGTGGCCTGAGGGAGTTCTGCGGAGGCTCACAGGCCGTATTGGATGGGTGGTATGGGGGTTCTAGGAGTGCCTTGGGGTGCTGTCTGGTGCGTGTTTGGACAGGAAGAAGCCCCATGACTGCCCAGCTTGGTTGGCTGGGGAATGCAGCAGTTTTTTCTGCCCAAACTGGCGTAGGATTGTCGGGTAATCCGTTGTAGCAAAAACCACAGAGTCTTGTGGTGCCTTTGTCTCAAGGAGGTTGTGGAGGTTAAGTTCACTCCACCACTGTATCTTTGGCTATGCCAAGGTCTGCTGGTGTAGTGGACATATTTGCATCTCTGTATAGCATAGGCTTGTAATGCACTGGGGATACCAGAGTGAAAATCAGGTAGCAGTATTTTGTTTAAGTCAAGTTGGTTTGCAAGGTGCGATAGCCACCTGATCCAGCCCATCATTTTAACAGGAGCCTGCATGCACCAGCCTGACCTAGTGGGTTCCAATACGAAGAGCTTCTGCCGTAAGACGCCTGCTAATCTTTAGGTTCCCCATGGTTCTTTGTAGTTTGATAACATTTGACAGCTGAGAGAAGTTGAAGTTTAACATGTTAAAGAGGGGGATCTTGTACTTTTGAACAAACAGTTGCTGTTTAAGTTAGAGGCATTTCTGAGTGTGGTTCCCCCCTTATTTACTGCATTTTTGAATTTTGTGTCGGTGGGTATAGAATGCTATTCACAGATGCCGTATACAGTCTATTTATGCATTGTGGTTGTGATGGCTGGCTACAAGGAATAAAGCGTATTTATTTATTTCATTTCTGTGGCACCCCACAGCCAAAGCTTACACACAACTATTGTATTACTTTATCGCCTTAAAGCATAATCTGCATAAAGTGTTGTAGTCTGAGCTGCTTCCCTATGTATAGATGGGCAAGTGAGGCAGAAATGGTTTATTCAGGGGTTCATACTACGGTGACAGGTTCTGAGGTCCAGCATCAGGCCTGGGGCTATTGAGCCACCCTGTTTCCTACCCAGGCTCTTTCCCAGAGTTAAGTGATTTATATGCGGGTTAAATATAACCCTATGAATGTTTAGCAGAAAAATGGTTGTCCAGGACATGCTGGGAGTTGCGGGGGTGTTTCTGTCTAAACATGATAGAATTGTGCCCTTTAATATTCTATCCCCCGGGCAGGTTAAGTGCACGGACTGGTGGAGAGGCTACAGTCTGGTTTATCATCCTTGCTCTGGAGGTAGGAGAGGTTGCCACAACCCAATACTGAGAATTTGGTAATGGAAACTGGGGATTGTATTGGTACCCTTTGGTGAAGTGGGTAGATGAAGACTGTAGTGAGAACATCCAAATTTAGTTCTGTGCAGTGCATATCTTGCATCTTAACAAACTTTTAAATGCTATCTAATATCTTTACTGAGAAAGAGAATAATCTGCCCTTTTTGTAGAACAGGATTATATCTTTTCACTTTCATGTGCCTCTTATTTCTTCATGATATGGAATGCCAAGAGGTTTTCTGACTAGGCAGTAATGCCACTCATAATTTTAACTATTGCAAGATTGTCTGTTGCAATGTCTGCTTACTACATTTCACTGGAAGTATGGTTTATTTTACATAATGCTTTTGGATACTGTCTTTCTCTCAGGAGCTGAAATCAGCATATATAGTTTTCCCAATTTAGTAAGGTGGGCTGGGTGGAGAGACTTGCCCATGCTCACCCGTGAACTTCAGTGGCAGAGAGACGGTTTGTGCCAGGGTCCCTCTAGTCCTAGTCTGATACTGCAACCAGTGCACCACCCTCATTCTTAGTGTGAAAGGCCTGGAATATCCACCGATGATGCCCCATGGCCCTCTGACCTGTGGTGCAAGAGGCACAGGGTTCAGTCAATGCTGCAGCCAGTGTGTGAGGACTCCAAGTGCGTATGGGTTTCCCATCGCCTAGATGCCCTGGGGTGCTTAGGTCTGTGCTGTGGCAGTGGGCAGGAGCCGTTGGCTGCATGGAGCACTGGGTGCATTTGACTGATTGCATCAAGAAAGTGTCTTCCTGTGTTTTGCTGATGCAGCCTGCTGTCTGTCTTATGTTTATTCAGTGTCCCTGATGCTTCCTTAGTTAATGATGGCAAAGCCACCAAGCAAAGATCCTGGTCTGAAAGAGAAATTTAAGAGTCTCCTGGGACTCGGGCAATCCAGGTCTAATTCCAAGTCATCAGAAGGAAAACAAACAGAGTTTATCATCACAGCAGAAATACTCAAGGTAACATTTTGAAATCTTGGAACCCTGAGTGTACTTTAGGAGTTGGACGTTACATACTGCAAATACTACCAGAGCAGATTAACACATGGAGCAGGAGTTGGAGACCTCGAGTTGGAAGCCCTGTGAGGAGAGACTGAGAAAACTGGACATTGAGAAGACTGAGGGGGGACATGATATCCCTCTATAAGTCAAAGGGTGTCACAAAGAGGAAGGTCAAGTTCTCTTCTTGCTGATACCAGAGTGCAGGGCACAGAATAATTGATTCAAACTGTGACAACCCAGATTCAGGCTGGACATCAGGAAAAGCTTCCTCACCATCAGAGCAATACAACAGTGGAACCAGCTGCCTAGAGAAGTAGTGAACTCCCACACTAGAGAAATTCGAAAACAGTAGGGAGTTGGACCCCTACTTCATGGCCTTCATGGCCCCTTCCAGCTCTACTATTCTATCATTCTATGAGTGTTTTATTTTGAAGCTTTTTACCTGGTGCTCTGATTTACGACAGGGTGGAAAAGTTGTGACTTTCCAGCTGTTTGGATCCACAGCTCCTGCCACTGTTGCCTAGGTTAACAGTGGTGGGGCAGAACACGCAGCGAGCCACAAGTTGACTTGATTTGTGCGCCATCTGTTGCGCCAGATGTTGGCAGTTGCAGCATCCTTCACCTATGGCATGGGGTTGGTTCCTGACCCTGCATGGACTGACATCTCAAAGATGCCCAGATTCATGGTGTCCAGAGTGGTTTATCAGCCTCGTAGCAGCACTGTTGTGAGGTGAATCAGGCCGCAAAGCAGCAGCTGTTTGGAGTGAAGGAAACATGATTGGAAGAACCTCCTCATTGCAGTCTTGCTCTCTATTGCTAGCAGAGCACCTGGTTAGTGGACTGAAGGGAGTGAGTGAGGTGGGAAGGAGCATGCACAGGGAGAGCACAGCCACCTCCCCTTGGTTACAGGTTAGTCGTTTTCCCTGACTCTGCAGGTTTGGCCCATCCCTTGTCTATCTAATGCTCCCTTTTTCCTTTCAGGAATTGAGCCCCGAATGTGGGTTGCACAATCGGGTAAAGGCAATTGGTCAGATCTGTGAGGTAGCAAAAACGAAAAAGTTTGAAGAGGTGAGTGTGTGGGATTGAGCAACCAAGGCATCCGAGGAAAACATCTACTGGGAGCGCCCCCCCCCCCCAACCGAGCAAGACTGCTCATGCACTAGGGATGTGCCTGGCCCTGGTCAGCTGGCTGGGGAAGGTGGTGATGGGGAGGCCAGGCTGGGAAATGGAGAAATAACTTTGGGATTCTCTGCCCAAGTACAGGAGGAGGCTGGAGCAAGTGATGGTGAGGGCTGGAATTAATTAATGGGAAGGCACATCTGTCTGGCCAAAAATCTTTTCTATGAAGAGATTGTCCTTCATTTTCTCCTCAAAATGACCAGCCTGTGCATGAGCATTGGAGTAAAATTGTAAAAATAGGACATCAGTGTAAGAATGGAGATAATTTCCGAGTCTGTAACGTGGGATTACCTATGGCAAAGTGGTACAGTGGCACCCTCTGCCAGGACAGGAAAAAAAATGCCCTGAAGTAGGACTAATTTGCCCCTGTTCTGAAATTTCCAGTGAGTTGTTGCTACATGAGGAGTTTTCAGGTGGGAAGGGAAATCTGTTTTATTAGGACAAAAGCAAGGGAGAAGAAACTGGATAGAGGCTAGTATCAGACAGTTCTAAGATGGAATCAAGCTCGCCCAGCTGATTATATAGCAGAGAAATACTGTTGATCTGTTGTTAGCTGGTATGTAAGTGCATGTGGCTGGTGATGATTGAGGGTTCCCATCCAGTTCTAACTGCTTGGAAAAGGTATGTCTTTCTTATAGTCAGGAAGGGATACCTGTGGGTAACTAAGTTTTCTGTGCTCTTAGCATGCAGTAGAAGCTATCTGGAAGGTGGTAGGAGATATGCTGCAGCCAGATCGACCAACTGAGGCCAGGCACGCCGTGCTTCACCTACTGAAGGCAATTATTCAAGGACAGGTAAGGCTTGGCACACATCTGAGATCTAAAATCCAGATGGGGATAACATGTGCTGCTAGGAAGCATTGCTTTAAAAAAAAAAACCAGGCATAATGTTTCAAGAAATCAACGTTTTTCTTCAAGGGAGAGAGACTAGGGATCCTCCGAGCTCACTTCTTTAAAGTGATTAGAGATTATCCTTCTAATGAAGATCTGCACGAACGACTTGAAGTGTTCAAGGCACTTACAGATAATGGAAGATATATAACATACTTGGAAGAGGAATTAGGTATGCTTCCTTTTAAACATTAATTTAACGATGATGAATTCTGGCACAGAGAGGGGAGTGCTTGAAGCCCAACATATCTCAAATCCATGATGGAATAATGCCTTTAGTAGTGAAGGGATGGGCAACTTGCAGCCCAAGAGCCACATTTATCCCACCAGCCCTTCCATCTGACCCACATGACCTCTGGAGAGCCTCCCTTCCTCCCCGGAGTTCCTTAACTGCCACCTTGAGGAGGAGCGCTCATCTGCTCACGTGGCTTGACTCACTTGCTTTGTAAGGAGAAACGCAGATCTAGTTCTCACTGCGCATGGACAAGCCTGCCGGGACCCTGTGTGAGCAGCAGGGCTGGCCCACTGAGGTGCTTGCCTAGAACCCGTCCAGCCTGTGGCCTAAAGGAATCTCCCATCTAGCACCTCCCTCTGAGCACCTCTCCCCCAATTTTCCCTCAGCTGAATTTGTCCGCCAATGGATGGAAGTCGGTTTAACTTCAGAGTTCCTGCAGGTGCTGGTCAACTTGGTCAAGTTCAACAGCTGCTACCTGGATGAATATATTGCAAATATGGTCCAGTAAGACTACGTTCTAGATCTCTTCTTGGTTCTCAAAGATTCCAGTTCCATCTTATATTGGCTGTCTGGCTTTCCTATAACTAGCATGTTTTGATGCCTGTGGGCAGTGTGGATGGGGATGGGGGCATGGGGTTCCAGCGCGGGTCGCTTAAGCACTGCAATGTTCCACACACTGGCGAGCAGCAGCACGACACGGGAGCTGCAGAGTAACTAAATGCATGGAGGAGGGCTTGGCCAGAGCAGCTCGTTTTCGGAGATCTGAGCTAGGATGAGTACTGCTCACAGATGAGTGAAATGGCTCCCAGCTATTGGCTTGGTTGGATTTACATGCCACCCCACTAGCCATAGGCTCTCTGGGTATAAAACAATACAATAAACAATATCATCATGCACAATTACAAAGACCAATAACAGCAAAATCACAAGTAAGCTATCAAAATAAAATAAAACCAAAATAAACAAAATAGAAATAATAAAATACTAGAATATATATAAACTCCAGAAATAAGTCAAGAAGCATTTAAATTTAGTACATGTCAATGTCCAGAATTAAAAAATAACATTGGAAGCAGCAATAATAGCATAAAAATTAAAATATTGAAAATAAAGAATTCACCTAATCAAATAACTGTGGAACAAGTATGTCTTTAATGTGGCTTGAGCTCTTAGATTTAGAAATTATACGATTAGGTTTAAAGAAACTAAATAAAAGATTAAAAAATAAAACTCTAACCAGGATTTCCTTTTTTGTAGCATGATTTGCCTCCTGTGCGTTCAGACATCATCTGCGGTTGACATTGAGGTCAGTAATTACATAAATACTGTGGATGCTAAAAAAGTGTCATTAATAATGAAAGTAAATATTAGTCTGAGTGATGGTGTTGCTTTCTTAAAAAAATGATCTTCCTTGCTTCTCTCATGCCAGGAAACACCTCTGGAATCCTCCAGGGTGTCATTGCTCTCTTTCTCCTGTTTGCAGTTCTTTTGCAAAGCCCTTCGGCCCCAAGCAGCTGCTTCTTCACACAGACGTCTGTTCAAGCTCTTTGGTGGTCTGGGGGCAGGATGAACAGTGGAGAGGGGGTTCCCAGCACAGCTGGGGATGTGACTCATGCAAGAAAATGTTCTAAGCGGGCCTCAGCTGCCTCTCCCACCCCTACCTCATCTTGTGTTTGTCAGAACGCAGGTTAACACCTCCTTGGGGCAGGAATCTATCCCTTTGGCTAAGCTTGCTCTGTATGAACACTGAGAGGTTTCGTGGCAGCAGTAACAAAAGCCACAAAGGCTACCATTGCAAAGGAATCACTTTCCCTTCCCTCTGTCCTTCCAAGGTTTCCCTGCAGGTCCTGGATGCCGTGGTGTGTTACAACTGCTTGCCTTCCGAAACCCTCCCAGTCTTTATTATCACCTTGTGCTGGACCATCAATGTGAAGGAACTCTGTGAGCCTTGCTGGAAGGTGAGTTGTAAGTAGGAGGAAGCATTCGTACCTCAGAAAGCAAACGCTTGGGGAGGAAAATGCCAGTCTGGTGGCTCTTAAGAGGGTGCCCTGTTGCCAGTGCGACCATTTGTTCTTGCGGCTCAGCTCTGTCGACTCTGGCTGACAGTCTTTCTCTGGGGTCTCAGGTCTGCTGCTTCCAATTCTTAAATCAGAGATGCTTCCAGAGACAGAATCTATGGAATGGTTTAAAACATGTTAAGAAAGCTGCCTTAGGCAGACGCTGCCTTATTTTGCATCAGGTGGTTTACCACCAGATGCCATACATTCAGTTTACATCTTTCCTTGTTGCAGTATTTCGAGTACTTTTGTGCCAGTTTCTCAGGAGGCCTCTCAACGCTTAATGCCATGTGTCTGTTCACCTTACAGCTCATGCGGAACCTGTTGGGAACTCACCTGGGACACAGTGCCATTTATAACATGTGCCGGATCATGGAGGACAGGTGTGCTAAAACGCCATCTTTTTTTGTCCTGGATAAGAACAAGCAGCAGCAGCAAGTGGAGCAATGGCAAGACCAGAGAAAACCTGCTCTGGGGCGAGGGCTCCCTGATGCCAGCACAGCTTGGGTGCCGCCTGATGCCCACAGGAGGTGGGGCTGGCATGACTGTGCAGGGCTGTGGGACGCTTCGAGCCAGGAGTCTTAAAGCGAAGGATGTTCAAGCATCACTTCTTGCAGCTGGTGCTGCAGCTAATGCTTTGGGTCCAGTGCTCAGCGGTGGTTCGCTGGAGAAGGCCCGGCTGTGTCTGCCACAGCAGCCGCCTGCTGGGCTTCTTCCCCAGTGGAGTGGCGTGCAGGTGCTGCCCGTGCTGTTGCTGCTGAAACTCCAGGGATGCAGCAGACACTGGCTGCAGAGAACCAGGTGTGCGCTGCAGGAGGGCTGCGCGGGAGGGGAGCAGTGCTCGGGCTGCATGAAGACGAAGGCTGTCTCTGCACTGCTTTGACTGAAGAAAGTCCTCGCAGCCCAAGTCTGAGAGCCACCCTTGATGCTCACATATGCAAGAGGGCAGCAGTGCGATCTTAACTCACTGCCGCTGCAATTTTCAGGACCTACGTGTCAGATGCGGTGTTGCTGAGAGGGGCCGTGTTCTTTGTGGGGATGGCCTTGTGGGGTGCTCACAGGCTGCAGGCGCTCAAAAATTCACCCACGTCAGTGCTGCCTTCCTTCCTGAAGGTAAATATGAGTCCCGGAATGCCCCCTTGTGCCATGGTGGTTGTAGGGGATGGTTGGTGAAGGCCCAGCTTCCAATCCTTTGTAGTTCAGTGCATTAGCCTGCCTCACAGGGAGGGGTTTAGGATAAAGGGCAGCTTTGTGCTGAGCTCCTTGGAGGAAGGATGGGGTAGTAATGTAATACACAGGCCTTGGGCACCCAGAATGGGGAACAGAGTCCCCGGGCCACTGACTGCAGTCACACCTCCTAAGAGGCTGAAAAGGTTGCGCTTGCACCAATCGTAAAGCCTCACGGTGGCTGGAGGGGGGTTGCATCGGTATGTGACAGGCAACTGAGAAACTTGCGGGTATCGCCCATCACTTTGCCTGTGGCAGCAGTGCCACCCAGCAGGGCCCACCTGCATCACCCCGTCTTGCTCTGTGCCTGTCTACCTCCCTGTCTGCCTGGTTCTGTCTCAGGACTCAGAAGCTCCTGGCTTAGTTGGTGTTTAGTAGTCGGCTTGCTCTGACCTTCACTTGTGCATTTGAAGCATCTCTGGCAGCATTTTTTCCTGACTTCTTGCTTTAAAATTCTTTGGTTTATTTTTCTCTGGTAAAGTGTGCACTGGGAGCGCGGTCGCTGTTCTTTGCTGTGGTTTGGCATGGCGTGGCGTATGCTCATTGGATTGCCTGCCTATTGGTTTATTTGACTGCTCGAGTTTTGTGCAGCACCTGATATGTACAGTACCGCAGGCGTCACCTACATAAATTCCTCTCCTGAATATTTTCTTTTCTTGAAGTATCTCTAGCCAAGCGCAAGTAGTGAATAGGATCCTCTTAGTTTAGACAGTCATTGGCATGCCAGCTGCTCACAGTGTTTTTCCCTGCTAGGCCATGACGTGCCCAAATGCCATTGTATCTTATGAAATTGTCCTCTCCATAACGAGGTTGATCAAAAAGTATGGAAAGGACCTGCAAGCAGTCACCTGGGACATTCTCCTGGATATTATTGAGAACTTGCTTCAGCAGCTTCAGGTAAATGCAAAGCCTTTCTCGGGTTGCTACCTTGGATAGGGAACAGGCCTTGGTCCAATGGCAGGATTGTGAAATGGCCGTATATCATTTCTTCTCACCAAACAGCTGCATTTGCATCTTCTGTGGCTTCAAGGAAAATGATCCTGAAAGCAATCCTCCCCCTTTCTCACCATTCTTTGTCTTTCTTGCTGTCCGAATTTAGCTTGTAAGGGTCTCATGCGTAGGAGGAGCCTGATCCTGTTCTTCTGTTGATATGGAACAAAACATTTCCACCAGAGAAGTGCCGTGAAATTTGATCAGCTGTATATCTTTTCCAGAGGGAACCCTGTTCTGTGAGCAGGACTTAGAAACATATACTGTAGAACCCTGATTGAAAGACAGTAATGGATGAGTTACCTGGATAAGAAGTTTCAGGGTAACAGTTCCAGATTAGTGCTGTGAAGAGGAGGGCAGATGAGGGCACTGGGGGCTGTCGGGTGGCCTGCTTCTGAGCCCAGTGCCATTTCTGTCTTCCAGACCTTGGAAAGCCAGGAGTTGAAAACCATTGTCCATGACCTGCTGACCACTGTGGAGGAGCTGTGTGATCAGAATGACTTCCATGGTTCTAAGGAGAGATACTTTGAGCTTGTGGAAAGATGTGCTAATCAGAGACCAGTAAGGCTTGGGAGAACCAGAGAAATCTCCTAATATTTTTGCAGGGATATACAGAAATTCCATTTGGGGGGTGAAAACCTGATGGATTTTTCCAGATTGGCCCTCTGGAGTTTGTTAGGTTTGTACCAGGGGTCCGTATGTGGATTTCTGCAATTTTTGATGGTGGTAATTTACACTTTCATAGTGGGGGGATTGGTTTGGGTCTTGGTAGTTGCATGGATGGTATCTATAAAAATGGGTATTTCACCAAAGTGTGCCTGCACACAGAAAGGTCTAAAATTAAAAGCTTTGCCTTGTGTTTGTCCTGGGAAGCACCCCCTGGCAGTGGCTGCAACTTGCACCAGCTGTGCTCATGGATCAAGAGAGCCTGTAAACATATTAATTTCAGAGATTAATATAAAAAAGATAAATGCCAGTACTTTTCTCAAGTTTGTTTTAATCACAGTTATTTGAGAGAGAGAGAGAGAGAGAGAGAGAGAGAGAGAGAGAGAGAGAGAGAGAGAGAGAGAGAGATTTAAAATCCAAATATATTTATCCAAACCCAATGAAATACAAACCAGAGAACCTATTGTGACACAAAAGTATCCTGGGGACATGTTCCTGTCCATTGATCACAGATGCCCCTCATTCCCTCTTACGGGTCAACCTTTACTGCACTCAATTTACGATCTTCCTTCTTGTTGGATGTTTTTAAAGCCTGGATCTTACTCTTTGTTTTGCTTAAAAGGAGTCTTCAGTTCTGAACCTGATAACCTACCGAGCTCAGTCCATTCACCCTGCGAAGGATGGCTGGATCCCCAACCTGCAGGGGCTGATGGAGAGGTTCTTCAGGTAGGATCCTGTGGCTCCTCTTTCGTAACGGTGGCTGTCCACTCACCACTGAGGACTGGCATCATGGTTCAGAACAAGAGCTCTGAACTCTACACTCGTTGATTTGCGGTGGTAGGCTTGGAGGAAGCCTGTCTAGATCCAATCACCATGTTTTCAGGGGAGGAGGAGAGAGTAGGGATAGGAAGCTTCATTTACCTGGTATTTGTAGGAAGTCAGACTAAAACTAAAATGAAATGGATAATGAATTCCTAATGCGTCCTTGTGACACTTTCATCTTCCACCTGTCCACAGACAGCTGAGGGAAGGGAAGATGCAAGCATGGATTGCTGAACCCAGGTTGTTTCTGGACAGAGAGGGCTAGTAAAATGCATTCTGTGCCCCTGAGTTCCCCATGACAACTCCAGGAGAGCTCCCAAGCACAGACCAGGAGAGGTTGCAGCAGAAGTAGGTTTCCTCATTGACAGGTGGTTGAGCTAGGTATCTTTCGGTGGTAAGATTCTGTGAACATGTGTGTACCTTTTCCTGGAATTCCATTCCTTCCAGCTTCCACAAACCTTTTGACAAATTTTGTATTGAGAAAAATTTTTCATATGAACTTAACATTTTTGCGATTTTGTTTATGTAATACATTCCAAAGTAAGGTTTGGACTCTAAAACACATTATTGCCTGCTTTTTCCCCTTAGAAATGAGAGTCGAAGTGCTGTTCGCAATAAAGTTTTGTATGTCCTGTCGTTTGTCCTGAGTGTAAACAGACAATTTTATGAGGTGGGTTTTTCTTTTATTCTGTAAATTCAGTTGGTGTAGCAAGATGTGTACATACTTTCAGCAATTCATCACTCATGGATAAAAACTTCTATAAAAATGTAATCAAAATGGTGACTAGAGTAGGGACAAACCTCACCAGACTCTGTCCCTCCATGCATTCATGGACCTTCTCTTGTGCTTGGCCCTGTCTTCCAAGTGGAGCTGAGCCAAGCCGAGCCAAAATGCAGTCTGTGAATGCTTGTGTATCCCCAGCTGTGCAACTGACAGCCTCCTTTCATACCAGCTGCAGTGGCCCAAAAGCTGCCCAACGGTGGCTGCTCCTGGCACATGAGAAGGGTGCTGCCAGCAGCTGCAAGGGGCTGCTTTCCCGGTGAGCCGCTTTGCCAGCCCTCTGTGGAGGCAGAAGTACTCTGAGAGGGCCCAGTTTGCATCATGCGGTCTGAGAAGTCTTTGTTTGCTTTGCCAGCCAGTTAAGATGCTGCCTGTAGCCAGCTGACAAGGGTCTTGTCATTTTGTAGGAGGAGTTGATCAATCTAGTGGTCATCTCCCAACTGGCCCACATCCCGGAAGACAAAGATCACCAAGTTCGCAAACTAGCCACCCAGTTGCTGGTGGACCTGGCTGAGGGCTGCCACACCCATCACTTCAACAGCCTGCTAGATATCATAGAGAAGGTGAGGCCTCCCAGCTGTTCACCAGATTCCCAGAAACTCAGTGGGGAAATACCGCTTGGGGCAGGGGGTCTGTGTCATGTACTCAGGAAGCTCTGCTACCCTAACCTGCTGGTTTGAGTTTGCAAGGCTGGGCATATTTCATGAAGGGAGCACCAGAATGTCATTTTGGTAGTTGCTTAATGATCTTTGCCTAGTGCAGTGGTGGTGAACCTGTGGCATGCGTGCCACAGTGGGCATGCAGAGCCCTCTCCGTTGGCACGCGAGCCAGGTCGCCCCAGCATCGCCCCAGCAGCCGAGCATCGGATAACAGCGCACATGGAGGCCACGCTCATGCTCGGAAAGGAGTAGCGGCTCCATGCAAGGACATCACAAGCCGCGACTCGTTAGCTGCGACTAGTCCGAGCTTTTGCATGGCCGGTATGTGTGCTGCCAAGGATGGATGGATGGATGGATGGATGGATAGATAGATATATTTGCTTGGACTGGCTGTGAGTTGTTTTTTCTAAACTAAAACCTCAGTTTTCAGGTTTTATTGTAGTGTTGGCACTTTGCGATAAATAAGTGGGTTTTGGGTTGCAGTTTGGGCACTGGATCTCTACAAGGTTCACCCTCACTGGCCTAGTATGTGACATCTTTTGCCTGAGGCTGTTAGGGGAAAGGGGATAAAGTCATATAATTCCTACACGGTACCTAGTGCAGTGGCTACCAAGACCATTTTAAGGTGCTGTTTCTCACCTTTAGTGCCATAAATAGTTTGGGATCAATTTACTCTCTGTTCCTATATCTGCCTGCCTGCACTTCAGTATCAGGAAGAGAATATTCCTCTGGAGTAAGATCCCACCAAGGGTCAGATCCCTTTGTTACTGCTTTACTTGCTGTTTTCCTTGCACTTAAGATATTGAAAATAGGAAAAATGTAATGGTTCAGCTTTATTGTTGTTAGCCTCCTTGGAAGGGCTTCTGCTCTGAAAGGTGATGAAGAAATGTTTTAAAATAAAAGAACATAAAGGAAAATAGACCATTGCTTTGTGCATCAATACTTTTTGCAGTACTCTGCCCCTTGCTGGGTGAAGCTTCAGTTTATTAGCACTGGACTTATTCTTACGTGCCTAATGCTTTGTAATCCTTGTCATCATGACTGTTTGCTGTTGTCTTGAACAGGTTGCTTCGCACTCCCTGTTGCCACCTGCTGAACTGGAGGAGCGAGACCTACTCTCCTTCTCTGCCTCTTTAGAGGATGTGAAGACTGCAGTTCTGGGCTTGCTGGTTATCCTCCAGGTAGATGCCACTTTGTGCAGCCGGACTGTTTTCATCTGGTGGTTTCCCTCTGACTTTTCAGTGTAAAAAAAGAGGTGTTTCCATTCTTTCCATTCAAAAAGCGTCTGGACAGTCATCTGAATGGGATGGTTTAAGTTGGAGCCCTGCACTGAGCAAGGGGTTGTACCTAATGGCCTTCTGGCCCCTTCCAACTCTACTATTCCACGATTCTTTGAGTCTGTGCTTGTATAGAGAGCTCACCATTCCGGAATCTTGGCAAACACTTCTTCTCTTGCTTTCAGACGAAGCTGTACAGCTTGCCTGCGAGCCACGCCACCCGTGTCTATGAGATGCTGGTCCTGCACATTCAGCTGCACTATAAGTATAAATACAGCCTCCCAATTGCCAGCAGCATCCGACTGCAGGTGAGAAGGCATCCTGCTGCTCTATCCTGGGATAAAAAGCACTCGGGAGAGATCCAAGGAAGGGGAGAACTGACTGCAAATGGTGCTCTGTGTAGCTTCACTAGTCGATGTTGCTACTCACGTGGAAGAAGTGTTTTTCTCCTTTTGCCAGTACTGGGAAGAGGCCCCCACACTTTCAAGTGTTTCTCTGTGCTGGCTGGAACTAGATGCTTCTGGTTACTTGTGTGCTTTCTTTTAAATGAAAGTTGATCTTTTGGGGAAGCCAAACCTGCTCAGTACTTGCAGGCTGTGGTTTTTGCTCCAATCCCGTGGAATCATACCACGGTCCTATCTGTTAAGGTATCCTTCTATCCATCTTCCGTCTTCCCTGTCATAAATTACCTTTCACTCTGATGGGAGAGGTTATTCACTGATGAGTGACTCCTGCCCCAAAGTGGAGGGAGCATTTGTAGAAATTTCATTGGAGTGTCTGTTTGTCAGTCAGATGGGAGCAGAATGTAAAGCAGTTAAGCTGCAGGCACCTAAAAATGCAGTGATTACTAGAAGCCAACATAGATCTGTCAAGGACAAATCTTGCCAGAGTAATCTGATTTTGGTTCTTTTTGACTGAGTGGTCTTCCTTGTGGACTCTGCAGACGTAACATCTCTTGGCTGCCACAAAGCTTTTGACAGCTTGCACCATGATATCCTGAGTAGCAAACTAGCTTTAGGTGGGACAGAAGGAGCAACTCTCAGGTGGATCAACTGTGGGTCATCTCAAGGGCAAGTCCTGCACGTCACCACGGGACCTGGGAGGTCACTGCAGCCAGGGACGTAGGCTCTGCATTGAGCTTCCCCAGGAATCTTCATCCTGTGTGGGCTGAGAGGGAGCTTGGATAGCTCCTTCCCCACCAGCTCCCTTGGCTCCACCTACATGGATGGGTGAAAGAAGGTCGAAGGGGTGGTCTCGATCTACAGAGCCGTAGTTCTCTTGGAACTCCCTTCTCTTTAAAAGCATCCTGGAGTCCATTCGTTGCAAGATCACTTGGTTTGTTTGAAGAAAGTGTTTGCGTGTGGCCTGCCTGGCCTTGGCTTGCTTTGGAAATCCAGCGTTGATGATTTCTTGGTTTCCTCCTTCAGGTTTTTGATTTCTTGCTCTCACTGCGGGCTGACACTCTCCGCCGACTAGGCCTGCCCACCAAAGATGGCCTTGCGAGATTCAGCCCCTACTGCCTCTGCAGCTTTGTGTAGGTTTCTTCTTTGTCGTGGCTGAAGAGTTCGGCCGTAGCTCCAGTTTTCTGCCTCAGGCTCTCTAGGAAGTGCTTGAGGGAAGCCTGCCTGCCACCGGGAAAGGCTGCTTTGAGCTGCGTGCTGCACTCTCACGATGCATTCTGGTGATTTTCTTCCTTTCCATAGGGAACCTGAAAGAAAACCTGCTGGTACCCTGTCCCCTCCCTCTGGAAGTCCGAGTGCGCCCTCACAGACCCCGGCCATCCGCGCAGGCCATCTGCCGTACTCTCTGCTCTTCGGAGTCCTCTTGCAGTGCTTGAAGCAAGTAGGTGATGAACCCAACTCAAAGGACTCGGTCTCAGGTGGAGACTGCCGGAGAAACTCAAGTGCAGCCTCTCCCAGCCCTGCTCGCTGGATGTTCTGAGGAGGGAGCCTGGCACTTCGTTGGTGGAAGGCATGTGAGCTGGGCCTGGCTGCGTGTGGCTCTGACCGTGTCTTCCTTGTCTTTCCGAGGAGACGGACTGGAAGGTGCTGAAGCTGGTCCTGAACAAGTTGCCCAAGTCTCTGCAGTACAAAGTGCTTTACTTGACGTCCCCCTGCAACATGGATCAGCTGTCGTCTGCCCTCTGTGCCATGGTGAGAGCTCGCCTGCTCCACGGGGCCCGGCTTTGGCTCGGCTGCACCGCCACATCTCCGTCCCCACTGCCCGGTTGTGATGCCGTGTCAGCAGGGGCTGGGGCTGCATGTCTGTCGTGCAACTCGCCTGTGCAGACCAGTCAAATGCCAGCCCAACCCCACTTGTAGATGCCGAAGGACTTTGCAGGTTGTCTGGCAAGAATCTTGATCAATGGCGCAGTGTGTGAAGCAATAATAATCTGCCCCACGCCTGGTCGGTGGAGCAGCACCTCTCGCCTACTGCACCGTCAACCCTGGCCCAAACCCTCAGTTTGGCCTTTAACTCGAGCCCCTGCTCTGTCAGCTGAACTGGTGGGAAAACACATGATCTGGCGTAGAATTCAGGTGCAACCATTCTAGCTTTGGCAATATTTTGGTCTAGAGGAGCGAAGTTTTTCACAGGGCAGGTTGCTTCACCCCACAGAATGGGGAAATGGGGCAGAAGAGGGCAGCTAAGATGGTCATTTCATTAGTCGTTTCTATGCACCGTAACCTCGAGCGTTTGTTCTGCTAGCTTACAGACAAAAAGATGACGGAACGCTTGCGGGGCATACCCGAAGGACTGTCTCGTAATGATTTGCATCTGGCTGTGGTTCCAGTGTTGACGGCTTTGATCTCTTACCACAGTTACCTGGACAAAACAAAGCAGGTATTGTGGATGTGAGGAATCAAGCAGGGCTTGCAGGGGCCCATGGCTTTTGGCATTGCATATTACTTTTCCAAGCTGTGAGAAGAACACTAAAAAGAAAGTAAGGGTTTTCCTTAACAGGTTAAAAACACCAAACCAAAACAAATGATGCCATTTATCACCACGTTGGCTCATAGAGTGGGACTTCATGCTGTGTTACTGCCTGCATAACTGCCCTTTCCCTCCACCCAGCGGGAGATGGTGTACTGCCTGGAGCATGGCCTGATCTACCGTTGCGCCAACCAGTGTGTCGTGGCTCTGTCCATCTGCAGTGTGGAGATGCCAGAAATTATCATCAAGGCCCTGCCAGTCCTGATAGTCAAACTGACTCACATTTCAGCTACAGCCAATATGGCCATTCCCCTCTTGGAATTTCTTTCAAGTAAGTTGTGGAGTTTGATTCTCTCTTCTGAGTTGGGAGGAGAGCACCAGAGAAGCTGCCTGCAGGTTTTGAAGACATAGACTCTTTTAAGTGCATCCAGCAGTTCACACTGGGGCCTTTTGAACACCCAGGCTCTACCTGCAGTCTGCTTTAGAAAGTCTTCCTGGTTCTGCAAATGGTTTGGTTAAGAGTGGGGACAGGGAGGGGGCATGAGGATCTCTGGGTTTAGGTCCTCTTTGGCACGTGAAACTAGCTCTGCCATTTCTTGGATCAAGGCATCGATCGATCTGTCACATAGCCAAAGACTCTCTGGGTGGCTCACATGCAAGATAAATATATTTGAAATATAGATAAAAATGAATTGCAACAACAAACAAGGCATAAAACATAATAAAATTAAAATACAATATAAATAAATATATCTGTAGTTAGAAGGCTGGCCTGTGACACAACGCAAGAGTGGGAGAAAATGGCATTTGAACCTGGCCCCAAATAGTCCCAGGCAATCAGGAGGGCTGTGGGCGGGAGCGGGTGGAGGCCCGCTGCTTTGCTTGCAAGCTGACTGCACTGTTTTCCCTCTTCTTGCAACGGACACCTCCCAGCATTGGCCCGACTGCCTCACCTCTACAGGAACTTTGCAGCCGAGCAGTATGCCAGTGTATTTGCCATCTCGCTGCCCTACACAAACCCCTCCAAGTAAGCTGAGTGGGGGTGGAATGCCCTGGATGAAGTAAACGGTTTTTTTAAATGAAGAACTTGAGTCCTTTATATGTGAACGGGGCTTTGCGCTGGGCGTTCGTCCCCCTCTGCCTCTCCTCAGCGTGCCCCCGAGGCAGGACCTTCAGCTTGACAGTCCCGGCCCTACCGTATCGGGTCCACAGCACCACAGAGGCACAGCCCGGGTTCCTCCTTGCGATGCAGAACGGGGCAGGTGGTGGCGGGAAGAGAAGCCCAGGCGTGCCAGGGATCCCCGGCAGGCCCTTAGATGGTGCTTTTAGAGGGCACAGACACCAGCCAGGAAACTTAAGCCAGAAGGCAGGGAAGAGCTGTGTCAAAGTGTCCTGCTGGGAGGTGTCTCTGGTTCTCCAGCCCATTCAGAAGGTCACATCTATTTTCGTGACTCCTTTTATCCTTTCAGCCTTTCATTGGGAGTTTTGTGTGCTGTACACAACATTTGGCTAAAGCCACCAAAATACTTAACTCTTTTCCAGGTTTAATCAATACATTGTTTGCCTGGCGCACCATGTCATAGCCATGTGGTTTATCAAATGCCGGCTCCCCTTTCGGAAAGACTTCGTTCCCTATATCACCAAGGTAAGCTCGGTAGGCTGCGTTTGCGCAATACGGGGGAGGGGGTGATGTGCCCGATGGGAGCCTGGGCTGCATCCTGCAGGACCACCCTCGGGAGGAGGCTGATTGCCCTGCCCCTGCAGGGTGTGCTTGGCAGCTCTTCAGCAGCATCGTTGCAGGGCCGCCTTCGTGTTGCTCTGTCCGGATTACTTACCAGGGTGGAGTTGTTCATGCATTGCCACCAATAAGAAGAAGCAGGTGTGGATTCACGCTTGGCGGAACCGGCCTGGGGCTGTTGCTCCCTCATCCTGCAGAAGTTTTTGCAACAACTTATCCACGGCTGGCTAGAGTTGATAGGAGATGTAGCACAATACACTGGGAGGGCCGGAATGGAGGAGCTCCATGATTGCACCCAACTTTGTGAACTGTGTCTGTGTTTCTTTTGTGAAGGGCTTGCGGTCCAATGTTCTCCTCTCCTTTGATGACACCCCGGAGAAAGACAGCTTCCGGGCCCGTAGCACAAGTCTGAATGAAAGGCCAAAGAGGTAAAACGGCTGGTTGCAGGAAGGAAAGTTTGCTTTCTTTGGCAGTGGGCAGTATACCTTATATAATAATATCTTATTCCCACTGATTGTTGGCTTAATGGAGTTGTTAGAACAGTTCTCGTAATTCCAAAGTGAAGTTTCTTATCATTGAAATAGTTTAGTCTGATCTAGTTACAATCCACTAATCACTCAGTCTAGTTGCAGGTAGCTTATTTTGCCCCATTTCATTATAGAATGGCTAAGCACCAGCCAGTGGCTCAGTCAACATTTCTACTGAACTTTCTGATGGGGTTTTGGGCTAAGCATTCTGACTTGGCGCTTGCCAGTAGTAATAGAGAGCTTTATCCCAATTCCACTTTTATCTCCTAATCTGGCAGTGTTACTACACTTCAAAGACCAGCATGGTTCTTGAACTAGAGTTCTGAATCCGGGTAACTCAACTTTGTATCACTGTCTGTCTGTGGAGGAGGAGTTGTGGAACCTGTGTTACTCGAGGTCCAGCAGTATTTTAGCCATTTCTTTCAAAGTGATAACCAATCCCCTTAAGCATACTTCTTACTTCTTTGAGGTTCCAAAAGGAACTCGCCTTTCAGTGCAACACTGCAAATTATTCTGAGTCTGAAGATTAAAATAGTAGGACTCCACCCTCTCCAATCAGCCTTCTTATATTTAGCACATTCTTTTCTGTTATGACTCCATCATCACCACCTCACCCAGGTGTGCACTGTTTCTCTAAGCTGGAATACTCTTGCTTTGTTGAGATGTTCTGTCAGCGCTTTTCAGAGTAGCACCACTATCTTGATGCTGGAGCAGCCAGAAGCTGTGAATCTTCGACTCAAGGCACCTTTGAGCTAAAGCTTCAGAAACCCTAAAAGGCATTCATGCTTGGAATTTAATTATTTGCCTAATTTGCTTCTATAAGAAATTCTTGAATGAGCACTGCCCTGTGAAGCCAGGAATAAATCTGAGCCAGAACTCAGTGTCGGAACCTCTCTCTCGTCTTCAAGGCAGCTCGGGCACAAAACGTGTGATGGATTAATGCACAGTGTGTTTGTCTGCTTTGGGCAGGAAGTGCATTTGCTCTGCTCCTGGTGCTCCCTCATATGTGGCTGCGGTGAGATCCAAGGTCATTGCATATGCTGCAGTTAGGTGATTCCGCTTGCAGCAAAACACTTAACAACAGGAATTTGGTGGAAGTCGTGCGTAGCTTTGTGCCTTGTGGGTCAGTTGAGAATGGCTTTTGTGGAGTGTGCCCGGCACCTGCCTCAGCATCTGATTTTCCCACCCAGTGTACTGCAGCATTCCAACTGCCACTTCCAGCCTTGGTTTTAATTTATGCTAATTTTGTCTAGGTTAACTTTTGTTTTTGGTAACATCAGTCTGGGATAATGATGGGAGGTGTTTGCTTTCTGTTGCCTTTTTTTTCATTTATTTATTTTGAAATGTTTATGTGCTTGAGTTTTGCTTACTGTTTTTAATCCCCCACTTTTTTTCTTTTCTTTTTCTTTTTTTGGCATCCTTTGTTTTGTTTTGTTTTTTACATCACCTTCTGGGACTTTGGCCTTTCAACTTCCATCTTCCAATGATTTTCTTCCTGTACAATCACACCTCTTTATGTGGGGTCTTGGTGGTGCTTCATCTTAGTAATTTTAAAATAGCCAAAAATGCCAGGCAAAGCTTGAATAACTCTCCTCCAGTGAAAGAGCTGAAAGAACCCTCTGCCGTTGATGCCTTCCGGTCCCGCAGCATCAGTGTGTCTGATCATGCAGTCCACAGGTAGTGATGTTTGGAAGAGGGAGGGCCAGGAGCAGTGGGGCCTCGCGGCCTCATTGCTTGCTCTGCTGGGGATGGGGTGGGGATTTGCATGCTGGGGTTATTGCATGTCCTCCTTAGATCAAGGGCCACTCATCCTATTTGCCTCATGAGGGTATTTTGCATGGTTTGGGATAAATGGGCCACACTTACACTGCTTCTCTATTGGTTTGGTTGTATGACTCCATGCTGCAGTTTGGCCCAGATCTTTCTCCCATTGCTGGAGGTATGGGAGGTTGTGGTCAGTTTTTGATGGCCATTTCAAAGGCGGGCTTTAAAGTCTTCAGCTTGCTGGCACTCTTGGCTAATAATGCCAGCTTTAGGGGTCAGTCATCACAAGCAGTTTAGCTACAGGGTGAAATAGAAGTGAGCTTCCACCCCTGGAACAAGAGACCTCTTGATAAAAAGGAATTGGTTCTGCGCTGTTTGGTAACCCTCTATAGCTTGGTGTGTTGCTGAAATATTTAAACTTTAAAATATCGGGTAAGTACAAAGGTTTCGACCTGGTGCCGGAAAGCATATAATGTCGGCGCCAGGGGGACCTCTCTGGGGAGTGCATTCCAGAGCCAGGGCGCCACCGCAGAGAAGGCCCTCCCCCAAGTGTTCCCTCTCCTGACCGCCTTCAGGGGGGGTTCCCGGAGCAGGGCCTCTGCCGCAGCTCTCAAGGGGCGGGGGGGGGGGCACGCAGGGAGAAAGACATTCCTTCAGGTATCCTGGTCCCAAGCCCATATCTGTGTCATGGTACAGTGCAGCCCTAAGAGCGTCCCCTGCAAGAACATGTAGCGCACAAAGCAGGCGAGAGCCCCGGGGGCACCTTCCTCACTCTTCCGCTGTTTTGGATCTCCTCAGTTGCATGCCAGAGTTGAAGCTGCTGTGATTAACTCCCAAACCAGATTTTGAAGTCATGGTTTGCACACAAGTCATGATAGAAACTGTAGTTAGTGGTAGCCTGGTGTTGCTGCAGTTGTCATGGCAACTAACCCATGTTAATAATGGGAGGACTTGCTCTGGGGGTCCTAATTCTTGAGGCCAGGTTTTAATTTACAGTCCTTGGCTTGAGTGGAGTCAGCATTATATCTTTGATGTCTCAGAGAATATTATTTGAAAATAGTTTCAGCTCTGGTCCTCCCATTTCTCCTTTCCATGTTCAAGCTACATTATTGAGAGCATAGTTGTAGCTGAAAAGGAAGAGGCAGGCTTTGGCAAAAATGCATATTCTTGCGTCTGAGTTGCAAGCACAGATATTTTTCCTTGGTGGGGATGGTACTTTCACAGTAAGCGGAACCACAACATTGGATGCTGTGTTGCAGATTTAGCCTTGAAAAGCTGCACACCCTTGATCTCTTGAGTGTTTGTTGGCAAGTCTTACTTCGATGGAAAATAAAGGAACTAAACAATTGGATGAACACTGGGCAAGGATGACAGACACAGTTCTGCAGAAAGTGGAAGCATGAGAGGGCGGCCACACCACTCTGTGCATATGAACTGTGATAGGATCGGTCTCTCTTTCCTTTGTTCTCGTTGTTTTAAACAGGATCCGAGCAGCCTTGGTTAGCAATTGTCTGGGGAGAGCTGGCAATTCTTATCACAGCAGAACGGAAGAGCTAGCTGTTGGGTTTCCTTTGGAAAGAATGCTAGATTTAGAGAATGTGACACCCCACACTTAAGGACAGAGTATAGATTCTCCATCTATAGACTGTGTTCTTGTTGGAATGTTATATCTTGTGGAACTGAACCCAGCCATCAAATCAAAGCTGGTTAACCATGAACAGCCTGTGAAGAAAAGGCATGTTCTTGGTTGTGGGCTGTGCGTCTTCTGTGGGTAACCAACCATGGTCAGTCGTGCAGCTGGGCTCCCACAACACTAACAGCCACACTCGGTGGCAGGGTGCACACAACCCACTCTGAGACCTTGAGGCCGCCTTGCCATGTTGCCTGAGCCCAGCCCAGCGTGCTGCAAGGGATCCTCCCCACCAGCAGTATGCGTGACCCGGACCCAACCGCCCCCGTGGACCTGCATGCAGCCAAAGGCAGGCCTAGTCCAGACAGCTCAGACCACGACCTTTAGGGGTATTGTCCAGCATGGGGCCATTGGCAGCCCTAGATGAGAAGACTGGATGTGCCACAGGGGGCAGCCAGTGGAGATCTGTGGACTTGCCACGGTGGGCTTGGGTGTGCACATCTTTTGGGGGGGCACTGAAGCATTTCGCCCTTCTGTCACTGTGCTGGGGTTAACATCCTCTTGATCGACATTCCTTTTTACATTTTCTAAGTAATCATCTGGATGCATAATCTTAAACTCTCAGATCCCTCATCAGCAGCCGTATTTCTTGGAAATCTGCTTTAAGTTGGGGTCAAAGGCTGACTTCCCTCCCGTGCAAGTGATTGGATGCAGCCGACAACCTCTCCCTCTTCTGGGCCATCGAGGGGCCAGGAGAGGCTCTTCTAAGCACATGGAAATAGCAGTTCATCATTCTGTTTCCTCTGTTTCGAGGCACACAGTTTCTCACATTCATGACTCAGGATGTCAGGGTAGCCTGATCAGTCAACTTAGGGGTATGGCCATGATGTAATTAATTACATGGATTGCTGAGCAAAATGGCCAAGCTTTCGCCTGCCTGCTGCATGCCTTAGAGATCACTAGGTAACCTTTTCCATTTGCTGTGATTTGGCAAAATTCCAATTGCCTTTTTTTTTTCAGCCGGATACAGACATCCATCACCAGCTCCAGCCTGGGATCTGCTGATGAGAATTCAATGGCCCAGGCAGATGACAACCTGAAAAATCTCCACTTGGAGCTCACAGAGACCTGCCTGGATATGATGGCCCGATACGTCTTTTCAAACTTCACTGCTGTGCCCAAAAGGTTCGAATTGTTGCTCCGGAGTTTGGGTTCTTTTGCAGTGTGTCATCTTTTCCCTCTCACGTCCCCTTCTTCAGAGATGCCCACACCTGGCCCACACTCAGTTCCATAGTACCCGAACTGTGTTGGCTGTCTGTCTGTTCCGGGCTCAGTGCACATGCCAGTCCCTGGCTGTTAGGACATTGAGAGTCACCTCAAGGTTCACCCTTTCCCTGATGGAACTTAACATCAGCCTTGGAGCCTGGCCTTATTGGCCTGACTCTTACTGGGAATGCAGCTACCTGGTAACAGGGACAGGAGCATCTTGCCGGCCAGGCTTCAGTGGTGGATTCTCCTCCTGGGGTGATCCAGTGTCTGCTATACTTGCCCTTAAGTGGCTCTTGAAAATTGCATTCAGGCATGCGTTTGACGCTATTTTTATATTTGAATGCTGCCGATTATTTGCTAGGTCTGATTTTTTTAGACTTGTTATTTCTTAGCAACTTGAGCAGCCACTTGAATTAAACTGGAAATTATTACTACCACATTGCACTTGTATACATAGCCCCATTTTACTCATTTAATCCCTTCCTGGAGGATGACTGCCTGGCGACAGTGACCCACACGCTGGTGACGTCTCGATTGGATTTCTGTAACGCGCTCCACGTGGGGCTGCCCTTGAAGATGGTCCGGATACTTCAATTGGTACAAAATAGAGCTGCCAGGATGCTGACGGGGGCTGGGCGTGGTTCTCATATTCCCCAGTTCTCCGTCAGCTTCGCTGGCTCCCTATTGAAGTCCGGGCCCAATTCAAGGTGTTGGTTATGACTTATAAAGCCCTTAACGGCTTGGGTCCTGGCTACCTAAATGAGCGTCTGCAACCATATATGCCCTCCCGCCCCTTATGATCAGCAGCAGATGCCCTTCTCCGGGAACCCTCTGTGAGGGAAATAAGGAGGGTGAGTACCTGGAGGAGGGCCTTCTCTGCAGTGGCGCCCCACTTATGGAATGCGCTCCCCAGAGAGGTTTGTCTGGCGCCATCGTTATTTGCTTTTCGGCGCCAGGTGAAGACCTTTTTATTTAAAAGTTATTTTAATTGTTAATTTATATTCATTATATTTATGGTATTTATTGTATTTTTAATTTTCATCTCGAGATGGGCCAGTTTTTAAGTAAGTTTTTAAGTAAGTTTAAATAGTTTATTTATTGTTGTAAGCCGCCCTGAGGCTTGTTTGCAAGGGTGCAGCATATAAATAAGTAAGTAAATAAATAAATAAAGAAATAAACCTTTTTACATAACACTGGCAGGCAAGCATTCTGCGCACTGAAATTCACTGCTTCCAGATTCATTGACAGTCAGCATATTATGCAGCAGTACATAGAAGTAAACGAGAGAGGCCTGTTCCTACATTAGTCTGCTGATTAGTTTATGATAGTGGCGCGTCCAGAGGCAGCACACCTCTGCTGGGAAGAGGGCCTACGGCTGGCCACCGCTGCACGAGTGCTCAGCTGGGAAAGCCCTTTGGTGGACCCAGCAGGGCAGTGACTTGGTCCTTTCATTGTCCGTGTCTTCCTGGCACCTCTAGATCTCCTGTTGGAGAGTTCCTCCTGGCTGGAGGAAGAACCAAGACCTGGCTGGTGGGAAACAAGCTAGTGACAATCACTACAAGTGTGGGGACAGGAACCAGGTCACTCCTGGGCCTGGATTCTGGGGAGCTACAGAGCAGCATGGAGACAAGGTAAGCCTAGTGTGTCTCTGATCTTTGTAAGCACTCTCTTTTGTTGGTAAAAAGAGGATGGAAGAAGATGTTGTTGCTATACATTCTACAGACTGGGGGAAAGGCCTCAGTGTGCTCTCTGCCTGTGAGCTTTGGCCCCAACCTACTTCAGGTGGTGCCGAGGCAGAGAAACTAGAAATTAGCGAAAGTCAGTACTGAGAGCAGAGACAGTCCAAGCACCTGGGATTCTGCAGGGAACAAGGCGGCCAGGAATCTTGTGCTGGCAAGCCAGGTGTTGTTCAGAGCCCTGTCCGAGTACAGCTGCAGGTCATCAGAGCCAATTGAGGCATGGTCTTGATGCAAAGAGCGACACATGGACCATGTGCTCTTCACGGGGAGCCTTGTCATGTGGGCAGGCCTTTGTCTGGCAGCTGGCTGATCCTGCCCCTTCTCCCAGGCTAGGCAGCAGCTTGACCCCCATCCCCTCCGGTTCAGCAGCAGGGGGTTCTCTGTGTCTTGGCAGAATGATTTGGATGCTGCCTTTCCAGGGGGACCAAATCCCCGCTTGCCTTCCAGCTTCCTTGGAGCAGGCTGTGTTATGGAGAAACTTCCCTCTAGGTCACCTTCCAAAGAGGATTCTTCCAGAGGTGGCTTGTGGAATCCTTCCCAGAAATGATAAAATCTGATACTCAAGCCAGCAGGGACTCACAATTAGCTTGTGCGTTTTCTCTTGATCTCCAGTTCAGACCACATCTTGGAAGTGAGACAGACAAAAGAGGCCCCAGCCAAACTCGAGTCTCAAGCTGGTCCACAGGTTGCTCGAACCCGCAGCCGTGTCAGGTCAATGTCTGGTAAGGTGCCTCCCCAGGTTCTGTGTATGAACCACTTGGATATTGGGGACCACAAGGCAACCCCAGATGTCTTGGGGCACTTCCTTGAGTGTCATGGGGAGCTGGAGATGGGGGCTGGGAGAGGGGGAGACAGCAGGGAAGGGTGTGCATGGGTTCTGAGGAAGGAATCGTGTGTCTGAGAGAGAGAGAGGGAGGGGGAGAGAGAGAGAGAGAATAGCTCTGTCTGATGGGACTGCGTGTGTGGGAATGGTGGTGGCTGGGTGTATGTGTGTGCCAGTCCAGAGGGGAGTGTCCACACCCAGCTGCCTCTGTAGCTTTCCACCCAAAAAAGTTGCCCACCCTGATAGTTCCAGGGAGGGATGAGGCCACGTAGTTTTGCATCATTTTGCATCTTCTCAGTAACTGATTTGCTTTCTCCCCGTCTTAGAGCTCTGAGCAAAACGTGCTCATCGCTCCTCTTCCTCCCACTGCTCCTTTGCTCTGCAGGTGGCCACGCTCTGCGGGCTGGGCCAGTGGATAGCTCTGCCTCCCACTTCTCAGCCGGCTCACTGCCCCAAGGGGTACAGAGTTCTGCTTCAGCTGCCCGTACAGAAAAAACTGTTTCCAGTGCTTTGCAGAAGGAAAAAGCAAACCTGGCTGCATATGTCCCACTGCTGACCCAAGGCTGGGCAGAAATTCTGGTGCGGAGACCAACAGGTAGGCTGTGCGTAAGCCTGCATGGTTGTCCTGCGGGCCGGTGTGAGAGGCATCTCTTCATGGACCATCTTGGCCCCAGCCCTGGCTGACTCAGCTCTGGCGGCCTGGCGAGAAGGTGTGACCACACTTAGAGGGCAAGTAGCCCTTGCAGAAAACCAGGCCTTGCAGCTCTGCTTTTCAGGCTACTGTGGGGAGCCCTGGGGTTCCTCAGTTGGCCAAGGGCTCTCCTAGGAGAAAACCAGTCCTGACAAGCAGATGCCTGGGAAGGCAGCCCGCTCTCTCAATTTTCTGCGCTGCAGTGAGGCTCGGGTCTGGGGGAGAGCACCGCTTTGCAGCCCTTGACAGTGAAAGGATTTGGAAGTGGTTGGTGCCAGAGAGCCTGCTGGTTGGCGTGGATGGCAGACCCAGGGGCGCAGCCCCTGCCAGCATGGCCAGTGGTAAGGGGTGATGGAAGTGGCTGCCAGGAATATCCGGAGGAGCACAGCACCAGCTTACTCTCCAAGCACTGGCTAGACCAGCGGCCAGTGCCTTGGGAAAAGGCAGCATCCTGGGCTCCACAGCTGTTTCCTGGGATGCCCTTTCTGTTCATGCAAGATGACTGCAAGATCCAACAGGCTGGGCAGCACACACAGCTGATTGTGTGTGCACCCCTGGAATGCAGGGAGGTATCAGGACAGGCTAACCAAGTTCTAGTGAAGCAGATATTTTGAACAGGACTGCTGTGCAGAAGGAACGCAGCAAGGAATTTCTGAGAGAGGGTCATCAACAGCTGTTCTTTGAATGGGGATGCCCTTTTTCTCTCAAGGCAGGACAGCATCGGCTGGTCTCTTGGTGGCTTTTCCTGTGCTCTGATTGCCCCTCCCTCTCCTGCAGGTAACACCAGCTGGCTGATGAGCCTGGAAAACCCACTTAGCCCGTTTTCGTCAGACATCAACAACATGCCGCTGCAGGAGCTCTCCAATGCGCTCATGGCGGCCGAGCGCTTCAAGGAGCACCGTGAGACGGCTCTGTACAAGTCCCTCTCAGTGCCCTCCTCCAGCCTTTCCACTGGAACAGCCAAGCCCTCTCTCCTGCAGCGCTCCAACACAGGTGAGGCGGGGCGCGATGGCGTGCTGCAGCCCAGTCACCTGGGGAAAGCTTGGTAAGCCATTTGGAGTGCTTACACGTGCTGACTTGGAGTGCCTCAGGCTTTGCTGGCTGCGGGAAGCAGCGGGGCATCCGTTCGCTAGACATGGCCAAGCCGAGACTGAGTGGCTCCTGCCACGTCAGTCTTCACTCGGCAGGTGCATCCTTCCGTGTGGTATCCATAAGTGCAGTTCTCTGCCGAGGATACTCGAGGCATGGCTTTGTGTAGCATCTTGCACCCTAAACAGCTAGCACGTTTACATGAGCTAGAGTCCACTTCATCAGATACATAAACTGCTATCCGATAACTTAAATGCCCTTTATTTGGGGACGGGGTGGTTGATGCAACAGGCTGTACCTGGTGTGGTGCAGGCTGGTCCACTCACCAGTGCGGGGCTGCCTGTGTTGTTCCTGGTCTCTGCACGTCACATCGCCCACGTGGGCTCCTCTGCACAGCTCCGCCGCCGCTGCCGCCTCGAGAGCGAACCGCTCTATCTGAGCGGCCTGCAGGGTGCAAGGGACGCCCCAAGAGGGCTGTAAATGTGGCGGCTGCGGAGGGCGCTCCTTGTGATCAATGCGGAGCCACTCCAGGGTCTGATTCTGCACTCAGTAGCAACACAGTTGCCCCAACAATTGTGCGGGTGACCCTGCGGAAACTCCTCCCATGCCACTAGTTCAGATTCACGAGCAACGCCAGGATACAAAGATGCGGATCCCTTTCAGCCAGTACTTCTCCCCCCTCCCCGCCCCACAGTCAATGAGAACCTGTGACGGGGAGTTGCGGACGTTTGCTCGTCTTCGTTTCCTGGTGTGTCAGGTTGCACTTCTGCACTTGGATGACTTTTCAGCAAAAAGGGGACATATACAGACTAATAAAAGATGCATAATTAACATGGTTCCTGCATGGGAGTGGGGGAATGTGGTGGTGGGGAACCAGTGCATGCCCCCTTGCCTGGAGTTGCCACTGTTTGCCTAGCAAAGAAGCACTTCCGTTTTGGCAGGAATCGTTGTGCTGCCCAGCTCAGCACACAGGGCTGCCCTGAGGCAAAGCGTCCGCCCTCCTCTTGCCGACATGAGCCGCACTTCAGCAAGAGCGCTTCCCGGACACACACGTCCCCTGAGCAGGCAGCTCCTGTGCAGGAGGCCTCTTGCTGGGGAGAGCCTAGGGCGCTCAGAGGAAGAGGAGCTGGAGGTGGCGGCGGCAGCCCTGTAGGGAGCCCCTCTCCCAGTCCTAGAGTACGGCTTTCCAGAGTCCCTGGTTTTGCAGTCCTCTTTGCTCCCTCCGTTTGGGGAAGCCTCTTTGGTTCCTCCGGACCATGCTCCCGGCCAGCATTGCAGCCCCACAGCGCCCCGCGTCGAGTGTCCCCTGCCCCCCATGCTGCTCTCTTGATCCCACATCCGCTTCCCTGCCCTCCTCTTTCCTCCTGTGCATTTTGTTAAAAGCAGCACCTCTCAAGTATGAGTTAATTGCTGTGTTGTTGTTGTTGTTGCTGTTATTATTTTTTTATTATTATTACTACTATTCTCCACATAGTCTCTCTCTCTCTCTCCCTCCCTCCCTCCACCCTCTCTTCCTTTTTGATGTGGCTCCTCCCCGGTGTTCCCTTCACAGTGGCCTCTTTCTCTTCCATGTTCCCGGCCAGTTCTCAAGAAAAGTTGCACAGGAGCATTTCCTGGGCAGGTACACTTGCATATCTTTACAGGCATCTTTAAAGGTGGGGGGGAAGCAAGCATTGATGCAGGAAGAAAAGCTGCCCTGATTCCCCGGGACTGCCTTGCCTTGCCTCATCTTCCATCGGTTTGTTCAAAGATCCTTCCTTCCGGGCCTCTTGGCACTTAAAGGCAGAAATCCCAGTGAGCGTAAATAAAACCCAGCCAGGCAGAGCCCCTCTGGCCCCACGACAGTGCAAAGGAGCTTGGCTGCAGACAGGGAGGGCCGCGACTGCCCGTCAAGGGGACTGGGGTGCCGAACCTCCCCAGCCCAGGGGCTGCGTTCCGTTTTGGAGCAGCTCACGGGGGCTTTGTTCCCCTGGAGGGCAGGGCCAGAGGCAGAAGGGGCAGGGAAACACCAGCGCAGCTTTTAAAGGAAGAGATTTAAACGTTTGGAAGTACATTTAAGCAGAAGTTGATTGTCACATCATAAATATGCTTAATCAGAAAGCAAACTTCTTCTGCATTAACCCCAAACATACAATTGAGAGCCCGTGGGGTATAGTGGTTAAGGGTGTGGGATGGGGACTTAGGAGATCCAGGGCCTAGTCCCCGCTCAGCCATGGAGGTAACTGGGTGACTTTGGGTCAGTCACAGACTTTCAGCCCAATATACCTCACAGGGTTGTTGTTATGAGGATTAGATGGAGAGCATGCAAAGAGTTAGGTGAGCTGGCTTGTTCCTGTGCAGGAAGAAGGCAGATATACATATGATAAATAACAAGGAACAGTCATTTCTGAGTCATCAGGTATGAGATGGTTTGGATGTAGTGGCACCATCTGTCATTAGGAAAATGGATTGTTGACCTTTCATTAGTTCCTTTCTTTTCCAGTGCCTTTTAGTTCCACCTTTTAGCTGCTAGGAAATGCTTTCAATCCAACCCTACATAATGCGTCTAGAATGTCGCCTCCATTATCAAATGAAAGCCATCTAGTAGGAAGCCACATCCATCCGACATGGTGTTCTCTGGCCTCCATATTGCTGCTTATTTGTGGAATGTGTGACATCTTGCAGCCCTTTGATTTAGGAACACAAAGAGTCCTGCTGGGACAGAGCAAGGGCCACGTAGTCCGGCCTCCTGGTCACCTGGTGCGCACTGTTGCCGGGTCGCTGAGCAGCTGGTGCGCAGGAGGCGGGCTGCCCCGGTCCTGGAAGCACCGTCAGGGCTGGCACCTGTCGATAGCCTTTTCCAGGCGCTTGTCCAGTCCCCTTTAAAGCTGTCTGGCTTGAGGTGAATTCAGCAGTTTAAGCGTGTGCTGTGTGCAGAACTTCCTTTTACCTGTCCTGAATCTCCCAGCAGTCGCAGACAGCATGCTGCCTTGTCCTTGCTTATCTTTTCAAATCTCAAATAGAATTTCAGTATGGAATTTATTATTGCGAAAAAGTAATACAAGCGAGACGCTGCCCAAGAGGATAGGCAGTTTCCTGGGCTGTCGTTCACTCCCCATCCTGCTACCCACCCAGGCAGCGAAATCCTTCGAAGAAGTCTGGGCTTGAGCATTTGAGGAACTGGGCAGGGGTCCCTGGTTTGGACAATTTAATGGATCGGCACATTTATTAGAAGGGGTGCACTGGTGTGGATTCAGTGCGAACTCTGAATGACTGCTTTGAAGTAACTGTTTGATAGTGCAAATGACAGCCAGCTTGCCCAAAGCGGCAGCAGTGGCGTTCTTTTCCACTGTTCCCCTTTGCTGATTTTTGTTGATTTTGTTTATGTTTACATGATTTTAAAAGGTTACTTTGGTGAGATAAGTCTTGGCCCTCGCAACTGGTATGTGGTGTCTGCAGTAGGCTCCCTGTATTCCAGCCTTTTCCTCAGGACCAGAAAGGCCATGCGCTCCACCTGGAAAGCCCCATTTAGGGTTCGTGGGTAGCCTGAGCTTAGAAGGATTTGGACCTTCCTCAGTAAAGGCTGATATTGTGCCTTCATTCGCTGCTCTTGAGCTGGCCTCTTGTAACAAGCACCCTTCTGCAAAGCTGAGCTCACTCGCTGCCGTCCCTGGGGCCCCTCGTTCATGTTCTCCTCTCTATCAGGATTGGAGCAAGCAGCCTTAGGCCCGCCTCCTTCACAGCCTCAACGGCACGCGGGTAATAATACTGGCCTACCTTCCTGGAGCACGATGAGCATCACACCACTGTTGCGGAATGACGTCGCCTTCCTCATCTGAGACACTGCGGGCCATTCCAGGATGCCGCCAAACAGGCGCACGCTTTTTAAAAGAATGAAATGCCCCCAAAGAAATGCACGCTAAAAAAGGTGTTCCTTATGCTTGGCAGTGAAACGTGGTTCCTTCCATGTATCCCACCTGATGTGGGAAAAGGCCAGAACCTCCGAGGGTGGCATTCCGGTCACTGCAGCGCTTTTCTCCACAAGTCAGGACTCCTGCGTCTGTCTTTCAATAGAATCCGCCATGGTTCTGGAGGAAGGAAGCCCCCCAGACACAGATCTGCCAGAAATGGAGGGTCCTTCAGAGTCGCAGGAGATTGAAGACTTTGAGCCTGCAGCTTCTGATCACGGTCAGAGGGAGAAGGTGGGCAAAGTCCAGCGGGCGGACAGTCAGGTAAAGTGACCCATGCTCCCCTTTCTTATCTTGCTGTAAAGTGGCCTTGAAGAGCTGTCTACTTGGGATGTCCTTCAGGCAGTAGAATTACAGAAATTAAGGGAGGTTGAGTAGTTTGGACGCACTGAACATTTCAAAACTCTGCGTCATCATACCCACCCCCCATGCCCCTCAGCTTGCACACGAGGCCGCTGAGGGAGCCTGTCTCGAGTTTTGGCATTTGGGGCCACCAGTGTGTTGACTGCCCCAACTCTCTCCTTTCCATCCAAACCCAAGGAAGCTGTTCTTGCTCTGCACTGGTGTTTAATGTTGGGAATGGACTCCCATTCCCAGACGGATTCCTCCTGCATGGGTTTATCACTGTGGCAAAAAACAAAAAAATGCAAATCAGCAATCAAGGTGAGTGCGAGGCAAGGAGGGGCACTGGAGCCCCCTCCCTTGATTGCGATGCATCCCCCCACCCCTGACATTTCAGGTGAAGGGCAGCAGGTAGAGCTTCATCTGCAGGTTGGTACGGAAATGGGATCCATGTCAACAGAGCCGTGTCCTTAGGGGTGGATCTGCCTGCTGTGCCCTCCTCTACTGGTAGGCCAGCCAACAGTGCTGCTAATGAGGGGCATCTTCTCAAGCAGCTTTTCTTCCCTTGTTTGCTTTCAAGTCCTCCTCAACGTCTAGTCAAGAGGAAAAAGCTCTGAAGCCAGAAGACTCAGTTGCCATTTCCATTCCCATCGAAAGGCCCAGGAACTTGGAAGGCAGCCCTGCCTTTGAGGCCCTCTCGTTGCAGCCTTCCCAGCCCCTGAGCAAGTCCAGCTCCTCTCCAGAACTTCAGACCCTCCAGGAGGTGCTCAAAGACACCAGCAGTGAAGAGCCCCCTGGGCGGCTGAGCAGCAATGTGAAGTCCAAGTCCCAGTCTGGACACTTGGAAGGTGAAGCAGCAGGGGGCTGGCTGGGAAGAGGGGATGAGGACGGGGCCCCTGAGGGAGCCAGGCTGGGGCGTGACACGTCTGCTTCTCCCCATTCCCCGACTGGCCACCGCCCTCGTGGCTACACGATCTCTGATTCGGCACCCTCGAGACGGGGCAAGAAAATCGAAAGAGACCCTTTCAAGGTTCGAGCGGCAGCCTCCAACGCAGAGAAGGTGCCAGGAATCAATCCAAGGTGAGTCATGTGGTTGAGCTGCATTTGCCTGAGAATGTACTTTTTGCTGAAAGAGCGACACCCAGATTGTGTGTCCAGAGTACATTTGTTTAGGAGCTGTGCAGGTGTTTGTACCACAGCAGATCAAGGAAAGTAAGTGACCCAAGGTGATAGTGGACTGTAAAGCTATGTAGTGAGGTGTTTTCTTTAAAATGGAAGTTGTGAATGATTGCCAGACGTGCGGCTGTGGAGAGGGAGGGTCATTTTCTTTATTTCATAGAAACAGAAACAGAGCGAGTCAGAAAAGGCCTCCTGAGCCCGACCCCCAGCTCCAGCCAGCTCTGCTCACGACATGCCCACCATGTGGGCGTCCAGCCTATCCTTGAACACTCGCACTGATGGGGCCTCAACGACCTCTTGTGGAAGCCCATTCCACACCCTCGGGGTCCCAACTGTCAGGAAGTGCTTCCTGGCATCCAAAGGGAACCTTGGCTCCCTGAGCTTTGCTCCATTGGAGCGCGTCCTGCCTTCCTCTGCAGGGGAGAACAGGTCTCTACCCATCTGCATGTGACACCCCCTCACATACCTGTATGTCGCCAACATATCCCCTCTGAGTCTCCTCCTCTCCAGACTGAAGAGACCCAGTTCCCTCAGTCTTGCCTCATATGGCATCGCCTGCAAACCAGCTACCATCCTTGTGGCCCTACGCTGCACTGACTTCATCCTGGCTATATCCTTTCTGTCATGAGGGGCCCAAAACTGAACACAATTCTCCAGTTGCGGGCGCACCAGAGTCGTGTAGAGTGGTAGTAATACCTCTCTCAATCTAGAAGCCATAATAGTAGAACAAGGGATTGCCAGCCAATTAATTTAATTCTGCAAGATTCATACAATTTATAGAATTTGCTGGTAGAAGAAGCGGTGATGATGGGCCTCAGCGTATACAGCTTTTAAAAAGGATCAAATTCCTGCAGGATGGGCTCATAAATACCAATTAGCTGTGGAGCTTCTGGATTCAGTGGCAGTCTACCTTGGAGTTCCAGATACTGAGGGCAAGCAAATGGTGTGGAATAGGATGCTCCAATGGCTTTTTTGACCTGATCTAGGGAGAGATGTTCTAATGGGAATAGTACCCAAGCAGGCATCAACACTGGGAAGTACTGAAACGAGCCAGTTCGATGTTAAGATTTCCTTAACTTTCTGTGGGACATGCCCCTGCAAATTCAGAGTGAGAATTCGAGTGAAGCAGCACGTGTGTGGCCTTCAAGCCGGAAGGCTTTCAACCCCTTCCTCCAGTTTGGCAGGTGCCCAGCTTTCCAGACGTCCCCTGCCAGGTCCTTCCAGTTAGCCCGTCGAGTTGTGTGGGTGGCCACCGCCAACTGCAGGGTGAGCTGCTTGGGCTTCAGCCCTGGTGGAGCTAAGGGGCTTCCTTTCCTTTCTTCTGCTTAGTTTTGTGTTCCTGCAGCTGTATCACTCTCCTTTCTTCGGTGATGAATCCAACAAGCCCCTTTTGTTGCCAAATGAGGTAGGTAGGCTTGAGCCCGTTGCCTGAAATATGAGAGGAGTGTCGTCACAGGAAGTGCGCAGGCTTCCAAGTGTGCGATGGGCTGGCTCAGTCCAGGAAGTGCTAAGAGAGGCACTCTGGAAGGGAACGGTCCCTCCCGGCTGTCTTGAAGGAGGATGCTGAGGGAGCCCGCTCTGGAAAGGAAAATCTATCCCAGGGGTGGTTACATATTTCCCTGCAGAGCAAGGTGCTCAAGCAACTGCTTGCCAGGCCGCCAGGTGCTCTTGTGTGAGTCTTAATCCAACCACTTGTAGTTGTAGTTCTTAAGGAGCCCTCGAGAAACCTCTGAGGACGCCCCCCCCCCCACTTCCCCAGGGCCCATCTCCCCCTCCCAACCCTGTACTCAGTGAAGAGAAAGGGAAAGGGAGCTTCGCTGCACTGGCCCAAGCGCGTGGTGCGGGTGATGCGTTTTGCGCTGTTCTCACACAAAAATCGGCTTGGCGTCCTTGGCGGTGAGCAGAGCAGTGCGGGATGGTTGGGGGGCCTGTGGTCTTGTGTAAGACATCCAGGTGGGTTTTGCTCTGCTTGCCACACCGAGGCCCCTTCTCCTTTTCTTTGCTAGACCTTTGAGAGATCCGTTCAGCTCTTGGATCAGATTCCTCCGTATGACACGCACAAGATCGCAGTGCTGTATGTTGGGGAAGGACAGGTAAGGGGCCTGCACACATGTGGGGAGCGTGTTCCCAAGGACAGACATGGGTCAGAGGATGGCCATCGCCTCCGGGAAGGGAATTTTCCGGGGGTGGCTGCCTGCTCGCTTGGCTACGCCTGATGTAGAAACTGCCGTCCTGTGGGGGCTCTGCTTGCCAGAGTCACATCAAGCTGTCCTGCAGAAGCAGCCCCTTAACCCCAGCTGGGGTGCTCCCTGCGTTCTGGGCCCCCCTCGACGCGTGCGCTCACACGCCTCCCCCCCACACCTGCACTGCAGGCGTGCTCCCCAGGCCCCCTCCTTGTTTCTGCTAAGCACCTCTGCCCCCTTCTGGTTCCAGAGCAGCAACGAGCTGGCCATCCTTTCCAACGAGCATGGCTCCTACAGGTACACAGAGTTCCTCACAGGCCTGGGCAAGCTCATCGAGCTCAAAGACTGCCAGCCAGACAAGATTTACCTGGGAGGCCTGGATGTGTGTGGGGAGGATGGGCAATTCACTTATTGCTGGCACGACGACATCATGCAGGGTAAGTTGGAGGCAGGCTGTTCCAGCAATGCTGTTCCACAAAGCGGGAGCCACTGTTGGCTTCAGCTGACGCTTTTAAACCAGAGTAAGACAGGATGGCATCAGCACACGGGCCCTTCTGTTCCTCTGCGCTGTACAGATCCCAGAGTTTGGCTCTGTGCTCCCTGGCACAGCCTGGAGCGTTTGCAGACTGTTCACAGCATAATGCAGTGAAACGTCTGAGCGAAAACAGTGCCCAGGCCAGCCTTGTGAGGGCGGGCAAAGGGTTAGAGGAACGGAGGTGTCCGTTGCCCTCGGCACCCACAGGCAGCCCCCACAGGTGCGCGCATGAGTGTTCCATCTCCCGTCATCAGGCGCGGATGAACTGATGTTTTCTCCTCGGGGAGACTGCAGAAGGAGCTCCTGGGGCTCGGCAGTGTCCCCACAGGCAAGCCCAGCGCTTTGGTGCCACCTCCAGCATCAAAATGTCTTGGCCACTGCGTGTGCCGGCCAGGCTTTGCAGGACCCCTCCATCTCCGGGGTGGGGAAGGGGCAGGGGCTGCATCAGCAGCAGCACCTTCAGTTTTGCAGGGACTGGGGTCGGAGCAAAAGGGGAGTGCTCTTCCAGTCAGGACCTGGCTAGCAGTTCCGTTCCCTCTCCTGCCAAACTGTCCCTGCATGTCTGCTGTCTGAACTAGTTCTACCCCGGGGCCTGGCATTCCGCTCATCCAGCTTTCCCTCTTCCCATTCTGTGGTTTTGAAGCCATTTTCCACATTGCTACACTGATGCCTACCAAGGACTTGGATAAGCATCGTTGTGATAAGAAACGGCACCTTGGGAACGACTTTGTTTCCATTATCTACAATGATTCAGGGGAGGACTTCAAGCTGGGGACCATAAAGGTAAGAAAACGTGGAACTCTTGCGCAAGAAGAGGCTGTGGTAGTGGCCAGGTGGCTTCTGGGGCACAGGTAACCTCTTCAGAGGGAAGGGGCCTCAGAGCAGGTATTGCTGGACCCATTCCGATTCACCAGAGCTCCTTCCCTTCCAGGGCCAGTTCAACTTTGTGCATGTTGTCATCAAGCCCCTGGACTACGACTGCCACCTACTCACCCTTCAGTGCCGGAAAGGTAGGCAAAGCCTCCAGTCTCCTCCTCCTGAGTGCTGCAACATGGCCAGGCTCGCCACCGCAGAGCTTTGGAAGGGGGGCTTGCCTTGATCTCCTCGTTTGGAACAATCTGCCCGGTATAGAATCAAGATGTTTCGCCTCTTCCCATGAACTGACTTTGGACTTGCTCCCTTTCTCTCCTGCATATAGACATGGAAGGGCTTGTGGATACCAGCGTGGCGAAGATCGTTTCTGATAAAAACCTGCCGTTTGTTGCCCGCCAGATGGCCCTGCATGCCAACGTGAGTGCCGCTTCTGCTGCTCAGGAACCAGTGTCCTCACAAAGCCAGCACTTCCACATTGACCCAAACCGACTGGGCAGTACAGGAGCTTGAGTTGGGAGGGGCTGGGGCACGGGGTCTTTCCCAGAGCACAGGCCCCTTCTCCCCTCTTTCACGTCCCTTCTGTGAAGCCCCTGCACCCCCTTGCGGCTGAGGGGCTGGCGTTGCTCCCGCTTGACTTGGAACCACCGTGATCATGGCTGTGTTTACACAAGCGCACGTGGTGTCGTCCTGTTTACTTCTTTAGGAACACACAGAGTGCAGTTATCTGATGCCACCTTGCGCACAGGACACGACCAAGACAATGTTTCCTTGGAGGCTTCCAACTAAGCCAGCTGCTCTTTGCGAGCAGTGCATTGAAGTTCCAGACTCAGCTCTTCTTCCTTGTGTTTGTTCTCTGTAGATGGCTTCTCAGGTCCATCACAGCCGCTCCAATCCCACAGATACCTACCCGTCAAAATGGATCGCTCGGCTACGCCATATCAAAAGGCTCCGGCACAGGGTAAGCCTGTGCCCTTTGCTGCACCCCTTCCTGTTCCACAGAGGGTTGCACCTTTGTGTTCAGACATGCAGATGGAATGCCACCTCTTCTGAATTAGAAATCTGCCAATGCCCACTTTGCAACAGCTGTATGGGTGGGGCCAGGGCTGCGCTTCTTTCCCGAGCAGGTAGCGGCGGGAAGGTTGCTTGTGGCTGGCTGGCTCGTTTCTTGGATTTCTACCCCACTTTTTCCTTCCAGTGAACTGAAAGTGGCCTATATCGTTCTCCTGCTGTTCTCGGTCTTATCCCCATGACAAGACTGCATGCTGCAGGGCCGAGCTGATCAGAGCCCGTCCTGTGACAAGGCCTGACAATCTTCCTAGAATGGGTGTGCTCCTTGGCCGCCCCCTAGACCTCTTGCAACCCTGCCTTGGCCTCCTTCCTCAGGACCAGGTCTTACTACACTCCGTGAGCTCCTTTCCCAGGCAGATGCACTTGGGGTGGCAGCACGGTCTCCAGCAGCCATGGCCGTCTGCAGCACTGAGCCCACAGTCTCGGGATTAACTCTCACCTCAGCCACAGCTGGTTTAGTTTTATCATCCCACCTTTCTGTCCAAAATGGACTCAAAGTAGCATTTTCCTTGCCAAAGGCCTCTTCTCTTCAGGGAAATAAAAACACAAGTCTTTTGTAAAGTGCTGGAGCGTGTGAAACGAAAATGAAAGCTTACATGGAGTGCTTGAAATAAGCATGTTTCTTTCAGATCCGGGAAGAGGCCGAGTACCACGCCTCTGGCTTCCCCACCATGCACCCTCCTCCCCCTGCAAAGCAACCTTCTGCACACGCCCCTCAAGATCCCACTCCCACCTATGAAACCGGACAGAGGAAGCGCCTGATCTCCTCGGTGGATGACTTCACAGAGTTTGTGTAGCTCCATTGCCGCCTGCCTGTATTGTCTGGTGTGCCAGGCATTGCTCCTTTCCCAGGCTCCAGTTCCTCCCCCACAGAGAAGATCCCGTCTTTGCTCCCTGTGCACAGGACAGCACCACATCAGCCTCTTCTTGACTCTGATCTGTGACTGCAGTTTTACTCACGGTGGCCTCAGCGGCGCCTGATCCCTAATGCTGCAACACACGGCTCACTGGAAGTGTCTGTTGGCTCTTCGTTTTTGTGGTTTTAGCCATCGTGTTCTCTGAAGAGAGTGGAGCAAAATGGAGAGGAAGGATGTTTGAGCGGCAGGAGCCTGAGCCGAACACCCCGGCAGCCAGGGTCCTCCTGGCTGGACGATTCAGCAGGCCATCCTTGTGGATTCTCACGTGCACTTTATCTCTGCCTGATGGGAAAGGGAGTTGGTGGGGGTGACTGGTGAATTGGGAGGGTCAGGCAGGATTCAGTCTGAAAGGGTCCTGTCTAAGCCAGTGGACTTTGTTGAGATGCCAACCTGTGGAGCCTGTGTAACTGAGAGCTGAGTTGAGGTTCAGGAGCCAGCGTGGGCCAGTCTTAAGCAGAAGTGTAACAGTAGCTCTGCTCTGGGTAGAGCCGAGAGCAAAACGTCCACCAGGCTTACAGGGAGGGAGGGAGGACAGGCAGGCAGTGGTCTTTCTTTGATTAAACAGATCCACCTGGCAGGGCTGGACGGAGAGGAACCGAGCATTTCGTTGTGTTTTTGAACTCCTGTGGTGGATGCTTCGTCTCATGGGGCCAAAATGCTCTAGCAGTCAGCCTGGATGGGAAGGGGCAGGTGCACATGTGTCCAACCTGTTCACCAGGGCAGGAGGCATGGAAGGTTTACTCAGTTCGGAGGAGAGTGGCGGCGGCGGGGAGGGCAAGTGAAATCTCACAGCACCCTCCTGTCCTGGTAGTCCCCCTTTGAAACCAGCCGTGGCAGGACTGAAACCCCAAATGATGGGATTGGAGGAGCTGCCGTCAAGAACAGCTGGAGGGAGCAGGCTGCCTGCCCTGCTCTGCTGTGTGAGCCTTTCTGGAGCTTTGTGCAGGTTGCCCAGTGCAAAATGCTCTGTAGGAATGGGAGCATGTGGACCACGCCTGGACGGTCTGCCTCGTTTTCTTCCCCCCCTCCAGTCGCGGGTGCTGCCCCCTGAACAGCAATGCGCTTTCCCACGAGCCTAGCCATGGCTTCCCTTTGGGGAGCGCAGGCAGCAAATCCCCTCTGCCACCCTAAGGGGCAGGATGAGGGGGGGGGGGGAGTCACCTAAGCACAGTCAAATGCCCTTCCAGTTTCGTGTATCTACTTCATCTGGCAAATGTTTTCTAACACTGTTAACGGAATAAACCATTTGTATGGCTGCCGGATTGCCAGTTCCCAGGAGCGCCCTCTCCCAGCACAGCGCGCAACTCACTTCTGCGCTCAGGCCAGAGTGGCCTCATGCAAAGGCACATGGGTTGCAGGGGCCTCCCATCCCTTCTCTGTCCTCCTTTCCTATGGTTGGAGCATGGGGCAGAGCCCCTGGAAGGGCTGCCAGGCCTGGCTGGAGAGCCCCCCGCAGGGATGCCTGCCTGAGCCAGTCCGTGTGTCGCGGGGCCAGGAGGGTGCAGGTGAGCGGTTGGGCTGTCTGGGAATGCTCACTGAACCAGGTTTAACCATCAAGCTGTCGAGAAGCATGTGGAACGCTGCCACAGGTGTCCAAGCCTTAGCGCAAGGCGTTTGAGAGCACAGTGTGTCACCTCACCTGCTAGACTTACTGTCATCAATGGGCTGCCAGGAAGCATCCAGAGCATTAGAACATACCATTTTCAGAACCAGGAATTGCAAATGCCCAAAATCTACTGGTTTTTTCCCAAATGCTTATTTAACTTTGCTTAAAGGGACATGTGCATTCACGTAATAAGACACAAATCCTTTAGCCGTCCATTACCTCTTTTAATTTGACTTTGTCATTTTTTTCATCATTACAAAGGAAAATAGTTTGCAAGTGTTACCACCATCAAGCACGTGTTCTGCCATTACTGCAGGAAGCCTTCATAAAGCTACCCACCTCAAAAGAGGCTTTTTTGAGGGGAGGGGGTGTTCATCTGTCTAGCTGATTGAATTCTTTACTAAAAAGCACATTACGGTGTGGGGTTGGAAGCAATAATAAATAAACCATCTAGCTGTGAGTGAAGGCCAAAATATACATTCAGGAATTGGTTGAGCAGGTAGGACATGGTTTGGGCTTGCTGCTGATGGGGAGCGGCATCTCCACTCCATGCTTAATTAGGCTTAGTCTGTAGCAAAAACAGCAGGGACATTCTACCGAGTGTACCACGTTCCTCCAAAACAGGTCCATCCTTACCACTCTTCGTATTGTTCATGCGCCAGAGTGTCTCCTCCTAAGGAGGAGGGCAAGGACCCTTAGCATAAAAGCACAGCTAATTTGCTAAGCCACCTGCTTCCCAGGCTTGACTCAGGCAGCTCTGCAAATACCTTCATTAAAACAAACATTGAGAACTTTTAATTTAACTGACTAACAAGTGCAAAAAACCTTCATCGGATTCAAGCCATATCCATCTTTTGCTTGCTTCAGTCGCTTGCCATGCACATATTTTAGGCTATATTCTTTAAAGCCAACAATTTCTTGTCTTGTGGCAGCCGAGGCCTGCTCTTGTCCACATTTGTACCGGTTTTCCTTAAATTTGCTGTACTGGTCAACAAAACAGGGAGGAGGGTAGCCCAGTTTGTTACTAGGCCAAAAGTGTGCGATTTCCCCTCAGACGGCGGAAGGCTGTGGAAAAAGCTCTCCTAAAGGCCTTCAGAATGCCAGGAATGTTCTGGCAAATTCAACCCAAATCCTGTTTTTCAATCCACTCATTCTCCCTACCACCTAATAATCTTTCCTGTTTCTATCAAGAGGACGAAGCAAGTACATTTCCCTCTTCTCTTTCTACCTGATGCTAGAGCAGCTGGGAATGCTATTAAAAAGAGATTTTATTCAAAAACAGCATCCGTATAAATAATTCAATTTTAATAAAAACATGCTTGTAACCATATTTTCCCAATTTTAGGATAATGGTTACAGCCAAAGAACAGCAATTAAAAAAAAAATCTTTCATGAAAAAAAGATCTCTCTACATTTTAAATCACCAGTGAAGCTGGAGATGTGTGTAGACAGGCAACATTCTGAAATGGCACTTGTGGAAACCCAGAAACGGTGCCTTGCTAGCCGGGTTCCTTTTAGACTTCTTAGCAAAGTCTTGGGAGAAAATATGGCTAGTGCATTGCGGGGAGTTCCTGCCCCCTGCCCTGGCTATGGGGAACGAATATATCTCCCAAACTTCCTTTGGCACAAATCCCATACTCCTGGTACTTCGGCGACACACCTCTATACATTTTAGCAGGAAGGCTTTTAACACACTTTTTTAAATAACTCCTATCTACACATGTAGAGCACAGTACCAATGCTATAAAAATATAGCAAACATACAAAAATATACATTTTTCTTCTTGTAAAAATCCCATATAAATTACTTACAATATACATAACATTAAACTGGCCCATGGAATATGAAGACAAGAGACATGCCAGAGTGAGTGGGAAGGGTAACAGCTTAATGAAGGGTAGCTGAGGTTCCAGAAAGCATACAGACCCGCTGCAGCTTTCAAGGGGAGGCTGTAGTCATTCATTCAAAGGGGAGGCGGGGATGGGGCAGGCTTGAAAATTCGTATTAAGTAAACTAGTATTAATCTATAGGCTAGAGACTGCTCCCCTAACCTCAAAAGCCCCTTTTCTTGTGTAAAAAGAACTTAATGGCACTCCAAATGCTGCCGGTATTACATTCCGCAGCACCCAGTTGCATGGTTTCACTAGCTACTACTTTAAAGTAGGGCTGGCAGCCCCGTAACCTTTCGGACATTCCTTTCTGCTTGCAGCACAAATTAATGTGAAATTTCCTGGGGTGGGGGGCAGATGTGGGGCCTAAACTGATTTTGGAGGAATACTGGCTATAAGGGGGACAAGGTGCTGCTTCTGAGACTATAGACCATGATTTGAAGCCAAATTCAATAAATTTGCTCTGCTTCTAAGCCCTTAGCATTTGAGCGCATTGCTTGTCTAAGTTGGAGAGCTAGCTATAGGCACTAATGAAAATCCATGAACTGAAATTGTCACCTCTCCTGCTGTTAAGAGGCCAGGCACTTTTCCAGAACTGTAAACTTGCTGGGTGGAACTTGACACATTGGGGTACCCCCCAGTAAGATGGCACCAGGTGGCATGTCTGTGGTCATATTCCAGTAGCCTGTTTCAAATTATGGTTCACAAACAATACTGCTTTCCTGATATATTATCCTGTTCTTATTTAAAAGTTGCATGTGTCACTGTTAGCTAAGGCAAGCATTGATTAAAGTGCTGGGCAGTAAATACAAATAGTAAACCATATATAAATAATAGATAAACACAGATGTACACACACACACCCCCAGGCATAAGCTATGCTCAATCAATATTCCCCAAACTGGAGCAACCAGCTCAACACACACACTCCCCCATGCAGTTGCTTCCACGGGGGAAAAAACATGCTGGACTGGGAACCCCATAAAACCAGCTCACAGGGCTCTCTATCCAAATAGCAACTCCCCCACTGCCTGCCCCGTTTCTTGCGGGGCAGCCATTCTTGGCCCCCTCCAAGAGTGGCCACCATCCTCGAGACTGGCGTGTCGGGGGCCTCATCCAACCATCAGCCTTTTCATGCTTGCTTGCAGAGTCTCAGGCCAACACCATGTTGCATTTCTTCTGAATATGGTGAAGGTGATGTTCTGGAGGAGGCAGCCAGGGAGGTGCTTAGTTCTTCCTCCAATGCACCATGTCTGCAAAATCCGCAAACGCTTTTGAGCTCCATCAGACCCCACACAGGTCCACCCATCCTCTCCTCTTCCCGGAGAAGCTGGCTTTATTTCCTGGTGCGCCTCCTTCCTCGCCGCTTTGTGACTGCCCTGATCAAAACAACCTTGGCTTCTCTCTAAGGGCTGCAGAGGCAAAAGCCACGCACCTGCCTTTTCTGGCTTTCCTCCATCCCTGTGCAACACAGCAGGGGCTCCCCCCCACCTTTTTTTTTTTTTTGAAGGAAGCCACAGTACTGGAAAAAGGCTGCTGTGCTGCCAGGCAGGGAAGCGGAAGGTGCTGTGATGATGAGGAGCCCCAAAGGCTCCAAGCAGCAGCCACATTCCCTCCTTTAAATCCATTAGCACCAAGCTGATGAAGATACGGGAGCTTTCGGCACCAGAGCTGGAGACGGGAGAAGCCTCGCTTAAACGGATTGCACCCGAGTACTGCGGTTATTGCCCGCTGGGATGGACCCGGTTGTTGGCCCGTAACGGTTTTTTCTTTCTGGCTCGTGGCATGAGCAAGGCGTGTGTCTTTGGAGGAGCCAGCAGGGTGCCCTGGCTGAGACCTGTCCTGGCCAGCCCAGACTTTCTCACAGGCTGGGAGAGCAGACAGGGGCTGTTGCTGCTGGGGGCCAGAGCAGCCTGGGCTGGGGTACCGAGCCTCGCCGCCTCACCTGCCCCCTGCCCACCCCTCTTCTTGGCCCGCCAGCTGTGCATGCCTGCAAGCTGGCACTCAAGGTGGTACACCTCCTCCGTGGCTGCTCCAAGCCGGTCAAACTGGGCAAGCAGCGTCTCAAAGAGGGAGAGAAGGCGCTGGACTTCAGCATCCATTTCGGAGCCGTCCCAGGGACTGGAGACCAGGCTGAGCCCCTCCAGCTGGCCGGAGGAAGTGGAGGCACGAGAACTGTCCGAGGTGGCACTGGGGGTGGGGCCCTGCAGTGACTGGGAGTCCTGGCTGGAAGAGCGGGAGGGCAGCGGCTCCATCCCTTCGAAGCGCACCTTGTGGCGGAACTGCAGAGAACAGAAAAGCCAAATTGACACATTCATGCAGCAGGGCTCTGGAGCCAGAGGCTTCCTTCTGCTCTCACACACAGAAACATGGAAACAGAGTGAGCCAGAAGGGGTCTCCCGGGCCATCTAGTCTGACCCCCAGCTCCAGCCGGCTCCGCTCATGATGTGCATGTCCAGCCTGTCCCTGAACCCCCTCACCAGTGGGGTCTCAGCCACCTCCCCTGGAAGCCCAGTCCACACCACGCCCTCGGGGTCCCAATGGTCAGGAAGTGCTTCCTGGCACCTACGTGGAACCTGGGTTCCCTGAGCTTGGCTCCGCTGGAGTGCGTCCTGTGATGTGGTGCTGCCAGGCATGCGGATGCGTCTTCGTTCCCCGCCCCCCCCCCCCGGTTCCCTGTCCCTCCTGAGTTTATTTTTTAGCCTTTTAAGGAACAGGGAGGCCTGACACACTGCAAGGTGAAATGCTGCCAGCTCTGCTTGGGTCCAGCAGAGCGGGGCACACGCGGAGGCCGAGTCTTCCGGGCAATTACTGCTCTTCCATGGGCCTCTGCGCATCACACCTGTGCGGGGCCTGTTGCCGGGAGGGGGAGGGATCTGGAACCCCAAGAAGTGCAACAGGGACAGCCATGCACATTTCTGCACAGCATAAAGAACGTCTATTTGGTTCTGTGTGAAAATAAGTACAGAAACTGCCACTCCTCCGCAGGTGCCATGTACCAAAGCGTGGCGTTTCAGCCCTCAGGGGCACTAAGGTAAAGGTAAAGGTTTCCCCTTGACGTTATGTCCAGTCATGCCTGACTCTAGGGGGCGGTGCTCATCTCCGTTTCCTAGCCGAGGGAGCCAGCGTTTGTCCGCAGACAGTCTCCATGGTCATGTGGCTGGCATGACTAGACACCGAAGTACACGGAACGCTGTTACCTGCCCACTGAAGTGGTACCTTTTTATCTACTTGCATTTGCATGCTTTCGAACTGCAAGGTTGGCAGGAGCTGGGACGGTGCACGGGAGCTCACCCCGTGTGCAGATTCGAACCGGCGACCTTTCGATCCACCAGCCCAGCAGCACAGCGGTTTAAACCACTGTGCCGCCTGCAGTCCCGCCAGGGGCACTAAGGTGCTTATTAATAAAAGTTAAAGAACAAGAAACATCTGAAACAATCATTTAAAACAATCCTGGCAAGCCCCTTGAAGAGCTCAGAAGCCAAGGGCACTGCCGCAGGAACGCCCCTGCTGTGCGGGGGCCAACATGCCTCCCTGGTGGCAGACCACACATGCAGCCCTGGGTGCAAGGTGCAGCTCCACGCGCATCGGGTCGCCCATTCTGGACATGGCAAGTCCCCCCCTCTCACGGGCACAGGGCCTGGCGCAAGGGGCAGAACACCGCTCCACACCTGCCTAGCAGAACAAGAGCAACTTGGCTGGTGCTTAATTTATCCCAGGGGCAAAACCCACTTTTCTGTCTGGGCACAGAATTACTACTTTTGGATCACAGCCCTGTGGAAGGGAAGGGCATGAGCTGTGCTTCCTACTAGCCTGCCATGTTTGCCATCACCATCTTGGTGCAGGCACTGCAAGCAGATTCCCTCCACACACACACACACCACACGCACACCCCTACCTCTTTGGCTTTGCTAAATCCCAACCACATCTTGAGCCTGCGAACAAACAGTTCAACCATCTCGTAGTCCTGGGACTCAAAGGCCGGCCGGTACATCTCAAAGCGTGTCTCACGGTGATGGTGGATGAGAACGGCGGCGAAGAGTCGCAGCACCACCCACAGCTCCAGCAGGATGTAGCTGATGCAGAAGAGGTGGGAGAGCCCCACCGGCTCAGGAAGGCAGAACTGCAGTCTCAGGCCCCCGCGGAGGGCTGTGAAGAGCACCTGGAGCACGTGGAAGAAGCTGCAGAAGGACTCAGAGCGGGAAGAGAAGAGCTGCCCGAGAGACACAGGAGAGGTGGTCAGAATTCCACGGCTGGCCCTGGGTACACTGGCTCTCTGCCCCACAGCTGTCACTCGAAGTCAGAGGTTGGAGGTCAGTTCCTGCAGCTCCCTTCCCACAGCCACCCATCCCTAAAATCCTTTGCTCGCCCCGCCTGCTGCATGAGGTCCTCTCTTTCCACAGACTCCTAGAACTCAGATCTGGGTGTGGGAGCCGCTCCAGAGGGCCCGAGCATCCCTCCATGCCTCTGCTTACCCAGAGCCCCTGGCAGCTGGCAGGGAACAGCTGCACATGGGCTTGGCCTGGGAAGGGCCTGATGCACCCTGGAGACAGAGCAGAGTGGGATTCCCCCCAGTGGAGAAGCAGCCACTCTCTGGGAGCCAGTCAGTGCTCTGTGCAGTTCCGTGTTTCCCTCTCTCTCACTCCTGCTCTCGCTCGCTCGCTCGCTCTCTCTCTAGCTGGCTATTTTTATCCCGTCCAATACAAATCGTCTCTGGACGGCTTACAATGTAATAAATAGCCAATAAATATGTACATCGAACCTTAACAAGATAAAATGTGACTTGAGGATCTATCAATAAAAACATAATTAAAATATTTAAACTTTAAAATATCGGGTAAGTACAAAGGTCTCGACCTGGTGCCGGAAGGCATATAATGTCGGCGCCAGGGGGACCTCTCTGGGGAGCGCATTCCAGAGCCGGGGCGCCACCGCAGAGAAGGCCCTCCCCTGAGTGTTCCCTCTCCTGACCGCCTTCAGGGGGGGTTCCCGGAGCAGGGCCTCTGCCGCAGCTCTCAAGGGGCGGGGGGGGGGGCACGCAGGGAGAAAGACGTTCCTTCAGGTATCCCGGTCCCAAGCCATTTAGGGCTTTATACATCAATACCAGCACCTTAAATTGGGCCCAGACTTCAATGGGGAGCCAGTGTAGCTGATAGAGGACCAGCATTATATGAAAATAATGACCGGCCCCCATCAGCAATCTGGCAGCTCTATTTTGAACCCACTGAAGTATCCGGACCGTCATCAAGGGCAGCCCCACGTAGAGCACATTGCAATATTAGGAAGTGTATACCATCCTTCATCCACAGGGGACTCCAGACAGACATAATGAGCCACCCTAAAATCGCTTCCTGCTTGGAGGACTCGAGGCCTACCAGAAAGCCAAGCTGTCCATAGGCCAGTGTGAGGATCACGAAGGCCACCGCTGCGGCGAAGAGCTCCTGTGCAGCCCTCCGCAGTGTTTTGCCAAACGTGGACCACTGTCGGATGAAGCGCAGCTGTTGGGAGGCCTGTTGGGAAAGGAGATGCGGTCAGGGGTCTGCCCCACGTGGCCCGGGGAGGATAGCCTGCCCTTCGTAGTCACTTCTGGACCTAGGCGTCTAAATTGCTAGTGATATTTTTCCAGCCAGGTTGCATGGGCCTAGTTTTTCATCGTGTCCTGTTAGAAGCAGTTCAGGAATTGTTTTATGTTGAAATATGAGATATTTATCATCTGGAAACTGCCCTCCCAAGGGCACAGCTCTCTTCTTCGTAGAGCAGCTCACCTCCCGAAACGGCTGGGCTTGTCCTGCCCAACGAGGGAGGAGCCGGAGCCGTGGGCCCCATGGTCTGTGGCTGAGCTCCCGGATGCGGCTTTCCAGCACTGGCCGTCTCACTTCAGTGATGACCCAGGGCACTTTTATACTTGTTTATGTAAATTTTTCCTGTACCATCTATTCTTTTCCATAGAAAATCTCAGGATGGTTTACAATTTTAAGAACATTAAAACAATTTTCAGCACTTGATTAAAATAATCAAATATATTGAAATCAACAATTAAAATACTGGTTAAATAAAAAGGTTTGGGTCTGGTGCCAAAAAGAATAGAAAGTCAGTGCCAGACAAATCGCTCTGGGGAGCACATTCCACAAATGAGGTGCCACCAATGAAAAGGCCCTGCTCGCTCCCCTCAGGGACGGGCTTCAGGCAAAGATCTTCAGGACAGAGCAGGCATGCATGGAAGCAGGTGTTCCTTTAGCTCGCAAGGGCCTGAGCCACTGGGGACTTTGCATGTCACTCTGCACCCAGGCCTCAGTCGGTAGATGGTACAGGAGCATGCCTGCCGGTCCCAGTCAGGAGCCTGGCTGTCCTAGTCTGCACCCACCAGCGTATCTAGACTGCCTTCAAGGGCAGCCCCACATGAAGCATGTTGCAATAGTCCAAATGGGAGGTTTCTAGTGCATGGTCATCATGGCCTGGCTCTGTCTATCCAAGTAAGAATGCAGCTGGTGGGCCAGCGCCAACTTCAGCTGGTGGAAGGCACTTCTCACCACAAAAGCCACCTGGAATTCCAGGGAAAGTTCTGGATCAAGGCGTCCTCGCAACCCCATCCAGAAAAGGAGTAGATCTCACTCGCCTGAGTATAGGACAATACTTAAGTACAATGGAATGGGCAGGCGGTTAGCCTGCCGGAAGCAGACGAGCAAGGTACCCACAATGACCATCTGGCTGCACGGGAGGCGAGGCCAGGAACTGTGCAGCAAGCAGCTGCCTTGGCCTTCCGCTGCGCCTTCTCCACATGGGGCTCCCAGCAGGGAGGGCCCTTCCCTGCATAGCCGCACGCCGGAAGGCAGGTCCTACCTTGATGGTCAGCAGGAAGAGAAGACAGGCAGCCAGGCTGCCCGAGGCCGTGTGGAGAGCAGCCACTGGGTAGAAGCTGGTGAACCTTCGTCGGTCCTGCAGGTACCTGGCCCACTGCTGGCTGGCCAGGGCAACCTGGCTGAGGTGCACGACGCCCGTGCAGGTGGCAGCCAGAATGAGCAGCCACTGCCCGTAGCTCCCCACACGGGCAAAGTAGGCCCTGCCCGCCCTCTTCATGGCGAGGGACTCAGCGACCACGAAGTAGACAACCACAACCATGAGGAAGACCTGCAGAGAACAGGGGTGGGGGTCTTTTGGGGGGGTCTCCAGGCCTGTGTGTGTCTCTGCTCAGTGCAGTGCTTGCTGTCTGAACAACCCAAGAATTCAGAATCACTGAGAGAGACTCTGAATCGCTGAGGCCCCTCCTGCCCCCACTTCCCTCCCTGGAGCACATGAGACAGTCTGATGGCAGCCGTCTCAGTGCCCCGAGCGGGGAAACAAGCGCTTCTGGCTCCAGAGGGTTCGCAGCAAGCCCGTCTGCCACCCCTGCTCCAGCACCGAGCCCTGTGCCCCCACCCCATGGCAGGCTGAGACACGGGCGGCCGCAGGGCCTGGGCCCCCTGCCGCCCAGAGGAGCCGCAGAGAGGCAGGCCCCGGGCGCGCACTGACCGTCATGGAGAGCTGCAGCGTGGCTGCCTGGCCGAGAGGGGCCAGGGGCAGCGCGGTCACGGCCACGGCTGGTAAGGCACGCTTGGCCACGGGGAACTCCAGCCGCAGAGTGATGACAGCGTGGAGACCCAGGCCCGGGTTGTACTGGGTGAGCTCGACGAAGACGGCACGGCTCCTGCAGGGGTGGAGAGGTGGCTCAGCACGCACCGGGCTCAGAGGTGGCCACTGTGGCCAGGTGAAACTGGTTCAGAAAAGGAGTGGGCCCGGCAGCCAGTGCCCCATCCTTCCCCCGACAAGCCCGCCCGCCCGCCGGCTGCTCCTCCCGGCCCACCTGTTGTCAATCCAGCTGTGCTGCCGGAGGACGTCCAGGCGGGCGCTGCCTTCTTCCACGCTCGTGCCCAGCTCCTGGATGTAGCCACCACCATCATAGGAGGAAAGGTATCCCCAGTACCAGACGCTGCAACATACCGGGGCCTGGTCAGAACCAGGCTGGATGGGCCGCCTCCCTGCAGTTCACTCATTTATTTACTCCCCGTCGTTCTTCTGCAGGGGAGCCAGCCAGCTTCTGCGAGATTCCTCTGCTCCACGCTCACAACAGCTGCCCTGAGAGGTAGGTCAGGCCAGGCGTCCCCCCGACACCCACTCCCTCTGTGGGCACCTGCACTTCTTTGGCATTAAAGCACTCCTTCCCCAAGTAAGGAACGAGCCCAAGCCATGTGGATGTCCGGCTAGCCAGTCCGCGTCCGATGTGGGTCGGACTACCACCCACATCCCTTCCAAAATGTGCTCTTTTACATTCGCCGTCCTTTTATACCTTTCTCTGGCCTGCTCACACTCATCCAGACTCTGGCCCTCACTGAGGGGCAGCCTGGACCTCCTGGACTTTCCAGTGACACTGAACGGGGGCTCAGGTGGCAGGGCCCAGCCCCCTGCTCTGGTTCGCCCCCGGGGCATCGGCGCACCTGAGCTCCTGCCCCCCTCAGACTGTGACCAAGGACGGGAGCACTGGGAAGCTGCTGCCTGCAGGGGCCTCCGGCGACGGAAGGGCAGGCGACCTGCCACCTGCGCCTGTCTGCTGCCCGGAAAAGACCCTCCGGAGGCAGGAGCGGCGGCAGCAGCCCCCTCGCCTGCCTTTGCCTGAGCCTGTGGGGGACTGCGAGGAAGTCGGGGGAGCAGGAAACCGGCCACAGTGGTGCCCGAGGCGTTTCTTGCAGGGCAGCCAGGGCGGGGGAGACTCGGCCCTTCTTACCCGGCAAGATCAGGACGGGAGTAGGTCCACAACTCTGTGCCGTTGCTGAAACTGCTCTTCCAGCCAACGGCGTAACTGGCCGTGTCGAAGCCGCCTGAGCCGAGCGTGCACTGCTCCTGAGACACAGAGGGGCCGGTCCCGGCGAGGACGTGGCCAGCGGAGTCTGGGCACCCTGTGGGGAGACGCCACCGGCACTGTGCTCGTTCTCCGCCAGTCCTGTGCTCGTCACAGCCACGCCACCCATTGCCCTCCCCTCCGAGTCCCCTCTCTCAAGACGCCCAGCACCTCCGCCTCTCTCCTTCACAAAGGGCACCTTTGCTCGGCTGCTTCGGCAGCATTCTCCAGGTTCAGGAACAAGAGGAATCTGAGCAGGCAGGCCTGGCAACTCGCCTGAACCGCCTTCCTGAGGAAGCAGGGGCCATCCCTCCCCCTGCAGGCTACTGATCGCCACACGTGGGGCATTGATGCCGGAGGCGCAATCACTCCAGGATCCCCTGGGCCGGCCGGCCCAGCTGCGCGGTTGCAGAAAGTCACAGAGCCCGGGAAGGTGTGCTCCGCTGCGAAGGAGCGGCCGGCCCCTGGGGGGTGTTGCTGCCTGGCGCTTGGAGTGGCCCAGGCGGCTGCTTTGCCATGCGCTCCCACGCACCTTCCTTCAGGCGAACTTGCCGCAACCGTGCTGGCCCCAGCGTGGCACCGCACCTTCCCCAGCCGGGCGGGTTCTTGTGCAGGTAGGGCAACAGCCCCCCTGAGAGCCACACCCAGAAGTCCTCTGCCCTGTGGAAGGGAAGCAGAAGAGACACGGAGAGGGGCAACGCTGGGGTGGGAGGCACTCGGCCTCGCCCTGGCACGAAGGGGCTGTGCTTCCGCTCGGTTTCCCTTCAGTGCCCCCAGACCCACCAGGCTGCGGACTCCGAAATACCTCTGGATGCGCAGGAACTCTTCGCTCCGCAGCTGCCGCTTGACGGAGCTCTGCAGAAGGAATGCCCGGCTGCTCTGAGACGATTCCCCGTAGGTGGTGAGGAGGATCACCAGGAGGAGCAGCATGTAGGCGAGGAAGTTCTGGCATGAACAGGCAGACAAGCAAGGTTCACATCTTGGCCCGCGACCACCCATTCATCTCGGCCGCCTCAGCAGAACTGCCCCGAAGGAGGAGCCCCGTGTGCCTGGGAGCAGTGCCACAAGGCAGGCCAGTCCCCTTTGGCAGGAGGGCACCCCACAGCGGGCCCTTGCTGGGGAGGCTCGGCCCCCCCTCCCGAGGCCTCCAGCCTCACTGTGGTGCAGCGAAGGCCGTCTGGGCGGCCGGACTCGAGGCTCTTGCTGTGGGCTCGCTTTCGGCAGTGCCGAAGTGCCTCCCTCGCATGCCTCTCCTCCCGCCAGCTGCCAGTCTTGGGACTGCTTCTGCACCTCTGCTATGCCAGGGCAGGACGCAGGAATGCTCATGAGCCCTCCTCGGATAAAGGCAGGTCGTGCAGTTCCACGTTTTCAGCTCACAGGGCAGGGATGGGACCGTGCTCCCTTCTGCCTCACTGGAGGCCCCCACCCTCTGCGGGTCCCTGGCTGTCCCTCGGAACCCCCAGGGCGGCAGTGCCCGGGCACTGGCCCTTGGTGACCCCCCTGCGGTGCTGCAGACCACGTCCCACCTTGAGCAGGCTGTGCAGAAGCTTCACTTTCCGGGCTTCCTCCTTGGCCTGGAAGAGGGCAAATCCTTGAGGCGGCCGGACCTTGCCGATCTTCTCCGACACGGGCTCGACCAAGGGGTGCTCCACCAGGGTGTCGTCTTCCTCGGGGTGCAAGCGCTTGGCTACCAGGGCGAAGTACAGGGCTTCCAGGAGAACCTGGCGGGGAGATCACCCCTGTACCAACTGACCCACCACTGCTCACGCAGACAAGCTGGCCGGTGCAGCGCAGGCACACAGACCTGCTGGAATGGCGCCTTTCCCATTCGTCCAGGTTTCGCGGCTCCCACATCCAAGAGAAGGCTGGACGGGTGAAATGACTTTTGTGCACAATTTTTTTTAAATAGCTCAACAAAGCTGATGCGAGTGGGTGAAAAAAGCATGACCAGCTGCTCCACAATAATCCTGTGGATTAGTAAGACGCTGGGGTTTTCCACTTCAGTGCCACCAATGGGTTCCCTCAAATATCTTTAGCAAAGATTTCAAGCAGGAAAGAGGGCCATATCCAGCTGCCCTTCTAAACACCAGCTGCACTGCTTCTCACACCAAGCTATTCCCCTGGCCTGCTTTAGGGTTTGACACTGCTCCCACACCAGGGACCAGGCGCAACTGCGGGGAAACAGGCATGTGAGCCACGGCCAAAGCAAGGGGCATTCCGATGCTTCTGCTCTATGGGTGGTGCAGTTGTAAAAATGGCTATCTGTGCTGAGCTACAGAATTCTGGATTTTCGGAATAAGACTTGGAAAAGCTCCATGACATGAAAGGAGAAGATGGTTCCTCAACGTTCTCAGAGGCAGCTGAAAACTTTCCCAGGAAGAGAGACCTTCCCTAGCGATCCGTCATCATGCAGCTGGCTGCCCACGTACAAGCGCCCGTTGTCTTGTGGGAGGTGCAAAAGGATGCATGAGATGTGCACGTTTCTCTCCTATTGAGGAAGTGCATGGCATGCACACACGGTCCTGACTGCCTGCTCAGATAGGCTCCACACTCTCCAAACAGACACCTCTCCTCTAGAGTAAGGACAGGGTGGACCCCACCCCCCCACTGCAGCAGGCAGTGATGGAGCGCTCCACACCAACGCAGAAGTAGCTCAGGAAAGGCTGTCGTGTCAAAACCGTGGCAGCCTGCACCCACGATTTGCAGGCAAGCTGCAGGCCCCCCCAAGAGGCCTGGGAAGCAGGTGGATCCGCCAGGCAGGGCTTCCGGAACGCCCCTCGCTCAGCACCACGGACAGTTGGAATGCCGCCGCTCTGCCTAGGGGCTTTACCCCACCCCATTCCCGGGAACAGAACATGCGCTCCTGCTTGTTTGTTTACTGCAGGGTTTGGGGAGCTGCCCTGCTGCTAAGATGCGGGAGGCTGAAGGAGCAGATAGCACAAGACGAGGGGCCTCAGAGCAGCTGCAGTCTCAGCAAAAGCATCACCAGGACACTCTGGCAAGGACAGAAGCCACGGCTGGTCACGTGACTCATGGGGGTGCTTCTGGTGAGGTGCTCAGTCCATCTCTCCTCCCTTTCAAAGGGCCTGGGATAGGCAGGGGCTCCCTACTGCAGCCCGAGGCAGGCCCGGGCAACCCCTGCCAAGGCAGAGGGGGAGCCAGCCCCTGGCTTGCATCCACCTGGCCACAGGACGACTGGCTTTGGGCCCCCTGAAGAACCACTCTGGCTCTCTGGAGGCGAGCCGCTGGGCCTTCTGGCCTGGAAGCCGGGCTGCCGCATCCTTTTCCCTGGCGCCGCCCAGCTGCCTCACAGCCAATGCAGCCCCTTGCCCTGCACCTGGCCAGGTGAAGGTGGGAGGGCCCCCCCGCATTTCCCGCACCTTGTGGGTGTTGAGTACGCCCCAAAGGCAAGCCAAGCGCCTGGGAATGCTTTGGGAATTGGAATCCTTTCTGCTACGGAGAGCTCTCTCTTCCGGAGGTGCAACCTAGAGCTTAGAGCCACCCGGGAGAAGGGTGTGCTTTGCACCTGCTCAGAGATCACAGTGGCACAAGGGAGAATGTGGAGCAACCTCTTTTCAGGCAATCTCAGGGAGCACGGATTGGCCAGGTACTTCTTGCCTTCGGAGGGGAACGAAGTTGTTCTCCGTAAGCATCGATCACACATGACGCGCCCCGAAAGGGATGAAGGGAAAGCCCCACGGAAAGCCGGCCTTGGGATGGAACCAGCACCTGGAATGCCCTGAATGCGCCTGAGGGCCCCCCGTGCTTGCAGCCCCCCCCCCCACGCTCCCACCAGGACCTACCTTGAGGGGCTCCCAGAGCACAAAGGAGGAGAGGAAGCTGAACACCCCTGAGATGAGCCACATGAGGGCCACGCTGGCAGTGAAGCCCACCCCGATCCACACGGAGACCCCGAAGCAGATGACAAGGAGGGCAAAGCTGAGGCCGTGGGCCAGGCGGGAGCACCAGAAAGGCAGCAGGCGCTTCCGGGCACAGCCATCCGTAACTGGGGAGACACACGGGCGGGAATAAAGGCGGGGTCCGCGAGGAGCCCTTCTGCACCAGGGGCGAGTCTGCACGATTTGCCCAGGACCCCACGGCCTCTTCCGCTAGAGCTGACGGTGGTGGCCAGAGCCGGGGGGCGGTCACGCGGCCTGTACCCAGGAGGAAAGCCGGGCCCATGTGCCTGTGCATCAAAGGTGGCGGAGGGCACGGTGCAGCCGCAACGCCAGTTTGGACCTGGGCAGGCTGCCAGGCCAGCGTACTTCCTGCCCCAAGCGCCCAGCACGGTCACTTCTCACAGGAGCCTCTCTCAATCCCACGGTACCTGCTTGCCCAGCTCTGGTCGGGCGGCTGGGCTCCTTGCCCATGCCCAGGGGCTGCCCTTTCTCATTCAGCCTCTGCAGCACGATCACCTCCGTCTTCTCCCCAAACATGCTGGATCTGCCAGGGAAAGCAAGACCGGTCAGTTCGGGGCAGATCCCTTGGCCCCTGCCGGGGTTGCGGGCAGCACGCCTCTTCCCGACTTTCACTCGCTGGATCCTTATCCAGCTCTGGCATGCTTTGGCCCCCATCCTGCAAGGCTGAAAACGCCCCACCCATGCATCCCTCCCGCCTCTGAGCCTGGCCCCTCCTGGCATGATGCCTGTGTGGCACGGGGCCTCCCATCGCGCAGCGGCCCTGTGCACACACGTCTGCTCACACATCCATGCCAGGGGGATGGGAAGGACCCCCCGCAGCAGACTTACAGCCCTGAGATGAGGTCCGTTTCGACCTTGGGATACTGTCCCATGTCCTGGGGATGAGAGAGGCTGCCCACTCCTTCAGCAAGGATTTGCCGGATCAGGTCTTCATCTGTGACGGGAGAACGCATTGCAGGCTGAGTTCGTGCCGTCCCCCCGTGGCAGTCTGCACGAAGGGCAAGCTGTTTGTTTCAGAGTTTGCAGGTGGAACGCCATCTCCTGCCTTCCCCCCTACCTGAGGCTGAGAAACATCGTGCCTGAGCCTGTGGGAGCCCGAGGGACACACGGTCTTCATCCGCAGCAAGAGGAGCCTCGAAGCCAAGGTGGCGGCTGGTCCTCCCCCGCTTCAGCCTCTGGATGGTGCTGTCCATTATGGAGGGGTTGCTCAGCAGGTCAGGCCAGCTGAGCAGGGCCTCGCTGGAGCGCCACCGGGTCAGGCTGGGATCAAGCAGAAAGACCAGAGGGAGGCTGAGCCTGCAGACAAGCGGCCATCCCACAGGGATACAGAACTGCCCCCCCCATCCCATGAACATCTCAAGGGGGCCCATGGTCCCAGTGCATTTCTCCCACCTCACCCACAGGCCTGGCAGAGTGGAGGGGGAGTCACAGTGCCCACGGCACCGGCTTACCTCTTGGAATCATCCTGGAGCAGATCTGTTTTGGTTTGCTCTGAAAATGCCTGCAGGGAAGGAAAAAATTTCAGTCTGGCATGGCCAGTTCTTGCCAGCGGACCCAACAGGGGCACCCCAGAAAGGGTCCCTCTGCAGCTGCCTGGACACCAACCTCTAGGCTGAAGCGTGCATTTGAAGCACATGATGCCCTTGCAAAACGGCCGCCATGGGGCAACTTGTCTGTGCATGATAAGCATGCCCCGTCCCAGAAATAGGCATGTCCCAGGAGGCCAGTGGAAAGGGGCAGCAGCCACGCAGAGACCTGGAGTTGCACCTGGGCTCCAAAGCACACGGGGGCGGCCCAGAGGAAGCGTCTGGCTTTTCAGCAAGTCCAGTGCAGGAAAGGAGGCTTTGCTTTCTGAAGCATCCAGAGCACAGAGCGCGGCAGGCCCAGAGAGGAGCACGTGCCGCACCGGCCGTGAGGGGGCAGAAAGGACAGGCGGAGCAAGGGGGCTGGAGAGACCTGGGCTCATCCCGTCGGCACCCTTTCCACAGCTGCCCCGGCACCACTGGCGTTCCGTCTCACCTCCGTCCGAAGCCCAGGGAAGGCGAGGAAGGAACTCTCCCGGAGAGACGAGTCCACATAGTTGTCGATTTCTAAGGACTGCTGGTCCAGATGGGCCAGGGACTGGCTGACAGAGACCTGTGAGAGAGCAGAGGGCTTGAGGGGCCAGAACGGGAGCTCGCTCTTTGCTCTGGCCGGGAACCCACGGGCTGCAGCCAGACAAGCAGCACAGCAGGCAGATCCCACCCGGTCTTTCGGTGCTGCGGGAACACTCCAGGGTTTCGTCCTCAGACTGGCCCAGGACTGAGCCCAGGGCCTTCACGCGCGGCCTCCAAGGCGCAGAGCTGGGCCCTGGAGAGCACGGATGCCCGGCAGACTCTTCTCCCAGAGACAGAGCTGCATGCATCAAAGGTGGGCGTGTCGTGAGTGTGGCCAGCAGGAGCCGGGGGTCAGACTGGATGGCCGGGGAGGCCCCTTCTGACTCGCACTGCTTCCATGTTTCTTATGTGAAAGGCTTGCTGCCAGGAGGCTTACCTTGCTGCGTGCCATCCGGAAGAGGAAAAGAAGAGCCAGGTACAGGGGATAGGCCACCAAACTGGACACCAGACCGACAACAACAGTCTCGCTGCTCACTGGGATCAAGGTGGAAATGGGCACGTGGCTAAGAGGGAAGGGGAGAATGGCAGAGACAGGGCAGATTTTAGGGTTGCTCGAGCACATTCCTGAGATGATTATGCAATCAGCAGCAACCAGTTCGTGATGCTCCAGCCCCAGAAAGAGGGGGGCACTGGAGCCCAGAACCTGCCACAGCCTGCAGGTGGGTCCGTAATTGAGGGGAGGAGAGCATTCTGCAGAACAACAGCCCTCCCCCACAGTGCCACATGGCGCAGCACATCCAGCGGCCCAGCTCCGATGCCTGCCTGCCTCCCCGGACGAGGGCTTGCCCATTTGGCCTGGGCACACAACCTTCCTGACACGGCTGTTCTGCCCTCCCCCACTTATGTGTGAGACCCATCCAGTCACTGTTCACGTTGCCCCCTGCCATGAGGCATGCGTGTGGGGAGGGGGATCTCCCGTCCCTTCCAGCGTGAGCAGAACACTCCATCCAAACTAGAGCGTCCAGCAAGCCCGTGTGTGGGGCGCAGATTTCCAAGATGCTTCTCGCGATGTCCCCGTCTCCTCTAGGGTCATGCCACCTCACCCCATCACCTTGCCTCCACATGGCCTCTCCTGGGAGAAGCAGGAACACCTCCACCTGGATCCTCTGTCGTCTGGAGCAGGAAGGAGCCCACAAGGGCTGCCCAGGTACCGCTTGTGCGGGGCAGGGGGAGGGGCATACCTGAAGTTGCTGTCTCCCACCACCCCGTACCACACGGCATTGGCACAGAAGAAGAGGAAGATGAGGACGCAGCAGCAGGAGGATCTCTGGACGCGGGTGAAGCGGCTGCGAGGAGGCCGGTCCCACAGCGAGAGCCAGACGTGCTTCTCGAAGAACCCGCGCTGCAGCTCGCCGAGGAAGATGCGCAGGAAGCTTTGCAGGTCGGCCTCAGCTGCAGAGCAGGCAGAGGGCAGCCCCGCGTCAGCCGAGGGCCTAGTCAGGGCGGGGGGAACACAAGCCCCGCTCCGCAGACCCAAAGAACTTGCCTTCGGAACATCTGCCAACGTGAAGGCAGCCGGGGAGCAAAGGGATGAGCAGGCAACGGGGCCGCGAGCCCACGAGACGCTTTGCCCGATCATGCGACCGCGTGCCCAGGGGAGTGCTCGCCACGAGTGGGCCCCAGGGTGTGTCCTCCCCCGTGGCTTGATAGCCAAACTCTGCCACACACGGCACCTCTGAGCCACCTCTGAGCAGTCCATGTGCACAAAAATTAATGAGGAGCTGGGGAGGATGCCCCACAACAAACATCGGGCCACCCCAGTTCATAGACCCACCTCTCCAGGAGACGGGGGTGGGGGTGGGAGAGGAATGGGATGACCTAAGATCCGGATGCAGTCTTGTTTGGGGTACGGGAGACTTCCAAAGCACTTGCAGAATCCAAAAGCTTCTTGTGCTTCTCAGGCCTTCTGTTTTTTAGTAATTTCTGCGTATGCTACCTATATATGCCTCGATTAACCATGCTAGACTGGACATAGTTCTATACCAGAAGACAATGGCTGTGACTCTAAAGGAAATGTACCCATTTTAAATGCCTGAAAAGCTAATCTGTAACTTTAAAAGGGAGGACCCATTCCAGAAACAGGCGTATGGCCTGCTATTCCTGTTCAGCATTTCTCATCGTAACTGGGGGAAGGTGGGGGACCGTTTTATTCCTGCACAGCAATGCTCCACATGCTGTGTCTTATACTGGCCTTATACTTGGTTTCTCAAAGTAGTGATTTGTTTTCCAATCATTTTAACATTCAGCTTGGTCCTCATTGAGCTCAGAAGACCACATAATTGAGAGTCGCCAAAAGCAAAAATGAAGCTCTGTGACCGGCAACACACGAACGATGCTTCTTTGCAAGTGCCGCCGGACATCCCGGTGTCTTGTATGGCTGCAGGGCAAGGGCCAGGGGGAAGCAATATGTCTGTCCAGAGTGGCTGTCCCAGGCCCGTCCCCATTCCAACCCTCAAGGATGAGGGGTCAAGGAAACCCCCTCTCGGGACTCAGAGAGTTACGACCTCCATGGCCAAACCAAAATGGCAGCACCTACAAGTCCGGCAGTCTTGGAGTCTGGGCCCCTGGCTTTTGCTCCCCCTTTCCTCAAAAGTGGAGCTCAGGTCTGTTGAGCGGGGTGGGGGGCTTTCTCCTCACTGTGGGAATCTGGCGCTGCTAAGGCCTACTAGCCCCGCTCTCTCCAGGCTGGCTCCCTGGTATCTACTCCTCCTTCACAAGGTCAGGCACAAGGGAACGGCCTCAGAAAACCTCCTGGACACAATTCATGTCCATTCCTACTCACTAGCAGCCACGACCTCCTTCTCCACCAGGCCACTGCTCTCCTCACTTTCTACCGACAGCCAGTCATTCACCAAAAAGTGATAGTTCTTACAGGTCTGCAGGTCTCGGACAATGACATGTTGCAAGTACCATGATGGATTTAGTCCTACAAGAGAAGTTGAAGGAGACACAGGTTTAGGACTTTTTGGGCTATCAACCGTTAATACTGCACCATTTTTAAATTGCAGTGCTTTGGAACATCCTGTCCTCAGAGTCTAAACTTGAAAATGATGTGTGCAGCTTTCGAAGCAAATGTTTTATAGCCATTATAAGGACTGGTTGGACAGCTCCTACTTGTGGCTGGGGTTATTTTTAGACATTATAAAGTGGCAGGACCTGCAAGAAGGGGTGCATCTGTAACAGAATGTTATCATGTACTGGGTTTTCCAAAAACCAGGAGGACTCCCCCAAGTATGGAGGAATCCTTTATTCCCCCCTTCATTTGATTGATTCCGCCAACATTGGTGGGAAGAATTAAGGCCAAAGATGTCTTAGGCTGTGGGTAGAAAAATATCCATTATGCAGCCTATCCCAAACTAGTACACACATTGCATCAATAAAGGGTAGAAACAGGTGTGCTACAAGGTTCCCCTCCTGGGGGCATCTGCTTTGGCACAGCCCCTTCCCTACCTGGGTCCCTTCAAGCATTTTGGATGACAGCTTCCACCCGCATCTTGGAGGGATGCAGGTTGGAGAAGTCAATGAGTCTGGTGTCCATTGTTGCTTTGGTAGCTGTAATCCCTCCTTTTGACTACTGTCCTCAAAGAGGCTCACAACATTTATAAACATACCAGAAGGATACAAAGAAAACAAAGATCACAACAGCCTTAGCAGGGGGGGCGTGTCTGATATTTCTTCATATGGTCTGTGGTGGGGGAGGGGGCAGTCCAGGTATTTATTTGAGTATTGGAGTAAGTTTTATGAACTGATGGGTAAAAAACTAAATCTTTTCGCATTTCCTTTTAACTCTCTCCATGTGTTTTTCAAATCAATATTAGCCTTACGTCCATTGTAGGAAAAACAATGGAAAGGCTCATAATAGCGAGAGTTCCAGTGATGCTAGATAGGGAAGGGAGGCTGACAGCCACACAACACGGCTTCCGCAGAAACAGGTCCTGCCAGACAAACCTTGTGGAATTCTATGACAAGGTTTCAAGATGGCTAGATGGAGGGGATGCAGTGGATGTGGTATACCTGGATTTCAGCAAGGCCCTTGACAAAGTGCCCCATGATATCCTGGTGGAGAAACTGAGGAGTTTTGGGATACACCAAAGCATTGTCTGATGGATTAGGGCATGGTTAACTGATCGAAAGCAGAAGGTAACCGTTAGTGGGGAATAATCAGGATGGTGGCCAGTGACAAGCAGGGTCCCCCAGGGCTCTGTCCTGGGGCCAATTCTGTTTAATCTTTTCATTAACGACATGGAAGAAGGGGTGAACAGTCTGCTGATCAAATTCACAGACGACACTAAAACTGGAGCAGTGGCCACAACTGAGGAGCAGGTACTCCAGTTCCAAAAGGATCTGGACAGACTATGGAAGTGGGCAGGAGACAACAGGATGGCGTTCAATGTGGATAAGTGCAAGGTCTTGCACTTGGGGCATAGGAATAGGTATCATAAGAATCTTTATAAGCCGGATAAACACTGGAACTGCTGAGTAAATATTTTTATTAGACTATCTTTTTTCTGCAACAATCACCCGTGGGAAAGCAGTATTTGGCACAAAGAGCTGAAGAACCCTCTTAATTATCAAAGCGGCGAATGAAAATACAGAGACTTTGGAACTTCCATGTAAGTTAAACTTAAGCTTTTTTGTGAGCGTCTCTAGGGTTTAACTTTATTGAAAATATATGGTGCAACTTGATAGAAGTATGAAGATTTGACTGAAAAGAAGAAAAGAGGGAGAAGGGAGAAGTGGAGGAAGGAATCTCCATTTTTCTTTCTGCGTTTCTGGGACCATTGCCAAAATATCTGGCAGTCTGCCAATCCTTTGTCTGTTTGTGCTATTGGAATTATGATTTCTTTACAAGACTCTCTTTCAATAATTAATCAACTCTTATCAGCTATAAGATCTTCTCAAGAAATATTTTTGGATAAAATACAAGTTTTTCAAAATGATCAGGAAAAAAGGTTTGATAGAATTGACGCTTCTTTCATGCTGCTGGGAATGATTAAAGCAGAACAGAGTATGCAGGAGACACAACAGCTATGTGGGACTGCAGATAATGGAACAACATTAACAGAATCAATAAATAACCTCCCATCAAACCTGTTTGCTACGGTGAAGGAGCGGCAACTTCTGAACTTTCAAGCAATTATCATGGAGTCTGAGATTGAAAAAATGAGAGTTTTACTACAAGAGATGCAGACACTATGAATGATTAATGATTGGCAGAGGATGAAGAAAGAGGTGAAGGTCTTATTGCAATTAATGCAGACATTGTGAATGATTAATGCTTTGCAACGGATGCCACGATTACTGGATTTGAAATGGTCTGGCAGAGGTGTGAAACAGAAATGTTTGTCTTAATGATATAAATGGCCTGTTATATTTATTGTGGTATGGAATGGCTAAGATATATGATTTTAATAGTGGAAGCTAATTTATTTTTAAGTGTGTGGAACTATGAAGCGATGTAGGTTTTAAGGGAAGATGAAGGATTCGTTTCCTTCCCTCCTTTGCATTTTTTCTGTCTCTTTTTTTGCTTTCTCTTTCTTATTTTGCCTTAAAGTGTAAAGATGAATGACTAAGAGCCAAACTGCATGACTTTTAGGTTTGTGAATTGTTAAAATATAAATGACTATTACGGGAGTAAGACGAGCTGTGCTAAACAGAGTCAAGCGTGAACATGAGATTTCTTTCTATTTCACTTTCACTTTTTAGTAGACATTGTGGCTTGTGGCAAGGGGCGGCCTATAAATTTCCAAATAAATAAATAAATAAATAAATTAGATTGGAATACTGGTAAGCAAAAAATCTATTTGATTGTATTTGTAATTATTATTTCCTATTAAATTAGCTTAAAGAAAACCTGTTTAAAGAACATAATAGATAATTGCTATTGTTAAATTGGGTAGATAAGATGTCCTTAAAGAAGATGAATGGATGTTAGACATGTGAACATGTACCTTACTTTTATTTTTCTTTCTTTTTTAGTACATATTAAATTAGAATATTTGTAAGCAAAAAATGCATTTGATCATATCTGTAATTATTATAAGGAGGAGTCTGTTTAATACTAGAAAAATGAAAAGATTTGGAACTGTGTAGAGTTGGTCAGGCTGAAATTTTTATTAAAAAAGAAAGAAGATACTGACTTTTACAAAACTTGGAGAGTCTTTCTTTTAATATGAAGAACAGGACTTTGTAAGAAATGGATGAACTGATTCTATCACAGAAGGAGAAAGAAGATAGTGACTTCTATCAAATTTTGGACTTTTGTTTATTATTGGCTGGAGAAACGAGACTTGGCTTAGATCCAAAAAGGGTTTTTTTTCAGACTTTTTAAATGAATTTGAAGTGATCACAGAATGTTAAAAGATGTGTAGTAAGTGGCTGGCTCAGTAGTTTCGATGTTTGTGATAATGGATGTTTTAGTACTGTTTTGAAAATTAAAAAAAAAGTTGTATAAAAGGAATAGGTATCATAAGTACAGGTTAGGGGACAAGTGGCTGGAGAGCAGCACTTGTGAAAGGGACCTCAGGGTGCTGGTTGACTGCAGGCTGAACATGAGCCAACAGTGTGATGCGGTGGTCAAGTGGGCGAACGCCACCCTTGGTTGCATAGCCAGAAGTGTGGCTTCAAGATCGAGAGAGGTATTACTACCACTCTACACAACTCTGGTGAGCCCGCAACTGGAGTATTGTGTTCAGTTTTGGGCCCCTCATGACAGGAAGGATATAGCCAGGTTAGAGTCAATGTAGTGTAGGGCCACAGGGTTGGTGGCCAGTTTGCAGGGGATGCCGTATGAGGCAAGACTGGGGGAACTGGGTCTCTTCAGCCTGGTGAAGAGGAGACTCCAAGGGGATATGTTGGCGACATAGAGGTATGTGTGGGGATGACACATGGAGATTTTTTTTTTTTTTTTTTTTTGGCCCTGGCCTCTTGGCAGAGCGGCAGAGCAGCAGACGCACAGGCTGGGAGAGAGCGCTGAGTGGCCAGGGGACTGGCACAGGCAAGGTAGGAGCTGGGCAGGTGGGAGCAGAGGTCCAGGAGCAGCAGAGAGGGAGGGGGCGGGCCAGAGAGGCTAGAGGGGCCAGGAGGGAGCAGGGGGCGGGGCCACCGGCCGGAGGGGCTGAGAAGGCCGAGCTCGGGTGCGGCGTGTTAAGGGCAGCGTCCCTCGTCTGCGTCCCTGAGCTGCGGTCCGGACGGTCCAGAGACTCCCTTCCCTGAGACACAGAGGGTTGTTTGTTTGTTTGGTTTTGTTTGTTTGTTTTTGTTTTGTTTTGTTTTGTTTGCACTTTGCTTTGCTTTGTTGTGCTTTGTTTTTCTTCCAATTTAAATTTAAGTTTATTTTATCCTTGTGCGTGTGTGCAAGTGGGTTTTTCTCTGGGAGAACTGGGCGAGTGAGAGGAACTGCAGGACTAACAAGGCAGAGGACCAAGGTAAGGTCTCGGAAGGGTTACAGATGGCAGACCAGGAGATGGCCTTGGCGGGAGTCATGGGTGTTGCTGCCGCTGCGAGAGCTGCGACATGTTCGCCCTTCTCCCCCAGGCGAGGCAGGGATACACTTGCCCTCGGTGCAAGATGGTGACCCTGCTAGAAGAGGAGGTGAGGTGCCTGAGGGCTGAGAGAGCTCTCCAGGCCCCCTGGAGCAGCCCCCCTCTGGACAGAGGGTTGAGGGAGAGACCACGGGAGGAGCAGCCATGGAGACATGGAGGCATGTCACCCACAGGAGGGGGAGGCCAGCACGGCCTCCTCCTTCTCCTGGCACCGATCTGGAGCTGGGAAGCAGGTTCTCTCCGCTTGGGGAGGCTGGGGCTGATGCAGCCTCAGGGACCAGCAGGACCCCCAGCCTGGGACATCAGGAGGCAAGGGAGCCAATGCAGGAGAGGCGAGGGCCAGGGCACGGCTGCCCACCAGCACCGAGAAGGTACGGCGGCGGGTGATAGTTGTTGGGGACTCCCTGCTGAGGGGCACTGAGGCGGTGGTGTGCCGCCCCAGCCTGGAGACAAGGCAGGTTTGCTGCCTGCCGGGCGCACGCATCCGGCACGTGAAGGACAGAGTGGAGCGTCTTGTTCGCTCCGGGGGTCACCAGCCGCTCCTGGTGAACCATGTGGGCACAAACGACGTGGCCAGGCAGGGGGTGGTTGGGATCACCAGGGACTTTTTGGCCTTGGGGAAGAAACTCAGGGAACTGAAGGCCCAAGTGGCCTTCTCGTCAATCTTACCTGTCTGGGGATTTAGACCAGGAAGGGACAGGAGGGCCTCTGAGGTGAACGACTGGCTTAGGATGTGGTGCCAGAAGGAACGCTTCGGGTTCCTCGACCACGGCACTTGTTTTCTTGCCAATGGACTTCTGGCAAGGGATGGGTTACACCTCACGAGGATGGGGAAAAGGTCCTTTGGAGATGCTCTAGCGAGCTTCATCCGGAAGACTTTAAACTGAGCCAGTGGGGGGTGGGTTCAGGCCCCCCAGTAACGTGTCTGCACTGGACAAGTGTGCGGGGAGGATCGGGGCTCTGGAGCAGGGATTTAGAGGTACTGCAGGGACTGACAGGACTCCTAGAGGGGCCAGGTATCAGGGAGGATGGGAGGAAGGAGGATGCTGGGCACTCCAAGGAAAGGAAGCAGTGGGAAGGAGTTGAGGTGCATGTACACCAATGCTAGGAGCATGGGTAATAAGCAGGAAGAGCTTGAAGCTCTCCTGGGAATAGGAGGATATGATCTGGTGAGAATCACAGAAACTTGGTGGGATGAAAGGCAAGTCTGGAATGTAAACATAGAAGGGTATCACCTTTTTAGAAAGGACAGGAAGGGAAAGAGAGGTGGGGGCGTGGCTTTATATGTCAGGGAAGGGATAGGATGCAGTGAGAGAGAATGCAGCACAGATGGGGATTCGGCAGAGGCAGTCTGGGTGAAACTTAGGGGTTTTGACAGGGAAAGAGACCTGACAGTGGGGGTATGTTATCGCCCTCCAGGTCAACTTGAGACCCTGGATGATGTCCTGACAGGCCAAATTCTAAGGATATCTCAGGGGAGAGACACAGTAATTATGGGGGATTTCAATCTCCCGGATATTACTTGGGAGACTCACTCAGCGGTGACAGCCAGGTCACGTTGCTTCCTAGAAGCTCTAGAGGGTGGGTTTTTCACACAGAGGGTCCGAGAGGCGACAAGGGGGGGAAACATCCTGGACTTGGTCTTGACCAATAGGGAGGAGCTGATAGATGAAGTACAGATTAGGGGAGCTCTGGATGTGAGTGATCACTCCATCCTTTGCTTTGAGATCAGGGGACTGGGGTTGTGCAGCAGGGGGAGCACTAGAAGCTGGGACTTCAAGAGGGCCAACTTTGGCCAACTGAAGGCCAGGCTGGGGAAAGTCTCCTGGGATAGGTTACTGGAAGGTAAGAGAGTTGAGGAGGGGTGGATGGCACTCAAAAGGGAGGTTTTGCAGGCGCAAGCCCTGACGATATCTCTAGTCAGTAAGGTGGGGAGGCGGAGGAGAGTGCCGCTATGGATGCGAAAGGAGGTGGTTAGGGGGATTAGACGAAAGAGGAGCCTCCATAGGAAATGGGTACTGGGGGAAATAGACAAAAGGGTATACCGGGAGGAGGAGGCCCATTGCAGAAGGATTCTTTGCAAGGCTAAGGCTGATTATGAGCTGAGACTTGCCAAGAATATCAAGAGTAACAAAAAGGGCTTCTTCCAGCATGTAAATAGGAAAAGGAAGGGGAGACAAGTGGTGGGACCACTAAATAAGGAGGAAGGTGATCCAGTGACTGACATGAGGGAACAGGCACAGATGCTAAATGACTATTTTGCCTCTGTGTTCCCGCCAAAGCAGGATGGGGGATATCCGTATAGGAGATTAGATGAGGCTGGGGGCTTAGGGGCAGAGATTAGAGTCACCCCCCTTGAAGTCGAGGGGCTCCTCAGGGTATTGGACATTACAAAGGCACCAGGCCCTGACGGGTTACACCCGAGAGTACTTAGAGAGTTGGCAGGGGTTCTCTCACGCCCACTGGCCTCCATTTTTGAGGCCTCGTGAAGAACGGGTGAAGTTCCAGAGGACTGGAGGGTGGCATCGGTGACCCAATTTTCAAAAAGGGTAGTAGGAAGGACATGGGGAATTATAGACCGGTTAGCCTTACGTCCATTGTAGGAAAAACAATGGAAAGGCTCATAATAGAGAGAGATCTAGTGATGCTAGATAGGGAAGGGAGGCTGACAGTCACACCACACAGCTTCCGCAAAAACAGGTCCTGCCAGACAAACCTTGTGGAATTCTATGACAAGGTTTCAAGATGGCTAGATGGAGGGGATGCAGTGGATGTGGTATACCTGGATTTCAGCAAGGCCTTTGACAAAGTGCCCCATGATATCCTGGTGGAGAAACTGAGGAGATTTGGGATACACCAAAACACTGTCCGGTGGATTAGGGCATGGTTGACTGACCGAAAGCAGAAGGTAACCATTAGCGGGGAATCGTCGGGATGGCAGCCAGTGACAAGCGGGGTCCCCCAGGGCTCTGTCCTGGGGCCGATCCTGTTTAATCTTTTCATTAATGACATGGAAGAAGGGGTGAACAGTCTGCTGATCAAATTCGCAGACAACACTAAAACTGGAGCAGTGGCCACAACTGAGGAGCAGATACACCAGATCCAAAAGGATCTGGACAGACTATGGAAGTGGGCAGGAGACAACAGGATGGCGTTCAATGTGGATAAGTGCAAGGTCTTGCACTTGGGGCATAGGAATAGGTGTCATAAGTACAGGTTAGGTGACAAGTGGCTGGAGAGCAGCACTTGTGAAAGGGACCTCAGGGTACTGGTTGACCGCAGGCTAAACATGAGCCAGCCGTGTGATGCGGTGGCCAAGAGGGCGAATGCCACCCTTGGTTGCATAGCCAGAAGTGTGGCTTCTAGATTGAGAGAGGTATTACTGCCACTCTGCATGACTCTGGTGCGCCCGCAACTGGAGTATTGTGTTCAGTTTTGGGCCCCTCATTACAGAAAGGATATAGCGAGGTTGGAGTCAGTGCAGCGTAGGGCCACAGGGATGGTGGGTGGTTTGCAGGGGATGCCGTATGAAGCAAGACTGAGGGAACTGGGTCTCTTCAGCTTGGAGAAGAGGAGACTCAGAGGGGTATGTTGGCAACATACAGGTATGTGAGGGGGTGTCACATGGAGATGGGGAAAGGCCTGTTCTCCCCTGCAGAGGAAGGCAGGACGCGATCCAACGGAGCAAAGCTCAGGAAGCCAAGGTTCCATTTGGATGCCAGGAAGCACTTCCTGACAGTTAGGACCCCGAGGGCATGGAATGGGCTTCCATGGGAGGTCATTGAGGCCCCATCAGTGAGGGTGTTCAAAGACAGGCTGGACATGCACATGGTGAGCATGTCGTGAGCAGAGCCGGGTGGAGCCAGGGGTCAGACTAGATGGCTCGGGAGGCCCCTTCTGACTTGCTCTGTTTCTGTTTCCATGGCACCAGAGGCTCGGGCTTTCTGGCTTGGAGCACACTTGGAGACTAGGCTGGAATTCCCGCAGCTTTAACTGGACGGGACACCAGGGACAAAGGTGGGACTTCTTTCATACCCACAAAGTGGAGCTTCACAACCACAGTCCCCTTGAGAATTAGCTCTACACTCGGCTTATGTTCATGCACACCTTTATTGTCATGCCAGATGCGAATTTTCCACACGCTGCCCAGGCTCCGTTCCGTCGCTATCCGGAAGATGTCGAGGCTGTTGCGGTGGAAGGCGTGCTTGCCATCCAGATGCCTGTGCCCAGACTTGCTGTCCACCCCGTAAAGCATGATGCCCACATGTGCGGTTGTCCCTGCAGGGGCAGACAGAGGGAAGAGGCCCAGCTGGGGGAAAGAGAGGGCTGGACACGGACCTCCTGGGGAGCCAGGGTCACACCTGGCCTCAGGCCCTGGCCCTGAGCATAGCAAATGGCTCCCCTCGCCACAGTGCAGCTTTGTGTACACAGAAAACAACAGAAAGGCGCAACCAGGTAAGCAAAAGAAACCCCAAGCTCGGATGTTTCCGTAAGCCCCTGCAAAGTTTTGCAAGGGCTCTCAAAGCCCCTTTCCATGGTCAGGAGGGAGTTACGGAAGACGGCAGGGTGCTCTGCCCGGGCAGCCCAGCAACCCTGAGCCACCTGCTGCTCCATCCACGAGGGGCACCGCTGAGCAGGGGCAGAGTGTCGCCAAGCCCCTTCTGCGGCCTGACCCTTCTGCAGCAAGTCCCTTCTGCAGCACCCTCTTCCTAAAATGTGGCAGCTCTCACGGCATGACAGACTGATTTAACTTACCATAATGACGTATTAACCTGTTGACTCCAAGTCTTGCGGGGGATATAAACATGCCAGTAGATTTCCTGGATGTTTAGAGGGCAGCCCGCACCCAACAGCCGCAGAGCTGGCATTCCTAGAGCGGCGGGACCTGAGCAGGCCCCAGCCTTTGCGCTGCCATCGCCTGGTGCCTGCACAACCGCTGGCCCCGGGCCAAGGGCACAGCTGGCTGGGGGTCTTGGCATGCCATTTGCAAAAGAAGGGAAGTTTCTAGTCCAGCCATTCACCACCCGGGAGCCCCGCAAGTGCCCTCTGCAGAGCCCCCCCTCCCCTACAACCTCCTTTTTCATCCTTGCCTTCTCTAATGACAAGCCTAACTCAGCAATGTGAATGTGGCTGAACCAGAATGCGCCAGGTTTTGCAAGCAAGGGAAAGCGGCACTCACCTGCCCCCTGGCACCAGCCTGTTTTCACCAGGATCTCATACTTGTACAGCCCATTTTTCCCACAGAAAGGAATCACACCCACTCGGTGGATGTCGATGACGTCCAGCTTGTGCACGATCACAGCGGCCACGGTGTAGGTCACAAAACAGATGGCGCAGGTCAGCAGCACCACATAGTTGAGTCGGGGGACGGGAGGCTACGCAAACAAGAGCAGGGGTTAAAGGCGGCAGCCCCTGAGGGGGGCGATGCATGGCAGGGAGTGCCACAGGTCCAAGGACTGCAGACGAGTGGCCCATAAGGAAACCAGAGGGGGGCCTCCTTCTCTTGGCTGGCCGGTTCAGAGCAGGCCAAGGCAGCACTGAGCTGAGGAGAGCAAAACAAGCTTGTCTCGCTTGTCCAAAAATCACTCAAAGTGCGGCCTGGGCCTTCGGTTGTTTTGCTCGTGTGTGAGCATGTGCGTGTGCAGGGGGGCAGGAGGGGGATTTTGCCAACTCCACTTCCACCTGAAGGCCCCCCCCACCATTGGATCCCATGGATGCCCAGGAGGCTACAGGGAGAAGCTGGGAAAGGGAAAGCCCCATACCATGGACTCTATTCCCGTCACGGAAGAAAGTCAGGTTCCAAGCCAAGAAAAGTAGCAAGAAGGTCAAAACCGACAGCAGTGCAAAACCAGCAGCAGCCCGAGGCATCAGGGCACGCAGGCAAGGATTCACTCCACTGGGACTCACCAGCCGCACGAACCGCACGGAGTGCGGGGGAACAAAGAGACTTGCGCCAAAGGCTGTGAGGTGCTGGGTTAGGCACACGGCTTTGTGGGGGGTGGTCCCCTCCAAGGGCGCCATGCCCTCCGTCTTCCAGCGGTTCTCTTGCTCGTTGAAGTACTGGCACAGGGAGCTGTACAGGCCCAGCGTCACCTCCACCGGTGACCAGACAAAGTGGTTGGTGATGTTCAAGGAATAGTCTCTCTCCGCCACATCAGTGCTGAAGAAGTGTGAGAACCAAGCGGTGAGCAACAAGGCAGGATGGGCTGGTCACACTTCTCACGGGTGGTGGTGCAGCAAACACCCTGCCTTGGACTCCTGGCTTGGCCAGGCAAGTGAGTCACACCTGCAGCATCCATCGATCCCTCCAGGTGGGAAGCCGCACCCACCCACTTCCCACCACCTGTTGCAGCTCACCCTTGGCCACCTCTGAACTACCCGGTCATCCTGACACGGGCTGTGTGCTTTCACGTGCCCTCATCACAGCCTCCCATCATCCCATTGCGGGGGAGAGGCCTGGGGCTCAGCAGGCTGAAACGGGGCCATCTCTGAAAGCAACGGCACTCAAACCAGTTTCAGCATTGCCTCCCGGGCAGCACCGCAGAAGAGAGTGCTGCTGTGAGTCAAGACAGATTGTGGTTTCACGCACAGAGGCAACCAAGCTGCAGAGCGCGGCCCCATTTGGGCCTCCGTGGCCCAGGCTCTCCCGTCTGCCCAGATGGTTCACTCACGCGGGGGAGAGGAAGAAGGTGTAGCGCCGATGGTCCCGCTCTGCCTTCCTGTGCATGTCCTCCAGGCGGATCTCCCTGAAGTCCGTACAGTTATGCTCGGAGGGGCGAAAAAGACAGACAGCAACGAATGGCTCCGGCTCACTGGAGAGGTAGCGGCCTGACCGTGGAGAGGAAGCATTCATGAAGACCACCAAAGCGGGAAGCCAAGAAGGTGTTTATTGCTTCTTTTGCTTCTGACAGGCTTACAAGAGGGAGCCATGAACCCGAATGCTCCCAGCACAGCTGCCCAAGGCTGCAAGCACACCTTCAGCCCCTCCCCGCCTTCCCCGAGGCAGAACATGGGACTTCTGATACAGGCCCTTTGTTCCCTGAATTCTGAATTCTGCTCTGAATGCCCCAAAGCACCATGTAAAGGGCCTCGTGCAATTTATCCCTGGGGCTGCAACAACATGGACCTCTCTCGATCCACTGAAATAGGCCCCCATAGTGCTTAATAAACAATGGCTTATATATCCTGTATGTAACTGTATTAAAGTCCTTTTAATAAAGTCCCCATGAAAACCAGAGAAACTGCGCACGCTCCTGGAAAGGCATCCTGGCCTCTCCCCCAGGCAGGAGGAAACGCACAAGCCAGCCACAGCTTCGACATTTTCCTTCGGAAATCGAAGGACCAGTTGGGGGCGCCAGCCCAAGATGGCTGTGCTCGATGCAGCAAGCCCTCCAGGCGCCCAGCGTCTCTGCAGCCCTGCACCAGGCGCCCTGCTCTTCCAGTGGGCAGCCCTTTCGACAGTCTACACGAAGGGAGCTGGGCTGGGGTCCGGCACACTCCTGGAGGCCTGGGGAGCTGTGCCCCTTTTGGCACTGACCGGAAGCACAGCGGCTCCCAAGCCCAAGCCCCAGAGCCCACCAGGCCCCTTGACGTTGCCCTGCGCACATCTCCAGCTTGCTAGCGTTTTCGACTGTGCGTGCAGCTGCTCGTGGTTTTGCTAAGACTGAAGTGGGCTTCACTGCCAGCGTTACACATGTTCTTGTGGGGCCTCCCCGCCTGTGTGGGTTTGCTTGCACTTGCAGGCTCAAGCGCTTCCAAAAGCTCCCCTGGACCTGCTCAGGAGAGGCCTTCTGGGTCACCCGCTGGCCTGCCCAGTTCTGGAAGTGCTTGTTTCTGGTTGCCAGGGCGCCACTGTGGTGCTTTATTCTGCATGGCTGCCCTGCCGCCATCGTCATCTCTGTGGCCATCCTCAGCTGAATCCTCCCTCGGGAAGGCCACGCCGTGGGGCACAAGGGCTCCTGCACCGGACCACGAGGTACACTTTCGCTATTGCAGCTTTTATTCTGAGCTTTACAAGGGACATCCATGGTGGTGAATCTGTTTTGGAGTGGGAATCGGGACCTAGATAGCTCCCATAATGTGCCGAGCAAACTCTGCACAGGGTGAGGCGTTCCAATGACACGGGGGTATTGCTTCCCCGCTGCCCGGAAACATGAGCAGCGCATCAGGCCGTTCGTGCAACTATTTTGATACTCCAGCAATGAATGAGGCCCTAGGGTGCCCTGCAGGTCGCACAGTAGAGCCAATTCCACTCAGCAGTGGGCAGAGCGGTGGGAGGCTTGTGCTTTAATCTCAGCCCGGCAGGGAAATTTCTCTTGGTTTAACCTGCTTGACCAGCTTCTAGTGGGGATAAAGAAGGCTACTCACAAAGTCCACAGGCCTCAGCTCCCTGGAGACAGGGCTCCGGGGGGAGGGGGGGCGCGTGTGAAGGGGCTAAACGGCTGCCACTGAGGGGAATGAGGTGGGAAGTGGGGCCTTCCCACCAGCCCTGCTTCAAACAAACACCCCATCCCTAGGGGTTCAGAAAGGAGAAAGCCAATCACACTGGCTGGGCTTGCTGGGAGTTGTGAGCCCTTTAGTTCTGCTTTCACATGACTGGATCCATTGCAAGAGGGAGAAAAGAGGCGGATGGCTGCAGGGCCAATGTTTGCCTTTCTCTTGCCTCCCCTTTCCCTTTCCCTCATGCATTGTGTCTTTCCAGAAGGGACACAGGCTATCTTGCTTTACTGATTCCTGGAGGTTCTAGGAGGACAGGGCATCTTCAAATGCCCCTGTCTGATCACACAGCACTCCCAAAGGAGCCGTTAGTCCAGGGGGCCCCGCCACACGCCTACCGTTGACAACACGGAAGGTGACCTGGAAAAACAGCCCTGCCTCCGTGTTCCTGCTCAAGCCAGTCACTGCCGCATTCACAGAACCCCTCTCCGCAATCACAGCGGTTCCCACAGTGACGTCCTTTGGATCAGGGTTCAGCACCATCACAGTGATGGCCTTCTCCAAGTCCAGGCTCCCCACCGGTATCTCCGTTCCATTGCTGTTCTGGAACGCCATAGATGCCACCTCAGAGGAAACACTGTAGTTTGCGATGTAGCCAAAGGGGAAGGGGTTGTAGTCCACCCGGATCATGACCTGGACCACATCCGTCAGGTCAGAAAAGGTTGCGTTGAAAGCAGGAGGCATGGAAAACTGGCAGTCCGGGTTGTCCTCGTAACAAAGGAGGCCCAGTGGGCCGGCCCGTTTGCCCGTGGCCGTGATGTTGCTGCCCGCCAGCTCGAGGGGCTCTTCATTGAGGACCCGAGACTTCATGAGGATGCGCATGAGGTTCGTGGACAGAGCGTATGCTTTGGAAGCCACCTGGATGTGGTTCTGACCACTGTGCGGCTTCTGCGACTCGGACTCCTGGGAAACAGTGTTGACAAGGTGGATCAGATCCCCTGCGAAGCGAGCAGGAAAGAGTGGTGCGGTCAGAGGCCAGAGTTGCATCGGCTGGTGGTGCAAGGAACCCACTACCAAGGGTTCAGCCGAAAGCTCCCTCCCTCCCTCCCTGGTTAATGGTGGGGCTAACCAGAGGCAGAGGCAGCCCTTCTTCTCTGCCCCAAATCTATCGGTAAAGGCAACCAGAGGCAAGGATGAAATCTACACGTGTAAACAGCTCTTTGGAAGAGCTTTTAAAGCCTCGTTCTTCAGCAATGCTGGCGAGTCCTAAGCTTGTGGCAAGGTCACTCCGGCTCCGGAGAGTCACAGTCAGCCTTGGGCTGGACTGCAACTCCCATCGCTCACAGCTAGCACAGCCAGTGCTGCGATCTGCCCTGCTGGCTGAGGATCACCCTGGTTGTGCTGTGGCTAAATGAGTGGCAGGCACCCAAGCTCCCCTCCCAGTTCCCAAGGAGCCTCGCCTGCGGGCGCCGCTCCAGGCCTCGGGCTCACAGGCACAAGCGGCTGGTGCAGCGCCGTGCAAGCAGGTGTGCTCTGGTCCTGCAAGCTGCTCCACCATCTCCCTCCCCTGCCAAAGGCTCCCCAAAAACTGAGCTGGGAGCAGGCAAAGGCAGAGCTGGAGCCCTGTGGCCCCTGGTGACGGGGCTCCTCCAGGACTGGAACAGCATGTGCCAGCAGGAGAACTGCACAACAGCTGTTGCCCGTTCCAAACCTGGAATTGCGTGCAGAACATAATTTTCCTGCTGGGATGTGCAGTCCTAATTATTTTTTAATTTTATTTAGATGTTTATATACCACCCCATTCCCATAGGCTCTGGTTGGCTTGAATGAGATTAGATAGTTAAAACTTCAACTGAAAACAAGCAGAATAAGTAAAACTAATCTGGGAAGGTCTGTCAGAAGAGACGTCTTCAACTCCCTCTTAAAGATGGGAATTGAAGCAGATACACCCTCTCCTGGCAGCCACTGAGCAAGTCCTCTGGGTAGCAGACATCAATCTTGCAGGAGCAGACTTCAGAAAATTATCCCCAGAGGGCCAGGGCAGGGGAGGTGGCATTGTGCACAAAGGCACTACCAAAGGTGCTTTGGACCCAAGCCACGAAGGGCTCTGGCCCCGAAGGGCACTGGCAGCTGGAGGCTTTCATGACAGTGACACGGGGCCTCCCCAGAGTGCGTGCCCCAGCGCCCAACCCGCTGGGGGCAAGCGCAGAGCCTCCTTTGAGCCAGCGGGCATACCCATGATATTGAGGATGTTGTCTGCGATGGCGGTCGGCGTCATGGTCCCCTGCGTGGTCTCTCCCTGAAGAATGTCCATCATACTTTCCAGCTTCTTCAACGTGTTTGTCAGGCAGTCTCGGCACACCAGCTCCTTGCTGGCTACCTGTGAGCCAAAACGGCAAGTTATTTGGCTTGGGAACAGCAATCACATTCTGGCACTCATGGTGGTTAAGGGTGCCAATTCTGGGCTCTGCCACGGCCAACGGTGCTTCCGTCAGGCCTGCCGGACAGGGAACTGCGCAACACGCAGCCCCCTGCAGAGTCCTCATGGCTTCACGTTCGGCAGAAGGGCCTTCTGACCCGAGCCCCCTCTATTTGCACCATGTACCAGCACAAGGATGACCATAGCCAGCCGCTGTCCAAACTGCAGAAGGACTTGAGGAAGGGAAAAGGGTGAAGGGGCGGCTGCAAGCCACCTCAACACAAGGCCACCCGCAATTCCCTTGAAGGGGGGTGCGGGGGAGCCAGGTGGGGAATGGCAGTGATCCTGGTCTCCAGTCTTGCCTAAATGAGCCAAAGAAAACAACAGCTCGTCCAGGGCGAGAAGCGCAGCGAGCAGAGCCTCCCAGCAAAATAAATACAGCATCAAGGCCAGTCTATATCCCTTCCTCTCTTTTCACTCTGGTATGGATCTTTTTTGAGTTTGTTTCCCCGAAAAGCTGTATGAGCTCGGCAAGCACGGCTGGGGCTGGGGAAGCGCTTTGATTTTCATGATGAGAAGAGGCCACACACGGGGAGGGAACAGCCATGCCCCCCGCCCCCCCGCTATCAGGGCCCTGGAGAACGTGCTCGTGGAGGGAGTGCCTGCCTTCGTGGGAGCAGAGGGCGCGCCACATTGGTCCAGCTCCCAAGCCCTTCCCTGCCTCCTCCTCCAGCAGCGGAAGGGAAGCGACTCCCTTCGGCTCCTTGGCTGCCGGGGCAACGCTTTCCCGCAGGCAGGAGGCCATGCGGATCGAAGAGGGCAGCACCGTTTCCTGGGCCAGTGCCGTGTCTGTCATTCCAGGGGATTTTATAACGGAGATGGGAGAGGTGTGGCCCTCCCTGTGTTGGGAGTGCAAGTCCCATCAACCTTAGCTGAATGAATGGTAAGGGCTATTGGGAGATCCACCCCAATTGCATCTGGATCATACGATCACAGAATGGGAGGGAGGGAAGGGACCAGGGTCATCCTTCTCAGAGGGCTGTCCAGCTGCACCCCAAATGCCTCCAGGGCGGAGAGCCCACGGCCTCCACGGCGACTGGTCCTGTTGTCGTTCTGCTCTGACAGACAGGCAGTCCTCCTGGTCTCTAGCCAGAATCTGACTTCCTCCAGCTCAATCATGTCCTTCCCTCTGGGATGACCAAGAAGAGACGTGTCCTTCATCTTTGGGACAGTGTCGTAGAGTGCCCACCGACCTCCCCTCGGTCTTCTCCTCTCGAGGCCAAACAGGCCCACTTCTTTCCATCTCTCCACCCAGGGCTTTGCTTCCAGTCCTGGGTCATCCTTCTTGCCCTTCTCTGAACCTTTTTCAACTTGTTTGCATCTTCCTTAAATTTCATCCCCAAAACTGGACAAAGCACACCAGCTGAGTTCTGGCCAGTGCTGAGTTGCGGAGAACAAGTACTTCACATGCTCTGGAAGCGATACCTCCACTGCAAGGTTTGGGGCACGGGCGGTGGGCAGGGCCAGGCTTCTGCAGTGCCGCCTCCTCGTTCTGAGGCTCACGCTGGCAGCCTTCCCCACAGCCTGCACAGCCAAGTCCACGCACAGAGTAAGCCCTGTGCCAAGGCGCAAGGCGAGGGGGCTGCAGGCAGGTCCTTGCTCCGTCCCCCCCCCCGCACGCGGCACCCGCCTACCGTGCACTGCGCCAGGGCAGCCGTAATTTGCTGGATGTCATCCACCGTGTTCACGCTGAGGGCGATCAGCGTCTCGGTGATATTCCTGCGCGTCCATGCCCTCAGCCGGTCCTCGTGGTCCACCCGCTGGCTGGAGCGCACGGAACACTCGTACTGGGTGGAGAGGAGAGCAGGGCCTCTGGGTGCCTGGGACGCGCAGGCCCCGAGGGTCCCAGTGTGTGAAGAGCCAGCCCCGCCCCCCGTGGGGTGGGTGGCAGGCAGCAATTTGTATTGGGAGGAGCAGTGCAGGTGCAAAGGCCCCCCGGGCCCCTCTCAAGCTCTGGGGGGCCCTGGGCTGGAGCCCCTCCTGGGACCCCTCCCTCAGGGAGCCCTCCTCCTCGTGGCCACGGGCCTGCTTGGCAGGCAGAGCAAGCTGAAGGGGCACGCCCCACTCCTTCCTGCCCGCTGCATTGTCAGGGCAGTGCAGACGGCAGGTGACCAAGCAAGCCGCAGTGGGGAAGTGGCGAAGCAGGACCGTGGGGCGGCCCCTCAGCAGCTGCCCCCCAGTGCTGACAACACGCATGGCTGCTGCTGCACTTGTTCTTAAAGATGGATGACCCTGATTCTCATTCTCCCCACCATGTTTTAGGGTGCCCTTTAAGGTGGCAGAACTCTCTAACAAGGAGCAAAAGAAGGAATCGGATCAGGTGGCGGCAACAAGCCGGGGGAGAAAGACTGGCCCGCGGCCACCTGCCACCCCTCCCCGCCAAGGGAGTTGCACTGTGTCCCCATACCTCATTCAGGATGGTGATGAGAGCCAGCGAGTACTCGGTGACCTGCTGTGGGTCTCCTTGCTTCACCAGGCCCTGGAGCACCACCTCCGTCTGGTCGTAGAGCCACTGTGGGAGGCTGCGGAACCCCTCCGGGGCACTGGGCAATGTGATGATCACGGACCTGGGAAGGAACACAGCTGTGGGCACCATAGGCCCCTCACTTGCATGCAGAAAGGAGCTGCGTCAAGTCCTTGGCCGGGATGAGCTCCCATTCCACATGGAAGTTTAGTCCTGTATTTTCTAAAATACGGGGTGGAAGTTCAAACTTTCCATTCCTCAAGATACATCCCATTTGCAAATAGGAATCTGTTCTTACAAGTCCAAGGGTCTTGTGCAGCTATTCCATTCTTCCCTACATAGCAGCGGGGAAGGCAGCAGAAACAGAGTGCGAAAACACAGGCAGTTTACACAGAAAAGGCAGTGACACCTGGACGCTCCCCTGCCACAGAGCACTCTTGGAAAGAGCAGGCCAAGCACAAGAGGAAGCCTGCAAATGCTCAGGGGGAAGAAGACAGACAGGGCTTGTCCCTAGCCCTAATCAGGGCAAGACTGAGAGAACAGTAGTTTGAGGTTATTCAAGAGTTCGTTATATTTGTATCCCACATTTTCCTTATGAACTCAGAGCGGCTGATATGATCTGTCTCCTCCTCGTCTCCATCTCAGTCTTGCAACAACAACCCTGTGAGGTGGGCTGGGCTGAGAGTCCGTGACTGGCCCAAAGTCACCCAGGTGGCCCCATGGTCAAGCGGGGACTAGAACCCAGGTGGCCTCAGCCCCAGCCCTGGACTCTTAGCCACTGAACCACGCTGGCTCTCATATGCCAGCAGGACTCTGCTGGGTATTCAAAGGAAGCGAGTGCGGAAAGATGGCATTGGAAGACTCTTACCTGTTGACGGCCACAACCGTCGCTCCCAGGTGGTCCTGCACGAGCACCGAGACGGACACCCGGAAGCTGCTCTCCTGGAAGCCAGGGGGCAGGAAGGCCGCATGTTCGGAGTGGCTTCCTTTGTACACCCAGAATTCTTCATAGTGGCCAGCGCGGCAGCGACTCAGCAGGAGGACATACACCAGTGGGGTGTTGACGGCCTCCGCATCTCTCCAGCCTGCCAACCAAATGCGCAGCTAGAACACCGGCAGCCCCCTGCAGGACTGGGGCAGCATCTGGTCTGCCCCCTTGGGGGGAAGTCTGCAGCTATGGGGCTGATGTCCCGAAGCCTCTTCCCAGTGCCCGCTCCTCCTTGTAGCACCTGGAAACCTGCTGCTCAAAAGGGCATCTCCAAGAATACAGCTATGTTTGCGAGACATCGCATGCCCAGGAAAAAGGCTGCTTGCCCACGACTGGAGGAACAGTGAAATGGCCTGGCTAACCTCAAGAACAAGGACAAAGGGACCTGGTTGTGGGTCAAGCAGAAAGGCTCCGAGCTGGAAGCAGCTGCACAGCTGGGACAAACTGCATGCTGAGCATTAGTGTCTGTAGAGCAGTGTGACTGTAATGGTGAGTGACAGGCTTCGCCTGAGCATATTTCCAGCAAGACAAACTGGGGCCCTACACGTTTTCCAGAAGATCTCTCATGGTGCAGCCTTGTGTGTTCATGTGCACCTGCGGTTCCAGTGACTCCTGCTGCTGGAGCCTCGTTCTTATTATGCTTATTCTTTCAAGCTTTGAAAATTCCCTTCTTTCAAGTAGCCCCCTCAAGTACCTATGTCTGTTGGCGACATGCAGGTATGTGAGGGGGTGTCACATGAAGGTGGGTAGAGACCTGTTCTCCCCTGCAGAGGAGGGCTGGATGCGCTCCAACGGAGCAAAGCTCAGGGAGCCAAGGTTCCCTTTGGATGCCAGGAAGCACTTCCTGACAGTTAGGACCCCGAGGGCGTGGAATGGGCTTCCACGGGAGGTCGTTGAGGCCCCATCAGTGAGGGTGTTCAAGGACAGGCTGGACATGCACATGGTGGGCATGTTGTGAGCGGAGCTGGCTGGAGCTGGGGGTCAGACTAGATGGCCCCGGAGACCCCTTCTGACTCGCTCTGTTTCTATGTTTCTTAAGTAGCAGTGACTTCTGACATACTCATGGCAGTGAAGCTGCAGGCCAGGGCAGGAGAAGCATTTTTGACTGCCTGAGGGCCACATTTGCCTGAGGGTCAACTCCCCACTCCTTCCCTCTCCCACCCCTCTGACTCCTGGCCCAGCACGCTGCTAAGGGGCGGGCAGTCTTGCTAGGGGCACTTCTGCTTGCAAGGCCTTTGCTGGCCGCTGCAAATCAGCCAACCCTGCCAGCTCGGGGAGGCAAGCAAGAGTCTTGCAGAGGAGCCGCTGTCCAGATGGATGAGAGGGACGCAGGGAGTAATGGGATGCGTGTGTGCTCTCCACAGGCCCACCTATACCAATGAGTGGAGGGGGGCTTTGTGGTGGTGATTATGGGGGGAGCACTGCAGCCTCCTTGCACCTGCACCCTTGCACAGCGAGTGCCTTGGGAACTCCATGCATGCGTCTGAGCGCAGCTTCACGCTGGTTCTGGGAACCCTGCCAGGAAGGGCCAGAAGGGACCGGAGCTCCCAGACGCTGACTTGGTACTCTGGGCTGAACATTCTGCTTGAAGCGCATAGTGGGACAGGGGATTTCTGGGCTTCCCATCCTGCTGCCTCCAGATGTGGAGTGAAATCCCCAACATCCCATGCTGGCTTGGATGCTCTGACACATCTGGCGGCACCAGGTTGGGAAAGGCTGCCTACTGACTGCATTGCCAAGAATATTACTTATCATAGAAACAGAGCGAGTCAGAAGGGGTCTTTGGGGGCATCTAGTCTGACCCCTGGGTCCAGCTAGCTCTGCTCACGACATGCCCACCATCTGTCTAGTATCTATTGTGTCTGTACCCCTTCTTTGCCCGGGGACACGCTGCCGGCCACACCCAGGTCTCTTCAGCCCAGTGATCCAGCACAAACACTGCTCTGCCCCTTCTTATCCCCTGCCCCCAGGGCCAAATGTCTCACCTGTGCACTCAAAATGGATCTTTGTGGTCAAGGCCTGGACAGGGCCCAGAGGAGTCACGCGGCAAGACCCCCCGGAAGGCGGCTGGTTAGGTAACAGGTCGATGGAGGCGTAGCCTTCCTCCCCAGTGGCCTGGTCAGTGATGTGCAGCGTGAAGGTGTAGCCCTCGCCGTCCTTCAGGGCCCACGGCCTCAGGACCAGGTTCATGCCTGTGTCGCCCGTGGAGGTGGTTGCTTTGTTCAAGACAAGGGTTTTATTTGTGAAGCTCTGTGCTGCCCATCTCTACACAGGACAGAAAATGGGGTGGAGGAGGGGAGAGGTGGAGGAAAATTGCAGGTTTGTATACAAACATTTGGAAGTATCCACTGATGTCTCCAGATGGGGAGACGGGGAATAACAGCTTCCACGTCCAGTCGAGAGACCAGTTCTGTTTCTGGGCTGTCTGGTTCGATGGGAGCAGACAAAAGCCCCCATTTAACCTCCTGCGCAGCCAAAGAGGGAACAGAAAAGCACGAGGGCAGGTGAGGGTTCCTGGGAGCCCAGCAAAGCTTCAGGCCACAAAAGGAGCAGGGGAGCAGGCCTGGGACAAACCTCTGGAAAGGGCTCGGCAGAGCGTTCCTGGATCGCAGAGCTGAGCCAAGCCCATGTCCTTCCCGAGGCGAGATGCACCCCAGCGCTCAGCACGCTTAGATCGCAGGCACGTGCCTCCCATTCGGATCTCGAGCAGGAAGAAAGCGGCCTACAGCTGGGCTTCATCAGTGCAGGATGGAACCCGGTGGCGCAAGCAGCCGCGGCTCCAGTTCAGCCCTCACCCCCCGCCCCGGCGTGGCAACCCTTGGCCATGGGCACACGTCACTAGGTGGCAGCAAAGCGGCCTTGTCCTGCTCGCGGCGAGGATGCACTTTGAAGTGCCCTGCCGACTGTCGCTTTCGTGGAACTTTAAACCGATGCCAGGGCATCTTGCCCAGACTCAGAGCAATCTCATCACGGAAGCCAACAAGACACCCTCCCCTCACGAATGCTGGCTGGTTACTCCGGTGTCGTATCTTTCTGTCTTCTGGTACTGTCCATGGGGCTTTCATAGCAAGGACACTGGAGCGGGTTGCCATTTCCTTCTCCAGGGGATCCCCCATTGCCAGAGGTCTCTGCTATGAGCTGTCCGTCTCGGGTGCCCCTGCACGGCAGAGCCCATGGCTTCACTGTGCTGCACAAGCCCCGTGGCCACGGCAAGGCATGATCCATGGAGCCCCCCCCGCCCCCGTCGCTCAGGTGTTTGGTCCTGGTGGGGAAGCCTTGCTCTGCAGTGTGTCGTGCGCTTCCAGAGCCCCTCCCCGGTTGTCCTGTTCTCAAGAAAGGGCACTCTGGTTGAGGAGCAGGGCCTTCACCGAGGTCAGCTCTCCCAGCAGCAGAAGAAGGCAAGCCCCATCAAACCCTGAGCCGGGGAGGGCTGCCCCAGAGAGGAGGAGCCTGCCTTTGCCACCTGTGGACTCTGACTTTCTCTGAGAGGATGGCAGGGCTTGAGCTCATCTTACTGTACTGAAAAAGATCTGGATTTAGACTGAGACCAGGAGGAAGAGGCAAGGATGCTCATTAGCATGCCCAGGTAAGTTAAGAGGGTCTTCTTGGAGGATGGGCAAGCAAAAAGGGGACAGTAAAACGCCCTGCGTTTTTTCTTGCTACAGCTCAACTTTTGCATCTTTTAACAAAAGATCAAGAAAACCCAAGCCAAGGGAAAAGGTTACATCAAATAGCACTTGGCAGACTTGAAGCTAGGAAGTGTGCTTTGTTTTTACCAGAATCCTTTGTCCCACTGACAGGGCCGTGGCTCACATGGGCAGATGCTGCTAAGAAGCAAAGTGTGTCTTGGGCACACCTGCAGCCCAGGAATTTTTGTGCCATACCAAAACCTGACCCATAAGTCTTTTCACATAAAGATCCTTTCCTGGTTTCCCATCCCAGCATTCATTTTCAAGCAACCAAATGTCTATCAGGAAAACTTTTTTAGTTTGGGCCACTAGGAGCCTAGAACTGATGCTGATCTGCTGAGAATCAGCCAGAAGATGTTCCTGGTGGGTCCTGACCTACCATCTGTCTGTCCCTGACATGTGACGACAGAACTGACAGCAGCTTACCCCCAGTTTGGAGTTGTTTTGGCAGTTCGCACAAGTTCCTTCCAGGTACACATAGCTGCTCCGGCTGACCTCGTAGACAGACTGGGCCTTGCAGGACACACACTCCAGGGAGACAATGGGCACCGTCCCCTTCTTCAGTAGCACCTGAGGGAGGGAGGGAAGTGAGCAGAAGGCAGAGGCAAAGGAGATGCCAGCCCAAGGCTCCAGCCTGGCCGATCCTGCAGTTCCTGAGGTTCCAACAGACCCACTCAATGCACCTGAAGGCGACTCTCAAAATATTTAACATAAATAAATCCTCAGTGCCAGAGGATGAAGGAGGCACTTTTCCTTTCAGGGGAAGATTCCTGAGAAGCGCATCTTCTCACGTGTTTGGGGAAATCCTCTATCCATGCAGAATTTGGGGCCCATCCCCAAACACTTCCCGCCCGGTCCCATCCCTTGGAGACTCAAGAGGCAAACAGAAAGTATTCATGCAATAAATGTGGGGCCCTTTCTTTGTTACCTTCAAGAAAGAAGTCCAAGGCCCTGATCCAGATCCCACACCATCAATCTCCACACCTAAATCTCCCACCTGCACACACAGGGACTACAAATTGGGGCAGAGGGGAAACTCCACGGACACTGCAGTGCTCTCTTTGACTTAACACAGCCTGCCCCTCCAATGTGTTGGATCACCATTCCCATTATCCCCAGCCATGGGGTGGTGGGAGTTGTAGCCCAACACACCTTGGGCAGCAGATTGAAGACAGCTTCCTCCATTTTTTATTTTTTAAATTAATTTTCAATCTAAAATACAACCAAAACACCACTACATTTCTAAAATGAAAACGCTCCGAGACTTGTCAGTGTGCAATGTGCAAATGTGCAAACTTCTGGAGAGCAAGGGAGGGGACCACATGCCCCCGCACGCAGGGGCGGGGGCCCCATCTGTGGGGGCGTTCACGGAAAGGCTGGGCATCCACATGTTGCATGAATAAATAAATTTATGAGCAGAGCGGGCTGGCCTGGGAGGCCCCTTCAGACTCACTCTGCCTCTGTGCTCACTCCTAGCAGTGGGCACAGAGCGTGCACCACAAGCAGTGACAACCGCAACTGTGGCTCTCGGTGACCGCTGGAACAGTGAGTCCTGGACCGGGGCAGGGTGGCCAAGAACAGCCTTAACCGCTCCCTGCTAGAGCAGCAGCCATGGCAGCGCAAGAGAGGCAACAGGAAAGTGGAGGCCCCACGGTACGAACCGTCTGCTGGGTAGATTCCTGACTCATCTCAGCCTTCCAGACCTTGAGCTCGAACGTGTATTCCACATCTGCCTCTAGGATGGCTCGAGAGACAGTGACGACACCCCCTGTGGCACTGAAGTTCAGAGCGCACCCCGAAGATGAGCTCTGTGGTGCACAAGATAGAACAGGGTTGGGTGCAGGTGCTCAGGGACTGGCCTCAAAACTGTTCTGGCAGGATCGGCCCCAGAGCATTTTTCATCCTGGGGGTGAGAAGGTTCTCCCATGCCAGGACAAAGAGAGAAAGCATGCGAGTACAAATTAACCAAAAAAACTATTTCCAGCAACAAACATTTGGGTTGCTTGTATGGAAGCTGAGCAAAGAGAACCTCTCATTCAAAAGCAAGACCTTTGATGGGCAATTTTAGAACAGCCGTGAAGGGTAGCAAGTACACACGGCAAGCAATCCCACTGCACTCCAGGGAAAATGAGTGGCTCTGCATTGCCCCCCCTGCAGGGGCGCAGTGCTGGGGGGTTTCAACCTGGCTGAAAGTCAAGCCAGGCCATCCCCAGTCAAGGACGGGGGGCACCTGCCAAGGACAAGAGCACCCCAGTCCCACGCCAAGTTCTGCAGTTTGCAAGCAAAAGCACAGGGTGCCCGATACCTGGCTTGGCAGGCCTGCCCCCCAGAGCAGCCCAGGGGCTGTGGCCCGCGACAAGCAGCCACGTGGCATGGCTGCAAACGGAGGCCGACAGACCCTTGGGTCTGCCCCAACAGAGCTCGGGGGCCGTGAAGGTCCCACTTGCTTTTGCGGTGTCAGGCCGGATCGGGGCGTGGGGCTACACTTGTAGAGACCGAGGCAAGCTGGAGTGGGTTTGGGGCAGGCAAAAATATGCTCGGCAATATAAAAAGCAAGCCTGGAGAAACAGGGAATGGTTGACGGGGCCAGGCCTGTTCCAGTAGGAAAAGGCAAGGTGGAGGCGTGGGGAGTGGTCTGCGAAGCACCCGTCAGCCATGTGACGGGCTGTGCTGCACAAGAGGGCAAAACGCCGTGCTTTTTTGTCTCAGAGCAGGTTGGATGCATGCAAACGCAACAATTTAAATCAGGCATTTAAATCATCAAGAAAAAGGGCAAATTTAATGACAGATGCAAAACGGCTTCAAAACAGACCAATTACCCAGCTTTATTTACTCCTAACTGGAGCATTTTTACACCCCTTTGCATTTACAACCAAGCCACCTTTTTTTACTCCCATGTAACCATCTGGCATGCTTTCCTTTCTGTCCTTCTTACAGGGAGACCATGCGGACATATTCCAGTCCCAACGCCACCCCGAAAGAGTCGTCCCCGGCCATCTGCTCGGTGGGATGGCAGAGCCCAATCTGTTGGGGAAACGGCATGCAAGGAGGACTCCCCTCCCCTGGCCCATTCCAAAGCAGGATCGGGTTCCCAGCAGCCCACTTTGACTGGCGCGAGCCCGATCCCTGGCAGCCACTGGGCTGTCAACAGGACCAGTCGCCCCGCCAAGGAGTGGGTAGGCGAGCTCTCCCTGGCTAGCAGCCCCGGAGCAGAGCCAGGTAGCCACCTCTGCAGATGTCCTAGCTCGAGGCTGCCCTGCCTCGGGCACGGGCACTCCTGCAGATGGCCTGCAAGATGTCCTTCAGCTCTGAGGCCCTGCAAAATTTTCCAGTCAGCAACTGCAATCCATGAGCCAGATCCACCCCCTGGCGCCGCCTGCTCCCCCCAGGCCAAAACGGGTGTGGGCTGCACAGTATCAGGGCTGCATGTTGCAGCTGGAGGAGGGCAATGGGTGGGCAGGGGGTCCACTGTCGCCCACACCTGTCTCCAAGTGGCCCACCCACAGAAAGGATTCCTGACTAGGCGTCTAGTTGCTGCCAGGACACCGTATCCTGCTTCTAGGCTCAAGAGTCAAATTGGGTTCCAAAGCTCCACCCGCATGCCTTCCTAAAGCCTGGCTTACCTTGGAGGAAGACGCGCAAGACCACCGGTAGTGCAGAGGCGTCTGGTCCCCAACTTCCAGGTTAGGGTCATAGGATTTCTCTCCATCCAAGACCAGGTCACGGGTGCTGGACCACACACGGTACGATCCTCCATCGATGATGGGCACCAGTTTACTGGGCAGGACAGTCGCATTCGCAAAAATGCTCTTGGACAGTGGCGTGTCTCCAAAAGAGACCAGGAATTTGAAGCAGTAGTTGCCAAGCTCCAGAGCCAGCCTGGGGATGACTAGCTGTGGGCGGCTCACATCCACATTGAGCAGGTGGACTTTGTCAAAGGCACCCAGTTGTAGGCAGCTTGGGGCTCTATAAATCTCCCACAGGTACTCTGTCTGGTACCTTGTGCAACCCCGCAAGTTGATTTGTGCCTCCAAGTAGTTTTTCTGGGACCGTTTCATGACCACCTGAGCAGGCAAGGCAAGCTCTGCCTCCGGCTCCTCACATTCCAGCACTCGGACAGTGACGGCCCGTTGGACAACGGAGAAGCTGATGAGGTTGGTAGCATTCACCTCCACCAGGTAATCCCCAGGCCTCAGATAGGTATGGCTGGCAGATGTTACAGCTGTCCTTTGCGCTGGAGAACCGTCCCCAAAGTTCCACCAAAACACAACATGCCTAGCGCTGGGCAGCACGGATACTTGGAATGAAGTCGTTCGGTTGGCAAAGGGGTCGACAGGCATGAGGGAAAGCTGCATGATGAGGTCTTGGACTTGAATCACTGTGGTTCTGTTCAGGCTGCCCAGACGATTGAAAGCAGAGAGGTGGATGTCTAGCTGCCCCGCAGCCACTGGGGTGTAGGAGATGTTCTTGCCTCCCAAGAGAGTCACCTGGGAACGTCCCTGATCGATCTTCAAGGTGAGCTGCCACAAGTAAGTCACTCGGGAGCCATGTGCGATTTCCGCAGTGAAGTGCCTCTCCACTCCTGTGGGCATGCCTTGCTCGCAGCAGCCCAACAGCTGCAAGCCACGGATGGCCTCCTCCACCACCACCAGGACCTCTGTGCAGGCCACGCTGACTTGGTTCTCTGCAGTCAGCCGGACCAAGTAGTCTCCAACCTGGGCAAACACGTACGTGAAGCCGGAACCATTGATCGCCACGGAGCGGTCCTGACCAACACTCACCTGGAAGCTCACCGAGGAGCCGGAATATATCCCAATGAGAAAGGAGACCTCCTTCCCAGGCTCCGCCACCTCTTTGCTCGCACTGAGTCTCAAGCCCTGGATGGCGTCTTGCACGGTCATGCTGTGGCAAGCTGCCTGCCAGCTGACGTCGTTGGAGGCATTCAGGCACACCAAGAAGCAGCCCGCTTTGGGAAAGGCCAGCGCCACTCTTTGCCCTGAGATGGACCCACTCAGCATCTTCCATGTCCAGGAAACATTGGATCCCCTTTCAACCTCCCCAGAGAAGTTCACTACAGTGCCTGACTCAACATAACTGGAGTTTGGCCTGATGGTCCGGATCCTCAGGCCCACCACTGGCTCCTGGATATATACCAGGAGTGTGGCATGGGCAGAACCAAATTTGTTTTCCGCCAGAACAGTGACTGCTTTGGCGCCAGGACTCTGAAAGCAGTGTGTGATGGCTGAGGACGTAGTGGCATCCAAGACAACATCTTCCATGTGCCACATGTAGGCCAGTCCTGTCCCGGCAGTGAGGCTGGTGCTTATGTTAACAGAAGCATTGACTGCAGCTGGGTTGGGAGAAGCAGTGAGCTTTAAGACCCCGACCAGCTCAATGAACTCCACTGTCTTGTTAACAGTCAGACTTCCCAGCATGTTTGTGGCTTTCAGATGTATAGTGTAGACACCTGCTTCCAGAACAACCAGGGAGAAGATCTTCCCAGCAGACATCTGCACTGGCTGGCTTTCCTTCACGGCTGCCCAGCTGTAGGAGATGTTCGTCCCATCCCTCACCGTCGCTTGCAGCTGGAGTGTCTTGTTGGTGGGGAAGTACATGTCATCCAGGAGGTCACCATCTGTGATCTGCAGCCCTTCGATCTGCTGCAGGACGTGGACGAAGATGCTGTCTTGCAGACACCCAATTTCGTTCTCTGCCGTCACGATCACGTTGAAGGTCCCGATGGAACGGAATGTGTAGGAGATGGTGGAGAAGCCTGGGATGGGGGTGCACCTGTCGCACAGGATCCAAGAGTACCGGAGGGCAGTGCCGGTGAGGAGCGTGGCCGTGAAGCTCACAGAGCCATTCAGAGGCACCACAGTCCTGCTGGCATTGATCGACAAGCCCTGGAGTCGCCTCTTCACGGTAACATTCAGCCTCGCTTCGCTGAAGCTCACCTCATTCCACCCTGTCAAGCTGATGCTGTAGGTGCCACTCTTGTTGTAGGAGTGGGTGATGACCCTTCCCAGCTGGCTCGTGCCATCCCCAAAGTCCCACATATAGTTCACTTTGGTCCCACTAATATTGGCAGAGAACACATAGACTTGGTTCAGTTCCAAAACCTTTGAGCCATTAGACTCAATCTTGGCCAGCCCAACGGGCTCTAGGACTTCTACCAAAGCTGAGTCGTTGTTGAAGGATACATTGTTGCAGACAGTCACCATGACTAAGTAGACACCTGGCGCTTTGTAGGTGTAGCTGACCTCTGTCCCACCAAACCTGGCTGAGTCATTAGTCCCAAAGTCCCAGTAGTAACGGTAGTGGTAAGGTGGCAAGGCAGTGACTTGGAACTTGCTCTCATTGCCAAGCCTCACAGACTGTGGCCTGATGAACAGGGTGACGTTGGTGATTTCTGCCTCCACACAGACCACCGTGTAATACTGGGCTTTGTTGACCTTGCTGGAGAGAACCAAAGACAGTGAGAAGATGCCACTGCGGGTGAAATTATGTACCACCACTGGATCTCCGTACACGGTGACATTGGATGAGCCATCCCCAAACGTCCAGTCGAAAACATAGTCCTCAGGGTTGCCGGAGACGTAGGCTGTGAGTTGCACCTCTGGCTGTTCAAGGATGCAAGAAGAAGGCTCAATCTTGAGAACCATCAGCACAAATATCTGGACAGGCAGAGCCTGAGAGACAGAGTTTACTGGGTTCACTGCGGTCACATTTAGGGTGCAGTTCATCTCTTTTAAATAAATGTGCTTCACAGAAGGCCTGGAACTCTCCACAATGGTCCCATCGCCCATATCAAAAATCCACACAATGTCATCCCCTGTTTCCACGGAAGCACTGATCTCAACAGATGTGCGCAGCTCTATTGCTTCGTCCGCCCTCACCTGCAGCCCAGTAACCTCTTCAAAGACACGATAGCACTGGACTATCTTCAGGGTACTAATGGTGTTGCTGGCTTTCAGACTGACATTGAACATCCCCCTGGTGCTGTAGCTGTGAACGACGGTTGCCCGCCTTTCCGCGAAAGCCACCGTGCCATCCCCGAAGTCCCAGATGTAAGAGACGCCGTAGCTGGATGGCAGAAGGTGAGCTTCAAAAGTGACTGGGTAGCCCACCACCAAAATGTCGGTGTCCACGTCAATGGTCACATTCATCAGGTACGTGTAGATTTCAACGGGAATTGAGTAGGTCAGGTTCTCAGAGTCACTGGAGACTGAAACCGTCAGCGGATATTCACCTGCAGAGGGGTGGGAGGAAAGCAGAAATGTTCAGCCACACCCCACACGCATTCCCCTTCCTTCTCGTTTGCCACCATGGCAAGTGCTCTGAGGAAATGGCTGCCAACTACAGTGGCACCCTGCAGTTTCGAGAGGGGGCACTTTGCAGCAAGGAAGGCAGGGCAGGAAGAAGGGCTGGTGGGGAGACTTAAAGCGCCCTTTCCATTCCTCTGCTGCAAAACCCATGCCCAGCCTGGCAGGACTCACACAGACTGATGCGCTTTCAGCACACCTGAGCACAGTATAAAATCTAGCTTGGTCCTTAGCAACCACTCTGGCATTTCCCAGTGAATCGATTGTCTGCTCCTTGCAGGGAGGACAGTCTCTCCCAAGCGGCTCTCCCTTCTCCCTGAGACAGGAGGAGGGCACAAAGCTCCCTTTCCCTTTCCTGAGAAGGGTGAGTTTGGGATGAAGCACAATCTGCCTCATCCTCATCCACCGTACCAAAGACCACTAATCGAAGGGCACCAGCTCCTTGTACCACGGAGGGACAGAATGGAGTGCAGGAGACTGAGCACTGTGTGTGTGCAAATTCCTGTGGATGGGTGACCTGTGGCTGCAATGCTGACTGTGCTGAGAGACCCTCCACAAACAGCCGCAGAGCAATTTACTGCAGAGCGTAAACCGTTTTGAAACTCTGTTCCTCAGGAAATGTGGCACTCCCAAGAGTGGAAACGGCCACCTTCATATACAAACACCTTTCCCTGGTCTTTCAGCCCCAGAGCAGAACTTGGGGGAAGACTGACTTAGTAAGGAAGTTACAAAGTTTGCAGGATTAGAGTTCTAAGATCCAATGTGAGAGGAAGCTGCAGGTATTCCCATTAGGCTGTGAGAGTTTCAGGCAGCACTGAGGAAAGCTGAGATGAGGAAACATACAAACAATGGATGGTCTCCAAACAGCTCTAGATTTCCAGACAGAAAACAGGGAATGGCAGGAATAAGAACAATGCAATAGCAAGTTCTATTCTTCAGGGAGGAAGCGGGGACGCAGTGGCTCCCGGGCCATGCCCGTGGGGCCACTGGGTATTTTGCATTCCCCAATACGATGTTGGAGTGCTCTGAAGATGGAGAGGAGAATTGGCGTTCTGGCCCCTCGCAACCAACATGGAGAGAACCATACCAGCTGCCCTTAGGAAGCAGGGTGTTTCGGTGGGTGGAGAAGAATGCAGAAGCCAAAACATGAGGCCTTTTGAGGTCGCTCCCTCTGTGTGGGTAAAACAACCTGTCCAGGAAAAATGCAGGGGAGGATGGTGCACAGATGCACGCCTGTGTGGGAAGCTCATCTCTGCTGCTCCTCCTGTCCTTGCAGGATGCTCACAAACCCTCAAGTTTCGGGGCCCAGGTGCATTCAGGGCGCAATCCATGGGACACCCTCTAAGCTGGCAATAACTTTAGATTATTCAGATTCAGGTTAAAAAAGCCAAGAGGAGCCACTTGGAGGGGATATACCTTCAAGGGATTACAGTCCCAGATGCAGATGGGATAACATTATTTTTCTCTTGTGCAGGAATCTGTAACCGAATGCCTAGCTTAATATTCTCTAGGTCAGACCAGATGGCCCGGGAGGTCCCTTCTGACTCGCTCTGTTTCTGGGTTTCTATAGCTTGGCTGATGGGGAGATCCAGAGATTAAACGGCTGATTTATAATACGTGTACTACATTGACGTGTAATACAGATGTGCTGCATGATATAGCAAAATCTCTAAAAGGTTCACTTACTAAAATATTATGATCACTTTTAAAATGCTTAGTGGACAATCACAGTTACAAGAAAAAAGTACATAATAAAAACAATTAAAGGAATTTTCCAATATCTGAACCTATCTTCTGTGTTTTTCAAGTAAAAAAGCCCCACCCAAATAAATGCAAAATGCTCCCCACCCCAAATCATCTTCAAAATATTTTTATTTGCAAAACTACACAAGTAAAAATGCTTCTTATACTTTGAAAACAAACTTTTACAGCGCATTTAGCCTTCCCCAATTTCCCCAGATTTTCCACCAGAGCAGAGACCTTTTTATTTAAAACCTATTTTAACTGCTAAATTATTTATTGAATTTAAGATCTTAGCCGAGATGCACTGGGGGGAGGGGTTAATGAAATTTTTGTATTGTTTGTCATGTTGTGAGCCGCCCCGAGGCTTTGTTGCCCCATCGGTGAGGGTGTTCAAAGATAGGCTGGACATGCACATGGTGGGCATGTCATGAGCGGAGCCGGCTGGTGCCGGAGGTCAGACTAGATGGCCCGGGAGGCCCCTTCTGACTCACTCTGTTTCTATGTTTCTATGTTGCGATGGGGCAGCATAGAAATGTTTTAAATAAAATAAAATTAATTAATTAATTGAATGAATGAATGGCAAAGGATTTTGACTTTTACTTGTTGTTGTGAGAGCCCAGCTCCAACATTCCACCTGGAATGCAAGCAGAGGGAGGCTGAACAGTGCTGGAACACTGAATGACAGAGTGGAACAGGCAGAATATGGTTTTCTCTGGAGAAACTCATATCCTACATCCACTGACTAATTGCAATTGGTTTGGCGGCTGCAGTGACATGCCCACTGTTTCCTTTGACCCTAAACACCAGATGGGATTAACACCCTTAATTAACGGTGTTTAACACCAGATTATGGGATGGGATTAACACCAGGTTCATTCTTCTATCTGTTGTATTTTCCAAGATACAAACTTTTGAAAATGGTGCCATATGATCTTCCTGAAATTCCCATGCATTTCGAGAGGTTACAGGGGATGATACTAGAAGAGAACCTACCTCCCAAATATCGTCCATCAATGGGAATGTTGTGCAAACCCATTATCATTATTTGTTTTTCAGCGCCAGGCCAAGACCTTTTTATTTAAATGTTATTTTAATTAATTTGTTAATTTATTTATTGGTTTTAACTTATTGCCTGGATGTTTCCAGTTTTTATATATTTGTATTGTTATTTATTTGTTGGGCGGCATACAAGATTCCCAAATAAATAAATAAATAAATAAATAAATAAATAAATAAATAAATAAATAAATAAATAAATATCATGCTTATGGTAAACAGTGGGTCACTGTTGTTTATACTTGATGCGAGGTCAAGGTACGCTGCATCAATCATAGAACAGAAGTCATGAGCACATCTTACGCACAAGAGGATTCCAGGAGAGGCAGCCTCAGCAGGCATGCTTTTGGGGTTCGTTTGTGGTCAGGCATGATGCGCTGGCTCAGGGGAGGCCAAAATGAAATCTGGTTGAAAAGCGTATGCGCAGCAGAGTTTGCAGCTGCCTGACAGCAACACAAGTTCCTGCGCACACATACAGCATCCGTTCAGTGGAACGGGAATGGTATCTGATTTGTTCCATGGGACCCCAAATGCCAAAAGGGTTCTCACCTGGTTCTTGGTAATGATGCGATACATTGTGTCCGAGCACGACCTGATGGACACTGGGGTCTGGCCGAAGGAACGAGTCATTATAAGGGGGCTTGAACTGGACGGCACTGTGGTGTCCGTCGCCAAAGTCCCACCTAGCAAGAAGAAAGGGGACAAGGTCTGTGATAGGACTGCTGCTACAGAATGACAGAAAAGTTCAAATATGTTTGTTTGTTTGTTTGTTTGTTTATTTATTTAGAAGGCTTCTATGCCGCCCCATTTGCCGAAGTCTCGGGGGCAGCACACAATAATAATAAATAAGTACAGTATAAAACAAAATAATATGAGTCGACCTGGCCCAAAAAATAAAATCAATAAATAATATTAACAATTAAAATAACATTTGAATAAAAAGGTCTTTGCCTGGCGCCAAAAAACAAATAACGACGGCAGACCTCTCTGAGGAGCGCATTCCATAGATTTGCAAATCTATGAACCTTTAGGAGGTGCGGTGCACGGCTCAGCAGCGAGGGTCAGGCTGAGACCTAGCAGAATCCGCCCTCGAGCACCATGGACGCCCCTTTGGGCTCAGCCCAGTCACGGAAAGCGAGCCGAGAGAAAGAGGGGATCTGTAAGCATCTGCGGCCTGGAGGCCACGCAGCCAGCAGCTCTCCTCCACGCCTGGGGCAGCAGCACCGTTCCTGGTGAGGCCGGGGCAAGCCAGCTTCTTCCGCCTCAGGAAGAGGGAGAGCAAGGGGCTCACTTCCTGGTGAGCGCCCCAGGGATGCTGGACATGCTCCCCAGGAACTCAGGCGCAGGGCCCGGCAAAGCTGACGCCTGGCGCTCAAGAAGCAAACCACAGGGAGCCCGACACAGACCCCCCCACAAAATGGGTCCCTCACAGCAGCCCGGGCTGCTTGCAAAACAGCCCAAAGTGCACCCACTAGTAGACCAGCAAACGCACTGTGGCTTGTCAGCCCCAAGTGCCAGAGTCCCTCACCACACGACCTGCCTTGTCTCCCCAGTCCCAATCCTTGTTTGCTGCCAGGGTTTTGCAGAGCTCAAAAAGCACGGTTTCTGCATTCTTTTCAGCTGCAGAAATCTGTCCAGGTGTCATCAGCTGGGTGGTTTGCCTGTGGACAGAGCTCTGCAGGTGCCAAACTGGCAAATGGGTACTCGGTGCAGCATCAACGCCGTTTGAGGACTGGAAGGGTGAGGCTGCTTCAGTCCAGAGTGGGAGGAAAACGTGCGGCGAATCTAGCCAAACCCAGGCTGAGGCTCGTTGTGCCGGCTCTGCGCCAGCAAGGTGGCAAAGGATCGGGGCCTGCTGCGTCCAGGCCGAGGAGAGATCCAGCAGAGCCCTGGCAGCACCCCGTGGCAAATCTGCACCACAGTGTGAAGGCGGGGTTGCTTGGCTCTGCCCCAAACTGCCACCTCAGTTCAGAAAGCTGGACAGGGAGCCATCCGGTCCCGTTTTATTAAATTGATTTCAGGTGCCGAGGCCTGAGACCCAGTCAGTGTAGACTCATGAGTGAAGACTTCGTCAAAAACTGCTACCACAAGTTGGACTTTTTAAAAGAAATTAATGTTTTTATTCATAAACCTGCATGTATTCCTATGAAACTTCACTGGAATAGCTGCAACTTCTCCCAGATTTAAGCTCATCGTTCCAGTAAGTGGTCTTCTATTTGGATTTGCCTGCATTTGGGTAAGTACTTGTGCAGAGCTTGAAATCAGCAAGGCCTGCCCTGGGTGCCCTGTCACAGTAGGGGGTGGACCTGATGGCCTTCTTGGCCCCTTCCAGCCCTACCATGCCATGATTCCATGAATACATTTTTAAAGCCCAAGTCACTCCATACACACTGATTATTTCAGGACTGTTTCCTGTCTAAGGGTGTGAGCACATCTCCACCCCACTTCCATCCATTCTGCTTGAAAGAGCCGCCCGCCCCACCAGCAAAGGTGACAGAGGGGCACTCACAAGAACGTGACATTCACCGCCGAATCTACAGTTACACTGGCTGCCAGTTCCACGGTGCTGTTTTGGGGCACAAGTGGTGGGATCTCAGAAACAACCAGGTCCTTCATCCTGTTCATCTTGTCCACGGTGATGTTGTAGTCCACAGTGATGTTACTGACGTGGTTGGAGGCAGTGAGCTGCGCGCAGAGCAAAGAGAAGCAGCTCCATCAACGCGATGGAAAGGATGCAGCCATGCACACAGCCTGGGGCTTGTCAGCACCGAGGAGCAGATCCAGACTGACACTGGACCCACTGCAGCAAGGGAAGCAGGCTTCTCTGCCCCCAGCTCCCCAGGGCAGCCCACCCAGCCCATCCCCTCACAAACACCATGCAGAGTCAGGAGACCCATCTGAATGGGGGTGCTGTGGCTGGAGGAGGAGGAGCTTCTTCCAGAGTCAGGCAGATGGAAAGATTCTGCGGGAGATGGATTCTGGGCCCAACCCCGCCAGGTTTTCCTCTATATTCTCATGAAACCTTTCTGAGAGCAGGGTGTGCTCTGTGGCTCCCCTCCCCTCCCCTGCAGGAATTGTTCCATCCCTTCAGCGGTTTTCCAGGGCGTGACACACCTCAAAGGGCGAATGCACAGGCAAGATGTGTGTGTGCTGGGTGAGCCCTGGTAAAAAGGTGGAATGCGAACAGAAATAAGTGTTGCCCTTGTGCCGCCAGCAGCACCAAGCACAGTTAAGGCCTGAAACGAAGATTGCGACCCCTGAGGAAACTACTGGCAGCCTGGCAACCCGACTTCTCGACCAGCTGCACACAATCACCACTGGGAAATGTTTGCCTGCCTTCACTGCCAGAAGGCAGGGAGCAGGGAGCCCTCGGCTTACCGACAGCTTGAACGTAGCCGGTGTGTTGTAAACAACGCTGAAGACTTCATTGTAGAAAGAAAAGGAAGGCTTATCATCCACGGTCCACTTAAAGGTCACGTCCGATCCTGCATCCATTTTGGGGACATAGTTCTGCAACCGACAGGGGGAAGTGCTCAGCACCAAGTCTGCAGAGGTGCCTGCATGCAGTTTTTCACAAATCCTAGCCAGACGCAGGTGAAGTGCCGGCTGCTGAGCATCACTGTCCTCAAACAGGGGTTGATGGCAGGTGGGGCACAGTGGTGGATCTTGACAGGCTATTCCTGGTAAAAGACACCCAGACTGTTGGGAAAAGGAGGGAATGGGCTTATGAATGAAACCCTGTAGGGGCAAGCTGGGCGGGGGGGTTCCACTGGACCGTCTCCCTGGATGCGGCAGACTGCCTGAGCCAATGAAAAGTTCTCTTAGATTTCATCAATTATTCTTCATTATTTTCTGCTTACACAGCATATCCTGCTGGGTTTTGCTAGTTACTGTGGGGAGGGGAAGCAAGGAGCTATAAAGAGCAATGCAGCTTGTCTCAACTGCCAAGAAATCTAATGTAATTGCCAGTCTAGTCGCCAAGATTTCAGCAGACATACTCGCATGCTTTCAAGCTTAGCTTGCAGTCATGAGGACTAGAAAGCTGAGATTTGCAAAAGGAAAAAAGGAGGGAAAAGGAAGACCCAGAAGCTGATGCTTATGCCAATGTCACATTTGGGGTTTTTTGGCCTGCTGCGATTTTGCTTCTTTGCTCTGCACTCCTGCTAGAATTGTTGCAGACCAACACTGGCAGGCATTTTTAAAATCCCGCATTTTGGATGAAGGCAGGATGAAAGCCTAAACAGATTTTAGGAATGCCCGCAGTGCACGTGGGTGCCTGACGACTCACCACTTGGTTACCCAGCAGGACTCTGGCTTCTGGGTCTGGGGTTGCGCGGAGGCCTCGAATCGCTTCCTCCGCCTTTACGACAACGGTGACGCTCTGCGAGCTCACGGCATTCTCTGCCCACAGCACCACAGTGCTTGCATTCCCCCCGATGCCCTCCAAGGCGATGACAGAAAACCAGGTGTCGTTGCTCTCCCTGCCACACTCGGCCACCGAGGGCATGACAGCCGGCGGGCAACTCCTTTCAAAGAGGAAGCTCTGCCTCCCCCCGAGCCAGCCAGAGGTTGCATTCACCCCAGAATGGATCTTTACCACCAGCCAAGTCTGATTGGTTTCCACATAGATTTTCCCCCCTTGCTCTCGAGGGTAAATGACATGGAGCCCTGAAACGGGTGAAGCAGCCCAGAAGTCGCAGGACAAATTGGTCCTGAAGACTCCGTTGTCTACAGTGGTCCTCACAACATAGCGGCCAGAGTCCTGCACGCCTCTGTTCTTCTGACTGATCAGAGGCACCGTCTCCTCGGTCGCAGAAAGGACTCTGAAGAGGCACAGAGAATCATTCTGCCACGTGGCTGCAACATGGGAGGCAGGGAAGCCCGGCTCCCAGTCCGAAGAGTTCAGGGTGAAGTAGTTCATCTGGGTGGGCACCATCTGGTCTGGGTGGCAGAGGAGGAAAGCTCCGGGTCCCGCATCGTGCTGGATGCTCATGGTGTCACTGGGGATGGTAATGGTCTCCTTGCTTTGGAAAAGCAGCTGCAACAGAGAGCGCAGGTGAGTCTGGTGCCCCCAGCTCAGCCCACACGGTGAGGGCCACTGGGATGCCTGGCCTGTAAGGTAATTCTGAACCGCGTGTTAGGAGCAAGGGTTGGGTGCCAGCTGCCCTGGTCCAAGCCTGCTGACATCCTGAGGCAGAGGGTTGGGAGACTCAGGAGAGATGCATCCCATCTGCGGGAATATTCTGTGGTGATCTATCCATATGGAGAAGAGGAGGCTCAGAGGGGATCTGTTGGCAACATGCAGGTATGTGAGGGGATGTCACATGGAAGTTGGTAGAGACCTGTTCTCCCCTGCAGAGGAAGGCAGGACGCGCTCCAATGGAGCAAAGCTCAGGGAGCCAAGGTTTCCTTTGGATGCCAGGAAGCACTTCCTGACAGTTGGGACCCTGAGGGCGTGAAATGGGCTTCCACGGGACAGGCTCAAGGACAGGCTGGACGTCCACATGGTGGGCATGTTGTGAGTGGAGCCAGCTGGAGCTGGGGGTCAGACTAGATGGCCCGGGAGGTCCCTTCTGACTCAGTCTGTTTCTATGTTTCCATCCACCCGCTTGCCTCCTACTGATTGACCATACGATCCAGGCTGCAGCACCCCGGAAGCAGAGGACTGGCCCCAGAAGGTCTGCTGAGCAAGCCAATACCGATCTATTCACAGCAGGGGACGGTGGGGAAAAGCTGACCTGGTGAGAAGGTTCTCTCCCTTCCCCAGTAACCAAATCCAAAGGAGTCATCCCATGCAGGTGACTGGTGGAAACCCAGGACAGATCAGAGGAAGCCCTTCTTCACACAGCAGGGCAGTAATTGTCCGCAAGACATGGTGATGACCACCCGTTTGGATGGCTTCAAAACTTGGACAAACTTATGGAGGCCATGCTAAGAGGTTGCCAGTGGCTGGTGAGCCTGATGGCTCTAGGCTGGCCCCGAATCAGAGGCAGCTGCCCTGCAACTTGAGAAGTGCAGGCTGGATTGAGCAGAACGAAGTAGCCGATCGACACTGGAGCATCTCAGGCTCTTTATCTCATGCCTCACCCCAAGCCGGCAAACAGCTCTACTGCTCTGCTCTGCTCTGCTCTGCACTCCAGCTGCACGCAAAGGCCGCTCCCACCCCGCAGCAGGCAACCAGAGCTGCATTTGCATTCCGCCAGGCACCCAGCACTTACGAGGTACGGTGTGGAGGGGCCGGGTGGCACTGAGAAAAGCATCTCCTTCAGCCCATCTTCCCCAAAATGATCTTCACAGTGGCGAGGGCCAGAGGTGGAGATGTGGGCAACTGAGTGGTGGGGGCAGCTTCCTATTGGCAGGCAAGTATTGGTGGAATGACACCACTGGAGCTCCTCCGGACAGCCCCTCTGGATCCAGGACTCATTCCCTTCGGAGGCCAATGCTGGATTGGTGGCATTCCCGACCTTGCACCCTGAGGGTGGAACCCAGGAAACACACATTACCACAGCCTCTGGAGCCCTGCTTTCATCAGAGACGCATGCTGCCTGCATCTGTGTGAAGCTACTGTGGGCTTTTCCCTCTTGCCCTCGCTAAATATGTTTTTCTGAAAAGGGAGAGAAGAAATCCCTGTCAGATTACCGACAAAAGTTGAAACAGAGAAGTGCTACAGAGAAAAACACCCTGCCTGGGGACACGTGGCCTGGGCAGCGGAGCTGTGGGCGACGCAGACAGTTTGCAGGTCTGTCTTGTGAAGACCCGGCAACGCCAGCACGATGCAGTGATGTGTCCCTCACCTGAACAGAAAAAGCAGGGACTGTCTCTCTGTGTGGGGAGTGGACCCCCACAACGGGTGCACTTTCCAAAGGGTGCCTTTGATGCCCTCATGGTAGATGGGGAAGGCACGCATGCACACAAGGCACGCATGCACACAAGTAAAGCGTGAGAATGAGGTTCATGGAGAGATGGATAAAAAAGAGGCTGAACAGGGAGGCAGGGAGGAGAAGGTGATAGAGAGAACAGGGTAATAGATGCTGAAAACAAGACTCAAGTTGAGGAGAGAAGGGCCTGCCGACCTGGGCATGCAGGTGGCCGAAAAGGAACTGCGGAAATGGGTGGCAGCCCCTCTCCAAGGTTACAGGGCACAGGAAGGAGAGGGGCTCCCACCCAAGCTAATGTTCACCTGCAGAACTGTCCCAGCCACAGGCTCCAAGGTCGGTGCAGAGCCCACACAGGTGATGCACAGGGACTATGAAGAAGAAAGCCATGTTTCCTATGAGCCAGTAAAGTCAAGTAGGACTTCAACCATCATGAGAAATCTTCCCTAGCCAGCTTAAATCTCTCTTTCTGAAACCCAAATGGAAGAAGTCAAGGAAGCATTTCAGGGCAAGGACAGTAGGTAAGGACAAGGAAGATTCTTCCAAACTCTGTAAGAGGACAGAATTATCCTTTGCTGCTCCAGAAGCAGGAATAGATCTATGTTCCAGGAGGGCGGCTTGTGTCTCAACATTTGGCAGAAAGTCTGGATAGGAAGAGCAGTTCAACAATGAAACCAATGGCCCTGGGAGGCATGGATAGGCTGCTCCACACTGAAGAATTGGAAGCAGAGGCCAGGCAGCCCACCTGTTAGAGAGGCTCCAAGTTCTACATTTCTTGCATCAATCAGAAGGTTGGACTCAGTGGCCTACAAGGCCCTCTCCAACACCTACTGTTCTTCCAGGAAGAGGAGGAGGAAGACAATGCTGGTGAGTACCACACGCTTCCCACTAGAAAGCCACTGAGGGCTCTTAGATACAAAACTGAAAATGGGACACCCCATTCCCTTCAGATTCACACCAACAAGAATTCCTGGCCAGCCACAAAATGGCACCTCACCTTCGGTCCCCGCTGGTCGATGCACTTGAAACCGGGCCTGGACAGTCTGATGCAGCGGCTGGGTCACAAACTCCAAGGCTACTAAGAGGCCCTCCTGTTGAAAGTGCAAACCGGGAAACACCATTGTCTGGAAAACAAAACCCCAAAGGTTGCAGCGAGCCACTAGGTCCCAGGGTTGGAGATTCCTGTCAGGAGCCTGTAGCATTCCTCACCTCCACGGTTCCTGATGGAGCAGACAGTTCTTCTCTTTCGGTGACATGTCTCATGGCCACAGGCATGTTGAAGGCAGAAGCACCCAGGTAAAAGTGCTGAGCATTTAAATGGATCTCTGCTTGGAAAGATGGGAGGGAAGAAAAGTTAGTCTGAGTGGTAAGTGCAGAGACCATAAAACCCACAAATTTAAATTTCCTCTTTTCTGTTCTATGGTTGACAATATCTGCACTTACACTACAGACTTCCTCACTTTTAGGAACCACCAGCACAAACAAAATCCATAGAGAAACATGCAATAGGATTCATGTCTTACTTCAAATGTTGAGATTATCCCATTGCTTCCTATGCAACAGTGAGACAGGACCTGCATCCGAATGCACATTCCCAAATTATTCTTAAAGCCCCACTGGGACATCTTGTTCAAGCATTTTGACATTATCTCCTCCCATCCCCACCACCCAGTTTCCTTCAATGCAACCATGAACACTTCTTTTTCCAGCAGAGCTATAGAAATTAAATAAATTTATGATTATTATGTTTCTGTACCAGCAGAACTAGAATATCTGAGACAAAAATCAAGTCTTTGATTGCTGCCAAATCCCTGTAGATTCACAGAAACACAGCAAATCAGAAGGGGCCTCCTGGGCCATTTAGTCTGCTCCTTAGGCTCCAGCTGGCAATGCTCATGTCATACGCAGCATGTGGGTGTCCTCACTGATGGGGCCCCATCACCTCCCAGGGAAGCCCATGCCATGTCCTAGGTCCTAACCATCAGGAAGTCCTTCCTGACATCCAACCTGATTCAAAAGAAAATGAATAGACATCCATTTCCAGAGACTGTAAAAGGACCTTCAGGGCCACCCGTGCACAGCTCCGTGCTCTTCCCTCCTCCCTAAGCAATCCGAATAAATCACACAGAACAATGAAGAAGACTGCAAAGAACGCGAGGAGCCACGCCCATGTGCTGTATTTGCATGACTGGGCAGACGGCCTGGGACGCTTTTGCTTCACGGCTGCAGGACCAGAGAGCTGACTGCGGAGAGGAAGCCTCCCTCTGTGGAACCCACCTGGGGGCCTGTGCTCACACACGTAGCTGTGCTTGGCCATACACAGGTCAGTGTTGCACTGGCCGGCAGGGCCCATTCGGACACAGTGGTCAGCATTGGACGGGTGGGGCTCCCCGGGAAGCCAGTTCTGGCAGCTCTGCAGGTTGAACCCTTCTTCTTGCTGCAGCGCACTCGGACTTCCAGCATCGCTGAACCCAATCCAGACATCCAAGCTCCTTTGGGGAGAGAAAGTCTGGAAACGTCAAGTGCCACCCGCTCTATTCCTTTAGTTAGGGCGTTTATGTGCCGCCCTATAACAAAACATTTCCAGGAGAGCTTGCACAGTAGTACACACTAAAAGCAGCCCAAAATGCCAGGGAAGATGTGCAGACCTTGGAAAATAAAACCTCAACAATAGAACACCCCTATCCAGTTTCTAAGCAGCAACAGTAAAGCGGCATGCAGGCTCCGCTCCAGGTGTGCCGTTGAAGCACCCCACAGCTGCTCGAGGGCTGCTTCCCCCACATTCGGCTCTGAATTTTACAGTCCTCACCAGTGACGCCCCCCGAGCCAGGTGGGTGACCAGGGGTGGTGGCATCATCTATGGGGCAGATGAAGCGAGGAGTCTTTGGTGCCAGGCCAAACAAAACCTGCTTGCCAGGCTGCGCAATGTGCTGTCAAAGGTGAGTTTTTGTGCTTCTGCTTATTTTTTATCCCTCCATTCTATTGTTCCTGCTGCTTTCAGTAGATTTTTTATTTAAAAAACACACTGAAAATAATGTGTTGTATTCCTGTTTCGCTTATTGTTCTATTTATCTCTTGAGTGTGAAAAGTCAGGAAAAGGGACAGGCAGCATAGAACAACTGTAACTTCATTCAATAAATATGTGCCAAACACTATTTCAAGAAATTCCCAATCGCTGCATCAGACCAGTCGCCATAGCACCTGTGCATGCCCGTGGGAACCGTCATGAGTGCAACTGTCCTCGGATTTATCTTTCTTCTCTTCCCGACCGAGGGAAGAGAAACCTTCTTGGAACCGCTTGCTCTGAGTGGTGAAATGGAATCGCCTCATCGGCAGCCCAAGAAACACCAGCCAGAGCGAAGGCAAGAGAAACGGAGATCAGCAGGCGCTCTTCGAGCTATGCGAAAGGCACGCTTCAAGGGCGTGAAAGGCTGCCACACAGGAGAGGGCCAGGATCTCTCCCCAATCAGCCGAGTGCACGACACAGAATAACGTGCTCAAGATTCTGCCTGAGCCACACGAAGAACTTCCTGACTCCTGATCTGGAGGGCATCATCGAGGTCACCTGGAGACACCTGCTGGGGCCGTCTGTCACTCCTGAATCCCTTTGGAATTGTCCTCACTGAAGAATCAAATTCAGGGGCTCTACCAAGAAAAGGCGAAAGTGAACCAGAAGAGGGGCCAATGCTTCCCTCCAGGTAGAGCAACCTGGTCTCCTGCTGGAGGTACCTCGACAAAGCTGGGGAAGGGGGGAGAGAGTGGCAGCAGAACCCAAAGCTAGCCAGGGGCCACCAAATGCTCCCGGGGGAGGCACATTGCTGGAGGGGGGCTCTGAGGGGCGGGACCAGGCAAAGGCTGCCACCCCTCAGCCCTGGCGCTCCATTCGCCACTGCATGTGGAGCAAATGCCACCTGCCCCTGCCAGCAGACATGCAAGGGGAGAAGGTGGCTCAGGGTGGTGGGACTAAGCCCGCACGGGCCAGGCAGCTCTGCACAAACTCTCCAGAGCATGGGCAGGGGCTGGCAGGGCTCCCCTCAAGCAGGAGAACCTGCCTGCGAAATTCTCCAACGGAGCAAAGCTCAGGGAGCCCAGGTTCCCTTTGGATGCCAGGAAGCACTTCCTGACAGTTAGGACCCCGAGGGCGTGGAATGGGCTTCCACGGGAGGTCGTTGAGGCCCCATCGGTGAGGGTGTTCAAAGACAGGCTGGACATGCACATGGTGGGCATGTCGTGAGCGGAGCCGGTTGGTGCCGGAGGTCAGACTAGATGGCCCAGGAGGCCCCTTCTGACTCACTCTGTTTCTATGTTTCTCTCAGCCTATTTGGAGCAGTCTTGCTGCTTACAAGAAGGATAAGGCGAGAGGAGCAGATCACACAAATCCATGTTCTCAAATGAGGGCCTTCTTCCTTTCTAGATTCGTTAGACTAAAGTTTCCTTCATCATAGAATAGTAGAGCTGGAAGGAGCCAAGGCGGCCACCATGTCCAACCCCTGCTCTTGCAGGACACCAGCTCACACTACCCCGCTCACAAGGCTGCCCAGTTTCTTTTTGAGTGTCTCCAGTGTGGGAGAGCTGCCACCTCTCCGGGCAGCTGGTTCCACTGCTGTATTGCTCTGACAGGGAGGAAGCTCTTCCTGATGTCCAGCCTGAATCTGGGTTGCCGCAGCTTGACTTGATTATTCCGTGTCTGCACTCTGGCATCAGCCAGAAGAGACCTTGCCCTTCCTCTTTGGGACAGCCTTTGAGGGACTTATAGAGGGATCCCATGCCCCCACTCATTCTTCTCTTCTCAAGGCTGAACATGCCCAGTCCTCTCAGTCTCTCCTCACAGGGCAGTATTTCCAATCCCTGGATCATCCTTGTTGCCCTCCTCTGCACCCTTTCTCATTTGCCTGCATCTTTCTTAAATCTGAGTGCCCAGAACTGGACACAGGATTCCAGATGGGGTCTGACTAGTGAGGAGTAGATGGGAACTATTACTTCTAGTGATTTGGAAGTAATGCTTCTGTTAATGCATCCCAAAATAGCATATGCCCTTTTGGCGGCTGCATCGCATTGTTGGAGCCTATTGTCCACAATCACTCAGAGATCTTTTTCTTCTTCAGTTCTGCTGAGCCACGTCTTCCCCATCTGTAGGAACCAGGTCAATTTGTAGTCCAAAGAGCCAATGGTGATACCCATAGACAGACCCTTAGAAACACTGTTCAGTTACATTTTTCCTAGCCCTTTCCCTCAAGGAGTATGCAGGTGGTCTTCCTTCTCTGCATTTCATCCTCAGAACAACCCTGCAAGGTAGGCTGCGCTAAGAGCCAGGGACTGACCCGAAGTCACCCAGCGAGCTTCATGGTGGAGCAGGGGAGCTGAGACCTCGCAGCCCAAGACCCACGTTCTTAGCTCTTCGCCAGGCTGGCCCTCCGGATGGGAGAAAGACGCACAAAACAGGGCTGCTCTTCCATGGATAAATCCATTGGACCGCCACTGGATTCCACCCCCTCGGCACAGAAAGTGGATGTCGGCAGAATGCGCGGAGTGCACGTCGCCAAGACGAAATTGCTGCAAAGCTGCAACCCCTTTACCGTTTTTTTAAAGTGGCTCGTACACATTTTGCCCCCCCCACGGCCCCCATTTCTGGGCCTCCTCGGTCATGGGGTGTCCTGCACAAACAGGGTGGCGTGACTGATCCGCAGGGAGACGATGGGCAGTTCTCGACCGCCAAGATGCTTTGCTGGGCAAAGTTATAAATGAGGTAATCTGGAAAAGAGCTTTCGCAGCAAGGAAACAGTGACAAAAATAACTCGCTCTCCTAATGCCAGCAGAGTGTTCACTCACGCCTTTATTTATTCATTATTTAAAGCTGCAAAAATTTGCCTCGAGAACCAGAACCCGCCGTGCTTTGCTCCCGAGCTCCTGGCAGGGCTTGCGGAGGCCGGCTCGGAAGCAGCCGCCTCACTGCCATCCCAAAGGCCCGGCGAGATTTTCCTCTCCTCTCGCCAGCTCTGAGCTCACCGTCAAAGTCATCCTGCAAAGTGCCTGGAGGGCACGGCCAGGATGAGCGGGCAGGCAGGGCAGGGCAGGCAGGGCAGGGCAGCAGGGCTTGCCAAACATAAGGAGCAACTTCCTCACAGCAGGGGCTGTTTGGCACCAGAACAGCCTGCACGGGGTGGGGGTGCCCTCTGCTGAAGGGATCTGAGCTGCAGCCGGGCAGGACGCCGCAGGGCTGCCTCAAGAAGGGGCTGGCCCTACCAGCCTTTCTCCCTGGGCACCCTTTAACTGCTTTGGGGCAAAACGTCCAGGTGTGTTCACTGCGGGCCATGCCGGCTGGGGCTCAGGCGTGCCAGTGCCCACAACACCTGGGAGTCGCCGGGATGGGGAAAGTGGACTAGATGCTCTCTGAGGATCCCTCCACCTCTTGCTGGCCTTGTGGTGGCACCTCCAGGCCCTCCTGCTCCGCCGGCAGCAGTGAAAAGGAAGGTTCTTTGGGCACATGTGCTTGGGAGGGGTTCTCCAAAAGGACTGCAGTGACTACAGATGAGGGAGGGAGGGAGAGATCTGGCTGCCACACGGGCTAATGGGAAACAGATTTCATCTGCGGTTGCTTTCCCATAAGGAACAGTGGGAGTTCAGGAACTTCCAAGAGAGCATTCCCACTCCCACCTTTCATCTTCTGTCACTAAACTGAGTGGGGGTGGGGGCAAGAGCACCCTGGAATTCCCCGCCATGCTATTCGGACAGCACGCATCAGACCACTCCTTCAAGAGCAAGGCATGGGCAATGTTGGACCCAGAGGGGTGGGCGGGGGGTGCAGTGGGGGCAGCAGCTGGGAAGCCGCCTGCCCGTGTTCCCCACATGCCTGTGCCAGCTAGCAGAGCAAACCGCTGCCCCACCCCTGCCAGGCGTTGTACGGAGGCGGCACATGAGGAACTCTCCATGGCAGTGCAGGGGGACAAAGGGGCTCTCCCAGCTAGCGGGAGACGTGCCCTCATGGCCAGCGACCCCTGAACGGGCTCCAGGTGACTGAAAAGAGCCCAGTGCAAGCTCAGGAGAACATACACTGCCCGAGGAATTGGCCCCCAGGCCTGAGCATGTTCCGTACCCACGTCCGATGCAGCAGGGGCTGGGAGGGCAAAGAGGACGAGTCCATATCACACCTCCTGGCTGCAGAGTAGGGCCATTTGGGGTCTGGGAGGAAATGGGATGCAGATGGCATTGCCTGGGTACCACCTGGGGGTGAGAAGCCAGGGTGCTGAAGTTGTGCAGACTCTGTCAGAACCTAGTGCAAGAAGGGAGACGCTGCTTTTTCTCCAGAAGGATGATAGGGGAAGCAGGCAAGGGGCAGCAGCCAGCCACCGGGCCATCAGAGCCGAGGAAGTGCCCAGGGGCTTCGGGAGCTGCGGGGCAGCGCAGGGCTGCAGAGAGCCGGGGCTCTGCACACGACAGGAAGGCGACTGGGGCGGGCACAGCGTCGCTGGTCTTGCAGCCAGCACTGGGCACAGGCAGGCAGGTGTGTGCGTGTCTCCCGCCCCCTTCCCTCCGTCTGTTCTCCCCCGCGGCCACACTGGCCCTAGCCAGGTCAAGGCAGAGGCGACTGAAGGGTCAGTGCGGGTTGGCGAACTCCAGTTACAAGGGAGGCTGCTTACGCTGTACTCCCGCACTCACCTGGTGACGTGGGAGACCAAGAAGCTCTGGATCTCGGGGCTGCTGACGAAGGCCAGGGCTCCGCCGCCGAGCTCCCGGCAGTGCCGCTGGGCCTCCTGCCACTCGGCTTTCTCCGCCCCCAGCCAATAGCAGTGGCTGTTTCCAGGGAAAACCACGCTGTCTGCAGGGCAAGTCGGGTGAACGGCTGCGTGAAAGGAAGCCGCGCATCAGCACACGCACCTCTGTGCTGCTCCCAGAGGCTCAGCAGCAGAGGGTGGGACCGCCAAGGCCAGAAGCGGGAATCCTGCACTGCAACGCGGTCTTCCCAGGAGGGGGAATCAAGATTGGCCCTCGTGCCTCCCCCCAAAAGAACCCCTTCCAGGACGCAGCGTGCTGCACGTTTCCTGGCGCGTGCGAATTCCCTCCCAGGCTGCTTGGCATCAGCGCTGCAGACAGTGGAACTCCCCGCCTCAAGATGCACCCCTGGAAGTGGATGTGAGCGACTCTAATTCCAGCCCTGGGTCCGACTGAACTCAGGGGCATGGGACCAGTAGCTGCGGCCACTCCCAGTGACACCAGCAAGGGAGACGCTGCCCACCTCTCACTAGAAAGAGAAGGGAAAGGCCTCCCTTGCTGCCGCCAGCCCCACCCGGCAAAGGAAGAGCCCATCGGAGAGAGTGTGCCTCCTCAGGCAGCACGTGCGCCTGCACTGTGCATGCATGTGCTGCACATGTTCACGTGCCGGGACACATACAGCCTTCCAGCTTCCCATCTGGAACCAGTTACCATCTCAGGGCTGCACAGGTTGTGCCACCAGGACTTAAATGCTCAATATGGAACATTTATATACACAGTATTTCATCCCAGAAATCTGCTTCTATTCAGTGGGCTGGATCCAGACTTACCACTACCTAAGAGTAGACCCAATGAAATAACTGGGAGATAGGGAAGGCTCTTTTTCTCTAGAATTGTCGCCTTCTGTATACCCACTTGTTACAGAGACACATAATGGCAGCGCTGCCAAATGCTTGCAGTCGAGGACCCCCTGTGCTGGCATGGAGGGTTTTTCAGAACAGATCTGTGGCACCCCCTGCACATCGTTCTCTATTTCTCTCTCTCCTTGCATTAAAACAATGCATTTGTTTGCATTTCAGCACCAGGGTGTGCAGTGCAGAGAGGCAAAGCTTTCCAGGACTTCTGTGGCTTTAAAAGATAAGTTTGGGCTTCCCACATCAAGCCCGTTTCAGTGCCTCCTGGTGGGGCCTTGGAGGTAAGTGACAGACGGCTGCTCTCCTCCTCGCCTGAATCGCCAGTGTGGTCTCGCCAGGTCGGCCTCCCCTTGCCTGGCCCCCTCCCAACACTCTGGCTGGCCTCCCGCTCACCGGCCTTCAGGGTGGCTGCTTGTGGGAGCTGCAGGCATTTTGCAAGGCATTTTGAGGAAAGCTGCTGGGGGGTGGGGGGAGGTGTAGGAATTACAAGCTTCACCTCTCTCAGTCCCTCTTTTTAGGATCACAACTTTGCTATATGAAAAGGGTACGGGTTTTTCACCCTGTAAATGCCCTGCCTCACTGCGGCAATTTTACTGGGGTTCCAGGCCACATCAATTTCATCTTGTAAGCCTTGCCTGTTTTTCCACTCCTTCGCTCATCCTTTTCCTTACCAGAAAAAATAGAGGGAAAAACAAACGTATGTACATCATATTTTTATTGGTCATAGGAGCCTAGAAGCACCCTGAGAAGATGTTCTGGGGGAGCAAGAAAAAGGAAGCAAGGGAATAGAAAAAATACATTTAATTCTCTTGGAAGGGTCCTTTGCGGAAAAGGATTACTTGTGAGGGAACAGAAAAATCTTAGCCATGAAAGGCAAAGGTAATACTGGGCTCTGTTAAGTGCAGTGTGGAACCCTCTCTTATTGTGGGAAAACACACCATGTAGGCCTGACTCCAGCATGGAACCGGTGGAAAGCGCGATATCAGGCCTGCTGGTTTCTAAGCATGAGCCAGTCCTGCAAACATCCATGTGCCAACCAGGAATGGCTTAAAGTTGGGGTGGGCAGGAGGAACTCTTTCGGGGTTCTGGTTTCGGCTCTCAGAAGGTCCTGCACGCATGGTCCATGGTCAGGAATGGGAGGCCCAAAATGCCTCGCATCTACCACCTATGCGCCCCTGCAGTGGTCCACCCATACGGACCGGAGGAAAAGCGACACTCCCAAATCTTATTTTGCGCAGCTGCTGTGTAAGAAAAACTAGCTGCTGGCTCCTATTTCAGTGAGATCCCCGAGACCAGAAACCAAGCCAAACAGAATGGAGATGGCCTCCCTTGCTCCAGGAGATGGAAAACCCCCTGTGTGAACACGAGGCTGCAGCCCACCTCCCACTCCCCGAGCTGCCGGGTTGTGACTCACCGTTGCCAGGCTCTCTGTCCCCTGCCATGATGCTGTACATGGCAGAGAGGCCAGTCCCCGCACGATTCCTGACCAGCAGCTGCAAGCTCTCATTGGTCTTCACCAAAGGAGGACACTGAAGCTCCACGTCCACCGGCGGGGCCACCACGGCGACTGCAGCTCGTGCCAAGGTCAGCTGCCCGCCAACAAAGAGCGTGGCCGTGACATTGTAGTGCCCGGGGGAGGCATACGTGTGACGCACAGTCGTCCTAGTGGTATTCAGAAATGCCGTGTGGTCCCCGAAGTCCCACTGGACAGTGCCGACGGGAATGGGAACACGGAGAGCCAAGGTGACCTCGCGGTACAGGCTGCAGGGAGAGTCGGGTGCCACCAAGGAAACGGGCAGCGCCGCCGAGAAGACGCTCGGAACAAGGGAAGGGCCGCCACACATGGGCCCGGCGAATGGCTCAGCACAGAACGGCCGGCAGCCAGCGGAAGCGTTCGGGTCCAGAGCAGTGCCGCACAGGCAGTGGGCCTCTTGGCTGAAGCCCCCATGGTCCTGGCCATCAGCAAAGCAGAATGAAGCGCACGCCTCGGCTGACAGGTTCTGCGGGAGGCGGGATGTGAATCGCACAACGAAATCAACCATGCCGGTGCTGTTGTCCCTCAGGCATGCGATGTAGTCCACTCCTGGAGGGGGTGAGCAAGGAAGCCACGTGTCAAGCCAGAATACCGAGCTGCAGGTTCAAGAGGGGCGGCGGCGGCGGCTCCAGCCAAGCTCTGGATGTCCATGCCGCAAGTGGGCTGCTTCAAGGCTGCTGCAGGCCTTGGATGCCAGCCCGGCTCCGCCCGAGTGCCCCCAGGCATCCCCGCTCTTCCTAAGAGGGCCATGTGTGAGCCTGCCTTGGCAGCCCTCGTCCCCTGCTGCGCTCCTCAGCCGAGGCTCTCCCACAGGCCCCCGCGTCTGCATGAGGGGGGGCGCTCAGCATTTCACCTGTGCCACCGGAATGCTCCCTCTGGAAAGCTCACCTGGTGCCAGGCCAGAGGCTCTCAATTCCTGTGCACCCCTGTTTCTTTCTTTGCTGAATCTGTCTACAAGCCAGCCACTGGCACAATGCTCGCTGGGCGGCCCCTGAGCGCATGCATTTGCTGCTGCCTTGCTGGCGCTGTGCCTGCGTGGAATTGCAATTTCATACATTGCTGTGATTCTGACACCCCCGTGACTCGCTGCTCACCCACAGGAGGACGTGTGTGCTCCTGCGGAGCGGCAACTGTGCTGCGTTGTGAGGGATCTCTGTGGCGCTACGCTACAGCCACAGTCCTTGTGAGGCGTCTCCCCCTCCCTCCCCTCAGGCCGCCTCAGAGCCTTACCACAAGTCACGTCAAGGAACGACACGTTGAGCAGAGGGAGGCCCGCCACCTCAAGTGGCTCAGCACACTTCGTCTCCAGCGGGTGCACCACCTTTATGTTCCTTTCTTCCACCCAGCGGGGAAACCATGCAAGTTTGCAGTCACAAACAAATGGATTCAAACTCAAGTTTCTGAAAGAGGCAGATGAGCAAGGAAGAACATGCATTAGCTTGGCAAACAAAACCCAATCTTTTTCTCATTCTACAAACAATTGGCATCACTAGAAGAGGGATGTGGGGATGATTGTTTGCATTCATAAAGGTCCTGCCATGTCATACTACTAAGGTGCTGCGATAGGTCTCTGGCCAAGAGAAGTGCAGCATTTCCAGAAGCTTCCAAAGGATTAAGATAAGTCTGTCAAAGCCTAAGCTCACTACTGACAAACCTTCTGAAATATCCTTTGGAAGACAGAGGCCACGGCAGATTCAGAAAGGCTGCAGGGAATGTGAAAATGGCCGCCTGCAATAAGGAAGCCTCAGTGAGCTGCGGGGCGGAGAGGGGTGGGCTTCACTAGGCAGCTACAGGTAAGGGACACGGGGATTAGGCTTTGCCTGCCGCAGCGTTTATTGATTTACAATGCCTGTCTTTATTATTGTTCCTTTATGGCTGCTGGTTGACTGCTTTAGTCTGCTTTACACTTGCACTGTAGTTATTGACATAAATTGCCTTGAATATATTGCACGAGACGGGATTCAAAGAAATAAGTTAAAGGATGGAAGGAAGGAAGGAAGGAAGGAAGGAAGGAAGGAAGGAAGGAAGGATGGAAGGAAGCCTGATCTCAGTGAAAATCACCCACTGAAGGAAAGGTTAAACATAGCCCTGCTGGGCCCACTGAAAATCAGCCCCCATACTGCATTTTAAAATGCCAACATGGTTTCCATGGATGTGCTGATAATCCCGCTTAGTTTGTCTGCAGGTTTGCAACTCCAGGTTGCACACAGCAAGAATCTGAGGAGCATAAAGAAGGGAAATGCGCTCTGTAGAATCATCAATGCCCACCCCAGCCTGCCACACCTGTGCGTGGGGCAGTGTGACTTGGTGTCCCACAACAGCAGGGGCTGGACCTGATGGCCTTTCTGGCCCCTTCCAACTCTATTCTTCTGTGATTCTATGCAGCAATGCACTCTTGAAATGAAGTAAAAAATCAGCATACTCACATTTCACTTAAATTAAATAAATTATCAAATATTCCATCTTCTAATGAAGAAATCATGTTGTTACTTATATCTCTGCAGTCAAAGAAAGAAAAGGACATGTCATGCATGCTAAAAACAAACAAACAAACAAACAAAGCAACCTTGTCTTCATTTCTCTTCCCTTGAAATGCCAGTCCGCCAGTGCTCTTCACTGGGAAAGGCAGCATGGGAAAAGAAAAGGGCCACGGTACAAACTTTGTCTGTTTAAAGTGTCCATTTTCTTCAGGTTTACACTCAAAACTGCCCTGGGCATGTTTGCACATCACATCAGCAGCCTTGCTTGCTGACCACTGCTGGGTTGTTTTACCTCCACCTTCCCATGCACACATCCTCCCAACCCCAAAAGCCATACAAGAGGCACAACTGAAGCAGAAGGCATCTTTATTTTCTAAAGATGGGTTATGGGGAAGTTCCATCTAGACAGAAGATGCCTGACCAAGCAATTCTGTGGCTGCCCCCTAGGTGTGCCCAGACTCTACCTGCCCGCCCCCCAGCAAGGCATCTGCCTCCTGCTAGGAGGCATCTGGATACAGGCACACCGGTGCTGCCTGGCCCTGGCCCTCACATCTGCTCCAGCGCAGGCGGAAATCCGAAAACCCCCAGGGGCACGTGTGCTTCTGAAAGTTCTCCCCAACATCTCCAGGCAAAAGTTGCCGACACTGCTGTGCTCCAGGAAGGGACCGAAAAATATGAGCTGCTCACAGTAGATTTGGGATTTGGACTCCGTGGTGCTCTGCCCCGTGCTAAATGAAAATAAGTGCATCACCTCCATTCTCTGCCAAGAAAAGGCCAAAATTCCTTGCCAAGAAGAAGTGGCACTCTGCATATTGGACCAATTAGGGAAAGGCGCAGAGTTGCCTCTTGAGTGATGCTTCGATGTGGCAGGAAAACATGAGGGGACCCAAAGCGATACCCCCAAAGGAGGGGAAATCCTGCTCACTTTACTTCACCTGCTGCAGTTCTGAAGCTCTTCCCTGACCTTGTGTCCGTCCCCCCACCCCCGCCGCCCAAGACACTGCAGGAGGGCTCACAAATCATTTGGTTCAAGCTTAAAGGAGAATATCCCCAGGGTGCAAAACAGAGCACACCATTTCCCCTAATTGCCTGGTAGAACAATGGAATAGCACAAAGACACTGCCCCGAGTCCCAGGAGGCTTGCCAAGGACTAGAGAGAGGTATGATATGAGTGCAGGAAGGCTCCATGAGCTGCGCTGGGGCTTACAGTTTTGTCAGGGAAGTCAGATGTGCAAACGCCTCAGTATTCAAAGCACTGATCCTGTTGCTGGAAAGGTCCCTAGAAAGAGAGAGGAGAGGAGAGAATAATGCTTGCTATCTTTGACATTTTAATTTGTCTTCGTTCCATCAGCATGGGTTTAAAAAGATTAGCCTGTCTGTTTCACTCCAGACTCAGACAGAAATTGGGGTTTTGGCATACGAAAACAGAGGGATTCCCACTCAGCCAAAGACAACACCTTTCGTAAAGCTGGCTTATCCATTAAGGAAAATGAGGCCATATATGAACAAAGATAGCCTGAAGAGTTCCAGTGGAGAAACAGGTTCAGGTGGAATAAACTTACTGGCATGTATAACGTGCCTGTTCTGGGGGTGGGGGGGTGAGGGTCAAACTGACCACCTTGTTTCGAGGCCATTTTGTAAAAGAGCAAACCAAAACAAAACACCTTTAGAATTCCTTTCCAGGTAATACCCAGGCTAATAATGGCTCTGCAATGAGCACCCCGCTGCTGCGCTTCCCAGTAACATCCAGATGAGCTCTTTGCATCTGGCCGAGGGAGAGGTGGAAAGCCCGGCTTCGAGCTTTGCCCTGCCCGCCCCACCTGTCAAGTCTTATCACATCACTTGAGCTGTAGTTCTGGGTCAAATAGTTAAGGACATTATCCAGGCAAAATGGAGTCCCCAAAACTCCAAGAAGGAAGACACCTCCCTGAAAAGAATCAGAAGAAACTTGACTTCCCGTTTCGGAGACCAGCTGGTGAGAGGCTGATTGCAACTGCGCAAAGGGCAAAGAGGAGTGGCAGGAGAAGGGATCCTTGTCCTCCCCAGCTTATGATGCGTGAAAAACATACAGCTGAGAACCGCATGCTTTTTCACAGTCCATGCCTCCTGTCCAAGGCACATGCTCTACCGTCAAAGCCTCGCATCAAAAGCCAGACCTTCGCTAGGTGTTGGAAAGTGCTGCAGCCAAGCACGTCTCCACAGGGGTTAGCCCCACGAACAAGCTGGCCCTACCTGCTAAAGGTGCTTTCCAGAATTCAGTGAACGGGGAAACTGAGGCAGGGGCACTGCTCTGGAGTGCTTCTGTCCAGAGCGCCATGCCAAGCTGTCTCCACGTCCACCTGGCGTCCTGATGTCCTCACTCCACCTGTCGCTCAGCACCCTGTAGTCACTGAGCATGCTGCATCTTCGCTGAGGTGTCTCAGCAGAGGCATCCGCCTCAACTTTGGATTTGGCACGCATACGAACTCATGCAGGCACCAGTCCCAGCTACACCAAAATCATGGACTTCCCCATGGATGTCCAAGGGCAGGAGCCAGTTCCATGCCTGGGGATACTTTAACCACAGCTCCTCAGGGTGAGCCTCTTACCCAAGCAATGAGTGTTCTCTCTATCTGTTTTGCATCTCCCTGTCCTCCTTCACCCTCCTTTGCAGGCACTCCAGGCCATGCAACCTCCTGCCAATCGATCGCCAGATTTCCTGCATTCAGCCAGTCAATATTCCAGGCCAGGAAAATATCTTTGAGGTGCTTGGACAGATCCCCTTGTTTGTTTGTTTGTTTGTTTGCTTGCTTGTTTTGGATTTAGCCATTAGCTGTGAGCTCTTTGAAGTTCATAGCATGATGAAAACAAAGCAATCTGCCCTTCAACCAGAGTTTCCCCCGCATATTTCAGCTTTCTCAAGTTTGTCAATACCTTTTTCTAAATGGGCAGTGCAACTTTGTATAACTCCGGGCTAATTGAGTCAGTATATATGATGATGAGGATGATGCCAATTCCTTTCATGCAGACAACTTGCCCTTTTGCAGTGTGAGGAAAACAGCACCCGTCTTTCTACAAGCCCTGTGGCAAGCTTATTCTGTGCTAACGGCAGCTGGGTAAGGCACCATCCAAGAGAAGTTTTAAAACAATATCATGTGCAGCAGAAAAGAGCCACACTTTTCATGGACAAACTCCCACATCAGTGTTGAGAGTCGGTGTCCAACGGCAGCGTTCCTTCGACAGGCATCTGTGTCCAGTAAGCCAAGCCAAGTTTAACTGCCGGAGAAGTGCGTGGATCACACCACACCCACCGAAGGGCACGACAGGAGGTTCCGATGGCACCCTCTGCCTTGTGTGACTCACGGTCAGCCCTTTAGTTCCAATTCCTGGGCGCCTCGCGTACAGCCCAAGTACCTGCCCCAATGCAACCAGCTCACTCTGGGGCTTATTGGATAATACCCTGTTATATAAAACTCAGTGGCTGCAGCCAAAGATTCGGTTACTCAGTCCAACCCTCCACCACCCACTTAATTTCGCCTCTCAGCACATTGGCTGCCTGGCCCACAGGCCCTCCCTGAGCAGGCAGCTCTCCGCCTGCGGGAGCGTCTCCCCAGCCCCCACTTTGCCTCTCCGATTCCACACTGATCCCCCGCCTGCTTTTCCTCAGGTCACTGCAACCGCCCACCCAGAGCCTGCCTTCGTCTGCCCAGCTCTGCGCCTCTTCCCACCGGGCTCCAGCTCCCAGCACTTGCACCTGCCGGCACTCAGCAGCCTCTTCGTCCCGAGTCTGCCGGCGGCACCTCACCTCTGGGGTCTTCTTAGGCCCCAGATGACGCTGTCTGGCTAAGTGGACCTTTCACTTCTCGCACGCACATGCCACAGTTTGCCGGTACTCCATGTAGGGCGCATGCTTCCTGAGTCGCAAACATGCTCGAGAACGTCCTTCACATCAAGCCAATTCCAAGAGAGGGTAGCCAGGCAGAGCCACTGAGTTCAGGACCTGGCAGCATCTCCAGGAAGGGCTAGAAAACTCTGCCCAGACCCCGGGGGAGAGCTCCGGTCAGTGCTGCCAGCCTGGGCTTCATGGCCGGGCCGGGAGGGTCTCTCAGCAGCAGGCAGCCTCAGGCGCTCCTGACGTGGTCAGCAAGTGAGGAGCCGGTGGCAGGCTTTCGCACTTCTATCTGCTGAGCCTTTTCTGGGCCTAATCTATAATGCCAGCAATTGCCTATGAAGTCCTAAATGACCTAGAAGTAACCAGGTGATGTAAAGGACCAGCACACCTGCATGCACCTGCCGAGGCTTTCATTTGGCCATAGAGGCCTTGCTCATACGCCCACCTCTAAGTTCTGCCAGGTTGGAGAAGCAGGAAGCAGAGCCTGTTCAGGAGTGGCCCCATCCTCATTCCGCACTGAGCTGTGCACCTCACTGGCCCCCTCCACCTCTACCGTTCAGGAGCATGAGTCTGTGGGGGGGGGGGGCGTTTGGCTTCATGCCTGTCTATTTTTAAATGGATCTTAAATGAAGGATAAGCGTCTGATAGTCCACTTTCAACTGACATTGGCCTCCAATGTATAGTTTAGACTTTGTGGCTTAACTGTTGCAGGAAATGTATTTTAATGCTCTACTTCAGTTAATTCTGTGTGCTGTTCATCCATACATACTGATCATGAGCTTTGATTCAGGACCTGATCTGGCAATCCAGAAGACAACCCAAACCGTTTCTGACTGGTTCAGAGTCCGCCCAACTCAAATTTGGAAATCCCACTTGGGAAAACTACGAGTTCATGCTTCTTATTGACAATCATTGGAAAAAACAAATGACCACATTATTTTTGCCATTTAACAGAACTGAGTGAAATATACTTAGTGAAGGATGAAACCTGACAAATTCCAGACAAACAGGTGGGAGGGGGGACCTTTTCTTATGTTAACTTGTTGTCATTAACTTGTTTGCATTTCTTTGCAGAACTGATTGGCATTTGCAGGCAAAAATGCTTCTTTTGAAAGGACACAGTTGATCCGAGTTGCAGATTAATCCCTGCAGAGATTACAAGCTTGGAGGTTTCCAGAAATATGCACGGTGTTATTTCCGGGGTGATTTTTATGAAAACTCCACACCATGTAGAAGTGGCCCTGGCTAAGAAACCTACAAAAATGTGGCAAGGGTACTATGGTGAAGTCACTGGGATGAAAATAAATAGAGAAAAGACTAAACTGTTAGTAAAAAATCTTACATTGGAACAGAAAACAACTCCCACACAGCAAGTAGACCTTCAAATTGTTAAAAAGGTTAAATATTTGGGAATCTTTCTTACAGCTAAGTGTGTTACACTAAAAGAAGATAACTATATTAAACTATGTAAGGATATCAAGAATGATCTAGAAAAATGGGCTAATTTGCAATTATCATTGTTGGGAAGAATATCTATAGTTAAAATGAATATATTTCCAAATCTTTTGTTCCTATTCCAAACAATTCCTAGAAAAATTGATAAAAAGTGTTTTGATAATTTAAATACCCAAATCTTACAATTCATTTGGCCAAAGAAGAAATCAAGGAATAAATTAAAAATGCTTCAGGAAGCCAAAAGGAATGGGGGCTTTGGTCTTTCCGATTGGATGCTATACCATCAAGCTTGTGCTTTAATGTGATTAAAACAATAGATAACTCTAAGAAATAAGAGAATTTCATACCGTGAAGGGCATGATTTACAAATGGGATGGCATGCTTATATGTGGTATGAGAAATGTAAGACACATGGTTATTTTTTCAATCATTATGTTAGAAACTCATTGATGTCGATTTGGGAAAAGCTAATGATAAAGCTTTATACTAAGTTGCCGAGATGGCTTTCTCCTATGGAAGCTCTTACAAGATTGTGAGATATGATGATATTTTAGATAATAATGGAAAATCGAAGCCGAATCAAGAACTACAGGAACATGGTGCTGATCCCTCTTGGTGGCATAAGATTCAAATACAATCGAGATATATTAAAGACTATAGAATGTATGGTTTTTATAAGGGACTAATAGCATTTGATCAAATGATTTTAAAATCAGATGAAAAAATGATTAAAAGGTTGTATAATTTTCTTTTGGATATGAAAATGGTAGAAGAACAAGTAAAAGAAACTATGATAACATGGGCACAAAAATCTGGATATAATATTGAGTTACAGAAATGGCAAAAGCTGTGGGAAAGAAATATTAGGATAACCTTTATAAAATGTTTTACAGATTTATTTATTATTCATTTATATTGCGATTTATATCCTGCCTTTTTCCTATAAAGGGCTTAAGGCAACTTACATCATCTCTCCGCCTCCATCATATCCCCACAACAACAACCCTGTGAGGTAGGCTGGGCTGAGAGTCTGTGACTGGCCCAAAGTCACCCAGTTGGCGCCATGGCTGAGTGGGGACTAGAACCCAGGTCGTCTGAGTCCCAGTCCCATGCTCTTAACCACTACACCACACTGGCTCTTGGTATTTATCGCCAAATAGATTAGCAAAAATGTTTCCAAATACGTCAAATAGATATTGGGAATGTAAACACAAACCTGGTACTTTTTATCATTCATGGGGGACTTGTGTTAAGGCAAAAAAATATTGGGTTAAAATACACAAATGGCTTGAAGAAATGCTGAAAAAACCTTTAACATTTAAACCTGAAGTTTTTCTATTAGGTATTATCCCTGATGACTTTGATAAACAAGCTATATATTTGACTTTACATATAATTACTGTGGCGAGAATTGCATTTGCCCAACATTGGAGAAGCAAAGAGCCACCTACTGATGAGCTGTTTTTAAAAAAGATCTTGGACCGCGCAGGGATGGACAGATTGACTTTGTCTTTGAAGGAGAAGGAAGACACAGACTTCTATCAAACTTGGAACACTTTTTATCATTGGTTAGAGAAACGGGACTATGCGTAGAATTGAATATGGTTGTTGACTGTAAAAAAGAGTGAGATGTCGACCCAGCATGTCTGATGCCCTGAATAATTGTTGTTTTAGTTTTGAATTTATAGAGAAAATAATACAATTTGATAAAAAAAAAAGTTGCAGGGGTACATACTGCAGGGTGTGTGACGGGGAGGCATTAAAGGTGAGACAAGAAAATGATTCCCTTCTGTGCGTTTCTGGAAGGGGACATGGAAATTTGCAGGGATATCTCTCATCAAGAACCCTGCACAACGTCAACAAGGCAGGTGCTGGGTGGAAGTAGTCCTGCATCTCTGTTTTTCCCTCCTAAGCAGCCCCAAGGCCCCCCAGAGCACCTGGGCAGGTGAGCAATGCATCTGGGGCATGCAGAGCCAAGGCCGAAGCAGAAGGACGGAAGCTGCAGCATATTCGGGAAAGTACCCAAAACTACACACTCCCAAGTCCCAGAAACTCCACAGACAAGTCCTGCTTATTGGGGACAGAATGGCAAAGAGCACTTAATGCGGACGCAGTCCTGAAATGTTGTACTTCAGTATTCCCTCCCCTCAAAGCACAGGGAACCCGGTAAAGGCATTCACTGCAATTAGTACCTAGAGCTGATATCCCTTCACTCCATCTGTTCTGTGAAGCACGGGGGGGCGGGTCATGATTTTTTGTAGATGCCCCAGCAGCCACGGGGTCCTTCTCAATCCAAAGCACGAAGCTTCAAAGAGGAAACTGATTCGGATCTGGCTCATGCCAGAGACGTCCCGCTTTTAATGCAGACGTCTCCTGAATCTTTCTGAACAAACCTAATTCACTTGAACCTGCCACATACTCTTAATAGTTACTAAACCATTTAAACAAAGGGTTTTTAAAAACCTTTAAATATGATATAAATATATTTCAAATTAACTTTAGTTTCAAACTTAATTAAAATGCAATCACTGCCTAATGCAAGATACTTGTTTCTAATCCTCAGCTGGTTGAAACAACAGTTCCCAAAACAACTCCTTTTCCTCATGTTGGATTTTCTAAAAAAATATATAATTCGTTTTCTCCTCTAAAGCCAAGTTAAAGCTTTGGAATAAATGAAGTCTGCTGACAGGAGAGTTGTTGTTGTTGTTTTGCTAAGATTCAGGCACTGAAGTTTTGAAATGTTCGAGGGATTGAGGAAACACACTGACTTTGAACAGTTTGGGAAAGGGAACATTTCACTGTAGTTACTCCTCCTTTTTCTTTTTTTCTCCTTTTTCTAGACTTACATTTTGCAAAACTAAAAATGTAATCCATGCAAACAAAGCTTTTTGCAAGTTGCTTGCAAAAAGTTATGCATATGCAGATATAGAAGCAGCAACTGGGCAAAATCCCTGGAACCCCAGAAAGGAGCTAGTCTACATTCACACCGACGATCACGCCAGCCTACTCCCACTCACCCGGCCAAAGCCCAAGAACACCAGATTCGCTCTGGAGGATCAATACCACAGCAACTCCACTCAAGGCAGGCTGGCCGCTCGCTGCCTGGTGCAGACGCTGTTTTTATGCCTCAAGCTGCATTTTCCTTGGCTCTCCGATGCGTACATCGAGTCCCACAACGCTTAGAAGGGCTTTCCATCTTCTGCCCCAAATACCCAAATGAAATGGAATGAAAATTCAGATTCTGCATATGCAGGGAAGCTTATTTTACATCACGTCACTCTGCACGATCGCTTGCTGGTCCAGTGTCGTTAGTTCTTTTCAAAAATAAAACAGATGCTGAAGCTCAAAGTTAAATGACAGATCTTCTTTTTATGCTAGATATTTTAATGATTATTTTAATTAAGGTGTTGAATATTTAAACAACTTTTATTTGTATGAATATAAGAAAAGCTTTGCAGGATCAGATGCAAGTCCCATCCAGTCCAGCACTTTGCACACATGGTGGCAAACCAGCTGCCCACAGGACTGCCCAAGCAAGATGGGCCCAATCCCATCCTCCACAACTGGTAATCTGCAGGCAGGGTCCCTCTGGGGGGCACACGGCCCGCATGGCTAGGAGCCATGGAGCGCCCCCTACTCCATGAACCTGTCCAGTCCCCTGCAAAAGCAAGTGGCCACCCCCACTTCCCATTTCTGTGGATTCCGCAGCTTAACCGCACTCTGCGGGAAGAAATCCGTCCTTTTATCTGCCCCAAACCTCCCACCAATCAGCTCCATGTGATGAACCAGGTTCGAGTGTTTTGGGAAAGGGAGAAAAAAGTCTCCCTCTCTACTGTATTATTCCATGATGCTGTTTTCTCGGGAGCCTTTGGTGCAGGACTTTGCCGAGAGCCTTTCGGAAGTCCAGGTGAAGAGTGTGTACTGGACTGCCCGAGTCGACATGTGCATTGACAATCTGAAAGAACAACCAGGTCCGTGAGACAAAACTTCCCCTTGAGGAAGTTATGCTTATTATTAAATATTTAGCATGGATTGTCCCTCCATGGGATAACTGATCCTGTCTTTCATCCTGCTTTCAAACAGTATACTTAGAATGGATCTTAAGCTAACTGGCACATAATTTCCTGGATCCCCACCCCGCTCCAGTTCTCCTTTTAGACATTGTTGTTACATTGGCCATTCTACAATCTTCTGGTGCAAGAGGGAATTTTAGGGGCAACTCCCTAATTTTGCCCTAAAATTGTCCCTAATTCCCGACGATTCCTGACTGGACTGAAAAAAGCATGTAACAAAAAGAAACATCCAAGCCACTGAGCAGCTGCAGTGGCAGGAAGGCACATGTTTAAAAGCCTGCCCTTCTGGTGTATTACCTGCCACACTCTCCAGTTAAACGCTGCGGAAAGCTTCTGCAAGTTGCTTATCGTCTACTTGCTCTGCATTTATGTATGTATGTATGTATGTATGTATGTAGGTATTTAATTTATATCCCATCCTTTTCCCCCCATCACGGCGCTCAAAGTGACTAGTCCTAGTTCAGAATGCCAAGCAACATGTACCATCTCCACTCAGGAAACAGTATTTTCTTCAACAGCTGAAGGTCTCCGCAAGACACAAAACAGCAAAGGAGGAGTGGACGCAACATGTGCCGGTTTCTGAGACCCTGGCATTCATTCCACGGAGATAAGCTGCTGCCAGCCACACCAGGCCAGGCCAGAGATCGACCTCCAGGGAATGTGGCAATGGGGAGGAAGTATGGGGAGGGGGTGCTCCCAGGGGCACCAGCCAACAGACCTTGTGCAGCAGCAGCTCTCTCTCAGCCACCCCAAGAGACTTTTGCAGAAGGAGGGGCGGGAAAAGCAGTGGGAGATGGGTCACAAGTTGAAGACGCTATCTGGACTGCCCTCCTCCCAGGAAAATTGCAGGGCAAGCCCCCCCCCCTTTAATTTATATTTCTAACTGCGATACATGCCCTCCCGCCCCTTGAAATCAGCGACAGAGGCCCTCCTCCGGGGTTCCCGGAGGAGGGCTTTCTCTGCGGTGGCGCCCCATTTATGGAATGCGCTCCCCAGAGAGGTCCGCCTGGTGCCGTCGTTATTTGTTTTTCGGCACCAGGCCAAGACCTTGTTATTTAAAACTAATTTTAATTGTTAAATTATTTATTGAATTTTAAAGTTTTAGCTGAGATGCACTGGGGGGGTGGGTTAATGAAATTTTTGTATTTTGAGTTGTTGTAAGCCGCCCCAAGGCTTTGTTGCGATGGGGTGGCATAAAAATGTTTTAAATAAATACATACATACATACATACATGGGAGCAATTAGGCTCACAAACACTTGCATTGTGAGTGATTTTTGAGGCCTGCCTTGCGCACCTGGCGTGGAATGCTGAGGAAGAGGCCGCCCCCCTCGGCTACAGCACGCAGCAGTGCACGTGGCAAGGGTCTCCCAGGCAGCGTCCATGCGTGCATTTAAATTTACGGAAGTATGTCAGGCAGAAAGCCAGACTGGGCTTTGTTCACTAACACCACAGTCCTATGCACATCCTCACGGAAGGGAACCCACTGAATTCCATGGGATTTACTCCCATGTTAGGTCTGCAGGCATCACATGCTTAGCTGGGAGCATCACAACCGAGCTTCCCTACGGAGTCTCCAACTCCAAAGGGATCCGGCCACGATTCTGTCTTGTCTTCCTTAACAGATTTTCTGTGGAAGAAAAAAGCCAAAAGAAGTGTGGGGGGGGGGGGATGGAAGGGGTATGAGTTGAAGACATTGTCTAGACACCCCATAAAATTCCCCAAATGAGGCAAGGCAATGGCACAAGAAAAACCTGGCCTGGAAACCCTCCAGGGAACGGCGCTTCTATTCAGCCACCCAATTACACTGTTCTCTCAGTGACTCACAAGTACAATGAGCAAATTTCAGGTGTGAACCATCCAGCTACAACGTGCCTTGTTTGACTTCCCACCAGACAGAAGAATGAACACTGCTGGTTAAAGCAAGCAACACATGAACAGGGTCCCAAAGACACCGCCGCAGATATGCTCAAGAAGCCGTTCCCTAGCAGAGGAGCGGCCATGCAGAAGGCAACCGCTGAGCGCTTTGCAGCAGCAAGGGGCTCCCATTCCTCTCTCCTGGATAGCGGCTCTGAGGAGGACATAGAGGCTCAGGCACAACCATGGGGAGAAGGGGGTCTTTCAGATATGCAAAATACTTGGGGAAAAGGACGTCTGTGTAGAGGAGACCCACCACTGAGCTCAGGATGGCGGCAGCCACACAACCAAGATGGGTCAAGCAGCACAGTGGCGTGACCATGGTAGGCACAACGCGTGCGCTTGGCAGCTTCAGCTGTTGCTACGTGTTGTGACTCTCGCAAACCTCAGCTGTGGCTTCCGGTTTCCCTACCGAAGGGCACCCTTGGGACTTTGCATGGAGGGATGCTTCAGTCATGGAAGTGGAGGAGCCCACACCGGCCAGCCACTGAGGATGGCTGTGCCTCCACACAGCCCACCGATGTCCTGCTATGGTGCGCAGCCTGTTGCCTAAGTGGAACTTGGGGCTGCAACATGCACAAAAAGTTTGTGCTGTGTCCCTGAGGGTTGTCATCCCTGCCGCATGGGGTACTGATGCTGCTGAAGAGCAGCAGGGACAAGCAACAGCAGCCCGTGCGTTTCCTCCAGAGTGGCCTGGGGCCGCTCTGCCATCAGCCCAAAGAGCACATTGTGTTAAGCAGCAGCTGTTCTTCTGCCAGGCGTGATGTCATGTTCCCATTGTGTCATCCGCAGGCAGGCCCAGTCTGCCTTTATTTCTCCAGAAAGGAGTAGGCGGGGGGGGGGGGATGACTGGCTCGGGATTCCTATTCCCATGGCCCTTTGGTGCATGGCACCCAGTGAGAGCCATAATCGGAGAAGTATCTTCTGGCAAAGAAAACCCTCTGCACAGCGAGAGAAAATGCACATTGTTCACTGGAATACTCTGCCACCTCCTAAAAAGCAAAAATGACAAACTAACAGCCCCTTCACTGAAAAACAGCAAACATGGGGAGACTGATCTGCTCAGGGATTAATTTTGACATTGAGGACCTATACTCTGAATCAACAAGCTCTCGATATTTTCCTTCCTATACAGGTAGGCAACTCCAAGGTAACACCTCACCTTCAGCTATGTGAACTGGCTACAATCCAGGTTGGGAAAACCAATGGCGGTGTTTGTACCAGGGCTACCTGACCAGGTGCCTTTCAGGTGTTTCGCTCTACCACTCCTTCAGCACTCACAACATTTATGGGAATCATAGATGAAGCACCTGGAGGGCACCAGGTTGGCTTCCGCTGGTTTACCCAGGCAAATATCCTGAAGATTAAACAAGAACAACACATGTTTAGCTAATTTCTCCTTGCTTTTAATGCACTCCTTCATCTCTGGAATTACGAATAGATTGTGGCTACATCAAACTCAAGTGCAAAGAGACCCTCGCTTCTGAATCCACTGTTGGGTGACCAGGAGAATCAGACAAATGTCGACACCCATGGTCACAGGTGCTCCTAGGATCTCCTACCATACACCAAAAAGTTTATCTTTGTAATGGGAGGCTTGAGAGCTGGATGGCTTGCAAGGGCAAATGTATTTAAATCTCAGATTTGAAGGCTTCAGGGCAACAAAATGTACCAGGCTCTCCCTGCCCAGGCAGGGGGCCACTGGGCCTCCAGCCATGGCTGGAAGAAGGCACTCGTCGCGGAGGCAACCCAAGCCTCAGGGACGAAGAAGGATCAAGGAGCATCCCCAAGCGATGAACTTGCCCCTCCAACAGCGTGGCCACATCCGGTTCCTCCAAATAGGAGGCAAGTTCTAGGAATACTTATTATAGCAGGTGATCAAGAAAAACAACCTCCAGAAGGTGTCCAGGGATGAGCAGTCTGATTTCGTAAGATTTCAACCAATTTCTGAAAGCTCATGCCAGGAACTGCAGACCGAGCAAACCAAGCCCTTGGAGCAAAAGCGTACCTCACAGCCAAGCCTACCTTGTGGTGGAGGCCGCCTTGCAGAGCGACCATTCAGGGGGCAGCCTGCTCACAGCCCTGTCCCCACCTTTAATGCAACGGCAGGCAATCGATCGATTGATCAACAGTGGATCCTGCAGGAATCAGAAACTAGCAAATACTGGTTTCCGAGAGAGACCAGATCAGCAGAGCTTACAGAAACAGCTCCATTGACCCAGCCCATTCCAGGAAATCAGTTTTTCACTTCTTGCTAGGATTACGTACAATGCCAAACACTGTTTCTTACAAGCACGACTGGAGCAAGCAAGAGTGGAGCAGCGTTCCAGATACTGCCCTGACACAACCCAGTGAGTTTGTGAAATGTAAACCCAGCATCTTCCAAGCTCACGGCTCTCCCGTAACCAAGGCCAGACCAAAGGTAAGGTGGCGTGAAGCAGTTTCCTTGCATGGTTTGGGCACTGAATTATAAGAGGGGCAAACAGCAAGGCTTGCTGGCATTTCTGCCCCGAGGCAGGGCCCCGTGGGAGCCGACTGGCTGCCGAGGGCCTTTGACAGCAGCAGACGCTTCCGGGAACAACATGCAAGCCCGGTTCTTAAGCCACCAGTGTAAACATGGTACAACGGCACAAACATGTTGCTTTTGTGGCCCTCAAGGAACATGGAGACACTCCTCTCCAAAGCCCACCTCTGGAAAGGAAAGACAGGGAGGAACTCTGCGTGTATCTGCGGTGAGGAAACTCTGGGTGGGGGAAAGCACCAGGAAGAGGTCTCTTCTGGCTGATCCTCCCACGGTCCAGTGCTAGTTCTGCCTGTGCTGCCTTGTGACCGGATTTATTACGTTTAGTCATGATAGAACAGCAGTTAATTTTAGAGCAATGATGGATTTCAGAAGCAGGAGGGGATTCCCTGGGGAAAAACCGATGTCAGGCATTCTGCGTTCGTCACACATAGTGCATAAACACCTCTGACAACAAGCCTCAGGCCTTGTACAATTCCAGGGAAAAGTCTTGACACCAGAGCCTCCATTGGGCCTCCATTGGCCAAAACAGAAGGAAAAGGCACCGCACCAAGAGGATAAAACCATGGAAGGTTTTTCTCCCCCAAGGAGTGTAAATCAAGCTGGCAAACAGAGATTTTGATTCAAAGTAAATATTTTCATGGTTTAATACTATGGGAACCTGAAAAAATGCCATGAAGACAGTCTGTAGGGTATGCACCACATATTTTCTGAGAAAACAACAGTGGGAAAAAAGCATTTCTGGCTCTTGTCATTTCTAAGTTTAATTCTGCAATAAACATTTTCATCCATGGTCTTTTTAAAGAAAATGACCACCTCTAAAAATCAAGCTCTAGCACATTCTTAATGCAGTCTTTCCAACAGCCTCTTCACTGGTCATCTGTGGTTAAGAATGATCAATACTGGACAACGAAAGAAGTTCTGTTCTAGCCAATTCTATTCCTGCCCCCACTTTTTGGGAAAGTCACAGACCACCTCGCAGGACTATTGTGCATTATGTCAGCCACCTTGAGTTCCTTGGAAGGGAAAAGGGGCAAGCTATAAATCTAATAAATAAATAAATAAATAAATGCCACAAATGGCTCTTACACAGACAGAAGGAAAAGGGCTACAACGAGAAGGGGACAAAATGGGTGTGGGCCACAGCCTCAAGGCCACAAGAACCATGCAACGGCAGCCAGTTCTGTGGCCGCTCTCAATGCATCTCTCTTGACGGGGCCAGCCAGTGCTCCGCCAGTGCTCCACCTGCCCTCTGCTGCCTCCAGACACACGTCTTCACTGGCCCGGCCATCAGGCCTGCTGCAGCCCAGGCCCAGAAGGGCTGCTCTGAGCCGGGGCAGGCCGGAGCACAGCCCCACACTGCTCAGCCCGCTGTCCAGGCAGGAAGGCCACAGGCAGGGCCCATGCGTGATGACGCCCGTCATGCAGGCCCCCAGCCCCTGGCCTTAGAGGCACAGAGCCCCTGGAAGTGGGGCGAATGGACCTCCATCATGGCCAGGAGCCATGCTCTGCTCTGCTCTGCTCTGCTCTGCTCTGCTCTGCTCTTCCATGCACCGTACACTTTTTCTGAAGGCAAAGATCAGCTGCAAGGTGGTGACCATCTCCACATTTTCTGGTGAAGAATCTTTTTAGTTTTAGCTTTTTCAGGGCAAAGGACTGACTTTGTTGGGTGACGTGGGGTTCTAAATTGGGGTGGGGGGAGTATTTCCCTCCATTCGTAATCTCCACTCCATTCTGACTTTTATAAACCTCCACTTGAGTCTCTCCGGAGAGTGCTCAAAATCTATCAAAGTGGTGCTGTCCAGAAAACAGTACAATCCTGGATTTTCCTCAAAAGTTTTAAATTGACTTTAATGTACAGTTATTAGCATCAGAATATTTTGGGTGAACAAGGGATCTGGGGGATAGCAGAGCAGTAGCAATAGCCCTGACATGGAATTCAGTTCAAAGCAGAACTCCCAAATTAGGCCAAGTGTCCCCAGGTCTCTCCTCACTCCCCCACCTCCCAGTCACCCCCAAACAGGCACACCCCACAAGGCACATGCTCTTGTCCCCGGGGAACCAACCAGACTCACTCCCACCCCTCCCAACTGGCCATTCCCACAAAAGGGTCCTTGTACCGCCTTAACTCTTTGTACACTAAGTTAAAAGACCCGGACACCTACAAGGCTTTCTTTATTGGAAACAGGCCGACTCAAGCATTTTCGCTGCCTTCTCCTGCACCTTGCTCAGCGCCACTGGATCCTCAGGAGCTGCCCTGGCCGAGCAGGCGGCTTCCTAAGAGGGAACGCGGAGTGAGGTGGCCCAGCCCGGGGCCCGCGGGGGTGCCTCTGGAGGATGTGAGACGAGCCCCTGGCCAGGCCTGGCCCACGGCCCCTCAGGCCCAGCCAGCTGCCCACAGGCCCCACATGTGGGGCAGGGGAGCAGCAGCCCCTCCTGCCCGGCTCTGCCTCCACCGGTGCAGGCAGGAAAAGGGTCTTGGGCACGGGAGACACACACAGCCATCCGCTTGCCGTTTCCCTGCGGGGTTGCCCAGCCCTGTTCAGAGCCACCCAAGTTGGTGGCTTGTGTGGCCTCTTGTAAAAGCGGCACTCAGCGTTTAACCATGCACTACGTGAAGGCGTCTTGCCTTCCTTCCCTCCTGGATCTCCAGCAATCAGCTCCATGGGATGACACCACGCTTCACGTAATTTCAAAAGCAGTTTGTTTTTTACTTTTCCATGCTTGGCTTTTTAATAAATATGCTCAATAGAAATGGGAGTTGATTTGGGTTTTGACTAATTTGGATGTGGCCACTACTTAGAGGATGGGCTGCAGGCATATACTGCAGTCTGTTTTTAAAAATGTTTTTGAAAGACCTGCAACTCAAGGTTTATCCTTCTTCACAAGCATAACTCCAGGTCTCCTTTTGTCCAGGTTAAGAGAGATTACATAAAATGAGCATTATTGTTATGTATTTATTGATTTATTAAATTTCTAATCTGCCCAATAACAATGTTGTGGTGTTTGCAGCTATCTTCAGACACTGGTGACTTAGGAGCTCTCCTACCTAGCAGGGTTGGAAGCTGAATCCAATCATTCTGATTCCCGTGATCACAAAGTATTTTTGATTTGTTAACAATCCACCGAAGGTGCCTTCACAAACCGCAACTGCTCCTCCATTAGAGAAGGTTGTTGTTGTTTCTAAATCCACAACTTTCTTCCACAAATGCTCTGCTTTGCTTTCTGCTCTTCAGCTCCGTCAGATTCCACCCACTGCATTTCTCCACCCACTCACTCATGGGCTACCCTCTTCAAACTCTTTCCCAAAGGGCTGGAGAGCCTCAGGTCCCAATCCGACCCTCTGCAGTTCCCCAGAAGGCCGCGTACATCCCTTTCCCCAACCACCAATAATTCTGTGATTTCCTGGTTTTGGCACAGATTCCCCCCACTCTGAAAGGCTTAAGTGCCACTCCTAAAGCTTTATTACAGGCAGGAAGATCCGTGTTCGGCATTTTTCCTTATTTACAGTCCCACCCTGCTTGCCTTTGGCCTCACCCCGAGCTGGAAAGCAGCCAATGAGAAATTCTCTGAAACTGAATTTGGCTCTCAGGCTGAGAAAGGATTCCCACCTTTGCTTTACACCTCGCCAGGTGAGGCAGGTGCTGCCTAGTGCCTCACAGCTCCTGTTGAGCAAGAGGCCCAGGAAAACTCTGTGAGGTCATGTCTGCAAAGTCAGGAGGACTCTGGAGGCGGCCCAGCAAGAAAACCTTCCCTTGCTCATCCTCTTAATCTCATGATGTCTGCATCCCTCCAGCCCAGCTGTCCTCCAGAACTTTACAGTGAGGCTAATCTGTTCTTTTAATCTTTCTCCATAAAAGAATTATGTATCTCACTGCATAAAAGTCTAACCACATTACCAATTATTAACAGCTGACGAAAAGATCTCTCCTCTCCTCTCCTCTCCTCTCCTCTCCCCGTTGCACGTTAGTCTGTGCTGTTCAAACCATGTATGGAAGAGAAAAGCTAGCAAAGAGGTTCAGCCAGAAGCATCCAAAGAGCTGTGGAGGCAATTCCTAGCACAGGCCTGTGCACACAAATGTGTTTGTTTGTGTGCACATCTGCACATGTGTGTGTGTGATCTTGCAACAGGGCTGTCCTGCGAGTTGTGTCATCGCAGCAGGACTGATGTGTTCAAAGCGATTGGCTCCCAGGTCTCCAAAGGAAACATCTGCGCATTCCAGACACATTTTGTAAGGGAAGCAAAACCCATCCTTGAAGTGAAATTTTACAGCCGCCACAGCACACAAGAACGATCGCTGGCAGGCAGCAATGGAAAAGTCGTGTTTAAAATATTATTCCAAGGGAGGTGACTGCCAGGGCCTCAAATTAATCATTAGAATGTGTCTTTGGAGGAGGGGGGCGGGGCAGGGAGGCATTATGTAACTTTTGTCCACCTCCAGATTAGAAAATGGCTCCTCTTGCTTCACTTCAGCCCCACCCACGGCCTCCAAATCCACTCTCTTTTCTGCAGAAGCGGAAAGACAGGGCTGACACCCCTTCTGCTACAGGCAGGTACACCAGGACATGGCCAAGCTGGGAAGCTAAGCCAAGTCTAGAAGGAATGGAATTGAGCACAAAGGGAAGCAGAACCCCTGCCTCTGGAAGCAGCCAATGTCCAAGGCACTGAAGACAACAAAGATGAGGACAACTGGAAGCCGCTTTGGCTTATGGGGGCTGAGGCTGTTGGGTCTGGTTTTGTTTCCACCAGCTGCAGCCCATGTGGTTGCAACGAAGCTCAGAGAAACGGCCTTTCCTCCTTATCCATTTTATATGGCTCACATCATGGACCACGCGACGTGCAATGCTGCTATCCAATCTATGGTGCATTTGGGAGCAGCAGGTAAGTGCAGGCCTGCCATGAATGGAGAGAGAGTGCATCAGGGTCTTTTGATCTGCTCCAGCAGAGATGTTCTTAGGCAAACGGTTGACCTATGCATGCAGAAAGTTCTCCAGTGCAAAGGATCAGGGAGAAGGTGGCTGAGAAGACCTCTCATTCCCCAATATTCTGTTGATCCTCTGCCCCACAGAGAAGACAAGCTGGATTAGGCTGCATGGACCAGTGCCCTGATCCTGCCCAAGGCAGTTCCTGATGTTCTGGAGCAGAAAAAGAAGAGGAGAAGCTTGGAAGAAATTTGAGTCAGCAGCCAGCGTCAGAACCAGGGCAGGGCGCCCTCTTTCAGGCCCAGCCCCCACAGGTCTCGTCCTCTATACGCACCTCTGGTCCCCCCACCACTGGGCGACACACTGACTGCACCCCTGTGAGTTCCACCAAGTTCATCGTCGAGCCCAGCATGGCTGTAAGGAACGCCCTCCTTTGCCTAAGGTCTCTGGGAGGGATTGCTTTTTCTAGCAAAAGGGATGTGGGAGAGAAAGGAGCCAAATTGTTCTCCCTGCAGCCACTTCACCACCCGAGCACTTTCCCTCATCCCTCCTGCTATGAGCTGTGCAGAAAAGCACCTAATGGAGGAAGACAGGCTGTGAAGGGGCAACGGAACTGCTTCACAATCCCCCTCCCATGCTTATTTTGCACTAGAATTCGGGCCCCACACCTTGCTTTATACACAGTTGGGACAGATTTGGGGTTCAAACAGTGGGGTTGCAGTTCACATGCACTGTGTTGAGCCAGAAGCAAGTATTTCTTCCAACTATAATACATCCATATATAATTGGACAAACATTACAGCCAGACAGAACTACACACTGAAGTTTTTGCCGTTGCCTTGTTTGTCCATCACATTAACAGGGCCAACAGAGTCTTCCCCAGTGAGAGATGAAATTCCCCTATTCTCTTAATGATGCCTAGAATGAAAGCCTTTCTTGAAATATGGGCATCCAATAAAAACAACCAAGCAAAAAGAGAATAAAAATTGACCAGTCCAAGCTGCTGACTTATAGTAAGTTAAAGTTGGAGGAATAAATGCAAAGAGGTTACAAAAAAATTCAGTCCTCTGCAGTATGCAGGGATAATTCAGAAGGAAGGAATCAGAAAAGGGAATGCTTTCCCCTTCTTTACCTTCCAAAAGGTAATGCAATTCTCCCCATTACACAGATATGAAATAGTCAGGTTTGGGACTGACACCCTCTAGTGATGTATGGGAGCATCAAAAAGAGCGAGCAGGAAGGAGGGAGAGGGAGAGGGGTGCCCTTTATCGTGTCTCCATTCCTGAAAAGGGTGTTACTTATTCCTCCCCCATTCCTGGACATGGTGCTGGAAGAGAGCTTGTAAATACCCTGGAAAAAGTGGCTCCTGCATCAAATCAAGCCAGAGCTTTCCCTGGAAGCAAAAATGAGAAGGCATCATGAGAAGGCAAGACTGCCTGGACAAGACCATCATGCTAAAGAAAGTCCAAGGCAGAAGAAGAGAAGGAAGACTAGACATGGAATGGATTGCCTCCATGAATGATGGAGACCGAGCTTGGAGCTGGGAAGAGCTGAGCAGGGCTGCCCTGCGCAGGGCACTCAGGAGGGCTTCCACCCATGGGCTCGCCAGGCATCAGAGACCACCAGCAGCAGCAGCAAGAGCGTTCCTGGCAGAAGAACTCTCAGAACCACTGCCTCTTATCTTTGAGAAATCGCAGAGGACAAAGGAAGTGCCTGACGACTGGAGAACGGCCTGTCCTGTCCCTACCTTCAAGAAAGGCAAAAAAGAAGGACCTGGGAGCTACAGACCCATCAGCTTGACATCAATCCCTGGGAAAATTCTGGAGCAGATTTTAAGCACTCAGTCTGCAAACACCTTGGAAACAATGCAGGGATTACTAGAAGCCAGCATGGATTTCTCAAGAACAAGTCTTGCCAGACTAATCTGATCTCCTTTTTTAAAAATCAGGTAACCTCCCTGATGGACTGTAGGAATGCTGTGGAAACAATACATCTCGACTTCACTATCTTTTGACAAAGTGCCCCATCACATACTGATGAGCAAACTATCTCAACGTGGGTTAAGTGGACCAACTATCAGGCGGATCCACGCTTGGCTAGAGAACTGCGCTGGGACAGCGCTTTCTGTAGGACCATCTCGGACCGGGGCAAGGGGGCGTGCCGCAGGGTTCAGTCCTGGGCCCAGTGCTCTTCAGCATTTGCTTTAACGGTTTGGATGAGCAAGTGCAGGGAACGATGATCAGATCTGCAGATGACACAAAGCTGGGTGGGAGAGCGAATTCCCTGGAAGGCAGAAGCAACATTCAGAGTGATCTTCCTGGGCTGAAATGAACAGAATGAAATTCAGTGGGGACAAATACCGGGTTCTACCCATAGGAAAAGGAAACCAAATGAATCGTTACAGGATGGGAGATACTTGGCTCAGTAATACTAAAAACAAGAAGGATCTTAGAATGGCTGTAGATCTCAAGTTGAATATGAGCCAAAGAATGTGATGTGGCTGCAAAAAACACACTTGCTATTTTGGGCTGCATTAATAGCAGCGCAGCTTCCAAATCATGTGAGGTGCTAATTCCCCTCTATCTGGCATGGTTAGACTCCATCTTGAGTCCTATGGACAGTTCTGGGCCGAGCACTTCAAAAGAGATGCAGACAAAATGGAAAAGTTCAGAGGAGGGCAGCAAAGATGGTCTGAGAAGTGGAAACAAAGCCCTGTGAGGAGAGACCTGGGCAAGTTTAGCCCTGAGGACAGAAGGCGGAGGAAGACATGGGAGCACTTTTCAGACACTGGAGAGGCTGCCACCAAGAGGAGGGCCAGATCTGCAGTGCACAGAATAATGGGCTCAAGTTCCAGCTGGATATCAGAAAGAACTGTGGGAGCAGTACAACAATGGAAATAATTACCGCCAGGGCCGGGGTGGGGGGTGTCTCCCATATTGGAGGCATTCAAGATGCAACTGGACAGCCCTCTGGAAGGGGTGGTTTAGCTGGGAGTCCTGCACTTGGCAGGGGGTGGGACCCAATGGTCCTCTCGCCCCTTCCAACTCTGCTATTCTGTGATTCTATAATTCTATGAATTTCCTACCAAAGTATGGGAGCATAACAGGCATGCTATTTTCCTAAGATGACTTAGCATGTACACAGTGAATTTTAATTGCATTTTAAGCATAAATTTGGTATTTTATTTATTAATTAAATCCAATTTAATTTTTTAAAAATCTGACCGCATTGTTCAAAATCCATTCTAATTGTGTGTGTGTTCAATCCAGCCCTCGTGCAGGGCCAGTTAAGTTGCCTATCAGAGGGCTGGCAGGTAGCATACTTGTGACTGGAGCTGGTTTTGGGCCTATTAGCATACAGTCACCTCTCGAGAGCCTTGACGAGAGAGTGTGTGCACTGAGCCCTGGCCTGGAGTCTTGGTTCAGGAGCGCCTTCTGACTGGAGGGCAAGATGCTTATCTGAAGTAAGGGGAGCAGCTCCTCCTAACCTGCTGCAGAATACGAGTCCTTTTCCCTCGACCCGCTGCTGGCAATGGCTGAGAGGGTCACACACCGATGGACGGCTTTGCCGGGGCCGGGAGCCTGGCTCATGGCTGGAGATGGAAGGCAAGGATGCTCTTGATGGGCAACTGCTGAGGCTAGCAATAGTCTGGTTCACACCATCACCACAGGTTTAACAAGCCATCATGACTTGTTTAATTCTCAGCACTACTTTGCCTAAATTACACACCTAGACACAACTTGTCATGTTATCCAACCTCAGGAAGCATAGCTTGTTGATGGGGGAAACAACCCTGAAACAGCCCATGGCAAACCAGCCCATGATATAACTATGTTTTTCTCCGCCTTAGCAGATGTTGTGTAGGTACAAACAAACTAGCAAACAAGACAGGAAAAGAGGTGGGAATATGCAAGGGGCTTGCAAGAGGAACAATGTCCTGACTCCTCTTAAAATTCCAAGAACTAGGCATCATGATTGTACAATAAAACTTTTGCCCAGAAGCATGAGCAGGTGTCTTGGAATGATGGATCTGTGGGGGTGCTCTACCTCAGAGACCAAATGCAAACTGAAAACACCAGTTCATCTTTATTTATTAAGCTGAAGAATTTCTACCCTACTACCTTTTGCAACAGGTTCAAGGAAGCATGCAATAGAAGCACAGAAAAGGCAATAAAACATAAAAACAGAAACTAGCAACAAGAATTGCCAGTTAAAAGGCAACACTAAGCTGGGAGCTAAAACAAAAATAAAAAATAAAAAAATAAAAGCAGTTAAAAGCGACTGGCCTCCTAGGATGTTACAAAGACACCACTCTCCTAAGAGCTGCAGAGGTTTTTTTTTTAATGTTTCCAATATATTTATCATTACTATTACCCAAAGATAGCAATTGAGATAGCGATCGCAACGATGAGTCCATCAACTGAAGCACTGTGGCAGTGACTTCCTGCCTTCTCCTCACCTTCTCCCCCACTGCACTTGCCTGTGTACAGTTGTGCATCGATGCCAGTGGCAATTTATCCAGGGTCCTGCACATTGGGGGGAGGGGTCCAAAGTGCACAAAAATGCACAATTGCCACCAATACTGCCCCAGGCAAGAGGAAGCTCAGGACCAAAGCACTGCATTTTGGAGGCCAACTAAGTGTGAAGACCTCCTGCCTTTCTGGGGAAAAGCTGGACCCCAAATTCATATGGACGCTTATGCAGAACAGTTCCCCCGTTGACTCAGAAATACAGCACCCAGTAAGCCTGTGATGCTAAGAAGGTGCGATATATGGAGATGCGGGTCACAGGAGCAGAAGCAGGTCGCCTGCCTGATTGGACCCATCCCCATGCATGCCCTCTGCTTCTTCTGGTCTAAGAGGATGCATGTCCTGTATCCCCATGAGCAGAAACACCGTTCTGCATTTAGCAGTCATCTCTGCTCACCTGCTCTTGCAGAGCTGTGTCAGTGCTCAAAGAAAAACACCCCGGAGGGCAGAGCAGGAGTGAAATACATTTTGATGCATGTTACACGGGTCCTGCCAACTGGCAGGCTTTTACTAGTCAATGGCATCTTCGTTATTGCCATCCAGCCAACACTCAAGTCTAAGACAGCCCTCCTGGTCACCACCTGGCCCCTTCCTGTCCAACACCCCTTCTCCCACTCCTGAGCCCTGAAAGAGTCTCCCCACAACCACTTTTGCAAAGCGATGGGTTGGCAGCCAGGCAGGCCCCTTGCCCAGCTCAGTCCCCCACTCCAGGCCCCACTGGAAGCCCCTTTGCAATGCGGTGCTTTCGTGCAGCTGGATACAGGCACAAGCCAGCCGCAACTGCCAGCATGCTCTATGCTCCATTGGGATATCCAAGCAGCTCTGGCCTGTGGGCATCGCCGGGCCGCTCCGTCATGGAACACAGGCCGACGGTCCAAATATGTAGCAAAGGCTTGGGCTTACTCGGATAAAAGAACACTGATGTAAGAGCTGTACCCCAAATGTTTTTTCTGTACCATTTTAAGCAACTTGTCACTTTACTGTTGTGTTTTTGTTTATATTTTTTGACCTTTCTGTCTGTTGCTTTGGCTGAAAAGCAGCGTAGAACCACACAGTAATGGAACAAGCACAAACACTGCGATTAAACAATGATCCTGCCCAAATGTTCCTGGACCAGCTTACGCTCTTTGAAAATTCTGCAGCTTCTATTCTTGCATCATGCCAAGTAAATCAAAGGACAACTCCTTAATCAGGAATGGGTTCTTTTCCTTCCAACAGCAATGGCGTTTACACCTTCCCGCCAATCAGTTACTCTTGGTGCCATGCAGCCGATGCGGAAGCTCAAAACAGACAAAACCTGTCTGTAGTGAGGAGAGCCAGTGTGGTGTCGTGGTGAAGAGCTGGAACTGGGATTCAGGCGATCCGGGTTCGAGTCCCCACTCAGCCTTGGAGCCAGCTGGGTGACTTTGGGCCAGTCAGACTCTCAGCCCAACCTACCTCACAGGGTTGTTGTTGTGGGGATAAGATGGAGGAGGAGATGTAAGCTGCCTTGAGCCCTTTGGGGAAAAAGGCAGGATATAAATCCATAAATAAACCTGCCAGTGACCTTAAAAGGCCGATGGCATGTGTGTGTGTGTGTGTGTGAGGCGGGCGGGGAGGAATCATTCACCGGTGAAGGGCCAGCACCTTTGATGCAAGCGCTAACAGCACTGCACTTTGGCCCCACAGTTCTCCAAAGTATGGCGCTACATCCTGGCGCTCCACTTTTCTGTCCCGAGAGAGACAGTCTGCATAAGTCAGCTGCCTTTGCGCGTTTGCCCCTATGTCTCCACAGCGGCTGTGGCTCTGCCCTGTTCATCCTGCTTCTCATACTCATGAGGTGAGGGCTGGTGCTGCGTCCCTTCAGCCACTTGCTCTGGCTTCCAGCTTCTCAGCAGGCATTGGCCACATACATTCAAAGCATCTGTGGAGCCACTTCTGCGGCATCTTCGCTTTGTCTTTTACAATTAAAGCTACTATTCTTAAGAAGCTGAATTCTGTTCTCAGTGCAAACATTCTGCACCCCCTCTGAGGTATGGCATAAGCAGGGTCCCAATTCCCCTTTTTGCCCTATGCCTTTATCCACTGCAAACTACATTAAGCCATTTGTGCATTTCTGGAAGTCCTCCTTTTGGACTGCCCCCTTTCTGGATTGCTTTAAACTTCTGTCTGCTGATTTGGCTAACTGGATTTGCCCCAGAATTGAGTCCAACTCAGGCCTAGAAATTCCTTGATTCCGCGCTCCTTAATTCATAGCATATGCCTGCCTGAGCCACAACTTTGCACCTGGTGCCAAGGGCTGCATCACGCTGGGCAGATCCCGAAAGACTGTCTGCCCTCCATGAATCTGTACCACACCAGACAGTGTAAGAGGTTCCCGGCAGTGGAAAATTCTACTCGGCCCTTTATCTCATGAAAATCCCTGGGTTCTTTGAGAAGGCAGACAGCCTTTGTAGTGTAGACACGTCTCTTAGCAACCTAGACATCCCTGTTTTTGCAAGGGAAAAAGCTGGGCTAGCCTTGCCCAGAAAGCTTGAAAAGGGACAGCCACGAACACCCGTGGCATACATACAGCCTCAAGCCACATTCTCAGGAAGAGGTAAAAAACGCCTTTTCTTTTCTACAGAACCTTTTCTAATGCTGTTGCTTGGGAGGAGGGCTGGATCTGCTGCAGATCCCTTCAGTTTTATCCTCGGAAAACCCCACGAGACTCCAGTACGGATTCTCTGGTCTGGTATTAATCATCTGTGTGGCTTCTTTGGAGCAACAGAATGTCCCTGACAGAACATCCCGGCTTCGAGGGTAGGACAATATGCACTGAGGCCCTGCAGCACACAGATGGCGGTGGGGGGGGGGGGCACAGCTGCTCCCGTGTATTCCACAAGACCACATGGCAGAGATCTCCCCAGACTATACCACTCTGCACTGCAAATGGGGGAAATAATGAAACTTTTACTGCTCTTCCAGACTGAGGGGAAAAAACCCAGCCTGCTCCGCATATAAAAAATATAAGCACACTAGGGAGAAAGCAAACCTTAGGAATACATTTCCAGTGCCAGTTCCGGGCAAACGCTTAGAGAGCAGCCCTTGATCTCAATGGAGAAAAGGACATGCAGGCCACATTCACACAACACAGCAGTGACCGTGATCTGCCCGAGAGACAATCAAGTCGTTTCTACTTTATCTCTACTTCATTTCCAACCTACCAGTTCAGTCCTCCTGCTGTTGACACACAGCCCATCAGCCACTGTGCCTGAAATGCAGTCGCCCACTCCCTACATCACCTCCCCATACTTCCTCATTTGCCCCCACACAGAGGCAGCTCTTGCTTTGTCCACAGCACTCGGTGATGGCTACAGAACCTTGAAAACCACAACCCTGAGTTCAGACGGCATGACAAGCCATGGTAGTGTAGAGAAACCACAGAAGAAACCCTTGTCTCTTATTGTGGTTTCTTAAGACCAAACTTACCAGGGTTCAAATATCATGACTGGGTTCAGACAACACAACAGGCTATCAGTGGGAAAAGACCACCACAACTTGTTGTGCTGTCTAGATTCAACCACATTTGAAAAATATACTCACAAGGGTCCTGACATTCCGCAGGACACTTTGTGGTGGCACTCATGGGTTCCTGCAGTTGAGGGATGATTCTGCAAATGGGCCTTTTATGGATTTGAAGGTTGTCTGGCCAATGCCAACACCTCTCAGGAGTCCACAAATTTGCAGTGGCCTGGGTAGCCAGCCCAAACTGCTACTGCCACCTAACCTTAGAAGGGCAGGGTCCTGTCTCTGACACAAAGCTGAGGTCTGGAAATGCCCAGGCCCTCTTCGAGCGGTGGGGGCAGAACTCACCCAGTCATGCCTGAGGAGGGACCATCAACCAAGGAACTGTTTCTGGCCCTCTGCTGCTTCAGCTTGAGAGCCAAAGTCTGAGGTCTGCCAGTACTTACGACAGAGCTTCTTCGGAGCTCTAGAACCAGAGAGGGAAAAGCTGCTGGACAATCAAGATCTCAGAGGCCTTGTGTGGTTTAAGACAAGGGCAGTGAGGGCACAGAAGCCACCCACCGCAGCAGTGTGCTCGTTTCCAGAAAATCAAACCAATATTACAGACTTACACTAGGCTCGTAAGATTCTAGAGAGGCAAAACTCAGTGGAATAAAAGCAGCCTTCTCCAGCCCGGTGACCTCCAGAGGTTTTGGACCACAGCTCTCAGAATTCCAGGCCACTGGCCATGCTGGTGGGGCTGATAGGAGTTGTGGTCTAAAGCATCTGAAGCGTACCGACTGGGGAAGGCAGAAGAGGAGGCATTGATGAGGATGGCCAACCTGGGGGAGGCTCCGCACATACGTTCAGCAAGGATGACTCAGGCCAGATGCCACTGCACAGAGGAGGCTGCACCTCAAGGCTTAAGTGGGAGGCCATTGCGCATCCTCGGCTGCTTCTGCTCTCTCCGCTTTTTTCTCTGAAAGACTTCGGCCTGGCCATGAAAGCACCAAGATTTTTCACTTGATCTGCCTGGGAAGATGCTTTGCCAACTCGCAGCTGCTGATGGGCACATGGATAGCTGTTCGCACAAGTACCCAGAGAGTGGGTGGGTCGAGGCCTGCAGGGGCTCTGAAACCTCTGGCAGGAGCCGTGGGACAGCAGTGGTCAGTCTACCCACTGCCCAGAGCAGTCGGAGTACCAGCGACACGACCTTCTCGGGCTTAGGTGCTGCTCCACCTGCTCCCTTCCCAGACTGCCACCTGCCTCTGCATGAAAATGATCCCGTCCTCTCCCTCTGAGCCAAAATCCTGGCAGTGGAACCCTCCTCCACTGGCTGTGGCTCTGCTTCCATGATGCTTTTGTGACAGCTCTCAAGGGACCTTCTCTTCCTGCTTAGAGCAGGATGCAAGGGCTCCGGCAAGGCCCCAGTGGTGGAGAAAGTCGAGGCTCAGGCCATGAGCACCCCCTGTGCAGGGGGAGAAGCCAAGAAGGGGCCAAGAACTGAATGCTTTCCGCTCTTCCTGTGGCTTCCTCAACAGACTGAACTGTGACTCAAGCGAGCCCATCCACGAGGCTTTTCTTCAGCAGGGAATACTGCAGGGCCTGCTCCAGAGGGGGCACACAGGCCAAAGTCGAGCAAAGACCATAATCCCCTTGTTTCTCTGCAAATCTTTGTACACAGAATCAGCCCCTTCCCTCTTAAGGGCGAAGCTTCCAAAAAACCCATGCCTAGAAGAAGCTTGTTGGGAGTGGAACAGATCTGCACAAGAAGCGAAGGGTGAAGAGGGAAGAGCAAGTGGTAGAAATGAAAGGGAACCCTTGTGAGCGGAATTAACTCCACAAGCCTTTGGATCTTTCGGTGTCTGGCCTGAGGTTTCTCACATTATTCCTTCCCTGGAGGAGAAAACCTGCAATGGCAACAGGCTGTGAAAGATAATTGAATGCGATATTAAACTGGCATTTGGGGAAGCTGGTACCTATTAGCCAAACCAAGGGGTAACCCAAGTTGACTTGGGATTTTCCACTGCATGTTATATTGTGCATGACCAGAAGGAACTCACATACTTTGGTTAATTAATTAATCAATCAATTCCATTTCTGTGCTGCCCCACAACCCAAAGGTTCTCTGGGCAGTTTATGATACTTTAGTTCTCCTGCCTCTGTAACAGGAGGGGTGAGGTGAGGTACTTGTCTGCTTTCCTACACAATTCAGTTTATCTGCTAGAAACAATTTCTTAAAAGGTCCCCATGAAGATTAAGGCCAATCGTTTTCCATACTATGCAATAAAACCTTTTTGGCTGTCCCTAAAAAATACAGAGTTAGTTTCATTGGATTTGGCAAGTGTACAATCTCCAAATTTTCATGCAATTGGGTAAAGCCAGCCAGGCAAGGAAAAATGTACACTGTTTATAACACTGAGAACTGATTCATGAATGAATCTCATGTAATCTGCTGGAATTGCATCCCAGCTCTTTTGGTTAATGCAAAGTTACTTCCAAACAATTCTCTAATCTTATCATCTAGTCTGGTATGTACAAATCTTAATCCAGTTCTATGGACTAAGACTTTAACAGAATTATGCCATGGCCTGCCTGCCTGCCTCCCTCCCTTTCCCTTCAAGAGCTCAAAGCAACTGAACTATTTTATCTCCATAATTCTTAATACCATCATGCCAAAGGTACCCTTTGTTATTTCTGTGTTGCAGCTTGTGCAGAAAGAACAAAGCTGGCATTTTCGAAAAGAATGCTGGTGCCATTCTGATCCGCAGGTCCCTCCCTTCACGAGTGTCCCCAGGATGCTCAGCCAGAAGCACGATGAGCCACGGACCATGGATAACTGTGTGGAAGAGGAGCTTTGGCATGCCTGGCTTGTCACACGCAATGCTGACGAAAGGGTGAGACGATTGCCACCCTCCACGGAAATTCCCTCTTCTGCACAATTACTACTGAATGGCTCTATTGTTCGTTATTTCATGGCAGAAGAGACCAGCCAGCTAAAAGAGGAGCGCCGTAAGGAGTAGGGCATAGGTCCTCAAACTACGGCCCGCGGTACAGATCTGGCCCGCCATGGCCATCCATCCAGCCCGTGCTGCTGTTTGCCACCCGTGCGCACGCTTGATGCGCAGGCGGGAAGGTGGTGGCTTGCTTGCTCGGAGATGGTTTTGGACTCACTGGGAGATCTCCGAGCAAGTGAGCCACCGCCACGCACAGCTGATGCTGCCTTGCACGCGCCCAACGGCACCTCACCAGCCCACACCCCCAGGCACCCCCACCTCACCGGCCCACGCCGATCACCGCAGCCTTTCAATTGGCCCCCTATTCAAAAAGTTTGAGGACCTCTGGAGTAGGGTGACAACCCATGACTTCCTTCAGTGACATTAAAATAATATTTAATAAATGGCTCCCAGAGGTTGCCCCTAAAATATTCCATCTTATTGACAGACAGCAAAATTGGGATGGAAGGGCTGATTTTGCCAAATATTCTCCAGAATGGAAGAGGATATTTATTAATAGCTTGGGGGTACTCTGAAAGAAGAAAATTCTCAGGAGTTTTTTCCCTGAGAAATGTTGAGCCAACTCCAGAAAAAGAATCTATACATTCCTGGTCACATATATAAATATTTGTGGTTTAGGGTCCTCCCCTGTGAACTGAAACTTTCTGCCCTTCCGATACGGGGAAAGGGCCAGACAGGTATTTCAGTCTCTTCGCAAGGACATCATGGCTGGAAAAAGCACCCGGAGGTTCCCTGCCTTGGGCAACAGAGCGCGGCCTCGCAGCACAGCTCTCCTGCCCTGCTCTGAGGTCAGGTGCCTTCAGAAGGAAGCAGCTTGGCCCCTGCAGCCTTCGGCCTCCCTCCCACTTCCAGGCCCCTTCGAAAAGCCAGGCACCCTCTGTAGTGCTGGCACAAGCCCCCTCAGCACCTCCACATGCAGCCACCTCGACAGCTCACCAGTGCTGACAGGAAAGGCCAGGTGAGTTGCATCAGCGCCAGCCTTCTGCAGAGAGAGGAATCCTAGTCACAAGGAGGATTTGCAACTGGCACCGATTCTGGCACTCTCAGCTTCTCCAGCCATTCTTCCATTCTCTCTGGGGCCTCACCTTTACACCAGAAAGAAGGTGCAATATGCACAGCAGGGGAGCAGAGATTGTGCGGCATTGTACTTGGGCAGAGCAACCTCTCCTAGCTTTTTTCCAGTGCAGCTCAAGGCTGATGGGAGAGGAACTGGCCCGCCCACCTGTGGCCCGTACTGTGAGGAGGAGGGGCTGGGGAACTGCCCTTGGCTTGCCAGCACATGGTGCGTCCCCTCCCCCATCAGGGACAGGCAGAGCTCCCCTCTCATCCCTCCCAAGCAAGATGTCTGCCCTTGCGCACTGCGTTGCCACACGCTGGTGGCAGCCGGCTCAGCCATGCTGGAGCCAGTGGCCACCAAACGCCCCATCCATGCGGCCCTGAGAACACATCCGTTTGGTGCTCCTCCACCAAACAGAAGGAAGCTGTGAGCTGCGACAACCCCTTATTTTTCCTCCCAGTAACCTCTGAGGATCCAGGACAACAGCAGGCCCGGCCTCCAGGAACGCCGGGCAAACCGAGCCCAAAAGCGCTCCATGTGGTTACCACAGAGATGAAAGTGGCTCCAGACAGAATGGAAATTTTTGTTGTCCTGGAGCATCTTGCTCCACAGATGCTTCGCCGGCCTTCAGGCAGCCGGGACAAGCCATCCCTGCTCACAGGCAATCGCTGTCACTGTTGCTTTGGGATTTTGGAAACTTTAGGGACTCCCCGGGCTTTAAAATATGCAGCACCCAGTAAGATTGGAAAACTTGGCCAAAAAGATTTCATCAAGTAATCATGCCACTGGCCAGTCACACAGAACTGGCTGCCATTTCCCACACTTGTACATGTTTTGATTGGTTTTTCTGACCTCTCTTAATGCCACAAATGCCACTGCCACGCCAACAGTTGCTTGGTCTGCTGCAGTGCCATCTCCACCAGCAAGCGAAGCCCAAAGGACAATCTGCCACACAGGAAGTCCCCGGACTGGCTTGGCTTTCAGAAGTTTGAATGCAAGGAAGGAATGGTTCCCCCACAAGGAGCACATGTAGGAAGAACATGGAAGAATTTTGCTTCACTTGCAATGCGCAGGTGAAGCACACTGGAGCACATGCCCTCCTAAAACGTTCATGAATTCTCTCATGGGCCTTGATGTTCATCGAATGGGCCCTCTGGAAAGGAAACAGCTTTAGAAACAAGCAACGTGCAGTGTATTTAGAGTTTCCCGGACAGCACTGCCTCCTTCCGCCGATCCCTTTGCACGGGCTGAAGTGAGGAGAGAACTTCAGGGGTCGCGGACAGGCTGGCTGGCCCCACTGGCCTGGTGCAGCCCCTGCCTGGCTGTCCTGCTACAGAGCTGTGTGCTGAGGTGGCCCACCTGGAGCTTCCCAGCCTGCGTGGTGAAGGCCCAGCAGCGTGGGCACCAGCTGAACACGCGTCCCTCCCCAGGCAGGGCGAACCCCACCAGCGCCTACCTCTGATGGGACTTGCCGCCACAGCGCACACACTATGGAATGCCACCGGCCGGTCTGAAAATTAAGAGGAAGGGATAGAAAGGCTGGCTTGTACCCGAGAGAGCAGCCAAGAGGGATTTTCTTTTCTTTCATAGGGAGGAAAGGTTAAAAAGGAAGTGGCTGAGGAAAAAAAATTCAGAGAAGACAGCTGAAACAGGCCGAGGAACACATTTTTTAAAATGGGAGAAAGAACAGAAGCAAGGAAAAATCGCTTGCCAAAGGAGGAAGAGGCAGACCTTCCCAAGGCATCAACAGGCCATCTAAGAAGACCTTGTCCCAGATGTTGTGGACGTTGGGGTGGGAAAGGGGCTTCCACCAAAATCCTCCCGACAGCAGAAACACAGACACTGGCAGGCTCCCCTCCTCCTCTCAAGGTTCCAGTTTCTCAGCAGCCGAGGCCTGGGCTCCTAGGGATGCTTGGTACGCCCTTGTCAAAGCTGAGGTATAGTTAGAAACTGGAAGTTGCATACACTCATTTCGTAGAATATGCATTGAAATTGATACATTCAAATCTAGATAGCTTTCTTCTTTTCTTTGGAATTGTGCAATGAAAGTAAGTTTTTAAAAAGAATTTGTCCTCAGTGAAAACTGTTTCCCTGCTCCTGCCATAACAACTAGAAACTTAGTGCAGTGTTTACTAATGAACTTTGAGATTCTCAGCTGAATTCCTCTGCCTGCCCCCTAATACCACATTTTGTGCTTGCATGAAATTGCAAAACTTCGTTTTCAATCTGTAATCGCTGAAATCTTTTTAGTGAGTGCAAAGCACATCCTATTTTTCCTTAAATAACTCAAGGATGTGCATGTTTCTGCACTCCCATTTTATCCACACAATAACCTAGGAGGCAGGCAAGGCTGAGATATCAGGCAAGTTCCTATGACACAAGCCATGGTTGCTTCACGCGCAGGGAGGTCTGTCGTGTCATCCAAATCCTACCATGGAATCGCAGCCGGGTACATCTGGCTTTTAGACCTTCACCATGGTTTCTCTGACTGTCCAAATTCGGCATCAAGGTTGCCATGCTCCTGGTATGTGGTTACCGTGGAGTCCCCCGGAAAGAGTCACCATGCTGCCAAAGCTGCTCCAGCCATCCAGCGGGGGACTGAATTCCAGGCATGGCAGCTGCTCGGATATAGGCCAGCTGTGGAAGGGCTGAGCAAGGAGGGTGGAAACTGCACCAGCCTGGAAATATGTCAGGTACATCCAAGCAGGAAACCGTGGAAGCCACACAGTCACAGCCGGGGCAGGTAAATCTAGACACGGTGCCTGGCTTAAGGTCAACCACAGATCTTCAAGGTTCAGTGGCAACATGCTGCCGAGTTTCCCACCCCAGAACCACCACAATGCCTGGCACCGCGTGGCAGAAAGTGGCACACCAGGCTGCCCATGCACACACAGGACACAATCGGTTTGGATTCTGTAGCTATGAAGCCAACAAATTATCAGTGCTCATTTACATATTAACCACAGCTCTTTATCCCTTGCCAGCTTGCGGTTACCCAGAGAGCAACAATCTGATATCGCTTCTATTTTGCTAGAAGGAAGCTACACAGGGTCAGGTGACGTGGGCCAGCCCAGGTGAGAGGCAGCCCCCGGCTGCAGCAAGGGCAATAATTAACCTGCAAAGGCTGGTCCAGGGACTTTAGAACTGCCTCCCTCCATTTCTACAGCGGCTTCTCTGCTGTGCGGCCTCGGGTGCATCACAGCGCCTGCTGAAGCCTGTCTGGGGTATCCCTCAGGGTTGAGGTGGGAAGGCTGCCCAGACCTCCTGGGTTCGCTGCAGGCTCTTAAACCAAGACTGGGCCCTTTTAGAGGACCAGCAGCAGCAGACCGTCCTACATGGCTGTGCATTGCACAGGGGAATCAGGAGCAGTGTGCACACTGCGGCTCATGGAACTTGGTCTGGTATCAGCAGATGCTTCCCTCAAGAGCCCCAAGTTCCCCCAGAACACTACTGAAAACCACTCCCCTAAGTCGAGGACACAGTGGGTGGGTTCACATGCCACAACACATCATCCTGCACTGCCACGGTGACCATGGTCCATGGTTTTTTACCATGAAACACCCAGCAGACAATCAGGTGGTTTCTACACTGACATGGAGTCTACTTTCCCTCCTCAACCCTCCCACTGGCCACACATAACCTGTCAGCCACCATGTCTGCAATCCAATGCCCAGGTGCACTGCCCCCTGCTGACCTCACCTGCATCTTCCTCATGCTGGATCAGACCAACAGCCTACCCAGTCCAGCATTCTGTTCACGCAGTGGCGGACCAGCGGCCTGCAGGCTGGGCACAAGACCTCCTCCTGCCCAAGCTCTAGTGTCTGCAGGCAGGCCGCCTCTGGGGATGCAGGGCCTGCAACCCTCAAGGCTGGTAGCCACTGACGGCCTCCCCACTCGTGCCTCTATCCAATTCCCTCTTAAAGCCACCCAGACTGGCAGCTATCGCTGCCTCCTGCAGCAGCGAACGCCATCGTTTATATACACACTGTGTGAAGAAGGACTTCCTTTCATCTGCCCTAGCCATATGAAAGGAAGGCCAGGCTTCGGACCTTCCGTGTTACAGGAGCTGATCTCGCCTCACAAAGCAAACTCAGGAGCTAGTGTGGCGTAGCAGCAAGAAGGTGGCTTAAATCCCACCCTGGACACGAACACACCAGGAGGCATCAGGAAGACCAGCTGTCTCTCAGCTGCAGGCCGTCTGCAGTGAAGGTCGGTCTTTGCCACAACTCTGTTAGGCTACTATAAAGATCAGTGGGAGAATGTGTGCAGCACGGCTTGAACCCTGAGCAACCACATCTGTGCTGGGGCCTATTCATGGCCACTGGCAAAGGCCCTCTCTCCACAGAGCGGCTTGCAGCCAGCAATCCGATGCACAACTTCCATCCACAGTGTGAGTTTTGCCCTCGTGAATATGACAGTCTGAACTGAGCAAGAGTGCAGATAAAACCCAGGGGAAACGTAAATGTTTGACTTGATTTTCTAGAGTTTGTTAAGGTTTCTGCTATTTTATTGTGCAGCGAGCAACCGGTTGAGGCTATCCTGGTTCCAGCTGCTCGAGCATGCAAAAGACACCAGAGGGCTTTCACACAAGGAGACTGAAGGCATGGCCCAGCTGCATCAGTACAGTGTGATCTGGCAGTCTGGGAAAGCTCGTGGTGCCTGACAGCTGGCCCTCCATGAGAACATTGCAGGGCTTGGGTCCCTCATATGAGCAGCTTGCCCAGCAAAAGAGCCGGGCCGGGGCTGCTTTTGCTCTTGCCTCCTTTCCTGCTCGCTCCAGAACCAAATCCGCAAGCCCCTCTCTGACCACATGACCTTCCTCAGGCCCTTCGCATCCTTGCCTGCTCGCTTGCCAGCCCATTGCGGCCACACTATTTGGCAGTAGCTGAGCTGGACCCTGGCAGCGTGGCATGGGCGAGGACGCACAAGAAGCGCCAGTCTCTTGCCAGGGCAGGTCTCCCTCTGTTGCAAGGGCCACATGTGCCCAGTGAGGGGGCCAGAGCCAGGCACCTTCATTTTGTCCCTGGACAGGAAAAGCTGAAAGGCAAGTTATCAGAATCACTTATCCCAACTTGCTGCTTATGCAACTGTATTGCTCGCGCTCTCTCTCTCTCTCTCTCTCTCTCTCTCTCTCTCTCTCTCTCTCTCTCTCTCTCTCTCTCTCTCTCTCTCTCTCAGATGAAGTAATAACAAGCTGCCTTCCAAAGCCATTTTAACAGTGCAATGGAAACAGGCCAGTGTCTTTTCAAAGAGAAACCCTTTTTCCCAGAGAACCGTTGCATCACATTCCAGACAGCCGTTCCACCGCAGCATTCATCACCGTGCGGGTGGGACAGATGCGCTTTTAGCAGGGGAGCCCTGGCCTGGGGGATCCGGGGGTCACAGCACATTCTGGGCGGCCTCCGTGAGCAAACGCAGAGCGGCTGTGGGGTGTGGGTGGTGCGCATGCCTGCTGCCAGAGGCTTGGAACAGCGAGGCAGAGGGGCCTTCCCAAGGAGGGGCTGGGGTGCCCCTATATTGTTTTAATTTACTCAAAGCAGCTTACGTCTTTCTCCTCCTGCTGCTCTGCATCTTATCCCCACAACAGCCCTGTGAGGGAGGCTGGGCTGAGAGGCTGTGGCTGGCTCACGGTCACCCAGTGGGCTCCCTGGCCGAGTGGGGACTAGCACCTGGCTCCCCTGAGCCCCAGACCCGTGCTCTGAGCACTCACACCACACCGACTGTTTCAGGCCTGCATTCCAAGCAGCCATTTCACGGGGGCAAAAGGCACCCATCCCCTCACAGTCCATCTCTGCAGACGGGAATCCAGCGGCTTCCTTCATTCTCACTCCCTGCTTCAGTGTCTGGTGCCACCCAGACATGTTGACTACCACTCCTGACCGCCTAGGAGTTGCAATTCACACGCATCTGGAGGGAACCCAGTTGGAGAAGGCTGACGTGCGTTAAGTGAAATGAGACAGCCTCCAGGACTGGAAGGAGCAGACCCTGCACCCCAAGCACAGGGGAGAGGAACAGGCTTAGCATCTGGGGCTCAGCCCCCTTGTTGTCACTCCTCGCTTGCTGCAGACCCACCCCAGACCGATCAGCACTCCTGGCTCAGAGAGCTTCCTCTGCTCGGAAAGAAGCAAGCAAGCTCCCCATGTGAAAGCCATTAAGCCCTTGCACAGAAGCAGCTCATGAGGCACAACCCGTGACCGTTCCCCTTCCGATGGCCTGTGCCAGAGTTTTTTATCCCCAAAGAAAAGAGCTGCACAAGCAGAGCTGGGAGCCCCACCTGTCTCCCTGGAAGGGTGTGGGCCCCAATTCTGGCTCAAGAACCGTTTGGCCTGCTTAAGAGTTCTCCCTTGCCTGCACCTTCACCAGTGACGCAGATGAAAACAAAACCAAGTGCATCAGAAACCCAACCCAGAACATGGTGGCTAATCGTCATCACAAAACCAGGCACTTTTAGAGTGTGCCATGCATGAATAAGAATGGGGCTCAGACGGGAACTGTGGTACAGTCCCCAAGAGATGCCAAGTTAGGGAAAGCTGAACTGGTGGGTACAAACAAACCGTGGGAAAAGTGATCCATCGAGCAATCAGCAGCCCCAAGAGGCGCCCCCACATCCTACCTTGCTGCAGCCCTTACAGCAGCTCTGCAAAATAAATCAGGGCTGCCAAAAGGTTAATTGGAACCACGGGCTTAGCACCTGTCCCCCTGAGAGCCACAGGGATGGGAGCCCTGGACTTCCGGGCCACAGCTCAGTCCGAGGTGCTCCGCCATGTTCCCCTCCCCACCCTCTCCCCCGGTCATTGCTATGACATGCATGCACAAGAAACAGTGCCTGCTTTGGTCGCATGTCTGCATCTCACTGCACCTTGTGCAGACACAACAGAGAGTTGTTCTCTGGCTAAGGCAGAGGTGGAAAGTTTATATATCCACTAGTCTCAAACGGTTCTTTTCCAAGTGTCCTCAGGAACATGGCTTCCGGGAAACCAGGCAGGCACTTTAAAATGCGCTCTTTCTTTAGATTATGCTATCTTTCAGCATTTAGTGGGCCACAATGCTTAACTGATGAACTGACCATAGAGATGACCCAAATAATCAGGCAAAAATTATATACGTACATTATTTTTAATAGAAATATTTCTAAAAACTGTAGGAAGTGAGCACCATCTTAGAAGCCAGAGCTAGCAGAGAGAGCCAGCGCAGGTGCAGTTGAAGGGAGCTGTCACAATTTGGCACGTGCACCAGCTCTCTGCTAGTCTCCAAAAATGAAAGAGTTTCAGAGTGTGCCTGAGTCGGCTCAGAGCTTTCGGACTCTGAGGGGGGCCGTATCTGGCCCGCAGGCTGTAGCTTGAAGACCCCTGGCTTTGCCGAACACAGCAGAGACACAAATACATTTAATCCAGGCACCGAGAAAATCAAAAGACACTTGAGCCTTCCAAGTATGAAATCGCAAGCTGCCCGCCCCCCGCAAATGTTGTTGTGATGTGCAAAGGTGCATTTCATGAGCTACAACAAATCAATAAGCAACTGCACCTGTCTGAAACACCTGCTTGCACAACCTGTAAAGCTCAGCACTACCCACTCTAAGAAAGCGGAGGCTGTGCCGCCCTTCATCTTTGTCATCCGAAGAGGCTGAAAAATTTTGCATAATTTTATCAGAGGGCAGGCACTGCGAAACTTACAAAGTGATACAAAATGTGTGTTTTAGCTTCCTTTTACTTTTAGCAACAAAGACACTTGTGGTGACTTAAACTTATGTGTGCTGCGTGTGCGTTACATTTTTATACCTCCCAAAACCTGAGGCTCTCTGGGCCATAAACAAAAGTAAAATCCTACAAATGACAAAAAGTAACAGAAAACAATCAAACCACAACAGCAATTGCACTCAAATCAAAACAGAAGCACAGCAGTCCTACAGGATAAAATGAAATCTTAAAACTAAGGTTAAAAAGTTAAACTTTTGGGAAAACTGCAGGGAAGTCCAATGGTTTTTACCTGCCCCTGCCCCCCCCCCCACAAATGCCAAGCAAGCACCAGGGACGCCTCTGCAGCACTCTGTCCACAAGCAAAGGCCCTTCTGCTGGTAGCCACTTGTCTCCCTTCCTCTGGAAGGAGCTCCCCGAGAAGGCCCCAAAGAGGACCTCAGCGCCCAGGCGGGTGCCTATGGGACAAGGCGGTCCTTCAGACAGGCTGGTGTCCAGATGCTTAAGGCACCGAGTATGAGTAGCAGCTCTCCGACCTGGGCCTGGCCTTCCACTGGCAGCCCTGCAGCTGGAAGAGGGCTGTAGTAGTGTGTTCGTACGAGCCAGTCCCCAGTAACCGTCTTGCTGCCCTGTTTTGGGTCAGCTGAAGCTCCTATTTTCAAGGGCAGTCCCATGGACAGCACTGCAACCCACACAAGAGGTTGCCAGAGCATGGAGAACTGCAGCTTGGTGCTCTGCCCAGGCTGGCTGCAGTTGGCCTACGTGTCCGTGGCTATTTCCAGTGCATCAGATGCATCCGGTGCAGTGAGAATGTCCGTAAGCCTGGAAAAAAGTTAATTTTTTAAGGCACCCCAGAACTCCTGGTCTTCATGCTGCAACAGCATTATTATCATGCTAGAATTTTTCTTATTGGCATTTAAACACTAAAAGCCTAGTCAACTCTTGAATGACAATTGTCAGTAATTAATTTTCAAATAAAAGTCCAAGTTGCAAAGAATCAACACATACAGTGGTACCTCGGCTCACGAACGCCTCAGTTCACAACCAAATCGGGTTGCAAACAAAAATTTCATAAAAATTTTGACTCAGGTCGCGAACTCCACATTGGGTGGTGACCGCAATCGCGGCCATCTCCCCCGAGCCCCCCGAGTGGGGAAATGGCTGGGATCATGCTGGGGCTGGGGGGAAGATGGCCGAGATCATGCCCATCTTTCCTGCAGGAGCGCAACTGCCATCTCGGCCATCTCCACCCCCCAGCACCCATGGTTGCGCCCAGCTCTTCCCCACAGTGTGCCAGGATGATGGGCACAATCGTGGTCATGCTGGGGCACTGGGAGATGGCCGGGTTCGTGCTCAGGGTAGGGGCTGCGGGGAGACGGCCGCGATCTATGTTGTTCTTTGTCACTTTGCTTCTTCACATTTTTCTCATTAAAAAAAAAAAAAAGTTACAGAACGGATTAACCTCATTTACACTGAACCTTATGGGGAAATTTAACTTGGGTCACAACCAATTTGGGTCACGACCAGAGTCCTGGAATGGATTAAGTTCGTGAACCAAGGTACCACTGTAATTTAAAATGTTAGCACAGATCAGACAAAGGTTCCTAGATTCTTCGTACTTTAAAAACTGCACAGCAGCAGTGGATTTAAAATTAGGAATTTGCATATGCACACTTAAAACAATTAAACCTTATAAATCATTGACGCTGGGTGGGACATGAAAAACAGATTCATTCATAGAAAGCGGTGCTGGAGCAGGAATCAAAACCAAGCAGAAGAAGAGAACAACTGGAACACTTATTCCAATCATCTGCAAGAGGAACCCACTTAGTTTACAGCAGTTTATCACAACATCTTTTGTAGGTGAATTAACGGTGCCCAGTCACGGCGCATCCCTGACTGCTGCAGTTCAGCCGCTCCAATTCTCTCAGGCGCCGCCTTAACTTTCCTAACAGCTTTCACTTGCACATAAACTTTCTCACACATGTTCTGTCAACTGCTGCGCTTCTGCATAGCTGGGAGCCACCTTCCCAAATAATCCACTGCTTTCAGAGAATATACCCTTTCTCAAACTGCTACCTTAAAAGAGTGCATTTTAGTTCCTTCCCCTACCCTCAACACACAGAAATGGGCACAATGATGCTCCCAACACATTTGCCTAACACAACCTTTACCTTCCTCCCTGCAATTAACTTGATTGGTTCCATACATTTCACCGAGTTTGTCTGGAGTTATCAATACAATGGAACAACCTCTTTCTTAAATTCAAAGATAAAAGAACCAATCACTGCATAACATCTCCATTCCCTTTTCAGCAATTCCCTCCATAAATCTTTTCTCCAACTATTTGTTTTTCATGTCACTTTTCTGATTACATAATAAGATTAAATGTTTTCACCAATAAACCTTTAGGTATTTTCACCTGGAATTGTTTGCTCTACTCTAGGCAAGTTTTTCTGGCAGTTTCTGAATTCTAAAGTGCTAAAGCTGCAAAAAAAGGTAGGGGAGGGGAATGGAGCAGACTGTGTCCAGCAAGTCTCTCACACAGAAGACTTTTTATTTTGGGAACAGAACTGAAATACTCTCCTGTGTTGCATCTTCCATAAGAATAAAGTCCATCAAGACACCTGAACCAAATATCGAAGTGCAAACATAGCAGGACCTCCCATGAACAAATAGATGAAATGCAAAAACTCACTCCAAGCCTCCACAGAAGTACCCTCCTGGATCAGGCCGTCCAGAACAACATCCTGCCCCTACCCAGAACAACAATGCCATTCCATGCAATCATGGGAACAGAGGTGCCATGTGGGGTGCCCAGCATTTTCTTGGGCATTTCAGGGGGTTCCTTTAGACGTGTTACTTTTAAGATGGGCCTGTCTTCATCTTGATGGATCTGGAAGGATCCTTCTCCCAGCTTCCTCAGGCCAGCAGGGTGGCCTCAGGGATCCTCAACCAATTCTCTGAATGGAAACAGCCAAATGGAAACTCCACAATGAAAGGCGGTTTAAGCACCGAAGACTTGCTGTTCAGCACTGTGGGAAACAGCACACCAAGCCTCTGCACACACTCACACTGGGACCAGGGCTGGTTTCTCCCCACCCACCACAGCTGGTCCAGCTTGCAGGAAGCCTGGTGGCTTCAGTAATGCTGTGCTGCTTCACCCAACTCCAGAAGTCATTCTGCTCGGAGGGGGAAATGGACATGTGAATTGATGCCCGCTAAGGCCCTTTCATGCCAGCCTACAAAGGGAGCAGTTCAGACTTGATCTGCACCCCCGTACCATTCTTCAACTTTTATCTCAGCCTGTCTGCACTTTCTCACACACGGTTCTATTTTACAAATCTTTAGTAATAGTTACAACTCTACAGTCACGGGAAGAAAGATATCCCTAAAACACATTATTGTTTCTGTACCATATCTGTTTACCAATCTATTTAACCCTAAATCTACCTCAAAGTTGAGCAACACTAATAAAACCAGTAAATTATAAATGCACCCCCCAAAAAATAAAATCAGAAGGATTCTCCACCCCCAGAAAAGGAATTGAAATTACATTTTCCTTTCTTGTCCAAAAAGAAAGCTTTTCTTTGCAGCTTTGACTCTCTGGAGTATTTTTCAATTTCCATAATTCTGGCAGATTTTCTGTTCTGCCTGACTGAGCTCTGCATCTTCATGTCCCGTTATCCGTTTCCCATCTCTTGCATCTTGCAGGCTCACGGACCATGCTAGCTGTTGTGAAAGGGGGATCCAACTGGCCTCTGCAGCCCAGTGGGAGTCCCTCCATTACCAGCAGGTACCCCATTCAGACACATTCCTTGCTTGCTTATGAGATTTAAGTCTAATTCAGCAAGTTCCATGAGAAACACCCACGGCTCAGAGGGCCAGACAGTCCAGCAGCTACTTGGGTGAGTCTATGGCTGACCATGTTGCACAGAAGTCGATATTTTGACAAATGGGAGCCCAAAACTGAGAATGCAGGTTCTTAGCTACACATTCCACCTCCATCTGCAGCAGTCACTGCCTGCCTAGTTCGGACTCTCCACTAGTAAACAGATTGGTAACTTCCGGGCTCACTTGCATCACTTCATTGGCTTCCCGTTACTCCTTTTGGTGTCCAACAGTGAAATGCCTCCAAGCACAAATGTCTGGAGGATCAGGCCCCACCACAACTCCTGCTCCCCTGCAATTCTGTCTCCTTTCTACACAGTCCCAGCAATCACATGGCAGCCAAAGCAGAGAAGCCCCATCCTCCTCGGACAAGTGCAGAAAACGGCCGTGGAAAGCCATGACCGAAGATGCAGTGCAAAGGACGAAGCAGTGGAGCCAGGAGAGTGGGGAGACGGGTGGGGTCCTCCCCTCCCTCCGAATGTTAGGGTAGGGCTGGTGGGCAAGAGCTCCAGGACAGGCACGAGGAGGGGCTTCTCCACCTGGCATATGCGTGGCTTGTGGACCCTGGCATGAGGCAACCAGGCAACCGGCGAGGGCTGGGAGGCAGATCCCTGGATAAGGCACCTATCAGCCGCCAGAGAGCCAGTCATGATGGCTACCTGGAACCCCGCCCGCAGGTTTCCTCACAAAGGTGTCTCACTGACTGCTGTGGGAGGGAGGCACGCTGCAGAGGGCAATTCCAGCCAGCGATGCAATGGGACTGCAGCACTGGGGTGCTGGATAGGAGGGCTGGGTTCCCTGGTTGGTTTTTCAACTCAGGAAGCATCCCACTGCTGAGACTGCATCTAGGAGCAGCTGACGGAGGGAACCCATCTCCCTGCATCCTGTTTCCAACTGTGAGTGGCCAGTTGCATGAATGAGGTCCGCTGCCACTGAACTTGGAGGTTCAATTTAGCCAGAGCTGCTGGCAGCCTTCTCTCTGGAAATCTCTCATCCTTTCTGACCTCTTCTCTGGCTGGAACCCTAGACGTGCCTACTAGGGTAACTCACACGGAGCTCACACAGGCTTCACGCCAGATGGGCAGACGGGCAGGCAGGCAGGCAGGCAGCGGCGCGCGCACAACCTCGGTCCTCTGCCCACATATGCAGCGGGCTTCCTTCCGAGCCAACGCTCATCGGCTTGAGGACTGGAAACTTGGCGCCCGCCCGTGCTGGGGGCTCTCCGAAACGCTCCACATCGCCTGCGCGACCACGCATCCTCTCCGCTCCCTCCGCCGGCGCCCAGCTGCCCCCTCCCGCCCCAGGGAGCCCTGCGTGCGTCGCGCCGCCCCCCCCCCCCGCCCCGTGGTACTCACAGCGCGACGGTGGCGGCTGGGAAGGCCGGGCCGTCGGGCAGGCGCTGCAAGCCCCTGGAGGCGCAATCCACCGCGCAGGCGGCGGCGGCGGCGGCGGCGCTGCGGCAGGCGCACTCGGGCCCGCACGGCTGGCAATTGCGGGCGCTGGCCGCCGCCAGCCCGCCGCCCAGCAGGCAGCAGAAGAGGCACCAGCCGGGCCAGCCCGCGGCGGCGGCGGCGGCGCTGCTCGGGCGGCGGCGGCGGCGGCTCCGCGCTTCCCGTGGCCGCAGGCGGCGCCGGGGAGGCATCGCTTCAGCGCGGGCATGGCATGGCCGCTCCGCCGGGCCGCCCCTTCGCCTCGCAGGCGGCCCTCCCCGCTCCTCCGGCTCGCCTAGGCGCAGCGGCCCTCGGCGGGCATGGCCGCGCGGCCTCCGAGCTGCCTTCTCCTACGGGACGCGGCGGCTGCGTTTGCGCTGCGCCACGGCCGCTCGCGCGCTTCCTGCCGCGGCCCCGCGCCCCGCCAGCCAGCCAGCCAGCCAGCCAGCCAGCCGAGCGGCCTCCCGCGCCCCCCCGGCCGCCAGCCCGCCCGACCGCCCCGCCTCCTCCCCAGCCCCGCCGGGGCGCGCCGCCAGCATTCCACGAGCGCTGCTCCAGGAAGGAAATCCAGGCCTTCCCGGCCAAGCGGCGCCCCGCGCGCGGCGGCTGCCCCTGCTGGGGCTCGGGCCGGCCTGGCGGGAAGGAGGCCGCGGCGCCGCCCGCCCGCTCGCCTGCTTCCCGCGACGGCCGCGGCGCGGCCGCTGGCAGGGCGCAGGGGCAGTCGTCCGGCGGGGCCCGGGCGGGGAGGTCTCCGCAGAGGCGCTCCAGGAGAGCCTCGGCCCGTAGGCGCAGCTTCGCGGCCGCTCGGGCGGGCCCTCCGGAGCCCAGGAGGGGCCCCTGCAGCCCCCCTTCGGCCTCTCCAGCAGACCCGGTTGCCCCGATAGGAACTGCACCCAATATGCCGGCCTTAAGCAATTCAGTGGCAGTTCTACCCACTGTGAAAAAAATACTTTCAACTCGTATTTAACATGCCGTCCCCTTGATAAAGTCGTACATTTGGAGAGGTGGCAAACCGACTTACAAGAGTTTTCAACCTTTCACTTATGTCTATTCATTTATTTTCTGAGAAGCATAAGTCGTAACATTTCAATGCCATATGAAAGCCCTCGTGAACCTCCCATTCAGTGGGACGTGAGTTGGTCGTTCTGCCATTATTTTCAAATATTCTTGCAACTTAGCAACAGTCTGATTTTTAAAAGACTCCTCATTTCCTAAGGCAACATCATTTAAAGCGCCAGAGACCAGTGTCCCCACAGCTCTTTTTGACCAGCAAATCCAAACAGATTCGCACACAGTTTTATATTACCAACACTGCACTCTTACCATCTCTGAGCTGATATAAGAAGGATGTAGAAACTAGAATATAATCCAACTGGAAACAATTATGGTGGACAGATGATACAAATGTGAAGGCTTTCTCACCCCGAGGCAGTATTCTCCCTGGATTAATCTGGCCAAATTCTGCCATACAGACCTGAATCGCGAATCTCACCATGGCCTGCCTCTCAGTGGGGACGTATGCTTGTCCCAGAAGGGAGAAAAGATCCCACCTCCAACAAATTATCTTAATATCAACGAATTTGCCGAAATATGCATGAACTGGCTGAACAGTCATTATGGGGACCATACACATTGGTCCATTTATTCCTTTCCCATGGCATTTCCCAACTAGAACCAAAAACAAACTCAGGATGGATACTGGGTTGCTGAATTGAAAACATCTTTTTTAGAACTGCTACCCAGTTAATGTGGCTGAAATATCCCTGCACAACTCCCCCGCACAAGCGCGTGTGTATCTACTGCCATCAAGTGCAGAAAGGGCTTCATCAGTTCCGTACTCCTTTATCCCTGGAAGCGTTTCTTCTGTTAATAGAATGCTGCAGCCTTCTGACATTCCAAGAAGTTGTTTTAAATTTGTACGTATTAGGAATATATTTTTTTGTCCTTGCACCCATACAAATCTTGCCTTTTCTACAAAAAGTATATATCTGAAAGTGATTCAGGGTACAGGTTAGGGCTACCATATAGAAGCAGAATGAATCAGAAGGGGTCTCCTGGGCCATCTAGTCTGACCACCTGCTCCACTCATGACATGCCTACCATGTGCATGTCCAGCCTGTTCTTGAACACCCTTCACCGATGGGGCCTCAACCACCTCCCATGGAAGCCCACTCCATACTCTGATGGCCCTAACTGTCAGGAAGTACTTCCTGGCATCTACATTGGTTCCTTGAGCTTGGCTCCACTGGAACGTGTCCTGCCCTTCACTGCAGGGGAAAAAAGGTCACAACCCATGTCTGTGTGACACCCCCTCACGTACCTGTATGTTGCTAACAGGCCCCCTCTGAGTCTCCTCCTCTCCAGGCTGAAAAGACACAGCTCCCTCAGTCTCGCCTCATATGGCTTTCCCTGCAAACCAGCAACCATCCTTGTGGCCTTATGCTGCACTGATTTCAACCTGGCTATATACCTCTTGTAATGAGAGACCCAGAATTGAACACAGTACTCCAGCTGCAGGTGCGCCAGAGTCATGTAGAGTGGCAGTAATACCTCTCTTGATCTAGAAGCCACACTTCTGGCTATGCAGCCAAGGGTGGCATTCGCCCTCTTGACCACCGCATCACACGGCTGACTCATGTTTAGCCTGCGGTCAACCAGTACCCCGAGGTCCCTTTCACAAGTGCTGCTCTCCAGCCACTTGTCCCCTAGCCTGTACTTATGACACCCATTCCTATGCCCCAACACCATCATTGTGCTCCATAACAACAACTACAAAAACCTCACAGTGTAAAAGAAAAAGCAAATCAAGCCTGTCCAAACAAACAACAACAACAACAAAGTCAAAATCAATAAAGCAAAGCAAAAATAAATGTTTTGGCTCCCAGCAAGACCACATCACAGCCAGTCTCTTTCATGTCCATTGAGTTACCACTGACTACTAAGACCGCAGAGACCATTAATTAAATTTAATATTGTTGAAACAGAGGGCAAAGAAGAGGGAGGAGGGAGAGTAAAAGATAGGAGAAAATGAAGGGGGAAATGGTTAAAACAGCAAAAGAAGAAGGGAATGGCAAAATGCCTAGAATTTTATCTGCTCCAAGTGTGTAAGCCATGGCCGAATGTGTGGCAGTTTCCAATCATCTCCTGAAAAATGGAGAGTGAGATTAAAGAGGAGTTGTAGTGGAAGCTGTAGGACCTGAAGAGCGCTTCTGAGCAGGGCAGGACGCTTGGGTCCCCTCAAGGAAAGATTCAGCGGGGTAGGGGGTGGGTGCTGGAGCATCTTCAGTTCATCCTGAAATCTGGGGCAGAAGAAATTGTACAGAATTTCAGGGTAAGACACCCAGTCCTGCTTTGTATGTTTCCACATTTTCTTCTTCGATCAGATATTTCGTTTGCGGATAAACTTGGTTTTAACCTTATCTGGACCCTCCAGAAGCCTCCCTTTCAGTCTGGCTTCACAAAGGAGATACTATTTGGTTTTGGTTTTGTTTTTAGCATACAATGAGTTCATGACAAGAGAAAGAGCAAATATATACACACAATCCACACAGATACATACAAATGCAGGGGCACAGCAGTAGCCTCATAACTGGATGTTAGTTCAGCTAACCAGGCACTTGCCTCTGGGAGTGGTACCTTTTTATCAAACTGCAAGGTTGGCAGGAGCTGGGACGGAGAAACGGGAACTCACTCCATTGGGCAAATTCGAACCGGCAACCTTTCGATCTACCAGCCCAGCAGCACAGCGGTTTAAACCACTGCACCACCTGCAGTCCCTTACAGCAGTGTAATTAAAGGCTGGAGCCATCCCAGCTTCTTGGACTGCTGAAATATCTCCAGCCAGGTATTTTTCAGCAAAGCAACAATTCTGTCTCCTTCTTCCCTTGGTCCTTGGCTGAAGGTGGTGGAGATGGGGTTGGTGGGAGTCCAACATGCCTCTTCGCTGCCATGGGCAAGCACCCCTCCAAACTCCAAGCGCTCCCGCAACACAGCTCCCTTCAGATTTCAGGCAATTGTAAAACAATCAGTAGCACTACCGTCTAACCAAGAATGAAACAAAACCCCAAGATACAGATAAGTAGGAGAGGAAAATGGTCCTAACAATATTTTAAAGTCAAAAATTAAGAGACCATAAGGAGCGGCAGACAGCACACATCCCCATCTTAAGCTGGAAGTCACAAATGGGTACTTCGAATTGCAGCAGGTTATTTTAGGAGGGAAACCCTTGCAATATTCTGGAATAATTCTTAAATTTGGCTTGTCTCAAATTCTGAGTTTTATTTTGAATTACCAAATGTTGATATATGCATTACACCAGACAGGCATTTTGTAAACAAATTTGCCCAGTATATTTGTTTTTATTTATTTAGTGCACAGTAACCAACCTTATTTGGGTGGTACACATTAAAAGCATACAATAGTAACAGAAAAACAAAACGGGAGCAAAGAAACCTAAGAAACCCCACCAGCAAAGGATAGAAACCATAACAATCAGACTAGAGGTCAGTCTGATTGATGGCCGGGGGAAACCCTTCTGACTCGCTCTGTTTCTCTGTTTCTACAATCACATTTTTCTTAGTAATTTTCCTTGGAGAGAAGGGTAAATGGGGCATTTTGTCCCCAGAACCTTCCATCTCGTGAAAATGCAATACAGGAGATTCACGGGGGCGCTGCCTTTGTTATTCCTGTTTTGCTTCAGAGGAGGCTTATTCTGCAGAGGGCTCATAAAACTTATTTCCACAACATTTAACACTTGGAATTCTTGCCCATGTCCCTTTTTCGCGCTCATTTTTGTATGTCTTTTTTGTTGGCAAGCTCTGCTGCAAAGTTTTGAGAAGGACGAGCTTGAATGCCAGTGGCGCTTGTGTTCATGTTTCGGTTCAGAAGGGGCGAAATGTGCTCCCTTGGCACGAACGTGCCGACGACCCACCTCTCCGCCTCGCCTGCCCACCCGCGGGCGCGGCCCCCCTCCTGGCGCCATGCGTCGCGCCAGGCGGCGCTCGGTCTCCTCCGCGCGGTGCAGGCAGGCCGGAGAGAGGCGGCCTCCGGGGCGCCCGCGCTCACGGTAATGCCTGGTTTTGCCACATGGGGGCAGGTGGCCCCAGACAGTGAGCCTGGAGGGGCTGCTGCTTCCAGCCTGGACTTGCGGCTGATCAAAATAACAACTCAGCCAGCCGGGCAACATCCCTTGCCCGCTTCCTAGAGGCAGAAACGGAAGCGCATTTTGCCGGACTCTCTCAAGGGCGCAACTTCCCCAGCGGTTCTGCGAGGGGAGGGCTGCCCACCCGCAGCCACGCAGCATTTCCCCCCTTCCCTCTCCGTGGGGGAGGGCTGCTCGGTGGCCCATTTGGCAACACCCCCCTGAAGGCCAAAGAACCGAAGAACAGTCAGCAGAAATGTCAACTGGTGTTTCAAAGGCAGGATGCCCCTGGGGCTGCCCCACTTCGCTTGGCAACCACATGCCCACATTCTTGAGAGCAAGGCCAAGGCCACAGAGCTCAGCAGGACTCAGCTCCGGGCAGGCCTGGGCAGGGTGGCACTGCTGGGCGGCAAAGGGGTGAAAGGGGTCTGGGAGGAGGGCAGCAAGGGCTCTCTGGGGAGCTGACCACAGCCTGCCAGGAGATCTCACAAAGCTGCTGGGTGGGGGGGCCTGACTGGCTGTGGAAAGATGCATTACCAACTAGAAATGAACGGCCACTAGGGACAGGCAGTGCCCCACTTAGGATTCTTAAGAATGGCTCATATTTTAATAAAGGAACTGCATAATTATTAATCTGTTTGGGGGCAACAAATTCAAGCAGCCTTTTCCAACCCTCCATATATGCCCTCCCGCCCCCTGAGATCAGCAACAGAGGCCCTCCTCCGGGAACCCTCCGTGAGTGAGATTAGGAGACAGAGTACCCGGAGGAGGGCCTTCTCTGCGGTGGCGCCCCAATTATGGAATGCGCTCCCCAGAGAGGTCCGCCTGGCGCCGTCATTATTTGTTTTTCGGGGCCAGGCAAAGACCTTTTTATTTAAATTGTATTTTAATTGTTAATAGTGTTGAAGAGTTGGTTTTTAAAGGGTTGTTGCCAAGATGCAACATCTCGGGTTGGGTAGATTTGATTTATGTTTTGCTTATAATTATTGTTTAATTTTTTTCTGAAAAATTTTTCTGTTTATATTCTATTGTTGTAAGCCGCCCCGAGGCTTTATTGCGATGGGGCGGCATAGAAATGTTTTAATAAATAAATAAATAAATAAATCCCAGAGAAGGGGTCCCTCCTCACACTCCCCACACTCTCCAGTCTCAGGGGCTGCATGTCTGGCAACCCCCGCCCCCGATGAGGCACCACCCTTATCCCTTCAGAGATCCTTGCCAAACTCCATCTGCACTTTTTGCTCTCTTGTCCCTGCTGCTGGAAGGAAAAGGTCAACGACTTGACCTTTCTTTGCGAACTCTACAGTTCGTGATGTTGTCAATCTCTTGTTTATCGGTTCATCTGATCTCAGGTAGCTCTTCCACAACTTCTTGCTGATTCTGTACTGTACTTGTTCAGGATTCTTGCTGAACTGTACTTTTGGACAGGAGCATATCTTCCAGCATGACGGACCTCTGTGCTGTTAAGTCCTCTCGGACATACGGTGACCCATGAGTGAGAGCCACCCAAAATGTCCTGCTCAGCTCTTCCCAGTCCAAGGCTGCGGCTTCCTTTAAAGAATCCCTCCTCCTCATGGCTGGTCTTCCTCCTCTTCCTCTGCCTTGGACTCCACCAGCACGATGGCCTCATCCAGGAGCCTTGCCTTCGCATGAGGTGCTTAAAGCAAGATGGCCCCAGTTTGCTGTTTTTTGCACCAGGACAAGCTCCGGCTTGATTCACTCTGTGGCTCACCTTTCCGGCAGTCCAGGGTATTAATCAGAGCTGTCTGTCCTCCTCCAGCACCATGTTTTGGACAGGCACTCTAGAAAGGATGAAACTTTTTGATCTTTTTTTACCAGCTAGGGATAAATCTAGTTCCTAGATCCTAGGATGTCAACCCTGCTGGCAGGTAAATGCATTAATTTGTCTGGCCTTAAATTGGGTGGTCCTTGATTTGGTCCATCACCTGGAGCACATGCTCCACTCATCTTTCTCCAGGGGCTGGGAAGCTCAGGAAGTGACCTGAGAGGAAGAGCAGCACTTCTGGTGGCTTGCCGCTGGAGCAACCTTCTTTTCTCAACCCATGCAACAAAATGCGTCCCAAACAATGCTGCAAAGTCCATTCAACTTGGCCAGTCAGTTCCACCCAACTCCAGGGAAAATGGACAGAAACATTGACAGAGTTTCTGGTGGATGCCAACGCCTTGCAGGACGATGGACATGCAACGTGCCCTGGAGGAAGGCCCAGGAAGCTGTGGGCTGGTGCACAAGCACATCGGCAGGACCATCGAGTGCCAGGGAGGGACCTGGAGTCTGGCCTAGACTTAATTGGAGTGATGCTGTGAATTGGCATCCTGCAATATTATGTTACGCACAGCAAGAGTACGGATTCTGATTTTGTCCCGGACAAAAAAGGCGCAGTGGCTCCACTGTTATTCCACACTGTTGTTCTGGTAGCTGATGGAGACCAAGATTCACCTAGTAATGGTTTAGTTTAACGGGATTGTTTGCTTTAAAAGCCTTGGGAAGACTTGAGTGCTTCTTTTACCTTACTCTCCCCTACCTATCTGAGTAAGGTTAATGTAGGAGGTATAATGTGCTATGTGCTCTGCAGCCAAAGATGGAGAAGTTCTATACAGTCAGTAAAAACTAGACCAGGAGCTGCCTGTGGCTCAGATCATGAGCTTCTGGTGGCAAAATTTAGGCTTAAGTTGAAGAAAGTAGGGAAAAGCACCAGGCCACTCAGGTATGACCTAAATCATATCCCTGATGAATATACAGTAGAGGTGACAAATAGATTTAAGGAATTAAATCTGATAGACAGAGTGCCTGAAGAACTATGGACGGAGGTTCGCAACATTGTACAAGAGGCAGCAACTAAAACCATCCCAAAGAAAAAGAAAGGCAAGAAAGCAAAATGGTTGTCTGAGGAAGCTTTACAAATAGCTGAGGAAAGAAGGGAAGCGAAAGGCAAGGGAGAAAGAGAAAGATACAAACAATTGAATGCAGAATTCCAGAGAACAGCTAGAAGAGATAAGAATGCCTTCCTAAATGAACAGTGCAAAGAAATAGAAGAAAACAATAGAATAGGGAGGACCAGAGATCTCTTCAAGAAAATTAGAGATATGAAGGGAACATTTCATGCAAAGATGGGCATAATAAAGGACCAAAATGGCAGGGACCTAACAGAGGCAGAAGAGATTAAGAAGAGGTGGCAAGATTACACAGAAGAACTATACAAGAAAGAGCTTAACATCCCTGATAACCACGATGGGGTGGTCACTGACCTCGAGCCAGACATCCTGGAATGTGAAGTGAAATGGGCCTTAGGAAGTCTGAGCAACAACAAAGCTAGTGGAGGTGACAGCATTCCAGCTGAGCTATTCAAAATCCTGAAAGATGATGCAGTTAAAGTGCTACACTCAATATGCCAGCAAATTTGGAAAACTCAACAGTGGACACAGGATTGGAAAAGGTCAGTTTACATTCCAATCCCAAAGAAGGGCAATGCCGAAGAATGTTCAAACTACCGCACCATTGCACTCATTTCACATGCTAGCAAAGTGATGCTCAAAATCCTACAAGCTAGGCTCCAGCAGTATGTGGACCGAGAACTACCAGAAGTACAGGCAGGATTTCGAAGAGGGAGAGGAACTAGAGATCAAATTGCCAACATACGCTGGATCATGGAGAAAGCCAGGGAGTTCCAGAAAAACATCTGCTTCATTGACTACGCTAAAGCCTTTGATTGTGTGGATCACAACAAATTGTGGCAAGTTCTTGAAGAGATGGGAGTACCAGACCATCTTATTTGTCTCTTGAGAAACCTATATGCAGGTCAAGAAGCAACAGTGAGAACCGGACACGGAACCACTGATTGGTTCAAAATTGAGAAAGGAGTTCAGCAAGGCTGTATACTGTCACCCTGCCTATTTAACTTATATGCAGAGCACATCATGAGAAAGGCCAGGCTAGATGAATCACCAGTTGGAATCAAGATTGCTGGGAGAAATATCAACAACCTCCGATATGCAGATGATACCACTCTCATGGCAGAAAGTGAAGAGGAACTAAAGAGCCTCTTGATGTGGGTGAAGGAGGAGAGCGCAAAAGTTGGCTTGAAACTCAGCATTAAGAAAACTAAGATCATGGCATCTGGTCCTCTCACTTCCTGGCAAATAGATGGGGAAGAAATGGAGGTAGTGACAGATTTTATTTTCCTGGGCTCCAAGATCACCGCAGACGGGGACTGCAGCCAAGAAATTAAAAGACGCTTGCTTCTGGGGAGGAAAGCTATGGCAAATCTAGATAGCATACTAAAAAGCAGAGACATCACCCTGCCAACAAAAGTGCGTATAGTCAAGGCTATGGTTTTCCCAGTTGCAATGTATGGCTGTGAAAGCTGGACAATAAGGAAGGCTGAGCGCAAAAGGATTGAGGCCTTTGAGTTGTGGTGCTGGAGGAGACTCCTGCAAGTCCCTTGGACCACAAGGTGATCAAACCGGTCAGTCCTAGAGGAGATCAACCCTGACTGCTCTTTAGAAGGCCAGATCCTGAAGATGAAACTCAAATACTTTGGCCACCTAATGAGAAGGAAGGACTCCCTGGAGAAGAGTCTAATGCTGGGAACAATAGATGGCAAAAGAAGAAGGGGACGGCAGAGGATGAGGTGGCTGGATGGAGTCACTGAGGCGGTTGGTGTGAGCTTGAGTGGACTCTGGGGGATGGTGGAGGACAGGAGGGCCTGGAGGAATGTTGTCCATGGGGTCACGATGGGTCGGACTCGACTTTGCGACTAACAACAAGAAGGAGGTATAATGTCCCACACCCTTTTTATTTCACCTGCCCATCAAGTCAGTTCCTTCAGTTATTTATTTATTTGTTTATTTATTTACAGTGTTTATATGCCGTCCCCTTGCTATATAGCCTCGGGACGACCCACAGTTATATTTCTGCACACAAATATCTCTGGTCTCCTTCCCCTCTCAACTCTTTGCGAACCTGCTTGTGGAGCATGTGATCTAGATGTGAATGGCATTCCTCTTCAGGGAGCCCAAAGGATCAGAATTCATTAAGACTCTAGCCTCATTAGTCTTCTGCAACAACAGCAGCTAAGGACACAGTTCTGTGCATGCTTAGAGAGAGAGAAGGCGCATGACTCGCAGCAGCCCCAGCCTCCTGGCAGCTGTGGGGCTTGTTCTGCCCAGAGATGTGCAGGGTTGCACCTGGGGCACCTCGCAGCACGCGGAAGCTGCACAGACCTGTTTCAACGGCCAGCTCTCTTGGTCTGGCATCCAGCACACATTTTTACGTTGTGAACATCCCAGTTTCACCTCCACATTTGCTTGGCTGTGTATCCAGTGCCAAAGAGGTCCTGTATTTAGGATGTGTGGATTGTTTTGACACTCAGGGCCAGTCCACCCGTGAAGCAGGGTCACATGCCCATTTGAAGGTGGTGGAGCAGGACGAATGGTGAGCTGTGCAGCTGTCCCTGCCCTGCCCGGAGCGCTTGCCGCTGCCTCGTGCGGGCTCTGGAGAGCCCCACCTACCACCCTCCGGCACTGGTATTTGCCACAGTGAAACCGCCTCTGCAGAAGCTCTCTGAGAACCCGCCTGCCCTCTGCTTCTGCCGGTGCTCCCTTCCCTTTGCCACTGCTGCATTTGCCCTGCAAAGAGCCAGACTGCTGCGGGTGGCTCTCGCGAGGCCCCGGGGCTGCCTCTTCTGGGCACACGGCTCCCAGGAGGACGGGCAAAGCAGCACCCAATGAAGGCAAGCGCGTGGCACAGGAACGGGGTGCCCTGTGATGTGGTGGCAGGAAAGCATGCCTGCAGCGGTGGCTGTGCGCGCGCCTGCGCCAGGGCTGCTTTCCCTCCTGGGTGTCCTGACGCACCTGAGGCCAGTTGCTCTTTCCAGTGCTTAACAAAGGAATCCGGCCTCAAGGTAACCCTTTCTCTTTCCTCTTCGCAGGGAAGTTGCACGCCCATGAAGTGGCCGCCATTCTCATACTCAACTGGGCAGAGCAGGGCCCTCCTGCCACGTGTGGCATTTGGGCTTCGAGAATTCCAGTTCCTTCCCCAGAGGAAGCAGATTGGGATACCTTGATGTGATGTTCAATCACCTTGAAGCTCAGTCATCTGAGGACACTTGCTGTGGTTAATGCGCTGCTATGAGGGGCTACAAATATGTTCAGGTTCATTTGTTAATTTCAGTCCTTTCACACGCCAAGAGCCATTTGGACGCGTTTCCCATGGAAAAGAAAACTCTGGGAGTCGCAGAACCCTTTTGACATCTAGAATGAAGATGACACTGCATGTATCGTTTTTTATCTTTATGCCATGTATAAAAAAACTATAGTGTGTTGCATTTAGGAAATCAATGAACTGCTACAGAGAAAACAAATTTTTATTTCTGCATGCAACAAAAACATTTTGAACTCCGAAAAAAAGACACTGGGTTGAAAGTTACTCTCAAATAAAATACTCAATGTCTGTCTGAGTCCTCCTCGTATTTATGAAATAAAAAGCCGAACTTATATTATCCACTAGCAGCAAACCAAAAATGCCGTCTGCTTGTGTGCCCTCATCCTTTTATCACGTGGTGAAATATTGAACAAACATCCCTCTCCCAATGTAATAATGTTGCTGGAATTTCTATAAGAATCTTCTTAAAACAAAGAAGTAGATCTGTATCTTCATTATGATTTAGCTGCAGCTCTTGTTCAGTCACTAAAAACTGTTATTTTTAATCTTACATTATAAACTAGTAGGACTCCTTTCATATATTTTGAATAGGAGAACCGCTTCCTGCAGAGTCAAAGTCAGTGCTAAAGGGCTGCATGCATTAAACAGCAAACCCCATAAGTTCGTCAGCAGTAAAAGCAAATGAATCTACCCATGTACCATTAAACATTCGGTTTTCTTCAGAAACTTTTCTTCGGATTTATCCATGGTTGGAGTGGGGAAAGCTCAGCAGATATAGGTGTGTTTAGTGACTGATTAGCAGATAAACAGTCAAGTGCTGTGAATTGTGACAGGTCCCAAGCGCAGCTTTTAACAATCAGATGAAGGCGATTACACTGGGACAAAGAGAAGCTTGTTTAGCAGAGGAATGTAGCAATTTACTAGCTGCTTTACTTAACTAGCTAGTACTGGGTACCTGAGTGGCAGCAGTTCAAGAGCCACGTGCGGCTCTGGAGCCGTGGGTTGCTGACCCCTGCTATAGGAGATTAAAAAGTTTGAGGTCTGTCAGTATCACACATTATTGGAGTTACTGAGGATGTGATTAAGGAGTCATAGTGAAGGGACAGCATCCAGTGAATGATGCAGAGTTGTGAAGTGTTGATTAATTATGCCTTCTCAGTTCTATTGGCCTTCCTATAAATTGAGGGAAAATTGGTGAAGGCTGGTCATTTGCACCAGGTGCATCATTAATTAAAGCCTCGCATTTCCAAACTTGTCTTTCAGTTGCTAGAGGTGATCTTGCAAAGTTCCTCTGTCTAATAAACAAAAAATGAGCCCAGGCAGAGCAAAGAGCAGGTGCCGCTGCCTGCGTTTTCCACCCCCCAGGGCAGAGCCCTGAGCAAGGCTGCATGGCAGAGCGGTTGGCTTGCCTCTGCCTTGCCTGGAGAGGGCAGCATCCAGCCCAGAAACTGCCTCTGCCCCTTGAAGGTGCCCGGCCAGGCCCAAGAGCAGCCGCTTAGTCGCTGTGGGCTCTCTCCTCTTTTGGCCACATTCACCAAATTTGCAGGAGGCCTGGACATGGACTTCTGCTCATGAGGAAGCCTCGTGTTTCCTCATCCCGTCCTCCACCTGCCTTCTTTCTGCAGGAAGCCCAGAGAAGAGACAAACAGCAGCAGTGTCTCCAGTGTAAAGCCCCGGAGCTAATCCCAGGGCCGCCCTTCCACCAGAGAATGGCTCCGGCCTGCCCCACACCTGTTCCCAGTGCCGCCCTTCCACCAGAGAACAGCTCCGGCCTGCCCCACACCTTTCCCGTTCTGCAGCCTGCTCTGTTAAAAGGGTTGGAAATCAGATATCCCGGCCCATCGACTGAAGGACTCACGCCAGTGCCCCCCCCCCCCGGCCTGAGCTGGGTGGCCACTCTCCGGGGCACGTGGAGGGCAAGCGGAGCCTGGCAGGAACTGCGTGGCAACTTTCTTCTTCCTTCGCCCGCTGCACGGGAGGCTCTCCCGCCGCTCCCACCCTGACGTTAACTCCGCAGTCCAAGTGGGCCGGGGGACACAATGCTGGGTGAATCCCACCAGGCCCTGGGCCTGAAGCCACGCTGTGTCCCTGTGCAGAAGACCCCAGTCTTGGCATCCCCTTCAAAGCAAGTTGGGGGAATCCTTGGATTATTTTTAAGTTGTGTATTAACAAGCTACTTTCGAAACACTTCCCCTTCCCCTTGGGTGCCTTTTCTGCCAAAATACCGACTAAGGCAGGAAGGGCAAATCCGTTTGGACTGCGCTGCTTTCCACATGGCAAGAGCCGGATGGGGCGGGAAGGCGCTGCTGCAGCTACCTGGGGGCAGGCGCACCTGAGCGGGGGGGGGGGGCTGGTCGCAGAGCGCCGTGCCTGCCCCCTCGGAGCGGAGCAGAGCGATCCCCAGGGAGCAGCGCGCAGGGGGTCGCCGCGCCAGGCCAGGGATGCTCAGCACCTCAGTGTCCCGCTCCTCAGGTCACTTGCGCAAATGCATCGGCTGGCTCGGGAGCGAGTCCCGCTCAATACAGCCGGGCTTACTCCCGAGCAAGCGCCTGCAGCAGCCTGAAGCCGCCCTGCTCCTGCGCGGGTTCCTCCGGCGAGGAGCCTCTGTTCGGGCGGGGCGCGGGAGGCTCCCGACTACGAGCGCGCATCGCCGCGGCGCTCCTAGGCGCGCGGCCGGATCCGAGGCGCCGCTTGCTCCGGAGTCCGCAGGAAGCCCCGCGCGGTTAAGCCGAGCCGCTCCCGGGGGCCGGTCGCAGCACGGCCTGTTGCCGCGGCGCCGCGCCTCCTCCCGCCCCTTCGGCGGCGCGGCCGCGGCTCGGGCGCTCCCAGTGGCGGAGAGGCGCAGGCCGCCAGGCGGGGCCGGGCGCACGGACGGGGCGGCGGCGGCGGCGAGCGGGGCCGGCAGCGGCCACGGGGAATGCCGCCGGCGCTGGGGCTGCCCGGCCGCCGGCGCTGCTGCTGCTGCTGCTGCTGCTGCCGCCGCTGCACGAGGCGCGCGCAGGCGGCCCGGGGGGCGCGCTGAACCGCGCCAGCATGTCGCGCAAGAAGAGCCCCCGGGGCAAGGGCGGCGCCGCGGCACCCTCCTCCGCCCTGCCGGCCGCCCAGCCGCGCGCCGAGGCCGAGGCCGGTGGCGCGGCGCGGGGCGCGGGGGCAGCCGGGGCGCCGCGCCCGCCGCCGCCACCGCGCCCGGCCGCCAACGGGGCGCCGCCGCCCGGCAGACCCTCGCTCAGCAGCAGCGGCGAGTTCTACGACGTCGCCTTCAAGGTGAGCGCGCGCCGCAAGCGGACCGGGAGCGGCGGCGGCGGCGGCGTCCTCCCGCGGGCGGCTGGGACTGCAGCCCCGGGGCCGTGCGCGGGCGGCCGCCCGCCGTTGCCAGAGCCGCCGCTCCCGGGAGCGCGGGCCGCCCGCCTGCCGCCGCCTCTGGGGCTGGAGTCGGGAGAAACTTGCGCCGCGGAAAGAGGCGACCTTCGCTGCAGGGGGGCGGTTTGCCCTGGGAAAGCCGCCCCGGGCGAGGAGGAGGACCGCGCCTCGGGGCTGCCCGGCTGGCCCTGTCGGAGTCGGCAGCTCCGGCCGAGAGGCTCGTCTGCCGCTCCGCAGCCGCTAGGAAGTAGGAGCGCCGTGTTGGGTTGCACCTGGCCGAGGCTAGAGGTAGACAGCTCTCTCCTTGGAGGTTCTTCGCAGCCATTGTGGCTAAGAACCGGCTGATGGATGAGCCTTCTCCAGCCTGGTCTCCTCCAGGTGCGCTGAACTACAACTCCCATCTCATAGGCCCATCTCTCCTTATATTCTTTTGGCGTCAGGCAAAACCCGTTTTATTTTCCTGCTATTGTAATGTATAATTGATTTTAACTGGGGTTTTCGTATATTAATGGTCGGATGCTGTGTGGTTGTTTTATTCTACTTATTTATTGTAAGCCGTTCTGAAACGTTTGTAGGGGAGGGGATAGAAAAGCTTTTAATAAACAAATGAATGGGCCATGCCGGCGGGGAAGGATGGGAGTTCGAGTCCAACTCATCTGGAAGCCTGCTCTGCATCGATGGATGGCTTAAACATGGAGCGAGAGGCACCCCGAGTCCCTCGACTCCGGCATTGTGTGGGAAGCTCCCTCGGAGCGCGCGATCCGGTCGTGTGTCTTCCAGCTGCTTAGCGAAGCAGGGTCGCAGCCTCGGGGAAGGCATTCGCGGGGGCGATGCTGGGACCCCCTTCCTTAGTTGCAGGTACGCGGGGGCAGAAGTTACTCAGAGGAGCGCCCTGTGGTGCCCTCCCTCCTCGGTGTAGGCCCGGGGCTGGAGGCGCCGACGATGGACGCGGATGGGACGCGCGGGCAGGTCCTTCCCCGCCTGCTGGGCTCTTGCAGGGAAGGTGGCGGTTCTCCCACACATCGAGGCCCTTTTCATAAGAAGTTGGGGTGCTCTGGGGCAGATTGGGAAAGTGTTGGGCACGCCTGGATGGACCGCGCTGGGCTGCAGGGGACCGTCCCGGCGATCAGTCTTTCCTTTCCTTTCCTTCCCAAAACGCTGCTGTGGAAAGGCAGGGGGTGCCGGCTGCTCCTTGCCCGGAGCCCTGCTGGTGGCGGGGAGAGCTGCGGGCTGAGCCGCCCGGCTTCTCCGCGCAGAAGCTCGGTGCTGGGTCTCCCCCGAAAGCAGTGGAGGAGGCAGCGCTGCAGCCGCAGGCAGGAGGCGTCCCCCGGCAGCTCCCAGGAGCATCTGTGCGGAGCGAGGCCACCCTTTGGAGGCAGTGGCAGAGGCTGCGTGCTGGGATCGGCTTGTCTTCTCCCAGTGGGAGGCCTGTGCCAGGCGGGAAGGGGACCATCGTGATCGATCGCGGAGAGGAGAGGACCCTGGAGGGGGCTTCCAGGGCAGCTTTCTCTGACCTGGCAACCCCAGTTTGTTGAACTCAACCCAACACCTCTGGCTGGGCTGGGAAGGCAGGCTGTGCTGGAGGGACGGTTCTCCTGCGACCGAGTCACTGCTCAGAAGGGAGGGCTTCCTAACCAACTCGCCTTTTCCAGTTGCCTGATACAAGATGTAGCGCATATGTCTCCAACCTGGTGCCCTCCACATGTTTCTGGACTTCAGCTCCCGTCAGACCCACGTGCATGGCCAGTTCTCAGGAATGCTGGAAATTGTAGGCTGAAACACCTGTAGGGTGCTAGATGGGGAAAGGCTGGCCATAGACTCATAGAAAGTTAGCATGGGAAGGGGCTGTTGGGACCACCCCTGCTCAGTGCACGACTCCCAGTTCAACCATTCCTCTCAGGGCTGCCCAGCTGCCTCTTGAATGCCCCCAGTGCGGGAGAGCCTCCCGAGGGCCTCGGTTCTGTTGTCATGCTGCTCTGACAGCCAGGAAGCCCTTCCTAATGTCCAGCTGCACTCGGCCGGGACTGAGAAAGGATCCTGGTCGCTCCTGTGTGATCGGCCCCATTGCCATCCTCAGCATCCACAGCCTGGCACCCAGTGCAGGCACAGGATGCGTTATCATCAGCTGTCAACTTTTCCTCCTTTCCACCAAAAGGAGCTCCAGCTTGAATCACCTTGAATCTTGTTTTGGTCTTCCCAAGTATGAGCTGTTCTACCCCGTTTTGTGTCATCTGCAAATTTGATAAAGTTTGCTGAAGTCAGTATAGATTATGTCCACAATATTCCCACAGTTCATCAGGCTTAGTTTTTGAGAAAACCATGCTGGCTTCTAGTAATCACTGCCTTGTTTTCCAAGGTGTTTGCAGACTGACTGCTTAAAATCTGCTCCAGAAGTTTCCCAGGGATTGACATCAGACTGATTGGTCTGTAGCTCCCACGATCTTCCCTTTTCCTTTTCTTGAAGATAGGACATTCGCCCTTCTCCACTCCTCCATGATTTCTCCAAGATAAGAGGCAGTGGTTCCGAGAGTTCTCTTGCCAGCTCCTTCATAACTCCAGGATGGAGTTCATCGGGCCCTGGAGATTTGAACTCATTCAACCCAATTAGATGATACTTTTTTCCAATTGTATTTATTTTCAAAAATAATAAAGTAATAGGAAAAGATGCCAAGGGATATTCCACAAGTACAGCATGTAATTTCATAATCTCATCATATTCATAAAAAGGCAGAAATTCCTGTTTGCTATGTTATGTTTAAATTGTTTAATTCTTAATCAAAGATTAATCCAGTTTACCAAATTAATTGTAAATTATATCATGGCTTTAGTATTAAAGTGAAAATCACTGACAGTGTAAGAATTCTATTTTCTTTAGCATTACTTAAATTGCTCGTAATCATCTTTCCATTTTTCAATGAATTCTTTTGCTGGTATATTAATATAATTGGTTAATTTTGCCATCGTTACTCAGCTAACTTCTTTTTCCAATCTTTGACAGTTGGACAGTCTTCAGCTTTCCCCTAGGAAGCAATCGTAATTCTTGCTGCTGCTACTGAATATTTAAATAGCACTAACAGAATCCTTGGAAGAGCCTCTGGTACAATATTCAGTAACATAAAATTAGTGTTCATAGGGGATTTAAGTATTTTCTGCATTTCTGCAAGTATCTGCTTCCAAAATTTTTTGCTTCTAGCACATGTCCTTCACATAAGGTAAAATGCCCCATCTACCTCTTCACTTTTCCAAAATTTCCTGTTGTAATTCTTGTCCATCTGTATATCTTTTGGGACAATATACCACTGAAAATACAACTTATACCAATTTTCTCTTAATGCTTAGCTGGCAGTGAATTTTATATGCTTCATCCATTGGACTTCCCATTTGATTAGGTGATCCTTGACCATTTGCCTATCATTCCTGAGCTTCTATCTTGCCCCTTTGCTGGGAACATCCCCTTCACCAAGAGGGCCATAGACCTTCTTCCAGGAGGAGACTGAGCCAAAGTAGGAATGCAGTCCTTCTCCCCCCATCCCCCCCTTTTTTTGGGTCATCTCCTCAATTGGCTATTCCACACAGAGTAGTTGAGCCCTCGGTTTCTTTTGTCTGTCTTTTGCACTGGACATATCAGAAGTAGACTTTTTTGTTGCTTTTGGCATCCCCATTCATGCCTAGTTTGAGCCTTCCTGACAGCTGCTTCCATGCAATGCTCTCCTACCCACATGTGTTCTTCCTTTGTAGCCTGGCCTTCCTTCCACTTCCTGCATGTGCCCTTTTTGCTTCCAGATGGTCCACGGTTGTCTTTCACCCTTTGGGGGATTGTTTGTGATGGTGCCTGCCAAATGTCCTTTCTGGGTGCAGGTGCCTTGTTGGCCTGAGCACATTCTGCTGCTCTGCAGGTGCCACTGCAAGGTTTGGAGGGGAGAATCGTGGCTGTGGAGCCCCTCAGCTCAAGACTCGCCTTGCAGCTGGAGCCACTTCCCACCTTGCACAGGGCAGACTGCCAGCTGCTGCAGAGGCTGGTGCGACAGCAGGGATCGGGCTGATCCCAAGCCACGGCTGGAGGAGGCCCAGCTCAGACACCCTCCCTGATGATGCTCTTGCAGCCGCGGCTGCCGCCCAAGAGCCGGGCCGGAAAGGAGAACGCAAGCAGGGCCGACGCTGCCTCAGGCCTGCCCTGCGTCAGCCAGGTGGGGTGCCCGCCTGAGCCGCTGACTGGGGTGTCCCAGAAGGGCAGCAAGTTGCCAGCTGTTCCTTCATTGTTATGTCGGACGCCTGCGGAATTTTCTACTTCAGGGGTGAAAATCGTGCTGCCCCACCTGGGGACTGCCCCATGATGGGGGGACATTTGCTGTTCTGTCGTGGGCAGCAAAGCGTCTTGAAGATCGTCGGGGGAGAGGGGGCAGCCGCTCAGAGAGCCGTGCTCAGTCGTGTGTCTGAATGAGGCCACAACCGCCTTGGACACTGCTGCCGGCAGCGGTGGGAGTGGGTGGAGGGGCCATGCCACAGGATGATACTGGCGTCGTGAGCCAGGTGCCCCTTCCCAACAACGGCAATTGCTACAAGAGTCTTTATTCCTGACAGCTACAATGTATTCACAACACCGACAATACACTCAGGGTAGATAGTGGACCTCTCGCGCTGACTAACATCGCCCCAGACTTTGCTTATGAACCCCTTGGGGCCTGTCCCTGGGGGCGGTGTGCTTTGGACGCATGCTTGCTGCCGCTCCAGTTGCCCGTGCGATGGAGCATCCCAAATGATCTCTGGAGCCACCCCAGCCTGCTCTCTGTCAGCTTCATTCTCACAATTAAGAGCAGTATCATGTCTGTCCTTGAGGTGTTTCGATCCTGCACTGTTCCAGACTGCCCCCCGGGGGGGGGGTCTCCACCTGTCATGGCTCTAGCTACAACATCCAGAGAATTAGGGTGAGGACTCTGGACTGGTGCTGGAACAATAATTAACTCCTCGTCTTTTAACCTGGGCTTTGGTTCTCCCCAGAGCCTTCACTCTCTTGTGCGCACGCGGGAATCTCATCTGAGTGCACACGCACAGCAGTCGGGCGCTTCCCTCGCCGATGTCCCACAACCTTGCCCAGTGTGCCAGAGGCCCGGGGGATGACAGGAGTGCTGTCCCTCTTCTCACTCCCTCTCCTTTCTCTCCAGGTGATGCTGGTTGGTGACTCTGGAGTTGGCAAGACCTGCTTGCTGGTGCGGTTCAAGGATGGTGCTTTCCTGGCTGGGAGCTTCATCTCCACAGTGGGGATCGATTTCCGGGTAAGGAGCGATCCGGGGGGTGGGGTGTTGGGCTCTGGCCGCAGGCCTGGTTGGAGGCCAGAGGAGGAAGGACCAAAGCATCACGGAGCATAATTCTCGCTGCCCTGCACTCCTGTACGTGGGAAGATCGCTTGGCTGGTTTCGCTGCTTGTGCCGGAGCCGCCTGCCTTCCTTAGCAACACCTGAATAGCCTCACTGTGCTGTGCTCCCAGGAGCCTCCCGTCAGGTTGTGCTTGGAGCTGCCGCAGGCTGGAGAGGAAGGGCCTCCTGGCGGTCTGCTTTTGCCACATGAGGGGCAACTGTAATGCTGAAGCATTAGCAAGTTGCACTTGTGCTTGCAAAAGAAATGCAGCATACTGCTCAGCGTGGAAGTGCTGCCTCAGGATATTTAGCTTGCAAAGGTGGGCTGCACTTCAGGCCACCAAAGTTACCTGATTCTTGCCAGGTAAGAGGGGCCAGCACTTTTGCTGTGTGTGCATTTGCCTGGCCTTGGGAGATGCAGGCATCCTCATTGTGCTTCTGTGGGATTCTCGTTAGCATAGCATAAATTTTATGATGGGATGTAGCCAAGAGGGAAAGGAGCGTTCTCTGTGAAGCAAAGAAGCAAGCTGTGTTGAAGCAGAGATGAGTTGGGGCCCCTTTTGCACCAGCTGGATCCTTTGCACAGATGTGACACCTTAAAGATGAATGTCATGCAGCCCTGGAATTTGCTCCCATACCCAGTTGCGTGAGAGTAAGCCCTGTTAAATCCAATGGGTCTTAATTCTATGTAGACCTGTATAGGATTGCATTGAACATAGTTTGGTTCTAATGTCAAAGATAGATGAGGGACCAGCCCACTCAGAAATTCTCCTGCAAAAGTAACATCATCAGTGTCATCATTTTTAATCTTCAGGGAGGTATGGATGTATTTAGTTGTACCATTTCCCCACCTTGGTACAAATATAATGGGGTTTGTGTGTGCTTTTGGGAGATTTGCATATAAGTTTTCCAAATAAATTTCCTGTAACTGCAGCACTTGTCTGAAGTAGCTTTTGTGCTTTAGCAAATTTGCACAACTTTTCCTGGAAGTTAAAAACAAAAGAAGTTAAATGCACGCATATCTTCCGAGGGAGCCAGTGTGGGGGGGGGGGGCAATCCTCTATGCCACTGCTATGCACGGACTGTTCCAGAAAGGCATCCAGCCACATCCAATGGGAGAACAGAGGGGGAAATAAATCCCCACAAGTCAGAGAGGGCCCTGTCATCCGTTGGGAGCAATGCGGATTACCGACCGGACAACAGAGACAGTTCCAGTGGCTTTTTGTGATGTGTGAACCAGCTGATTCTGTTGTGTTTGCCATTTTATTTTGATACTTTTGCTGGCATGGGTAGGTTGTTTCTTGAGGGACAGCAAAGTGGCTGTTGAAAAGGGGTATGTCAACATGGGCCGTGCTCTTCACAGGAAAGACGAGGGGAAGGGCAAATTCACATGCCAAACAAGTTTCACAGACCCATCTCTCTTGTGGCCTTTCCCTCAGTCTTCGCCTTTCCGCCTGGCATTCTGTCACGAGAGGGCAGAAAACTTGCAACATCTCTTGAAAAGACACAGGCCTGTGGGTCACGTCAGGTGATGCTGTGTCCATTTTAAATGGCTTTTACAGCTCCCAGAAATAGGGGAACAGAGTTTCAGCTCCACTGCATGGTGGACTTCTTAGGTGGGCCCTTTTGTGTTGCCCCCAGGCGTGCTGCTGTTCCCCCCAGGCTCGTCCCCAGCACGAGTTCCCTTGTGCACTTCCTGCTGCGTGCTGTGGGAGGGGGCTGCCCCAGGGGCAGCGCAAGCCCCAGCACAGCCTCCTCCCCACTCTCCTTGACTTTGCGGCTGTCTCAGTTGTGCTGCCGCCTTGGAACTCATTATCTTGCACTGTCGTCTTCTGCTCCTGGGCTAAGCATAATGATTGCCTACTGAGGAAATTCTTTTCTATATCTAGCAGCTTGTGACTTGGCCTTCTTCAGATGCTGTTTTTGTATTGCCTTGTCCATCCTTTTTAAGCTGTGCTGTTAAGGGTCGTACTGCAGGCTTACCCCTTGTGTTTTTAAACAGAGCACGGGCAACAATGGAGTTAAATTTTGTAAATAAAGCGCCCAGAGTGCTCTGTGTTCATGATCCTGCCCTGCCATGACTTTTGCAACTTCTCTGAGCACGCGCTGCAGAGCATTCCTGGAGAAGGCAGCCTTTCCTGGGAGCACTGCGTTCTGTCCTGGCATCCTTTCCATTTTCCATGCAGCGTCTGCACAGATCTCCTAGCCTCCTAGCCGCTTGTCAGGGGCTCCCTGCTCTAAGCCACGGAGCAGGCCATGCACCCCAGTCACCCCTACCCTGGAAGGCAACCCTGCAGGGTTTTTACTCTGAAGCCGGATGTTCGAGAGAACTGCTAAGCCAGTGGAATAAATAATTATCCAAGGCGGTGAATTTTCATTTGAGTAACTGGTGCCTTGAGATCCCTTGTAGCTATGCCAGGGGCAGTGTTTCTCCCACCCCAAGGAGGCTGAAGGGATTGGCGGTGTCTCCTCCTCAGAAAAAGACCTCCCTAACTTGGCCCCCCCGTCGAAGCCTGCCACCAAGCTCCTGCTTGCACTCCCTGGAGCGTGGCTGCTTGTGTCCCAGAGTCCCTAGAGCAGCCTCCTCTGATGCACTCAGCTGGAGCCAGGAGCCAGAATGTTGCTGCCTCAGTTCCCCCACTTATAAGATCTGGCACAATGATACTGGCAGAATTTACAGAATTGTAAGCTGGGACGGGCAACCTCCAGGGGTCCAGGGCCCACTGGGGAGGCCTATACCTGCCACCTTCACCAAATGTCCTGCTGAAGCTTGGCTGCAGAAACAGGCCAGCTTCCCACTAACACAAGGAAAGGGTCACAATGGACAATGTGTACGAAGTGCTTTGAACCTTGCAAAGTGCCAGAATTGATCCAGATGTTTCACCTGTAAGGGCCCGAGTCTTGCTCCCTCTTCTCCAAGGACTGTGTGGATCGGGCCTTCAAACTCCTGGCCTGGGGGGCTCAGGCCTGGGCGGATGGGCCAGCCAGAGAAGGGGCTACGTAGGAGAAGAGGGCCCCATAGATGCTCCAGAGGAGATGGCCGTGGGAAAGCGGCCTCAGCATCCAGCCCGGCATCCAGCCTGGCCGCGCTGTGGCCCGTGAGATGCTCCAGCAGGAAGCCCCCGAAAAGGACAGGCCTGTGCAACCGCCTCCCTTGTGCTTCCAGCTGCTGCCTGAGGGCCCCGGCAGGCCCTGGCCCACTTGCCCCTTTGCAAGCCCCCGGAAGAGTGTGGCCGGGGCCACATTGTGTAGCGGCGGGTCCCAGGCAGGACTCATGCACTGTGTGAAGATGGGTGTCTGTCCTTCCTCCCTTTTCTGCATCCTGAATCTCCTGCCGGGAAGCTTCCTGGGAGCCACTATTCTGAGAGATGCGACCGTTTCTGTCACACAATCTCTGTGAGCCCAGTTCGTTTCTCTAAATTGAAAACAAAACGAAGGCCTCCCTGTTCTAGCGCCACAGGGTTGCGCTTCTCGGTACTTCTTCCATGTGTTTACTTGTGATGGGGGGCAGAACCGCATGCCACACTCCAGGTGTGGCTGCACCCTGTTCAGCACATTCCCACTAAATGCATTCAAGGAGCGCTGCGCTACACGGTTAGAGAGAAAGAAGGCCTGTGACACCGGCCGGCACTGGCGCATCTCGTTCCTCCGCCTGCCAGCCCTTCAGTCCCTGCTCCCCATTCCTGGAATGTGGAAGGCTGCACCTTCCTTCGGGAGCCACAACGGGATCGCAGCAATGTGCTTATTTATGGGGCTGGTGTAAGCACCTGCCCTGTTCCATGTGAGGAGCAAAACAGATGCCCTCCCTGTGATTGCCTGGGGCTTTCCATTCGCCCGAGCTTTTGGGGTTTAATTTGTTTTTCTCCAATAACAAAACTGTCACCTTGATTGGGGCTGTTTGGCTTCGCTATCAGGGAAAAAGAAGCTTATATTGCTCTGCCTGGGCCTTCATTAAAGCATCACCAGGCTTTAAACTGTGCTTGATTGCCTGCATAATGAAAAGTGAAATGAATTAACACTTTTCCTCCAAGTGGGGTTCACCGGCTCAGAAAATGAGCCAGACAACCTTGGTGGCTGCTTTTTGGAGGCTTTAAAAATGCTCCTAGTCAGGTTGGTAATGAGCTGCACACCTACTGCGAGTGAGAATTGTTTCCAGGTGAGCAAAACTGAAGAACACTCATGCAAACTATTCCTCTGATAAATGTTCTAGGCATTATCAACACTGTTGCCTGTTCTCCAGTCACATGCTACCCTTGGACCAGCCATGTGTGTTTGCGTGCGTGTTTTAAAATTCGTTGTGAACTGCTTTGAGAAGCAGCATAGAAATCATGCTACCCACAAAGCCCCTGGTCCTTCAGGGGAGTTTTCCATGGATGAGTGTTATACATGCAGGTCCCAAAGCAGCCTCCAGAGAGTGGCTTTTGTATGAATGTTGCTGTTTGCATATTTAAAGTAAAACCGCTTGGTTATTTGGTTTTGGCAGCCTGGTCTTCATTCTCATCCTTCAAGGGAAGACAAATGGAGAACTTTGATGCGTGATTGTTTTGTGCATTTTTTCAAACTGAGTTTAGAGAAAAGTGAAGCAAGCAAGCAAGCCAGGACCAGCTGGTCATGATAGATGTTCCCTTTCAGCTGATGAGTTGCATCCAGTCTGTGTTTAGCCACTGCCTTAATTCAGGTCTCTGGCATTATCTGAGCAGTTCAGCTTGCATGTGCCAAGATCTCATTGGGCCAAGAGAGGTGAACATCTAAACAGCTGTGCAACTGCTCGCTTAGGGGATTTTTAGGGCCAGGAAGGGGTCTTGTGGATGAGGGTGAGGGTTCCCAGTGCACAGTCTCCAGCACAGCTGGGCGGGCGCCTTTCTGGGGTTACAGCTGGGGAACGAGAGGCTTCCCCGGTTTGGGGCTCTTATTCCCACTTGGCCAGTTCCATTCCTAGAGCCGGGTCCCTGTCCTGACTGTCCCATGGATTCCTGCCGTCCTTTCAGAACACGATGCGCTAAACAGGCCCGGTAGTCAGATGCTTCCTTTCATTTTTTTAAAGAACAGCAGCTGGTAATGGGGGGGGGGGGTCCAGTCAGATTGAAAACGCCTTCCTAGGCAAAGGGGGGGGGCTTTTTCCAATCAGTGCTGCCCCCGCTTGCTGCACAATGGGCTACTGAGTCGGTATTGCGTGGGCAACCTTCTCCGGCCTCTTAAGAGAGAGAGAGCAGTTTTAAGAAGGGGACATTTGAGTCGGGAAAAAGCTGCACCCCTCCCCTGCTCTGTGCCCCCGATCCAAGTCAGAATCTGTTTCCCCAGGATGGCTGCAGCCTTTAGAAACATTCTGAGAGATCAGTGAAGGATGCCGCCATGCGGGGTCTCGCATGGCCCCAAGGGAGTAGCCTTCTGCCACCTGTCCTGGCAGGGAACTCATTTGTTCGTTCGTTAGCAAGGCACAAAGTAGAGAAGTCCTGTTTCTTGTCAACTAATTTGATTGGGATTTGGGTATTACGAGAGGAAGAGGGTTTTTTCCCTTCCGTTCGGTTTTTCCGCTTTCACCCTCCCTGTTTACCTGGTTATCTCTTCTGCAGGAAAAAGCCCCCGATGCTCCCCCTCAATCACCTTTCCCATGGCTTTCCCGATTCTGACTCCCTTTCCAGGACATGGTGATGGGGCTCACACAGCACAGGCCGTCCAGCCCCAGCAGGTCCCCGGGGGAGAGGCAGCCCAGTATAGGGGCTTGAGATGGTAGCCCAGGGAGCCCTTGGCTGATCTTCGGAACTGGGCCTGTGAAGCGGCTGCCGTTGGGACCGCCCCAGCCATGGGGCCTCTCGCCCTGCCCATGGGCTGCCCCCTGCCCTGGGGTGACCCGGTTGTCCTCTCGCGGCCTTGTCCTGGGCGGGGGGGCGAACACATCACATGCCGGTGTCCTGGTGCTGTCTCTGCAGCGGCCATCGTCGCCGGAGGGAGGCAGCTGCGGGCAGGAGCTTGAACGCCTCTCTGCAATCTTGGAGCAGTTTGTGCAGAGAAAACAGGTCCAGCCATGATGGCGTGAGGCCACCTTGATTGTCTGGGAAAAACACGTCATGCATGCAATTGCAGAGGTCAAGAAGCGGCCTGTCTGGGCTGCTGAGAGAGAGGTGCACCCCTGAACCTCAGAGCTCACTGACCAGTGGCTGAACCAGGTTAGGGCGCCGCTGGCTAGGGGGGTAGCAGTTGTGGAAGGCCTCGGGGCACCCACAGGGGGTCCGAGCTCCACCCCGAGTGCGTAGGGGAGTGGTGCTCACCCCTACCCCAGCCCTGGGGTGGTGGGACAGGGACTGCATGCTGGTTTCCATGCTGGCAGGAGACTCACCTTCTGGCAACCGGGTCCTTGTGCAGCGGAGGGCTGCCCAGAGGCACTGCAGGAAGACTGGGCTGCGGAGCTGTGTGCAAGCCAGACCGAGCCCTTGGACGGAGCCTCCTTGGGGCTGGGAGGAGCAAGCAGACCTGCTGCTGGGGCCCCTGGAGTCTGCGGTGGGCAGGTGCCACAAGGGCAGCCACAGGCAGGGCGCAGGGGGCGGGCGGCTGGGCAGCTCGTGGCGTCCTACCTTGCACGGCCAAGGTGCCCTGGATTGCACAGCCTGTGCCTTCAGCCCGGCCACCCGCCCGCCCAGGTGCAGCCCTTTTGGGAAGGTGTTCCGGGGGCCCTGCAGCAGCCGGCCTGTGCGTCGGCTTGGCATGTCCGCCTTCAGGAGGAGCTGTAGGGCTTGCCCCAAAGAGGGGTGGGGGTGTGGAGCCGCAGCCCCGGAACGTAGCTTCCCAGCCCGGCTGTCCCACTCCTTGCAGCGTGCAGACTTCGGGCGGCCCACACCACACGTGCTTGCGGATCCCTGGGCTGGCTGGATTAACACAGGTGGCCATGCCGGGAGCGTGCCCTCATTCGCTTCCCAGGAGTCACCCGCGGGAGGCTGCTTTGACTCGGCCGGTCAGGAATGGCACCTTCCTTCCGGCCCCGGAGCACTTCAGCGGGAAAAGGAAATGCAGATGAAAGGAAGGAGGCAGCGGCCCTTATAAAATGGTTAAAACAGGCTCATACAATGGATGGCCCTTTTTTCTAAATGCTTTTTCTAAGGTTCCCAAATGAATCCTCAATCAATCAGTCAGTCATAATACAGATTACCATGCATGTCGAAATTTATTATACATACCTTAATACATTAAACCTCAAACTATTTATGATCTCAACATCAATCATAGTGAGAACTTCTGTGACGTATCATACTGAAACTCTCCCCATTTCCCATTGAAAGACCATTTTTATAAGCAAAATCCCTAAAAGAAAGTGATGCTTGATGCTGGTGACAGTTCTGATTAACCCTCTCGGCATATACAAAGGCTGAAGTGTGACGAGAGAGAGCCCGGACCCGCTCCTCCGTGCAGCAGCGTGATGTTGTCACGAGGGGCCGGGACTCTCCCCGTGGCTCATGGGAGATGCGGGCTGCACAGCGGCAGTGCAAGCACGTTAACGCTGCCTTGCTTTTAGAAAAGAGTACTTCTTTCTGCACCTCCCAGCACTGCTTTTTCTGTATGCAGGTATTGTTCGTATATTCATTTACCGTATTTTTTGCTCTATAAGACTCACTTTTTCCCCCCTCAAAAGCAAGGGGAAATGTCTGTGCGTCTTATAGAGCGAATATGTGTGTGCAGTAAGTCTGTCAGATGTGCAGCCCATGGGGAAGTGATGGGGAATGTGCCTGTGATTATGTGCCCATTTGATTCAGAATATTTTTTTTCTTGTTTTCCTCCTCTAAAAACTAGGTGCTTCTGATGGTCAGGCACGTCTTATAGAGCGAAAAATGCGGTATATCCTGCCTCTTCCCAGGGATTGGGATGCGAGGCCGCTTTTGAGCCTGAGGTAGGAATGAGAGATGCTTTGTCAGAGCCCCCACATATGTTTCACACCCAGATGACAGAATCAGAGAAGAGTGGAGCTGGAAGGGGCCATGAAGGCCATCGGGTCCAACCCCTGCTGCTGCAGGACACCAGGTCACACCACCCAATTCAGAGCGCTGTCCAGAGAGCCCCCCACCTCTCCGAGCAGCTGGTTCCACTGCCGAATTGCTCTGACAGTGAGGCAGCTCTTCCTGATGTCCAGCCTGAATCTGGGTTATGTTGACTTGACTTGATTATTCCGTGTCCTGCGCTCTGGCATCAGTGAGAAGAGATCTTGGTCTTTCTCTTTGGGACAACCTTGGAGGTACTTATAGAGAGGTATCATGTCCCCCCTCAGTCTTCTCATCTCAAGGCTGAACATGCCCAGTTTAGAAACATAGAAACATAGAAAAAGAGCGAGTCAGAAGGGGCCTCCCGGGCCATCTAGTCTGACCTCCAGCACCAGCCAGCTCCGCTCATGACATGCCCACCATGGGCATGTCCAGCCTGTCTTTGAACACCCTCACCGATGGGGCCTCAACGACCTCCCGTGGAAGCCCATTCCACGCCCTCAGGGTCCTAACTGTCAGGAAGTGCTTCCTGGCATCCAAATTGAACCTTGGCTCCCTGAGCTTTGCTCCATTGGAGCGCGTCCTGCCTTCCTCTGCAGGGGAGAACAGGCCTCTCCCCATCTCCATGTGACACCCCCTCACATACCTGTATGTTGCCAACATATCCCCTCTGAGTCTCCTCTTCTCCAAGCTGAAGAGACCCGGTTCCCTCAGTCTTGCCTCATACGGCATCCCCTGCAAACCAGCCACCATCCTTGTGGCCCTACGCTGCACTGACTCCAACCTGGCTATATCCTTTCTGTAATGAGGGGCCCAAAACTGAACACAATACTCCAGTTGCGGGCGCACCAGAGTCGTGTAGAGTGGAAGTAATACCTCTCTTGATCTAGAAGCCACACTTCTGGCTATGCAGCCAAGGGTGGCATTCGCCCTCTTGACCACCACATCACACTGCTGACTCATGTTTAGCCTGCAGTCAACCAGTACCCCAAGGTCCCTTTCACAAGAGCTGCTCTCCAGCCACTTGTCACCTAACCTGTACTTATGACAGCTATTCCTATGCCCCAAGTGCAAGACCTTGCACTTATCCACATTGAACGCCATCCTGTTGTCTCCTGCCCACTTCCATAGTCTGTCCAGATCCTTTTGGATCTGGTGTATCTGCTCCTCAGTTGTGGCCACTGCTCCAATTTTAGTGTCGTCTGCAAATTTGATCAGCAGACTGTTCACCCCTTCTTCCATGTCCTTAATGAAAAGATTAAACAGGATCGGCCCCAGGACAGAGCCCTGGGGGACCCCTCTTGTCACTGGCTGCCATCCCAATGATTCCCCACTAATGGTCAGTCAACCATGCCCTAATCCACCGGACAGTGCTTTGGTCTATCCCAAAACTCCTCAGTTTCTCCACCAGGATATCATGGGGCACTTTGTCAAAGGCCTTGCTGAAATCCAGGTATACCACATCCACTGCATCCCCTCCATCTAGCCATCTTGAAACCTTGTCATAGAATTCCACAAGGTTTGTCTGGCAGGACCTGTTTTTGCAGAAGCCGTGTTGTGTGGCTGTCAGCCTCCCTTCCCTATCTAGCATCACTAGATCTCTCTCTATTGCTCAGTCTCTCCTCACAGGGCAGTGTTTCCAAACCCTGGATCATTTTCATTGCCCTCCTCTGCACCCTTTCTAATTTACCTGCATCTTTCTTAAATCTGGGTGCCCAGAACTGGACACAGGATTCCAGATGGGGTCTGACTAGTGAGGAGTGTAGAGGAACTGCTACTTTGGAAGTGACACTTCTGTTAATGCATCCCAAATAGCACTTGCCCTTTCTGCATTGTTGGCTCATGTACTTAGCCTGTTGTCTACAATTACTCCGAGGTCTTTTCCTTTTCAATTCTGTTGAGCCCCATATTCCCCATCTTGCACTGATGCATTCAGTTTCTTTTCCTAGGTGGATGACTCTGTGTGTGGAGCTTATTTATTTCCATGTTGTCTTCCTTGGTGGAGTTTGGAATGGCAGACCTAGGAGAGCCCTGGAGATCTTGCTGCCTCCTCAGCCATTCTGGCTGGTCCTAAGCCCGCCTTGAGCCCCTTTTAAGGCTACTTTCCTGGGAAGAATTTCCACAAGTGAGACAGGCCCTCCCAGCCACAACAAAGTGACTGGCGATGAAGGGGGACGTGAAGGACAGGGTTGGCAGGCAACCTGCACTTGCTGTTGGAGTGCGCCTGCATTTCCCCACAGGGATGGAAGGGATTCTGCAGCACCAGGCGCATGCGCAGAATAACGAATTGTGACAATGCGAGCAAGTGTCCGGATAACTAAGAACATCCCCAGAATGAATTATGAGAGCCAAAACGTGCATACAGGCACTCTTGTCAGTCTCATTCCCACTGGAACAATGAGAAGCCATGTGGGAATAATTAGCAGGACTGAGAAACTGCATAAATACATTTGCGTCGGATAGGAGAAAGCATGGTTGGCGGTCTGGCGCATCTTTTGATCTCAAATAGTGAACATGATGCTAGTCCCCATGACTGTAAAATGTTGAGGATGAAAAAGGAGTCCCTCTTGTTTGTCGTTTGGCTGTGAGAGAGACAGGTGTCTCCAGGAAATAATTTTATATTAAAAAAGGACTGTTTATTGTAGGTGCACACTAACAATTGAGTGTCCATCTCCAGCCAAGACCAGTCGCCAGTCTTCCTGCTCAGCGTGTTTATACATTGAGTATTTTGCAATAATTAGTGACGGAAACATGTAATAGTGGGAGACATTCAGTTACTTTTGTACATGATTATCATGAACATGTTTTTTATGGTGCAGGATTGACTTTTGAGGACATCTAGTTTCCCAGCACTTGCCTCTGGGCTTTTTTATACAAATTTTGGCCTCCTGGAGAGAGGTTTATTTTTGACTCTCTTGTGTTTCTCTGAGAGTACTCCAAATACAGAAGGTACCTCGGCTCACTATCTTAATCCATTCCAGGACTCTGGTCGTGACCCAAGTTGGTCGTGACCCAAGTCAAATTTCCCCATAAGGGTCAATGGAAATAAGGTTAATCCGTTCTGTAACTATTTTTTTTAACTCACAAAAATTTGAAGCAAAGTGACAAAGAACAACAAAGATCACCCCCCCAGTGATCGTGTGGGGGGGTGAAGGGAGACGGACATGATTGCGGACGCGCTGGGGGGGAGAGGTGGGCACGCTCGGGCAGGGAACACGGGGGCAATTGTGGCCATCTCCCCCCCAGCACGACCACGATCGTCCCTGTGCAGGGAAGACGGGCTGCTCGCGATCGTCACCCGATGCAGAGTTTGTGGCCTGTGGCAAAATTTCTATGAAATTTCTGTTTGCACCCCAATTTGGTCAGGTACCACTGTAACTGACCCTTGTTGTTTGGTCATCTGGAAAAATGTATATTTTTCAAATGGAAAGTTTTGAAGACCTGGAGAGAATCTGGAGTGGATGGCAGTGGGACCAGCAGTTGCCCAAGAGGCATCTGACGGGGCACCGAGTGAGTTGCGTTACTTGCACTTCCAGACGTGATCCTCCGGGAAGGTCCCTTAATGGGCTTTGTCCGCACACTCGCACCTTGAGTGCGGGAGAGCGTGTGAGCGACCTGAGGGCCAGGGACTTCCGCTGTGCCTCCAAGCAAACAACGCTGCTTCCTCCGTTTGTCTCCTGCTAGGCACAGTGCCCGGGGAGGGCCGACAGCATGGGGCCAAAGGACCCTCTGCACATGGAGGGCTACGGTTGTGCTCCCAGGGAGACACCGGCCTGAACTCCTGGAGAGCCGCCCTTCTGGTCTGTGCCGACCACACTGGGCTGAATGCATCTTGCAGGTGGGCCTAGTGCAGCGCTCAGAGTTGGGCTGTCCTGGTGGGGATTTTAGTGGGGAGCAGCTGGAGCATTGGCCAGGCTTCTGGGAGACGCCACATGCTTCCAAACATGGAAATGGAGATGCATGCCGTTCCTAAAACCTGGCCGTGCTACTTCCTGACTCAGGCTACCAGCAATGGGGAGACGCTGCCCTGAGGGCTGGCTCGCTGCCACCGACGGCGTGCTTGCCAGGGCGGGAGACGATGTAAGATATAAAAATATCCAATAGAATCCAGGCTGTGATGATACAGGAGGCAAAGTAACAAGCAGAGAAGTTTAATTCGTTCTTGCAAGAGCGGGCGCCCACCACGCAGGCAGCACGCCAACATTCACCTTTATCCCTTTTCCTGGCTCTCAGATTCTTCCTCATTTATTTATTTATTTATTTATTAAAATATTTATAGGCCGCCCCATTGCAACAAAGCCTCGGGGCAGCTTACAACAATTTAAAAATACAATGTAATAAAATACAATAAAATTATAAAACTATAAACTATAAACAATATATCCCTCCCCCCTCAGTGCATCTCGGCAACTAAAAAAAAAACAATTATTAACTACAACATAAATACATGCATAAATACATAACAACAAATTATAAACAAACCTAAACTAACAATTAAAATATGACTTGAATAAAAAGGTCTTCGCCTGGTGCCGAAAAGCAGATACCGACGGCGCCAGGCGAACCTCTCCAGGGAGCGCGTTCCATAATTGCGCTCTTTCCCCCCATTGGCTGGGCTACTCAGAAGGTACAATCTTCTCTGTTCGCCTGCGTCATACGACCCCTTGATATGACCCCCCCGCACATACAACCCATGTTCATGCTAATGAGCCCGTTACCTATGAGAGGGGTGTCAGTTACTATTCATGCACCTATTGAGCCTGCGCAGTTCCTTCTAAAAGTTCAACAAGTCAAAGTGACCTTGAGACTCCTTCTTGGATGCCAGTTTGCTTCTTAAATCAAAATGGGGAGGATGAGATGATGAGAACAGGCCTCTCTTCAGACTCTTTACCACCCGTTATAAAGTAATCCATTGTCTGCTCTCTTCCGCTGAAGGCGACAGTTTTACCACTGTCCCCCCACTTTTACCCTCTCTGGTATTTTTCGAGACTTTTGATGTAAGAAACATCATTACTCTTAGTACAACTGTTTACATGATTCAATTCTCGGGCTTTTTGGCCTTAAGAGACTTCAATTAGCCCTGTATTTCACTCTTTTTTTGGTCTTGTCTTAACACTTAGTAACAGTAACATTTCATTCCTCACAACGAGGACTGGGGCACGGCGCATGGCGGGACCACCATTCTCGGGGGCGGGTAGTGTCATGGGAGGGGCTGGCGGGCCGAAGAGCAATGCGTGTGGGTTCTGCTAGCTCCCACACGCCCAGTACGGCGAGCCCAAGGGCCGCGAGCCCTTCCCCGACGGCTCTGCCACACTGGCCTGCCTCGTGGTGCCGCTCTGCCCGCCTGCCCTGCTGCCGAGCAGCCCTGCCGCGCCCCCCTTGGCTGGAGGAAGCGGGCTTGGGGCAGCTCGCTTGGGCGGCGTCCCTGGACCAGATTCCAGGAAGGTCTTCCTCAGAGCGGCGGAGCTCCCTGCTCCTGGCTGAGGCGAAGCAAGGCGAAGCTGTGGGACTTGCAGAGATGCCGCAGACAACTCTGGGGGCCGGGGGGCATCGGATGGTGTTTGCGTTCTCGGCCTCGTGCCTGCTTGTCCAGCTCTGCCCACACCTCACAGCGTGTTCATTGCAGTGCTGAGACAGCTGAGCAGCCCTGCAAAGTTGAGACTGAACTGGAAAAACAAATTCTGTCCCTGTGAGTTGAAGATGAAAATGGAGGAGGGCTGCACCATGGCTTTTCTTCCAAGATTAACAAAAGTTTAATTTGATGCTTCTGGCACTAATTAGCTCCCTTCGTTACTGCCAGGGACTTCCCCTCCTTTGGGTTATCGCAGCATCTCCCTTTCTGACGCTTCTCAAGAACAACTGGCCCTTTTGGAGAACAGAATCCTCCCCTGCAGGTGCCTCCCAGCAAGCCCCCTGTTGCGTTGGGCACCTGCGTTGGGCAACTATGAGATTTCCATTGTTTCCTGTGTCTGGGCAATTCACACTCTGTGACTAGTATAGATTATGCAATTTTTGCATTTTCGCTTCGCATTTTGCACAATTCATTCCACATTGGATCATCGAGGATGCGAAGCCCTCCATTTACTCCTGTTTCAGCACCCTCTTGGCTTCCAAACTTGCAATAAGCATGGCCAACACACTTCCAAGCTCTTCTTCAGAGTCACAAGGTCTAAGAAATGGCCTGTTTGCTTGACAAAATGGAGACCAAAGCCACAGTGCATGGGCCCTCTGATGAGTGCGTTCTGCGTCCATGCCATCCCCTCCGGTGCCGTGGGTTCCCCGCAGAAAATTGGGTGTGCCCCGTGCCGACGAACATTCTGCGCTGAGCCAGGCATGGGCCCAGTTGCGAGAGAGGAGTGGGCAGGAGAAGCCCCTCTGGGGGCTGCGTGCTCTGCTCTGCTCTTACCCCTGGCTTGCCAGGTGGGCTTCAGCCCCGTCGGGCAGCACAGCCCCTCTTTTTATGGTGATGGCCCAGCTTGGGGTTTCTGCTCATCTTCCTCCTCAGTAGAAATTCAGCACCTTTTCTGTTCTGTAACTATTTGTGCTCAGAGGTGACTCACTGCTAATGTCAGAAATGTCAAATGCAGCTGTTCAAGTAATGCCTTAGAGGAAAATGAACTCTCATTTGAAATTCTAATGCTGTACAGACTTAAAAAACAATGACCGAACAGAATTAGCTGTTTTTCTAGCAGATGTCAGTACCTAGGAAAAGTGTCTGCTGGCTCTTCCCTCCCTCCAGAAAGCTGAGAGGAAGCATTCCATTCTTATTTTAAAGAATGGATTTAAAATAACAAGAGGGTCACATAAGATAACTGGGCTCAATTTATGCCTGCTGCCTCAAGGCTGCATGGCGGAGGGGATTTTGTGCATTCCTGGTTGGGGTCTTCCCAGCTCGCAGAAATCATAAACTTGGTGGTACAACTTAGGAATAATCATTTGCAGGTGTCATATTTATATTTGTTTATTTATTTATATTGCGATTTATATCCTGCCTTTTTCCTACAAAGGGCTCAAGGCAGCTTACATCATTCCCCTCCTCCATCTTATCCCCACAACAACAACCCTGTGAGGCAGGTTGGGCTGAGAGTCTGTGACTGGCCCAAAGTCACCCAGTTGGCTCCATGGCCGAGCAGGGACTAGAACCCAGATCGCCTGAGTCCCAGTCCCACGCTCTTAACCACTGCACCACACTGGCTCTCCCGCCTCATCCTCAATTCTAGGCATGTTAAGTTCCCCCACCCCGAAAACTGACAAATGGCTCGCTGGGGATGCTGGGAAATGCAGGTGGGGGGTGTCTAAACATGCCTAGGATTGTACCCTTCACGCATTTAAACACCAGAGGTGTGTTCCTTATGGCTGGTTTTGGAAGACTCCGCGAAATGGTTGGGCCCAGCACTGTAGGTTTTACAGCACCTTTTGGTTTGGATGTGTTTTTTTTCTTATGCATGCTAATTATTTTGGCTAACTTGCATTAGAAAATGTTCAATTTGCATTGGCTTTCTGATCCCCTGGAGAGTCATTTATAATGTTGCTTTTACCTGTATTTAGTAAAGAATGATGTAAAAGTACAGCAAGAGTATTTGACCTGAAATGTTGAGGCAGAAAATGGAAGCCCTCTTAACGTGTCTGTGCAGTTCTTCCTTTCCTTACCCCATCAGCTGAAGCTCTCTGGGGGATTTACAAAGCCAACCCCAAAAATACAGTGACGTAGCAAAACAGAATAGGAAAACCAGCATATAAAAATGTTTAAAAGGGATATTACATAGACAATTCTAGTACAGATGTAAAGGCAAAAATGTATATTTCCCTTATATGGCTTTATTTTAAGCAAAATGCAAAGGTAGTGGAAATTGTGGACGGATAATTCGAATCGCCCAGAGAACCGTGTGAAAGGCCTGGCCTGGCCCCTTCTTCAGCAGAGGAATTTTCCACTGTAGCTCATGGGCCAGCGGGAGCAGTGGGGTGGGCAGCGCTGCCCTCTGGAAAAAGGGTGCTGTGTGGTGCACCAGGGCCACGTGAGAGGTGAAGCAGAGCCATCCGCAGGCCTCGCTTGCTGCAGTTCCCAGAGCTCCCACGGGAGTCTGCAGCAGAGCTGCAGGGAGGGCAAGGGGAGAGGTGGGCAGGAGACCTCCAGGGCCTCCACTGTGCCCCACCATGTGCCGCGCACCCTGGGGCTCACACTGACACCTGCACGGTCTGGTCTGTGAGCCTACCTGGGTCTAAAGTGCCTTGCAAACTGGAGCAGGTTAACCACGGCCAGCAGTGTGATGTGGCAGCTAAGAGGCTGAACGCCACCCTTGGATGCATAGCCAGAAGCATGGCTTCAAGATCTAAGGAGGTCTTAGATACCGACATGACTCTGGTGCGCCCACAGTTGGAGTGCTGCATCCAGTTCTGGGCTCCACGATAAAGGAGAGACACAGCTAGGTTAGAATCGGTTCAGCGCAGGGTCACCAGAATGGTAGCCGGGTTGGGAAGGATGCCCTAAGAGGAGCGAGTGAGGGAACTGGGTCTTTTCAGCCTGGGGAAGAGGAGACTCCGAGGGGATATTTAGCAACTCATACATATGTGAGGGGATGTTATATGGAGGACGGCCATGACCTGTTCTTCCCTGCAGTGGAGGGCAGGGCGTGTTCCAGTGGGGCAAAGCTCAAGGAACCAGGCTTCAGGTTGGATGCCAGGAAGAACTTCCTGACGGTTAGGACCCCGAGGGTGTGGAATGGGCTTCCACGGGAGGGGGTGGAGGCCCCAGCATGAGGGTGTGCAAGGAAAGGTTGGACAACCACGTGTTGGGGATTACATGAGCAGAGGGAGTTGTAAAAAAGAGTGGCGAACGACAGCGGACGAGACGTGTTGTGGAGTGACGTGCAAGAACAGCCTTTCCTTGCAAGCTGCACTCTGCAACAGAAAGGGGGCTTCCCCCGAGGCCATGTCGAAGTGCTCCCCTTTTGGCCTTCCGCAAAAGGCTGTGGTGGGTGGAGGAGCGGCAGCGCACGCGCGCAGGATGCAGAGCCCGGTGCGTGGCCTCTGCAGCCCGGAGTGGCCACTGGGGTCGAGCCACGGACCTGGAAACTGGCTTGCACCACAACCGTGTGAACCCTGCCTTGGTCCCTCTGGTGCATCGTTGCGGTTTTGCTCATCGTGGGAAAGAGGACATGCCGGGTGCAGACGTTCTGTCTCAAACATGGGGACCAACTTCAGACCTCCTTCTGAATCCGCCATCTCGGTGTGCGTTGTCCATACAATTACTGCCTGGGCCTTACGGTTACTTTCAGTGACCTTTTTCAGTGTCAAATGAGCTGCGGCGGGTGATTAGTGAGGCAGAGGCTTTTCAGTGGTGGCACCAGCTTTGTGAAGAGGCTTCCTGAGAGAGGCTTGTCTGGCGGCAACACAGTGGTCTTCCTGGTGCCAGGCAAAGAACTTGTTACACTCCAATTGTTCTAGCCTTTTAAAGGGCTGGCGTGTGTTCCTATTGTCCCTGGGACTTTGCGAAGCCCATAGCCTCTGTTACAACTCTGGGAGGGGACCCCGGAATCCCCTCGCACTCCCTGCCCTGCCCAAGGACAGGGAAGTGACATGCCCCAGTATCTGACAAATGCAAGAATGGTGTGCAGGTGGGGAATTTTTCCCTGACCACGCTGCCCCCGCATCCGCTGGCAGCCGAACCCCACCCCAGCCACTGCATTTGATGCTGCTGTGCCAAAAAGCAACACCGTGCACGGAAGCAGCAGGCTCAGGAGTCTGCGCTGTGTTTGCACGCAGGAGCGCATTCTTGGGCAGTGGCGGGGCCCCCAGGATGCGGAGGGCATGTGGTGCATGCGGTGCAGGGGGCATGTGGCTCACAGCCCGTGTGACTAGGGCAGCGGCACTCAAGTTGCCTCGTGGGCTGGACTCTCTTCATTCAAAGCCGTCTCTGAAAAGGCGGTGCTGCTGGCTCTGAATCGGAAGGGTGTTTGTGGGCACGTCCTCCCTTTCCAGTGGTTTGAGGGATACGGAGGATTCATTCTCTTTGCAGAGGGCGGCTAAAGGCATTTGATTAGAATAGCTGCAGGATGGAATGGGCTGTCGTCAGGGTGATGTTCCGTGTTCATCAGCATCTCCGTGGAAACCATCCGTGATGTCAGTCATCAAAAAGGCCAGCAAGCACCTTGCCTGGCAATGGGGCAGCTAAACTGCGCTTGCCTCTGCTAAACAACAGGGGAAAAGGGGAGACGAAGCTGTGCCACTGTGCCCGAGTCCGGCAGCCAGGGAGGGCTGAGAAGCTGGCACTCCTAGCCCGCATGGGTGCAGAGCTGCCTGCTTGACCCCCAGGGTCCCAAACCTGCCAGCTGCACAAGACCGAGCAATCTCGGACTCAGTTGCAGGGGCGGGACCGTCTCCTGTCTTCCTTTCTCCTGGATGCATCTCCAGGCGCACCTTTGCTTTCTCAAGTGCCATCTGATTCCAGCTGTAAAACTCCCTCAGCACATCCACGCAGAACTTGCCCGATTCCGTCGGGAGGGGCTTGCCTGGATAACCATTCTTGCGGAATAGAAGTAGGGCTGGAGGGGCCTCTGAGGCCCTCGAGTCCAGCCCCCACCCCATGTCCACATGCCCCCCCCCCGCTAGCCCAGCAGAGGGAAGTGGGCCCAGGCAGGCCTCCTCCTGGAGGTGCACTTCCCCCACGCAGAAAGGAGCCCATCCTGCGCTCTCTTCCCCAGCTTGTGCAGCTAGCAGCCATTATGCTTTTTATCCTGTTAACAAAAGATTTCCAATTAAACTCCATAAAGTTAATTGCTCCAGAGCTGTCACAAACAATACTCTGGCAAACTGTGTTAAAGGTCTTGCCAATTAGCAGCCATTAAAGCATTTAATTGCCTAAGGAGATGCTGTTGGATCACAAAAGGGCATTTTTTTTACTTGGGGAGAATGGAATGATAGCCCCAGCGGAGAGCAAGAACATTGGATATGTTCATTCACTTTGGTTTTCTTCCAAACCAGACAAAAAGTGGATGGATCTTGTGTGTGCAAAGTGTGTACATAGTTGTGTGTGTAGACACACTAAAATGCTTCTCTTCCCACTGTTTCTGAGTCCCAAGGTTCAGAAAAAGTTTAATGGGCTGCAACTAACTGCCTTTTTCCTGAAAGATAAATTCCACTGCAATAAAGTCTCCTTCATGACAAGGTTTGCCTTTTTGTCATCGTTGGATATGGCAGGGCTCAGGGTCAGCCCCAGCCGATCACATTGTAGTTCATTATGCTTTATTTAATACTTTTATTCATCACACCATTTGCCAGCCAGTGCCCAGGGCGAGATAAAAGAAAAATACTATCAAAAATCAAATAATGGAACCTAGGAGCACAACTGTAAATGAGATCGAGTCAGAGCTGTGCTTAAAATGAAAAAGTGGGATGGATGAAGCAGCTTTAAAAGCCTGATGGGACAAAGCAGTCTTTGCTGCCCTCCTGAAGCTCAGGAATGAGAAGCCTGCCTCACTTTCCCCAGGAGGCCGTTCTGCTGGGTGGGTGCCTCTACCGCTGGCTCACTTCCTAGTCTGAGAGGAGAACTGCTTTTGGCCTCTGGTTGTGGGTGGGCGCACGGCCTACTGGTTTCTAAGTGGGTCCATTCTGGGCTTTAGCTCACCTGCTCCAGGAGCTGCTGTTGCTATAGAATTTGGACATGTAAAGATCAAGTCATTGTTTACTTACAGAAACGCTGCAACCTGGAATGTGCGATTACTGAAGTACTAGTTTCTTGGGAGTACAGAAAATAGTTTGAAGCACAGGAGAGCTTTGGAGAGAGAGTTTGGGGCTGCAGCCTTGTGCGAGTCCTTCCATTTTATTCTGTTTTCTGTTAGAGTATTTATACCTTGCCCTGTTGCAGGTGTCAGAATCCCGGAATCTCAATTTGAGAAGGGAAATAAAACTCGGGGTCGTAGGAAAGATCAGTCGTTATGAACCTCCGTGTCTTTATTGTCTATCCCAGGCCCTGCGGTTGACTCACGATAAGGCCTTACCAGGCAAGCAGAGATAAGCTGCTGCAAAACTTCAACAGAAATACAGAGTTTTTATACACTCCCAGTCACATACAGGTACAGGGCAATTGATGACAGAATGTAAAGATTACAATAAGATTCTGAGGTCATCACATACAGAACAGATAAAGAAATGTCAGTCAATCACACAGTAACAATAAGATCACAATATTTCTAATTGCCTGTATTGACATTTTAGTTCAGAAGCCTGAACCCATCTCCAGGTCTGCTTAAACATGTAAATTCAAGCCACTGAAACTATGCATGAACTCAAACTCTTATCTAGATTCTAAACATTCTGAATTGACCAGGGCACACGCAGCCCTCTGGGCTAGGAAGATACTTCCATGTAAACTGAATTCAAACGATGACTATTGAATCATTGTGAAGGTATACAATGTAAATTTGAACTAAATGGCTTGTCTGCTGTAGTCCACAGCTAAAGGTGAAAGAAAGGAGTGGGGGAATGCCATTTTAAGCAGTGTCAGCTTGGTTTTGAGAAGGAAGACAGGATTTGATCCCACAATTCAAAAGCACACACAAAAGTAATGCTTTTCAGACAGGATTTACCCAAATTTGCCCAACACAGGTCTCTGTAACAAGCAGTCAGGGGCTGCTGAAATGAAAGTTCTCAGATGAAAAACAGGCAGCTCCTCTTGGTGCATCGAGCTGGCAGCCCCTGACTTCAAGCCTTTTTCCACTGACAGAACCTCAGTTTTCAATTTGTGTGGAGGAAAAAAAACCTGAGGTCCGTGGGAAAGATCAAACGCTTGAACCTCTGCTGCTTTTTTGTCTGGAACCCCAGGATGCCTGCAGTCGACTAACGACAATCCACTGCTGGGCAGAGGGAAACTCGACTGCAAGGTTTCAATACAAGTACAGGGCATTTTATACTCTCCCGGTCACGTACCCAGGTACAGAGCAATTAAAGACAGGACACAGACATTACAATGAAAATCTGAGGTTGTCATATACAGAACAAATAAGGACAATCAGCCAAACATACAAGTGACAACAAGATCACTGATATTTCCAATTACAGTGTATTGACTGTTCAGTTGAGTGAATTCATAGAAACATAGAAATAGAAACAGAGCGAGTCAGAAGGGCCTCCCGGGCCATCTAGTCTGACCTCCGGCACCAGCCGGCTCCGCTCATGACATGCCCACCATGTGCATGTCCAGCCTGTCTTTGAACACCCTCACCGATGGGGCCTCAACGACCTCCCGTGGAAGCCCATTCCACGCCCTCGGGGTCCTAACTGTCAGGAAGTGCTTCCTGGCATCCAAATTGAACCTTGGCTCCCTGAGCTTTGCTCCATTGGAACGCGTCCTGCCTTCCTCTGCAGGGGAGAACAGGCCTCTCCCCATCCCCATGTGACACCCCCTCACATACCTGTATGTTGCCAACATATCCCCTCTGAGTCTCCTCTTCTCCAAGCTGAAGAGACCCAGTTCCCCCAGTCTTGCCTCATACGGCATCCCCTGCAAACCAGCCACCGTCCTTGTGGCCCTACACTGCACTGACTCCAACCTGGCTATATCCTTTCTGTAATGAGGGGCCCAAAACTGAACACAATACTCCAGTTGCGGGCACACCAGAGTCGTGTAGAGTGGTAGTAATACCTCTCTTGATCTAGAAGCCACACTTCTGGCTATGCAACCAAGGGTGGCATTCGACCTCTTGACCACCGCATCACATGGCCGACTCATGTTTAGTCTGCAGTCAATCAGCACCCCGAGGTCCCTTTCACAAGTGCTGCTCTCCAGCCACTTGTCCCCTAACCTGTACTTATGACAGCTATTCCTATGCCCCAAGTGCAAGACCTTGCACTTATCCACATTGAACGCCATCCTGTTGTCTCCTGCCCACTTCCATAGTCTGTCCAGATCCTTTTGGATCTGGTGTATCTGCTCCTCAGTTGTGGCCACTGCTCCAGTTTTAGTGTCGTCTGCGAATTTGATCAGCAGACTGTTCACCCCTTCTTCCATGTCGTTAATGAAAAGATTAAACAGGATCAGCCCCAGGACAGAGCCCTGGGGGACCCCGCTTGTCACTGGCTGCCATCCCGACGATTCCCCGCTAATGGTTACCTTCTGCTTTCGGTCAGTCAACCATGCCCTAATCCACCAGACAGTGCTTTGGTGTATCCCAAAACTCCTCAGTTTCTCCACCAGGATATCATGGGACACTTTGTCAAAGGCCTTGCTGAAATCCAGGTATACCACATCCACTGCATCCCCTCCATCCAGCCACCTCGAAACCTTGTCATAGAATTCCACAAGGTTTGTCTGGCAGGACCTGTTTTTGCGGAAGCCGTGCTGTGTGGCTGTCAGCTCCCCTTCCCTATCTAGCATCACTAGATCTCTCTCTATTATGAGCCTTTCCATTGTTTTTCCTACAATGGATGTAAGGCTAACCGGTCTATAATTCCCCATGTCCTTCCTACTACCCTTTTTGAAAATTGGGACCACCGATGCCACCCTCCAGTCCAGAAGCTTGAACCCATCTCCGGGTCTGCTTAGACATGTGGATTCAAGCTATTGAGAAACCATTCATGGAATCATAAGTTCGTCTGTTACATTCCATTATTGGGAAGATTCAGACCCTGAGTAATGGATCTGCACCTTTGGGCTAGCTAACTAAATAGAAACAGAGAAACAGAGCAAGTCAGAAGAGGCCTCCCGGGCCATCCAGTCTGACCCCCCCCCCCCCCAGTAATCTGCGAATTCCTGCAGGGATCATGCAGTGACCTTGTAGTGCTGGTTGTGCATTCGACTAATGGAAAACTAAATTCTCCCTGTCTGCTCTTGCTTTTAGCTACAGGGGAGAAGACGAGGAGAGAGGGGAGGGGAAGGAATGCCATTTTCTTAAGGCAACAGCAATATTAAGTGGTGACCTGGCTTGGAAAGCTGTGTGTTGTGAGGAAGAGGTGCAGGTGTGATTTTATAACACAAAGGCACATATAAGCAACGTTTTTCTGCCAGGATTTATCCAGATTTTCCCAACACTGCCATGCCTCACACCCATATTGGCCTCCCTTAATTCCCCCTGCTTACCCAAATGCAGGTACCAAGGAGCCTCATTTCTATTCATCCTGGTCCCCAGACCTTGGCTTTATCTAAGCAAAGGCAAAGCACAGTGGAAGGCAAATTCATCCCATCCATGGCAGCTTTTAGTGATGTGAATTTTCTGGGAAAAAGAGAATTAGAAAAGTTTCCTATGCAGGTTAGAGTGATTTGTGTCAGAAAATGCTCTGTTTGCATTAAATATGTTTCTGGTTGCTCTGGAGCATGTTTATTTTGCTTGTATTCAGTAAACAGCAAAGCCTTTGAAAAAGATCTCATATTGCTTTGTTGTCCCAATGCATGTGTTTGACCAGAACATTTTGAAGAGGGGAATTAAAGCTTGAAGCTGGAATACTCGTGTGACTTCAAAGACCATAGCACATATTTCCCGTACCTTGTTCAAATCTAGTGCTGGGGGGAGTACTGAAAATGGTCCAAATCAAACATTTTAGCAACCTACTGGAATTGTGTATTGTTTTGAGGCTGCTCTGTTGCCATCTCCACCTAAATTGTGTTCTCACTGCACCTGTTATTTATTTATTTATAACATTTCTATGCCATGCCCATCGCCGAAGCCTCGGGGCGGCTCTCAAAGAACAAACAAATCAGGCATAGGATGATATTAAAAATTCGGAGTTTCTCGGCAAATATAAAACCATTAAATAAAAACCAGTTAACAATTAAAATATCGTTTAAATAAAAAGGTCTTGGCCTGGCGCCAAAAACCAAATAATGACGGTGCCAGGCGGACCTCTCTGGGGAGCAGCTCCGTTATTTGCAGCAGAAGGAAAGCTTGCATTGGCCTGGGGACGCTGGGGGTGTGCAGGAGGCGGGTGAGAAATCCAGGCAGAGATTGCAGTGGGAGGCAGAGGGCTACAACCCCTTACCCACTTCATGTGGGGCAACAAAGGCTGTTTCCCTGCCTGACCGGGCCTGAAGCCCAACAGAAATGGATCCAGATAGTCCAAGAGTCTGGAGTTGATTGGCAGCTCCCCCCACCCCCTCCCTCAAGAACCTGCCCAGGAAAGGAAAGTTTGCTAGTAGCTGAAGCTCTTCTGAGTCAAGGGAAGATTTCTTCAGAAGTGGTCCCGCCATTGTTTTTTTAAGGCAGCCGGGCTGCTCCTCTCTCTCGAGGCCTTCGTCACCTCCCTGGCCCAGCTGGTGGTTCCTTCCCTGTGGGTTTTTGTAAGAAGCCAGTGCAGAGGCGGTTGTGCGAACCCGGCCAGACACCTTGTCCACATCCTCATCCAGTAAAGCCAGACCGGGCAGCACTCTGGATATCACCAGATTCAGCTAGCTAGATTAATGCTGGCATCCAGGCCTTGGTGGAGGCAGGAGACGGTGCCTGGAAACACCTGGGGAATGGGCGGCAGGCAGCCTGAGGGTGGCCCTGGGGCCGGAATGGCATGGGCCCCAGGCAACCCTGAAGAGCTCTGCCGGAGGGGCCGCAGCAAGGAAGACTGAGCAGAAGCTGTGGAAAGCTGTTCCCCTGCTGCCCTCGCTGCCCCGAATGCACCCAGCTGGACGCACATGCCAGGCTCTGGGGCAGCCGGTGGGTGTGCGCCTCCCTCTGCTCTCCGGCTGTTTCCTGAGCTGCTTCCTGTGCTGTGCTCTGGGGTGCCCCATGGAGCCAGTGAGCTCGACCCCAAAGTCATGCTCACCAGTGACTTTGGGCCGGTCACACACACTCAGCCTACCTCACAGGGCGGTTGTGAGAGTAAAATGGTGGGGAGGAGAGCCACGGAAGCCACCTGGAGCCCTTGCAGGAAAAAGGCAGGATTCGAATATAAGCAGCAACACACTTCTCTCGTTTGTGCCTCCCGGCTCTCAGCCAGCTCTTGAGAAAGGAAGCTCAGACTGGCACACGGGCCCCTCTTGCCACCGCTTTGCCCCCCTGATCCCAACCCGTGATTATTCCAGGCCAAGCCACACACCCGCTGGGAGATGGCAGAGGCGTCTCCCACCTGGAGCCCACACCAGCGTCTCCATGACAACGCCGAGCCCAGTGCCTGGCTCAGCAGCAGGCCGCTGAGCAGAGCCTCTGCAAGTGACAAGCTTGTCGGACAACCACTGAGTGTTTTAAAGAGCGTTGTTATGTGTGCAGCTTTTGTTTGTACAAGGTTGTTTCCTGCAAAGGACCAAAACAAAAAACAAAACACCCCAAATCAAATGGGCTTTCATTCTCTGCCACTAATCCTGTTTTAAATAAAGGGCTTTCAAGGCAAAAAAGAGTCTTACTCGAATTCACAGCCTCACATCACCTTTGCACCCATCCGGCAGTGCTCTCCGGGAGGCTCTGGCAGTGGGCAGAGATGGGCCCACCATCGCCGTTCATCTCTTGAGACGAGCAATGGATGGAGACGGGATCCCTCTCCTGGCTTCAGAGCAGAACCCATGAAGTGCGGTGCAGCGCAGGCAGAATTTGCACTGGACAATTCCCATGCAACTTAGGTTGTGAAAATGGGACCTCGGGGAAGCGTTTCTTTGCAGTTCCTCCCTGGGTGGTGTCCTGCACACGTCAAGGCAGAAGCTGCTCTGTGCCTGAAATTAGGCAACCCAGTGATGCCCAGCCTTGTCCCAGCTCACAAATAGGTGTGAGTTGGGGGGGTGGGCTGGCATAGGCATGCATGCCACTGGGCTGCCTCTGCCTCAGCTGCACCGGAGCAGGCAATCACAGCACCTTTGCAAAGCAGCAAGGACGCTGTTTGGTCCTCAGAGCATCTTTTCCAGAGCTTCATTTTAGTGGCAGTGTAAATTCTGGCAAATCGCAGTGGCCTGAAGTGTAATCTCGCCTTCCCCATAGCAGATGTGTTATGATCATGCAGTGGGGAAAGCAGCTGGAGCGGGGAAGGGCTGAACAGCCGCCTTCCTCTTCTCTGCTTGGAACAATTCCTGACTTGGCTTTTCTCAGCCCAGGAGGGCTGTGGGGCATTCGCATGACAGATCACTGGGGTGGCTTTCTGTCTCAGGGCACAAGCTGCCACTGCAAGGAGGAAGGAGCCCCAACGGGGAAACCGCAATGTCCAGGGGTGTGTGAGCTCCAGCACCTCTTGACTAAAGCCATGGGAACAAGAGGGCTGGAGAGCAGTCCTGCTGGTCCATGGAGCTCTCAGGGTCTCCTTTGTCCAAGCTGACTCCTAGAAAAAGTGGTTGGCTTCTAAGTATTTCCCATCTTGGCCCCTGGAGAGCAACTCGGCTGCCACACTTCAGGCCTGGCTGTCTCACAACATGCACAAGATTCTCTGAGACTTGTGGCCTGGGCTTTTTCTCCATTAAAGAACTGCGCTCCTTTGGCCATCCACCTGCAAAAGTATCAGGGTATCCAGGGCCCTGGAAGCATTTAGAGTCCAACCTCCTCAAGAAAATGAAGGGATCACAGAGGGCAAGGGATTTTTGTGAGCAGCAGCGAATGTGTTTCTGAAATTGGGAACAGGAAAGGGAAGGGGTCTGGCTAGCTGGGGAAGTGAGGCCTTCTTCGAGGGATGAAGCAGCCCTAGAAAGGGAGGGTGGTACCCCTGGGGCAGTGGCCCCATAGCAGCCGCCTTCCCTGATCTTAGCCTTATGTCCACTGTAGGAAAAACAATGGAAAGGCTCATAATAGAGAGCCATCTAGTGATGCTAGATAGGGAAGGGAGGCTGACAGCCACACAGCATCCACAGTTCCACAAAAACTGGTCCTGCCAGGCAAACCTTGTGGAATTTTATGACAAGGTTTTGAGATGACTAGATGGAGGGGATGCAGTGGATGTGGTTTACCTGGATTTCAGCAAGGCCTTTGACAAAGTGCCATGATATCCTAGTGGAGAAACTGAGGACTTTTGGGATACACCAAAGCACTGTCCGGTGGATTAGGGCATGGTTGACTGACCAAAAGCAGAGGGTAACCATTAGTGGCGAATAATCGGGATGGCGACCAGTGGCAAGCTGGGTCCCTCAGGGCTCTGTCCTGGGGCCGATCCTGTCTAATCTTTTCATAAATGACATGGAAGAAGGGGTGAACAGTCTCCTGATCAAATTCGCAGACGATACTAAAACTGGAGCAGTGGCCACAACTGAGGAGTAGGTACTCCAGATCCAAAAGGATCTGGACAGACTATGGAAGTGGGCAGGACACAACAGGATGGCATTCAATGTGGATAAGTGCAAGGTCTTGCACTTGGGGCATAGGAATGGGTGTCATGAGTACAGGGTAGGGGACAAGTGGCTGGAGAGCAGCACTTGTGAAAGGGACCTCAGGATGCTGGTTGACCGCAGGCTAAACATGAGTCAGCCGAGTGATGCGGTGGTCAAGAGGGTGAATGCGACCCTTGGTTGCATAGCCAGAAGTGTGGCTTCTAGATCGAGAGAAGTATTACTGCCACTCTACATGACTCTGGTGTGCCCGCAACTGGAGTATTGTGCTCAGTTTTGGGTCCCTCATTACAGAAAGGATATAGCCAGATTAGAGTCAGTGCAGCATAGGGCCAGAATGTTGGTGGCCAGTTTGCAGGGGATGCTGTATGAGGCAAGACTGAGGGAACTGGGTCTCTTCAGCCTGGCGAAGAGGAGACTCTGAGGGGATCTGTTGGCAACATGCAGGTATGTGAGGGGGTGTCACATGGAGGTGGGTAGAGACCTGTTCTCCCCTGCAGAGCAAGGCAGGACACGCTCCGTCGGAGCAAAGCTAAGGGAGCCTAGGTTCCCTTTGGATGCCAGGAAGCACTTCCTGACAGTCAGGACCCCCAGGGTGCGGAATGGGCTTCCACGAGAGGTTGTTGAGGCCCCATCGGTGAGGGTGTTCAAGGACAGGCTGGATGTGTACATGGTGGGCATGTCGTGAGCGGAGCCGGCTGGAGCCGGGGGTCAGACTAGATGGCCCGGGAGGCCCCTTCTTACTCGCTCTGTTTCTATCTTAGGCCATACTCACTGGGGCTAGATGGTGGCGGCCCAAGGTGTTTGTGGCTAGATTGTTGGCGGCACACGATTGACTGAATGGCTGCCGGCAATTGGGGAACGTGAGCTGGGAAGTGAAGTGCTGCCGGCAGAACTCTGAAGCAGCCCTTGGCTGGGCTTCTGAGGTCCCGCTGCCCGTTGCCCGCCTCACATGCCCGCCTCAGGGCATCTTTGCAGCAGGAAGAGCAAGGAAAGCTTTCACGAGGCCTTAGAAAGCAGCAGTGGCATCTCTCAGGAATCGGTGCCCTCTTCCGCTCTCACGCAGGTTGCAGTCCAGAGTGGGCTCCTAGTGGAGCTCAGGTTGGAAGCCGGGGCCCTCGCAGCCGGCCTTTGCTTGGGATGCGCTTGGCGAGTGAATGAACGTGGGTGGCGTGTTGCGCAGAGGTGGTGCTTGTGTCCAGCAGTGCCACTCGCCCTTCTTCAGTTTCAAAAAGCAGGCAAGAGGCTGCCCTCTTTCTGATTCAGTAGCCAAGGAAGTTGCAGGATGCCTTCTGTTTCCATCCTGCTTGCTTTCCACATCATGTCCTCCTGGTGCCGCTTTTGTCAGACTCCCTCTCCGAGTTCCCTTAGCAACGAAGTCACTGCTGGTCTTTTTTCTTTTGAGCTTCCTGCCCTTTGGCAATGGCTGGAAGTTAAGAAATCGGATGGTTGTTGTTATGAGCCACAAAGGCCTCCTCCCCTCACTGTTCTGAGGAGCTTTGAGTGGGATGCGGAGGGCAGAAGCAGCTGAGCGCGTGACGGCGAGGGTGCCTGAAAGCGAGGGTGTCTCTCAGGAGCTGCACTTGCGCATCCCAGTACTCCAGGCGTCTTGCAGCTGTCGTGAAGGGGTGGGGAGCCCCTGCTTGGCCACTGCTGGCCTCTTCCTGCCAGAGCAGGGGCTCGCACAAGCCTCCCCTGTACCTTGTTTAGTGTGGCATCCAAAATGGGATCTTGACTTGCTCCTTTCCGAACGATCCAGGGCTGGTGGGAGTCCTGGTCGAATGTGCCTTTCCCATGTTGGGAAAGACTGAGCAATTGTGTGAAGAAGCCCCTTTCCTGTCCTGAATCTTGTGTGCGTTCGGGACAGTGGGGTGCAGGCTGGCTGGCTGGCTCCTGAAGGTGTGTCCTTGCAGGAGGGCTCCTCAGGTGGAGAAGAGCAGAGCCAGCCCTGCACGCTTCCATCAGAGCCAGGCGGGGACCTGGGCAGCCTTTCCAAACTGAGGAGCCAGTGCCTGAAATGCTCTCGCCCAGGTATGCTTGGGCGTTCAGGGGCAAGTGAATGAATGCAGCCATGTTGGCATTCATGGTTCCCTCAGTGAACTGTAGCTTCCCAGTGCCGGCAGCACTCACGCAGCCCCAGACCATGACGCTCCCACCACCATGCTTGATTGTAGGCAAGACACACTTGTCTTTGTACTCCTCACCTGGCTGTCGCCACACACGCTTGACACCATCTGAACCAAATAAGTTTATCCTGGTCTCATCAGACCACAGGACATGGTTCCACTAATCCATGTCCATAGTCTGCTTGTCTTCAGCAAACTGTTTGCGGGCTTTCTTGTGCATCATCTTGTGTAAGCCGCCCCGAGGCTTTATTGCGATGGGGCGGCATAGAAATGTTCTAAATAAATAAATAAATAGGCGACCGAAGGCAGTCCAGGGCCTCTGGAAAAGCCGTGGCTGACCTGACTGGCTGCTGCACTGATCTGCAGCCTGCTGTAAAGCAGCCCAGCTGGAGCCCCATGGGCTTGGGAGGCCCTACAGATTTGTCGACCTTCAGCCCCTCACCTGGACCACCCTCTTGGGTTGGCCTAGGTGCCCGCGACAAGGGACCCTACTCTGGACTGACTGGGCTTCTCCCTTTGCCAGACTTGAAATCTCTCAGCCTTGACCGGGACACGGCTGGCCAGGAGCGGGATAGGCTTTTTCAGTAGGGTGGAGTGCTGTTTGTTCCTTTTATTGTTGTATCCTTTATTGTTTTAATTGCACTCTCAGTTTGCTGGCTGCCTCAAGTACAATTTTTGTGAGAAAACTTGTGTACAAATTTAATACATAAAATTGCCACTCAGTTTCATCTGGTGAGGCCTGGTTTTCTATGAAACAAGAGAAACTTTTCTTTTCCCTGCTCTTTTTTCGCCCTCTTCTCCCATCCACAGTCATGGCTTTTCCCACTTTGTGTTTGGAGCATTTTTCATGGCACTTTATTTTTGCCTTACAAATTCCTGGCAATCTGTTTGGGACAGTCTGTTATATTTAAAAGCCGCCCCGAGGCTTTGGCGATGGGTGCGGCATAAAAATGTTATAAATAACTAAATAAAAATAAAAACAAAACAAAAAGTTGTGGGCCTCTCTTCTGCCTATTCCTTTTGCTTCTGCATTATCTGCTTCCTTGGTTTGTACCTCCAGGTCTGCTCTGGGTAGATCTGCTGTTGTGGGGGAAGTTGCTGTTAGACTCTTACTTAATCCAGGGTAATTCTGATCCAGTCTTTAATTAGATGATGTTGTGTTGACTTGCGTATACTGAAGGATACTCAGTGCCACCTTCTAGGAAGGCCCGGCTACGCTTCCAGATGTTGGAAGGTGCCCTTTCTGATCAACATACCTCTGTCCACTGATGCAGTTTTCTCAGACTATGATTGAAGAGGTATGTGATGCAGAGAATGATCATCTTCTGGACTAAACCTCTTAATTGTTGGCTTTATATTGTACCATCAGTTTACACAAGTCTTGAAGTAAACCGAGTCTCTGCTTCTGCTTCCCCTGGAACGTTGGCCCCAGGCCCCACAGTTAGAGCTGCTTTAAACAAGGGTGATCTTTCAGGCTAAGAATTTGACCAGTCCAAAACAAGAAAGCAAAGCAAAGAAAGCTTTGCTTAATCATCTTTGTATATTGCAGCAGTAACCAAGAAGAGAATTGGGATAAAGAAAAAGGAGGAGGCTGGAATGGCTTTTCCCGACCAGAATGGCCTTCTTTAGCAGCCATATAGTACCCCTATATTTCTGCATCTCTCTCAGCTTCTATTTCCTTCTGTGTCGTTGTGTCTATTAAGCCTGCTTCTTTTCAAGAGGGAACTGCCTTGAGTGTGTTGGCGGGAAGGTGGTGTGGAACTGCAGCTAAGCAAACCATCAGACAAAAACCTCCCTTCCTGGAGACCTCAGAATCCAGGCATTTCTGGAAGCTGCTGGAACATTGTGCCAGATCACCAGGAGATGTCTCCTGCCCTTGCACAATGAGATTATGAAGACACGGTGGGCACTGGGAGTCGGGCACTGCTTCGGGGTGGCTGCGCTCCTACCTGGCTGACCGATCCCAGAAGGTGGTGCTGGCGGATGATGGCTCTGTGCCGGGACAGTGGCGTCCTGGAGTAACGCAGGGCTCCACTGTATCCTCTCATGTGCTTCAGTATGAGCATGAGTCCACTGGGAGAGGTCATCCGGGGTCTGGGCTGGGGTGTCACTGCTGTGCTGATGGCGCTCAGCTCTCCCTCTCTCTCTCATCTAACCCACGTGCGGTGCGGACGTTCTAAACCAGTGACTGACCAGAGTGATGTGCTCAATGAGGGCCAACAAATTGAAGCTTGATTCCAGCCAAAGTGGATGAAAATTCAATGATTTAAAAAAACAAACAAACAAACAAACAGTGGATTTTTTATTTTATTTTTTATTTAAATTGGATTTTTAACAAATAAGATCCTTTTTGAGGAAAATATTTAAATATAGTTTCCTATTTAAGACACATTACTTTTTTATTATGCATCATGAGGCTGTTATATTCATGCAATGTTTAACTTCTTTGATAAATGAATTCTATGAGTCCATTCACAATGTCATGCTGTTCCAGTGGTTTCTGTAAGATTATTGGGCAATTTTTCTATCTAGAAGATATTACCACAGATGCTTGGTTTTACAGCACTCAAAGCTGTGAATGTGTGTCTGTGGAGATCATGTGCTTCTTCACAGCAAAAATGTCATAAAATGAACATACAGAGTTGACAAAAAGATCTTAATCCCATTGTTCCTTTGCAAATCTATGTACACAGAATCAGCCCCTTTCCTCGTAAGGGCAAAGTTTCAAAAAAATTCATGCCTAGAAGAAGCTTGTTGGGAGTGGAACAGATCTGCACAAGAAGCGAAGGGTGAAGAGGGAAGAGCAAGTGGTAGAAATGAAAGGGAGCCCTTGTGAGCAGAATTAACTCTACAAGCCTTTGGATCTTTCGGTGTCTGGCCTGAGGTTTCTCACATTATTCCTTCCCTGGAGGAGAAAACCTGTAATGGCAGCAGGCTGTGAAAGAGACCCAGTTTTCATGAAGTTCGTGTACCTGCAGATAAGGCAGGCAGGCAGGCAGGCAGGCATGCAAATTATGTAGAAAGTCATGATTCAAATCTAGTCTTACTGACTAGTGATTTAAATTGTGATTTAGAGTGATTTGATTTAAATCAAATCCACCCTGATCCAGGCAAGATGGAGGTGCTGTGAGTAGGCAGCTCCCGTGTCCAGAGGGTCTGCCCTGTCCTGGATAGGGTTGCACCCCCCGCACCCCGCAGGACAGGGTCCGGAGATTGGTGGGGGGGATGCTTCTGGACCCTGAGCTGTCCCTGGAGCACCAGGTTGGCTGACCAGCCAGGAGTCCCTTCTGTCAGTGCCGTTAATTTGTCAACATCGACTTTATCTGGATTGGCCGGGCCAAACAACAGTAAACCATGGTAAGCTCTTGCTTGGACTAGAGTAATGTGCTTTACATGGGGTGACCCTTGAAAACGGCCCAGAAGCTTCAGTTGGTGCAAAACAGAGCAGCCAGATTGGTAGCAGGAAGTGCATAACACCATTCCTCTGCCAGGTGCATTGGCTCCAATTGAAGTCCAGGCCCACTTCACGTGCTCATGTCAACGTATAAGGCCCTAAATGGTTTCAGACCTAAATATCTGAGGGAAAATCTCCACCTGCATAAAGGCATCTGGACCTTAAGACCTTCATCGGAGGTCCTGCATCAGGAGCTGCTTTTAAGGATGCTTGGAAGGTGGCTGCCCAGAGCAGGGCCCCTTCAGTCATGGCACCAATCTGTGGAATCAGCTCCCCAGAGATGTGTGTCAGGCACATCTTTGTGCACATTTCAGTGCCAGGCAAAGACTTTTTATTTTTGGAGTATTTTAATTGCTGATAGTTTTGATTCTAATTTAATTCTAATTTTAGGTTGATATCTTAATTGATGAATTTTAATATTTTAACCATTATTTATGAGATGCTGCCCAGTCTGTTAGTATATGATGTCAACGCAGTTGGTGCTCCCGCTGTTGGAATGGATGTTTTTATTGGAACTGATGTTTTATAATTGAAATTGGAAACATGTTGGTCTTTTATGTTTTGTCTATGGTTTTTAATTGTTGCAAACTGTCCAGGGAGCCCTGTGGCTATGACGACAGTTTATAAAAGCAAAAATAAAACAAAATAAAATAAAATAAGTTTTTGAGCTGACAAATTTTGCAGTAAGATGCTCTTTATCAGGGTGCATCAACAGTAGAAAGAGGGCGTTGAACTCTTACACTCTGACTTTTTAAGGACCGAAATGACTCCCAAACGGCATTCCTTGATGCTACTCTCCTGGGGAGGGGGTGCCGCCGCCTCAGCACTCGGAGGGCTTTATGCCCTCTCCCCTCCCTCCCCAAGAGGACTGCAACAAGCTCAGTACCATTTGTGATGTCTGAGCAGTTAGAATCCGGTGCTGTCAGAGAGGCCAAACGGGGCCACTTGTGCAGCTTGTTGCATGTCTGCCTTTGCCGGTCGTGCTTGCGGACGCCTGAAGCGACGCCATGTGTGCCGGTGAAGAATGTGGGCTGTGGGCTGGATGGGCGAGAGCAGTGAGGATCGCAAAGCACATCCTCTGGAGAGAGCTGTCCCCGAGGGGTGCGCCGCATGCCCACCAGGCGCCCGCGAGAAGTGGGAGCCCTCACCCTGCCAGCTGTTCTCCTGGTGCTGTGGGGCTGTCCACAGTCCACCCTGGGCGTGAGATGGGCTTGTCGCGCAAAGTTTCTAGAGAAAGGCAGCCTTAAGTGAAGAGAGGGTGCCCCACTTTGGGCTTCATGGAGTATTTAGCCCTGTTTGGCGGTGGCCATCTCTTGGCACGTGCCACGAGCCATTGCGTGCAGTTCAGGGTGGTGTCTTTGAGCTTACTGCTGCTGCTGTGGGGAAGGGATGGCTGTGACAGCAGGGTCTGGGCCGGAGGTCTGTTTGCATGGGTTTGGCGTTCTGATTCCGGGGCTCGAGCTTCCAATCACAGGCTTCTGTAGGGTCAGTGGAAGCTGGCAGCTCTCTGGGGCTTCAGGCAGAAATATTTTCAGTTCTACCAGGATGATGTGACTGGACACTTCTACAAGCAAAGCAGAGCAGGCACTGGGCCGCCCCTCCTTGTGTTTTGTTACGGTTTGCACACCCTTCATGCTTCCTGCCTCATAAGGTTCTTGCCAAAATCAACTCTGCAGCATGAACAGCTACCTTCTTTTACACGTCTGTTGTTCCTGTTTGCTAGTAAGGAAGGACTCAGACTGCTCTGAGGCACTTTTAACAGTACTGCTTGGATGTTAAAACTATTTGCTTGCTTGCTTGTTCATTTATTTGGTTTCCTTTTGGTAGAGCTGAGCTTGTCACTGGTTTTGGATGGAGGGTTGAACGCTCTGATGGGGCTGCTCTGTTTCAGATCTGGGAAGGTGGACAGTGATGCCCACCTCGATCCTTTCAAAAGCTGAGACCCTGCTGGCATCTTCCAGCTGCCAGGCTGAACCTCCTGCCACACCTGAGTCTGCCCCAGAATCGAAAACTGACCTCCATTCTCATCTGGAGGCAGCAGGGGGGGGGGGATAAAACAAAAGGGATGTTGGGTGCCCCTGCCCCAAACCCCAAATCACAGGCCTTAAGGGCCCAGCCACACCCCCATCCGCCACAAGAGAGAGGCTTTTCTTCCTCCATGAAGGAATGGCCCCATCTGTGGAACGCCGCTGGGAGGAAGCCCTTCTTACAGGAAGGAGAAAAGAGATTCCTGTATAGAAGAATCAAGGCAGATCCATCATTAAAATAAAAATGTGTGCAAAGCATGTGGCAAGGGAAGCAAGCCAAAAGCCTCCATCTAAGTGAAGTTGCAAAACCTCACTTCGGGGGAAGGAAGCAATTGGCAGAGGCCTTACTCTGTGCTGGAAACCCAGCTTGGCAAGTAATTTCAATCGCCTGAAATTGTGCTTTGTCTTTTGACACACCTGCTAAGCTGGACCATCCTCATATTTCATGCAATCCCTTCCCAAAAGCGACCAATGCAAACACTGGATCCAGTTGGCCCCCTTCCCATTTCTCTGGGCACCAGACTGAGCAAGGGATTGGTGCCTTTTAATGTCCCTGTTGTCCGTAAAGCTGCTACAGGCCACAAGAAGGCGGCTACCGTTTTTTTAAATTCTAGCAATTCACAGGGGGGTTTTGGTAAATCTTTAAGCTCATAACCAGCTGGTCCCCATTGTTCTATAAAAAGGTGTGCATGGTACTGTTTACTGAGTGGGGAAACATCTTCAAAAGGATCAGAGCAGAGAACTTTAATTAAAATGTATCTTGACATTTTGATAGCATGCAGTCCGAACATTTGCATTCATGAAAATTCAGACTCCCTGAGCTGTGGACTTTTCTGTATAATGAGCTTTTAAGACAGAGGTGCAGAACAGACAGGCTGTGGGGAGCACTTGCCCTTTCCTCCAGTTGGTATTTCTTATTAGTGACATAGTTGATGCCGTTCTTCCTTTTCTGTGGGTAGACATTAATTTCTGCAAGTCTTGTTTGTGATCAGCTGGCAGTCTTTTCCTTGCGCAGTCTCAGTGAGCAGCTGGTGGGTGAGGCAGGCGGGGAACTCCTGGGGGCCGGTGGGGGCCTGGATGGTGGCCTGTGCAGCCATCCAGTGTGACGGCCAGAACTGACCTCCCCCAGGCCTCGTCTGTTCGGCGCATCCGTTGCGGGTGCTCTGGATTCAGTGGTTCTTTCCCTGCTTTGAGGTGGCCACATCCTCATCATACACCGTTTTTTGCATGGTCTGGGAGGGGGCCTCCCTCGTGCCTCCTTTTGCCTGCAGGTGTGCGCTTGCTAGAGGAGCTGGCCTTGGTTTGGCTTCTCTCTGGCAGGCACCCTTGCAGAGAGCTTAGCTGGTCTTCTGATGCATCTTTCTTCTCGAGGCCGGCTGGGGGAATCCCTGTCCTTGAGCTCAGGGACTGTGCGCTAGGCAAAGGGGTGTGCCCGAAGCCCGGCCCCTGGAGACTTCTTTCCTTGTGTGCTGCTGAGCCGGGCCCAGGGAACTGCCTCCTTTGGGAAAGACCCCTGGCCCGCTCCTTGCTTCTTTGAAGCAGCCCCTCAAAACGTGTTTGCGTCCACCTGCTGGTCACATGCGTCTCGGTTTCAGGTGTCATTTTGCTCCGTGCGGGGCTCTGTGGTTTGTGTCATGGCTGGCTGAAATGATGTGCTTTGCGGTTTCCTTTCTTCCTCTTCTTGTTTGTGTTCAGTGCTTTGTTGTTTTCTGTAACAAGATTTAATTGCTTTTATTATTCCTGGAAGAAATAGAAAGGTTGGCCTTAATAAATAATGTAGATAAGCAATTATTTCACACGTGCGAGTGAGGGTCTTTGGTTTCTCTTCCACATGCTGGCTGTGTTTGTGCAGCGACACCATCTCGCGGTGATCCCAGCAGCTGTGCAGGGGCCCCTTTGTCCCCCTCCTCTCCCCTTGGCTGTCCGGCTGGCCCCAGTGTCCTGCATGGGGAACACGTCTCGGTGGAGGGCCCCCTTGTGGGGGGGGGTCATTCCTGCCGAGAGGCCTTCTTGCCCACTCCCAGCAGCCATAATAAAACTGCTGTCCAGGTTCGGGTGGCGCAGGTAGCTTGTTGCCAAGAAACACGCCCCCGTGGGAGTTCCGGTGACTCTACGGGCTGCGCAGGCTCGTCCCTCACCGCAGGTGGGCACACCCTGCAATGCCCATCGAAGCACTGCTTTGCTGCCAAGAGAGATGTTGGCGGTTAAGGCCTTCTTCCCCTCGCTGCCTCGCATTTCTCTGCCAGTGCTGCTTGCCCCCCACCCCCGCTCTGGATGGCAGTGCCTGCTCCGCATGGATCTCCTGGCAGCGCTGGGCCTCTGGCCCTCCGAGCTGCAGACGCGAAGCTTCAGCCTCGTGCAATCAGGAAAAAATCTCACAGCAGACCATATGTTTGTGCAGAGCTGTTATCTTGCTGTCTGCGTGGTAGAAACATGCCCAGGTTCTGCACAGACGCTATAAATAATGCAGTATCAGACAAATGGACGAAAAAAGCCCTCTGCCGCCATTGCCACGCTGCCAAGCCCCTTTCTCAGACGCTCTTTTAGTGACGCACAGCTCATGTTTCCCGTTTTTGCCTTGTCCTTATTTCCCTCTTCGTCTTGCTTCAAAAAGAGACCTGGAATAATTTCCAGGCAGGCCTAGAGTGCCGTTGCGCTTACCACTCGCGCGCCAACTTGCTGCACTGGCCTTTGCATGCTCCGCTCACCCTTTTAGCATGTCGTAATTCCTTCCCGTGTTTCACTCCCTCTTAAATCCCCTGCAATAGGCACCACACCCTGCATTCCTTAATGCAAGCTTTTAGTAGCCTCTTGCGTTGTGATTTAAGATGCACCTCCAGACACACACGGCTGTGTGTAAGTGTGCTTGCGAGCAGAACATTTTGTGGGCTCGTACTTAATGAAGACTTAGCAACCGTTTGGCCTGCAGCAGAAAAGCGCTGGGTATGCAGACGAGACCCTCAATGCTGGCCTTACCATTCTTTAATGGTGAGAACTGGTTGAGGTTGGCTGCCTGTAAATTCATATTTTACACCCTAACCCTGTAAACCCATATTCCCTAAGAAGGAAAATTCCACGTCAGTTTAAGAGACTGTTATTTGCAGGTTATTAAATCAAAAGATTTAACCAAATATCGTCTGAATGCTGGAGGGTCATCCCTGCTAATTTAGAGAGCTTGCAATGATGAATCCTGCAACTTTGTGCAAAGAATCACATCATTAAAAGGCATGCTTATCCACACTAGGCTTATGTAACCGGAGGACTTCTGGTACTAATTGCAATTATTAACTTTTTAAAGGTCACCAATTAATACCGTGTTTTCTTTGGTGTTCAGCCATGTTATGATTTTAATTGATTAGGTGTTGACTTCTTAGTAAGCAATATAGGATGCCACACAAAGCGTTGTTCACAGCTAAGGCTTTTTCCAGAGGTAGAGACCTCATAAAGGTGTTTTCTTCCCATCAGCCTTTTCAGTTGTGCAATCCAATATTTTGAGCCCCACTGGAAGCTGGCAAGCATCAGACAGCAGATAGCAGAAGTGCACGGGGATGCCCACACCTGCCGTGACTGCTGCTGGGCTGGGCAACATGGCCCACGACCGCCCACGACTGGCCCTTGTGTGGTTTGGCATGCAGGGGGCTGCTTTGCAGGCAGCGGATTCCAAGTCCAAACCACAGCAGCACCTCCAGGCAGGTCTCGGGAAGAGCTGCAAGCGAAGTGACATTTCTCTGATAGCTTGTCTTGAGTATACTCAGCTGAAACATTTGCGTACCTTCAGATTTGGAAAGTACACTTTTGGGAGCTTTGGATCCAATTTCTTTGGCTGGACTTCTAGGGCTATTAGGTATTTGCCCTAAACCTAAAATGCAAAGAAAAGCCACACACTTGGCACAAGGAAATGAACGGGGGAAAGTGGAAATACTGATGAAGGATAAAATCCAAGATAAGTGCTATTTAGAATAGGCCCTCTGAAAGTAATGACAAGTTGGATTTGACCCGCAGAGATAACAGTGGAAAGTTGTTAAGTCCACTAATCAACCTTGGCGTTTAGCTTTTGGTAAATCCAACAGAAATGGCTGTGGAGGCTGCACAGATCTACATCAAAAAGCTGGGAATAGCCACTCCGAGGAGAGGTGCTAAAAGCATGGATAGCTTCATTCGTATCTGCTGGTTGCGGCTGGCAATTTGATCTCTCTCCTTACGCAGCTCTGAAAGGGTTCAAATATGCTTTTGGACACCTTGCTTTCTTGAATACAAAGCTGGAGTCTGTTTCCCAGACTTGGGAATTGTGGCCTGGCTATGTTCCCCTTCTCAGGCACATCTTGTAATGGACTGGGACCCCTTCTGAACAGAATTTTATCAGCATACTCAGTAAACCTCCTTTCAGAAGTGATTCCAGTCCAGGATGCAGCGCCTGGCGTAACAGTGAGGAGATGTCCCCAGGCAAATGTGGGTGGTGAGTGGAGATGCCTGCAGTTTCCTTCGTGTGTGTGACTTTCCCACTTCAGCGAAGGATGGAGGCCCTTTTCCATAGCAGTTCATTCTCAGGAGCACTTCCTGTGACGGGCCACTGCCAATTTTTTTTTAAGTCCCTGTAGCGCACACACGGAGGGTACAGCCTGGTGCCTGCTCAGACAGAGGAAGGTCCTACAATTCCCAGCAAGCCTCAATTTGCTGGGCTTTCACCCGCTGCAGCCCATGGATTGGGCTACCTGCTCTTCTTTTCCCTCCTGTGATCTCCCCTGCTTTTTCTCTTCATTTGGCTTTATTCTCTTCCTTCACACGGTTGGAAGGGGCCAATGTAGTGCATTGGATGTGTTGCACTGATTGTTAAAACGGTAAACAGGTTGTTCTGTTAATGCAAGGGAACATTGCTCAGGATGGTCATCTTAACAGTGATGCCAGCCCTGACTGGAATGCTTAAGAAGAACAATGGATGGTAAGCCTGCTGTTTAGCTGGCAGCAAGAATTAGTTCCAGATTAACCCATCTTTCTCTGTGCAGGCTTGCTTAATTTTGGCACCGCGTAATTGAACCAAGGAAGCTGGCAACCCTTTTGGCTTTGCTTGGGAGCACGGGTTGCCCAGGCAGCATCCTGGGCTAGGGTGAGAAATGGCCCCCTCCCGGGTACTTCCTTCCTCACACACATTTGCTCTGCAAGTGCTGCTGCTGTTGTGGATGCGTCTCTTGCTGTCATGATGCCTACAGGCATTTAACATGATTTTAATCGCTCCCACTTTGACGTGTGTGAGCAATGGAATGATTCATTATTTATTATTATTATTATTATTACATTTCTGAACTTCCCAACAGCTGAGTTGTTGTGGAAGAAGCAGCTGCCGCCTTTAAATCCCTCGCTGGGCTTTCTTCTTGTGGAGATCAAATGTGCAAAAGCCCAGCGTTGACTTCGTGCTCACGGTCAGATAGCCTTCGGGTCATGACTTGTGCCGTGGCACCAGCCTGCACCCTGCCATGGAGAACGTGGAGACCACGGGCTGAGCACACGTATCGGGGAAGTGTGTGGGCGTTCCGAGGCCTCCACGTCCACCCAAGTTCCCGGCCAAGCAGGTCCTCCTTGTCAGCAGGGGGCATGTGGAGGGGAAGCTGGGGAGCGGCGGTGGGAGTGGGGCCAACAAAGCCAGGCAGGCGCCAGGCAGCTGGGGTGCCAGTGCTCCGTGCAGGACCTCTCGCCCTGCTGGCACAGAAGGAGCCACGCTGGCCCTCAAGGTTGGAAAATTGGCCTTGAAAGGTGGCAGAGCGTGCTCTGTTGAGTGCGGGGTGGAGAGGCCGGGGGAAAACCTGTCCAGCGCCCCTTCTAGCCTCCTTCCCTCACCTTCTAAAGGACTACAGCTGAACAGGCAACCCGTCGTCTAGCCAAAAAGCCCCCTCAGAGGATGCGGGGGTGGGGGACATCGATGCCCTCAGCCCAGCAGGGCTCTGGTTGCCCAGATGCCACTGATCACCTAGGAACTTCAAGAATTGCTGAGTGGCTTCGCTTGTTTTCCTCTCACTTCCCCATCCCTTTTTCCTTTTGTGTCATAACCATGACGTTCCATTTCTTTGCTGCCCAATAACCCAAGTTCTGTGTACAGCTCACAATAATTTGTGCCTAAGAGATTGTCAGTGTGTGGGCAGGGATTCTTTTGTGATTAGAAGGGATTCTCTTTGATCTGCATAAAGTGCCTAGAAAATTTCGGAGCGATGATGGGTAGGTAGACAGAACGACTAACTATTTCCAGAGGGAGCACTTTCTGTTCCCTCTGCAAATACCAGCTCCATTTGCGGTGCTTGGCAGCTCTCTGGGGTTGAAGCCCCATGAAATGAGGAGGCACAGAAACAACTCCCTCTTCTCAACGCCTTCTCTTTGGCCCCGGGTGGTAGGAGGCAGAGCTGTCCCGATCTCTGCTTTATAGAAGGGACCTGGCTGCGGGGGTGCGGGTCCTGCGGGGGCAGAGGCGGCCACCTCTTGGCCAAGCACTGGGGGAGGGCTCTTCTGGGGGCGCTGCATCAAGGTGTGTGTCCAAAGTCTAGCTGCAAGTCTGTGGCATGACCGCACCACCTGAGGCAGGTAAGCCCCGGCCTGGTGCAGACAATCATGGCTGCACAGGGGAGTGGCAGGATGGACATTGGTGGTTAAACTAAACTTCTGGTTTAGCCACTTGCTCCAAAGTTGAATATTGTGGGGAGGGGGGTATTCTTCCCAAAGAATGATGTCAAGGTGAGGTGGGGGGGCGGGCAGATTAAATTGTACAGCGGTCTCAAAATCACCTGGCTCACGGGTGGGGAATGAAGGCAGCCAGCGGGAGCCTGAGAATGATATTTGCAGTGGACAGTGCTGCTCCCCTGCAAGGGCAGGCAGGGATGGGCCCCGATCCTACCCTGGCTATAGCAGGAATACAGCAGAGTGTCAAAGTTCAAGGCGAGACAGCCCGTTAAATTTACGAGCACCATGGCCCAGGCACTTTAATCCTAAATGTTAAGCCGAGTCCAATCCGAGTTCCAAGCTGATGGGAGGCAAGTGCGAGCCAGGAGTCAAGAGCCAGAAAGTCCAGCCAAGGAGAGCAGAAGTAGGAGTGGAAGCGAGGCCCCAAGGCAGGGACAACAGCCAAGGATTCGCCACAGGGGCCAGGAGCAAGAGCAACAGCAGGCGGAGGGCAGAGGGCCTGGGGAGACTGGAGCAAAGGGAGCAGGGCTAGGCTTGAGCAGGAGTCCTGCAGCCACAAGGGGCAACACGAGTCAGGAGAGTGGTGGCTGAGGCAGCTTCTGGAGGGAAGAGCCAGTGCTTATATAGCTCTTCCCTCGGGGCTCCAGGTGCAGCTTGTAAGCTGCAGTAGGTTGTGGGTCCACTCCTGCAGCCACCAGGGATGTTGTTCTGACCCTTGGTCAGCAGAGGGAGCCCAGAAGCTGCCTCAAACCCTGGCCCAGCGCTGGGGGTCTGTCCCTTGGACCGGGTCCTGCCACTCGGCAGCGAAGTCCGCAGCAAGGTCCCCGTGTCCTGGGAGCCCGGGCCGGCTTCCCCAGGGCTGCTTGTGTGTGGGCAAAAAGCCACCCCGGCAGCCCATGGGATTTTGTAGGGGCTGTCCATGCCCACGATGGGGTGCTGCTGTTGTGAGCAGGTCCCCCTCCCTCCCCTCTCCTTTCCAGCAGACCCAGATGAGACTTCAGAAGCATGGTCCTTTTGTTAAAGTGCAATGGCTTCTTCAGTCATCTTCTCCTCTTCTTCCCCACTGGGATTGTGTGCGCTTGTGCTTTCAGGATTTCCCTTTGAAAAGCTCCCACCTTCTTGGACTCCTTTTCTCATCAGAGTCACTTGCCATGGGCTTTGCTTTTCATTGTTCTGCGTTTATTCAAACTGGCTTTTTTGACATCCAGGGTACATGTTTGGCTGTATTTGGTGTTTGCTTGCTTTAGAGTTCAGAATTCAAGTATGGCGAGGTCACTTGCCTCCTGCGTTCCTGTAGCGGCCACTTTGTCCACTGGGACTTCCCTGTCAGTTAGCCAAGGACGGCAGTTTCTCTTGCTGCTTCCTCCACTTGGAGGAAGTTGGAGGAAGTCATCAGCAACGCATGTTGGGAATCTCTTGGAGGGGTGCATTTGGCAGAATTGGTCTCCCATCAGATATTGGGGGAATTGAAGTCCCCCCCAACAATGACATCCTGCCTCCTTGAAACACTGAATGTGCCTTTCGGAAGTTTCATCCTCATCTTTTCCTTGACTGGGGGTTCAGTAATAGACTGCAGCCACCACGTTCCTTGTATTTATAGCTCCATGTGCATTAATCTGGATCTCTGGATGGGATTGGGAAAGGCTGGGTTCCAGCCCTGCTTGACCATGAAGCTCGCTGGGTGACCAGTCACTGGCTTTCAGCCTAATCTACCTCACAGGGCTGTTGTGAGGATAAGATCAAGAGGGTTAAGAGCATTGTGCAAACCTCCATGAGCTGCATGTAGGAGGAAAGGCGGGACGTACATGTAATAAATCAGTAGATACTGTCCCTGAAACAGCCCTTGGCTCAGAGGCAGGCTCCCCATCCTGGCCGAGGTCAATGCGAACAGGGCAGGGAGTCTGCAGCCACACAGGGAGGGCAGGAAGACTGCAGGGCGCCAGAGGGAAGGGTGAGGATGTGGAAGGGATTTTATCCAGCAGGGAGCAGCGCTGTCAGTAAATCACCCAGGGCCTTTTCTAGGGCACTTTCTCAGGGTGTGGGTGGGGTGACCCCTGGGCGCACACATCCTTTTTGTGCGGGAAATTCCTCTGGCCAGCTGGCAGCAATGCTGGGCGAGCATTTTATAAGCTCTTACCTGAACACTGGGTTCTCTCCGTCTCTGAAGGCTGTGTGCTGTATTTTAAATGCTGGTTAAAGGGAGAGAACTGCTGGGGTGGAGAAGGGGTGCATCTGAAAGAGCAGACTTGAACCCAAGGCCCTCAGAGCGGCGGTTCCAATTGCAAGGGCCTGCCTGCTACAGCAGCAGGTCCTCCAGGGCTCTGGGAAGAGCGGCACAAGGCGACTGCTGATGAAATCTCAGTAGGTACCGCCGGAGCAAGCTGCAAGCGTGCCCTTTCCTCCTGGCCCGATTCAGCTGCCTGCTGGACTGGTCGCGCCCGTTCCGGCTGGAGTGCTCCATCTGCAGCTAGCGCTTTGCGCGCGTGATCTGACTCAGTGCAGGACAGCACGGTGGGCTGCTGGGATACCGATGCTGGGGGCTCCCAGAGACCTCCACTGTCAAAGGTACGTTGCATTTGTTCCCTCTCTTCATCCACCTGCCACACACCTTGATGTTCAGGGGCTTGGATGGAAGCACAGCTCCGTCCTCTTGCTGGGTCACATCCTTGGTATCTGAACAGAGAGGGAGGGAGAGCACTTTGGAGAAGCTCGGCAAATGTGATTTATCACACGCTTGTGCGCCTGAGTCCTTGTTTTGATTGCCAAAGAGATAAATACGTTTGCACATCCCATGCAGCTGGGGGGCTTACAGGGAAGCCTGTAGTCCTGCTGGATGAGGCATTCTCAGCCTTCTGCTATAAGTCTGCTTTGAGCAGATCAAAAAGCCCCCGTGCCTTTGCTCTCGTGTGAAAGCAACCCCAGCTGAGCAGGGACTTGCGTTTCCACAGGCTTGGCGCTTGGTGACACAGTGGAAAACGGCCTACCAGGCCTGGTGCTCAGTGCACTGTCTCGATGGGCCTTGTGTGTCCATGCATGGCCTTGAAGGTGGGCGGCTGGGGAGAGGGAGAGGGACGTCTTCAGGTACCTGGAGAGCCCTGATGGCCTCACCTGATTTCCTTGCAACTGCCTGTGACCCTCGACGAGCCCTGTGGGCAGTGTGTGGTGAGTTCTGCCTTCCACTCTGGCACCCTGCCTTTTCCACCCCCCTTTTCTCTCCTGAAAAGAGAAGCCCCGAGATAGGGCTCTTGGGTAAGCATGCCCAGCGTGTGTCCTGGGTGTATCAGAGTGCACCACGATTTCCGGGTTGAGGTGGGAATTCGCAGTGGGATTTCGCAGTAGTGCAGCTGATCACAGTGCATCCCGGATGGCTCCCATCTCAGACGGTCCTCCTCCATACCTGCTCTGACATGCTTGCAAGAGACCCAAGTGATGCCATGGCAGCAGCCTGGGAGAGCAGGTAGGTGCATGACGCAGCCATCAGAACCGGCACACCTGAGGGTGCTGCCCTGGTCTTGTCCAGTGGCTCCAGAGAGGCCAGTGGCTTGTGGCTTCTCCATTCAAAACAAGTACAGGATGGATTATTTTAAACAGGGAAGGGGATGGTTTGGCCGGTTGTGGAGCCCTGCCTGTCGCTGAGGCTGCCGGCCCACTCCCTGCCCCATGGAGGCGACTGCTGGGCCAGCACTCCTTGGAAATTGGGGGGCAGCTGCTGCTTGTCTCCTACTCCGCCACCCCTGGCTGACCCCCTGCTTGGCAGCGGCCCTCTGGAGCTGTGTGGGGCCGCAGACTGATGGTCGGTGCTCTTAAAAAGTAGGTGTGACTCCAGAATTCAGATCAGGTTTTCATGGATCCTGTGCAGAGGCCGGGCACCTAATTAAAGCTGCGGGGTTTGAAAGGGCAGCATGCCTGGCGCAAAAAGCCATGCCCGAAGCAGCTTGATGGCCCCATTGGCAAGCAGCACATGGATGCTCGTGCTCAGCGCGTTCTCCCTTGTTCTCGCTTGGTGCTCATCTTCGAGAGTGAGCTCTGCCTTGGTGCAGTTGGAACCATGCGAGGTTTCGTTTCCCTTGAACGCATCCGAATCCCTTCTTGTTGTGCACCAAACAATTTCCTGCTTCCCAGACATCTAGAATCCCTCAGGTCCTACATAAATAGAAACATAGAAACAGAGCGAGTCAGAAGGGGCCTCCCGGGCCATCTAGTCTGACCTCCGGCACCAGCCGGCTCCGCTCACGACATGCCCACCATGTGTATGTCCAGCCTGTTTTTGAACACCCTCACCGATGGGGCCTCAACGACCTCCCGTGGAAGCCCATTCCACGCACCTTGGTCCTCTTTTTGGCTTACCGCTTTGTCCCACGGCCTGGCTTTTTACTTACTTTGCTTTGCCTCCTGACGGGGCAGCTCTACAGCGTCGAATGGGCACTGCCCCAGGGCACAGGGAGCAGGGTGGTGGGCCCAGTGCATTTGCCTGCCGCCGAGCAGGGGGTTGGGGGACCCACATGGTGCTCCTGGCTGCTAGTTAGGGTGGGAGGCGATCCTGTGTGGATTTACCAGGCGGCGGCTGCCCCCTGGTTCAGTGGGTGCTGTGGAGTCCTGCTGGACTCTGCCTTAAGGTCAGAGCGGCCCGCCCTTCACTCAGTGCCTCTTCACGGCCTTCGGTGCCCACTGCTTGAGGAGGCGGTCAAATGCGGCCTCGTGGCTGGCGGGGTCTGCTAGCAGCCTTTCTCAAAGGCACCCTTCACACAGAAAAACACCTCCCTGGCTGAGCATCTTTTGTACGAGCTCTCTCTCCCTGCCCCCTTCAATTTTCTCTCCGCCGTGCGCTTTTCTTTACCCTTTGCCAGCACTGTGATTCATTCTTTTCCCCCCATTGAGATAGTTGGTTTTTTTAAAGTATTTTTAAGTCTCTTCAGTCACCATTTCCCCTAAAGCAGATGGTATAAATTTAGCCTGTTGCCTCACTCCTTTTTTGGTGTAAATTCAGCCTGTTGCCTCACTCCTTTTCTGTTTTGCAAAGGCTTGTTCTTGTTCTTGTTCCCTGGAACAGGCTGTTGGTCATGTCAGCTGGGAGTGCTGATAGATCAAGGCTGGCTACCAGTCTGGAGATGCAGTGTCTTAGCACTGTGCTGCGTGTGGACAAGGGCTTTGCAAACAGCCTGCTTTGCTGACTGGGATATAGAGGTAGGCCTGGCACAGGTGACAGGCAGAGCTGCAGAACTTTCTGCGGGTTAAGGGACCAGCATTCGTTCCATTCTGGCCAGCAGGATGGGAAGGGGCAGCACTGATTCATCATGAGGGTTAATCGCTTGTGAATATTACATACATTGACAGCCTGCTAAATGAGAGACACCGAGAGGCGGTTTCCTGCTGTTTCCAAAAGAGGCATTTCTGCATGGTTAGTTCTGTGCAGAGAGAGCAGCTTGGCACCTCCTGCTCCAGAGGGCTGGCAAAACCCATTCATTCCTCTGTGGTGCTGCTGTTCCACCCAGGAGCCAAAATTCTCCAGACAGGGTGAACCCGCAGTGAGGGAAATCAGGTGGGTGAGGACCCGGAGGAGGGCTTTCTCTGCGGGGGTGCCCCAATTATGGAATGCGCTCCCTGGAGAGGTTCGCCTGGCGCCGTCGTTATCTGTTTTTCGGTGCCAGGCGAAGACCTTTTTATTCAAGTCATATTTTAATTGCTAGTTAGGTGCGTTTATAATTTGCTGTTATGTATTTATGTATGTATTTATGTTGTAGTTAATAATTGTTGGCTTTTGTTGTCGTTGTTGTTGTTGCCGAGATGCACCGAGGGGGGGAGGGATATAGTGTTTATTGTTTAGAGTTTTATGCTTTTATTGTATTTTATCATACTGTATTTTTAACTGTTGTAAGCTGCCCCGAGGCTTTGATGCGATGGGGCGGCCTATAAATGTTTTAATAAACAAACAAATAAACCGCCCAGGTCAGAAGTGAGGCTGAACATCCCTGGGATTTGCTTGGTGCAAAAAATATGATGAATCTGAAAATTCTCTGACTGGGCATCACAGCCCCCAAAACTCTCTTCCTAGTTTACTGGTTTACTTCTGCCTCTGGTTGATGGCTTAAGTCATGGAAATCTCCATAAAACATGTTAAAATGTAACATGTACTGAAGGCTGTCATTCTTGCTTCAACTTGAAGATAATTTTGTCCCTTATGCAACTCCTGCAAGCTCCACTCCCTGCTCGGCTCACATATTGCTAATAGGCCACAGCTGTAAACTATTGTAAACATAAGAAAAGCCAGGTCAATTAGATCAGAGCTCCATCCAGTCCAGCACTCCATGCACACGGTGGCAAATGAGCCGCCCACGGGATCCCTCAAGCAGGATGGATGCAAAACCTCCGCCTGTCCAAGCTCCTCAGCAACCAGTCTGCAGGCAAGCCACCCACCTCTGGGGAAGGAGGGGGCACACAGCCAGCAAGGCTAGTAGCCACCAATAGCCTCCTCCCTCATGAATTTGTCCAGTCCCCTTTTAAAGTCATCCATCACCACCTCCCGTGGCAGCAAGTTCCATAGCTAAGCCATACTTTGTGTGAAGCAGTACCTTTTGGATCGGGTCTGAACCTCCCAACAGTCAGCTTCATGGGGTGCCTCTGGGTCTGAGTGCTGCCAAGGGTGGCTCCAGTAGTGAGGGGGGCAGTTTCAGAGGGCTGCCCAGCCTCTTTCTGAATGCCTCCGGTGTGGGATAGCCGCCACCTCTCCAGGCAGCTGGTTCCACTGCTCTTCCCGATGTCCAGCCTGAATCTGGGTTGCAGCAACTTGAATGGATTATTCCGTGTCCTGCACTCGGGTATCACCAATGGCACTTTCTTGGACTGGGGAGAGGTGACAGGTGGGGTACCATAGAAACATAGAAACAGAGCGAGTCAGAAGGGGCCTCCCGGGCCATCTAGTCTGACCTCTGGCACCAGCCGGCTCCGCTTATGACATGCCCACCATGTGCATGTCCAGCCTATCTTTGAACACCCTCAGCGATGGGGCCTCAACGACAATAGGGTTCAGTCCTGGCCTCAGTGCTCTTTACCGTGGAGAAGCGGGTGCTCCTGACTATTGGAGCTGCATGGCAATGGGACCACTGCCCCAGGGAGGCTGTGGGCTCTCCCACCCTGGAGGCATTCAGGCATTCGGGACTGCGGAATCAGGGGTGCCTTAACTTGGAGTCCTGCATCAAATGGGGTTTGCGGTTGATGGCCTTCTAGGCCTCTTCAGCACATGAATTGTGCTGTTTGCACTGTGGCAGAAGGCCTTCCCCGCTGCCCGCCTCCTCAGCCATGCCCAGGGCACACAGTTTAGTCCAACCAGTTGCGTAGTGTGGATGAGTGTGTCCAGACCTGGCCGCCACAGGAGGAAATGACGGTCCACTGCCCACAATGAGCACACGGTCCTAAAGAGTAGAAGAGCTTTGCTCAGCCGGGCTCCCGCTGAGACCGGCTTAAAGAGGGTGTGACTGCATGGCCCCCGGAGACAGGCCCCAGCCCCGTCCACTGCTCCCGATTCAGCGGGGGCTGCATGGAGTTGCGGTGCCTGTTCCTGCTAAATGATTGCTCTCCATCTTTGGCTCTGGGGGACATATTTGGAGGTGCGCTGAAGGCTTGGCACACACGCCTGTGATGGGCTGGCTGCTGTTCGGGTTTCAGCTCCTCATTTGCCGAGTTGGGGGCAGCTGCTGCATTGTGTCCCCAGTGCGCATGTGCATCAGGCTCGTGCCTGAAGCGTGAGGCATCACAATGTGGCGCATGGATCACCCATGTATTTCCTCCCACCAGTGAGGTTCGTTCACTGAATTGTCAAAAACAGTTGCAGCACTGCTTCTCTTTAACCACAAGAACAATTCCCTCTTGGCTTCCAAATCCATGCAGACAAGATGCTGCAGAAGAGAGGAGCACAGGAGACAAGCAGCGCATCCTCGGTCGTGCTCTTTCGTGGCAGAGGGAGTGTGTTGGGCTGGAACCTTGGTGGGAGAAGAGCACGAAGGGCCGTGCACCCGTCCCTCCATATCCCCCCCTTTCCTTGTGTGCTCTTGTCAAATGTACTCATTGGCAACCTACTCATTTCGAAATACATGCATTTTTAAAATGTACTCATTTTCAGTGTATGTAATTTTGAAGCATTCACATTCTTTGCCTGTGAGTTAAGTTTTCTTTGTGCACTTTTTTCGAATGCATGGATGCTGCTGAAGGCATTGCAGGGCACAAATCAAGCTGCAACCTCAGAAAAGCACAGGCTTTGCCCACAGAGTGCATCCAAATCCATGCGCCAGAAGATGAGAACAGGGTAAAGCCCTGATCAAATTTAGTTATTTATTTATTTTAGATTTATCTCCTGCCTTTTTCCTACAAAGGGCTCAAGGCAGCTTACATCTCCTCCTCCATCTTATCCCCACAACAACCCTGTGAGGTAGGTTGGACTGAGAGTCTGTGACTGGTCCAAAATCACCCAGCTGGCTCCATGGCTGAGCAGGGACTCGAACCCGGATCGTCTGAGTCCCCGTCCCAGGCTCTTCACCACGACGCCACAGTGGCTGCAGTTAATTCTCATGCACGCCCGGCCACACTTGCACATCACACTGTAGAGGTAGATTGTCAAGCAGTTTCTCATGGAGATGCCGTGGAATTCACTGGGCTGCAAGGAACCGTTCATATAAATTCCCCAGTTAAGATGGGGGTTTATTGGTCTAGTTCACTGGTGAATACAATTCAGCAGTTGGGATTAGGGCTCTCCTGACCCATGTCGCATGCGGCAGCCAAACGGATGGCTGCTCAAAGAAGCAGGGGGTGGATGGTGCTGGCAGAGTCAGGCAATGCACGTGGGGCAAGTGGGATTGGGGGCCTGGTGGGGGAGAGGCAGTGGCTGCCCCATGACTGCCATGCCAGCCCCCTCCCGGTGGGAGGCTTCTTAGCTGTGCGTTCCCTGGGAGCGAGGACTCCTGGGATCTGTGGCCGCCCAGGGAGTCCCAGGGCTTCCGGGGGGGGGGGCAGTTGGCAGGTGCTGCCCCAGAGCCAGCAGAAGCTGCTGGGCGCTCCAAAAAGCGGGTGCTGGAAGGCGCAAGCCACGGCATGGCCAGTGCGGGAGGAAATCACGCCTTGGGAGCCAGGCCCTGCTCTGGAGGAGGCCTCTTCTGCGGACAGCGGCTGGGCTGTGGTGACTGGCCCTGGAAAGGGCGTTCTGCCAGCCCCGTGCCGGTGCCTGGCTTCCCGGCCGACCTCCTGTGCAGCTCACCCCATTGACACAGCTCAGGGACCCTGTTTGCTCCCTGTGCTTTGACTTTGGCCACAGCTCAGGCCCTTTCCTTGGAGCACTCCTGGGACAGGCAAGGCCTGCAGCAAGGGGGAGTGGCCCCACCTGGGCCCCAGAACTGTGCGCCTCCTGCAGGCGAGGGCTGCAGTGCCCAGAGTCATGCCCCTCCCGCCAGGCTCCGGATCTCATTTCCTGGTGAATTGTGTGCCCAGGAGGTACAAGTCTGGGAAGAAAGTTCCTTGGCATACAAATGGCTGGATTTGCATCTCTACAAAATGCCTGGTAACGTTTCCTGCTTCCAGCTGGATGGCACCGCTCCGGGTGGGCTGCAGCGTCTCCTTCCTGGAGGGGGCCCTGCTGCTTGCATGCGCTGGCTCTGTGCCAGAGGCCCTGTGACCTGGGGTGCGGGCAGGCGTGCTGCGATCGCCTGTGAATTTAGGGCAGCAGGGGCTGGATTTTGCATCAAGCCCTGAGAGTGCGGCAACACGTGGCTGGATAGAATCCCGTGGCCTGTTGCTGCAAATCTGTAGCGAGGCCACAGGCAGACTCGGAGTGGCTTGGGGCAGCAGGAAGGCTGTGCCCACGGCACTGAGGGCCCGGGCACACACCTCTGAGCCCCGGGGCTTGCTTTCAGTCCCAGAACTGAGCTCATTGTCTGCGCAGCCCTAGACTCACTCCTGGTTCCCCACCCTCCAAACATTCTTGCTGTCAGCACGTGCATGCATGTATCCGACAGAGTGGGCCTTTCGTGGCTTCTGCTCCATTGCTCAGGCCCTGCTGATCTCCTGCAAACTCCCCAAACTTGCTGACAGAAAAGGAGCAGCGCCAGCAGAGTGCCTCATACAGAGACATGACAGGCAGCATCCCCTTAGGGCAGGTCATGCCCTGCACTGGGAACACACCAGAGACGTGGCAGCAGCTCCCTGAGCCCTCTAGCGGGAGGCTGACTGGAGGAGGCCAGAGCAAGGACTCCTGCAGAGAGGTGGCAGGAACCACCCGACACAGGCTGGCAACCCGCCTTGCACTATTTCTTAGGGGGCAGAGATTGGGAATTACTGGGCTTCAGGGTGGATGTGGCAAAAGCCAAGAGGCGTCTCTGGGGGTCCTGCTCCTGGTGGTTGTGTGAGAGGTGGGAGGAAGGGAGCAGGAAATAAAGTGCAGGACAGGGAACCCTTGGTGCGACGTGCGCATTTCACGGTGGATAGAGGGATGAGGCAAAGGACAGGGTGTTCTGAGAAAGTGTGGTAAGAGTCTGGAGGAGGAATATGGGGGTGAGTCACTCCAGCAAAAGCCAAGCAGGACGACACCTAGTTTTGAGTGGGTGGGAGTAATCTCCAGGAAACAGAACCAGGAGGTCTCTGACAGGGAGCGAAATGGGGACTTGAACTGTGGCTTCTGACCCCCCCGGCCTCTTTCCGTGGGGGTCCCCACATCCTCCGGACCCAGGCTGTGCACTGGAGACCTGGGGGCAGGTCTCCCTGTCCCTGTCCTGAGCCTTTCACAGGTGCCCCACAGCCTTCATGTTCTTGGGGAGTCCCAGGCTCGCCCTGCTGCACCTGCCAGTGCCACCCTTCGCTCATCAGCGATCTCGTTAAGGATGGCTTTGGCAGCATGAGGCTTTGACGTGGCTTTGAACTAGCTTCTGAGGCTGGCGCTCCTGTCTGGGGTGCTTTGATGTCTCTTTTCTGAGCTGGCTTTTTGCGCAGAGCGGAAGATTGCTCTGAGAAGTGCTCGATCTGTCAAGATTTTGGCCCAATTGCAAAAGTTGCATGCTGGAAAGGAGCTGCACAGAGGCAGTGCTGCAGGTCACAGGCGGGGGTGTGGGGAGGAAGCCCGTCATTCTCATTTGGCTGGGGAAGGCCTGGCCAGCTGCCAGTTCTGTCTGTCATCTACCTTTGTGGATTGCGTGGTCACAACTGCTCGAAAACATTAAACGAGAAACGCCAGCTGTTCTGCCCCGGGTGCAGCAGCCAATAGCTCCCTGCACCCTCCCGGGCGCTGGCTCCCTTGCACGCACTTCCGGTTGTGCAATGCAAGCAGAGGCAGGCCTGCAGGCCGTCCCCCCTCCTGCGGCACGCTTTTCTGTGCAGCACCCCCTGCCGCCTGCCCTTCCCTTCCTGGAACCAAGCGCATGCCTGGGTGATGCATTCCCCTCAAAAGACCCATTGCCTGGGGGTCTGCGCGGCAATCCCGCCTCCAGTCCAGCACCTTCCTCTTGTCTGACGACTTCCACTCCAGGGCAGTGCCACCATGGGGATGATGGGGGCTGTAGGCCAACCCTTCTGGTGCTTGCAAGGCCGGGGAGGAGCAGTCTGCTGGAAGCGGTCACAGTGGGGTCTTCCACAGCGGTGCTGGAACTGCCCTGCACGCGGCTGGGCGCCTCTGCCCTGCAAACCTTAGAGCTCTGGCCAGCAGGTGAAGCTGCCTGATCCTGGGCCAGGCTGCAGGTTGACTGGTGCAGCCCCAGCTGGCAGCCACTGCCCGGGTTTCAGGCTGGGAACTTCTCTGGCCCTCCCTGGTGAAGCTTGAGTGTTCTACCTGGAGCTCGACCAAGCCAGTCGCAGTGGGTGTCCAGGCACACGGACTCGCTCACCTCTTCACTCTCTCTTCTAGAATAAAGTCTTAAATGTGGATGGCGTGAGAGTAAAGCTGCAGGTAAGACAGTCTCTTTGTCTGCTCATGTATTCCGTTATGTAGCTGAAGCTCCCTGGGCAGCTCACAAAAATTAAAAATCAAGCCCCAAAGTCCAACATGGTCAGATATAGAATAAAACATTTAATAAATATAAAAAATGAAAGCACTAAAAACTATTAACAGTTAAATACGAGGACCTAATCAAACAAGAAGCACTAAAAAGCCCCATCATATGCTGTGAAATGCACAGGAAGAGAGGAAAATCTGGTACGGGAAGGATGGCGGTTTGAGAACTGGGCAGACCTTGCTGGGGAAAGCAGCCTGGGGTGGGGTGGGGTGGGGGGACCGAAAAGGCCCCTCCATGCCTGCTGTCCTCCGAAGGAGAAGGATCCTGGCCACAGTGGGGAAGTGCTGGACGAAGTCTTGTGGTCCTGAGCTCAAGGAGAGGACTGCTACCAGATTAGCTGTTTCCCTGGACAAGCCACTTCTGCAAGTCTTCCATACAGCGGCTAGGACTCTAGTACTGGAGAGCTGTTAGAGCAGACATTACGGTGGGATCCAGCAGTGTGCAATAAAGTCCTATGACTGAAAGAGAAGTCAGAGCAACGTAAGACAAGCCCTGCAGAACCAGGCCAAAGGACCACCCAGTCCAGCACTCCACACTTGCCACGGCAAGCCGTGGCCCCCAGGATCCCCCGGCGGGAAGGGTGCAAGACCTCCTCCTGCCCAGGACCTCTGCTGAGGAGGCAGCCCATCCAGCAAGGTGAGTTGCCACTGGCAGCTGCCGCCTCCTCCAGGAATCCACCTAGTCCCCTTCTGAGGCCATCCAGATTGGGGGCCATGACCACCCCTGTGTTGCAGCATGCTGGGGACCCCACTTCTCGGGCCGGCCTCTCCCTTACTCACCGGCTCGCCTTACGGAGCGTGGGCCTTGACGCATCTCCTGGCCCGGCCCTGCAAGACGTCTTCTGCTCACAGCTGCTCAGGTGTTCACAGGAGCGCTAACTGGTTTTGTCCTCTCCGGATGGATGCCTGGGACACGCCTTCCTCCCCGCTGCCCCTAAGGATGGGCGCTGGAGCGAGCGGCATGGCACAGTCCTTGGTCCTCATGGGTGCAATAGGAATGGTGTGGCCCTCCGGCCGGGGGAGGGAACGGCTCTTCCCCTGGAGATGCCGATTGATGATCTGTGTGCCCATTGGTTGCAGTTTCCCCATTAGGAATGTGCTGCAGGCTCGTCAGATGGGGAGTTTGTTCCTCCACATTTCCTTGGGTTGCACAATGGCACGTCCTGCTTGAGAAGCACATTGCTCACTGCACCTCTGGTCTGTCATTCTCCTTACCAGCATCCCTCTGTGGGCTGTGACAATTAATCACACGTTTCAAGTGGATTGGACCCTTCGCCTCCCTGCCAAAAATAGCTCTTTCCTTGGTGAAAAGCACGAGGGCAGTTCGTCGGGGGCAGCTCGACGTGCTGCTGGTTTCCACAAAGAGTAGCCTTCTAGTTCCTCCTGTTGTTTTTCAGCATTAGCGCAGTTCTGCAGACCATGCAGGAGAGCACCTCTATTCGGCCGTTGCAAAAATGTGCCTGTTTCCCAGATCCTGCCATGTGGCATTCCTTGGAAAAGGGTGCAGTGCAGAGGCGAAGCTGGGTGCAGCTCAGGGCCCGGCTTTCTGCTGCACACCGAGTTTGTTCCTGGATCCCAGGAAAGGAGGCCCTGTGGGTCCGGCAGGTGGATTCGTTGCCTGCCCTGGGCAGGGATGCCCACCCCTGAAAGGCCGTGCTTGAGGTCCAGGGTACTTCTAGCTCCATCACTGGGGCTGTCACTGGAGTCCAGGTGGCCTTGGTGGTTCACTATGCCTTCCACTGTCTCGGATCAGTTCACCTCACTGGGACAGGGATAATTTGGGATCACTGCAGGGTGGGATCACTGCAGCACACTCTGTGTGGCGCTGCCCTTGGTGAGGCGATCGACTGGCATCGGAATGGAGATCAAGTGCAGTTTCTGCAAGGGAAATGAAACTGTGTTTGGCTTGGAAAAAATAGATACGACACAATTAACAATATGCTGTGCAAGGGTCTGAGTTTCTTCATAGCAGTACGTTAATTGAAAAGAAAATTCTACTTCCTGCCAATTCTAGCAGGGAAGCAAAGAAACAACCCACCTCTTCCCCCTTGGCTGACTCTGCGTATCAGCATATTGGGCGGAAGAGATTGTTTCTCCAAATTGCTGTCTTGCTCGTGAGTTTGTTTAAATGTTATTCTTCAAAATGGTCTGTTTGCTTCTTGCCATTTCAGATCTGGGATACAGCAGGCCAGGAGAGATTTCGTAGTGTCACACATGCGTACTACCGCGATGCTCATGGTGAGAACCCGACACCTTTCTTGCTTTCTGACTGAGAAGTGATTGGTGTGGAACATGGTGAGGAAAGAAAAAAGACTCGGCAGCATCAGGGTGGTTCTTCTGTGTTGATTTCCGAGTTGAAAGCAGAGCTCTGGGGACTGGAATATGTTCCCCAAACCTCCTTAATTGTGAGAATGTTCACCTTTTAATTGTGCCCAGTGGCACTGCTCTCCTTCCCCTGCTCGTGACTTCATCTTGCCCGTGTGTGGCCTGGGCAGCCTTGGCCGAACGGGGGCCGGGCAGCCTCGAGAAGCCCCTGGGCCAGTCAGGGTCACAGATCAAGGGAGATGAAGTCAGTTGAGGGCGAGTGCAGCACCGTCAATCAGTTCTGAAGCCATAATGAGACCGCTGGAAGATAACGGCTTTCGCGGTTGTGGGAAGCATCGCTGAAAAGTGGCGAGTGCTCTGCCCCATCCGTCCTGAATCTGTGCTCTGCCCCAGCAGCTTTCCACACTCCTGGGCGCTTCTGTAACAATAGGGCAACACCTTTGTGGAGACAGATGGAAAAGCCGAGCGAGCCGAGCAAGCTCACCAGATGCCCTCTCAGGCTGCGGAGCAGAGCGAAGCCCCAGAGTGGAGCATGTTTCAGAAGGCCTGGCCTTCGAAGGAAGGGACCACACTATGGCCTGGGGGCCAAAGAGGCATCCCAAAAGAGGATCTACTGAGGCATCTCACAAAAGCCACAGGGAAGGGGATCTCTTCCCCCCACACACACACCACCCCGGAGTAGATCAGAGACACCATTCTGTTGGGGGGTGGTTAAATTCATCTGCCCTACTTTCAGAATTGGGCTCCCCGCTGAGGTGCTGCCTGATGGAGTGTGTGATAGCATGAAAGGTCCTTCGTGTTGTCAGGAGCTCGAGGGAACATCAGCAGTGTCTCTCTGGAAAGTGCTTCATGTTCAAAGTGGAGTTCCCTCAAGGTCAGGGAGATGCCCTGAAGTCAGCACGAGCTGATAAGCAAAGGGGAGCGTCCGTCCCCCCCCCCCCCGACTGGGAGCTTCCCAGGCTGGCTGGAAGAGGGAAGTGCCATTCTCATCAACAGGTTGGGCGCAGAGAACAAGAAATGCAAAGCAAGCGAGGAGTCCCTCCTTAGATGGGGGGGGGGTCCCCTGGGGCGTTGTGCCCAGTGACTGCCCTCACTGTGTTGACTAGCAATGGACAGGGCAGGGAATATATTTTCTAAGCAAAAATAGAAGTAGAAATATTTTCTAGGCCCTGAGGGGAGGAAGAGTTTGCACAACCACAAGGCAGGATGCGTCGACGTGCTTCCAGTGAGTTTTACATTGCTGTCTCCCTACCTCATTTGCCAAAGTCTCTGAGGGACGCTGACAAAGACGCTTGCCCACAGTCCCCCTCTGCTGCCTTTCCTTAAGGCAAATCAACCAAACTCTAGTGAATAAGCACAAGACGGAGCGGCTCCCCACGACTGCCGCCTGATTGCTCCTGCAGGTCGACTGCGTCCTCACAGACCCTTTGCCCAGGCTGAGAGGCGCACACTCATCACAGCTGAACCACAGCTCACGGGGCTGCTCCGAGGCACAGAGGCTCGGCAGAAACGCTTGTCCTGCCTGAGGCGCCAGGCATGGGCCTGCCTCATCCCCACATGCACCGGGGGCCCAGACGCGTCTTCAGCTCACGTTTGTTTCCCAGTCTTCTGAGTTCTTTCCTACCGCAGCAGATCTGCCAAGGTGAAACAGACAGGATAGCCTTCTGATTCTGGGCTTCTAATCAGTGTCAAGGAGAGCCCTGCAGTTGGGCCCCCCTCATTCTGTGGTGCTTGGTGAGTGCCCACTCCTGCACATTGACCCGCATCCTTTCTTCTCCCCGTCTCTTCCCTCCAGCTTTACTGCTCCTCTATGATGTTACAAACAGAGCATCCTTCGACAACATCCAGGTAGGTCTTGGCACATTCCGTGCTTGCTGATGCCGAGGGTGCAAATGTCGCTGTGCCGCTGCTCTCTCTGCCTCTCATGGTGCCCAAGGACTGCCCTGGCCAAACCCCTCACTTCGCAGAGGTCTGGCTTGTTCCTTGTCCTCGCTGCATCCTGGAGCATGGGGCCTTCACCACCTCTTTCCATGGCACACCTTGCAGCCACCAGCTCCTCCCAGCAATGCCCAGGAGGGATGTGGCCCCCAGCAACACTCAGTGAAGCACCATCTGGAAGACATCGTGGGGAGGGAGCCCTCCCACTAAAGGAGCTCTCCTGGTGCAGTTGGCTTTCGGTTTCAGTTCCCCTCTCCTCCACTCCCCAATGCCTGGCTGCTAAGCATGGAAACAAAACACCCAGATGTCTTTCCTGCGCGCCTTCTCAGCAGGTTAGTCACTGGGAGCGGGTGGGTCCCAGGCACTGCTGCGAAATGCATGAGAGGCACTTCCAGCAGCAGCAAAGGGGGGACCTCCTTCTTCCGCGCCCTTTCTTAGGAAGTTCTCGAGAACCTTCCCTCCGGGTGAGGCCTGCCTCTTCTCTTGCGCCATCGGCATTGTCCGACGGAGCCACCCGACAGCCGCCCTCCAGCACTGGTGTGCTCTAGGCCCCTTTTACTGCACCTCGCCCTTCAGGGACCCGCCAGCAGCCTGGAGTACAGCAGGTTGCGGAAGGTTGCCACGAAGATGCGTGGGCAACTTGCAGCAGTTTGGGGGCAACTTCCACACCACCTGCGGTAACAAACTAACCAGCGGTTGCCTCCGAATTTCTGTGCCAAATCGCTATGGAGACTCAAAGGGACACATTTAGCCTGAAAGCAAACTCATTCTGGAATGCTTCCGTCTCTGCAGCGCTTTGCACCACGGCGTAAGAGAAAATGGCCGAATTTGCCTCTCCGGGATTCAGCGGCATAGGAGTGACCTCGGGCGTGGGGCGCTGCCCGTGGCCCGCCCTGCCCTCGAGTGTGCTGGTGCGGTGCCGGAGACAGAAAGCGGGCAAGGGAGAGGGAAGACGCACAAACAGGCAGAGAGATTCCCCCGTGATTTCCCAGTTGGGCCGCAGTGCCCAGAGAAGCTGCTAGGGGCTTCCTAGGTCGTAGAAAATCTTCCTGTAGCAGAAGCAGGAGGCAGTTTCTAGCGCGGAGAACTTCCTTTGCTATTTCCATGGAAATCACATCCAGTTACATAGGCGCGACATTCCTGAGTGGAAGAATTCTAAGGAATCAGCTGAAGGAAGCAAGCAAGACAAGTAGGAAAGGTGCGTCCCAGCCATCCCCTCGGCTCCCGTTCCACGTCTGGCACAAGACAGTTTGGAGGCACGCCGCATGCTGCGGCCAGGCTCTTCTCTCACCTCGTGTGGCTCCAGCAGCTGTGGTGTGCTTTGCCGGGATGCGGAGTTTCGGCCTGCGTGTTCGGAAAGTGGAGCATCGTTTGAAAGCTGTGACCCAGTTTTGCAGCCACAAGAGAGTATGCGGCAAAGGAGGGGTGGGCGGGGCGTGTGTCGGCAGCCTCCCAGGCTAGCTGCGGCCTTCCAGTTCAGTGGTCCTCGGTCTCAGGGCTGAGGAGGCCTCCCAATCCTTGGAGACAGTCCTGGCTTGCCAGCAGGTTGATTTAGTCGTATATAAATCATGCAGATCTTCTGTACATTATGTGAAAAAAAATTGACCCAGCCAGCAGGGTCCTAGTTTAGCACCGACTATGTTACCGTGTTTTTACTGTTATATTTTATGCTTTTATCATTTCTGTAAATTGCCTTGATGGCCCTATGGGGAAACGGTATCTCAATTATTGCAGCAAAAATCAGTATTTATTTGCATATTTGACAAGCAACAGCCAGGCTTCAGCCAGGAGAAAATCTGCAGAATGTAAATAAAATTTGGTAGCTTGCAAAAGGAAGACGCTTTCAAGGGCGCCAGTTGGAATTGCAGTGACAAGTTCAAAGGGCAGGAAACTGCAAGTGGCTGCGGAATGGGCATCCCTTATGAGGTACCTTTCTTCTTTGGGTCTTGGAACAGCGTTCTTTGTCTCGGGACACATGGGGAGAAGGCAGTAGCATCAATTGTTTAGTTGGAGAAGTAGCATCTCACGTTTCCTGTCTGTGCTTTAGAAAAGAGCTTTTGTGGCACCGCCGGCTTGGTCTCTCTGCCCGCCACATGTCCTCCTGCTGATTAAATGTGGGACTACGGAAGGGCCACCCCCGAAGGCCAGCGCTTTTCCCACAGGGCAGCCAGTCCCGGCTGGGAGGCTGATTGAAGGGCTGTGTTTTGAGGGAAGCCAGAGAAGCGTCTAACGGGACACGGGAAGGAACACTGCTAGCATGGGGAAGCAGGACTCCTGGTGTTCTTAAGTTTGGGTGGCATCAGGCTGATCCCACTGGAGCAGTCGGGCTGTGCTCAGAGATTGCTCGGTCGGTTGATGTGGGGCTGGGCAGGAAGGGCAGCACTTGGCCAGGGCGGCGGCTGCTCTCCAGAACGTCGCTGGCATTGTCACCAGCCCCCTTGCTGCCCCCGCCTGAGAAATGGGTGCAGTCTGAAGAACGGCATTTCCTGTGGGACTGGGGGTTTTGTGAGGCAACCACCCCTTCGTGGCTTAACCCCGGCAGCTTGTGAGAAAGCACCCGAGCCTGGAGCCAAGCTGGCATTTGCCCTCCTTGGGTGGTTGCTTGGAGCATGGGGCGTGAAAGGGGCCCTGCATGCCATTCCTGGGGAGTCCCCCAGGGGACCTTCCCAGGGTGCTTGCCAGCCAGCTCTGCTCTGTGGCACGGTTGTTTCGTGGAGCCAGAGGGCAGCCCAGTGCCCAGAGCAGCTGCCGTGGAAACCCCTGGACAGGGGCGCTCTTCCTGGAAGGCCGTCCACGCAATCGAGTTGCCACGTGGCTCAGGCAGGCTTGGCCAAGGCGCCACAAACCCTGGGAAAGGGGCGGCTCGGCTCTGTTCAGCTTCCACAGAGGATGACCACGGCTGCAGCAAGAGCTGAGGGCTTCTTGCTTCGGGCTGTGTCTGGACCACCCCTCAAAGCTTGGCTGGCCTTGCAGATCCTTGTCGACAGCTGCCCCCTGCTCTGCTTCCTGGGCCAGCCTGTCCTTCCGCCTGGGCGGGTTCTGCTGCTGCCCCTTCCCTGCGTTATCACTGGGGCTTGTGGCTGGGCCCCTTCCAGCTGGCTTCAGCTGGCACTTCCCTGGGCAGCTTCTCTGGCACCATGAGGCGTGTCTGTCTGCTGGTTAAGACCAGGCTGGATGTTTGTCGCAGGGACTGATCATTAAAGCGTTCTCCCTCTGTCCAAACACAAATAAAAATTAGACATCTGCTGATTTACACATTGCTGTTTCTGTTCCAGAACGAAGAGCCACCCCCACCCCCAAGCACACACAGCCTCTCCGTGAGCTTGCCATTTCCTGCCCATGACTGAGGCACAGTGTGGCGATGCTGGTGCTCGTGGCCGCTGCGGCTTGAGGCCTGGCAGGACCTCCCGCTGGCCTCCGGAACCCGGCATGGCTGCGGAGGGCTCTGCCTCTGTCCCAGGTGGAACAAGCAGAAAGCTCCAGAAGGAGGTGCTGCACGAGGACCTTTTTGCGCTGCTCGCAGAGGCCAGCACTCCCCTTGTGCCAGGCTGCAGCCAGGTCTCATTTTGTGGAGTGGGCCCCTCAGTCTGGGAGGAACCCCCTCGTGCCGCTGCCGAGTGCGCCTTTCCTTGGGGAGGGGAACCGCTCCGTGCATTTGCAGCAGGCCTCACAAGTGGTGGCCGTGATGGACCGGCACCCAGGCATCACGGAGGCCGCGCACACACACACACGATGCCAAACCAGCTTTGCACTATTTTAATGGCATCTTTACGGGAAGGATGCATGTCCAGGTGAGCAGCGGCACTTTCTGCAGTAATCGGGCAGAAGTGCAATAGAGGGAGGAGCAAGGTAGTTCCCCATGAGTTGTTTGCATGTTTGTCTGATGCGCAGTTTGCTCAAACTGTGGTGAAAACCGATGATGACATTTCTGCAAGTGCATCATCCACATGCTAAGGAAAACTTGGTCCCACCAGCGAATGGCAGTTTGAGGCCTTTGGGGAATTTGTCCCTGCATCCTCCAGTAGCACACAGCACAAAACGGCAGTGGAGGCAGCCAGGAGCACTTTGCCCTCCTCACCCACAGTGGGCCAGGGGGCAACTCCCTCGCACACACCTTAGCTTTGTCCACGAGTCCCTTTGAAAGTGGAACGGTGTGCCAGGGCTGCAGAGGACGAGCTCAGAGCCAGCTGGCTACCAGGGTGATGCCTCAAATTCTGAACTTAACCGCATGTTCATTTGCCACATCCATCCAGGCAGGGACACTTGCACCCTCATCAGCCTCTGCAGGCTTTGGGAAATTGCTGTGTTAGTCGTGCCAAAATGGCCCCTGGCACCATTCCCCACAGCTCTTGGCATCAAGCTTCCTGCAGGAGTTCCTTCCCAGCACACTGGTCCTTCTTTGCCTCCAGGTGTGTGTGGTTCTTTAGATCCTCCAGGATTGCATCTCTGTAAATAGTACTTCCAGCGAGCTTGGAGCAAGGAAAACAGCATTTCTTGAAAGTAAAACACTTTTTCCACTTGTGTATCCAAGCTGTTCTGCTTATACCGAAGTGCTGCCAAGCACAGGAAAGGGGCCCCTGCAGTGAACTGATACTTGCCCACCAGTTCTGGCAGAAGAGGATGGGCCCACCACTGGAAGGGGCCAAGACGGCACCTGGGCTAGCTTCCTTCTGTCCAGCATCCATTTGTCCACCTGTCCTTCCTTCCTTGCTTGCTTCGTGAGGCTCCAGCCAGTTTTGCCTACCTTTGCAACTCAGTATGTTGTTGTAAAAATTACCTTGGAATACTTGGCCATGTGTTTAGCTGAGAAGGCAGCCAAGCTCTGTGTTTCGCAGGCCAGAGGGGAGCCTTTGCAGTACAGCAAGGACACCTCTCAAGTGCAGCTCTCATATCTGCTAGCACTGCTTTTGTGTGTGCCCACCGGAGCTCCCGAGTGCCTTGCAGTGGGTTGGGAAATCCGTGATGTGGGCAGGGCTGTGAGTCAACGCTTTGCGCTGGTGGCTACTCTTTGCTGGATGAACCTAGAACTCTGCTGCACCGAAACATTCTTGCTGCAGAAAGCTTGTGCGCGCACCTGTGGATCCTGCTGGCAGTGTTGCCTTAGGAGACACAGTCTTCCCCACCAGACCGGGTGCTTGTCTGGCGTTCAGCTTCCGGCAGACACTCTGGGGAGCTCACAAGCCGGGTGTGAAAGTGATGGCTGGCCTCCCTGCAGCCATTCAAGGGCAGGAGAGGTAAACATTCCTCCGACCTACAGCAAGAAATGGCCAACTGCAGAGTATTGGCAGGTATTTGATTATAAAGCCACTGAAGTCACCATCTGCCAACTCATCTTGTGGTAGCAAATCCCACCTGTTAGTTCTGCATTGCATCAAGAAGTGTTTTCTTTTGTCTCTTCTTGCTGGGAGTGGAGCAGGTTTGGGATCGCCAGTATTGATCTCGGGCCACTGCCGCACTTCTCAGCAGCTTGGCCAGATCGTGGCGGTTGGAGATGGGGTAGCCCTGAGACTGCGGCCGAGTGCTCTATCCCAGCCAGACCCACAGGGGTCCTGCCACTCACGCCTGCAGGCATCATGCAGCAAAACCGCCCTTTCCTTATTGCGATCTACAGTAAGAGAGAGGACAGGCAAAATGGTGGGCAGATACGGGGTTGTGAGAAGATGGCCCCTCTGCAGTTCTGTGAATGAGGCAGACGGGAGCATAGCAAACCTCCCATCTTGTGCATTTCTGATTAGTCAGGCCTCACCTGGAACACAGCATTCAGTTTTGGGCACCCAGGAACTAGGCCTGCTCAGCCTTGAGCAAAGACGACTATGGGGTGACATGATAGCACTCCACGGGCACCTCAAAGGCTGTCACAAAGAAGCAGCAAAAGACCTCTCCTCACTCATCCCCAAGTGTAGGAGACGGAACAAGGAGCTTCAAGTACCGTGTGCCAGGTGCGGGTTAGTCACAGGGAGGAACTTCCTAACCGTCAGTCGATACGGCAGTGGAACCAGCTGCCAGGAGAGGCTGTGTGCTCTTCCACACTAGGGACAATCAAGAAGTGCACAGTTACTGAGATGGCATCCTGCACCAATAGGGGGTTGGACTCAGCGGCCTTCTTGGCTCCCTCCAACCGAACTACTCTATGATTCTGTGATGGGAAACAAAGAGTACGGGGCACCAGCTTTACAGAATCATCCAGCAAAAGGCAGGAAATTCAAGCAAATTCCATATCTGTTTCTTTTATTACGCTCCATGACCAGATTGAAGAAGAGTAGAGCATGAAATATATTTACAAAAACACACAAATCAAAAATGTATGTTGGCAAACATATATAGAAAAATGTATCCTCTGCTGAACAAAAGCAGGAGAACTAAAATCTCAGTTTAATTGCAGTGGAAAAAATGATAGCATTTTTTCCATTAACTGCAGGGATGGTGTAAGCTAAACAGTAAGATACATAAGATCTTTTCCAGGAAACTTGGATAATAAAGACACGGTTCTCTCCTAATATCCCAACAGAAATTGCTACATAAAAAACATGAATTGCATCGTAGGTCCTCTGAACCACAGAGACAGCAAGGTTGCAATGAAGAGTCCTTATCAAATCTCCTCCCAGCCTGGAAGATGGCAAGGCATTCAGATGGCGCTGCCACTGCAGCCTAAAGGCTTATAAACATGTTAGATCGATGCCCCCTGGCTTCCAACTGGGAACAGAATGCCAAAACAGAGCAAAACTTAGTTGCCAGGGATCTCAAATTTTGCCAGTCAGTATCACACAGTCCTAACAAAAGAACTCATTTTGCCCTTTCCTTGCCAAAAGGAAAAAGTTCACATGGAGAAATGCACCTATTGTACAGGGCACAGCTTTCAGCCAGTTATTTCTCTTGGTGCTTTGCCAGTTCATAGAACAATAGCAAGAGGCTGGTTGGTGCAATGCAATCTGTCTAGATGGAGGAAACGCTTTGGGAACTGAAGCTTATGTTTTGATCGGTGGTGAACCATGTGGATGCTGTGGAAATACTGTATTTTGACTTCAGCAAAGCTTTTGACAAAGTGCCCCATGATACCGATTAGCAAATAAGCTGAAATTGGGCTAGAGAGAACAACTACCAGGTAGAGCCACAGATTTGGCTACAGAATTCGTGCAAGCTGGTGACCCTGCTAGAGGAGGAGGTGAGGTGCCTGAGGGCCGAGAGAGCTCTCCAGGCCCCCTGGGAGCAGCCCCCCTCTGGACAGAGGGTTGAGGGAGAGGCCACGGGAGGAGCAGCCATGGAGACATGGAGGCATGTCACCCACAGGAGGGGGAGGCCAGCACGGCCGCCTCCTTCTCCTGGCACCGATCTGGAGCTGGGAAGCAGCATCTCTCCGCTTGGAGAGGCTGGGGCTGAGGAGGCCTCGGGGGACCAGCAGGACCCCCAGCCTGGGACCACATGGGCCAGGGCATGGCTGCCCACCACCACCAGGAAGACACGGCGGCGGGTGATTGTCATTGGGGACTCCCTGCTGAGGGGCTCTGAGGAGGCTCTGTGCCGCCCCAACCTGGAGACAAGGGAGGTCTGCTGCCTGCCGGGCACACGCATCCAGCATGTGAAGGACAGAGTGGAGCGTCTTGTTCGCTCCGGGGGTCACCAGCCGCTCCTGGTGATCCATGTGGGCACAAACGACGTGGCCAGGCAGGGTGTGGTTGGGACCACCAGGGACTTCAAGGCCTTGGGGAAGGAACTCAGGAAGCTAAAGGCCCAAGTGGCCTTCTCGTCGATCTTACCTGTCCGGGGCTCTGGGCCAGGAAGGGACAGGAGGGTCTCCGAGGTGAACGACTGGCTTAGGGTGTGGTGCCAGAAGGAACACTTCGGGTTCCTCGACCACGGCACCTGGTTTCTTGCCAATGGACTTCTGGCAAGGGACGGGTTGCACCTCACAAGGATGGGGAAAAGGTCCTTTGGAGATGCTCTAGCGAGCTTCATCTGGAAGAGTTTAAACTGAGCCTGCGGGGGTGGTTCAGGCCCCCAGAAACGTGTCTGCACTGGCTCTGGGAGCAGGTTTTAGAGGTAATGCAGGGACTGACAGGACTCCTACAGAGAGGGACCAGGTACCAGGGAGGATGGGAGGAAGGAGGATGCTGGGCACTCCAAGGAAAGGAAGCAGTGGGAAGGAGTTGAGGTGCATGTACATCAATGCTAGGAGCATGGGTAATAAGCAAGAAGAGCTTGAAGCTCTCCTGGGAATAGGAGGGTATGACCTGGAGGGAATCACAGAAACTTGGTGGGATGAAAGGCAAGATTGGAATGTGAACACAGAGGGGTATCACCTGTTTAGAAAGGACAGGAAGGGAAAGAGAGGTGTGGGCACTATGTCAGGGAAGGGATAGGATGCAGTGAGATAGAGTGCAGCACAGATGGGGATTCAGTAGAGGCAGTGTGGGTGAAACTTAGGGGTTTTGACAGGGAAAGAGACCTGACAGTGGGGGTATGTTATCGCCCTCCAGGTCAACTTGAGACCCTGGATGATGTCCTGACAGGCCAGATTCTAAGGATATCTCGGGGGAGAGACACAGTAATTATGGGAGATTTCAATCTCCCGGATATTAGTTGGGAGACTCACTTGGTGGTGACAGCCAGGTCACGTTGCTTCCTAGAGGCTATGGAGGGAGGGTTTTTCACACACAGGGTCCGAGAGGTGACAAGGGGGGGAAGCATCCTTGACTTGATCTTGACCAATAGGGAGGAGCTGATAGATGAAGTACAGATTAGGGGAGCTCTGGATGCGAGTGATCACTCCATCCTTTGCTTTGAGATCAGGGGACTGGGGCCGTGCAGCAGGGCGAGCACTAGAAGCTGGGACTTCAAGAGGGCCAACTTTGGCCAACTGAAGGCCAGACTGGGGAAAGTCTCCTGGGATAGGTTACTGGAAGGTAAGCAAGTTGAGGAGGGGTGGATGGCACTCAAAAGGGAGGTTTTACAGGCACAAGCCTTGACAATATCTCTAGTTAGTAAGGTGGGGAGGCGGAGGAGAGCGCCACCATGGATGCGAAAGGAGGCGGTTAGGGGGATTAGACGAAAGAGGAACCTCCGTAGGAAATGGGTACTGGGGGAAATAGACAAAAGGGTATACCGGGAGGAGGAGGCCCATTGCAGAAGGATTCTTCGCAAGGCTAAGGCTGATTACGAGCTGAGACTTGCCAAGAATACCAAGAGCAACAAAAAGGGCTTCTTTCAGCATGTAAATAGGAAGAGGAAGGGGAGACAAGTGGTGGGACCACTAAATAAGGAGGAAGGAGATCCAGTGACTGATATGAGAGAACAAGCACAGATGCTCAATTACTGTTTTGCCTCTGTGTTCTCCCCAAAGCAGGATGGGGGAGATCCACATAGGAGATTAGATGAGGCTGGGGATTTAGGGGCACAGATTAGAGTCACCCCCCTTGAAGTCGAGGGGCTCCTCAGGGCATTGGACATTACAAAGGCGCCAGGCCCTGACGGGTTACACCCGAGAGTACTTAGAGAGTTGGCAGGGGTTGTCTCACGCCCTCTGGCCTCCATTTTTGAGGTCTCATGGAGAACAGGTAAAGTTCCAGAGGACTGGAGGGTGGCATCAGTGGTCTCAATTTTCAAAAAGGGTAGTAGAAGGGACATAGGGAATTACAGACCTGTTAGCCTTACATCCATTGTAGGAAAAACAGTGGAAAGGCTCACAATAGAGAGAGATCTAGTGATGCTAGATAGGGAAGGGAGACTGACAGCCACACAACACGGCTTCCGCAAAAACAGGTCCTGCCAGACAAACTTTGTTGAATTCTATGACAAGGTTTCGAGATGGCTAGATGGAGGGGATGCAGTGGATGTGGTATACCTGGATTTCAGCAAGGCCTTTGACAAAGTGCCCCATGATATTCTGGTGGAGAAACTGAGGAGTTTTGGGATACACCAGAGCACTGTCCGGTGGATTAGGGCATGGTTGACCAAAAGCAGAAGGTAACCATTAGTGAGGAATCATTGAGATGGCAGCCAGTGACAAGCGGGGTCCCCCAGGGCTCCATCCCGGGGCCGATCCTGTCTAATCTTTTCATAAATGACATGGAAGAAGGGGTGAACAGTCTGCTGATCAAATTCTCAGACGTTACTAAAACTGGAGCAGTGGCCACAACTGAGGAGCAGGTACTCCAGATCCAAAAGGATCTGGACAGACTATGGAAGTGGGCAGGAGACAACAGGATGGTGTTCAATGTAGATAAGTGCAAGGTCTTGCACTTGGGGAATAGATGTCATAAGTACAGGTTAGGTGACAAGTGGCTGGAGAGCAGCACTTGTGAAAGGGACCTCGGGGTGCTGGTTGACTGCAGGCTAAACATGATTCAGCCATGTGATGCGGTGGTCATGAGGGCGAATGCCACCCTTGGCTGCATAGCCAGAAGTGTGGCTTCTAGATTGAGAGAGGTATTACTGCCACTCTACACGACTCTGGTACACCCACAACTGGAGTATTGTGCTCAGTTTTGTGCCCCTCGTAACAGGAAGGATATAGCCAGGTTAGAGTCAGTGCAGCGAAGGGCCACAAGGTTGGTGGACGGTTTGCAGGGGATGCCGTATGAGGTGAGACTGAGGGAACTGGGTCTCTTCAGCCTGGAGAAGAGGAGACTCAGAGGGGATATGCTGGCAACATACAGGTATGTGAGGGGCTGTCACATGGAGATGGGTAGAGGCCTGTTCTCCCCTGCAGAGGAAGGCAGGACGCGCTCCAACGGAGCAAAGCTCAGAGAACCCAGGTTCCATTTGGATGCCAGGAAGCACTTCCTGACAGTTAGGACCCCCAGGGTGTGGAATGAGCTTCCAGGAGAGGTCGTTGAGGGCCCATCGGTGAGGGTGTTCAAGGACAGGCTGGACATGCGCATGGTGGGCATGTCGTGAGCGGAGCCGGCTGGAGCCGGGGGTCAGACTAGATGGCCCGGGAGGCCCCTTCTGACTCGCTCTGTTTTTATGTTTCAATTGGACTGAAAGAGTGCTTGTCAATGGCACCTTCTTAGACTGGGGAGAGGAAATGAGTGGGGCATGGCGATGCTCCGTCTTTGGACTAGCGCTCTTCAACATTTTTAATGACAACTTGGCCGAAGAGGCGCAGGACAAGCTGATCCAACCTGCAGATGACACCAAGTTGAGTGGGTTAGCTAGAAACAGAAGACGGCAGTCAAAGTGATCTTGATCGGTTCGAGTGCTGGACTGAAAAGAGCAGAATGAGATTTAACGGGCAAATGCCAGGTCTGCATCTAGGAGGAATGAGCACACAGTTGCGAGGTGAAGGGCAGTTCGCGCAGCAGTCATACACGGGAGAAGCCTCTTGGAATGGCCGCGCAGCATCTGCCGGACGGCCTCCCTGAGACGGCCGGCCTTGCCTGCCCAGAGCCATCGGCATTGTCCCATCACTAAATCGAGGCCACCATGTGCCATATCGACTGTGAGGATGAAGCCTGATCGGTCCGGGGGCCATCCTTCCTCACACATGGCTGTGCCCCGTGGCTTCCCCAGGAGGCGTGGGCACACACAAAGGATGAAACTAGTCACCGCCTCCTCCTTGGGGCTGACGTCTGTCTGTTCAACCGCCTGGGGACGGTGGGGTCTCCGGGGCACTGGGCGGGGCCCCCTTATAGCCAGACTCCACAGGGGACGGGCAGCCCTGCCCACTCTGTGGTGCTGAGCTCTGTGGTGCAGAGGTTTCTTCTGACCTCGGCCTTCCGCTGTTGCTCGAGCCCGTGTCTGTGAATGCATGGATGACCACGAGAAGAATGGCATTTTGTTGTTGTTACTCGTGAAGTCGTGTCCGACCCATCGCAACCCCATGGACAACACTTCTCCAGGCCCTCCTGTCCTCCACCATCTCAAGTTCACCCAAGCTCACACCAACTGCCTCAGTGACTCCATCCAGCCACCTCATCCTCTGCCGTCCCCTTCTTCTTTTGCCATCTATTGTTCCCAGCACTGGGCTCTTCTCCTTCCTTCTCATTAGGTGGCCAAAGTATTTGAGTTTCATCTTCAGGATCTGGCCTTCTAAAGAGCAGTAAGGGTTGATCTCCTCTAGGACTGACCGGTTTGATCACCTTGCGGTCCAAGGAACTCACAGGAGTCTCCTCCAGCACCACAATTCAAAGGCCTCGATTCTTCGGCGCTCAGCCTTCCTTATGGTCCAGTTTTCACAACCATACATTGCATCTGGGAAAACCATAGCCTTGACTATACACACTTTTGTTGGCAGGGTGATGTCTCTGCTTTTTACTATGCTGTCTAAATTTGCCATAGCTTTCCTCCCCAGGAGCAAGCATCCTTTAATTTCTTGGTTGCAGTCACCTTCCGACCTGAGGGGCTTATCTTCCAGTGTCATATCTTTCTGCCTTTTGGTACTGTCCATGGGGTTTTCATGGCAAAGATACTGGAGTGGGTTGCCATTTTCTTCTCCAGTGGATCACGTTTTGTCAGAGCTCTCTGCTATGACCTGTCCGTCCTGGGTGGTCCTGCCTTTCTTTTCACAAAGTTCACCAAGCCCTGTGTAGTGCATTTGAGAGTGTTAACACAACAATGTGCTTCCATTTTGCTCACTGATATTTCCTTGTCCTCTTACAACATCTTCTGTGTTTGAGAAGTGACTGAGGAAGAAAAGCCGATAGCAGAGCTGGTAATTACTTCCAATTTCGTAGTCTGTTCAATAGGAATTAAATCGCAGAGGTGACTAATGGCCCTTAATTATCAGGCTGCGCAAAGAAGTAGACGCTGCTCGGCTGAGTCGTAGCTCTACCTGGTTGCACAGAACCTTCCTGCTTTGCCTGCGGATTTTGTGGGTGAGGAGGGGGATTTAATGAAGCGCCTACTTGCTTGGTCCTGGGCACATGGAGAGCTTGGAGGTGACAGCTCCCGCTGTGCGGTCTGTGCAGAGCGCCCTTGGGGGTGCTCACGTTTCGGGGGGAAGGGGAGCCACTCCCATGCCTGTTTGCATGTTTTGATTTACATCTCCCTTCTGCAGGAAGCAACAAAAGATGGGATTAGAACACAATTACAATAAAAATGACAACAGTATCCACACGCATTAGAGAGCTAGACCAAGCTGCAGTTGAATGAAAGCATTCAGAGAGATGAGAATGTATCCAAGAGTTTGAAGACCCTGCTGAATTAGGACAACTCACCAAAGGACCCCGCCGTTCTTTTGGAGGGTCCTGGGCAGAGGCGTGGGTGAGGAGGGAGGGAATGCTTGCCTCCTGGCTGCATCCGCACCCCATGTCTTTCCCCTCCTCACCGAGTTGCAGTTGCCAGTTCAGCCTTAAAATGCCCCCTGCGAGACGTGCAGGAGGTCGTGTTTTCAGGGCTCCTCTGATCTGGCAGCCCCCTTTAGCTCTTTGGCAAGGGGCCTTGGGCCCCGGCACAGCGCCCGCATTGCTGCCCCACACCCTCTGCACAAACTGCAGAAAGGAGTCCTCAGCCTGGCACCCTCCAGCTCCTGCCACCTCAGCCTGTTGGCTCTGGGTGGTGGGATGTGCACTAAGACCCCTGGAGGGTCCCAGGTGGCAGTGACAATGTTCAAACTCTTGCTGTTGCGGTTTGGGGGTTGCATTCACAGAGGGCTTTTCCACAGGAAGCACTAATGAGGCCCTACTCATAGTTGTTTATGGGCCCTTTAGATCCACCAGTTTTATTTCTGTGTCTAAACAGCCCCTTTGCTCAGATTTTTAGAGCAGAAACAATGCTGCATTTACTCGTGAAGGAAGCGGCTTTTCTCACTTGTGCCTTTGCACTGTTCTGCCACCCCATAGTGCCCCCTAGGAGTTACTGGAGAAGCAGGGAAGGAAATGCACCGTGCCTGGTGGGCAGGTCTCAGCTACAGCGCAACAGCCCCCCTGCTTCCCTTAGAATCACCAACCAGGTGTTCCCATCCACGCAGAGATGCTTCCTCAGGGTGTGTGCACCCTGATCAGAGTGAGGTGCTTCGAACACCCACGTAGGGTTCCTTGTGGGCTGCAGTGCCCCATGGGGAGCTGGCTGCGTGTGCAGGAGGCTTCTCAGGGAGCGGGGAAAGCTTATGTCACGTGTCCAGAGTGTTCATAGGCCAGGTTGGGCGCACCAGGTGTGCAGCCGTGAGGGACACAGCCGTGCAAGTGATCAAGCCATAGGAGCATGCTGGGAGTCGCAGGCTTTTTGTGAAAGGTCGCTGCATTCCTAGGGGTCGCTGCATTCCACAGCAGTGCCTCTTCAAAGCCATGAAAGGTCGCTGCATTCCTAGGGGAGCAAAGTTGTCCTCAGACAGACCAGTCCAGTCCAGTGGGTTTGACCAACAAGAGGAGGATTTAGACCAAACTTTGTGAGGACCTCCATGCTGATACGAAGGTTCGGGAACGAAACAGCCGTCTCTCCAGAGGCGATGGGCTCATCCGAGGAGCTTATGCAGGCGCTGACCAGAGTGCTGCCCATCGAGGGTGCTGTGCAGTTTTGTGCACAATCACACACTGTCCAACCCAGAGGGCAGAGTCAAAAGCCAGCTGAGGACACCAGGACACCAGGTTCTGAGTCTTTAATTCCGATCGGTGTTGCTCAGCTGGGCCCTCCCCTGGTTTTTTAAAACACAAACAGCGAATGGTGATCTCTGCGAAGCAGCCTCCGTCCTGCAGCGTGAGCCACGGTTTTTGGGCATGCCGCAAATACAAATTGTTTTCTCACCTCCGCAATGCTGCTCTAGCCCCATCTTGTGCCCAGATCCAGACATGGTGTGCTGCGCAAGAGGGGTAGTGTGCCTGGAGGTCTTTTCTGCTGTAACATCCCCCTGCTCTTGGTTTTGTTAGGGTTTTCAGTAACACAAGGAAAAGACAAGACAAAAGACATCTTCGAAGAACTGTCATCATTTTAATCATACAGTCAGCCAAATATGCTTGAAGTCCCTGTGTGCTACTTACTGGGAATTTGGGGCAAAGGCAGGAGGTGCAGCAGGAATGCTAGAAATGGGTGATGGAGATCTTGGACTTGGCTTGTCAGGATCTGGGCAGTTTCAGGGCCACTCCTGTGGGCCACGTGCCAGAACAGCAGCCCTGGTGTTGCAGGATTGGTCCCTCCATTGCCTGCAGCTGCCAGGGCCCTTTGCATACCACCTGGGAGTCCTGGGGGAAGCTTGCTTTGAACAGTGGCTACCAGAGGCTCACTCCTCATCATGCTGCCTTCCAGGTCCTTGACCTCTGGCATATTTTGATGGTGCTCTTGCTCAGCACCTCATCTTGCTCCCCATTTTGATTTCTCCCCGGTTTGAGAAGGTGCCATTGACAGAAACATAGAAGCCATGTGAGTCAGAAAGGCCCTCCTGGGCCACCAAGCCTGACCCCCAGCTCCAGTCAGCTCCACTCATGTAATCCCCAACATGTGGTTGATGAGCACTCTTTGAGTCCAATCTTGAAGCCAGTTGTGGATCCACCTAATATATGTCTAGTAATCAGGATATCATGGGGCACTTTGCTGAAGGCTTTGCTAAAGTCTACATAGATTATGTCTATAGCATTCCCACAGCCCAAGTGGGAGGTTACCTAACCAAAAAATGAAATTAGGCAGGATTTGTTCTTGAGAAATCCATGTTGGCCTCGAGTTATCACTGCATTTTCTTCAAAGAGCTTGCAGACTACTTGTTGTATAATCTGCTCCAGAATTTTTCCAGGGGTTAATGTCAGCCTAGCTGTCTACAGTTCTCAGGTTCATTTCTTCCCTTTCCTGTAGATAGGAACAACATTAGCCCTTCTCCAGTCATCGGGGCCCCCTGCCCTGCACTAATTCTCAGAGAGGAAAGAGGCTAGTCCTGAGCGTTCTTCTGTCAGCTCTCCTTAGGGAAAGGGCTCTGCTCAAACCTTGCTTCCTGCCTGGCGCTGCAGAGAAGAGGGAGAAAGAGCATGGAGAAGTGCCCTGAGTCAGAATGAGGGGAGGGGGGTGAGGCTGGATACTGGATGCTGGATGGAAAGGCTTTGGGGGCTGGGCATGGGTAGCCCATCCAGTATGCCAGGCAGTAGGGAGGAACTGCTCCAGCATCACCCTGGCAACAGCAGCAGCGAGTCTAGTGACACTTGGCCAGCTGTCCCATCCACCCTGGCATTTGCTGCTGCAGGTGGCAGCCCCATGCCTCAGACAGTAGTGCGTTCCTGGGAGTGCTGGTGTTTCCGTGCCGTGCATACGGTGGCAGTTTCAGGAATTGCTGTAGACAGTGAGGTTGGAAAGAAATTCCATAGGTAGTGCATAAATCCCCTCTAGAAGTTTCTGTAAAGCTGCACACAGCCAATGAGGGGGGCTAAAGGAGCAAAAGCAAATGCCCAAATGAGTGTGCTCACCTTTCGAGCACCACAAGGCTTTGCAGGCACCTTTCTTTGCTGTCTTTCTCTCAAGGACGGCAGCTGTCAGCCCAGGTCCGGCTGAGAGGCAGTTCCCAAAGCAGCAGCAGACAGCAGCAGACAGGCATGTGGGCTGATGGCTGTCTGTGGTGGAGAAGCACAGGTGGCTCTGGATACCGGATCTTAGGAGGCAGCAGGAACTTCCCATGTCCAGGGCCAGTGGTGAAATGCAGCAGGTGCCGGGTAGGGAAAACACCGGCCTGGCCTTTGGGGCTTGAGATTAGCCATCTGGAGGTTGCCTGCCCTTTCCTTCCCTTGCCTCCATACCTGGCGCTGTTAGAAGCCCTGCCTCAGATCAGGCTGAGACCTGCTGGGAGGCTGAGCACCAGGCTCCAGAGGCAGGTGGGCGAGGGGTCAGAGGGTGGAACAGAAAGACCCTTGTACTGTGGTTTCGTTCGTTGTCAGGTAATGAGGCCTTAAAGGCATTTAGCCACTCAGAATGTGAGAGGAAATGTGCGTGAGCCAGGAAACCGCAACCTGCATCCGGCAGAAAGGGCCCAGCTGGGATTCCAGGCCAGCTGAACTCGGCCAGTGCTGGCTAATCCCCTGCCCTAATTCCAGGCTGTGGGTCAGAGTTGCCATCCAACACATCTGGAGCGCTTCAGGTTGCCTTAAGCTGCAGTCCTGGGCATAAGCCCTGCTGGAACTCATGGAGCTGACTGCTGAGCAGCCAGGCCAGGAATGCCCTGCTGGCTGCCCAGGACTGGTCCTGGCCACCTCAGTCTCTTGCCCCAGCGCACAGCTTCCGTTGGCCTGCTGCCCCTCGGTGTCTCCCCTGGAAGCTTTCGAATCAACTGTGCTATTTGCAATCATACGCTACCAAGTAGCTTACACTGAGAACAAGAAAGCAAGAGATGAGTTAGACGCACTTCTCTGCTGTGTCTCCCAGCAAGGCCTGAATGGCGCGGAGACTGGGACGCCACGTGAGCTTTGCTAGTGGCTCATGACAAGGCAGCACATGTGTGTCTGTCCAGAGAGGAGCCAGCCTACTTAGAACTTGCGCCTCGTTATGGGGACAGAATTACAAAACTGCAAAGCTGGAGATCGAGAGTTAATACAACATTGCTGGAAACAAAAAACATGATGCCTCCTCGGTCGGGGCAGCTGCCATTCAGAGAATCCCAGCACTTGGAGCACACTGCTGAGGAACAAGCAGGCCTGGCCCCTGCCCCCGCCCCTGGGCAGCAGGGAGGTCTTGGGGGCAGATCAGCCTGGCTGTGCTTAAAGTAAGAGCACTCTGGAGAGCGTGGCACCTGCTGGATGCCCTGTAACTGAAGTGGATGGGTTTTGGGTACTGCTGACAGAATGCTGTTGAGCTGGAAAAGGTGCCAAAAAGGGCCCCTTGGATGTCAAGACGAACACAGTTGGAGCTTCTGGGCTGAGAAAGAGGCATCCCATGGAAAGCACGTCAGGAGACAGAATCTGGCTAACGAGGGAGTAGACCTTGCCAGCCGAGCAGCACTGGTGGCCACAGACTAAGGAGCACCGGGAGCTGCTACCCAAGTTGGCCCCTGCTGGGTCCACCTCGCCCAGCATCCTTGACACTGCCTGGGAGTTCTCTGGAGCTTCAGCCCTGCTTGGCGATGCTGAGTGCGGACATGGGATGCTCTGTAGGTGACACAAGAGCTTTGTCAGGGAGCAGTGCCTCCTCTCCACTCGCACAGATGTAAATCTAGTCTCGCTCTCAGCCTTTACAGCAGATTTTATGGAGAAAGCTAATGGTTAGGATACCTGGGCTTATTTACCAGGTCACTGCAGATGTTCCAAAACACTTGCACATGAATAATACTACAAGGGCTTTACATTGAAACCTTTTGTTCTAGAATTGGATGCAAATATTTAAGAACTTTGCATTTGCAGGCTGAGTGGCTCCTGGACTGAGTACTTGTTGTTGCTTCAGAAACGTCTGGCTGCAAGTCTGAGGTTCTGCACACTCTGCTTCTTGCACATTTCTTCCCAGCCTCGTAAAAATGGTGTTGCATGCTCAGTTATGGCCAGCTGGTGAAATTGGCCATGGAATTCGGTGGTCTGCCTGCTTGGAGTTGTCCCATCATCCTGTGCCTCCTGCATCCTTGCATACATTTTCGGAGAACTTTGGCTTGGCTGGAGGCTTGTGCATAAAACCATAGTATCAAAGCTTTAATTTTAATTTTCCAGCAAAAGAATGGAACTCCAGTTGCTAACAACAAAAACCAGGTTAACAAATCCTAAATTTAAGCATAGCATAAGGGCAAGTTCATCTTTAAAAAGCTGTTGAAACTCAACTGGCAAAACAAACAGCACCAAACTAATTAACAAGCCTATTAGCAAGATATCAGCTGAGAGGGCAGAGGCTGCCTGCCTGAAAAGATTTTTACCTGTTAGTGGGAAGGAAACAAAGAGCCTAGCTTTCTTCAGCAAGATGCTCCAGAGCCCGGGGGAAGTGTTCCCACAAAACGTGGCTGTTTTGAAGGCCTGCAGGAATCTTGGCCCTGGGGAAGCTCTACCAGGAGGCGATGCTCCTTCAGGCCCTTCCAAACCATGTGGCCTTAATAGGTCATAACCAACATTGTGAGCAGTGCCCAGAAACAGACTGGCAGCCAGTGAAATGCTTGCAAACAGGGGGCTGTGGAGCAGCCCACCCCACCCCACTTCGCCATTTGCCTTCTGGACAACCTTCTGGGCAAGTCTGCAGCCTTTCCGGTCCATCCAGTGCTCCCCTCCTTGTCCTTTGCCATCAACCCAGCAAGCCAAACTGGTATAAAGACATGAGTGAGGAGCACAGCCGCTTTGCCTCCCCACACTTGAAACCCTGACCCAGTGGACAACTTGCTCTGTAAGGATGGGGCTTCGTGGCCACCAGAGTGAGCCATTGGGTTGCCTCTGGGGCCGTTTCCAGTTCTGTTTGATAGTTCCCAAGAAAGGTTTCCTAGGCAGTTTCTCTGAGTGATGCAGAAAACCCAAGACCTCCGACTGTCCTGGTTTCTGGCCTTGGCTCTTGTGATAGCGTTTCAGGTGCTTTTGTCGTTTTCTTTTTTCTGTGCTAGGCTTGGCTGACAGAAATCCATGAATATGCCAAGCAAGATGTGGTTCTTATGCTGCTGGGAAACAAGGTGAGTAGTACAGCTTTTGGTGTAGCAACAGAATGCCCCAGACACCCCTGCCTGCAATGGAAGCCATTGGCGAGAAGAGGGGTGGCAAGAGATGCTTTTTCCCTGCAAAATGCGAGTCATCAGAGGGAGCGGATGCCCATCTGACTCCACAAAGCTCCTCCTTACACTAGCACGGCTCATGCAGCCAGGAATAGGTTCTTAATGCCAATGGTTGTTCTTTCCCTGTCACGCCTAGGTGGACTCAACTCAGGAGCGAGTGGTGAAGCGAGAAGACGGGGAGAAATTAGCCAAGGTACAGGCACCAACTCAGCCTGAGCATTGTGTCCTTTCCCCCAAAATGTGTTGAAATGCTGTCCCAGGAGTCTAGTTTCTGCAAGACACTAGTGATGCAAGTGAAGGGAATTTTGTCAACAGAATTCACTTTGCTCTCCTTGTAACAGAATGAGCAGCAGTGAGCACGATGATGCTTGGCATTGTGCACATGCTTCCAGCTGTCATCACAACCCCAAGGATTCTTTTTAAATTATAATGTAACATCTGTGCTTAATTCAGAGTGGAGTATGGACTATACTCCACTCTGAATAGTGATTTCCCTATTTTTTGCATTTACATGAAATCAAAAATCAAGGTATAACTACACGTTTTACCTGTGCTTGATATATGGCTTCATTTTCCCACTGGAGTCAAAGCAGATAGATAAAAATTCTTAGTTCACGATGGAGCATCTGCCTAGATGGGTTTGTCTCGCAGAGGGGCAGCACTGACAAAGCAAGCATGTTCAAGCTCAGATAATGGCTTTTGATTGACCAGCAAAAGAACAAATAAATAAATATCCCCCAAGCATGACAAACTCTGCCACCCACCTGTGGGCCAAACCGCCCCCAGCGTGTGCAGGTAATCTGCCAGGGAGCCACACGATGGCACATGTGAGCAGTGTCTCCTCATTAGCTTCAAGAGCACCCAGAAGCAAAGCAATTTCACCTTTTTCCACCAGCTTTTTTCACTATCCTACCACTGTGGGAAAGCCACAGCAGAACTTCATCGAGCTATTTGTGGGGCAGCCTGTTCTGTGAGGATAACTTGCTTGCTGGGACAATCTGGACATGGGCCGGTTTCGTGTGGAACGACAGTGCCAAGGCAGCCCAATGGCCTCCACCCCCTAAGGGGTGCCCCCTCCAGACTTCTGACAGGCCGTGTGAGGGAGAGGTGGGCACTGACGGATGCCAATTGTGTTTCTACTTGCCGTGCAGGAATACGGAGTGCCCTTTATGGAGACCAGTGCCAGGAGTGGATTGAATGTCGACTTGGCATTCGTAGCCATTGCCAAGTAAGCAGCTTCCTTCTGCTCCCCGTAACGCGTGCCCGCTTGTGACCCAGGGCCAGCACATGCCTCTTTTCACAGAAAGTTGCAGGAGGGCTGAAGGAGGCCAGAATCTGGGCAGTGTCCAGCTGAGGCAGGCCAAGCCTCACCAGTGGCCACCCAGAGGCCTCCAGGAAGCCCCCAGCTTCTGCTAATCCCAGATTTGCTGTTCAGCGATGAGTTTGGGGAGCTGGTATGACACAGTGGCGAAGAGCGGAAGCCAGGAAGGCCTCTGAGCCTCGTCTCACACTAAGCATGGGACCTGCCTGTGTCTCCCCCAGCCTCAGCCTCAGCACCCCAGGAGCAGCAGTTTAGGGGAAGGTGGCACACTTGTGGGGCAGGGCAAGGGAACTCAAAGAAATCTACAGCAGATCCAGGTGAATTTGGATTTCTGTCTGAGCAGTAGTACTGTGTAGTTAGTTAAATAAGAATTTCCAGGTTGTCCACCAACATGCAGTCAGTACACCTTTGATTCTTTAATGCAGAGGTCATTCCTAATTTACCTTTTTGGGGACTGTCTCAAAAGTATGCAGTGACCAGGCCTCAAGCTACCTAACTTTGTTTACAAGATGTAATAAAACAGGAGGTAAGTATCAGAGAAGTATAAGCAGGACAAGAGCAAACACACCTGATGTCACAGGCTTAGAGAATTGGGCAGATTAAGGCTTGAAGGGCCGACATGGCCTCTCACTGGTAGTGACGCATATGCAAAAGAAATCAGTCTGAGTCCAAACCTTGACCATAAAACAGACTAGATTGCCGCAAGACTGCATTCTGCTACAAGTCCTGTTTGATAACATGGTGGGGAACTGGCAGAATTAAACTATCTGTCCAAACAGTGCCTCTTTCCAAGTGGGTTGGCCTTTGGCGGGACCTCCTGGTCCTGACAGAATGAAGCAGGCTGGCCTGTGCATAGAAGTGAATGGGCTGTGGAGGTGTCCTCATCCTCTGCCATGTGTCAGCCACTTGTGCCACAAAAGGCCATTTTTTATCTGCTAAGGTGAGCTGGCAAAGTGGCTGTCAGAGGCCTGCAGCGATGTTTAGGAGACCAAACCGGAGTCAACGAAGCCTCTGTCTCACGTGCAGGGAGCTGAAGCACAGATCTCTGAAGCTGCCCAGTGAGCCCCGGTTTAAGCTCCATGACTACGTCAAGAAGGAAGTGAAAGGTGCTGGCTGCTGCAGACCGTGAGCAGCCGAACGTCCACTGCTGTCCAGCCGCACCCCTTGCAACAAGCTTCCCAGTGTGTGCTGCTGAATCGGTGTGTGCTGCTCTCCCACTGCATCCTTGCAGAAACCACGTGGTTTTGTGTCTTGTCTGTCTAGGCGAAACGGGACATGTGAAAGCTTGGAAGCGGAGGCCCAGACTTTCCAGGCAGCCAAGTATGGCTTTTAAAGAATCAGCTGGAGAGGGTTGGGCTGATTAGGAACTGGAATTGGGCTGCTGCTGGCCTTTGTGGAGCTCTGCAAGAACCCAGCATGAACACCACTGAAATGAGTGGGGGTTGTGGAAGTTCACATGGGCACCACCTCAGTGGTTGACATGCGTCTTGCAAACACCATTTCTAGTGGTCCAAGTGAGACAGAAGGGAATTGCTGTTTCCTGCTGAGTTTTACTATATATTTGTCTACTTTGCTCTTGGTTCTTTTGCTACTGGAAGTACTACTGGTTGACCTTTTGAACACAAATGCTTTGGGTGTTTTGAGCTTTTGTAGAGAAGTGTAATACAGAGAAAGCTGATTTTGTATGTTTGAAATATGTTTTACTGCAATTTGTCTCCTACTCAACTGTAAAACATTCTTGGTTTGTCTTGTGTGACTGCTTCGAGGATGGAAGGTCCCTGCTGTCACTCAAGCACCTGGTTGTATGCAAGCAAGCAGGAAGAGGTAGAGTGGACAGCAGGCTACAGCTAAGAGAAAACGCAAGTCAAAGTCTAGCACAGCAAGAAGTGAGGAGGGTTAGACCCCTTTCCTTTGAATGTGCTGACTTTCATTGAGATGGTTTTAGGGGAGCAGAAGAGCACTCTTCCTCATTGGCAGAAGTCTAAAGGCAAGGGATGTTTGCAGGAAACCCTTGACCTGAGGGTGAAGCCAGGGCCTGGTGGTGCTTCCTGTTGGCCTCTCATACAGAGTTCTCTCTGGCTCCTGTGTCCCACTGGTTTGAAAGTAGGGAGTTGGTATGGCTTATGGAGCAGTTGTCGTCTGGAGGTTTCCTAGCAGCTCTGGGGAAAGCACATGCGCTGGCCCAAGGAAGCCGTGGCACCTGCCCCTTGCACAAGGACCTACCGTACACTGCGGCTATGAGGCCACCTGGGGAAGCCCACACAGTGCTTTGCATACCCTGCAGCTTATTTACATACCTAAGTCATCACCAGGCTTTTGTCCTGAAATGTCTTTTGATTCTGTTTAATTTCAAAGGCTTTACCTGGATTTTCTCATTTCCCAGCTAAACTGTTTTTAAGCTCTTGCATCGGAGCCTATTTGCATGTTGTGTGTGCTCGCCGCTCACTGTACGCTTCAAGGCTCACTTGCACACCCCGATTGGGGGGAGCCAGCATGTGTAGCATGTGGGGACCAGGCCAGTTTTGCACTGTCCCCTCGGAAGGCGTCCGCCAGTTGGCTCATGCCCCCATTGCTGCAGCTTGGCTTCTGCAACCTCCACTTCTCAATAGAGGCACCGACAGCCTCTCTGCAGGACCTGGCGTTTTCTACATAGGCTTTTACTGCCACCAAGCAGCAGAGGGAGGTCCAGTTCTTAAGCACCTTAAACAGTGTTATTTATGTACTATGAAATTACTAGCTGTTTATAGCTTTTTTGCTCCTCTTAATAAAATATTTTTTAATGATGGTTGTCTGTCTTTCAAGACTTCCAAGCCTTGAAAACACAAGCTTCATGCTATAAATACTTGCATCCCTTCCTCACTGATGCCAACCACATTAAGTTTATATAGTATAGTTACCTCAGCTCACAAACGCCTCATGACCAAATCCAGTCACGAACAAAAATTTCAGAAAAATTTTGCCCCAGGTTGTGAACTCTGCATCGGTCTTCCCTGCACAAGTGCGGGGGTGGGGGGGAGATGGCCGCCATCGTGCCTGTGTTCAATCACAATCATGCTCTGGGGGGGAAGGTGGCTGCAACCTTTGTTCTTCGTCAGTTTGCTTCAAATTTTTGTGATTAAAAAGTTACAAAACATGACCAGTCATGGAACAGATTAAGTTCATGAGCCAAGGTACCACTGTATTCTGCACTGTAATATATTTTATGATCCACTTTTGTTCTCAAAGTAAAGTGAACACTGACATTCCATCCCCAACTAATGAGATCCTTGGCTTGCACCAGAGTACAAGACTGGTTTTTTAATGTAGACTTGGAAGTGTAAAATTTCCAGAAATTCTGAAATGATAGGAAAAAAAATTGAAGGAAATTCAGCATACTATTCAAATGATTTTAACGCTTTTTGCAAATCTTTGTTGCATTACAACTTTCCACCACCTGGTAGTCTCCAGAAATGTTTGACTCCAGATCCCATCATCCTCAGGCAGCCTGGCCAGTGGTCAGGAATGCTGGGCACTGCAGTCCAAGACACTGAGAGGCCAACAAGTTCAGGAAGGCTCCTTTAGGAACACAGAACACTTTTGTGGGTAACATTGCTTACAAAATATACATACCTACCTGCCCCATATGATCTGGATTGGAGGCCCTCCTTTGGGAACCCTCTCTGAAGATCAGGAGAGTGGCTACCCAGAGAAGCGCCTTCTCTGTGGTGCCACCCCAGTTATGGCATCAGACCAAAAATTTTACGTGTTGACACCATTTTAGAGATGGGTTTTATCATTTGATGCTGTGCTTTTTTTGTATTATTGTCCCGGGACTCAGTGAAGGACAGTACAGAAAAGCTGTTAACTAAATATCACATTTGAGAACATTTAAAACCAAATCCAGTATAATCGTAGTTTTCTGAATAAACTTTATTTCATGTTTAATATATCAGGCATGTTTTTATGAGCAAACCAAGATATACTAATTTTAGGTTCCTATTTAATGTCTGACAAAATAAAACATCAGCAAGCAGTTCTGAAACGATTCCGCCAAAGATTGTCAGGACCGTTGCAGTCAAGAGAACCCTTCCAGTTTTTTGGCAAAGCTTATTCAGCAAATATCATACAGAGGCAGGGGTCCTCAAACTTTAAACAGGGGGCCAAGTTCACTGTCCCTCAGACTGTTAGGGGGCTGGACTATAGTCTGGAAAAAAAAAAGGAATGAATTCTGCACATTAACTGAAAATTTAAAAAGCAATTGAAAAATTAAAAAATGTTTGCCTTGCTCACTTGGGCTAAAGAAGCCAAGATGAGGTGGGGAAGAGCATGTCCCTATTCAAGGGATATAGCTACAATGTCCGCAATCATGCTCGGGGGGGGGGAGAATGGGCACAACTGTGGCCATTTCCCCCCCAGCACCACTGCGATCATGCCCCTCTTCCCTGCACAAGCGCAACCGCTGCCATCTCCCCACTGAGTATGCCTACGCCGGCTCAGAGCTTTTGGACTCGCTCAGAGATTGTTCTCTCCAAGTGAGTCCAAAACCTATGGCAGGCCTGATAAATGGGCATGGAGGGCTGGATTTGGCCCGTGGGCTGTAGCTTGAATACCCATGTACAGAGGCATAACATTTTGTGATCCAGCTGCTTGATGAGTCAACAAGCCCACACCAGTTTGCTTGGGTGTCAACTTCACTTGGAATATTGAGTGAAGGATGCCCTGCCTTTACAGTTATGCAGCTTTCAATACCTTCATACAATAAATATTTTCCAGTGCTCCATCAACTTAATTACACAACAAAATATGTACAAAATGTCAGGAATACACTGAGTGGTCACCTTCAGTCAAAGATGTTTTCCAAGTCAGATTTTAACATCTGCAATACACTCACTATTTTTAAAAAAGCCCTTATATGTTTATATAATTTGCTCCGCGCCTCTGTACTTTGTACTGGAAAAAAACATTAGCATACGTAGTGTATTTTCTGGAAAATGGATACCTACCAGCACATGTTCTGCATTCAGAAGGGTTTTATTGGACACCCCATTTATTATGATTAAGTCTTAGTGGCAGTTCTATCGGTAGTATGGACAAATAAGACTCCGTTCTTGTGATCTCATCAACAGAACACAACCCATATTCAAAACTGGCACTCACTTTCCTGTTTAAATAACATGAATAATCTTGACAAAAATAACACCTACCACTTGCAGCAAGATTTGTCAAAAGGATGACAACTTTGTTAAGGTTTTTTATCCTATCACAGCTCTAACAGAAAAACTATTGCGAGTTAGTGGGGAAGGTTGATTTAGGAATGAGCTTTTATCTAAGAATTTTAACCTCAACCAGGAAAAGTGACATTTTAGTCTCTCGCATAAATTTCCTTTATTTGACAAATTTCTATGCCGCCCCTTGCCAGATAGCCTCAGGGCGGCTCATAACATATTAATGAACATCTTATTCTTCCTTCAATCTCTCGGGATGGTATTCACCCCATCTCTGCACTGCAAGATCTGGACTACTACTTTAAGGTACAGAGAATTTATTGCCTTTTAAAACGCTTTTATACTTGAGGCATTGTTTCGCAGGGGTGAGATCTAATTTAGAGCTTCATTAAAACTGTAAGGGAGTCCTGTAGACCCAAGCCTCCAAGCTCTTTTTGGATGGGGGCAACAGATGTCACCCAACCAGTTATCACATTGAGTGAGAACAGTGGAATAACCTACAGTGTGAATTTTAGATTAGAACCACACTTACTGCTACAACATCTAACCAGAACAAGCCCAGAAAAAATATAGTCCATTAAAGAAAACTCAAAACTTTTTTCATATTATGTGGTGACTCTATCCTTATTAAATTTGTTAAAAAAACATGCACATTAATTTAAGACTAAAACTACACTTACAATTGACAATTGCACACAAGCATAAATGAGCAAAATAGAATATATAAAAATAATGTATTCACCTGGCATTGAAAAGAATACATCACTTTGGAGTTCATTCCAAACCGGCATGCCACAACTAAAAAGACCCTCCCTCCTGGTAACCACACCTACCTGCCTTTGGAAGGGTCTCCTGGAGGACACCTGAAGATAACCTCCATGTCTGGGTAGGTAGATATGCTGGGAAACAGAACATGCTCTGGAGCATCCTACAAGTGCACCTACAAAAGGCATGCTTGTGAAAGTGGAAGCTGCCAGCAATTTGAAGCCCTGCTCCAGAAATGTGAAGACCCAATTGATGTCAATGGAACTACTCTAAATAGACCTTAATCAGTTTTTACTAACTCTTGAAACTAAGTGAGTAACAGTCAGACCTGTTTCTCAGCCAAAACCAAATTCAAGGTCATCCCACATTTTGCACCTGTTTCCCCGCATTAGGCTCAGCCATTAAGTTTCGCCATAAAAGCACACAGCAAACCATTTTGCTTCGTCCAGCCAAGACGTCAAAGCCTGTCTTGTTTCCAGCTGAAGCCTAAAAAGCAAAAAAAGAAGAATTCAGCGCCTGGCACGCAGTGTTGCCACCGCGCGCGAGCAGCCGCTGATCGCAGGACCCGCGTCGCTCAAGCCTCAGCCCACGCTCAGAATCAGGAGCTGAAAGCAGCTCTCATACGAGGTGTCAGAAAATCTCAGGAGCTCATCCCTGGCGAGCACGCGAGGTACGCAGGCGGCGACGCGCCAGGAGGCCCCATGCTCACCTCTCCCGGCAGCACGCCCGCGCACCGGCAGAGCGTCTTTCGACGAGGCCGGCTCGGCAAGGGGCAGCAGCCCCGCAGAAGCCCGGCCGGACAGGTCGACACAGGACAGCCCTCAGCGCGGCAGGCAGGGTGGCTGCACCGGCCCGGCCGGGCCGCGCGCGGTCCCGCAGCCGCGGCCACCACAACCAGGCCGCCCGCCCGCCCGCCTGCCTCGAGCACAGAAAGGGCGGGCGACTCCCGGCGCCGCCTTTTATGCACACACACCGCGCGTTGCTATTGGCTGGCTCCAGGGCAGCGACCCAGCCAATCGGCTTCGTGTTCCTTTGGCTCGCCCGTCCGCCGCCCCGTTCCGCTTCGACTTGTTCCTCGCTCGACTTTGCCCCACCCCTCCTTTTTTCAGGCTACACGATTGGGCAACTCGGCGCGTTCACGGTTGGGGCGGAAACCCCACTCGGACAGGAAAAAACAGCCGTCCAGGGGCCGAAGAGCCAATCCAAAGGCGTCGGCAGAGCAGAGGCTCCTGGTAGTCGTAGGCGGTGACGCCTACGGGCAACCCCGGGCACCGCAGAGCCATGCGCAAGGAAGAACTACTAATCCCACCGCCCCAAGCGAGGACCGATGTAACGCCGCTTCCGGCTGGCCGCGGCTTGAAGAGGCCAGACGACTGGCGGTGCTAACTTGGAGGGGCCCGGCACCATGTGCTGGGGAGCCGCGCGCGGGCCCGCGCCGCCGCCGCCTCTGCCCGCAGGTGAGCGGGAGGCGGCGTGGGCGGAGCCTGAGGGCGCCCCGAGGGGGAGGGGTCGTGCGGGGAGGGGGCGAGAGGAGGGCGGCGAGTCTGGAGGCCCCCTTGAAATGGAGTCCTCGGAAGCACCTCCGAGGCTGCGGCGCTCCCTTGCGCGCAAGGGAAGGGCGCCTGCAGCCGCCTGTCCCCCGCCCTGGGAAAGCGCCCCTAGAAGGAAGTAGGGCGGTTTCGCCCCCCGTCGCGCGGTGGGTCGTCAGGTGAAAGTGCCCCTTTCCTTTCCCTGGGGGGCAGAAGGCCACGCGCGTGACTTCCGTCTATGTCGTGCTTGTAACAACAGCCCTGCAAAGTTAGCCTGAAGGGAAGAGCGCGTGCGCCCGGGCCAAGGTCACCCTGTCAGTTTTACAGCTGGGAAACGAGTCTGAGCCGTTCTTTGCACTAGGGCGAGACAAACTTTGTTTGTCTAGGGCGAAACAACCCCCCCCCCCAGGACACGTGGTCGCAAAGCGTTCCTTGATTTTTCCATAAGCCCAGCATTTGGGGGAAATTCGGCCTTCCTCAGAGGTCATGCAAAATCCATAACATAGTCAAGATTTACAGCTTATATGTATGTAAACCATAACAGAATAAGAGTTTGAGAATAAGTTGAGATGGCCTGTACACTTATGTACATGTGTACTACCCAGTGTGTAAGTCAAAAGAACAAGACTGAATGGCAATTTGAATACAGTTGCACTTATGCTCGTAGCAGGAATTCCAGCTTTCCCAATCACGAATAAAAGTTCTGTTTTGTCACTGTTACATGAAGCCACAAACAAGTACAGCCTCTGAAGTCAGACTCCTTATCTGCGTTTAAGGCAACTGCTTATTGCTCCTTGTTCATCTACTGTTGGAGCGTGTGCTTCTGTGCTCTTCTCAAGCACAGATGCACATTTTTTAATCAAGCTCAGTTGAAAAACCCAAACTCCTAGACAGAAAACACAGTGAATGGGTTTTATTTGTGAGCTTCTTATTTATTTTCTTGTGGTTGAGATACGCTGTTGTATGTACTAGAATATGTATCTTTTATTATTATTCATTTCTATTTGGGCTGTATATTGTTACTTATTTCTATGTTTATTAAATTTATGTCCTGCCTTTTCACCAAGGAGCACAAGGTGGCATACATGATCCTCTTTCACCACATTTGTATCCTAACAACTGTCCTTTGCAGTAGGTTGGGCTGAAGGTCAGTGTCTGGCCCAAAATCACCCAAGTGAGCTTCTTGTCCGATTCAGAATTTGAATCTGAGGCCCCTTTAGCCCAAAGCTAATCACTACATCACCCTGGTTCTGAAAGGAAAAAAGAGGAGGATTCGATTAGTATTATTTGGGAGGCCATTACATAGAATGCAATATTCTTACTATTGTAGCATGATGTGGTCTTTTGGGTTTTGTTGGACTGGGATTAGGGAGACCTAGATTCAATTGCTACTCAGCCATGAAGTTCCCTAGGTGATCCTGGGTGAGTCATAAACGCAGGGCCTAACTTTGTGATATGAATCTACCTGTACAAAACTGTCTGGGACCCTCTAAATGCATCTTCCTGCAGAATTGCAGAGGAAGGCAATAAGGGAGAGGACCTTTCGGTAGTGGCCTCAATTGTGGAATGCTTTCCCTAGGGTGGTCTACCTGGCACCGGCTCTGAGTGGTTTCGCATGACACAGCAACTCATTGTGGGTTGCTAGCCATAATGGGTTGTCATGTCATATGATCACAGAATGATTTCTTCAGTGTGGTTTGTGTGTGGGCAATAGTGTTGGACTACTGTACACGCTGTACTCATGGTGTCGTACCCAACTGTTTTATCCAGATCAACCCCATCATGAGTCCAGGGAATTGACTACAGAGTGCTACGAGAACAGCAGCAAGATATCTTTGCCACTTGTACCACTGGTCCCCCAGATGACCACCAGTACCACCTGCCCCAAAAGTGCTCCAGTGGCACTTCAGGCAGATGGCACTGGCTCAGCCCCTATGTGGAGCTCACTGCAGCTGTTTTCCCTTTTAAACTGTTGGAGTTTTTTCCCTGGAGAGCAAGCTGACTCTTGTAATCCCTCACAGCTAGGAACACTGTCTTCAAAATGCCCAGTAACATATTGCAAGGCTGCCTAGCATTAAAAAAAACACCCTGATGTTCTTCAAATATCTGTGAAAATTTATTTGGAAAAGTGTAGTTTTTAAACATTAAGTCAATGTATGAGTCTAGTTTCCTCTCATAAAGAAATTTTGTAAGCTTTCTAAATCTAGCATAACCACTTGAGTTCTAATGATGGCTGTTAAATACTTCCATAAATGGATTGGCTCAAACTTTTGCATGTTCCCAAGTTGATAGAATTTCAGGGACAAGAACAAATGTTGGGGCACCCTGGGGTACATGAGTTCCCTTCCTCAACGGGAAAAAGCCACAATGAACCTGAAATGGCTTGTGAATGTGGTGTGGAGTGAAACAGCTAGCTTTTTCCTCAGTGTTCCCTCAGACACCTGGGGGAAGGAAGAAACCAGTAACCCAGGGAGAGGCCAGTTGTCTGTTGAGATCACTGTGGGTTGTTGGGTGGCAACCAGCTTGCTTTGGCTAATTGCCAGGATGGGTTATTGTGACGTGTGAATGTTTCCATTCTCATCCTTTTAATGCCAGATTAAGACTCCCAATCCACTGACAACATACAAAGTTTTAATGATTCCTGTGTCTTCATTGCTGATTGTTTAAAATTGGTTTTTTCTGTTTATTCATAATATTTGTAAACTCTCTTTTTTGCTTTTTGAAGAACTCAAGTGCCTTACAAAATCCCCGTTCTCCTCTTGAGCTTAGAACAGTCCTGTGAGACAGGTTAGGCTGAGGGTTGACTGGCCCCAAATGGCTTTGTTGTTATGTTTTATATTGTATTTTTAATGTTTTATTCTTTTGTAAAATATACTGTAAGAGCTTTGGTTCTTGGACAGTATAGAAACGTAATAAATAGATAGCTTAATTTATTGGGTTTGTTGTGAAGATAAAATTGACAAGAGACTAACACATTGCCTTGAATTCCCTGCTGGGAAAACTGGAGGTATACATGGAAGGATTTGTGCAATCATAGGGTGAGGTAACAGGAACACAGGAAGCTGTCTTGCACTCTTGCTTCCTCTGGCTCATTGCTGGGGGCAGGCAGACACTCTGGGCCACAGCTGTCTGAGAAACTGTTATCAGTGCTACTGTAGCATGCCTGCCATGGAAGGCATGACAAAGGGCAAGGAATCTCAGAGGCTGAGTGAAAGGGGTGCTGACTCTGCGTTCCTTCTTTGATAGCACAGTTCTCACTACCAAGAGAAACATACTCTGCTGCCATCCCAATTGCTGATAGGAAAATGTGGTAATTTCAAAAGCAAAAACACAGTGTGAAAGTGAAGGCTTCATGCTGGGAACCAAGAAAGATCTCCAGGGATGCACTGATGCCCCCGGGCACCGCAGGGCCTGCCTGGACACCCGCAGGGTCTGGCAGAAGCTCTCTAGGTCTGATGTCTCTGAAATGTGCCCAGTGTACAGTTGGCCCTCCACAGTGCGAAAGTTAAACCTATGAAAGCAAGATTTGACTATATATGAACGCCATAGGTGTTGTGTGTGCCAGCTTATTAACTTACATTCTGGTAAGCTGTCCTAAGGCTGCGGCAAAGGATGGCATATAAATGTTTTAGTACATAAACAGTATATAAAGTGAGGTACTTGTTTCCTTTAGTTTATCTGGACTGATGGTTTTAGGAGCAAAAATTTCTGTTTTCACAAACTGTTCTGTGTAGCTCAGAAATGTGTACTCCTAGAAATGGGACAGCTGAAACAGTTACGATTCTGTAGAAGCCCAGGCACCAGGGGCTTACCTGCCCAGTATTTTCTCCCATAACATAACGCAGCAGTTTTTATTAGTGTTAGTTTCTCAGTGTTCTAATTTAATCTTGCATGGAGTCATTGGTTCTCCTTTAATGTGCTTGTGTTCTGGTGTGAGGAAAAAATCATCCCCAATATGAAGAGCTGTTTATACTATGGATGTAGGTGAAATAAAAGACAAGGATTGGAAGAATATTTGGAACAGAAGAGTATATATATGAATATGTCAGTTAGAATTGAAGAGCATGGATACAAGGTGATATGGAGATGGTATTTAATACCAGTTAAGTTAAATCAAATTGATGACAAATATTCTAATATATGTTGGAGATGTGGTAACAAGATCAGAACTTATACACATATGTGGTGGGATTGTAAAAATATACAAAAGATTTGGATTATGGTATTTAAGGAAATTGGAGAAATTTTAGATATAGACTTAGAAATGTCACCAAGACTGGTGTAATTACTGTTGATAGAAAAACAAGATATAAATGAAGCTAAACAAGAAATGATTGTAAGAATGATAATGGCAGTTCGGCTAGTGATACTAAATATTGGAAACAGAATTGGGTTTTGCAAAGGCATGAGTGGTATAATGAAATATGGAACATGGTAATTAATGATAAACTGACGACAGAAAAATTAAAAGAGGGTTAATGAAAGCAAATAAATATAATGAAATCTCGGAAGATTTTGTAAAAGCAGTACTTATAGAAACATAGAAACATAGAAACAGAGCGAGTCAGAAGGGGCCCCCGGGCCATCTAGTCTGACCTCCGGCACCAGCCGGCTCTGCTCATGACATGCCCACCATGTGCATGTCCAGCCTGTCTTTGAACACCCTCACCAATGGGGCCTCAACGACCTCCCGTGGAAGCCCATTCTATGCCCTCGGGGTCCTAACTGTCAGAAAGTGCTTCCTGGCATCCAAATTGAACCTTGGTTCCCTGAGCTTTGCTCCATTGGATCGCGTCCTGCCTTCCTCTGCAGGGGAGAACAGGCCTCTCCCCATCTCCATGTGGCACCCCCTCACATACCTGTATGTTGCCAACATATCCCCTCTGAGTCTCCTCTTCTCCAAGCTGAAGAGACCCAGTTCCCTCAGTCTTGCCTCATACGGCATCCCCTGCAAACCAGCCACCATCCTTGTGGCCCTACGCTGCACTGACTCCAACCTGGCTATATCCTTTCTGTAATGAGGGGCCCAAAACTGAACACAATACTCCAGTTGCGGGCACACCAGAGTCGTGTAGAGTGGTAGTAATACCTCTCTTGATCTAGAAGCCACACTTCTGGCTATGCAACCAAGGGTGGCATTCACCCTCTTGACCACCGCATCGCACTGCTGACTCATGTTTAGCCTGCGGTCAACCAGTACCCCGAGGTCCCTTTCACAAGTGCTGCTCTCCAGCCACTTGTCCCCTAACCTGTACTTAGGACAGCTATTCCTATGTCCCAAGTGCAAGACCTTGCACTTATCCACATTGAACGCCATCCTGTTGTCTCCTGCCCACTTCCATAGTCTGTCCAGATCCTTTTGGGTCTGGTGTATCTGCTCCTCAGTCGTGGCCACTGCTCCAGTTTTAGTGTCGTCTGCGAATTTGATCAGCAGACTGTTCACCCCTTCTTCCATGTCATTAATGAAAAGATTAAACAGGATCAGCCCCAGGACAGAGCCCTGGGGGACCCCGCTTGTCACTGGCCGCCATCCCGACGATTCCCCGCTAATGGTTACCTTCTGCTTTTGGTCAGTCAACCATGCCCTAATCCACTGGACAGTGCTTTGGTCTATCCCAAAACTCCTCAGTTTCTCCACCAGGATATCATGGGGCACTTTGTCAAAGGCCTATGGAAGACAAAGGCTATAAAAGGCAAAGGCTATAAATCCAGTCAAGATTATATGAATTTCTAGAGGGGATATGAAAATAATTGAAGTACCATATTTTTTGCTCTATAAGACTCACTTTTTTCCCCCTCAAAAGTAAGGGGAAATGTCTGTGCAACTTATAGAGCGAATGTGTGTGTGCAGTAAGTCTGTCAGATGTGCAGCCCATGGGGAAGTGATGGGGAATGTGCCTGTGATTATGTGCCCATTTGATTCAGAATATTTTTTTTCTTGTTTTCCTCTCAAAACTAGGTGCGCCTTATGGTCAGGCACATCTTATAGAGCAAAAAATATGGTATATATTATTAATTGTTATAGTATGTGAATGGTGGTAGCATTGGTCTCCGGGGTGGTGGGGGCACTTTATCATTTGCCTTATATTATTGGGTTTTTGTTATGTTATATTATTGTTATGATGTATTTATGGTTTTTTGGGGTCTAAAATAAATAAATAATGGGGATTTTTTTTTTTTAAAGAGCTGTTTATACTCTGTATTAAACTTCTTGATTTTATACTTGACTTTTTCAGTTTGGTACAGTTGCTCTTTGCAAACAAACAGCCAGACACCATTTCAGTCTTAAGTTGCAAAGAGTCAGGAGTCTGTGTGGCATTACTCATTAAACTGCCATGGATCCTGGTTGGGTGACTTTTACTTTCTGGCCTGAGGAACCCTTGATGGCTACGCTTTCTAGAGAAAATCCTGCTGAGAAAAGATCAAATGAAAGCTGAGAGAGGATTCGTTGAGCCTGGTGGGGATTTTCCAGATGAATGTGCACAGGGCCTACCACTCTGCATGCCTTTCTGTTTACATCATCAGGAGCTGGGTGAGCTCAGGGCCGGCAGAGACAGTTTGGAAGAGGGAAATGCTGCTCGAGAAGGTTTGCTGCGTTTTTCTCTGCCGAGTTTTCTGTGTGATCCTCTTTTCAGGCACCTTATGAGGTAAAGGGCTTCTTTGTGGATGGTAGCATATGCAGTTGTGTATGAACCCATCAGGTGATTGTTAAACAGCTGTTCTGAGGCCATGCCTGGATCAGATAACTGGAATCATTTGTGCCAGTGAATTGGTTGTGTGAGCTCAAGAGCCTGGCTTGAGAAGCATTTATATTTTTCAAGTATAGATGCTGGCATCCATCCCCTTAAGCTATCAGTATAGCTAATGTTTGGGTTCTGGTTTTATACTGGCTTTGTGTAGGGCTGGAGCGTTTAGACTGAGCAGAACCATGGCCTGGAGCTTCCTGTTTCTGACTGATTCTCTGCTACTTCTTCCTCTTGGCTTTATTTGGAATCCATGATGGGTGCTCCTGAAGAGCCATCTCTTACTGAAACGAAAGACTACGAAACATTGCAAGCCATCATCCGTCTGCCTTGCGCCATCATGGAGGGAGCACCATCTCTTTACCAAGAGTGCTGCATTGTATCATGTTATTGCTTAACTTCCTTATCATGTACAGTAGATTTTGTGTATATGTTACTGGAAAGGTCAGAGTTTGGTGTTACAGATTTTCTTACAAATGTCAGTAACATTTGGTAAGAATTGTTTAAGGAGGGCTAGACTGCTGAGTTGATTCTAAAGTTTTCTTTTCTTTCTGAGTACATCCCATGAAGTCATCTGATCCTCTTCTGTCAGTGAAGTTCTTCATGCAGCCCTTTCTGTTGTTCTTGGGGAAACTGAAGCTAACAAAGCTACGTCATGTACATTGTACTTAATTTTGTTTAAGTACAAAGTTCAAGCGAACTGCTGAAAAGCCCCTACCAGTTCTAGTTCTTCTTCCTTCATTATCATTGAATCATGTGAAGAACAGATGTTAGATTCCTGTTGTATTAATGATTAATCACAGGTACCATGTGGTGAAAGGGATCTTGTGTACTATGAATTGCCAGGCTTGTACCAGGACCTATAAGACTGGATGAAAAACTTTGTGATTTCTTCTTACGTACTGGTGGGAGCTTTCATTTCTCTTCCTCTTTGTGCACAGAGAAGGGATGGGGATGAAGGGAAGGTGCAAGCCCAAGCTCACTCCACCTGCTACCAGTCATTTAATCCAGGTTGCTGAGTTAGGGGAAAAGAAAGGGTTGGGGTTGATCATGTGCCCGATAGTAGCAGGAGAAGTGCCTACCCTTGCCAGTAGAACCACGGGACTTGGCCTATCTATGGCCATCCTGAGCTACAATGGCTTGTACCTGTGTCACCACAGGGCCACTGTGGTATAGTGTGAAGAGTGCAGGACTGACACTCAGGCGATCTGGGTTCTAGTCCCTACTCAGCCATGGAGCCCACTGGGTGACTTTGACCAGTCAAAGACTCCCAAGCCCAACCTACCTCACAGGATTCTTGTGGGCGAAAGATGGAGAGCAGCAGGAGGAAAATTACACAAGCCACTATGAATTTGTTAGAAAAACTGGGATTTAAAACTAATAAATTCATAAATTGTAGTGGTGATAAGACTGTCTTTCAAGCTGCTTTGAGTTTTCTAGGTACCTTCCAGGCATTATCTCAGTAACCATATGTTTTTAAAGGCGCTTCCTGTGAGAACCTGATCACGTTCTGGGAATACTTGAGGAAGCACTGCTTCTGGTGGATCCCTTCAGGTGTTTAGCTCTCTGGGCAGGATTTTCTCATTTGGAGTGCCACAACTGTGGAATCTGCAGACATTCTAAATTGCAACTCATTTGGTACTTAAGGTGTAGACACACTTTTAATAAGAGGTGTCTTGTTTCTGTTTCGCTTTATCTACTTGCAGGGTGGATAAAAATTGCTGATTTTTTAAAATCAGAAAATCTGATTTTTTAAAAATTAAATTGTATTTTTAAAAAATAAAATGCCTTTTGAGGAAAAATTATCCAAACAGTGATTTCTGTTTTGGATACATTATAGTCCAAAGGTTATTCATCTTGCAAGAAGGATTAGTTTTTAATTAAGAAACATGAGGGTGTATATTCATGCAATACTTAAATATTTTGGTAAATCAATGCCATTAATATATTTACAATTTTATGCTGTTCCAGACATTTCTGTAAGGTTATTGGGCAATTTTTCTATCTAGAAGATATTACCACAGATGCTGGTTTTACAGCACTCAGAGCTGTGAATGTGTGTCTGCACAGATTATATGCCTCTTCTTCACAGCAAAATGTAATAAAACAAACATACAGAGTTGAGAAAATGATTTTAATACCATTGTTCCTTTGCAAATCTATGTACACTGAATCAGCCCATTTCCTCTAAAGGGCTAAGTTTAAAAAAAAAATCCATGCCTAGAAGAAGCTTACAGAAATGTCTGGAACAGCATTGAAACAGATCTGCACAAGAAGCGAAGGATGAGGCGGGAGGGGCAAGCAGTAAAAATGAAAGGGAGCCCTTTTGAGCAGAATTAATTCCACAAGTCTCTTTCTGTGTTTAGTCTGAGATCTCTCATATTATTTTTTTTCCCTGGAGGAGAAAACCTATAATGGCAGCAGGCCACAAAAGAGACTCAGTTTGGGAATATTTTAATGATGTTCCTCTACCTACGAGTAAAGCAGGCATGCATGCAAATTATGTAGAAAGCCATGATTCAAATCTAGTCTTACTGACTAGTGATTTAAAATGTGATTTAAATCAAATCCATCCTGTCTGTTTGGCTCTTTTAAAATAGCTTGTCACTGATAACTGCTTTTGTGGAGCACTTTGGTAGGACAGAAAATTTATAAACTCAGTATCTTTATTTTATGTCACTAGAGGCAGCTTTTATTACATTTACATGTTGGATTAGATTATGAGTGCCAACAAGAACGCCCGCTACAATCGTTTCCCCAGCGACACAACAAACGGTGCTTCTTCAGAAACCATTAACGGGGTAAGAGAATGCAATGATACTTGTAGAATGTGTATTTGAAACTATTCTTTGCTTACCTCCCTGTTTTTTAAGAAGAATTTAAATATGCCCCTGCTATTGGTGATCACATCCAATCAAGTTGCAGTTTTAGCTTGATAGACCTGTCCCTCCTTTGCTTGACCCTAGCTAGTTATTTCACTCCGTGGAGCACATGGTAATGGCTCTCCTCCTCCTTTCAGACAAGAATGGAGACTACTTTTGGGCCTTCTTACTCTGCAGTAACCACCATCACAAAAGGTCAGTGTTGAGCACTCACTTGCTAGCTGTCTGCCCTGAGTCTGCCCTTGATTTAGAGAACAAAGGGCTCTGGCTTCCTGATGAAAAGACAAAGGACTGTGGCGCTATTCAGCCCTGAAAGTCTGTTGAGGTCAACAGTCCATCTTCGGCATGATGAGCTAGATGCCCCTTGATGCCCCAGAGCAGGGGGCAGACCAGCGGTCGTCCCCACTGTGCTCCCTGAGTGTGGGAATCAGAGGTAGACTGCATCTTCTTGGGGAGGTTCTGCTGAAAGACCAAGGAGAACCCGCAGCAAATGTCGCCTTGTGGAGTGAGGCTGCGCGTGCCTCCTTTCAGAATGCTCCAACCTCTCCTACCCATGACCAGCCCTTTGCGTTGTGTGGTGGCTGAGAGTGCCCCGTTGTCACTGGGTGGCTGTCCTCAAGGCTGCAGAGACGGCCCTGTTTGAGTGGACGCCGATGCTGCCAGTGCCTGGAGAATGAACTCACCACTGGAATACGGGACTGTAAAACTCCTTGGAAGTTGGCTTGGCTACTTCTGCACTGTCTTCTCAGCAGCTGAGAGCGGACGTTCTGTGATGGAACATCCTCCCACTGCAGAGCTGTCTAAAGGCAGACTGCTTGGTGCTGGAGCCAAATGCTCACGCATGCTTCTTGCTGAATAGCTTCAGCATCAGGCAGGGGGCGGGAGTGTCTTGGGGTCAAAGTGAATGTGATGGGATGGACATCTTTCTTTATGACCAATATGTGTGCATAGAAACAGTCCATAAGCTGAACTAATTCAGAGCAGCAGTTAGGGATACGAAATGGCAATTCTGAAATGGCTGTCTTGCTCCCTTCGCGCTTGCTGTGGAAGGAAATTGGGAAGTGCTTTCTTTTACAGGTATGTGTGTGGAGCGGGGTATGTTTTCTGGAGCTTCTCAATAAGGAGGCTTGCATATAGGTGGAAACTGAGCACTTCTACAGACTGATAATCTGATTTATAGATGGGAACTGAACTGTGACGTTGCAGGATTTCTTAGAGATCTGTCCTGGTTCTCCTTGTAGCGGATGGAAGTACTACTTTCAAGCAGCATTGCCGAACAGCCTCCTCTTCCAGCACGCTCACCTATTCCCCTCGTGAAGAGGACGACGGCATGGTATGTGCCTGAACCGGGGCCTGCAGCTGCCACAGCTGTTGCAAAATAGCGGGGTCGGTGCCAGTGGCTTGGCCAGTCACTCCATTCAATATGCAGTTCCCCCAATTCTGTCTCAAATCCCCGCTTCTTGTCCTCTGTTGTTCCCTATGGACCTGTAGAGGGTGCCCCTCACCACGGTGTGCTGCAGGGACACAAGTCCATCTGTGTGAGGATTAAATGGTGCTGCCAGCAACCCCAGAGCTGTGCAGGGGCTTGGGCCTCAGCCCAGAGACCTTTATGAAACAGCGAGCTTGCAAAGCTCAAGATGGAGGATCGGCGGATGCTGTTAGCCTCTCCTATCTTACAGCGAATGCATGTTTGCTGCCTGGCTCTGTGCAACTGCCGCAGCTTTTCATTATTTATTGGATTTCTAATATGCCCCTTTTAGCTGCATGTCTCCCTTTAGACTCCTTTCTAGGGCTGCAGGGAGAAGGCAGCATAGCCCTGGCTGGTAATTTTAGATCAATACCTTGAATACACACCCACTACACCCCATTAGGGTGTTGGCAGTAGAATTCTGCAGTGGTTTTAGGAAAAGACAGCTGGCAGAAATCCGCCACCAGAGTCTAAACCTTCTGCCTCTGTGCATTCATAGTTTTCCAGCCTAAAGTGTTCCCTTCCTGGGTCACTTCCCTCCTGCCAGAATGGCCCAGACAATGATCTCTGTTTAGTACCTCCTTTCTTAATCCAAATCCTTGCTTTTCCTGTCACAGTCAACTTTGCTTGACTTCTCCTTCAGTCATCCTGCCTCTTGGCCAGTCTCCCTAACACCCCGTCATTCCCCTCTCGCATTCTGGCCTCCTCCATAATAAAGGCCGTAAAGCATCTCCGGAGCCCCTTCATTCTCTGCTCCCTGCCTCTTGCTGTTTCCTTCAAACTGTTCCCCCCACTTGCTCTTCCTTAAGGAACGTCATTTTTAGTCCATTATCTACTCTCTGTACACCTGAACTGTTTGGGTCTGTGTGTTTGTGAGCCACTGAGCACTCTAAACCCATCATACCAGCTCAGCCAGACCTCCTGCCATGAAGTTAATGTAATATTGATGGAAACTGCAAAGCATGGTATTCTTTGAGCCATGCAGTATGAAAGCTCATTTATGACAGCAGTTCTGAATACACCAGGCTTCTGAGCTGTTAGAAGATACTGGTTTTGTCCAAGGCTGGTATCTCATTGGGCTTTTGTTGCTTCTGCCTTTCTCCTGTGCTGTAATTTTAAAACTTGTTTTTGTAGTCTCTGTATAAGCCACCCTGAGAACTTTATTGAAGGGTGAGTAATAATTCTTTTAACAGAATTGTTTATTTTAAACTAAAAACTAAGAAATCACCCTTCTGCATTATGGTTCACCTCCAAGTCCAGTCCTCCTTTGATTTTTTTTTCATATCCTGCATGTTCCGCATCCTAAACTGTTCCCACAACTAACTGCAAATACAAAAATAATGCAGTCAACAGATAATAGTAATCACTATAAGAATGGCAGCACACCAGAACAATCAGCAGCACATCAGGGTGAGCAGCTTTGCAGAACTCTGTTGGCTTCAGTTCAGATCTCACCTCAGCCACCATTCTCCAGTTGTTAAACTGAAGCGCTGAGGGTCGGATTTGTCGGCCAAACTGAGCCGAGCATCTGTAAAGCATTGCGCTCCCTGAAAAGGGCTTTTCAAAGGGTGTGTGATGACTTACGCGTACAGATTTAGTCACGCTTTAGTACACTCAAGTCTAAATTGCAGAAACATGCTGTATGGACAGCGAACCTTAAACATTGTCTGGAAACGTCAGTTGGTACAAAATGGTGCTGTCAGTCTGTTGGGTGTAATGGGGCAGTACAGACATGCCACCTCAGCGTTACCATCCATAATGATGATCTCCTCATCTCTGGGCATGTTTTAAATGCTCGTCCCTGCCTTCTAAGTTCTAAGTAGCTTGGGATCTGGGTACCCGAAAGATGGCCTTCCCTCGCATGTTGTTCCCCAAACTCCTTGCTCAACAACTGAGGCTCTGCGTTGGGATCCCCTGCTCACTGGAGGAAGGTAGGTGTCTGCAGGGGGCACCCCGTGAAGCCCTAGTGCTGCTCGGATGCCAAGGTGAGCCTCTGTATGGGGAGCAGTAGAGAAGGGCCTCTTGTGGTGGTCTCAAAGCGTAGCAGGTGCACGTTGAGACAGGCAGTCGTTCAGGTATCCCACCCCAAGTCGTGCAGGGATTGAAAGGTCAATACTGGTGCTTGGAACTGGGCCTGAAAGGAGAGCACCAGCCAATTTAGTTGAAGCTGTGCCAGTTTATATGCTTGGAACTCGGATCCCAGTTAGTATGGCCGTGTTCAGGCCTTCCTCAAAATAACTTCTGCTTCCTAACTGTCTTCAGGAACCGTCCCAGGTGCAAGTGCATTAAAGTAGTCTTCAGAGGTTACTGCAGCCTGGATAACTGAAACCAGGCCATCTTGCTAAGCGATAACTAGCATCATTAGATGAAACTAACAGAGCCAGAGATGTAGTTACTTGTGGTATCCCACCTGTTGATGGGGTGCACTTCCTAATACCTGTGGGCTGCCTGTAAATATCTGAATTTTGTTTGGTCTCACTTGACTCTTCGGCGCTTAACAGCTCCCATTTTAGCTCTGTAGAGCCCCACATTAATCTAAATGTTGCAGAAGTCCTAAATGTGAAAGCAACCCTCAAGATTCTCGGTCAAAAGGTTTTCTCTTACACTGCTTGAGCAGCCGAGGGCTATGTGATTCCTCTGTAGCATCCTTTGCCGAACCAGTCCAGGAAAACTGCAGCTAGGACCATCTTGGTGATTGGTGGGCAGAGTGCCCAGCTGGCTTTCCCACCACTGCCCACCCCCGGACAGGAAGCCACAGTGCAGAACCCCGGCTGAATTGAATAGGAGGAAGTCTCTAACCGTCTACGCAAAGAAATTTGGCAGGCGTGAGAGAGACAGCCTAACAACAAGCACTCTCAGAAACAGCAGAGTCCATGAGAAAAGCAGGTTGCGCGTTCGGTGAGGGATCGTAGCTGGGGACTCCTGGTTAGAAGCCTGGCCGAGCACCCAGAGTTTCCATGTTGGGAAGGTGAGCTCACAAGTAGAAACAGCAGCTACGGGGCAAAAGTACATGCTTGCAAGTCAGGAAGGATCCGTGTAATTGTTGCATTTGTATGAGATTTTTCGAGCTTTAGCCTGTGGCTGAACAGTTTGGCCAAAGCAGGAATTATGAAACCGCATGATTTGCATAAAGCAAAACGAGGTTTTCCAAAATCTAAATTTAGCATTTCTGGTTTTTCCAGGTGGGCTATTAAGGGCAATGGCAACAACTTTGCAGGGCAAATAAAATGTTTGATGCCACCTGCCAAGGCCCAGCCACACCCAGGCAACCCTGAATGTTGAGCCCCTGTGGTTTATTTCTTGCTTCCAGAGTGCGAATGTGTTGTTGCTGTGAAAAGCATCCTGTTGTAAGTCTGTTCCATAGAATATGACTTAGGGTTCTGCTGACTTGCTTTCTTCCCCCGCCCCAGCCTAAAGAGCCACAAGCTGGACAGGAAGCTGAGTTTAAGAAACTAAGTGCTATTTGCAGTGTGTCTGGATTGTGTGGTAGAAAAGCCTGAGCTTCCTAAGAATCATGTGGGCAGGGAGGGGATCTTAAAAGCAATATCAGCAGTCGCTAAGTCCTTAGCGGTTATGTGGAAGTGTGCAGCAATGCCTAGAGAAACCTTAGAAGGCAGGGAGTTACTGAAAAAGATTTGCTTGGCCCAGAGGGCAGGCTTAGAGGACATCTGAGGCCTTCGCATGACAAAGAAGCAGAGCAGATAGTAAAATTAGCAGAATTAACTATGCAAGAGCAAGTGATGTCATGCATACTTGTTAAATTTCTATAATTTTGTCAGATTTCTGAATCAACCTTTCCCTGGCACAGAATTTTACTGCAATTCTAGCCCTTAGGAGACCCTGGCTAATGCCTTGTGCATGTTATAAAGCAAACCCCCTCCACTAGAAAGAGCTGCCTAGCACCCCCCAAGCAGAGTCGTCCTTGGGGCTGAGAGAGGTTGCAAAGGCAGAAAATGGACCTTTGACCAGCAACTGAGCATCACAGATGTAAGGAGAACACCCCACTCGGTGTTGCGCGATACACAGGTGTAAGTTACCCTCACCTCTCTCTTTCTCCCTCTGCAGCCACCAATTGGCACTCCACGTCGCTCTGACTCTGCCATCTCTGTCCGCTCTTTGCATTCTGAGTCCAACATGTCCTTGCGCTCAACTTTCTCTCTCCATGAGGAAGAGGAGGAGCCAGTAGGTATTGGGGGCTTGGGGGAGTCTTTTACTAAGTGATGCAGAGCAGGGGTTGATGGGCCTGTGTTTGCTGCCAGAGAGGGGCTGGACATCTTTTTTAATGAGAAATGAAAACCTTGTCCTGCACAAATGAACCAGAATTACTGCTCAAAGCAAATCGCAACACATTCAGAATAAAAATAAAACAAAGTAACAGCAGAATCAAAACAGCCAAAGGAAAACACAGCGCTGTTTAGACCAGAAGGTACATAGATACGTAATTTTTTTACAAGGCTATTGCAACCAGAGTGCAGCAGCAGCAGCAGGATCAAAAACTTTACCCATGCCAGCCTTCAACTTGTGCCAGCCTCACTAAAGAGGTGCATTTTAACCTGGCCTCTAAACACACTCACCTGGGTTGTATGATGTGACAATCCACCTGGGTTTTTTTTCCATTTTATTTGAAAGTAGTCTGTTGCCTGGACTTGCACAACACAGCAGTTCACAGTGTGCAGGTGCTGTGTGAAAGGGTTGCCCGCAGGCACCTAGGAGTGATGTGACGGCCCTCTGGTACAGTACCCCACGGTGACTTGTCATGCCATGCAAACCAGCCCACTCAGTTTTGAAGCTGGGCAGCCCACCACTGAGAAGGCCCTGTATTCGGTGGACCTTGAACCACAAAAGAGTTGATAGGAGAGTCCATGGCTTGGCTCTGGAACAGAAACCTGTGGAAGTGCGTTGAGGTCTTCCACTGTTTGCCCCCCCCCCCCCGCTGTTCATTTACTTAGCACAGGTGGCGCAGTGGTTTAAACCGCTGTGCTGCTGTGCTGGTTGATCGAAAGGTCGCAGGTTCGAATCTGCACACGGGGTGAGCTCCCGTGGGCCGTCCCAGCTCCTGCCAACCTTGCAGTTCAAAAGCATGCAAATGCAAGTAGATAAAAAGGTACCACTTCGGTGGGCAGGTAACAGCGTTCCGTGCACCTCGGTGTTTAGTCATGCCGGCCACATGACCACGGAGACTGTCTGTGGACAAACGCTGGCTCCCTCGGCTAGGAAACGGAGATGAGCACCGCCCCCTAGAGTCAGGCATGACTGGACGTAATGTCAAGGGGAAACCTTTACCTTTACCTTAGGATAATAAATGACCAAGATTAATAGTGTCTGTGTGGGGCAGGGAGCTAAATAGCAACACTGCCTAAATGTGTATGGAACTTGTGGCTGAAATTGTCAGCTGGTTCCAAATTCCCAAATCACAATTCAAGTCTTTTCCAGTCCATCAAATCTAGACTTGGTGCCTATGTAGAGATCAGAAGCGTAGTGTAAATTTTATTGTCAAAGTCATTCATTCTTTCTCATTCTTTCTCGCACGCTGCCTTACTCTCTGTCTATATGTATAACATGCACAGAATGCATGTGTGAACATGCCAGACTCTGAGCATGCTAACACTGAGCCTCTGTGAACTTTTCTGCATATTACAGGGAGTTAGTCTTTTGTTGGCAGTTATCACAAGCAGTGAAACGCTCATTTAGGTATTTAAGGATACATTTTAAACTCTGTGTACAGATTGGTTTGGACTTCTTTTCCTGCATGTCATTGCCACTGGCTGTTTTTGCTCCAAAACCTTGCCCACTGTTTTGTGCCACACTGCTGGATTTTAAGGAGGGGCTGAATGCTGTTCATTTTATCTTTGTTTTCTGGTGGGTTGTTCTCCCTGTGTAGGAGCCCCTGGTGTTTGCTGAGCATCCTTCAGTGAAACTCTGCTGCCAATTGTGTTGCAGTGTGTTCAAAGATCCAGTGATCACAACTTGTGGGGTAAGGAGCTCAACTAGGCTGCATTTTTAGTTACACGGAGGAAAAATCAGCAGTGTGAGACTGCCCATGCTGAGGCTTAAAAACCCAGTGCTGATCTGAAGAAAGTTAACTAGTTCAATGGAAAGAAAAATTCTATATGTTATACAAGTTAAAAGGTTGTGTATTTTGTAGCTTGTCCACTCATTCTTGTCATGTGCCAGACCTCTTCATTTCCCAGTAGAGCAAACATGTTGAACTATTTCAAAATTGCCCTTAATCATAGTCATAGAATCGTAGAATTGTAGCGTTGGAAGGGGCCAAAAAGGCCGTTGGGTCCAGCCGCCAGCTTGAGGCAGGACCCCCAAATTATGGCATGCCTTGAGCAAGTCCTTCCTGGAGACGGTCAGTGGCCAGTGTGCAGAAAGGGGCCATTTCCAGTGTCCTAGGTGTGGCAATTTATTCCAAAGATTCAAAGGTCAATCAGTGATGTAATTTCATCGTTAACAATATTTTCTTAGTGCTGATGGCTGTCCCTAATGGCCTCATCTGGGCATCAGTCTTTTTGAGTTATGCAAATCATTCTTCCTCTGGTATAGAATATCAGTCTTCTCTACATAGCTCTGCAAATTCTTTGAATATAAATGTTAACAAAGCATAAATGAACATGGATTGCGAATGATAGATATGCCCTTGAGATGAATCCAGTTTTCTCAGGAACATCAATAGCATCTCCTGGAAGAACAGGCTGAGCAAGACAGCTATGCTGGTCACCTGAAATTCAGTTATCTGACTGCTGAAAACCATTTTAAACACTGACATATGGTAGCTGTGTGTACGCTTGCTTTTGTTCATGGTGTGGTTTTACTGCATCATGTTTTTACATATTTGGCTGTCAAACTTTTTTTCTTTTTTTCCAGAAAAAAAGAAAAAAGCTTTAGTTAAAGCTTTTGGATCTGTGTTCTGGACAAGCCACAAAGTTATAGTTTAAAAACCTGTCACTTTAATGGGATGAGGAGGGGAGGAGAGAGTTGGAAGTTGTGAGTTCAGTGTCTGTTAACCGAGGCTCACAAGCCACAAGCAAGATGAATGAATCAACATTTATTAGCTATTTGGATTATCCAACTCCCGAAATGACCCACCACTGACTACCAGATACTGGGGATAAAAAGAGGCACCTTGCAGGGTGCTGGGGCGTGCAGGACATGACACAGTAATTCTCGGCATCTTGCATTCTCTTTCTTCACAGCACACATTTTGCAGGAGATGTGCCTTAACTTCTGGTAAGTACCCAAAGATTCTTTTTGGCACCATTTTCTACCACCTTTACTAAGACCGTTTCTTCTTATTTTCCATTCCCTTGGAAAATGCAAGCTGTGCTTATAAAAGTGCAGTCCTGTAATGTCCAAGGATATTGCAATTCCCCTTGGCCTTTTTCTGAGTGTTCACTGGTGATCTGTTCGTTTGGGGCAAAAGTTCATCTTTGCACAGACTCTTCATTCGGGCCAGCAGTGTCCCTTGTGCTTAGAGGCAAGTGGTCCTGGTGAGACCCTTGAGCACCTCTCTGGAAAGCAGCTTTTCAGTTACATCAGAGCTGCCCTGGCACAGGAGCAAGTTGGCAAGCGGCTTGTGGAGGCTCTGGAAGAGCCATCCTTGGCCACTGGGCAGCACAGCCCAGCTTCTGCTTTGGACTCGGGGTTTCTACCAGGTGTCACTTATATACCTGCAAGCTGCCCCTTCTGGTGGCGGGTTTGTGTTTGGTTTGGCTTGTTTTTGCCTTCTGTGAACCTTCTCATAGCTCTAAGGCCTAAGAACCAATAAAATTATTGTAAAACCTAGTAAAAATATTTTCAATACACATGTGCTTATTAGGAAGAATAACTGCAGCTGGGAAGTGCTCTTTCAGAAGAGGGAGGAAACACCTGTTTTAAGATGAGGCTTGCTATTACACATATGAAGGAAATACACTTCAGAATTTGGCTTTTATCCACATGCAGATTTATGCTAATTGAATCAGTACATCAGTTTGCTAAAACAACCTTCATTGGGTGGTAAACTGTTTTAGAGTTGCTTGTCCACTTTCCTCTTTTTCTGCTTAACGTGCCAGGACCTCCCTGCTGCTTTTCAAATCAGACTTCATACCATACTGTAGGTTGTTTACCTGCTTCAGACTGACTGATCACATACTCAGACCTTATACTAAACCAGCATTTAGAAACCCGACTCTTAGCCTGCTACCTGAACACAAAATTCTCACAAAATATGTTTCTTTCTGCAGAGAAGTGCCCAGTGGACAATGCCAAACTGACGGTGGTCGTCAACAACATCGCTGTAGCCGAGCAGATTGGGGAGCTCTTCGTCCACTGCAAGTATGGCTGCCGCCCTGCCGCCAGTGGCAAGCTTTCTGCATTCGAGGTGGATCCCCATGGCTGCCCATTCACCATTAAACTGAGTGCCAGAAAGTAAGTGGGTGTGATGCCTCTTCCCAAGCAAGGCCAGTGCTTGCAGCTCAGCCCCAGGGCTTGGAGCGGTTGCTGGTGTTTGTGCTCTCAAGACAGGGGCTGGTGTTCTTCCTGCAGTTTTTTGCATCCTTAAAAGGATGGGCAGGGCCCTGGGAAGACTCTGAAAGGCGTGTGGGCAGAGTTTTTCCTTGTGCAGCTGCTGAAACAGCCCCTCTGACCAGGGATCCTCAGGGCTGGATGGTTCTGAGTTTGCTTATCGATGCCGTGTCCTCTTTGTCCAGGGACCATGAAGGTAGCTGCGATTACCGGCCGGTGCGCTGCCCCAACAATCCCAACTGTCCACCACTTCTCAAGATGAACCTGGAAGCACACCTCAAGGAGTGTGAGCATATCAAGTGCCCCCATTCTAAATATGGGTGAGCAGGAATTAATTTCCTCCCAACTCTCACAGATGAAGATGGGGGCTTGACTTGGAACATCCCTGTGATATGCAATAGAACAAAGCAGTCCTCAGGCCTTTCCTGATGCTGGGGTCTGAGGACAGCCAAGGCATATGAAGGTTCCCAAGATAATCCTCCATCCTCCGATTTCTCTCTCATACTTCAGGTGTACGTTCATAGGCAACCAAGACACCTATGAGACTCACCTGGAAACATGCAAATTTGAGGGCCTCAAGGAGTTCCTTCAGCAGACAGATGATCGTTTCCATGAGATGCAGGTAGCCATGGCTCAGAAAGACCAGGAGATTGCCTTCCTGCGATCCATGCTGGGCAAGCTTTCCGAGAAAATTGAGCAGCTGGAGAAGAACCTGGAACTGAAGTTTGGTGAGTCTCCAGTGGAAGAGGTGACACCACCTTCCACTTAATGGACGATCGGGCAGGAACTGCCTGGACCAAAACCTGGAACCTTTTGTAGGTCACCTTATTAAAAGTGTCCCCAGCTCAAAGTCTTTGTGAATTCCCGGGCCCACCTAAGCCTTGAGAGTTTCCCTGCAGGAAGGAATGAGGCCCCCCTCTTGGACAGCTGAGCTGGGCTTGCTGCAGCAGTTATGCAGTTTCAGATTTGGACTGCAGAGACCCATGCTCAGATTCGCTAATGAGCCGTGCATGAGCATGGCTCAGCTTTTCTCGGCACAGCTGGTCCATGGGGTGGTTGTGAAACAAAATGGACAGAGTATACCACCAGGAGGAGCACAAGATCCAGATGTGCTAAACAGGTAATTGTGGGGAGTTCAAAGCACTTTGTGCTATATTGTCTTAGCATTTGTTTAGCATTCACTGTGCAAGGTTGGCCAGTTAGTCCAGACATCCCCATATTTGCTCCTGTGGCTCTAAGGCTGAGAGAACGCCAGCGTATCTGAGGCCACGTAGGAGGAGAGCCGTGTGGAGTAAGCAGGTGGTGAGGGAACTGCGTTATCGAGCGGCCTGTTTTAAGTAGCACAAATACAGAACAGTAAAAGAGGATTTAAGTCTGTTGGTACCATAGTACCAAAATCATGAACCCTAGGCATCTCCAGAGGGCTGTAGGGAGGCTGGGGCCATGCCTGTGATAGCTGTGTGCATGGTTTTATTCAGATGAGGCATGCACCCCCATCTGACTCTGACAGTTGTGTAAAACTGGGGCTAGTCCAGCCCACCCAGAACTAGTAAATAATAAAGCATGTTTGTAGTGGAAATTACCATTCGAATGGGCTTTCCTGGCTAGTGGCTCATAACCTTCGGCTGCTACATTGCATCCGCACTCAGCATGATACTGATCACAGACCAGGTCCGCAGTTGCTGGGGCTGGGCTGGGCTGGGTCCTGACGCTATGGAGCTTTTGCCCTTTCGAATTTGCATTTGGAAACCAAGAGTCCCCTTCTCCCCACTGTCATTGCTTAGATGTGCTAGATGAAAACCAGAGCAAGCTGAGCGAGGACCTGATGGAGTTCCGGCGGGATGCATCTATGCTCAACGTGAGTGGTGCAGGCGAGGGCGGGCTGTAGTTCCCTGACATGCTGCAGGACAACTCCTATCAGCCCCAGCAAGCATGGCTGGTGGCCAGAACTTAGGCAGTTGTAACCCAGTGCATTGGGAAAGAACCGGTTTGCCTGCCTCTGCCCTAGGGCTTGAATTTTCCCAACAGCTTGGCTCAGCTGTTCAAATCATTGCAACTGGTTTTTCTGCTGGGGACTCCTTGTGACCTCATTCTCTAGACCGCAGGCCCTCAAACCATGACCCGCAGGACGGATCCGGCCCGCCATGCCCATTTATCCAGCCTGCACTGCCACCCACCACCTGCCCGCGCATTCGCTGCCGCCTCACTGCGCTGGCAGGGAAGCGCTGGCTTGCTCATTCGGAGATGGTTTTGGACTCGTCGGGAGATCTCCGAGCGAGCAAACCAGCCCACACGCCCGGGCACCCGTGCCTCACCAGCCTGCACCGGTCACTGCTGCCTTTCGGTTGGCCCCCTGTTGGAAGAGTTTGAGGACCCCTGCTCTGGACAGTCAATGGATCTCAAATGGAGCTGGACAGTATGACTCTGGGTTTGACGATTCATCTCGTGGGTGAAGCGCTGCTAGTGCCAAAAGCCTGATGTGGGATTTTAGCTGAAAGCTAAGCTGTGTGCTGATAAACAGAGCTGACCGTAGGAACCACACTGGGCTAGTACTACAGGTTTGCAGCACAGGGGCATTGTATGACACAGGAAATGATCCGTGAGTGAGAAGCTAATGTCTCAGCAGCACATCTGCATAACATTGTCAAAAACGACCACTGCGAGTCCTGACCCCCCTTATTCTGTGAAACCCCCTCCTCTTGATGCGTTAAGCCCCCGTTTCACCTGCCTGTAGAATAAAGTCCCTATCCACCATTCTAGCATATCAGCCAGGGATCCTTTTGCCTTCATCAGAGTTGGCGAACCAGGAAGAGAGAAGGAAGCTAAAACAAGGAAAGAAAGGGAATGGAGCTTAAGCCTTCAAGAAGTGCTTCTGAATATCCTGAATATCATACATGGAACCATGTCTTTTTATTCACATCATTTGGGGAACAAACTTGGTCATTTACAGATCTGAATTATTCCATCTTTCCTAAGTGCCCAAACTGTTGGTAGTGAAAACGTCGTCAATGCAACCCTTTCAGGATCTTTCCTCTGCTTTGCAAGCACGCGATCTGTTCTCCAGGCACATGAAGGGTTTGCGAGCTTTGGCGCTGCAGACGTAGCTCAACCCCTTTCCAAAGAGTTTTCTTTTCAGTAAATTCCATTGGCAGCCATGGCCTGCCCTGACCAGAAGGCTTACTTTGGCTCACAAGCAGGTTTTCTCCCTTCCCCAGGAGCTGATTAGATGATGTCCCCCTCTTGGTTGCCAGGGCTGCTTAGGGCTTGCAGATCCAGGGGTTTCTTAGCCCTAGCAGGATCAGCTCAGCGGGTGCCCTCTGTATTATTATATCAACACTGTGGCCGCAATTGCAGCGCTTCTCTGATAGGCTTTTCCACTTTCCCTCTTCAGGATGAGCTGTCTCACATCAACGCCCGGCTGAACATGGGAATCTTAGGTTGTGAGTATCCAGCTGCGTTTCTCCCAAGCCATTGGCTGATACTGCAGAGCTTCTGCATTTTAGTTTTCATTAATGCAGCATTGTACCATGACGTATATTTTTGTAAATAGAACTAATCTATTGAATCACCAACCTCCTTGAGTTACAACTTAGTTTCAAGTTCAACTGCTGGGTTGTCACAGTCCAGATAGAAATGTCGAGGTGCCGTGCACTGGCCAGAAAAGCACGGGGGAGAAAGCTGCTCCCGTGGTGCATGGCTACACCCATGGCTGTGGAAATGTGGTTTGCAGGATATTTATTGTTAGTATAACATGGTGCTGATTACGATACATATCGATTCCCTTGCCCCTTGCATCAATCACAGATTTCTGTGTCCCTTGGCTTCAAGGCTGCTTTTTGCAAGGGGGGTGGGCAACAGCGTGGTTCAGTGGCTAAGAGCATAGGACTGGGACTCAGGCGACCCGGGTGCCAGTCCCCACACTGCCATGCAGCCAGCCGGGGGGCTTTGGGTCTGCCACAGACTCTCAGCCTAGCCTGTCTCACAGGGCTGCTGTTGTGGGGATAAGATGGAGAGCAGGAGAAGAACTGTGCAAGCCCCTTCGAGTTCTTTAAAAAAGAAGAAGCCAGGGTGTAGATCTAATAAAAAAAGGAACTTATTCATTTAATAAATTATAGAAACAGAGAAACAGAGCGAGTCAGAAGGGGCCTCCCGGGCCATCTAGTCTGACCTCCGGCACCAGCCGGCTCCGCTCACGACATGCCCACCATGCATATGTCCAGCCTGTCTTTGAACACCCTCACCGATGGGGCCTCAACGACCTCCCGTGGAAGCCCATTCCACGCCCTCGGGGTCCTAACTGTCAGGAAGTGCTTCCTGGCATCCAAATTGAACCTTGGTTCCCTGAGCTTTGCTCCATTGGATCGCGTCCTGCCTTCCTCTGCAGGGGAGAACAGGCCTCTCCCCATCTCCATGTGACACCCCCTCACATACCTGTATGTTGCCAACATATCCCCTCTGAGTCTCCTCTTCTCCAAGCTGAAGAGACCCAGTTCCCTCAGTCTTGCCTCATACGGCATCCCCTGCAAACCAGCCACCATCCTTGTGGCCCTATGCTGCACTGACTCCAACCTGGCTATATCCTTTCTGTAATGAGGGGCCCAAAACTGAACACAATACTCCAGTTGCGGGCGCACCGGAGTCGTGTAGAGTGGTAGTAATACCTCTCTTGATCTAGAAGCCACACTTCTGGCTATGCAGCCAAGGGTGGCATTCGCCCTCTTGACCACCGCATCACACTGCTGACTCATGTTTAGCCTGCGGTCAACCAGTACCCCGAGGTCCCTTTCACAACTGCTGCTCTCCAGCCACTTGTCACCTGACCTGTACTTAGGACAGCTATTCCTGTGCCCCAAGTGCAAGACCTTGCACTTATCCACATTGAACGCCATCCTGTTGTCTCCTGCCCACTTCCATAGTCTGTCCAGATCCTTTTGGATCTGGAGTACCTGCTCCTCAGTTGTGGCCACTGCTCCAGTTTTAGTGTCATCTGTGAATTTGATCAGCAGACTGTTCACCCCTTCTTCCATGTCGTTAATGAAAAGATTAAACAGGATCGGCTCCAGGACAGAGCCCTGGGGGACCCCGCTTGTCACTGGCTGCCATCCCGACGATTCCCCGCTAATGGTTACCTTAGCACAGTTGTGAGATTCTGGGAGCAAAACTTAGGCTGCTGGTCAAATCAGGGCCTCTAAGGCATGGGTCCTCAAACGACAGCCTGCAGGACGGATCTGGCCCACCATGCCCATTCATCCGGCCCACACTGCTGCCCCCTGCCCGCGCACATGCTTGCAATGTGAGCTGGAGCCGGTGGCTTGCTCGCTCAGAGATGGTTTTGGACTCGTTCGGAGATCTCTCAGCGAGTTCAAAACCACCTCCGAGTGAGCAAGCTGCCGCTGCCGCCCGCCTCCCCCATGCACATGTGCTGGGCGCTGCCTTGCAGTGCAGGCTGGAGGCAGAGATGGTTTTGGACTCGCTGGGAGATCTCCGAGTGAGCGAGTGAGCGAGCTGCTGCCGCTGTGCACCCTGAACCCCACCTCACACTCACCTGACAACACCTCACCGGCCCACGCGTGTAGCCACTGCCTTTCAACTGGCCCCCTGTTGAACAAGTTTGAGGATCCCTGCTCTAAGGCAACATTTTTGGAATGTTTATCCATTTTGCGCACAGGCCCAGTTGGACAAGGGATGCTGAGGGTTCTGCTCCGCATGTGGCTTTATTGGTGGTATGGAAAGAAAGCCTTGTGTGGCCCTGTGTGTGGACCTCGCATCCCCAAGGGCTCTTAAGGAACTCGTGTGCAGTTGCGCATCCGGGGCAAATAAAAGTCAGCTTTTAGCTCTGGTAAGCACAGGGCGCTTTCTTGTTCAGTGACGAGCAAGCAAGCCTCCTCCAAATACCAGTGACCGGGGGGGTGGGGCCCTGCCAGGGGCGGGGTGGAGAGTGGGGAAGGTTGCTACCTTCACACTCTGCTTGTGAGCTTCCTGAAAATACCTGATCGGCCACTATTGGGAAAAGGATGCTGGACTCGTTGGTCCAGCCCAGTGGTGCTGCTCTTACACTGCAGGCATTTGTTATCCCTCCTCAAAAGGCTGACAGACAGATGCTGCTGAGAGGAGTTGCATCCTTGAAAACCAGTTGAACGTGACTTGGTGGTCTGGCATTCCCTAGAAGAACGTTGACTCAGAGTGACTCTTGCACTCATGTGCCTCCTTTTCTTCTCCTTTGTAGCATATGATCCCCAGCAGATCTTCAAGTGCAAAGGCACCTTTGTGGGACACCAGGGCCCAGTCTGGTGTCTGTGTGTCTATTCCATTGGGGATTTGCTCTTCAGTGGCTCGTCTGACAAAACTATTAAGGTAAGAGCCTCACAGGACCTGGGCGAGAGATGGACCATGCAGCAACATCGCAATTAATCCTGAGGCAGAGCAAGCCCATGAGTCAGTGTTCCCTCTGTTCAGGTCCTACAGCGTTGACGAAAAGAGTAATGCTTGACAAGAGGGTCTACTTGTATGGATTGGGTCTGTTTCTCCCACAGTGCAGCATTCCCAGGTGGATATTCCAGATCCTGAATCTGGCCTGGAAGGAGAGGTGGGGTTGGAAGGCATAACTGCAATGCCAGGGCTGAGAAGCAGCTGGGGAGGCCAAGACCATCCCAGGTTCCTGGGGAAACTCTGTGGAACAGGCAATCAAAGGGTGTGTGACTTTCTCAGCCCGGTGATTCAGCATCAGGGCAAATGAGCAGACCAGTCAAGTCAGCCTGTCATTCTCACTGTCTGGCCCACAAGCAGCACCTCCTCGTGGAGGGTGAAGCCACCTCTGCTCAGTTCAGAAGGGAGGAGGGGAATCAACTCCCAGAAGGGGCAGGAACTGACTCCACAATTAGAAGGCCTCTGCTCAATGGATGCCTCTTGCTGATGGCATGCATTAGTCCCTTTGTATTACAAAGCCGGTCCTGGCTAGCCAGCTTTAACGTAATACAGACTAGTTAACCTTTGGTTGTCCTCTGCTGGGAAGAAAAATGGAGAGCACTTGGAAGATAGAAGATCAGCCCCACTGTCGTCCTAATCTGGGTGGTGTGGGGCCCCGAAGGTTGCAGTTCTGTTGTCAACATGGGTTTTATAAGTGGGGCCCCAAGAGCTTGAATTAGTGTTACTGACGGGTGTTTGTTTATTTATTTATTTCATCCTGCCCCTCGGCCAAAAAGTTTCCCTGAATAGCTTTCAGGCATTCAGTGAAACAAGACCATTCCTGCTCACAGGATTACAATGTAAAAAGCACAGCACTCAAGGGAAAAGGAGAAGGTGGGAAGAGGGAAAGATTAAATAGCTTTTCATCAGGGCTGCTGGAATAACCCAGCTTCCACCCGGATTGAAATTAGAAGGGCTGGTGGGGTGGTTGGCTCCTCCGCCCACTACCCTCCTGAGTGAGTCAGCTGCCGTGCACGGAAGGGCTCCTGCATCTCTCCTCTGAACCCGGTCAGAGGCTGTGGCAGAGTTTTCTCCCATGGGCACAGCGCCTCTTTGCTCCGGCTTCTCTTATGTCAGCAAGGCTGAGCCTCTGATACTGTTCTCATCAGAAGACGAGCCCTTTACTGGTCCCAGCAGCAGAGGTGCACAGACAGATTAATGTTGCTTGGGCTTGGGTGGCACTGGGAGCCCAAGTGGGAGCCTCTGTGGCCTGAAGAATTCTCTCGGTAGAACCCCTTGCTGTGTCTGTAGAGCAACCCTCGGCAGCCGGCCTGCAGATAAGCTGGAAAAGGCACTCTGTGCGTAGTAGTCCTGGGACAGGTGTGGCTGCAGTGGCCATGTATCTCTGCCATTTTGTTCAAAGCCACTGTGGGATCAAATTTATTCTGATGAAGGTGTCTTCATTAAGACTGTTTGTGCATCTTTAGACTGCACAACAAGTTAAGTGCTGTGCAGCACTTAATTCCCAGGGTATCTTTCTTTATCTTTCTCAACGTCATGCTTCATATGTTGGAGACCTTGTTCTGCAGCTAGTTTTATGCTCCTGAATGTTCTGGCTTTCTGCTGGCCTCTTGCCCACAAGGGTCAACTCCAGGAGAAGCCCCCCAGAACTCTCACACACCACCCTGCGTGGGGGGAAGCAAGCAACACCAGGTTGCTCTGAGAGGCGCAGGCTCCAGTGCAGTGCCCTCTTTGCAGCTGCCCTCCAGATGTGGGCAGAGCATGATGGCAGTGGCAGCCGAGCAGGCAAACCTGGAGGGGCAGCTGCCTTCAGCGGGTCGCGCTCCACAGTGAGCAGTGATGCTGCGAAGGGGGCTCTGCTTCTCCCTTTCACAATGGTTTTGAGCTGGGGGGGCGGGGGCTGGACTCCGCTTGCCTCCCATCCTCCTAGGAGCTATAAAAAGACCCCTGGAAGAGAATGTCACTTTGCAGCAAGGCAGGGATGGAAGAAGCCCCCTGGAAGTGCTTCTTGGCGGAACTGCAGTTGTGGCAGGAGAATGGCCTGGCCGCTCACCCTCTCCTGCACCCCACCCCCCTGGGTTTAGGGGGTGTGACTCCTTTTTTTCAATGAAGCATATTCTCCCTCACATGCCTTGAGGGCACAGTGGGAATTTCCTGGGGCTGTGTTTGTGTTTTGCTCCCTGGGAATATCTGCTCATTCATTTCCTTTCCTGGATGTGCCTGAAAGATGGGAAAACAGGTGCACAGATGACGGGCAAGCTGCTTCCTGCATTCACAGCTTTGGCCCATCAGCTGATTTCCTGTCCTGGTTCCTGGCTGCTTTTGAGCACAGTCACATGTTTCGTCTGTTTCCTGTTAGGTGTGGGATACCTGTACCACATACAAGTGCCAGAAGACCTTGGAAGGCCACGACGGAATTGTCCTGGCACTCTGCATACAAGGGTGAGTCAGGGCAGGCAACCCCCGTGCTTTCTGCTGCCCCTGCATGAGAGGCCACGAGGATTTGACTGTTTCTCTGCTCCCACTGTCTTACTCCCAGCATGTGTGATGCTGTTGTCGTTTAACAGGCATGACATCTTCGAGCAAATCCATCTTCCCTGAGTCAGGGCTGCTTGAACTGTGTGTGAGAAACACATAAATGCCAAAGTTGCATCCAGGCTGATCAGAATAATGTGGCCTTTTCTATTTCTGATTTTCCCAGCTTGAGGCCAGGGATGTTTTTAAAAAAGGAAAGCTAAATTTTACAGCTGACGCTGCATTCTGCACTCTGGAAAAAAACCTTTTCTACATGTGAGAGTCATGCCACTGTCTTGGAAAAACAGTCCCTGTTCTTTTGTGTTGGGAAAAGCCGCTCTGCCCGGTGCCTTGGGGGCCACTCTCACTCAGCACAGGCAGCCAGGCTGTCTGCTGTGCTGCTCCTTCTGCAGACTGTTTTCTGCTTCTGTTTCCCCAGGAACAAGTTGTACAGCGGCTCTGCTGATTGCACCATCATTGTGAGTAGGCTGCTTTGGGAGAGCCCCAGCCTGTGTGTGTGTGGAGCATAGAGGGTGCGTGGAAGGCTGAACCAGCCCCCAGCTCACGTGGCCTCCTTCTCCTTGCAGGTCTGGGACATTCAGGCCTTGCAGAAGGTCAACACCATCCGCGCGCATGACAACCCCGTGTGCACACTGGTCTCCTCACACAACATGCTTTTCAGTGGTTCTCTAAAGGCCATCAAGGTATGAATGCAGTGGGGCAAGCAGGGCGCTTCCACTCCTTTGCCTCAGGGAGCCAAGGTTCCCTTTGGATGCCAGGAAGCACTTCCTGGCAGTCAGGACCCCGAGGGCGTGGAATGGGCTTCCACGGGAGGTCGTTGAGGCCCCATCGGTGAGGGTGTTCAGAGACAGGCTGGACATGCACATGGTGGGCATGTCGTGAGCGGAGGCGGCTGGTGCCGGAGGTCAGACTAGATGGCCCAGGAGACCCCTTCTGACTCGCTCTGTTTCTATGTTTCTAAACCCTCTCTTCTTCAGGACAGCCCCCTGGCCTGTCCTCCAGGCCCTGCTCCTCTTTTCTCAAGTCTGATTTCATCTCCCTTCTCACTGCTGCTAATTTCCCTTCCCCAAGTTAGCCTGTTCTCTCCTCTAGCCGCCCTTGCTTTTTGCTTCTTCCTGCCCTTTCCTTTTTTCACTCCCTCATTTTCTCTCCTTTCCCTTTTTCTAGCCACTAAATCCATGATGGTGTTTGTGCCATTCATTCTCCCAGCTCATAGTAAGCATTCCTGCCCCAGGCGCTTCCTTTATTTCTACCCTACCCTTTCTCCTAGGACGGCAGGGAAGTGTCCGTGGGTTTTGCTCTCTCTTTGTCCTTGCAGCTGCCTGAGAAGTAGGTTAGACTCAACGAGGGTGGAGAGCCCAGGTCTTGCATTGAGCTTTGGGGCTTAACAAGGCTTTTAAACTGCATTTTCTCGGTTAAACCTTCATAGACTGCATGAAGTTTTGCTTCCTCATTTGGGTTGGCTAAAGCAGTTTGCTCTGCCGGGGAGGGCGGGGGGGGGGGCACTGTGATGTCACTTGAGGTGGGCAGACATTAGGCTTACCATCTTTTTCATTTGGACCCAGAATGGTGACCTCAGAGGTGGGCATCACTTTGCAGAATCGGGTGTCTCGGAGGACAGGTTCAGCCAAGGCATTTGCCTTCAGTACCAGAACTAGAACTCACACACAAGCCTACTCCTGTTTGTCCCTAACCTTAAGCTTATGGATTCTTATGTAATCTTGAAGGAAAGAATGTGTTGCTGTCACTATTTTTAAGCCACTATTTTTAAACCCTTGCTAATCCACTGCAAGCCACTTGGAGATCTTTCAATAGAGCCCAGTCTGCCCTGGGGCCTTTTCTGCTGCAGCCTGCCTGTAGGTTGATTGATGGAGGCCTGGTGGGTGAGTGGCGGGGTGCTTGAGTCTTGAAGCACAGGACTGGATTTAGTGACCTTTGCTTCTGCTTTTGTCTCTGTTTGTCTGGCTTCCAGGTCTGGGACATCGTAGGCACTGAGCTGAAGCTGAAAAAGGAGCTGACGGGCCTTAATCACTGGGTCCGAGCACTCGTGGCATCCCAGAACCACCTGTACAGTGGGTCCTACCAAACAATCAAAGTGTGTGCACTTCCCCACTCTGCTCATTGCCTGCCCCCGGATGGCGACTGGAAATGGGCCGATTTTTGTTGCCAGCCCGGAAAGGGTAATCTTCCTCCCACACTTTTCCTTTGTCTCAGATCTGGGACATCCGGAACTTGGAGTGCGTGCATGTTCTGCAGACATCAGGCGGCAGTGTCTACTCCATCGCAGTCACGAACCACCATATTGTGTGTGGCACCTATGAGAATCTCATCCATGTAAGTTCAGGCGGGCTCAGGTGAGGTGTGCTGCCATTTCCCTCTGTGCTCATCCCGTTCTGATACCTGACAAGGAGACACATGGTGGGGCAAAGCCGTGGAGAGAAGAGTGGCTGAAGGCAGTTTGCTCTCTTGATTCCAGGTGTGGGACATTGAATCCAAAGAACAGGTGCGCACGCTGACAGGACATGTGGGCACTGTGTATGCCCTGGCCGTCATCTCGACACCGGACCAGACCAAAGTCTTCAGCGCGTCATATGACCGGTCACTGCGGGTACGTGGGGCGCCACTGGTCACTGGTGGTGGGTGAGGGGCCCCGCCTGAGAACGGCAAGGCTTGGCAGTTGCCTGTGCTGACTGCAGCTTGTTGGTCTTGGCCGAGTGTTCTGCCCGTTGAGGTTATTTTGCATGCTGGTTCGGTCTTGGGCTGCCCTTTCCGGCTTCATGTCACCTGCAGGTTGGGTAAGCATCCTCAGTGTGCCCCGCCCCGTCACGTATGAACGGCTGAACATGCAGGGCCTCAGCCTGAAGGTCTCATGCAGGCCCGTGCAGAGCCATTGATGGACACTTGTCAAGAGAGGGTTGCAGCCCTGCGTCGCAGGAGCCTCTTGCAGCTCCTCTCATGCAGGGCCGCCTGAGGGCTCTGACGAAGCCTGGCCAAAGTCGGGGTGCAGTTGGCTGTGTTTGCGGGCAATGCTGAGCTGTGGCTGGCTGACCATGGTGTGTTGCCTTCACCACAGACTTCCTCACAGATGACCTGCTCTGTCTTGCACTCTTTTGACAGCTCCCTTTGGCATCTCAGATGCCTCCACACACTCAGATTGGTAGGGCTTTGCCGCATCAGCCACTTACTTGCTGCAGAAGCAAGAAACTGAAAGCTTCTCTGTTGGCATAGCCCAGAGGGAACCTGCTTTCCTTGCTTGCTTTCAAGACACGCCACCAGGAACCTTGACTTGAGTCTTTCATGCTCTCCCATCCCGGCAGCACCGAGCAGGGGAAGAGATGTCTCTTGGCATCAGAAGCCTGTCTGCAGGAGGAGCTGTGGGTTTCTAAGCGAGTCTCTTCAGTGATTGCATAGCAGGCTTGGCACCGGCACGGAAGTTCCCAATCTTCCTCATCTGCCCCCATTACCAGTCCCTGTGCTGCTGGCGCAGCCTGGGCAGCACTTGGAGACCTCCAGGAAAAGCCTGTTGCGGGTGGTCTGGAAGAAGCTGCAGCTGTCACCCTGCTGCTGCTCCCCCACTGCAGAGCCACTCCCAGGAGGGCGAACCGACCTTCCCCAGGCTTCGCTGCCACTGAATGTGCAGAGGCGTGCACCTTTACTCTTCCAAAGAGTGGAGGCACTCTCTGCTTGGGTGGGGCAGGGTTGGAAGTGGGCTACTTCCACCAAATTTTGGAGGTCATGTAGCAGTGAATACAAAATGGCATTTCAACTCTATCACTTGTCCCTCACCCAGATGCTTTCAAAGGGCCTCTGCTGGGATTCATGGACTTTGTGGCTTGTGCAGATGGTCTGCTCCCATGTTCTTAGCATATAGTGCTGCTCTCTCCCTTTCTGTAGGCTGTCTCTTTTGAACAATGCTTACCTTTCTGTTGCCGTATCTGAGCCATGAGTTTCATCCTGTCATGCCTCAGTAATATGTATCAAAACAAGATTCCTTTCCCATAGCAGTTTCACCTGCTTGTTTCCCCGTGCTTCCTGCATTAGCACACAGCGCGTGGAGGCCCTGGATGATGTCTCATCCAGGGCACCACGAGACCTTACTCTGCCACTTGCCCATCCTCCTTCAAGCTGGTGCCCCCCAGATGTTTTGGACTACAATTTCCATCAGCCCAGCCACCATGGCTAATGTTCAAGGATAACAGGAGTCACAGTCCAAAGCATTTGGGGAATGTTTGGGTTGGGAAATGCTGCAGCCATACATCACTGAGCACTAGCAGCCCTTTGAAGAATGCAGCCTGTTGCTGCTCTTGGCGTGTGCCCCCCTTGCCTGGAAGCAATATGGGGGAGACAAGGGGGGTTGTGTTTTCTGGAGGGGGGTGACCGGACTCTTCCTAAGCCTCATCCAGTATAAATGCCTCCTTTACCAGCAGCATGTGTTAAATGTTTTAATGGCATTTACAAGTCCAAAGCTCTGTAAATGAACTTGTACCCAAAAGTCTGTTTTGATCCCTCTGACCTGGATTAAGTGGGATCTTTGATCACTCTGAAAACCGGGCAGGGCACAGCTCGCTCCCAACAGCCCGGAGCCCTTTCAGCATCTGCCACACTAATGCCCACGAATCGTTTTGCCCATCCAGGTCTGGAGCATGGACAACATGATCTGCACGCAGACCCTGCTGCGCCACCAGGGCAGCGTCACCGCCCTGGCAGTCTCCAGGGGCCGCTTGTTCTCTGGAGCAGTCGATAGCACTGTCAAGGTAAATGCCTCCCCCCAGCCCTTCACACGCTACCTCCTTGATGGCTGGCAGTGTCCAGCAGGGCAAAAGGGACTCTGAAGGAAGGGAGGCTGCTGAGCAGTTCAGAATGAGCTCCACTTGGACCGGACAAGGTCAGAAAGCTGGGCAAGCCGTTTTCCATATGACGGTCTGGTTAATTTCTCATCTGGTTGGTGGATCATTGTTGAGCAAAGGCCAAGCTCTTTGGGCAGCTATGCAGTTGCCACACCTTGCAGGATAAAGCGCTTAGCACAGGGCACTGCTTGCTGGCCCAGGGAATTTGGGTGGGCTGAGAAGGACCTCCAGATGTGGGAAGGTCTCAGAACCGTTGGTGTTCCTTTGTGCCCCCCACCACACTTCTCCCCACCCAGGTGGTGGAATACATTTGTTTCATCTTACTGTCCTTTGGCACCCTAAGCGATAAAACAAGCTGAACAGTTGCTCAAGTCTTGGCCCCCAGCCCCTGGATCTGGCTGTGAATAGGTTGCCCTGTATTTTGGTTAATGGTCAGGGCGGGGCACTTAAACCCCTCCAGGTGAAGCTGGACCCTCCACTGTGTTCAGCAAGGTCCGTGCCTGTGCCAGTGCGAGTCGCCGTGCAGCCCCTGGAGTGCCACAGCTTCCCTTGCCTGCCACACAATTCCTCTGGGTTCCCAGAGCACTCTTCAAGAGCGCATTGCACAGTCCTGAGTGGTGTTCCTGAAGGGAGCCTGCCCAGTGGTGGCCTGCACTGAACGCCGGGAAAGCTGGGAACTCCTTGGAACTGTGGCAGCACATGGCACAGTAGTACACTCGCCGTGCTCGGCTTGGTGGCTCGCAAGGAGCGTGGCCTGGCCAGGAGCCTTCCTGGCTCTTGCCTCCCCCTCCTCACAGCCCCCCTCGTCATCCCTCCTTTGCTGAAAACAGTGCTGCTGCTTCAGAGACCAAGCAGCAGCTCTAGCAAGGAGGCCAACTCGGCCCATTTGGCTTTTCTTCCCGCAACAGGTTTGGACATGCTAGTGAGGGGCCGCCGTCCGCTTTGGGATGCCAGACTACCGAATATGCCTCCAGCCCCTCTGCGACCTTCTGCTTCTTCTCTCTCCGAAGCCCCCAGCAGCTGCCACTGGTGAGAGAGCCTCATGGCCCGCGTACCTCAGCCCTGACGCCAGTAATGTGGCAGGCCCTCGGAGAGGCTGGCAGCCCAAGACCACTTCCACTGTAGCTTCCTTTCCAAATCGGTAGGCAGGGGACTTTGATCAGGCGCTGTTGGAGCTCCAGCTTATGACACTCAACCGATGGAACAAATTGGGTGCCATGGTCTCGGGCAGTGGCTCTCGTGGGAAGTGGCCCTGGACCTGTTGGCACGAGTACCCACAATGCCCCTTGCGAGCAGGAATGCTGGAGCCAAGGGTGTGGGAGGGGCCCTCTCTGTCCTAGTGTTTAGTCTAATCTGCTGAGCTTTTTCATTTGTGCCCACCGCTGCAAGTGATAAAAACCGTTTTCCTCTCATGTAACCAGGTACGATTTTTATGTCACCGGCCCCGCCCCTTGCATCTGGTACCACAGGGCCACCTGTTCACAGCATCACGTCATCACGGCCTCCACAGTCAGACAGGGAGAGCCCGCTGTTGGGTTTTTACTGACATTTTCTACTGTTTTTAAGATTGTGATATAGATTTGGATTATTTCTTTCTTGACAATAAAAATGGACCATTGTTTTAGGCAAGCATGACTTTTTGGCAGAACTAGAACATTTAGCAAGTATCTCAGCTTTTGGCCTGTCCTACACTCCAAGTATATGAATCTGTAGCAGTGTCTGCTCAGGTTTATGAATCCATTTAGGTGAATGCAAACTCTCTGCCCTGAGACAGTGAATTTAACAAGCTGCTTGCCTCCAAGGAACATTTTTGTACCATGGCTAAACTACGGACAGAGTGAACTGTCTCCCCCCTTTATTACATGAGGGTGGTAGAGAAGCGGCAGCAGATGCAGAATGATTTCTTTCAAGGTGCTCATTGTATTCGGCTTTTATGCTGTTGGCTGCCGCAAGGAAAAGGGCTTCCCTGCCCAGGGATACGTACAATACAGTGATAGTCAAGAAAAGAGGAAGTGCAAGCGAGAGCACTAAAGCGGAACCTCCAGATTCATCATTCTCATCTTACTATACTTGCCTAATGGAGAATGACAGGTACCTACAAATGGGCTTCTCCATCCTAGAAGCATTTTGCTAGAGCGGAAATGCAGATTCTTTAGTTCTTGTTTAAAAATGGGACAAAATAATCTCCGACTTCAGAAAGCCAGTGTCACAAGTGCTGTTAAAATGAGTGAGATCCATGTTTGGAGTATAGACTGGCACAGTGAGGAAGGCCTTGAACGTCCTGTTGCTTTTGGGACAGAAAATGTGCCTGCTCCCCCAGGTTGCCAAAAGATGGCACTACAGAAGAAATCCAGCAGGGATATACCTGTAGGGGACACCTTTTTTTAACTGCGCTGGAGGTGCCGTCATGCTCAGTAAATGCGGCCAGGAGCATTCTGTGTTCTCTCCGAAAAGGGTTGTGTTGACTTCTGTGTGGAAGTGCTAAGACTGTAGCAAAACATTTGCTGCTTGTTGTTTTGAAACATACACGTGACTCTCGGCCAGCCCAGTGCAGTGATTTCCGGGAGCACATCGGGAACGTTATTCGGAGGTGGCCCGAGCCAGAGTTCAGCAAGCCAGATGCTTCAGACATTCGCCAAGCCCCGGCGGCCGTGAGCGCATCAGCAGCGCCGCTTGCCTGCTCGGCAGCTTGCGTCACAAGCCCGTCCCTCGGGGCCGCGGCAGCCGTGCAACAGCGAGTTAGTGCCTCGCGGGACTGCCTTTGAGGTGGGGATCTTTTTCTGACCTCAGTAATAAAAAGCATTCTTTTACAGTCGACATCATGCACGTGTGGTAGTGACAAGCAAGGGCTGCTTTCTCTTTAACTATTTGTAGCCAGACACTTTGTTTTAAGGTAAGAGCAGAAATCTTTACAGCACCACAAAAGCCATCAGAGAGTAACACTGCAGGTGGGATGCACAAAGCAAGAAAAGGAGGTTGGCAGCGGGATGCATAGCTCTGACAGAATGGGAACGCCATACAATTTCCATCACTTAATAATAAAAATATATAATATATATCTCATATGTATAATATCCAGCATTAGAATCTTGGAATAGTTCTAAGATACATTTTGTTTCTCTTTACAACACATATCTTCATGTTGTCTGTTTTTTAATTAAGAAATGTCAACGTTGTGCCAGACACATTTTGGAGTTCAGCAGAGATAGACCTATCTGTACTCAAACGAAACAATGCCCCAGTCACTCAGTAGTGCCCGGGTTTTGGAAACCACCACGCCAGGAACCAGGCAAGGTTGCACTCCAGACTTAAAAGCTGTGTTTAAACTGGACTGGCTCCCAGGTGTGCATCTGTTCAGCTGCGCATCTACTTCCACACATGCATTAAACACGCACACAAACAGATACATGGGTGCACGCACACTGACTTCAAAAAGAAAACACTCTACAGAAAACACACACTTGTTGGATATGAGATTGAACAAAAATTCATAAAACAAGGCACATCCTTTGATTTTTCATTAAAACTGCAAAAACAAAATGCTAAACCAAAATGTCCATGTAACCGAAATGTGTTTTTGCACACTTTGAAAAGAAGAGAAACGGTACCTTTTTTAAACATTGTGCTACTCTTTAAATGATCTCACCACAAGACACACGGCTTAATACGAGTCTAATAGACAAGCGACACGCCAGTTCTTTTCATTTTATCTCTTAAAATTGCTTCATATACAATTGATAATATTTTAAAATCTCTTTAATATATATTAAAGTCCTTCTGGGTTAATTATCTCTGGGGGAAAACCATCTTAAATAATTTCTTTCCATTAAATTAATACTTCTGTATATAGCTTATTTTTCTTTTCCTTTTCATCTCTCTCCAAAAGAGATGTGTTTGTTTTCTCACATAGTAACATTCACTAACACAGCTGTTTCAACAGGAGACCTCTCCCAATGCAATAATCAACAACTTAACTCAAGCTTCAGCCCGGCACTAACTACTGGATGTAAGGTGCAGCATCGAAATGGGGCGGTCAGAGGAGCATGATGCTCTCACTCAGAAATGTAGTTATGACAGAGAACGAGAAGAGGCTCTCCTGAGCGCTGGGCAAGTTGAGATCCATGGGGCCATTCTGCCCCGAACCATTTTTCCTTTTCTTTTGTGTTCTGGATTTTTCTTAAATGGAAAGGATGCAGGGAGAGAACAGAAGAAAGCAACTTGACATACAGCTGACGAAAAATTAAAAGCATGTCCCATGTTGGAGGTTGCGGTGGGGTAGCAAGTGTGACCACGGCCTTAAGGGTTGGGAGAGGCATGCCAGCGCACCTTGTTTCACAGACAGCAACTGTCTTCCACGGCATGGCCTGAAGAACCAGGCAGGCCCCATTTCCCAAGGAAGGGCCCTGTGGCCACAGACATTCCTTTGTGCAGAGGAAGTGTGAGGGACATGGCCACCAAGATCCTGAGAGAAATGGTGGCGCTCCTCCTTCCCTCCCTCCAGGTGACTTCTGCTGCTTGCAGCGCTGTTGACCAAGGGGAAGACGTCACACTAAGTAGTGGGGTTTAGAGAAAGGTAGCCCTGCCGCAGTGGGAGGAGGGCTGGTGGCAATGAGTGGGGAGAGCAGACTGGGCCTTTTTATCATTGGCCCCAGCGCTTATAGGGCCAGATGAGCTAAATCTCAGCACCACAGCAGAGGATAAGCCCCGTATAAAACAGGAGCAGCAACGTCAAAGAAAGGCGGGGAGTGACCCCAGAGGCCTGGCCCCAGTGATCACGGGACTCCCTTTCGGTGGAGCTGGTGCGCTGGCGGATGCAGAGGAAGGAGAGGTGACTGACTGACAACTGCAGCGAGGACTTGGTCTGCGAGAGTGAGGAGGCAGAAGCCCACTGACGAGTGCCCAGCAAGAACAGGGTAAAATGGAACAGGCTGAGGTTAGGTATTGGAAATTGCATCCTGCTTGTCAAAACTACTTGGTTACAGTCAGGAGTTCCTTCCGAGCGTGTCTGAAATTTTCTTGGATTGAGGAGTTTAAGGACTGATAATCACAGCAAACAAGTGGCCTTCTCTTAGGTAACCACCAAAGGTTTAAGAATGCCCAGCACCAGCTCCGAGCCCAAGAGGACCGTAAAACTGGGTTTTATGCAAGGCCACCGACGGAAGATGCGCACACAGGCGTTTGGTGATCTGTGCATGACAAGCCAAGGTCAGTGCTGCAGCACATGCTTCCATGAGCTCTGCTTCCAGTGAGGTCACCCTCTCCTGGCAAAATGCTTTATTTCACCGTCAAGATTAACACGGTATTGTTGCAGGGACAATTTGACATTCCCTAGAAATGCCGCAGGAAAGCAGATCAGAGTGGCTGGAGCTTAAGAAGAAGGAACACAGAACAAGAGGGAAGTGGGCAATCCACAGTGGGGGACTCCCTGATTGTGCTTGTTTAAGAATGGTGCAGGCCCTGAAGAGGCTGCCTGGGAGCTCAGGAGGCCACCTACGTCAGGTCCTAGTTCAGTCTCGAGCAAGCAGCTCTGCTTAACCCCACACGCCTTGGCACCCAGGGGCATCTCCTATTACCACTAGTCGTGTTTAAGTATCTGTACTTTAAGGCAACGGAGAGACAGTCTGAGGACAGTCATTCCATGCTGCAGCCCTTCTGCATGCTCCCTCCGGGAAACCAGCCTTCTGCTAGGCACTCCTTCCCCTGAAGGCCACAGCAAGGCCTCGCAAGCACTGGAAGCCAACGGAAGACTGAGCGAGGCCCGGTGTTGGCACTACCAAGAATGCTGTCGCCCCATCGCTGCATTACTTCCCTCCACAAAAAGCAAAAGCTCTCACGTGGGTTGAGAATACTGCAGAGCAATGGCCTCTCGACCCGGGATGTATAATCTCTGATGCACTTTGCAGAGTTGCACAAAAACCTGACTGCTGGGAGGTCACCCTCTTCTGGGAGTTAGGTAGTATAACGCTGCAGCCCCCAGTGGAGGTGGCTGAGCAGGTCCCACCTTTCCACTCATCCTTTCCTAACAATCGCTGGTAGATGACCCTGCAAAAACTCAGGAGACCAAGAGGCAGTCAGGCCAGAATTGCAGCTGAGACGGCAGTCAGGAGTCCAAGGCTCAAGCCGCATCCACACTCTGTTGAAACTCACTCTGCCTGGCAAAGCCAGCTCCGACCACTGAGATGCAACCGAACATGTTCGGAATAGCGGGGATACAGAGAAAGGGAGCCCCGCTTAGTGGGTGCTCCCACCAATGCACAGGGACACCATTGGGTCTTACCCAACAGAGGGCTACTTCACCATGCAAGGCTCCATAGCATTATCGCACGTATTGCCCGCATCCGTCTGTTGCCTACTTAGTTCTGCCCGCTCCCGATCTTCTGGGAACAATCACTGCAGTGGCAGGCAAGAACAGTTAAATTGTCCAATCATTGACAAACTCTTTGGAAGCAAGCGCCTTGAAGCAAAGAGAAAGTGCAACGCAAGTCCCTCATGCTCGAACTGTCCTTTACCAAGGGATATATTTTTTAAGTAACTGGGAGTAAATATTTTGTGGCAGCTGTACAAGCCACCATGGGGTATTTACAGGGGGATTTCGGCCAGGATGTTTCTATTTTCCCTTTGTTCTTTTCACATTTCAACACTATCAATCATGCAAACGTACCAAAGCTTTTGCACGGCTCTTGCCGCAAATGGTGCTTTCCGAGGCAAGCAAACAGAAAAAAGGAGCGCATGGTCTCCAATGGGACTCGTTAACAGGACGAAACGCCTCACAGTCACGGCTTCATCATCACCAGAAGACGAACACCTTCGGGACAAAAAACGCAGCATGCAGCCAGCCTCCCTCGGGCGTCCCCTGCACTGCCTCCTCCAGGGCTTCCCAGCGACGGCGGACAGGCACGGAAACTGAGAGGGCAGCACGTGGGAAAACGGCAGCGTTCTGCCAGGGAACATTACCAACACAGAAGGCAAGAGTTCCACGCAATTCCAAACCAAACAGAAAATGTGAAGAACCAGAGAAGACTAATACTTATTTGTGCCACATATTGCTGATAACATATTGGGACTGTAACAACTGGCAATTGATCTGAAAGGGGGGGCAGGAAACACTTGCCAATTAAAGAAAGAAAAGATGTAAGTTGGACTAAATCTGAGCAGATTTGCCTGGAAAGCTGTGCTGGAGAAAGTCTGAGGATCGCTTTCATCTCACAGATGTGCCGTAACAGGCACACTGGCCCTTTGCTTCATTTGCGGAAGGAAAGCTGTGGTCCCCTTGTATTCCCCAAGGTCAACAGAGGTGTAGCTAGGAAAAAACGCAAGAGGGATTCCTCTTTTTTTCCTCCACAAAACTAGTTCCAAGAAAAGCCTTTCCTAAGCATCTCAGTTTGTTTCAGCACAATCCTGAGGTAATCTTAAGTTCTTTGTGCAAACCTCAAAAGATGGTGGGGAAGAGGAACAGGGAGGTCTTCATGGAGGTGATTGTGCCCTTGTGCCCACGGCAGATCCTGAGGTTGGCCGGGATTCTTCTCCAGCTGTCATTCCAGCATGGCATCCAGTTGGTCAGCAAGATCGTCAAACATGCTCCCAATGTCATCCAGAATGCTGACTGTGCTCTTGGATTCTGCAGCAGAGCTGAGGGAAACACCAGGGGGTTAACCCTGCATGGACCCTCCCTCCCTGGGATTTTCTGACACAGTTCCCATGCCCCGGCTTTCACAAAGCGCAAGCACTCACAAACTTCACATGCCCCCTGCCCCCCATTTTGCTCCCCCTCCTTGGCTGTCTCCTTTGGGCTTTCTTTCTAGACTCCTCTACAGGACACCCTGCATGCAGCTGGTGCTACACCACGGTGCTGACGCTCCCTGCAGAGTGGGATAGCGCCCTTGCTGTGGAGGAGGCTGCATGGCCAGCCCCTGCCCAGCATTCTTTCCCAGCCCAGGAAGGCCCTTACTCTGGTGCTTGCCCGTCCTCCTGCTTGATCTTCTCCTCCACGGCTTGCAGAGCAGCAGCGAGGGAGGCGCTGGTCTCCTCCAGCTTCTGGTGGACACTCTCTGTGCTGACGTTCTCCACTGAAGGCCCGGCCATGGAGGAGCGTGGGGGCTTGACAGGCACCGCCTGAGGAGGGGCTCCCCCCGGAGACAAGGGCTTGGCTGGGCTGGAACAGAGCGAAGGGGGCGTGCTGGAAGGCTTGATGGTGGGCGCCAGCTGCTTGGCTGGCGACGGGGTGGGCGTCGAGCCGGCACTCACTGACTGGAGGGCAGCGTGGACCTTCGGCTTTGGGGCAGTTGGGGGTGGCGTGGGCTTCGGGGAGACCGGTGGCAGGGTCCCATGGACACGCTTCACTTCTGCAAAGGAGAAGAATGCATCATGCGCTGGGCCTCTCAGGATGGCACTGCTGCTGCGAAGCATCTCTGGTGTCAGGTCTTAAGCCAGGGAGAGGCAGCCTCAGGGAGGGGCTCGGCTCCACCCACCGCAAAGGCAGTGTTTCCTAAGCCCGGAGGGCTCGTGCTGCACTGCCACCCCATGGCTCTCTTGGGACATCCATGTACGCCGTGATGGCTGCACAAGCCCCATGGCAGCCAGAAGTGGCAGTGTGAGCCGCTGCGGGAAGCAGGGCCAATCACATGAGGACAAGCAGGGCATGGAGAATGGGCCAAGAACATGGAGGCTTGGGGATTGCCAGGCCCAGGGTGTGGGCAGTCCTGCACTAAGCCCTGGAAGAGTTTTCCTAGCAGGACACCACTTACCTGGACTGCCAGGACCAGGAATGGGGGCCCTTTTGGAGGTGGGCGTGGGAGGACCAGAAACCTTCTGTGGCAGGACAGGCTTGGGAGAAACGGGGGGCTTCACGGGCTTCCTGGGTTCTCCTTCCAAAGGAAGCTGGGTCGGCACAAGCTCGCCCCTTTCCGGCAGGTCTGCTGGCGACGCAGCCTCCACACCACCCATCTCCAGGGCGGGCCGGCGCTTGACCGTGGCCGTGCCGTTCTGGTAGACAGACAGCGGCGCTGGCTCCTGTTCCTTATCCTTTGACTTTGGCCGCCTCTTCACCGTGTCAGACTCGGTGAGGAGGAACTTGATGCTGTCCTGTTGGCTCTGCTTGGCCCGGATCCTTCTCTTGAGCGTGGCGCTGGCCTCCACCTTGGAAAGGTCGGTGTGCCGGGGGCCCAGCACTGCGGCCTCCCCCGCGTCGGCCTTGATGGCGCTCATCTGCCGGGGGCGCTGTTTGATCGTCAGGCTTCCCTCCTCGGCGAAGGGAATGTTCTCGCCAGAGCTGTTCTGCGGGGAACCCCCACTGGGCTCTGTCCGCAGCCGCTCCACGGGGCTGCCATTTTTCGACATGTCAGACTTGATGCTCTCCGAGCGCTCCAGGCGAGCTGCGGCAACCAGCCCGGTCACAGGGCCGCTGATGGTGCGCCTGCGGTTCACCAGCTCGCCGTCGGGCCCAATTGCATCTTTGTGCTTGACAGCGGCCAGAACGGTCGCAACACGGGAGGGCTCCGGACTGACTGGGTGCAGGGCAACGCCCAGTGGCAGGTGGTACCCGTCGGGACCCTTCCCCGCTCCAGGTGGCTTTTGCAAGGCCAGAGCCCGGGCCCCTCCCCCAATCGATGACATTTCTAGCATGGCGGCAATGCTCTTGACGCTGCCTGCGCTGCCCGTGTCCACCGTGCCGCCGAAGTCACTGCCTCGTCTCTGCAGCTCCTCCTGGGAAGGCTCCTGCCCCTCCTCCCCCTCCTTGGAAAAGTCGTCAGTCAGATTGGTGCTGGAAATGGCTGAGCTGGAGCGCTTCGGCGGGGGGGGCGGCGGACCCTTCTTCTTGGGCCGCACGGCAAAGGACTGGCTGCGGTTGACATTCTTGTCGCCACCTGACTGTGCCCGCACGGAGTGGCTGCGTCCCACGCGCCGCTGCACCGTGGCGTAGGGACCGGCGTCAGGCACCAGCAGCTCGTCCCGCTCTTGCTCGCTGTCGGACACGGCGTAGCGGTTCAGACTGTGGGCCCTCTTCTTTGGCCGGCCACCCTCCTCCTCGCCCTCGGCAGCCTGGGGCGGCAAGCACAGCACCGGCACGGAGACCAGCGGTGCCGGGGTGGCCTGCGCCAAGGGGCCGGCCACGTGTGCGTCACCCTCCACCGGCTGCGGCACGACGTAGGCAAAACCACGGTGGGTTGGGGACTGCGGCAGCGAGCGGGGAGACATGGGGCGGTCCGACTGCGGCAGCAGCTGCGGTGTGGGCTTCACCTTGGCTGTGGTGTGCGGCACGCCAAGTGTCTGTGGCGAGGATGGCCGGGGTTTGGTCGGTGTCTGTGGCGGGGTGTAGCGGCCCGCAGATGGGGGAAAGGATTGCCGGGGCTTGCCGGGCACCGGAGGCACACTGGCTCGCTTGACGCTGTGGCCGTGCCGGAGACTCCGGACCTCTTTGGGCAGAGTGGCCGCGCCGTCCTTTCCCTCCTCGGCCAGGTACTCCTGGCTCTTGGACACAGCGGCTGTGCTGGCCGCTTTGGGGCCCTCTCCCAGCAGCTCCTGGGAGCTGCTCATGTGCTTGGCTCTCCCGCTCAGACTGTTCTCGTGGGCGAGGCGGGAGGGGTGCCGGTAGGACACCACTTCGCGGAAGGGCCCCACATGGTTGGCCTGCCTCTCGGTCCCCTCCTCGCTGGTGCCCGTCATAGCCGCCTGCAGTTCGTTGCTCAGCTCGCTGTCCTGAAACGTGGTCATCTTGGGCGACTGGCACTCGGCGGTCTCCTGTGGGGGCGGCTCGATGGCCATCGTGTCCTGCAATGGGGGCGCCCCCTTCTTCTTCAGCGTCCCAGACTCGTACTTGACGTACTCGGCCTTCTGGATCTCAGCCAACTTCTTCACGGCAAGCATCAGCTTCTTCTGGTGGCCTGAGGGAAGAATAAAGGGTAGACGGTCTGCTTGCAAAAAGCCAGGGCAGCTGCGGAAAAGCGCAAGGCTGCCCCTCAGATCACAAGAGTTAAAAATAAGGCATCGATGATTTTCTCTCACATGCCATGAGCTCGGCCTAAGGAAAATGTTAAGCATCCCTTGGATCCCGGGAATAGCATCTCTCCCAGCCTATGCCACTACTGCAGCCTGGCAAGACGCCGTTCTGAGGTGGCCTTGCTTCCTTGGACAGGCGCTCACGGCCCTTCTCCCTCAGCGAGCACTTTTCTCTGGACAGGATAGGGGCCGCGGCGCGACGTGTGACGTGGTGCCCTGCAGCAGCAGGGGGTTGGACTCAATGGCCTTCCTGGCCCCTCCCCACTCTGCTATGATTCTACAAGAGGGTGACAGCTTGGCCTGTGGGTCCGGGATCCTCCCGTGACATCTGGGAAAACACAGGGCTGGTGTGACCAGGGCTGGCTCAGAGTGAGGCAACTTCCAGTCTTCCCACACCTTGTTTGGCTTCAGCTAGTGTGATTGCCTTATTTTTATTTATTTATTTGGAACACTTATATGCCGCCCCATTCGCAAAAGCCTCAGGGCAGCTTCCAATACAAATAAATAACTATACAAATGCATTAAAAATCTGGAGACATCCCAGCATAAATATAAAAACAATAAATAACAATTAAAATAACGTTTAAATAAAAAGGTCTTGGCCTGGCGCCGAAAAACAAATAACAGTGCCAGGCGGACCTCTCTGGGGAGCGCATTCCATAGGTGGGGCGCCACTGCAGAAAAGGCCCTCCTCCGGGTATTCACCCTCCTAATATCTTTCACGGAGGGTTCCCAGAGAAGGGCCTCTGCCGCCGATCTCAAGATGCCTTGACATGGGTGCCTGCCCCCCACCCCAGTATTCTGGTGAACAAATGCTCAGCCAGGCCATGGGGCCAACTCTTTCCAAATGGAACTGTTTTCATTCTTCTCCCTTCCTTTCCCCTCCCAAATGCAAGCTTCTAGACGAGGTGAAACAGAAGGCTTCCTGTTAGTATGGAAATGCTGTGTGCTTTTTATAGCTGGGGCAGCGGGATCATGCCTTCGGTCAGACACCCTGACGTGTGCAAGCGACACGTGCTGCTTCCTCCCAGCCCATGCTCCAGACAAAGCCAGTCGGTGGCAGGACACAAGGCATGGACAGAGCTTCCCTGCCCCAAGCCTCTATCCAGTCCGAAGAGCACCCTTCACCTGCCCGCCTCCTGAGCACGCACACACATCCGCTGGCACCGTGGCTGCCGGGCCGTTGTCTCCCCTCACCCAGCTTGGTGATGCCGATCTCCTGCAGGTCTTCCCAGGTTATGTCGGTGATGAAGTCAATGTTCTCGTAGCCATTTTCCACCAGGACCTTGTAATATTGTGCCAGTCCGATCATGGAGAGCCAGAGAGCCAGGTTGGCCTGGAAAGGTGAGAGGGCAGGTGAAGGTTTCTTGGTGAGGCACACGTCCCATTGCACCCTGCCCTGGAACAGTCACAACTGCCCGTGTGGGTCAGACGGGTGGCACCTCCTCACCCATAAGCTGCTTCCACACTAACAGCTTGGCCTGGAATTGCCTCCCTTGCCAAAGCAGGCTCTTCTTATGCAGAGCCCTGACTTTTGTGTGGGTCTTTTGTGTGGGTCTTCGGGGTCTTTTGTGTGGGCCCCCATCCTTTTTCAGAACCCCTGAAAATGCAGCCTGTGCACTGGCGCAGTGTGATTGAGCCTTCTTAGCATAGTTCTTCTTCCAGCTCTTCTGCTGTTTTCAAGCTTGCTAATGAGCAGCCTCCCTTAATTGCCTTTTAATGGCAGTGCCTGGTTTTGAGTTAATTTCCTAATTATTTTTAATAACAAGATTGTAATATTTCACCATAAAAAAAGAATGGGAAAGCGTCATGGAATGGTCAAGAGTCCAAACCTCCTGTCTCCTCTTGGCCTACCATGTTCAACAGAATCACGCAGGGATGCTGCATCGCTGTGATCATTATGCAGTAAAAGAAAGCTTTTAAGCAATCTTTAACTGGAGGAGCGGGGCTTCGGACAGGCACACTTTGTGGACTCATCCTTGCAGGAGAGGCGCTGGGAAAGCATGCTTGCTGTCCTCCGTGCTCTGCAAAGCCACCATTTCACTTGCCTGGGGAGCCATGCCTCAGCAGCAGTGTGAGCAAGAGAGGAGCGCACTGCAGCACAAGGTGGCCACACGCTAGGCCTACAGCCATGCCTCCCCAAGGTGTTGATGTCAAGAAGTCCCCGGCGTGGGAAGGAGGGATGACTTACCGGCTTATACTCTGGGAGCCACTCAGAAATACTGAGGCTATTGATCTCTGATGCAATCTTCTTCCTGTGTCCCGGCTTGGTAACCCCGATGGCTGTCAAGTCCTGCAGCAAATGGGGCATCCATGTCTGCTCAGCTCCTTGGAAGCGGCAAGCGCCCACGCCCAGAAGCAACCCCCAGGTGCCCCTGCACTGGCGAGTTCGCCACCCACGAGCCAGCCAGCTGGAACTCCTGCCTCAGTGTGCGGCTCACGTCGGCACGGCCTCACTACCTCACACTGGGGGAGCGGGGCAGCAGCCTGCCGTCTGACAGGGTGGCTCCTTCCAGGGTTCCAGGCAGCCGTGCTCCCTTGTGGTGTGCCGCACCGTTCCTCCCTGCCCGTTCATGCCAAGGCTGCGCCGCATGCTCAGCCCAGTCTGGGTTTGGCTTTGGGGGCTGGAGTGGGGCAAGATTTGTTAAAATGCGCAGGAAGCTTCTGCAGAACACTGGGTTCCCTGGAGCATTCTCACAGCAGCCTCGTGTTTCCCACACTTTGGCTCTAACCCTGCTGGAACTCGTCACCTTGCTCACTGTAGGGCATGTGACCTTATACTAGGGTATGAGTTGAAGGGTGACTTGGAAGAGCCTGTGAGCAGGGAGGGAAAGATCCATGTGTTCCTACAGCAAGCAGTTAAAGCAAACCATTCTGGGAGCATGTGCTGAAGAGAACGGCCTAAACACCCCTAATAAATCCCACGAACATGAGGGAAGGTGGCAGAGCCCGCCAGGCCTGCCCCATTGGTGCACTGGTACTTTTGAGGGCCAGAAGTTGGTGGGGGTGGGGGCTCTCCTGGCCAAGAGGAGACATGTGCCTCGGAAACGCCCCCTTCTGCCTCCCAGCATGGCTCTGGCTCATTCTGTGTTGCCCACAAAGCTCTGCAGGCCCCTCCATCCCGGGAGGGGCCGCCTGACCCCCAGCACCCCCTTGAAGGGCAGAAGGTGCTCCACGGTTCCCAGTGGCTGAGCAGGCACACTGCCCAGTGTGCCGTTCTGTTCGGCACACTGCCCATGTCCCAAAGAGAACGTACGGTGCCACTCATCCCGCCTTGTGGATTTGCACAGAACAGTGCTGGGCTGGGCACACCTCGGAGTCCAGAGGTTGACTGGGGGGAGTGGGGTGTCATGGGCCTGTAGGGGTACCTCTTACTCATTGCAAACTCCCATCACGTTCAGCAAGCAAGCTCCTGAAATTAGGGGCCCTGGACCCCACGCATAGGACCACTGGCCCAGCTTTGCCTCCTCCCTGGCAGCCCTCACCTCGGGCGTCATCCGGCTGATGGTGGGGATATCGTACCCAGCACTGATGAAGTTGGAGGCATACAGCTGCAGCTGGAACTTGCAAAGCCACTGGTAGACGGCCTCTGAGCTCTGAGGAGAGGAGGGGAGAGGAGGGGAGGGGAGGGGAGGGGAGGGGAGGGGAGGGAGAGGCACAGTGAGGCCAGCTCTCCCTCCCAAGCCTTTCTTTCCTGAGGAGGACCTGCCATTCAAATGCATGCAGCTGGATAGTGCATCATGCCCAGGGCATGTGGGCAGCTCGCTCTCTCCTGGCGAGACTCATGCGCTGGATGATGAGAGGCTTGCAGCCCCCGTGGGCTGCAAAGGGAAGGCAGTGGCCCCAAGAGCAAATGGGGCAGCAGGAGCTGCTCTGCGCAGCAGGTTGGGGAAGGGGCAGGCGGGAGGTCGGGATCGGCTCGCAGGTCCCCGGGCGATCTGCAAGAATGTCTGCCTTCAACACCTGCAGCAAACAGGGACGCGCTGCTCACCCTTCCCATTTGGCTGCTGAAATGAGGAAAATGGTGTTCGACTGTCTGTTTTCCAGTGCAGTTTGAGCTCAGTTCCAACGCTGGAAACAAGCCCTTCATCTTATTCCTGCCTCCCCAAGCCACTGTTTTGCACTTGGCTCCAGCTGGTGGTGAAAAACAGCCGGAGCAAAATGCAGAAGCAGAACATCGGCTCCCCCACTGGCTTAAGAGAGCAGCCCACCCCCGCACCCCGCTGCTGGGAGAGCCTGGCTTGGCCTTCCCCACAAGGCAGGAATAGCGTGGCCCCCTAGCCTGCCTGCAGCAGTGCTTTTCCATCACCCTTTCCAGGCTGAGCTTCCCTGACTTGCCTTCCCCTCCGACGAGGGCTCCACCTTCTTGGGCGGCTGCTCACCAGAGGGCTGACTCGGGTACGACGTGCCACTGCCCAGACTCGGTGTCCTGGAGGAACCTGGCACAACGCAGACAGCAGGAGCCGTTAGCACGGCAGAAAGCTCGCTCGCTCGCTCGCTCAATTGCTCACTCACTCAGCAATACAGATGTTTGTCCAGCTGTGAAGCCCCGTCAGCAGCAAACTGGGGTGCAGGGCCACACCCCCGTCTGCCTCAGTGCCAGGCTCCTCACCAGCATCTTCCCACACTGCTCCTGGAGAATGCAGGCACGAAGGGAAGCTTATCTGGCGTGTTACCCTCGTGAAACGACAGGGCTCAGCACACAGGGCTGGGCAAGCTCTGCGGCAGGGCAGGGCAGGCATTTGCTCCCCACTGGGGCCAGCAGCCAGCATGGTGTCCAGCTGGCCATTCTGCTGGGAACAGAAAAAGAAACCCAGGGATGTGAGGGTGGCAGGAAAGGCTGGCGTTCCTAAACGAACCCTGCAAAGGCACAGAATCCCCCATGGGCAGCTGCTGCCGCAGGGCCAGGCAGGGAGAGCAAGATGGCAGCCAAGGTGACCTTGACGCTCTCACACCCTCTCACCCAGCCAGCCTGCAAAGCCCCCAGGACCCAGACACCTGCGTGGCTTGCAGCGTTTGCGCCTTGGGGGGAAGCAAGTGACGGAGGGCTGGTTTTCTCTGCAGCATCTGGCTGGGATAACTAAAAAAGCGGAATCCATTTCAGAAGCTGTATCCTTGGAAGCACCAGATGCAGGGAAACTCCTGCAGATAAACGAACAGCTTGGAGCCTCTCCGTACCCCCAAGTCACCTACACAAGACGCCAGAAGGCCCCCTTTCCAGAGGCTGAACGGTGGGGGCCTCCTTCCACTCCCTCCTCCTCCCACCCACAGCACCCCCCAGGCTGACCCCAAACCCATCATCTGGGCACGCTCCTCTGGGTACTTGAGGAGAAGAGGCGTGCCACTTGCCGGCTTCCTCTGCGCCACACGGCTCCTACAGCACCCTCGAAAGGGGGAGGGGGAGGGGGGCTGCAGCCCCCGGGCACGGAGGGTCCTCCCGGGCATGCTGCAGAGCCCTCCAAGCGAGCATCACAGGAAGGCCGCACCGTGCAGAGCTCACGCTCCCAAGTGGGCAGAGGCGAGCGTGGGCCGCGAGGAGGGCGCACGGGCGCTCGGCCAGCCACCAGGGAGGATCGGAGCGGCCCCACACAGGCCAGACGGGCGCCCGGCAGAGGGTGGCAGGCAGCCAAGCAGGCAGATGGGGTGCCCTCCCCCCGGCCTCCCACCATCTCCCCACTAACCGAAGCAAGCGAAGGCATGGCAGCAGCAGAGAGGGAGGGCCATGGCGGCTCGGAGGGCTGGCTGAGCAGGGGAGGCCGCGGCTGATGGCGGCCAGAAAAGCTCCGGCGGGGACAGGGGCCGCGCTCTGCCGCGGAGCGTTCCACGCACCTGCAGGCGTCTCCACGGCTTTGGCAGGCCCATCGCCCACAGCGGATTCGTGCACAGACGCCTTCTGGGAGAGGACAGTTGCCAGCAACTGAGCATGGTTGTGGGGGAGGGAAAGTGGAGAAACAGCCGTCAGTTAGGAAGGGGGGAGGAAGACACTGGAAGCCTTCGGGAGGGGCGGAGGTCGCGCCGGCCCCCCGAGGTGTGGTGCCACCGGTGCAGCGACATGCCCGGGGGTGGCAGGGAAGTGTGCGGCATGCCCGTTGGCACACGTGGCCTGGGAAGCTTCCGAGAGGAGGAGGAAAGCCGTCTGGTGAGGGGCTGGGTGGGGGAGGGTCTCCAGCTCGCCTGCCCCCCTCCTGGAGATGGGCATGGGACAAGTTCGCTGCAGGCAGCCCCACAGCAGGGCTCACTGTGGTTTCCGGGGCAGGGGCTCAAACCAGCCTGTAAGATTTGGGGCAGCTCTTTCCCGGTTGCCAGCCGTGATGACGGCATTCCCAGTGCTCTTGGAGGCACACGCCCTCGGGCGGCAGGTGGTCCGGCTCACCTTGACACCTTCAGAGCCTGGATGCAGGGCTGCGTGGCCTCCGCTCCCGGTGCTTTGGCCACTGCCTGAGCTCCGGCCACTGGCCACACTGCCAGCGCTCCCCACGCTGCTGCGGTCACCGCCTGTCAATTCAGAGGGGAGGAAGGGCAGGTGAGAGGCGAGGCAGGCAGCCAAAATGAGCCAAACTGGGCAAAGCGCTTGCAGCCCTCTGGCTGCCTCAGCCTTCAGCACCCATCAGCCCCAGCTGGCATTCCCAGTGGTGAAGGATAATGGGAGCTGCAGGCCAAACGTCCACCTGCCTCTAAGGTCACCCTCGGGGACAGGGCCCCTGGTGCTGCATCCCACAACAACTGCCCGAAGAACCCCGGGTGGGAGCAGACACCGGGCATGTCTCCCCACCGCCAGCAGGACACCCACCCACAAGCACTGGGCTGAAATGGGGAAGTGCACACGGGGGGTGGGGGCAGCAAACCACCCTGGCAGGCCGGGGAGACCTGCGGGCAAGGGGGCCTGGCCTGTGCCGGGTGTGCGCCCAACTCAGGCCAGGGGTAACTGGCCAAGGGGTGGCCCTCCCACCCCCTCCATACCTGCATAGGGCTTGCGGAGCACCCAGATCTCTTCAGCTGGGGCCAGCGTGGTTGGAGGTCCACCTTGCAACGGGGACAGGTGGGATGGGCTGCCGTCAGACCCTCGTGAACCTTTGGGGTCAAAGACAGCCATTGCCACCCCAGCAGAGAGAGCCCACCCCAAGCAGGCAGCCAATTCCGGGGCAGGGCGCATGTGCCTTGGGCAGATCACACAAGCAGCTTACATTCGTTGCCTTTCCTCCATGTGTCCAGCCCTCCCCCCCACCCCGCAGCTTCTTCCTGGGGGGAAAAGCACCCAGATTCCTCACTCTGTCTCTTACACAGCTGCAGAGGAATCTTTGGGATGGGCAAGAATTTCATTTGGTCCCTATTTGCGTATAATGCACAAAATTCATGAAATTGGACATGGGAGAAAGTAGGAAAGGGGTGATTGGTTCACCCAGACCAAGGGGTCTTCCACGCCACGTGCCGCCAAGGCTGGCAGGGTGCTCACTTTTAGCAGCTCCCTGGCAGGCAAGCAACCCCATGAGCCCCCGGACCCCCCAGGATGGAAGCAGGGTGCCTGCTGGAACTGGCCAGAAATTAAGAACTGAACAAAGTCCACGTGTTTATTTGTCAACAGTGCAGAAAAAACAAAGGAGTTTAAAAAATATGAATGCGAACAGAAGTGAAACGAGAGAAAAACTCATGTGGGAACTTGCATCCAACTGTCTGGGTGCACAGCCCTTGATGAAGGCGTGATCCAGAGGCCAGGAAGATGCTTCCCAGAACCTTGCGAGGAGGAACGTGAGGGTAGTGACTCCCCTTCCAGCTTCCCCTTAGCAGCCACCCCCCCCCCCCCGGATCTTTTCCCAAGACCATCTAAGCCTGCTAGAACCAGCACTACCTCCAGCACAGAGCACTGCTGCGTGTGTTCCTCGCCGTCCACACAGGGCTCGGACAGGATCCTGCCAAAGCCTGAGGACCAGCTGCTGCCAGCCAGTCGCAGCAGTGCTGGTCTCGCTGGACCCCGTCCCGGTCAGGCTCAGGCAGCTGCCACATTCCAGAGTTGGCTTCTCACGGCTGCGAATTCCCCACAAAGCAACGTTGCTCCTAACTTTCCTTCCGGTCCATTTCATTGGCAGACCGCCCCCCTCGGGAGTCATGAGAGGGAGGAAAGGGGTCTGCACTCCAGGATGGTGCCCCGTGGCATGCAAGCCCCCGTGGTTCGCGTGACGTGCAAACCTGGGATGGGACTGCTGGGGCTGCTGCAGCCTGGAACAGGAGCCACCGCACGGCTCGCTTTAGGGACAGCTTCACGCAAGGCATGAGCGGAGCTGGCCGGAGCCAGGAGTCAGGCTATGGCCCCGTAGGCCCCTTCTGGCTCGCCCTGTGTCGGTGTTTCTAAGACGGGTGCCAAGTCACTGCAACCCGGAAGACCCTGCTGGGAGGGCGAAGGCAAGCTGTGTGGCAAGGGGGCTCCCCCCCACCCCCTCACACGGCAGGGAGCAGCGAGCGTGGGGGTCAGCGCCCCCCAAGTGCCCCAGGAGCACTCGGGCAGCTGCCAGAGGAGCTCCCCCAGCCAGGCTCGAGCCGTGGGCCTGGCTGCAGCTTGGTCCCGGTGCTTCTTCCCCCAGCGATTCTGAACGGAGACTGTTGCTCCACCTTTTGTGGCTCTTGTTTCCGAAACTGTGAGCACATGCCCCACGATGCCTCAGCGCTGCCCATGGTGGCCTGCCTGCCTACTGGATTGTGTATATTGCCCCCTCTCATGCGTGTGAATAGTTGTGCGTATTTTACACAGTTTCCCTCATCGGTTGGATGTGCACCGTTTGCACGCATTGGGAGCCTATGGAACTGCCGGGGGCCCAGGGCGCTTTATAAGCCACACGCCTCCCACTACTTTTGCTGTTAGAACAGGATGCCCCCACCCCCTGTGGGGCCCGCACCTGCTCGTGCTAAAGCAGGCAAGGATGGTCTAGGGGGCACGCCAGCCCCCCGCCATCCCTGCAGTCACTGCACATGCACTTGGGCTGCTCCTTGCCCCTCCTAGACACATCTGGGAGGTGAAAGGGGTGGCCAGAGGTGGGGAGCCAGGGAGGTGGGAAATGGGGATGTCACACAAACGCCAACGTGATTCCGAGAAGCAAGAGGGTTGGACTTGCACACCGGCACTCACACTCGTCACGGAGCGTCCTCCTGGCACGAGCTCCCCCACCCTCTTCTGCCCTTGGCCTGATGCCCCCGTCTGCCTGACTGCCCCCCACGGTGCCCCCCTCAGCATCACCCACTCTCTTATGGCCCTCAATGTTCTGCCCTTTGCTTCTGCTGCCTCGGACACCTGGAACAGCCCGACACACGTAGCACCAGTAGGACGCGGAAGCCCAGGGAAAAACACGAGGCGGGTGCAGCTGCAGAAGCGCTTCCCTTTGCTTTTTTCCTGAAATGTCACATTTCGAATCGCTACGCCTCACTTCTTCTCTTTTCTCCCCTACTCCTTCCTCTGCAGCTTAACAGCTCTCTGCAATACAGTATTTGTTCCTTTATTTGTTAAATTAGTATCTGGCCCATTAGTCAGGATGACTCTGGGTAGCTCTATTATTAGGAAAGGAAATATGACTATTATTAAAGGAGTAACATGATTCCTTTATTCAAGCGATCCTGAAACCCTGCTTTCAGAGCATGCTGCCTCACAAGGCGGCTTGATGCTGTGATGGGGCCTTCAGCGGTCTCCAGCCTCTGGCGGCCCCAGGAATACCCCCCCCCCCACAGAGGGTCCTGCCCTTCATAGCCCCACTCAGCTTTGGGAACTCCAGGCCGTGGCCCCTTCCTGAAGCTGATTCTTCTCATAGTTGGCCCTCTTCTCTTTCTCCTGCTTTATTGTCCTCCCCAGTGAGTTCTGGCTTCCTGTTATACGACAGCCTCGGCTGTGTCATTTGTGCTTCTAGGGAAGATTCTGGCGTGATTTGATCGAGGACCCCCTGCCCGTCTTTCTGCCAGCCCAGGCACTCACAAACCCCTCCTCCGGCACTGAGCTGCCAAGGCATTGGTTTCCTCCCAGACAGCTTTTGCACCCAGACTTGGGGGTGGCCTTCTCCTCAGCCTCCAGTGCAATGCCTGGACACCTGATGAGCGTTGCTGCTCCTTCAGGGCTATCCTTCCCAGTTCAGCCTTCGTGGGGTTCTGTGACTGCAGCCCCCCTTTGGCCGGATGCCAAGGCACACAGGATCTCCCACCAGTTCAGTGGCCCCGCTGTTGACCTCAGAGGTGCTTCATGCTTTTGCCGCCATGCTTTTCAAGGCTGCAGTGCTCGCTCTGCCTCACCAGCAAGAGCCGTGAGGAGTCCCGGTGCCTTGACTTCCCAGCAGCAGCCGCCCTCCTTGGCAGGCACAACTAGCTTAAATACCTCAATGAAACCCCCAAGATACGGCGAGGCCCTCAGCCCTTGAACTGCCTTGGCTTCCCACTGCTTTCCACATATGCTTGACTGAACGTTTATGCTTTTGAAGCGAGGAAGCATGCAGTGCAGGGGTCCAAGGGTGAATCCCCGGGACGGTCAGCCCAACGGCTCTTGTGGGCGAGGCAGAGTAAATGCAGCACTGCCCACAGGGCGCACACAGTCAGGAGACACGCAAGGCTCCTCGTGCAGCGGCACTCCTTGCATAGGGCTGCAGCTTCCGGACCGGCCTGGGCTGGCACACGGCACGCCTGGTGCCCCCTCCACATCAGTTCTGCTGCTTCAGGGAGCAGGGCCAGAGGCTGGAGACGGCAAGGAAACCGTTCTGGCTGGAGAGCGCCTAACGGGGGCTGGGGGCTCAGCTGCGGCACCATCTGCTGTGGAGGAAGGCGGGCCTCCCTTGCAGAGGGGGGCTGCATGCCCTGCTGGGAGGGATGCTGCAGGATGAGCCGGCCCCAGAGGAGTCAGAGCCCCAGCTCTGTGGCTTCAGACCTGTGGGTCAGGAATGAAGGCGCGCATGCTCACTCACAGCTGCTAGCTTGCACACAGAGGAAAACGGGGGGGGGGGGAGTGATGGAGCGAAGTGAAACAAGGAGGAGCACACAAAACATGGCAAAGGCACAAATTAAGGCAAACGAAGGAAGATGAAGCTACCTGGATCGGCACAAGGCCCTTCCACAGCACCGTGGGGGAGCCCGCAGTAGCCAAAGGAACTGAAAAGAGGCTGGTGGGGGTGCAGTGGAGGCGGAGGCAGGAAATGGAGCTGGTGATGGGAGGTGAAGGTGGAGGAGGAAGAGGAAGAGGTGCAGGAGTGCCCATTGGGCACGGAGGCCCTGCCAGCCTGGAGGGAGATGGCTTGAAATTGCCCTGGGAAAGGGCCTGCTTCCCACGCACCTGCTAACAGAAACACAACAAGAGGCAGTATGAAAGGGCTCCTCTAGCCTGAGAAGGGGCAGGAGGGGTGGGGGATGTTTCTGAGCTCTGCAGCAAGGCGGGGGCGGGGGGTGTCTAGGGCCGGGCAGCGACTTAGGGGGGAGCCAGCTGGGAATCCTGAGGTCTCCAGCTCGGCTCTCCAGCTCACTAGGGGCGCCCTGGCCGCCTTCTCCTCTCAGCCTGAGCCCTCCCCCTGGGGGAAAGTAACACCGGCCTCATTTACTCGGGGTTGCAAAACCCGTGATAGGATGCTGGGCATTATGCGCCTTCTAGCACTCACGAGTTCTACCCCAGTGCTGGCAGAAGCAGCTGCGGTGGAAAGGGCGCTCACCTCGCTGCTAAATCCTTTTGCAGCTGCTCCAATGCGCCCTCCTCACAAACCCTGTTCAGTCCAGAGGGCGAGCCTCTCTGGCCCAGGCCGCTCGGAGCTCAGCCTCTGCCCTGAGAAACCAGAGCCATGTCCTCTGACTTCACGCGGCCACCTCCTCCCCACAAACGCCCCCGGGGACACCTGGCCTGCCTTGAAAGGGAGGCTGGAGGTTTCCAGGCAGGTGGCCCTTTCTAAACCAAATGCAACTGCATTTGAATAGAAGGGAGAAAGCCACGGGGGGGGGGGGCGAGGGGAGGCTGGGTGTGCTGGAGCCCCCAGGGGCAGGGGCAGGAACGAGCTTCTTTGCAAGGCATCCAGCCTTGAACACCCCACAGGGAGGGGCTGCCTTTCTCCCCCCCCGCCCCCCACTGGCGGGGTCCGGGCAGCTTCAGGGCTCCCCCTGCTGACCAACGGCCGGAATAGCAGCGCCGGGAGTGGCAGCCGTGCTCCAAGTCGCTGCTGCCTTCGCGGGGCCCGCGGCCCTGCAGGAAAAGCTCTCCAAGGCGCGGCCTTCCCCTCCAGAAGCAGCCTCGGCCCCACCGGTCCCAGCGCTGGAGCCTTTTGCTGCGTCCGGAGCCCGCCTGCTCCTGCTCCTGCTCCTGCTCCTGCTCCAAAGGTACCCCCGCCCTCGCGCTGCCTTCTTGGCTCCTGGCCGCTGGCTTCTTTCGACTCCGCTTTGCCACCTGCGCTGCGCTTTCTTTGCTCCTGGTCTGACCGGGTCTTGCGCCGGATAACGGCTTGCCTTCGCCTGGTGACGGGGCTTGGGCCATGCAAGGTTTTGACTGCATTGTCTGGGCCTTCGGGCCTCCGTTCGTCCCTGCCCTTACGCTCCAGTTTACTTCCCCTGCTTAGCCCGGGCAGAGCGCAGCTCGTCTGGGGCCGCGACTCACTCGTGGCTCGTAAAGCAGAAGGTGGGGGGGGGGCGCTCAGCTCTGCTGCCCCGCCCTTAATGGAGCTCACGCACCAGTCCTTGATATGGAACCGGCTATGTTCTGGGAGCCATATACTTATTACTTATTAGATTTGCATATAAGCCGCCCGTTAGCATCCTGCTCAACATATGGGTGACTGAACAGTATATAAAAGCAATAGATGATGATGATGCCACCTCCAGCCTGCTTGGGCAAGCCCCCCCTGTCCCCCCCAGGAAGTGTGCACAGACGGGCCAGTGGGAATACGGGGGGGGGGGGTTTGAGCTCTGCTCCAAAGAGGCCGTGTCCTGCTGCCTTCTCAAGAAAGCTGGAAGGGCCCCGTCGGAGTGCCGGCCTGGTGCAGCTAGTCGAGGTGGGCAACAAGACCCCGAGCAGGGAGCTGACTGCGCAATGCCGCGTCCCACCTTTCTCCACGTGCAGCCCCTCTGGTGGAAAGGATTAGGCCGGGGGCGGGGGGGGGGCAGCCCACCTCTACTTGGGGAACAAGCAACTCTGGGTGCTTTGCCCCTGGGCCTGAGCTTGGGCAGCTGGCTCTACAGCCTGAGGACAACACGTGGCATCCAGCAAGCTGGGAGGGAGGGAGGGAAGGGTGTGTTTGGCCACAAGAAATAATGTGGGGCCTGGTTCTGACGCCAGGAGAAGCCCAAATCTCCCTGGGCTGATCCGGAGCCTGCTGACTCGGAGCCAGATCCAGAGCTTGTCTCAGAGAAGCCAAAATAATGCTTTCGCATGGAAACCCATGGGCAGCCATGCTTTGCTGCTTGACAGAAATGGGAGAGGTTCGCTTCCGTAGCAGCCCGTGTGGGAGGAGGCCGCGTGCTGGTCGTGGCCAAACAGGTGCAGGGGACTCAGCCCCACCGCCCGGCCCTCCATGTCCCTCCAGGCCTGAATCACAGGCGAAGGTGCAGGGAGCGGCTTGGGGTTCCTGCTTTGGAGCAGCCCCCAGGGCAAGTCCAGCGTCAGCTGCACATTTCCCCCTCAGCCCAGTCCGGCTCAGGACTTGAACAAACACGCATTCCAGAAAGCCCCAAAGAGAGAAGCATTTGCCTGTGCGCTTGCTGATGGCTTCAACCAGGCTGGATGGGAAGTAGCCGACACGGTCGTTGCCTGTCCGGTTGTCATGGATACAGCCTTTCCATCGGCCATCCGCATGCTGCTCTAGGACCTGTTGGAGAAGGCGGGCAGTGGGTGTGTTGCGTGGTAGAGCCAGCAGAGCGAGGGTCGTGCCAAATGCACTGTGAGCATGGAGGGAAGGATTCTGCCCCTCCCAGCTAACATTTAGTTTCCAAAATGGGATGCACAGAGCCTCCAGCCTGCCCAGAAGAAGTCATGCCCTCTGGCCCTGGAAGTCTTTCCTCCGAGTCTCTCTCACCCAGATGTGCTCTGCTAATGCCTAACAGCATGCTCGCTCTCCTTGTTTCATATCTATTTATGTACTTAAACATTCCTATGCCGCTTCTCCAGAAAAACCAAGCATGGCAGTTTGCCAAACCAACCAAGCCAGTCCCACAAACAGATAAAATTGAGTAAAACCTAAGAACAACTATAGCAATCCTATAGCAAACCATTTCAAAAACCAGGTTAAAACTATGCGCTTTGATCTCCTTTCTGAAGACAGAAAGCAGGGACCAGTTGCACCTCCAAAGGGAGTCCATTCCAGAGTGTGGGAGCAGCACACAGGAATTGACTCCCCTGCCTCCCAGGGCCGATTGCAGTTTCTAGCGGCCCTCCACAAACGCCCAATTGCAATAGTTTGGCCAGGTGCGGGAGGGCGCTCTGCCCTACTGGGCCCCCGCATCGGGCTGCCAGTTTTGCTTCCCTAGGCTGCAGTGGCACCCTATCCCACAGATGCAGGCTGGGGCAAGAACCTTGGATTCTTTTTCCTGCTGTAAGGCAGAACATCCTGAGCAGCCTGGTGCATCTCTCTGAATGTTTCAGAACGATTAAGCGGCGCATTCAGGCTCTGGGGCATGCTGCCTGCAGACATGGTTCAGCCAGGGGGCTGCCCGGGTTGCTCACAGGCTTGAGCCAGGCGAGCATGAGGGAGGCCTCCAGCGAGTCCCAACCGAGCAAGCAGCTGCGGGTTCTGCTGGTGACACGACACCTGCTCAGATCCGGAAGCAGGCCGCACCCTGTGCTCTCCGCACTGCACTGGCCAGGCCTGGCTCCTCACTGCATCTGCCCGAGCCTTGGCGTGCGCCAGAACCGCGGCGACGCCGAGGTCTCACTCACCGTGATGATGTCCCCAGCTTTCACGTTGAGGCTGGTCAGGTCGTAATTGTTGCAATAGTCCTTCACAGCCCTGACCTGCAGTGCGGCCGAAGCGTCTGGGCAGAAAGAGGAGGAACTGGCTCAGGGTGGCCCCCTCACACCTCGCTCCAGCAGGCGGGCGCTGTGTGGGAGCCGCTCAGCTTGCAGCTGGCACTCGCCCGGGCCACAGGAAGGAAAGGGGCACGTGTGGCGGGCCAGACGCTTCTGGGTTCGCAGCAACGGGCTCCCAAGTTCTGCCCCACAGTCTCGGTGGACATGCTCCACCCCACTCCAGGAATGCTGGCTTTCCTCAAATGCTCTTTGAACTCCAGAATGCCAGACTTCAGCATTCCACTTTTGCGATGTCTGTGGAGCTACTTAGAGCGAATGCTCATGAAAAGACACTTTAAAGTTCGCCTCCGCCATGAAGGCTAAGATGCGATCATTGATTCCTTACCTAAAAAGCACTAGAGGGAGATAGAGTGCCGCAATATTATGGCTATCATTTGCATTAATGGACTTGTGGTTGTGGAAAGTGCACCTCCCGCGTTCTCCTGGAGATGCTGGCTAGCCAACTGTGAGAGCCTTTCTGCCAGGCCTCCCCCCTTGAGGGAACTGCTGCCCCACAGAGACCCCCCCCCCAACAGAGCTGCTTCTCCCACACCCAGCTGCCCCTTACCTCGCAGCATCTGCTTGATCTCCTTGCTGGCCTGCGTGGCCGTGAACTGGTTGACGATGTCCAGGGCAGTCTGGCTGTAGGTGTTCCGGATGTGAGCATTGATCCCGCTCTGCAGAACAGGCAGGAGGAAGAGTGCATGTGCCTGAGGGGGGCCCAGAGCACGTCTGGCAACGCGAGCTGCCTGGCGGCAGGTCTGGAGACGGCAGGGAGACTGGAACCTGCAGCCGGAGCCCTGCAGCCCCCCTCCGGGAAGCACCGGGCAGCAGCCAGACCTGCCAGGAGCGAGGTGTGAGCAAGTGGGTCGGCGGAGGCTTACGTCCAGGAGAAGGCGGACAACTTCCGTCTTGCCGCACAAGGAGGCTTCATGCAAGGCAGTGCCCGCCTTGGTCTGCCGGTTAATGTCGATTCCGGCCTGGAGCAGGAGCCTGCAGGAGCGACGGAGTGAGCGTGTGAGTGAGCACCAGGCTCCGTTCCCAGGGCCAGCAGGCGCTGCTCCACGGGGGCAGCGGGGAGAGAAGCAGCCAGCCGGGCTGCTCTGCGCCTGCGGAGCTGCGGCGAGGCAGCCGGCAAGTGGGGCTTCTTCTGGAGGGCCCTTCCTGACAGGCTCTGCTGCCGGGACCGGTGCCCCAGAGAGCCAGGCCAGGGGCGCCTGGGACCAGGAAGTGAAGGGCAGCCCTTCCACCGGGCTGGAAGCTGGCAGGCCCCAGGCAGCCCATGCAGTGGCAGCACAGCCTGATCTGACATCACATGTGCGGCAGCCCCCCCCCCCCCGAGGCAGATGTGGATGCTGGGAAGTTGCACCCTGGGGTGCCCGGAGCAGAATCTCTTCTGCAGGCCCCACTCCTCTTGGCCGTGTGTTAAAAGAGGGTCCACTCAAAAGCAGCACGTCCCTCTTGCGTATAAATCTAAAGCAGAAAAGAAAACCGTACTTATGACCCAGTGCCATTCCACCCCGAAGCCGGAAGCAATCCTTCCATCCCACGGGCCACCCCCACCCCTGCAGGGAGCAGCCGCCATTTCACAGGCCGGCATGACAACAGGGTGTCGCAACCATGGAATGGCCCAGTGGGGGGAAGGGCAGGCAGAGCAAAGGGCTCCAGGAGCAACCGGACAAGCGGCCGGCAGGCCAAGGCCCCTCTGGCGCAACTGAACCGCAACCTGAAGTGCTTCCTGTGCTGTTCGTGGGCTTGCAAACAGCCGCGTCCGCCTCCTTCGAAAGCCACCTCGGAGCCAACGCTGCGGAGTGGGGAGGGGTCCGCTGACAAAGCAGGATGCCGGCTGCGAATGGGAGGCGGGGGTGGTCCCTGCCTGGCCCAGGAGGAGGCTGGCAAGCCTGGCTCAGCCAGGGTCCCGCTGCACGGTGGGGCCAGGGCACGCATTCCAATCAACGTGAGCCTGGCACAGCAACAAGAGGTCCCTGGAGCATGGGTGGCTGTACCACTGTGGGGAGCCGGGTGCGCACACAGGCCCCTCCACAGTGGCCCGACCCCGTGCTGCCCCTTAGCAGATCTCTGGCCAGCTGCCTTCGGCGGCCTCCACACACCCACACTGTGATGCACCGGGCCCCCAGGGCTCACCCAGCGACTCCACCTCAAGCTTGAGCAGCAGCGGTGGCGCTCCGGTGCCCTCTGGGTGAGCAGCAGCCCAACTGCCCTGCCAACGGGCAGTGCCACCCCCTGGAGCCCCCCCTGCAGAACAGTGCATCTGCGCCTCCTCTCGTCCAGCAGGACGTGAGCAGTCAGTGGTCTCAAGGGCAGCAGGACAGTGCTCCCTCCCCCTGAAGGCCATCTGCGGGTGCCTGTGGCCATGGCTCTTCTAACACGCCTGGGACGCAGGAGGGGGGAAATGTGCCACTGATGCCCCACCCGTGGCCATCCAAAGGGGGCTCACTGGACCACGCAGGCAGCGCCCAGGCACCCTCTCGTGTGAATGCCCAAACCCAAGGTTAGCGGGCACTCATGCCGTGGCTGGGAGGGGCGGCCTGCCACCCCCCCATTCCTGTCGCAGTGAGGCACGGGGAAAGCAGCAAACGGCACCTGGTGGGAGCCGGGGGGAAGGGGGGCCATCCGGGGGTGGGCTGGACTGCGAAACGGCGGCAGGCCCAGGGCGCCTCCTTTCCCTGGAATTTGCGTGTGCTCCTGCTGCCCATGCGCCTGTGGGGCTCGGGGAGGGGCAGCAGGGAGGCCCTGGCGCATAGATGCTGCGTCTGCGAGGGATGCCGCACACAGCGTGCATGCTTGCACACCGGGCAGGGACCACCCCACCACGGCCCTAGGCCTCCAGCCTGATGCCCTCCCAGCGTGGGGACCGCGGCTCCGTCACGCCAGCCGGCATGCGTGTTTTGGGGCTTCCATGTGGGGTGGTCTGCTGGAAAGTGCTGGTGGTCCCAGAGGAAGGTCCCGGGAAGCCCCCCAGCCTACAAGCCGCACGCTGAGCTGCTAGAAAGTTTGCTCCCAGCCTGCACTGCATGTGAGGTCCTGGCACCGCCAGCTGGTTTTTCCCTCGTTCTCACTGGCATTTAACACGGTCGCCCCCTGCATTTTGATACTGCACTTGATGTTCTCAGTTAATTGTTCAGAGACCGTCAAGTGGCAGGCAGCAGGAAAGGGTAACAAATGAAGAACATTTGTTTGCGAGGAACCCCCCCCCCTTTCTGCAGAGGCCAGGCCTGGTGCTGGAGTGCCCACCTGCCTTCAACAGCAAGGCCAGCCCCCTCCTCTCCACAGGGAGCCGATGCTGCACTTAGCCCCAGCAGCATCCCTGGGGGAGGCCTAGCCCAGCTCTCTGGGGGGGGGGGAGCTCCCTCTTAGCACCCCCTGCTGCGTGCCGTGGGGACCCCAGTGCCAGGCAGCTTCATGCCCCCGCCCAGGGCTGACCTGATGATGTCGATGTGCCCGTTCTTGGCGGCCAGGTGCAGCGGGCTGGTCCCGTTGGGGTCCGTGACGTCGCCTGGCTTGGGCTCCAGCAGGGCAGCACACATGTTGCTGTTCAGCAGCAGCTGCACCACCTGCGGGACCAAGAGCAGGAGTGCCGCAGCCGAGCAGGGCGGCAGGGGCTGCCCCACCTGCCTCCACTGCCTCTCCGGCACGCCCCAGCGGCTGCCCGAGGAAGCCCCCACAGCCCACCCCTTCCCGCAGATCCGTGGGGACAAAGGGGCTGGGCCAGGCCAAGCCCCCCCCTCAGAACGCCAGCCCTCACGGGACCCTGTGCACCTTCCACATCCTCGTGCATCGAGGCCACAAGAAGAGAAGTGTGCTGAAGCCACCGCGCCCGAGGGAGTGCCTCCTTTCCCGTTCCGGCCAAGGCGTGAGTTCCACTGGCACTCCCACCACAGCCCCCGGGCAGGGCCAGCCCCTGCCCCTCCAATTTCAAAACGAACCGGTCCCACAGCTCTCCAGAGGGGAGAAAGTAAGGGATTTCGACATAGCCCCAGAAACATGAAAAAGGGCAGGGAAATGGGACCCTTCGCAAAGCGAGCAAGCCCAGCCCAGCTGTGGCGGCAGGGCAGCCATCTTCCCCGGCCCTGTAAAGGAGCAGCGACGACAACACTCCCCCCGCCCCCCGCTAGTGGATCCTCACCCAGCCCCGCTTCCCCTGCTGTTGCGGGCCTGCCCCGAGACGGCACCCATGGGGCAGGCAGGCTACTTACCCCGACCCGGCCAAACTCACACGCCAGGTCGAGCGGAGTCTTCCCGGAGTTGTCCAGGATGCAGGGGTTGGACTGGTGCTGTAGCAGCATCTCTGACTACGAGAGAGGGAGGGCCGGGTGCAAGGCTGAGCCCCCCGAGCTCGCACACCGTCTGCCCCCTTCAAGCCGGGCTGGAGCCTTCCCGCCCCAGCCCAGCCAGCAAGAGGGCCCTTGGTGGTCGCCCCCCCGCCCTCCAGGCTGGGGCACGAGGCACCACAGACACGGGGCCTCTGTGCCCAGAGACTGCCGGAGCAGCACGGGGCCAGCCCCCTGGTCCTCACCACGTCATAGTGCCCGTGCTGGGCCGCCAGGTGCAGCGGGATCTGCCCCTCGTCCGAGGGGGTGTTGACAGACGAGCCGGCCTTCAGCACCAGCTTCATGGGCTCCTTCTTGCCCTGCCAGGCCGCGTAGTGCAAGGGCCGCATCCCTGTGGGGAGAGGCAGCACTGCTGTCAGGGCCGGGCCCCCCGGGGGGCCCCACTCCCTCCAGAAGGCGTGGGCGGGTGAGGGCACAAGGCTGGGGCACCGCCCGCCCCGCAGGGATGGCGTCTGATGCCACGACTCCTGGATCCCCTTGAGCTGCCCAAGGGGGCACATCCCTCGGGGTCGGAATGCTGGAAGGGGCAGGAGGCCGCGGCATGTCTAAGAATGAGCCGACCCAGCCTCGTCGCCTGGTGAGCGTTGCTCAGGCGGCTTTTGGGGGCCTGGCAAGGGGGCTCTCCCCTTCCTGCCCAGCCCCCTCAGAAGTCCTGCCCACTCCTCCCTCTGCACACCCGGCAGCTGTCCTGCATCCAGCCCCCACTGCCCCTGCTTGCCTTTATTATCCTTGATATCTACAGCCGCCTGGGCCTCCAGCAGCAGGGAGATGAGCTCTATGTTTCCATTTAGGGCAGCGTGGTGCAGAGCAGAGAACCTGCAGGGAGAGGGCATGGACAGAGATGTGACCCCAGCCAGCTGCATTCTTCCAAGCCACCTTCTTTCAGTTGCTGAAGGCCACTGCCCCCAGCCACCGCCACCCCCAAACTCAACACCAGCCCTTTGTTACGGGTGGCCAAAGCTAGCAAGAGGAAGGGGAGGCAGGCGGTGGGGCCACTTAATAAGGAGGAAGCAGATTTGGTGACTGATGTGAGGGAACGGGCACAGATGCTAAATTTTGCCACTGTGTTCTCCCCAAAGCAGGACGGGGGAGATCTGCATGGGAGATTAGATGAGGCCGGGGATTTAGGGGCACAGATTAGAGTCACCCCCCCCTTGAAGTCGAGGGGCTCCTCAGGGCATTGGACATTACAAAGGTGCCAGGCCCTGATGGGTTACACCTGAGAGTACTTAGAGAGTTTTACTTACAGTGTAACACAGAAGTGAGTACACCCCTCAAATATTTTATTATATCTTTTCAGGTGACAACCCTGAAGAAATGACACTTTGCTACAATGTAAAGTAGTGAGTGTACAGCTTGTATAACAGTGTAAGTTTGCTGTCCCCTCAAAATAACACACAGCCTTTAATGTCTAAACCGCTGGCAACAAAAGTGAGTTGCAGCCAGAGTGGGTTGTTAATTTATTTTATTTATTTATTTATTTATTTATTTTTCAATTTATATCCTGCCTTTTTCCTCAAAGGGCTCAAGGCAGCTCACATCATTCTCCTCCTCCATCGTATCCCCACAACAACAACCCTGTGAGGTAGGTTGGGCTGAGAGTCTGTGACTGGCCCAAAATCACCCAGTTGGCTCCATGGCTGAGCGGGAACTTGAACCCAGATCGTCTGAGTCGCAGTCCCATGCTCTTCACCACTATGCCACACTGGCTCTCATATATAATGTTATGTATTGAATTATAATGAGTCTATAACTCATTATAATATTGAGTTATAATGTTATGTATTGAATTTTATTTGTGTAAGCCGTCCTGAGGCTCTCACAAAGAACATCATACAAATATCTTAAATAAATAAAATAAAATAAAATAAAATAAAAGTGAGCGATCTAGTAACCCTAGATAGGGAAGGGAGGTTGGCGGCCGCACAACACAGCTTCCACAAAAACAGGTCCTGCCAGAAAAACTTTGTGCCACAGCGTTCAGTCCTGGGCATACAAGGAAAGATAATCAATTTTGTAGATGATGCAAAACAATGGAATAGCAAACACCCTAGAAGGCAGAATGTAGATCCAGGGCGAGCTTGATAAAGCTGGACTGAAAGCGACAGAATGAGACTCGATAAGGACAAGCGCCAAGCCCTCCACCCAGAAAAAAGAAACCAAAGGCATCGAGACAAGATGGGGAAGACATGGCTCAACAGAACTGAACAAGAAAAAGATCTCTGAGTAATTGTGGACAATAGGCTAAGCATGAGCCAACGATGCAATGCAGCCACCAAAGGGGCAAATGCTATTTTGGGATGTACTAACAGAAGTATTACTTCCAAATCACAAGAAGTAGTAGTTCCCCTCTACTCACTAGTCAGACCCCATCTGGAATCCTGTGTCTAGTTCTGGGCACCAAAATTTAAGAAGGATGCAGAAAATGAGAAAGGGTGCAGAGGAGGGCACCAAAAATGATCCAGGGTTTGGAAACACTGCCCTGTGAGGAGAGACTGAGAGAACTGGGCACGTTCAGCCTTGAGAAGAGAAGACAGCAGGGACATGAGATCCCTTATAAGTCCCTCAAAGGCTGTCACAAAGAGGAAGGTCAAGATCTCTTGTGGCTGATGCCAGAGTGCAGGACACGGAATAATCATTGCGGCAACCCAGATTCAGGCTGGACATCAGGAAGAGCTTCCTTTGTCAGAGCAATATGAGAGTGGAACCAGCTGCCTAGGGAGATGGTGGGCTCTCTCACACTAGAGGCATTCGGAAAGAAACTGGACAGCCCTCTGAGTGGGACGGTGTGACCTGGTGTCCTGCAGCAGCAGGGGCTGGACCCAGTGGCCTTCATGGTCCCTTCCAATTCTACTATTCTATGATTCTAGATACTCAGGAAGGTGGAAAAGTGTGACCCCTCCCCCCCCCGCCTTGTACAGGAGCATGAACTTTTGACAGGTGGCTGTCAAAGGCTTCCTTTTAATTCCCCCCCCCCCCCCGCGGGGCTAATTATGGGTTTTGGACAGGGACATATGAATATGCATGTGTCCCTGAGTTTTGATAGCTCCTGTCAAAACCAAATGCTTCTTTAAATGGGATGACTTGCACTTTGCCACCTTCCTGAGTACCTAAAATCAGGAGGTGGTTCCCAGGACAGTGATTGGATATTTGGCAAGGTTTTTAATTTCAGTCACCTGAAAGTGCACCACTGTGGAAGACCAGAAAGAAAGGATGAGGAAATTGTGTAAATTTGGAACACAAAAATAATAAAGAAGCAAGCCAGCAACAGCTGTCCCAACACTGGAAGGACTGTCACGTTGAAGATCACAAAAAGCAGTGGCCATCTCCAGCAGGAAAGGGTGGGGGAAAGGCGCAGCAGCACTAAAGGGCCCACAGTCAGCAGGGGGGCAGTCACTCCAGTATGTCCTGTGGGTACCGATGAAGCAGTGACCTGGCCAAGCTTGGCAAGGGGGGGGGGGATGCTGCTGCTGCCTTGCACATGAGCCCACAATGAGTTCAGTCATCCTGGTGTCCTACTACAAACCATGGGTTGTCATGATGGCTTGCTGCCTACAAACAAGCCACCCTGCAGGAAGTGGCTCAGGTTCACATCACACAACAGCCCTCCATGGCCAGTTTCTGGTTTAGAACATGGAATCCCGAAAACTGCCATGGGTCATCCTCTTTGACTTCAGTGGTGCAAGGGAGGGCTCAGCTGCCATAGGAGGTCTTTTTTGGACCAGGGACTGAAATGGCGTAGGCCTTTTTGGATTAAGTGGTTAGATCTTAAATTACTGTTGGCTTCTCTGACAGTCTTCAGGCAGAACAGCAAGACAGGCCTTTTCAAGAAAACTGATTGATGTAGTGATCAAAAAAGAGGTGGAAGGCTGAGATGAAATTTGGCAGGGTCTGTAGCTCATGGCTAGAGTCTCTTCTACTCTGCAGAAGTCCCAGGTGCAGCATCTCTCAGTACAGCCGGAAAGCCTCTGCCTGCTGCTGCACAGAATGGCGGCTGGAGAGGCAGCGGAGGGTCTCTCTGGGGTGACTCCGCAAGGCTCCTCTTTTGTTCTCGCAGAGTATTTCTCAACATGTTCTTACTGCTCAGTTTCCCAGGGTCCTACCCCTCTACAGACATAACTCCTTGCATGTAATAAACAGGCACACCAGAGAGGAAGGACAGAGCGCAGCCCCCTCCCTGACACACTAGCTTGCTGCATGCAGGGAGGGGTGCATATGGGGACGCGTTCAAAGCAAGCGCCGATCCCACACTGGCTGCCTGAAGTGGTTTTGTCCAGGAGCCCTCCATCTCGGTGGTTCTCCAGCTTCACGTTCCTGCACCTGGGGTTGGGCAAGCGTATGGACTGCCTCCAGCACGTCCAGCACGGCTTACTCGCTCCAGTCATTTCCACAGCAGCCCAGGACCCGCCTCCACTGACGTCAACCCAAGGAGAGGTCAGGTAACCCTCGGGGAATGCCCTGGCTTAGAAGCGGGGCTTCGACAGAGCCTGCAACGCTGCAGGTTTTTCAGAGATGGCACAGGATGAGTTGGTCACATAGCCACTTTCCAAGAAAGCTGTCCAGCAGCCAGAATTTCAGTGTTTCCTGGGATTTCAGTGTCTGAGGACTGCGTGGGAGATGCACGTGAGTGACTCAAAACTGCTTCCATCAGGGGGAGGGAGGCTATTTGTATGCACATTTTAAAATAGAGACATCATTTTTCTTTTAAAATAAACCCCCAAACCAAGCTGCACCACAAACATCCCCGTGGTGGGGAGCCAAAGGCCCCACTGTGCAATTTTTAGAACATTTACTTTGAAAGATTCACATTCCTCACTCCTGGTCCCAACGGCAGAAGCCTTCCCTGTGCCTCTCTGTGAGCCCCTCCGGCTGCCCTGCCCGGCGTGCCCTGCTGCAGGCCAAGCCTCCTGGGCCAAGGCAGGCTCGCCTCCTTCCTCCACGTGGCCTCGGCACTCCGGCAGCGTCAGCCACTCTCTCTCGTTCCAGCGCCTCAGAGAAGGGCGCTGGGCTGCACACGCTTTCCTCCTCAGGGACACCATGCAGGGGCGCCTCCTCAGGCGTGCAGTGGCACCCTGCCTCCCCCGCGTGTGGCACCCAGGCCCGGCCCCTGGCGTGGGTCTCGGAGCATGAAGCAACGCGCTGGCTGTCCAGGGGTGCCCTCCCATCCTGCACACAGGGGGGCCGCAAAGCTCATAACGTGTCCGGTGCTGCTGCTCTGGCCCGGCCCTGCCCTGCTGCTGTGGAGAGGCGCAGCCTTGCCTGGGGGCTCGCATGGCATTCGTGCCCCCTTTCCCACGAGCCCCGCTCACTCCCGGTCCGCTCCGGGCCTGCGTTCCAGGCGGCTGCGCTCTGAGGGCTGCTAGGAAGGGCCAGCAGGCCAAGGGGATGCGGAGGGGCAGCGAGTCGTCGGAGGCTGCATCGAGGTGGGGGGGCCCCCATGTAGACTAAGAAGTAGCGGGAGGCCGGGCAAGGGGCGCAAGGAGCACAGAAAGGCAGCTCCCTCTCCCTGCCGTTTCCCCAGGGCAGGAGCCCTTCCTTCACCTCAGCGGAGCCCAGCCGAAGCGCAGTGGCCAGACTCGCTTTGGAGGGAAGGAGAAGTTCTTGAGTGGCAGGAGAGATTCTCTCTCTCTCTCTCTCTCTCTCTCTCTCTGTGTTTGAGGGAGAGGGAGAATGACTGAGCTTTGCTGCACATTTGGGTTATTATTTCTTTCCAAAGGACTTCAAGCTGGGCTGCTTACGCAGGAAAAAAGAATTATGATTCTCAATCCACATTTTGCACCCTGCGTATGCAGGCTTTTATGATGACTCTTACAGCGCATCACTTTTTTCCCTCTTTTAAAGCAAAAAACAGCAACACTGTATTGTGCATTGCAGTCTGGTTCTGCCCGATCGCCAGAATCTGTGCAAATGGGGTGGCATAGAAATGTTTTAAATAAATAAATAAATAAATAAATAAAACTTCTAGAGCTGAGGAACTGCAAGGATGAGAGCTTCACACCCTCTGCCCTCGCACCTGCGACCTGGGGTCTCCTGTCCATCCTCTCAGCTTGCCCCTTCAGGTGCCGAGATTCGATGGCACAGCCCCACCTTTGCAAGTGGAGGGTGGCGGGCGCAGGGCAGGGGGGTGGAATGTGCCCACTTTCTTTTTCAGCATGAAAGCCGGCCTCCTTCGAATGTGCAAGAGCCAGGGACTGCACAGAGTTCTCTACAGGGAAACGAGACTGCGCTGGGAGTGAGGAACAGACCTGGGCTATATGTTGGGGAGACGTTCCCATCTACATGGTGGAGAGACTCTTGGGCTGGCTTCTCGAGAGTGCCAGCATGACGCAACGTGGGTTGAGAAGCCCCAAGAAACACCAAGTTCCCATTCACTGGGAATCTCTGGCAGCCTCCCGGAATCACCAGAATTATCTGGCGGATGAAAGGGGAGTGGGACTTGCAGCACTGGCGAGCAAGGAGGGCATGCCCCAAGTCAGGCAGTGCCAGCCCCTCTAGTCACACCACCTGGGGAAGGAGTGCAGACGCGGGGCGTGGGGTCACCATCCAGCCCTCAGCCGTGGCAGCTCTGTGGACGTGCAGGAGGATGCGCAGCGCGCACGTGCTTGGGAGGGAAGGGCAGGGGGCACGTGGGGCTCCCCCGAGGAGAGGCTGCATGTGACAGGCAAGACGAATCCCTTCAGGCACAGCCCTTTTCGTAACTTCTGCACTGTCAGGGTAGAGCGCAAGATTTCTTTTTCCTGATTTTGTTTCTACATCCTTTTTCTGAAGCCAACCAAAGCCATTTTTAACATGCTCAGAAGATAACAATCAGAATCAAATAAAAGCACAGTAAAACATTAAAATAAATGCTAAAATCATAATTGTGAAAGTCAAGTGGAAAAGGTGTCTCTTGACCATCTGTCCAAACACAGAAAGTGAAGGAAATGTGTGCCTTTGAAGAGAGAGTTCCAGAATTTGACAGCTGGACGAACACAGGCATTTTCCTGGAAAGAAAGCTCCGAAGTGGCCACTCTGGGGAGCAAGAATAGGGAGAGGGGGGAGTTCCTTGGTCAATGGACCAGTGAAAGCCGCCCACAACTGCAAAGCCATGAAAAGTGCTGTTAGTTGCAGGAGGATAGTGAAGAAAACTTCCACTCAGAGGTATTCCACGGGTTGTTTGCAGAAGGGGCCCCTCTGCACCAGCCCCCCATGCCACGCAGGCAGTGACTGGCTGGCACACACGGTGCTTACTCACCCATCTGTATCTTGGAAATTGACGTTCACCCTCTTGGCAGATCCCAGGAGCTCTGGAAGTGGAGAGGGACGGGGGGAGAGAGATTAGAAGAGTGGCAGAGGCAGGACTAGATCATTCCAATGAAGTCATGGCCAAATCAGAGGAAACATTCCAGATCCAATGCCAAGCACATCAGAATTCCTCTCTTCGTGTATCTGGATCAGGGACAAGTGACTCAGCCTGATTTTGGGTGCCATCGCTGCACATGCTCCAGCATGCATCAGTTTCACCACACTTGCCCATTACCGTATTTTTTGCTCTATAAGACGCACTTTTTTCTCCCTCAAAAGTCAGGGGAAATGTCTGTGCGTCTTATAGAGCGAATATGTGTGTGCAGTAAGTCTGTCAGAGGTGCAGCCCATGGGGAAGTGATGGGGAATGTGCCTGTGATTATGTGCCCATTTGATTCAGAATATTTTTTTTCTTGTTTTCCTCCTCTAAAAACTAGGTGCGTCTGATGGTCAGGCACGTCTTACAGAGCGAAAAATACGGTAATTTGCAATTTTAAAAGGACACAATTTCACACTTAAATATGTATTTTAATGTATTTTAGCATTCCTAATAGCGTTCCTAACTTTACCGAACTAAGGACCCTCTCAGAACATTCTAGCTGTGTGAAAGCCCACTAGAAACACAGGGTCTGATGCAGAGTCCATCGGAGTCACTGAAGACACTGGAAGAGCACGCCTGTCCCACGAGCCCCAGCCGCACCCACAGCGAGTTCCCACTGGTGGAGCAGGAGACCCTTCTTGGGAGCAACTCCTCCGGGATTGCATGGAGCAGTCCAGAAGCAGGACACGCCTGGCCAAGTCCAAGAGCCCAGCGCGAAGTGCAAGGTCCTGCCGGCCAGGGCAGGCATGAGAAAGAGGCTCACCGGGGCCTGAAGGGGGACTAGAGCTGGTTTGGCAGCAGAACTTCACCAAAGGAGGGGGGCTGGCACTGCTGGAGCTCACCAAAGCAGGGCTGCTAGTGAAGGGGGGCTGGGGTGGGGTCTACACTGCCAGCCTCCCACCGATTCCACCAGCGCAATCACAAGCAAGCACTGTTGAAAATGCACCCCACAGCACCTTCAAAGAACACAAGGGGACCCCTCCTGCTGCTGCCTGCATCGTGCTGTCCCCCAGAGAGGCAGCCTTGTTCTGGCTCCCACAGACCTGGCCTCCTCTCTCCGCAAACCCAGTCTGCACTCCATGCAGGGTGGCTGGGTGGTGGCAGGGCCCTCAGCTTGGTGGCGCAATGTGGATGTGCCCCTGCCGGGGAGGCTGAGGACACACCCGCCCGAGCCACATTTCACGCAGCAATCCCAAGCAGCGAGAGGGAGCTGCAGCATCCTCCCGGAGTGACGCGCTTCATGCACATCTGGGAAGGTCATGCTCATACCCTCATGGAGCCGAAGGGGCCAGAAGGCCAGCAGGCCACCAGCCCCTGCTCAGGGCAGGACTGCCAGTCAAAGCATCCCTCTCAGAGGGATGTCCAGTGAAAGGCCTCCAGCGTGGGAGAGCCCACCGCCTGCCCAGGTCACCGGTTCCATTGTCATACGGCCCTAGCAGTCAGGAAGTTCCTCCGGATGCCAGCCAGAATCTGGCTTCCTGTCACTTAAATCCATTATCCCGTGTCCTGCACTCTGAGACGCAGAATGCTTCAAAGGCGGTGAATAGCAATCCCTCTCAGACTCTCTAAGAAAGGCCAAGAGTGTGGACTGCCTAGAAAACCCCAAACTGAGCACCGAGCTGAGCCAAGCAAGTCCACCCCACCGCCAGCCTGCAGTGGAGCATGCGATATCCCGCTGTTCCTTTCAGGGTCATGCAGCCATGAGATCGCACACATCTGCCCAAATGTTTTAATATTGTGTAGGCTTTTAATGTTTTTTGAGGTTGTGAGCCGCCCCGAGGCTTGTGGCAAGGGGCGGCATATAAATCTGTTAATAAATAAAATAAATTGCACAAGGAGCACCCCAGAGAACCAGGGCCCCCAGACCTGTTCAGCAAGCAGCAGGCTCCTGCTGGCAGACCACTCGGGGAGGCTGCGTCAGCACAATCGGATTTCACATTTGCTGCTTTGCAGAGAGCAGCAGAAGAATAAACCCCTGATAACAGGGTTAAGAGGAGAGAATGGCCGCAGTTCTTCCTGCCGGGGGAAGCAGATCGGAGGAACGAGGCCGGCTGGCTCAGGAGCACGGCAGGGAAATCCAGGAGAGCGGGAGGGTGAAAATCAGCAGAGAGGCAGCTGTGCGTGCCCATGAAACTCACATTGGCTTTGGCCTTTTCTCTTTCCTGGCAAAATGGCCAACTGCATCAGCAGAGGAATGGAGAAAAGCTTCAGACCTTCAGACAGAGCCGTGGAGCATGAGGGAGGACAAAAGGAGGCCTGCATGTGGAGAGCCTTGCACCACCCTGGCAACCACCAGCTGCCCTCACAGCTGCCCTCCTGCGGGGAAGCAGTGTGAGTGTTGCGCTGCCCTGCTCCATGCGGCTCACAGAATCACAGAAGGGTAGAGCTGGAAGGAGCCGGGAAAGCTACCAGGCTCCACTTCCTGCTCCAGGCAGTTGAAGCATCCCTCACAGCTGCCTCTTGAATGCTCCCAGGGCGGGAGAGCCCGCTGCCTCCATGGGTCGTGGGTCATGAGTTCCATTGCTGACTGCTCTGGCAGTCAGGGTTTTTTCCCAGATCTCCAGCTGGAATCTGGCTTTTCGTTGCTTGAGCCCGTTATTCCACGTCCTGCACTCTGGGACGATTGAGAAGCGATCCCGTCCTCCCGCTCTGTGACAGCTTTCCAAGCGCTTATAGAGTGCCCTCCTACTTCCCTTCACACTTCTCTCCTCCAGGCCAAACAGGCCCACTTCTTTCCATCTCTCCACCCAGGGCTTTGCTTCCCGTCCCCAGATCATCCTTGTTGCCCTCCTCTGAGCCCATTCCAGCTTGCCTTCACCTTTCTTCCACTGTGGTCCCCAGAACTGGACAAAGGACTCCAGCTCAGGCCTAGCCAGTGTGGTATGGTGGTCAAGATTATAGGACTGGGACTCAAGCAATCTGCGTTCTAGTCCCCACTCAGCCATGGAGCTAACTGTGAGCCAGCCAGACTCTGAGCCTGACCTTGACCTCCCATTTGCCCTTTTTTCAATCGCATTGTTGACTCCTGTTTGTGTTCTGCAACAGTTCCAAGATCTTTCTCACATGCAGTATTGTGGAGCCTAGCATCTCCCACCCTGTGGCAGATAGAACTTGGCATGTGTCCCTATTGAATTTCATTCTGCTGCTTTCAGCGCAGCGCTCTGGCCTCTGATCTGCAGCTGGAGCAGCGCTCCCCGCACCTCCTCATCCAAATCGCTGAAAGTGCTTGGCCCATGGCTGAGCCCGCCAGTGCCCACCTGCCACCTCTGCCCAGCTTTGGCAATCTCCCAAAGGCTCAGCACGCTGTGCCCCACTCAGCCAGGCTGGGCAGGCCGCTGCTCAGAACAGGGCAGCATGGAGCACGGGTGCCGAGGGCCAGGGGGCAGTCCAGCCCAAATCGTAATCCTATGGGTTGGCTTCAGGTTTCATCCTCTGAGAGGCAAGAGTTTCACTTTTTATTTTAAAAAGCAAGCTTATTGCTCTTCAGACCGTGAAAACAGGGTTGAAAACAGATAGGCAATGCTTGGTGAAAAGAAGCCAGAAGGACTGCTGAGTAGGACTGCTAGCAGCCAGGAGTACCGCATCCCCACAGGACTAGCAGATGGAGAATGCTCCATGAAGATTTGGGAACTTCATGCGGATATACTTGATTTGAATCATGCATGCAAGGCTGCAGAAGCCAAGCGTCCCCCCTCGTTAAATGCACGGCTTGTTTCCAGGCCTTCCCTGCCAGCAGAGAGATGATGTGGGCTTGTCCTGCTGCAGAGGTCATCTGAGGCCCGCCAAGCAGCGAAGCGGTGGCTCACATCAGCCTCCAGAGCATCGTCTCCCAAGATGCACCTCTCCTCTGCCTCTCAGCAGCAAAGACGCCTTGATTCACTCTTGTTGCTTTGCTTGTCAACATGATGACAAGATGCTGGAGCCAAACAGGGCAGGGAGCAGAGGGAGAAGGGGATGCGTGGGTGGGCAGAGGTGAGTGACCTCCAGGAATCCCTCTGGCTGTGGAGGCTGTCACTGCAAGGACTCCCACCTGGCGGAGTCCATGGCTGTGCCGTGAAACTGAATTCCTGCAACTGGAAAAACTGCAATGGAAGATGAGGTGGCCTCCGATGCTTCTTTAACAAGCAACAACTCTCCACAGCTTTTCCCAGATTTTGCAGCTGTTCCCTCCACAGGGAACTGCAGGAGAGGAACAAAGTCCAGAGAGAGGAGCACTAGAAAGCAAGCATTCCTGCAATGTCAGCTTCAGGAGCTAACCCCCAGCAAGGATTCACGCTTCATCTTCTGCATGCAAATGGCACCATAGAGCAATGCAGAAGAGAGGTCCTTTGAAACAGGGGCACTCCCTTTGCCACTGAACACTGGATTGTGATCAGGAGGAGGGGTCAAGTTTCCAAAGGGAAACCAGAAAACCTCCGTTTGGATTTCAGCACGTCACCTCCCTCCATTCAAGATTAAGACCCTCGGCCCCTTCAGATATTTTATTCTGAGCCATGTAGCTTGGCCAGCCCTGGACCGGCTCATCACGGGGGCAAGGGGCAGCTGGCCCTTAATCTTCACTCTTGTACAAATCCTAAACTGAGAGGGGAGGGGAGGGGAAGGGAGGGGGTGCCCTGGCTGATCAACATCGCTGTAGGAAAGCGATAGCCCAAAGGTAACTCTTCGCCCTCGCTTCTGATCTCTTCCACCCACATGCCAGGACAAGAGCTCTGCACTGGCCCCAGAGAAAGTCTTCTGCAGCTTCGGTGACTTTACACGAAGGATCAGCAACGGTGGTCTGTTGACCATGACTGCAATGTGGACGCTGTACAGCAAGGCTGTGCATGCGTCCCCCAGCCCACCAAAGGGGACCATCCCCAACTCCCTGCTTGTGATGCCTGTGCAGCCACTGCTGGAGAAGGGGCGCTTCCCTGGATGACCCGCAGCCCCATCCAGCGGTTGGCTCCAGTAAGCCACCCAAATCCACTGAAAATGGCATGCAGTACTGTGCAGACCCATTGTGCCGACACTAAGGGACAGTGAGGCTTCTACAGTTCGAAGTGAGCTGTATAAAATCAGCTATTAAACTGTCTGGAGAACAGAAGCATTTTTGCCTGGAGCCGAAAAGACTGTAAAGATGGTGCTAGCAGAGCCCCACTGGGAAGGCAGTTCCAGAGATGGGGCACAGCCACTGAGAAGGCCCTTCTTCTACCTGCCATCCTCCTTACCTCCTTGGAGAGATGATATACTTATGTATTTATGCTTATATAAATATTTATTTCCCCTTTATGGATCACTGCCTTGCCGTGGCAAAAGGACTTGTGTAGCTTGAAGAAGCTATGAGCTATGCTGTGCAGGGGCACCCAAGATGGACTGGTCATAGCAGAGAGCTCTGACAAAACCTGATCCCCTGGAGAAGGAATGGCAACCCACTCCAGTATCTTTGCCATGAAAACCCCATGGACAGTACCAAAAGCCAAAAAGATATGACGCCGGAAGATGAGCCCCTCAGGTCGGAAGGTGTCCAATATGCTACTGGGGAAGAGCAGAGGGCTACTACTAGTAGCGCCAGAAAGAATGAAGCGACTGGGTCAAAGCCGAAAGGACACTCAGTTGCTCATGTATCTGGTGGTGAAATGAGAGTCCAATGCTGCAAAGATCTATACTCCATAGGAACCTGGAATGTAAGATCCATGAATCAAGGCAAGCTGGATGTGGTCAAACAAGAGATGACAAGACTGAACATCGGCATCTTAGGAATCAGTGAACTAAAATGGACAGGCATGGGTGAATTTAATTCAGATGACCATCAGGTATACTACTGCGAGCAAGAATCCCTCAGAAGAAATGGAGTAGCCTTCATAGTCAATAAAAGAGTAGGAAAAGCAGTACTGGGATACAATCTCCAAAATGACAGAATGATCTCAGTTCACATCCAAGGCAAACCATTCAACATCACAGTAGTCCAAGTCTATGCCCCAACCACTGGTGCTGAAGAGGCTAAAGTTGACCAGTTCTATGAAGGCCTACAACACCTTCTAGAATTAACTCCAAAAAATGATGTCCTTATCATCATGGGGGATTGGAATGCTAAAGTAGGAAGCCAAAAGATGACCGGAATAACAGGCAAGTTTGGCCTTGGAGTACAAAATGAAGCAGGGCACAGGCTGGTAGAATATTGTCAAGAGAATACGATGGTCATAGCAAACACTCTTTTCCAACAACCCAAGAGAGGACTCGACACATGGACATAATCAGATGGTCAACACAGAAATCAGACTGACCATGTGCTCTGCAGCCAAAGATGGAGATGCTCTATGCAGTCAGTAAAAACTAGACCAGGAGCTGACTGTGGCTCAGATCATGAGCTTCTTGTTGCAAAATTTAAGTTGAAGAAAGTAGGGAAAAGCACGAGGCCACTCAGGTATGACCTAAATCATATCCCTGATGAATATACAGTAGAGGTGACAAACAGATTCAAGGAATTAGATCTCATAGACAGAGTGCCTTAAGAACTATGGACAGAGGTTAGCAACATCGTACAAGAGGCAGCAACTAAAACCATCCCAAAGAAAAAGAAATGCAAGAAAGCAAAATGGCTGTCTGAAGAAGCTTTACAAATAGCTGAGGAAAGAAGGGAAGTGAAAGGCAAGGGAGAAAGAGAAAGATACAAACAATTGAATGCAGAATTCCAGAGAATAGCTAGAAGAGATAAGAATGCCTTCTTAAATGAACAATACAAAGAAATAGAACAAAACAATAGAATAGGGAGGACCAGAGATCTCTTCAAGAAAATTGGAGATATGAAGGGAATGTTTCATGCAAAGATGGGCATAATAAAGGACAAAAATGGCAGGGACCTAACAGAGGCAGAAGAGATTAAGAAGAGGTGGCAAGATTACACAGAAGAACTATACAAGAAAGAGCTTAACATCCCTGATAACCACGATGGGGTGGTCACTGACCTCGAGCCAGACATCCTGGAATGTGAAGTGAAATGGGCCTTAGGAAGTCTGAGCAACAACAAAACTAGCGGAGGCAACAGTATTCCAGCTGAGCTATTCAAAATCCTAAAAGACGATGCAGTTAAAGTGCTACACTCAATATGCCAGCAAATTTGGAAAACTCAACAGTGGCCACAGGATTGGAAAAGGTCAGTTTACATTCCGATCCCCAAGAAGGGCAATGCCAAAGAATGTTCAAACTACCGCACTATTGCACTCATTTCACATGCTAGCAAAGTGATGCTCAAAATCCTACAAGCTAGGCTCCAGCAGTATGTGGACCGAGAACTACCAGAAGCACAGGCAGGATTTCAAAGATGCAGAGGAACTAGAGGTCAAATTGCCAACATACGCTGGATCATGGAGAAAGCCAGGGAGTTCCAGAAAAACATTTACTTCTGCTTCATTGACTATGCTAAAGCCTTTGATTGTGTGGATCACAACAAATTGTGGCAAGTTCTTAAAGAGATGGGAGTACCAGACCATCTTATTTGTCTCTTGAGAAACCTATATGCAGGTCAAGAAGCAACAGTGAGAACTGGACACGGAACCACTGATTGGTTCAAAATTGAGAAAGGAGTTCGGCAAGGCTGTATACTGTCGCCCTGCCTATTTAACTTATATGCAGACCACATCATGAGAAAGGCGGGGCTAGATGAATCACCAGTTGGAATTAAGGTTGCTGGGAGAAATATCAACAACCTCAGATATGCATGCTGGACATGCACATGGTGGGCATGTCATGAGCGGAGCCGGCTGGTGCCGGAGGTCAGACTAGATAGCCCGGGAGGCCCCTTCTGACTCGCTCTGTTTCTATGTTTCTATGTTTCTATGCAGATGATACCACTCTCATGGCAGAAAGTGAAGAGGAACTAAAGAGCCTCTTGATGCGGGTGAAGGGGGAGAGCGCAAAAGTTGGCTTGAAACTCAACATTAAGAAAACTAAAATCATGGCATCCAGTCTTCTCACTTCCTGGCAAAAAGATGGAGAAGAAATGGAAGTAGTGACAGATTTTATTTTGCTGGGCTCCAAGATCACCGCAGATGGGGGCTGCAGCCAAGAAATTAAAAGACCCTTGCTCCTGGGGAGGAAAGCTATGGCAAATCTAGACAGCATAGTAAAAAGCAGAGACATCACTCTGCCAACAAAAGTGCGTATAGTCAAGGCTATGGTTTTCCCAGTTGTAATGTATTGCTGTGAAAGTTGGACCGTAAGGAAGGCCGAGCGCAAAAGGATTGAGGCCTTTGATTGTGGTGCTGAAGGAGACTCCTGCGAGTCCCTTGGACCGCAAGGCGATCAAACCGGTCAGTCCTAGAGGAGATCAACCCTGGCTGCTCTTTAGAAGGTCAGATAGTGAAGATGAAACTCAGATACTTTGGCCACCTAATGAGAAGGAAGGACTCCCTGGAGAAGAGCCTAATGCTGGGAACAATAGATAGCAAAAGAAGAAGGGGACGACAGAGGATGAGGTGGCTGGATGGAGTCACTGAGGTGGTTGGTGTGAGCTTGAGTGGACTCCGGGGGATGGTGGAGGACAGGAGGGCCTGGAGGAGTGTTGTCCATGGGGTCGCAATGGGTTGGACACGACTTCGCGACTAGCAAGCAAATATTTATTTATTTATTTACTTATTTATTTAAAACATTTGAATGCCGCCCAGTTGTGCTGCAGCATGTCTGGGCAGCTTACAGTCACAAGATAAAACAAAATAAAAACCCACTACAACATATTAAAATACAGTACCAATAAATGCAGACTAAATACAAAACAAAGGTTGAAGTGGCATTGACCACTAAAATATTTTTTTTAAAAAAGAAGGTCTTCTCCTGGCTCTGAAAAGAACGTAAGGAAGGCGCCAGGCGGATCTCCTTGGAGAGGCATTCCAGATATGGGGAGCAGCTGCAGAAAAGGTTTCTAAAGAGAACTTCCTCCTCGCAATTTTCTGCTTGCAAGGTTTCTAAAAAAACAGTGGCCTCTTGCAAAGAACCCCTCTCTGGCACTTTGGCCCTGGTTTCTGTCCATCCCCCTCTGCAGCTGCAGCTGAAGAACTGGCGGGGGGGGGGGCGGGGGGCAGCCAGGGCAGCAGTGCTTTGCTCCAGCTAAGCATCCCCGCTCTCCTCCGGCCTGGCTGCACCTGGCTTTGCTGCACTGGACGTGCCCAGTTGCACAGCTTGTGCAGGAGGCAAACTGGGGAGGCCCCAGGAGGAAGGTGGCACAGCAGGCACCTCCTGGGGCTGGGGCTGGTCGGCCTCCCAAGCAAGATGAGCTTTGGGGTGAGGGGGGTGGGGGGATCCCAAGAGGGGCTCTGCAGGGACAGGCACCATGTGGAAGGGCCCAGGTCTGGGAGGTGGTGCCGGTGAGTGGCGGCGGCAAGGGTACTCGGGATAGGGCAGCCCTCACAGCATCTTGCCAAAGCACCCCCCCACACACACCAGCAACCCAGAGCAAGCACCAGCGGCCCCTCACGTGCTTCCCCAGAAGGCTGTCCCCCATGCAGTGAGACAGGTGGCACCCCCTTCCCAGCCATCCAGGTCGACAAGGGAGAGGAAGTAGCTGAGCGGGGGCCGCAGCCCTGCCCCACAACGCGCGGCACCCGCTCCCCCAAGCCCCCCACTGCCATGGGTCCGCCCTTCCCCACGCTGGGCACAAGTCGCTGCTGCAAGCGGAGGCACGGGGATTCGCCTGGCAACTCGGCAGACAGACCGCTGCTGAAACGCAGCAGCCAGCCACCGGAGCAGCTCCTCCAGGCTCTGGAAAACCTGCCACATCCCTGGCACATTGTCAGCTCCGGGACAACTCAAAAACATTAATGCTTGCAGCGGTGGGGAGGGGGCACCAGTAGAGGCTTTTTAAAAAGGAACAGCAAAGAACAGACAATGAGCCAGCAAGTAATGGATGGTTATTCAGTAGCTTTAATTCCCGACAAGCAGCTACTAATTATCCCGCATTCAAAACACAAAGTGGTGTTAAAAAAGGAAAGAGGCACAGGGATGCTGACACTCCAGCGAGGTGGCCCCTCCCCTGCCAGGGGTGCTGCCATCAGTGAGGAGCTCACAGGACCATGTGGCAGCAGGCTCCACCGGGACCAGGTGGATTGCGGGAATGAAAGTGCCAGAGGTGCTGGGAGCCGGGCGGCGGGAGCCCTCCCCATGCAACATGTTCTCCAAATAGTGCAAGCCAGTGCATGTAGAACAGTCCTGTTTCCTGTTCACGACAGCCCTGTGCGGTCGCTTCAGCTAGCTGGCCCAAGACCCCAGTCCAGGTCCAAGAGGGCCGAGGGCAGAGACTGGCCCCAGGGAGAGACACCATCCCAGCAAAACGCCACCCCCTTCAAGGAGCTGTGCCCCCCTGTTGCAAAACAGGCCCATTTCCCCTTAATCTATAAATGACTGAAAGAGGGGATCTCCTCTTTTAGAGGCCAAAAGAGAACACCCGCAAGAGCCAGGCCTCGTGTGACCTGGCCTGCAAGGGTGGCCCACATTCTGCCCGGGTGCCTGTTTAGACTGCACCGGAATTCCGCGGCCAGCACCAAATGCCAGCACCTCCATGCGCCCCACTCGGCTCCCACCAAGTCACTATTAACATACACTGTTTAAATGTTTGCTACCACGCAGTAGGAAGGAAATCTGATTTTGCTATGAAAACGGCGATTTTGAATCTGATCTGATTTTTCTTTTTTGTAACTGCACAGTTCCTTAATCGATCATACTTTTCTAAATTTGACATGCCTTTATTTTTTACACAGCTAAACCTATTTTGCTACAAAACAGCCTTAATATGCTGCATTTATCATTTATTTAACATTTAAACATTTGCATCTTGTGCTACCCACATGCCAGAAATGCCTAAAGAATGCCAAAAAATTAAAATTAAAATTAAAAGACAACAATAGCAAAACCACAGTAAAAATAACAATATGCAAAAGCAAAAATACTATTAGAGAACTAATGATTATCAAGGGAAAACCCCCTAGAAAATACCAGAAAACTCAAGAGCTCACTGGAATATAAACTCTTTCAAACAAAGCCAAGGGGTGTGTTCATTTATCATGCCACACGCTGGCAATCAGCCATGCTGGGTGCAGAGCAGTCCCGGACGCACTGCCTCCCCGCCCCTCCAAACCTCCTGTGGGAGGACCCAGATGTCTCCCCTATCGCTGTGGCAATCGCAAGCCATCTCAGGCCAGGCCAGCATTTTCTTCCTTGCCTTTGTGTCCCAGGAGCATTGGAGGGGGGGGGGTGCTTCTGGTGACCAAACCATTTTTTAAATCCTCCCCATGATTTCTGTAAGAATTTGCAATTGTTAAAAAAAAAATTGCTGGCACTTGCACAACTGTGAATATCTGCAGGGAAGCCTTGGTGGGTGTGTGCCGGGCATCCTGCCAGCAAAGTCGAGCAGTGCCCACCTGGGGAATTGCCCCAGAGCGGATGCAGGCAAGTTCATCTCCCCCTCTGGTTACACCTGACAGCTGTCAAGAGGCAAGCTGTCAAATGCAACCAAAGCCATGAGCGATCCCAGCTCAGAAAAGGGTGGCCGCTCATTCAACCCCCTTCATGACAGCAAGATCCTCATGCTGTTGGGATGAGGTTCAGGGGTGCCTCTTGCTTTTGCGCCTCTTGTCAAGATTCTACCACTTCAGGAATATGGGAAACAGCTGTCGAAGATAAACCGGCATTTTTCAAGCTGAATTCAGAAAGGGTGAACAAAAATTGGAAGGAAAGTATAATGGCAGGCATATGGAGTCTTTCCCCTGACACCTCACCTGCTGACGAATGTCAGGAGAATTTAAAGAAATGGGCCCTTTCACAGCCCCTCTGCTTAATGCCAGCAATACCTGGACACCCCGGACAGCTCCCAGGGCATTGCCCACCTGAGGCTTCCCATGGAGGCCTCCAGCATATGTGCATCTTTGCAAATCTAACTTGGGGGTCAGGGGAGAACAGACGAATTTGTGCAAATATTTCAGACTTTATTTTTTAAAGGAGAACAGATCAGAGCCCCTCCAATGTGCCTCTGGGGCACTATGAGATCTCAAAAGATGATCTCGGTCAAAAGAAGGCAGAAATGGGGAGAAGCTGCAGCAAGTGTAAAGGGGCACGTGGTCCAGGAAAGAGTTCAAGGAGAGGAGGTGAGGAGCTCCAGCACCCAAGCCCCCCAAAACACCGGCTGGAGGAACAGGGGGGAGGAGTGGGAGACAGCCCGCAGCAAGCCCATTGCCAGAGGGCCACCCCACAAGCTGTTCTGCAAGCAAACAGCCCACCATCGATTCTTCCCAGGATGGGGCATGTGATGCACAAGCACAGCACAATACGCCACCCTGAAAATGAATTGCAGCTGTTCCATTGCTCATTCACTAAGCCTTGTGGCTCCCCGCGCGTGTGGGGGGGTGCCTCCCCCTCCAGTCCCCAAACCTGTTCCCCACTCATATCCCGCGGCCTTTTTGACATCCCTGCCATCTCTGCAAATGAGGGAATGTGTTCATTCGCCAAATGGCGATTTTTGCACGTTTTTTCACCTTCAGGAATGTGTGCACAAGTCCAGCTATTCCCTTTTCTCCTTTGAAGAGACTTGTGTGCATATGTTGAGTGTTTTCCACCTTAAGGGAGATTTGTGCAAATTTAATTTATTTTTAAAAATTTGGAGAAGATATGCACTAATCTGCTAAAGTGGAATAAATGTTCCACTATAACTGATTTGAGGTCTTTGAATTGTGGCGCTGAAGGAGACTCCTGTGAGTCCCTTGGACCTCAAGGCGATCAAACTGGTCAGTCCTATTGGAGATCAACCCGGACTGCTCTTTAGAAGGCCAGATCCTGAAGATGAAACTCAAATACTTTGGCCACCTAATGAGAAGGAAGGACTCACTGGAGAAGAGCCTAATGCTGGAAAGGATTGACAGCAAAAAAAGAAGGGGACAGCAGAGGATGAGGTGGCTAGATGGGGTCACTGAAGCAGTTAGTGTGAGCTTGGGTGGACTCCGGGGGATGGTGGAGGGCAGGAAGGCCTGGAGGAATGTTGTCCATGGGGTCGCAATAGGTCAGACATGACTTCGCAACTAACAAAAAACAATAACTGATTTGCCTAAATCTCCCTGAAGGTGGAAAGCCTCACCCTCCAGGTCAACTTGAGACCCTGGATGATGTCCTCTCCCTGGCGGGAGAGACACAGTAATTATGGGAGATTTCAGTCTCCTGGATATCAGTTGGGAGACTCACTCAGCGGTGACAGCCAGGTCACATCGCTTCCTAAAGGCTATAGAGCAGGGGTCCTCAAACTTTTTCAACAGGGGGCCAGTTGAAAGGTGGTGGCATGGGCTGGTGAGGTGGGGGTACCCAGAGACATGGACCAGTGAGGCGGTGTCGGGCATGGGCAGCGGCAGCTCTCTTGCTCAGAGGTCTCCCAGTGAGTCCAAAACCATCTCCGAGTGAGCAAGGCATTGCCTCCCCGCCTGCGCAGAGAGGCAGCAGTGAGCGCGCACGTGAGCACGGGAGGCAGGTGGCAGCGATGGCTGCAGTGGGCATGGGGAGTCCAACTGAGGCACGCTGAATAAATGGGCATGGTGGGCCAGATCCAGCCCGGGGACTGTAGTTTGAGGGAGGGTTTTTTACACAGAGGGTCCAAGAGGCGACGAGGGGGGGAAACATCCTTGACTTGGTCTTGAACAATAGAGAGGAGCTGATAGATGAAGTGCAGATTAGGGGAGCTCTGGATGCGAGTGATCACTCCATCCTTTGCTTTGAGATCAGGGGACTGGGGTCGTGCAGCAGGGGGAGCACTAGAAGCTGGGACTTCAAGAGGGCCAACTTTGGCCAACTGAAGGCCAGTCTGGGGAAAGTCTCCTGGGATAGGTTACCGGAAGGCAAGTGAGTTGAGGAGGGGTGGATGGCACTCAAAAGGGAGGTTTTGGAGGCGCAAGCCTTGACGATACCTCTAGTTAGTAAGGTGGGGAGTGGGAGGAGAGCCCCGCCATGGATGCAAAAGGAGGTGGTTAGGGGGATTAGATGAAAGAGGAACCTCTGTAGGAAATGGGTACTGGGGGAAATAGACAAAAGGGTATACCGGGAGGAGGAGGCCCATTGCAGAAGGATTCTTCGCAAGGCCAAGGCTGATTACGAGCTGAGACTTGCCAAGAATACCAAGAGCAACAAAAAGGCTTCTTTCAGCATGTAAATAGGAAGAGGAAGGGGAGACAAGTAGTGGGACCACTAAATAAGGAGGAAGGAGATCCAGTGACCGATATGAGGGAACAGGCACAGATGCTCAATGACTGTTTTGCTTCTGTGTTCTCCCCAAAGCAGGATGGGGGAGATCCGCATAGGAGATTAAATGAGGCTGGGGACTTAGGAGCACAGATTAGAGTCACCCCCCTTGAAGTCGAGGGGCTCCTCAGGGCATTGGACGTTACAAAGTCTCCAGGCCCTGACGGGCTACACCCGAGAGTACTTAGAGAGTTGGCAGGGGTTCTCTCACGCCCGCTGGCCTCCATTTTTGGAGCTTCATGGAAAACAGGTGAAGTTCCAGAGAACTGGAGGGTGGCATCAGTGGTCCCAATTTTCAAAAAGGGGGACATGGGGAATTACAGATCAGTTAGCCTTACATCCATTGTAGGAAAAACAGTGGAAAGGCTCATAATAGCGAGAGTTCCAGTGATGCTAGATAGGGAAGGGAGGCTGGCAGCCACACAACACGGCTTCCGCAAAAACAGGTCCTGCCTGACAAACCTTGTGGAATTCTATGACAAGGTTTCAAGATGGCTAGATGGAGGGGATGCAGTGGATGTGGTATACCTGGATTTCAGCAAGGCCTTTGACAAAGTGCCCCGTGATATCCTGGTGGAGAAACTGAGGAGTTTTGGGATACACCTAAGCACTGTTCGTTGGATTAGGGCATGGCTGACTGAGCGAAAGCAGAGGGTAACCATTAGCGGGGAATCGTCGGGATGGCGGCCAGTGACAAGCGGGGTCCCCCAGGGCTCTGTCCTGGGGCCGATCCTGTTTAATCTTTCAATTAATGACATGGAAGAAGGGGTGAACAGTCTGCTGATCAAATTTGCAGATGATACTAAAACTGGAGCAGTGGCCACAACTGAGGAGCAGGTACTCCAGATCCAAAAGGATCTGGACAGACTATGGAAGTGGGCAGGAGACAACAGGATGGCGTTCAATGTGGAGAAGTGCAAGGTCTTGCACTTGGGGCATAGGAATAGGTGTCATAATTACAGGTTAGGCTGAAGAGCAGCACTTGTGAAAGGGATCTTGGGGTACTGGTTGACTGCAGGCTAAACATGAGTCACCAGTGTGATGCAGTGGTCAAGAGGGCGAATGCCACCCTTGGTTGCATAGCCAGAAGCGTGGCTTCTAGATCGAGGGAGGTATCACTACCACTCTATACGACTCTGGTGCTCCCGCAACTGGAGTATTGTGCTCAGTTTTGGGCCCCTCGTAACAGGAAGGATATAGCCAGGTTAGAGTCAGTGCAGCGTAGGGCCACAAGGTTGGTGGCTGTTTTACAGGGGATGGGGTATGAGGCAAGATTGAGGGAACTGGGTCTTTTCAGCCTGGAGAAGGGGAGACTCAGAGGGGATCTGTTGGCGACATGCAGGTATGTGAGGGGGTGTCACATGGAGGTGGGTAGAGACCTGTTCTCCCCTGCAGAGGAGGGCAAGACATGCTCCAAAGGAGCAAAACCCAGGGAGCCAAGGTTCCCTTTGGATGCCAGGAAGCAATTCCTGACAGTTAGGACCCCCAGGGTGTGGAATGGGCTTCCACAGGAGGTGATGGAGGCCTCATCGGTGAGGGTGTTCAAAGGCAGGCTGGACATGCACATGGTGGGCATGTCGTGAGTGCAGCCGACTGGAGCTGGGGGTCAGACTAGATGGCCCAGGAGGCCCCTTCTGACTCGCTCTGTTTCTGTGGTTCAATACTCTCAAGGCTACTCAGAGGTAAACACAACAACAAGCTGCACAAATCATCCTGAAGCTTGTTTAATGTTGCTGTTTGGTGGCAGCATGATGGAGGCATAAACTGACCGCCACCCTGTCAAGATAAGAAGGAGAGAGGGTGTCATTTGTGCGATCATGAGGAGTGGCTGAAGGGAGTTCCACTGTCCTGGCCGCATGGCCCCGTGGCTGAAGCGATGCTGCTGGGTTCTGGCAACACAACAGGTGTCCCTGAACATCCTTCCCACAAGCCGCAAGTTCCCAGGGTGGCTCCCTTGTAGCAAACCGGATGCTCAGACCCCCATTAAGGAGCCCTGCGCTCTCCCAGGCTGGGGACCCACACCATTCTGGGCTGTGGGGGGAGGCCCCCCCAGGGCCAGTGGGGCTTCCTTCCTCTGCAGAGGGCAGCGATTCCGTCCTTGGCTGGTGTTGGAGCCATGGCAGCGTGCCCCTCCCCCACAGTCCCCGTACCCACTTTTCCCCTCCCAGGAAGCACGGGTTCTGCCTTAACAAGGGCTCGGGTGACGGGTTGCACCACCTGCAGTTCTGCCATGCTCCTCAAGGGCAGCAATGCCATGGGACCAACGCGACCCTCCTGAAATTGTTACAGAGCACAAAAACATCCACCCACATTCTCATTCTGGTGGCAGAGCGGCGGCCCTGGTTGTAAATCGGGCCAAGCAAAGGAGGGGGCTTCGGGCCGGGAGAAGGCCGGGCAGCCGTGCAGGAGTCCAGCCACGAGCTGGGCGATGCCATGCGCAGCTCCCACAGCCCCCCCGGGCAGCTGCGCCTGCACGGTTGCCCTGGCTCGTGTCATTCCACATGCAGGGAGCAACCTCTACCTGCAGGCCCATTGAGCATCACCTCTGCGGTCAGGGCCGCCCTCCCACGTGGCAGCAGCTCTGGCACAGCTGCTTGCCTGGCAGTGGGCTTGGCGCTCCATGCCCTGGAAGCCGGGCGAGCGCCATGGGCACATCCAGCCAGCAGCTATTTGGTCATGTAGTTTGTTGCATGCCCTGCCTATCCTACCTTGCTAGTAACAATAGTAGCAAGCGGCTAACAGTAAAATGCGAGCAAATAACAAGCCTATGAAATACAAACATGGGGGCAGCTTGGAGGTACTCCTCAATCCAGAGCTGTCGTTACAGGCCCAGGTGATGGCGGCGGCGAGGAGCGCTTTCCTGCAGCTTCGGCTGGTACATCAGCTGTGTCCCTTCCAGGACTATGACTGCCTGGCGACAGTGACACACGCGTTGGTGACTTCTCGACTAGATTTCTGCAACGCCCTCTACGTGAGGCTGCCCTTGAAGACGGTCCGGATACTTCAGTTGGTACAAAATAGAGCTGCCAGGGTGCTGACGGGGACTAGGCATTATTCTCATATAACCCCAGTCCTCCGCCAGCTCCACTGGCTCCCAATTGAAGTCCGGGCCCAATTCAAGGTGCTGGTGTTGACCTATAAAGCCCTAAATGGCTTGGGACCCGGATACCTAATGGACCGCCTACGCCCCTACATGCCCTCCCACCCCCTAAGATCTGCAACGGCGGCCCTCCTCCGGGAGCCTTCCGTGAAGGAGGTTAAGTGGGTGAGCACCCGGAGGAGGGCTTTCTCGGCGGTGGCACCCCAACTATGGAATGCGCTCCCTGGAGAGGTTCGCCTGGCGCCGTCATTATATGCTTTTCGGCGCCAGGCGAAGACCTTTTTATTTAAGTCCTATTTTAATTGTTAGTCTAAGTTTGTTTATAGTTTGTTTGTGTTTAGTTATTTATTGTATTTGTTTATTTATTTAATTTGTTTAGTTATTTATTCCGAGATGCACCGAGGGGGGTGGGATAAATGAATATGTTTTATTGGTTTATTGTATTTTAATTTATGTTGTAAGCCGTCCCGAGGCTTTGTTGCGATGGGGCGGCATATAAGTGTTTAAATAAATAAATAAATAAATATGCATGAACTAAAAACACATCAATAAGGAAAAAGCAGCAGGACCCACCCTCCCCCCAGGACCAAAACCTCTCAGAACACGTGTGTCTTTTGCCGGCCGACAGAAGGAACAACACGGTGGCGCAAACAGGGCTTCCCTTGTCCCAGACCGAGAAGGACCTGTTCCGGTTCCACCAAGTGTGTCTCTGGCAGGCGGAGCGGCGCCGCTTCTGGGGCCTGCTGGTGGCCAGCCGGCCGTGCGAGCTCGCAGGGAGGCCCGGCTGCCCTTCTGCGCGGGGGTAAGCCCCTGGACACGAAATCCAGAAGTGGAAAACATTTCCTGCCAATTATTTGTATGCCAAAGGAAGAAAAAGAAAAACCCAGCAATGCACACTTCTTAAAGCCTTAAAGTCACATTTATGTATGTCAGCTGCTATTAAGAGCACCAGAGCAGGGCCTGGAAAAGAAATGGGAACTGTACCCTATTTTGCCCCACGTTTTTATTTAAACGATATTTTAATTGTTAATGGAGTTTTTCATTTTTCCTTGTACATCTGCCGAGAAACTCCAATAATTTTAATATTGTATTAATTATTTTGTAAGCTGCCCCGAGGCTTCAGCGACATAGAAATGTTATAGATAGATAAATAAATAAATAAAGGTAGAAGGGCAAAGAGTTTGCTGGAGAGTTTAAAACCTGGATGTGGTCTCCAAACAATCTAATCCATCCTATAAGGAGAATGTCTTGATGCACATAAATGGTTGACAGATAAAGCCAAGGTGGGATTTGGACAGATTTTTACTTTAAAGGAGCTGGAGATTGGTGGAGGATCAATTAGGCACTGGGAACTGTAACCATTTTGGAAGCTGTGAAATGTTGCATTTTTGTACAAAATGTTACAAGGTAATTTAATATCACTGGCACATCAACATACTGTAGCCAAATAGGAGGCATTAGTTAGAAAAGTGACATTGTTAAGTGCTCTCAACTCTTGCTATGTATTTAAGACTGCAGGACCACTACAAGGCCACGAAAGCTCAGGAAACCCGCTTGAAAATCTGCAGATTCCAGCACTGGCTGCAAGCTCCACTTCCAAAGAATCGCAGCTTACTTCCTTTTAAAATAAAACACCACGGATTCTGCACGTGCTTTCGCTCCTGAAATCTGTGCAAAAAAACCTGCGGAGCAAGATTTCTGCGGAAGAGGCCAGCCAGAGAGTCCCCGCGCCTTTCTGTCCGGGGTGAGTCCGGCAAAGGCAAGCGCGGCCGGGGCCGGTTGCAGGCAAGAGGCGGCGCGGCCCGCCCCGCCGCCCGGCCCCGCGCCGCCCCGCGCAGCAGCGCCCTCTGCGGACGGCTCCGCCACGCCCGGCGGCTGCAACGGGCCCAGGGCCAGGGCCAGGGCCAGGGCGAGGGGGCCCGGCGACGCGGCGGGCAGCGGCAGGCGCTCCGGCGACGGCGACCCCTCGCTGGCTCGCCCACTGCCCGGCCCGGCCCGGCCCACCCGCAGACGCGGCGCGGAGCCCGCGCAGAAGCGCACGGCCCGGCCCGGCGCCCCAGAGCGGAGCGGCCCGGCCGCAGCCCCGCCGCCCCTCGCGGCTCCTCCGTGCCGGTTTCAGCCCGAGCGGCCCTTGGTGTGGCCGCGGGAGGCGTCCTGCCCGCGCCCGGCCGCCGCTCGGCGGAAGCCACTCCGGGTCCCTTCCCCAGGCGGGCTCTTCCCGAGGTGTCGCCCATCTGCAAGCGCAGCGGTGGGAGAGAGTCATTTACTCCGTGGCACAGAATGAGCAAACTCTCCCCCGCCTACGCTACCTCGCAGGGTTGTCGTCGTGCGGGTGAAATTGGAGTGGCGGCGAACTGTGTGACCCGCCTTGCATTCTTCGCCCGGGGAAAAAAGGCAGTGTAATTAACGGAGCTCCATGGATCACTGCCTTGTCGTGGCGAAGGGGCTTGCGCAGCTCAATGAAGCTGTGAGCTCTGCCGTGCAGGGGCACCCAAGACGGACAGGCCATAGCAGAGAGCTCTGACAAAACGTGATCCACTGGAGAAGGAAATGGCAACCCACTCAGGTATCTTTGCCATGAAAGCCCCATGGACAGCACCAAAAGGCAAAAAGAGATGACGCCGGAAGAGGAGCCCCTCAGGTCGGAAGGTGTCCAATATGCTACTGGGGAAGAGCAGAGGGCTACTACTAGTAGCGCCAGAAAGAATGAAGCGACTGGGTCAAAGCCGAAAGGACACTCAGTTGCTCATGTATCTGGTGGTGAAAGGAGAGTCCGATGCTGCAAAGATCTATACTCCATAGGAACCTGGAATGTAAGATCCATGAATCAAGGCAAGCTGGATGTGGTCAAACAAGAGATGACAAGACTGAACATCGGCATCTTAGGAATCAGTGAACTAAAATGGACAGGAATGGGTGAATTTAGTTCATATTACCATCAGGTATGCTACTGCGAGCAAGAACCCCTCAGAAGAAATGGTGTAGCAGTACTGGGATACAATCTCCAAAATGACAGAATGATCTCAGTTTGCATCCAAGGCAAACCATTCAACATCATAGTAGTCCAAGTCTATGCCCCAACCACTGCTGCTGAAGAGGCTGAAGTTGACCAGTTCTATGAAGGCCTAGAACACCTTCTAGAATTAACTCCAAAAAATGATGTCCTTATCATCATGGGGGATTGGAATGCTAAAGTAGGAAGCCAAAAGATAACCAGAATAACAGGCAAGTTTGGCCTTGAAGTACAAAATGAAGCAAAGCACAGGCTGGTAGAATTTTGTCAAGGGAATACGATGGTCATAGCAAACACTCTTTTCCAACAACCCAAGAGACAACTCTACACATGGACATCACCAGACGGTCAACACAGAAATCAGATAGATTATGTGCTCCTGATAAGCATGATGGGGTGGTCACTGACCTCGAGCCAGACATCCTGGAATGTGAAGTCAAAAGGGCCTTAGGAAGTCTGAGCAACTACAAAGCTAGTGGAGGTGACAGCATTCCAGCTGAGCTATTCAAAATCCTGAAAGTCGATGCAGTAAAAGTGCTACACTCAATATGCCAGCAAATTTGGAAAACTCAACAGTGGCCACAGGATTGGAAAAGGTCAGTTTACATTCCAATTCCAAAGAAGGGCAATGCCAAAGAATGCTCAAACTACCACACCATTACACTCATTTCACATGCTAGCAAAATGATGCTCAAAATCCTACAAGCTAGGCTCCAGCAGTATGTGGACCGAGAACTACCAGAAGCACAGGCAGGATTTCAAAGATGCAGAGGAACTAATTGCCAATATACGCTGGATCATGGAGAAAGCTAGGGAGTTCCAGAAAAACATCTACTTCTGCTTCATTGACTATGCTAAAGCCTTTGATTGTGTGGATCACAACAAATTGTGGCAAGTTCTTAAAGAGATGGGAGTACCAGACCATCTTATTTGTCTCTTGAGAAACCTATATGCAGGTCAAGAAGCAACAGTGAGAACTGGACACGGAACCACTGATTGGTTCAAAATTGAGAAAGGAGTTCGGCAAGGCTGTATACTGTCGCCCTGCCTATTTAACTTATATGCAGACCACATCATGAGAAAGGCGGGGCTAGATGAATCACCAGTTGGAATTAAGATTGCTGGGAGAAATATCAACAACCTCAGATATGCAGATGATACCACTCTCATGGCAGAAAGTGAAGAGGAACTAAAGACCCTCTTGATGCGGGTGAAGGAGGAGAGCACAAAAGTTGGCTTGAAACTCAACATTAAGAAAACTAAGATCATGGCATCCGGTCCTCTCACTTCCTGGCAAATAGATGGGGAAGAAATGAAGGTAGTGACAGATTTTATTTTCCTGGGCACCAAGATCACCGCAGACGGGGACTGCAGCCAAGAAATTAAAAGACCCTTGCTCCTGGGGAGGAAAGCTATGGCAAATCTAGACAGCACAGTAAAAAGCAGAGACATCACTCTGCCAACAAAAGTGCGTATAGTCAAGGCTATGGTTTTCCCAGTTGTAATGTATTGCTGTGAAAGTTGGACCGTAAGGAAGGCCGAGCGCAAAAGGATTGAGGCCTTTGATTGTGGTGCTGAAGGAGACTCCTGCGAGTCCCTTGGACCGCAAGGCGATCAAACCGGTCAGTCCTAGAGGAGATCAACCCTGGCTGCTCTTTAGAAGGTCAGATAGTGAAGATGAAACTCAGATACTTTGGCCACCTAATGAGAAGGAAGGACTCCCTGGAGAAGACCCTGATGCTGGGAACAATTGAGGGCAAAAGAAGAAGGGGACGACAGAGGATCAGGTGGCTAGATGGAGTCACTGAGGCTGGTGTGAGCTTGAGTGGACTCTGAGGGATGGTGGAGGACAGGAAGGCCTGGAGGAATGCTGTCCATGAGGTCACGATGGGTCAGACACAACTTTGCGACTAACAACAACAACAACAACAATTAATGGAGGCAACGATGAGTCAGAGATGGGGGTGCAGGACCCACCTGCCCCAGCCTCCAAAAGGCCTTCACCCCAAGAGCCAAGTCAAGGGCGCGAGAGAAAGTGCACGCTTCCGGCACACTCGGATCCCAGGCACTTGCTCACATGCTAAAGGAGCCTCTTGGGAAGCTCCTGAGCACATGCGGAGTGCACCCGCACAGCATCATCTGTACATAACCACCGCCGGCCTCCTGCCACAGAGCACAGCTGAACCAGCGCTCAACCTCAGCCCTTAACTGAACTGCAGTTGGAGGTGCTTGTGAGCCCAGCCAGGAAGTGGGATGCAAAGTGCTCGGCATTATTTTCCTTATTCCCAGCACTACACTGGTTACTCATGTATTTTGGTGCCAGACACTCACCATGTGCTTTGGGGGTTTTTTATGACTATTTTCATGAAGGGATTTCAAGGAAAAGGAGGCGGGTGGGTTGGGTGACAGAAAACACTTTGAATTGGCAGAAAAAATGAGGCAACAGAAATAGCTGTTTTTCCGTCTGCTCAGGCTGCCGTGAAACGGGGCCAGGAACTGCAGGCCTCCTGGGAGAGGGACCATGGTGCCACAGACAATGAAAATAGGCCAGAAGAGGGAGACACCAGCCAGGAGAGACCCTGGGGATGCAGGGAGGAGCACAGAGGTGTCCAGGGCCAGCCAGCACCCTGCCTGCCAGGCTGGGGGGTGAGCACTGCCCCCCACTCCTTCCAACAGCAGGGAGGATGCAGCTACAGTGGGCATATCTGGTACTCTCTCCTTATGGGAGGATGATCGGACCCCAGGGAGCAAGCCGGAATCCCAAGCCTGCTCCTGGGTCTGTAGACTGGCCACACCGCTTCTGCCCACAAGGAGGGCCAGAGTGGCTGGTGGTGCCCAGGGCATATTTGGACTGCTGCAAGAGCAAGCCACATGTGGCTGGGCCTACAACTCCCATCATCCCTCACTCTCCCCTGTGCAAAGGCCGATTAGAGGTTCACGTCCAAGCACCTGCAGGGCTGCACAGGCGCAAAGCTGCTCTCCACCCTGAGGCCGCTGGGTGCCCTCAGCCAAGCCATCCTTCTCTTACTCTGGCTCCAGCTCCTGCCAGCTGCCGTGTGGATGCAAAAATATTTCCTTGCAGGAATGTTTTAAGGAACGTTGAAAAGTTGGTCCTAACTTAGCCACGAAGCTCTCCAGGAGCCGTTGGACTCACAGGGTCATGAGAGGAGAAGAGGGGGATGTTGTACAGCCCCTTGGAGGACAGGTGGAGCATGAATGTTACAAGATGAGAGGGAATCCATCTGCAAGGGGGTTCAGCTTGAGCTGGATGGGGATGTGCTCTCCTGGGAAAAGGGCTTGTGCGTAGGGCCCCAGCCCCAGGCGCTGGGAGCACTGCTGCCCAGCTTGGGTCGGTGCACCGCTGCAGCCAGTTTCTTCAAAGGTCCATGTGGCCCTGGGGGCAGCCCTGGCCAGCCATCCTGCATGGAGAAGCACCAGCCATGCCACTGGGGACTGCCTTGGAGAGAAGTTCAGAAATGTCAGCCATCAAGAATGTGTCAGCCAGGCTGCAGACAATTCTCTGCCCCTCCCCAAACACACCCAGAAGCAGCGCAGAATCACCAGGCGCAACCTTTAAGGCTCAGAATGGGTGCCTTTCTCCTGGCAGGAGCTGCCCTTTGCACCCTGCCTGGATGGATGTGGCTCCGGTGTTCCTGTTCGCCAATCTGGGGCTGTGGAACTCTCCTCCTCCGCTTCCTCCTTGACCCAATGCAGCCTCGAAAACCTGGCTGCCACACCTGGAGGAGATGCCACCTGCACAATTAGCATTTGTCTGAAGGGCTTGAGAAAAGTGAAGCACAGGCATGGGGGGCCTAGGGTGCACCAGCTCCGGGCTAAGGAGGCTGGCAGGGGCAACCAGTCATTCCTGGCTGCAGCTGCATGTGGTGCCTGGCCCCTCTGCATGCCCCACAGCAGAAATGCTTCCACTGAGACCAGGGGCAGGGGCAGGGGTGGGAGACCAGGTTTAGGGGCAGTGGGGGGCTGAGGGCTAAACCATCCCCCATCCTGAGCAGCCCCCTGCATCTGCTTTACATTTGTAAAATGCCATTCACACAACTGTGTCTCGGCTGTTTTGGCCTTCGATTAGCCGGCAGGTTAAATGTTCAGTCTTCAGCTTGTCATTCTGCACATAAGGCTCACTCATGCCCATCTCAGCACAACCTCAATCCTAACCCTAAAATCAGGGCTAAAGGGGATCAGCCATGCACGGCATCCAGCAGCCCAGACTTGGTGCCACAGAGACAGCAGAACATCGGTTCACTTATGGGAAACAGCCAAACGGGCCTCTGTTTTTCTACACACAGAACCACCTCCCTGGAAAATAATCCTGAGGGACCAGGCAGCAAAGACCAGGAGGCAGCCCTCCCCCCCAACCCACTTGCTCTGCACCATTCTGACCGGAGCCCACCTCTCCAAGGCGCCTCAGATTTTAATTTTCCACCTTCCTTGGTCCTCCAAATAGCCAGCCCAAGTGAGCCTCCTGCCGCTCTCTCAGTGCTCCATTTTGTGAGTGCCTCTCAGCAGCCTCAGCTGCTTCCTCGAGCTGGAGCTGTGGCACAGGCAGAGCGGGTGGCACGCGGCTGGTCTCCCGAGCTGCAAGGACCCTTTCGTGGGCTGCCAAAAGCAGAGGCTGTGTCTCTTTTGCCCCTGCCTGTCCATTCCTTTGCAGCTGGAGGGTGGGGGGGTTCTGTCTTCATGACTGAGCTGGAGCAAGAGTAAGAGGAGAGGGGGAGAGAAGCACAGATGCCAAAGATGTGGAGTAACTGGAAGAGATTCCAGCAGCGGTTTTGTGCTCCTCCCGGTCCAGAAGGTAGCAGGCCCTTAATATGCTATTGTAATCATTCTCTGGAGATAACGAACTGGGGGCTCTCAGCAATCTAAAATCCAATTTACACAGCAGAATCAATCCGGGGGTGGTGTTGAAAGCCAGCCAGCCAGCCTGCCCCTGCCCCTGCCCCTGCCCCTGCCACACACACGGCTGGGGGCTACTCCTGCCTTGCCCCTCTTCTGCCTCAGCAGGTGCAGCCAAGCACTGCCTGGGCCGAGGCCACCTCTTCAAGTAACCAGGCTGCAGGAGGTCCTCGCACGGCTACTTTGGATCCCAGCCTAGGGGAGCTTGGTCTGGCTTCATCTGGCCTGCAGATGAAAGTATAAGGTCTCTGGGGCAGAGGCCTGTCTTGTATTGAGTATGCCATGCAAAGCAAAAGATGTCGTGCCATCACAAAGCAAGTTTCGAACTGAGGAGGATGTGCCTCGATGCTAAGATGGAAGCCGCTTGCTCCCAGGGAGCTGGTTCCTGGGCGGGCTGGGCCGAGCGTGCCACTTGGGCTCCCCGCACCCCAGGAAGGACACCTGTGCTCAGCCAGTCCCATTATTAGCAGCACCCCCTGCCTGCTCTTGCTCTTTGGGAGGAAGCGGCTGCGCTGCGTCACATCGGTAAAGACGCTGACCTGTCAGAGCAAGAGCCTGTGAGAGGCACCGGCTGCCGGCATTGTGAAAGTTCAGATGAGGATGAGGCACATGATGCGGAAGGGCAGAAGGGGCACGTGGCAGGGGAGGACGGAGTGTGCCACAATGCGCAAGGGACCCTCTTTATCTTTGGGGATGGCACCTTCCAGGGCAGACACTCACAGCCGCATTCCCAAGCGTGCCAGAAGTGGCGCGAGAGAAGGCTCCACACAAGCTGCGCGCACTCTCGCTCAGCAACGGGTTCCAGCGGGCAGGCACACTGCTCAAAATGCAGCCACACATGCCTGGCCAACGGAAAAGGCACTCACTGAGCGCCTCCATCATGGCTCCGGCACCCCAGTTTCAGCCACTCTGTTGGACTGCGGCTCCCATCATTCCCAGCCAGCATGGCCAGTGATGGGGGCTGCAGTCCAATACATCTGGAGGGCAGCGGGCTGGGGAAGAGGCATCACTCCCCGCAGAGCTGCTTCCTTGGCTCAGGTGTGGCATTCAGGCAGCGAGGAGTTCCCTTTACTGCTCTTCAGGGAGAGAGCCTCTTGAGCAAGACACACAGCCACACCGCACTGGATCGCACGCACACTGCTGCACTCCCCTCCTGCTTGTGGGTCTCCTGTGGGCTGGCCCTGTGGAAAGGCCCCCTGGCCAGATCCAGCAGGGCTCTGTGTGTGCTCTTATGGTTGGAGGACCGATCCTGCCTCCTGCACGCCAAAGCCGGTAGCCTGGAATCCCCCAGCATCCTGCTGCCCCGCCCCCACAGAAGACAGGCCCTGCCCCCAGGGCTGCAAAGTCGGCTGGGGACGACATGTCTCCGAGCGCTGGAGCAGCAGGTCAGGTCAGGTGCCAGCACCTCTCCACTGGCCCTCTGCTCCCATGCAGCTCCCGGGGCCCACACGCCAGGCAGGGGCACAGCAGCCACCCCGCCCACCTGGCCTGTGCGCTGACACTGGAGTGCCTGCAGCCACGGGGCCGGCAGTGGCCCAGTCCCCTGCTGAAGCCCGCGCGAACCAGCGCCTGGCACCATGCGTAGCGGAAGTGAGTGCTGCAGATGAACTCGGTGTGGTGTGGAGAAGGGCTTCCTTATCTGGCATGAGCCTCCCCGATTCTGCTTCAGCAGACAACCCCACCGGGTTCTGGCATTGCGAGAGATTTTGTTATTTTTATTTGGCCTTCAACTCCCATTATCCTTCACCACTGCCTGTGCTGGATAGGGCACATGGGAGTTGCAGACAAATCATCCGGAAGGCTACCAATTGCCCACCCTGGGCTAAAATGTCAAATTTTAAGTCCCCTTGAAAGCCAAAAGGCCACTCAGAAACGATCGTGATAACAAAACAGCAGCAGCTCCAGGCAAAGAGATCAGATCGCAGGGTGTGAGTGCCGCTCCACCCCTCGGTCTCCGTCTGGCCGCTCTGCTTTTCCCTTGCCAGGCTCTAATGTTCCAGGCGGCTCTCAGATCCTGGCGAAAGGCACGCCCCGGCAAGGCACCGCTTCACGGCCAACTACTGGACCCAGACGGGAAACGAGCTTCCGCCGGGCCAGAGCCTTCCTCTGCTCAGCACTTCAGTGACCCCGAATTAACACAGAGGGCCGGGCGCCCCGTCCTTCTATGGCCGCACATGAGGCATCTTCAGAGCCCCCAGAGCCCCCTTAGCGGCTGCTAAGACAAGGCGAAAGGGGGGCAAGAAACACACGAGGTGGCTAAGGGGGGGAGGGTGTGCGTGCAGGCCAGAACGTCTGAGCGGGGAGGACGCGCATGGGCGCATGAAACGGGCCGCCCCGCCCCGCCCCGCCGCCCAGCCAGTGCCGTGGCAGGCTCCTGCTGCCACCTCAGGATGCAGGGAGCAGGGCAGCTGGCAGTCTTTGCCCCAAAGCACATTCAGCACCCACATGCCAGCGCTGGTCCATGAGGCGAACCCTGGCCTGCTGCCTGAGCCACCTTACATCCCCAGGTCTTGGCTCAGGACTGAACTGTTCTGCGTTTAATCAAGTCATGCAGCTAAATCTGCCCCTCTGGTGAATGAAGCTCCGGGGCTCTGAGGCACACGGGGGCTGCCAGCTTGGGCAAACAGTCCATGGGGGGGACATGTCACCGGTGGCTGTGCCATGTGAGCCCTGGCATCATGGATGACTTGAGGGTGAAGCAACCCTGGAGGAGCACGGGAGCAGCTGCTGTTGCCAATTCAAACGATGGCTGAGGTGTGTCTGGATTCCCTGGCCTGGTACAATGCCACGTGTGAACCAGCCTGCCTGCTCTGGAGATGCTGTGCAGGGGCTCTGGCGCCATCTGGGTGACGTGCAGGAATCAGGGAAGAGCAGGGTTGGCAGGGGACGTGGAGGCCCGAGGGCCCAACCCTCGCTGCTGCAGGACACCCACTTGCACCATCGAGGGAAGCAGGCTCCACAGCTCCTCCTCTGCAGCTCCCCCAGGAGTTCAACCTGGCACTGCAGCTCAGGCAGAGCAAACTGCCTTTCCGCACAGCTGCTGAGACCCATGGCCCTGCCGGAGCATTTGTCTGCATGTGGCCATCCAAGAGGAAGAGGCAGGCAGGACACACGGGCTCCTGTCTGGAGGAGCCTGACTGGGCTCCTTGGGATGGCTGGCAGCCTTCCCACCTCACTGTTCTGGCAGGAGGCAGCCGGGGGGTTGGAGCCTCGGGGCTGGCTGGGAACAGGAGAGTGCTTGGGCAGCCAAGGAAAATTGTAGGCTGTGCAGCTGACAAGATGAGCATTCCCAGAGCAGGCCAGACAGGAGGCCAGGAAGCAGGAGGATGGCCTCGGAGAGCTAAGCCCCGTGGGGCCACGTGAGCCTTGGCAGATCAAGGGGAGGGGAGGGGAGGGGAGGGGCAGCACAGCTCCCTCCAAGTCCAGCTCACACAAGCAGAGGCCGTTACGTCACCCGGCTGCCCGTGTCAGCTCCCCAGCTGAGGCTCCCTTTGCACAGAGAGGCCCTCTGGCAGGCTGCAAGGAGCCGCCACCCCACAGGGGAAGAACGGCCACAAGCATTCTGCTGCAGGGGGCTGGGGGGGCAGAACCCATAGGACACCAAAACTTTGACAAAGGCCTTTGACAAAGTGCCCCATGATATCCTGGTGGAGAAACTGAGGAGTTTTGGGATACACCAAAGCACTGTCCGGTGGATTAGGGCATGGCTGACTGACCATTAGTGGGGAATCATCGGGATGGCGGCCAGTGACAAGCGGAGTCCCCCAGGGCTCTGTCCTGGGGCCGATCCTGTTTAATCTTTTCATTAATGACATGGAAGAAGGGGTGAACAGTCTGCTGATCAAATTTGCAGATAATACTAAAACTGGAGCAGTGGCCACAACTGAGGAGCAGGTACTCCAGATCCAAAAGGATCTGGACAGACTATAGAAGTGGGCAGGAGACAACAGGATGGCGTTCAATGTGGATAAGTGCCAGGTCTTGCACTTGGGGCATAGGAATAGGTGTCATAAGGGGCATAGGAATAGGTGTCAGAGGCTTGTGGCAAGGGGCAGCATATAAATCTGTTAATCAAAATAATTAAATAAATAAATAAATAAATAAGTACAGGTTAGGGGACAAGTGGCTGGAGAGCAGCAGTTGTGAAAGGGACCTCGGGGTGCTGATTGACCGCAGGCTAAACATGAGTCAGCAGTGCGATGTGGTGGTCAAGAGGGCGAATGCCACCCTTGGTTGCATAGCCAGAAGAGTGGCTTCAAGATCGAGAGAGGTATTACTACCACTCTACACAACTCTGGTGCACCCGCAACTGGAGTATTGTGCTCAGTTTTGGGCCCCTCATTACAGAAAGGATATAGCCAGGTTGGAGTCAGTGCAGCGTAGGGCCACAAGGATGGTGGCTGGTTTGCAGGGGATGCCGTATGAGGCAAGACTGAGGGAACTGGGTCTCTTCAGCCTGGAGAAGAGGAGACTCAGAGGGGATATGTTGGCAACATACAGGTATGTGAGGGGGTGTCACATGGAGATGGGGAGAGGCCTGTTCTCCCCTGCAGAGGAAGGCAGGACGCACTCCAATGGAGCAAAGCTCAGGGAGCCAAGGTTCAATTTGGATGCCAGGAAGCACTTCCTGACAGTTCGGACCCCGAGGGCGTGGAATGGGCTTCCACGAGAGGTCGTTGAGGCCCCATCGGTGAGGGTGTTCAAAGATAGGCTGGACATGCACATGGTGGGCATGTCATGAGTGGAGCCGGCTGGTGCCGGAGGTCAGACTAGATGGCCCTGAAGACCCCTTCTGACTCGCTCTGTTTCTATGTTTCTAAGTTATTGGCAGTGATTCTTATCTCCCTTTGTAAAACATGCTCTTTATCAGCATCTTGCTTTTAAGAGGCTCTGGCAGGGCGACTTCACTCCCTTGCCACACCACACTGGAGGAACCAGACAGGTGACCAGAAAAGCTTAGTTGGGTGGCTATCCTCAAAGGCACCACTGCCTCCAAATGCTGTGTAGGGGTGGCAGCATTTCCTAATGGTGAGAGCTAATAGGGATCTTTATTTGACTACAAGGGAATGAGGGGGGGCAGTGGAGCAGTGCTGCTTCTTCCCCACTGCCCCAGCCGATCATCTGTTTCTTCAGGCCAGGGGGAGGCAGGGTGGGGGTGCCTTTGATAACCATGCAGCACAGCAGCGGAACATGGCAATAGCTGGCTTGAGCCCCAGTATCTCCAGCAGACCAAACAGATCACACCAAAACACCATGGTGGCACACGGTGCAATAGACCAGTGACAGTAAGACACCACCATGGCTTGTCATATCACACAAACCCACCCAAGGTGTTGGGAGCCCACAAAGATGTCCCAGTAGCTCCTGGGTTCCGGAACTCCTGAGACGCAGGGTGCTTGCTGAAGCAGCAGCAGGCTAAACCAAGAGGAAGCAGCTCTATTAGAAGACTGCCTGACACTCTGCTTTGCCATGAGGACTAGGAACTTGCTTTATAAAGGTGGAAGCCATGCGAATAGGCAAATACATACAGATGGCATTGAAGCACCATCCTTTCATCCATGAAAATTCTGCTCAGCTCCATCGGACTCACTTTCAAAGTCTGTATCCAAGGCCAACATGGGCTAGAAAGGTGCTCTTAAAAATAAAGAATAAAAAAGGAGGCTGCAGTTCTCAGGATGCCGGGATTCTAGAATGAATCTTGAATTAATTGCTTTTGCGAACATTCAGAGGGCCCCCCTTCACAAGGTAAATTGCAAGACTTTGGAACAATCTATAATATCATATTGCAAACCATAAAATCGTAAGCAAAAGCACACCAGCACAGCTAAAAATATTACAGCTGCAGCGAAGAAAAGTATCAGCCGGGAAAAGCAAGCGAAAGCTTATCAAGTGGCAGCAAAAATAATAAACACGAGCATCAAAAGTGCACACAGGAATTAGAAGTGACTGCCTGGATTTGCACAGATGAAGCATCGCGTCTGCTCAGTCCTCTGGGAAGGGGCGCTGGCAGCACGGGCTTCGCGGGGAAGCTCCCCAGCTGCTCTGCAGGGCGCTAGCTGCTCCACAGCCCTTCACAGAGGAAGCCGCACCAGCCGCTCTCGCGCCACAGGTTCCTTTCATCCTTTTCTAGGCCTCTGCTTTCCAGGACCCGCTCCTGAGCTCTGCGCATGACCTATATTCTTCATTCCTCCACTGGCACACTCAGACAAAGGCTGCTGAGCAACAGAGGCCCAGATCCCTGGCTGCCCACTCATGGATAGGAAGGGAAAGAGGGGAGCAGCACCTCCTTCAGAGGAGGCAGGAAGCCCCGGGGCCTTTCCCCTCCTGGAGAGACGAGGGTGGGAAGAGCAGCTGCTCCTTCCAGGAGAGCGGGGTGCAATTCCAGCTGCATGGTGGAGGCCAAGCCTGGCCTGCCCCACTTCAGCTTCCAGTTAAGAGCCAGGGCAGAGAAGCACAGCGTTGGCCTAGGGCTGGGGAGATCAGAGCTTAGCTTGTGACTCAGCCCTGAATCTCCCTGGGTGACTGAGGCTGGTTGCTGTCTCTCGGCCTAATCTACCCTGCAGGGTTGCTGTGAGAATTAACCTAGTGGGTAGGAGCATGCAAACAACCTTGAGCTCCATGGAGAAGAGGCAAGACATAAATGCCACACAAAGCTAAACTGTTGTTGCTAGTCGTGAAGTCGGTCCAACCCATCGCGACCCCATGGACAACATTCCTCCAGGCCCTCCTGTCTTCCACCATCCCCCGGAGTCCACTCAAGCTCACACCAACCGCCTCAGTGACTCCATCCAGCCACCTGATCCTCTGCCATCCCCTCCTTCTTTTGCCATCTATTGTTCCCAGCATCAGGGTCTTCTCCAGGGAGTCCTTCCTTCTCATTAGGTGGCCAAAGTATTTGAGTTTCATCTTCAAAAGCTAGACTAGATGGACTCAAACCCTTCACCAAAGTTGACCCTAAAACAACATTCTGTGTTTGCATCACATTCAGAGATGCAGCGCTGAGACCGAGGGTGGTTTTAACCCTCCGCAAGTGGGGGTACCTGCTGAGATAGTCTTCTCGGGGGGAGGGGCACTGGGTCCAGCTGGTTTTGAGCAGGATTATAGGTTTTCTCAGCTGATTGACATGGGGAACATGAGGATGGCCAGAAGGGCGCACAATATCACTTCCCCAGGGCAACCTCTCCATATGGCTCTGTGGTACAGCCAGAGCTGAGAGCGATGAAGAAGGCAGAGGACTTCAGCACAGATGGAGACGACCTCCTAGTGGGTGCCACCAAGGCCTGGCGTGTGCCTGCAGATGGGCCTGTTTGGAGGCAGTGAAATATCTTGCTGCCTGGACTCAGTCTTTTCTTTGCTGTGGGGGGAGCTCTTAGGGTTCAGCGGGGCCTATTTCTTGCTGGCCCCAAGGATGTCAGAGACCCACCCAAAACCTGACAGATTGGCTGGGCCCTTCCAGGAGGACACCTCTTGCACCCGGCGCTACGGCAGCTGGATCAATACTGGCCCATATCATGGTCTGAAAGATAAAAATAAACTATACAATTTCTAAGAGAGTTCTAAGAAGTCTCTCTGTTTCCACCTTCTAACATTCTTGCCAACGAGCGCAAAGGCTCTGGGATTACTTTGTTATGTTGTGAGCCGCCCCGAGGCTTTGTTGCAATGGGGGCAGCATACAAATGTTTTAAATAAATAAATACATACATACATACATACATACTTGCAGGAATGCGGCACTTAATGTAGCCATATGAACAACTTATCAAGCTTTTCCAATGAACAGGCAACCTACCAAAGCACTCCGGCACCCTTTGCTCTGGGCCTCAGTGCTGTCCACGCAGGGCCTGCCCCAGGAAAATGTCCAGGGGCCACAGGGTTTAAAGAATATGCATAAATAAGCTGGCCGGTTGGGGTAAGTTGACAATGCCCCAAGCATGTTGCCTCCAGTGAGCATCCAGTCCCGTTTGCTGTGTGCCACGAGTCCTCTCTGTGGAGGAGGACAGAGGGGTCAACTACCCAAAATCCAAGGGAGGGAGTACCACTGCGCCGCCAGCTCCCATGCACCCAGAAGCGGCCAAGGGAGGCCCCGGGGGACCCCTCCTGGCCGCCACCAGGTCTCCTTCGCTCCCAGGCTGCCCGACGGCACTGCTCCCGATTCGCTCCTCCAACCAGCCCAGGGTGGCCCTAGTCACACGGGCTCGGGAGCCGCTCCTCTACCTGCAGTGGGCCGATGCTGGCATCATCCTTCCAGACGCACTTCATCTGATGGATCCGCCCCACGTCAGGAGCATCGCATGGCAGCAGCACAAAGCCAAGTCACGTCCCAGTGTGAATTTCAGGGCATGTGGATTCCACCAAGCTGCATGGGAAGGCAAGCTGCGCTCCTCCCCAGCGACGTGAGCACCCCGGCCCTCAACCCTTTCTTGGTCTCCCTTGAAGCTTTCGCTATCTGAGCCATTTCAGCACATCCCAGACTTGCTCAACTCCCTTCTAAAGCACCCCCCCCCGCACCGCCATCCATAAACAGAACGATCCTCGGGATGACATCTATTGCTAGTGACCACAGAGCAAAGCTCTGAAGTATTGGGCTACTTTTAAACCTTTTGAAAACCACTAAAGAAATGTATGTAAAAAACCCTCCCATTTTAAAGCCACTTATTTGCTATATTTTTGGAGCCTGACTCACAACTCCGTCAGCCAGTACAGCTGCCCAAGGAGGGCTGTAATTCAGGGCTCAGGCCATCTTCCAAGGGGGCCCTCTTTCTCCCTGGACAGTGCTGGGCTGGGCAGCAGAAACACGAGTGGGGACAAGCACCTGCATTTGCCCTCACAGGACTCTGTAAGGAGCACCTGCCTGTCTCCGTAGAGCAGCGGCATCCCAAGCTGCCCTGCTGGGGCAAATGAGCCCAACGTGCTCACACAGAGCCCTCGACAGCGAAGGTCAGGAGTCGGGCTCTGGGTCCTGCTGTGGGGATGGGCCGAGAGTAGTGCACTGGGCCCCTCGGCCGGACTGGGGAAACAAGAAGACTGCTGGCCAGCTGCTGGTCTGTTTCACCTGGGGAAGGGGCGGTGGGGGGGTTGTGTGTGCAGAACTTAGCAACATAGAAACAGAGCAAGTCAGGGGTCTCCCGGGCCATCTAATCTGACCCCCAGCTTCAGCCAGCTCCACTTGCAACATGCCTACCATGTGCATGTCCAACCTATCCTTGAATACCCTCACCGATGGGGCCTCAACGACCTCTCGTGGAAGCCCATTCCACACCCTCAGGGTCCCAACTGTCAGGAAGTACTTCCTGGCATCCAAAGGGAACCTTGGCTCCCTGAGCTTTGTTCCTTTGGAGCACATCTTGCCTTCCTCTGCAGGGGAGAACAGGTCTCTACCCACCTCCATGTGACACCCCCTCACATACCTGCATGTCGTCAACAGATCCCCTCAGAGTCTCCTCTTCTCCAGGCTGAAGAGGCCCAGTTCCTTCAGTCTCGCCTCATACCCCATCCCCTGCAAACCAGCCACCATCCTTGTGGCCCTACGCTGCACTGACTCCAACCTGGCTATATCCTTTCTGTAATGAGGGGCCCAAAACTGAGCACAATACTCCAGTTGCAGGCACACCAGAGTCATGTAGAGTGGTAGTAATACCTCTCTCGATCTTGAAGCCACTCTTCTGGCTATGCAACCAAGGGTGGCGTTCGCCCTCTTGACCACCGCATCACACCGCATGACTCATGTTTAGCCTGCGGTCAACCAGTACCCCGAGGTCCCTTTCACAACTGCTGCTCTCCAGCCACTTGTCCCCTACCCTGTACTTAGGACAGCTATTCCTATGCCCCAAGTGCAAGACCTTGCACTTCTCCACATTGAACGCCATCCTGTTGTCTCCTGCCCACTTCCATAGTCTGTCCAGATCCTTTTCTGGTGTGAAATTTCTCCTCCTCCAGGTCCATTAACAGTCATCTTTTCATCTCTTCTATATTCTTCTTTCATATATTGTTTCTGCCTTCTCTTTACTTTATCCTGGTTGGATAGTAAGTTCCTTGCTTGGTCTTCCGGCAATCCCAACCTAGGTTTGAATGTCCTTTGATTTCTCGGATGTTCCGCAAGAGGTCTCTTGCTTTCCTCTTTTGTTGTATGCTTCTATTTCTTTGCACTGGTCATTGTAACAGTTCCTTTTGTCTCTATGTGATGGTTCCTAAAACGTTGCATTTAGCATTCCAACTTATTTCTGCCACCTTTGGTTTCCTTTCTCACCTGTCCTTAGCAATTATGAGTGTTTCTTCCATCATCTGTCTAGATGTTTTGTTTGTTTGTTTGTTTTTGTTTTTTTGGTTATGGGAATCATCTTGCACCAAGAATGACTCTGGTTTTGGTCCACAGTTCTTGTGACTCATGGTCAACTGAGTTCAGGAAAGCAGCCTGTTCTTTACATGGACTTTCAGTTCTTCAGGAATGTTGCTGAAGTGGTATTTTGGCCCTGTGCCACTGCTAGTGATTGTTTTCAGCTGTACTCTTAGTTTTGATAGCAGGAGTTCATGGCCACTCCCACAATCTCTCTGGTCTTGTTTTGGCAACAAGAATACACCTTCCGTGTTTCTACTTCCAATCATGTAGACTACCTGCCATCTGCATCAGCCATCTGCTGACGGTTGTGTTGATAAGTTTACCAAGAATTCTGACTGATATGATTCAGCCAGACTTTCATTATAGCTCCTACCTGCCCGTGCTGCACCGTACCACAGTACCAGGGCATTCTGCTTCTTCTGAATGCATAATTTCAAGAGAAAACCTTTGGTGTTTGCCTGCAAATGTCCCATTGTAGAACACTTCAGCTTGCTCTCACCACGTACAGTGAAGTTTAGCTGTTTCATTTCCAGTTTTATGGTCTCCAGTTAGCTTTGATTTGTAATTGTTGTGCTCTGTGTTGTGCAGCATCAGACTCTCCTTTTGCCTCTGAGCACGTGGGCCACCAGACTCCCTCCTAGCTTTGATCTCACAGTGACAGCCCTATTTGTTCTTGTCCTTTGCTCTTCCGCCACAGCTGGTTGAGTGCCTTCCTCTCTGGGAGTCTCATCTTCTGGCACCATCTCGTTTCATTCTGGATGGTCTCATTGTAGGGTTTTTAAGGAAAAAAATTCAGCAGTCATTTTCCACTGGCTCCTTCTGCACAGCACTGATTTAACTTCAGCAACACTGCTGTTGTCTGTGAAGCATTCTCTGCCAGTGCCTCCTTGAGCTACCACTGCTGCCCAGTGGCTGTACATCAGGATCTTAGGCACCCATCCCCATAAAAAAGACCCCTCCCCTCCCCTCCCCTCCAATGAGGCTCTACTCCTGAAGCAGGTGGATGCCTTAGACCAGTGGTGGCGAATCTATGGCACGTTTGCCCCCATGGGCACACAGAGCCCTCTGTCAGCACGCGAGCCAAGTCGCCCCAGCATCACCCCAGCAGCTGAGCATCAGATAACAGCACACATAGGGGCCATGTGCATGCTCAGAAAGGAGTAGTGGCGCCAGGCAATGATGTCAGGAGCCACAACTTATTAGCCATGACGCAGTGCGCTGTCAAGGGGAGAGAGAGATGCTTGGACTGGCTGTGAGGTGTTTTTTCTAAGCTAAAACCTCAGTATTCAGGTTTGATTGCAGTGTTGGCACTTTGTGATGAATAAGTGGGTTTGGGTTGCCCTGTGGGCACTCGGCCTCTACAAGGTTCACCATCGCTGCCTCAGACTGGTGCCTCCCCTTGGGACACCTGCTAGGAGAGCAGCCCAACGAGAGGTTCTGGCCTCCCAGCAGCACCACCTTGGCCTCCCAGCCCTCTCAAGCCCCACACCGCTTCAAGGTGCCTCCAGGGGGGCTCACTGGAAACACGTGTCTCCGCAGCAACACACAACAAGGGCTGCCGAGAGCGGCTGAGAAACCGCCAGTCCCCAACTGGGAAGAGAAGCAGGACATGAGCCTGGGCGTCGGCTTGCACTCACTCTGTTCTCTCGATCAGAAGCAGCAGTACAGATGACCACACAACAAAGACTGAAAGGCCACCTGGAAAATGGGAAGGTGTACTCAGGACAACACTAAGCAGCAAGCAAAGCTACACCCAGTCAAAGCCAAGGCCTTTTCTTGGACTGGCCACTTCAGACTGTGGGGAGGCTGCAATTCTGGACACTTTCACATGTAAACAACGACAATGGCAAGCAAGCTCAACAGCTCCTAGCATGAAGAAAACTAGCCATTCGGGGAGCAAAGTTCAGCCTGCTTTTTCCCCTGACTTGCTAGTTTTGTGTGTGCAGGGAGCTGTTTGCATGGGGGAGAATTCAAAAGCAAACCGTTCGCTTGCAAACACAAAGTGGTCTTGTCCAGGAAACATTCCACCCTTGTATCCTGCAGAGCATATAAATGGCCCCGCCAGCCTGGCTGCCCCGTTCATGCCGAGGCTGGGATGTTTCCACTTGGCCAAGGCAGGATGTTCTTGGCCTCCAGAGAAGCAACGCAGCACACAATAACCCCCCTGTTGCAAAGGCGGAATAATGCCAGCCCCAGCCAGCAAGAAACTCGCAGCACTGCAAAGAACTAACTGCAGGCCATCCAGCTTGGAAAGGGGCACCCCAGGCAGGCCAGAACCCCTGGAAGATGCCTGGGAGGTAGGGGCAGAGCAGGAAAGGTGCTTCTCCAGGTCTTGCTACTGATGTGATGTGGGCAGGAGCTATGGCCCCTGCCTGGCCTGGAGAGAACTTCAACCATCAGGACAGCAGGTTCCTGATCACAGGGTACCGCAGGGCACTCTCCGTTCTGCGCCAGGACAGGACAATGGGCAGCTTGCCAGCTGCTTTGACTTCAGCTGTCGAAGATGGGAAAGCAGCATAGGTAAATGTGCCCGACAACTGAGAAGACAAGATGGCATCAGCTGCCAGGGACCACTTGCTAAAGTGCTGACCAGAAAGCACCAGAAAAGAGCAAAAGTAGGTGCACAAGAAGTCCAGCGATTTCCAGCATGCCCTGGCTAGCTGACTGGAGGGACCCAAGCTGCTGTAGGGCCTTTTTCTGTCTGCACATGCATAGGGTTCCACTCTTAATCAGCTACTGGGTGCGGGGAGGGCTCCATAGCTAACAAGTCATCCATTGACTTGGGCAGAGAACGGTTGTTCTAGATTGAAAGAACTGTCTGCACATGGCAAGGACAAATGTAGAGTCTAACCCACATTCTCGCTTAGTGTAAACAGTGCCATCCACCACCTCTTGCTGATCAGGGCAATTTGAGACATGACAGCTGTGTGGCAGGCACCATTTTTCGATACCGCTGGGATTCTCCACCCCGCGCCTCAGCTGCTCCACCACCTGCACAGATAACTGGCCTTGGTTTTCCATGCAGGTTTTCCTAACCTCCAACTCTGTCCTGTCAAGCTTAATACTACTAGCAATATTGCAAAGAATGATTCACAGGGATGCCTCCAAGCCTCATGTTTCATCCACTGCAGGGGTTCCCTGCCTCTTCCAGGGTTTTGTTTAGGCCCCTCATGACCCAAGATCAGGGTCTGGACATCTCTCTCCACCAGTGCCTTTCGATGTGCCAAGACCCTTCCTGCAGGCACTTCCTCAGGCTCCCCAACAAGCTGAGGGGAAACACAGAAACAAAGAAACGGAGCGAGTCAGAAGGGGCATCCCGGGCCATCTAGTTTGACCCCCGGCTCCAGCCGGCTCCACTCACAACATGCCCACCATGTGCATGTCCAGCCTGTCTTTGAACACCCTCACCGATGGGGCCTCAACCACCTCCTGTGGAAGCCCATTCCACACCCTCGGGGTCCTGACTGTCAGGAAGTGCTTCCTGGCATCCAAAGGGAACCTTGGCTCCCTGAGCTTTGCTCCATTGGAGCGTGTCTTGCCCTCCTCTGCAGGGGAGAACAGGTCTCTACCCACCTCCATGTGACACCCCCTCACATACCTGCATGTCGCCAACAGATCCCCTCTGAGTCTCCCCTTCTCCAGGCTGAAGAGACCCAGTTCCCTCAGTCTCGCCTCACACCTCATCCCCTGCAAACTGGCCACCAACCTTGTGGCCCTACGCTGCACTGACTCTAACCTAGCTATATCCTTCCTATAATGAGGGGCCCAGAACTGAGCACAATACTCCAGTTGTGGGCGCACCAGAGTTGTATAGAGTGGTAGTAATACCTCCCTCGATCTAGAAGCCACGCTTCTGGCTATGCAACCAAGGGTGGCATTTGCCCTCTTGACCACTGTATCACACTGCTGACGCAAGTGTAGTCTGCGGTCAACCAGTAGCCCGAGGTTCCTTTCACAAGTGCTGCTCTACAGCCACTTGCCCCCTAACCTGTACTTATGACACCTATTCCCAATCCACATTGAACACCATCCTGTTGTCTCCTGCCCACTTCTATAGTCTGTCCAGATCCTTTTGGATCTGGAGTACCTGCTCCTCAGTTGTGGCCACTGCTCCAGTTTTAGTATCATCTGCAAATTTGATCAGCAGACTGTTCACCCCTTCTTCCATGTCATTAATGAAAAGATTAAACAGGATCGGCCCCAGGACAGAGCCCTGGGGGACCCCGCTTGTCACTGGCCGCCATCCCAATGATTCCTCACTAATGGTTACCCTCTGCTTTCGGTCAGTCAGCCATGCCCTAATCCACCGAACAGTGCTTTGGTGTATCCCAAAACTCCTCAGTTTCTCCACCAGGATATCATGGGGCACTTTGTCAAAGGCCTTGCTGAAATCCAGGTATACCACATCCACTGCATCCCCTCCATCTAGCCATCTGGAAACCTTGTCATAGAATTCCACAAGGTTTGTCTGGCAGGGGAAACAAGTTGCCATAGGATAAAGGGCCTTCCCAGTGGTGTCCCCTGACAGCAGACTCTCTTCCCAGAGAGTCTCTCCAAGTGCCCAATCAGGTGTGCCTGTTTTGATTTTTTTAGGCTTTTAAATTCAATATGGGCTGTTTTATGATTGCTGGATATTTTCTGAAGTGTTTATGTCCCCTCCCAAATTTTCAGTATAATTTGGTTATGTTTTTAATTTGCACATCTTAAATGGATTCTAATAATGTAAGCTGCCATTGGGAGTGCTACAGAAGGGTGGAGAATAAATTCCTAAAGAAAGGTACCCTCCTCTGTCTCTGGTTACATTTGTTCAACCAACGCAGCCGCGTCCAGTTCCCTCCCGCCACTGCTTGTCTTGCGGCATCTCAGGACATCCAAACCATCTGCGCCAGGTAGAAACACGCAGCCAGTGACATGTCAGGACTGCAAAACACACACTCTGCTGACACTGGAGTGCGGGGTTCACCAGGTGAAGCTGAGCGGCTTCTTCACATGATGTGCCATCCAGAGGGCAACCCGCACACTGAAAAGGCCTTTTCTGTCCAAACATGCGTAGGGTAGCACCTTAACTTATGGAACTCACTGCCACATGGGTGTCTTGGCTTTTGAAAATGATTTGATATGTTTGTTCAGGCATAGGTCCATCAATATCTACGGTCAAGGCAGGAAATCTTAAAATCAATCATTAGACCAAGCTTTCCCCAGCTGCTACCTTCCAGATGCACAACCCCCAGCATCCCCAGACTATAGGGGCACTGAGGACTACTTCTTCTAAGATGGCACATGTACAGACACCACCTGAGACAAAGGGGTAGGCCTTCTGAGGCAAAGCAACTGTTTTTACCCGTATGCCAAGTCAATCAATTGGCAGGCTGACTCGGATAATGAACCGACAGAGCTCTCCTTAATAGAGCAACAGTCCATGTTATTTGCCAGGACAGCCGAATGGATGTTCTCCTGGCAGGGTGGCGCTGCTCTCAAGCACCAGGTGGGGGCGCAGCACGTGCCCTCAGTGGCCTGCCTGCAGCTGCCCCACCTGGACTGCCGCTGCCGCAGCCGGTGGCCAGGCCTGGCAGGAGAACAGCGTGCGAGGGCTCTGGGTTGGGCTGGCCCCTGTGGGGAGCCGGCTGGGCACAGCAGGAGGCAGAAGGGGTTCTTGCGGGTGGGAGAGAAAATCCTCGGGGATGTGCCCAAGACAGGGCAGCTGAAGCTGCAGGGGCAGGAGGGGCCGAGGTCGTCCCTCCACCCCCTTCCCTCTGCTCCAGAAAGCACTGCAGATGTGCGGAATCACAGCATCTCTGCACTGCCTTGATGAGCGGCCAAGATCCCAAAGGGATACGGGGTTGTAAATTTGCATATTTATAAGCCTCTGCATTATTCAGCTTCACAGCTGAAACACATTTCAGGAGTGAGCAGGGGTGTGAAGGAGGGGAAACCCAGCCTGGTCCACCCACAGAGCAAATACGACACCGCAAATGTTCACCGTGTTGTGGCGCCCCCCACCCCCTCCCTCCACAGAACCCGGCCAGAAAGAGTCGAGTGACACCAGATGGTGAAGGAGTTGCGCAAAGTGTCAGTCATGCCTGGCCTGACAGGTGTCCTGCGCTGCTAACCAAGGCCTTGATGCAAAAGGACAATAAGAGATCCCAAAACCCATCATTCAGTCATCAGCAACAGGCTGCATGGTTTGGAACAGGACTTGAAACAGTAGCCGTTCATTCCTGCAGACAGGAACTTCAGCAGCAATGCTGCCGCTGCCGCTTCGGGGGGGGGGGGGTGCTTTTGGCGAGAGACTTGCAGCCTTTCCCGGAGGCGTTTCTAGCCACCTCCACACAACACAAGGAGGTTGGTCCTGCAGAATTTAAAAGGGACACCTGATCAGAATGCCTCTGTCCAGAGCGTAGAGACAGCTTCAAGCTGCCCCATCTTCTAAGATCCCCAAAGAAGACCCCCTCCAAAACACTGTAACTATCAAATATTAATCGACTCTGAGCATGTACAGGTCATTTTCACGGCATTACAGGCCATGGCTATTGAACTGCATAAACAGCAGAGATGGAAGAGGCTCACCTGCACAGAAGGCTTTTTGAGTCCATGCTGAGAACAAGCCAGTGTGGCAACGGTGGCCATCCTCCAGGCCCCAGCAGTGGCCACAAAAGGGAGCAAATGGCTGGTCTTGGCCACAAGCAACAAGTGGCTGGGAAGCGTGGCAGAGGGAAGGCCAGGTCTGTGCTCCGGGGCCTGGATCAGCCCTCTCTGGTGCAAACACGGCTCTGTGCAGGCTCCCTTAGCCCAAACACACCCCCTTAGCTCTCCCACAGATACTGCCCTTTTTAAACGCACACACAACACCCCTCTCTAATATATTGCTTCAAATTTAAGAGCGCTTTAATGTCAAACAACACAGCAAGAAATAATCGCCAGACGCAAAGACAGCTCCTGCCTTAGCTATCATGGCTAAGCTGCTTTGGAAAGCTTTAAAGAGATTGTTGGCAGCTTTAAGACAATTAAAGGGGAAGAATCCAGCTGCAGCAGCACTCGCGAGCGGGTACCCCGCACCCGTTTTCTCCCCCCGCAGTGCCAGATGAAGGCAGCTCTGAGCTGGACCCTGGGACCAGCCGCATGTCCCAGCGGGAGGCCATGCGGGTCGAGCCTGCAGCTGCTCCAGGGGCTGGTACTACCCCTGGGGCTTGGCCAACCAGGAGCAAGACTAAGCCCCCAGCGGGAGGCTGTCCCACTGGGCGGCATGCACCCATTCACCTGTGTGTGCTTGGCGAGTGTGCGTGTAAACGTGCCCCCACGGGTCATTTCCGCAGACAGACTTTAATGTCACCCAACAGCCGGCGCCAGGAGTGCAGCCCGCCAGCAAGAAGGCCCCTCGCATGACGGGTGCTGACTTCCTCCACTGAAGCCCAGGCCGTAGCTTGGTGCTGGAGCCACTGCTCAGCATGCCGAAGGACCTGGGTTCAAGCCAGGATGCAGCCGTGTGGGGTTGGATAGCCACCGACTGGGGAGCCATGGCAGCCAGTCCTCGTCAGCAGCTCTGGGGCAGACGTGGCACAGCGAGTCCAGCTCAGTCCTGTGGAGGAGGCGTCAAGAAGCGAAAGTCCAAAGCCCTCCTGCATATGGGCATGGAGGGGCGTGGCACGGGGCATGCGGCCACGGGCCAGGGTGCCACAACGGTCATGAGTGCGGGGGGTGGGCTCGGCCAGGGAGCTCCAGGCCCAAATCTCCACGCAAAGGGCGGCCCGGGGCAGGCGTGAGCTGGTTGTGAGGGCAAAATGGGGGTGGGGCGCAGGCCCCCCTGGGCTCCTTGGAGTCATAGCAGGATGTGCACTTGGTAGGGGAACAACTGCACGAGCGATGCACCGGCTGGATTGGGGGGCTCCGGCAGCCCCCTGCTTGTGAGCCCAGGTACGTGCTTTCCAACTCAGACTACTTTCGATCTACCCCTTCCTCATCCTGTTAAACTGCCCAATAGCCAAAGTTTTCTGGGTGGCAAAAAATTACAAGCACAAGAGACAAAGTAGCGATAAAAACAATGATAATAAGAGTGTGATGGCATCCAGCACCCGCCCCCCAGCACTTCATATATCCCAGAGTAAAACCAACAGCAGCGAAAGGCTTTCGACGCAGTTCCGAAAATGCCACTGGAGACACAAAGGCCTTAGCCTGGCACCAGAAAGAGCACCAAGCAAGCTGCTCCGAGGAAGGCGTTCCACAAAGGAGGTGCTGCCACCGAAAGGTCCTTCCCCAGAGCCACCTGCCTCCCTGCAGTTTGGGAAGGCACCTGGAGAAGAGATGGATGGAGTGACTTCCTGGCTGTGCTTCTATACCTGATCCAACAATCAAAGCTCACTGGCTGGTTCATAAAATAAAGCCTGTGCCCATAAGAGCAAACATTCAGCAAGCCTAGGCCCAGTCCAAAACAAACAAGGGCAGAATAAAACCAACGTAAAACCAGCAGTGAAGTGCCCAGCATGGCTTGTTTGCATTCACACATTCAGCCCAGTCAACAGAAGGTGGGAAATCAACTTAGCAAGGCCTGGGAGCCAGTATGGAAGGCAAAGGCAAAGCCGAATGCATATTTTCTGTTCATTTATTCTTTGTCTGAGGTATATATCCCACCTTTTAAACACAATTTCACGGTGACCAACAAGAGAAAAAAATAAAGCACCACAACAAACATAACAGCAGCATAAAATCAATGAAACAAATTGAAAGTCAGTATAAACAATGACCAAAAATAAAAAATCCAGGGTTGCAAATGTCATAAAAGGCAAGTGGAATTACTAAAACCAGAGCGAAAAAAGCAAAATTTGCCTGGCATCTACCAGATATCTATTATTGATGGACTTGATTTATACCCCACACCAAAGAACGGTACTTGAAGCGGCTGACAAAACCAAGTTAAAATCATTTGAAACAATCAAATGCATCAAGATGTGACAAATGTACAACAAGTACAGGATAAGCACACTATCCAAAGCACTGACCCACTTTTCAACAAAGGCCTTCCATCCACCTCCTCCAGGAGAGAAAACCGTTCCTTGCCAGAGCTCATGCCTCCACCAAGGCCCTTCCCTCCGGGCCGGCCCCCTGCCTGGCGGGGTTGATCATCGGAAGGGGAAGGGGCAGCAGCACTGCTCCAGGCTTCCTGCCCTGCCCTGGTGCCCACACTACTGGCCTAGCGGGAGGCCAGAAGCGCTCCGCTGGAGCTGCATCCACTCTGGCTCCCATGTGAGTCCAGGTGCACTCCTGGTTAGCCACACGGTGCGGTGCAAACTGCCCACAGCAGTCCCCACTTCTGCTGCCAGCCGGAGCCAAGCAGGCCTGGGCGACTTGGCGCAGCAGATGGAGCAACAGCACTTCAGCCTCCCACCCCCTGAAGTCATGCAAGAGGTTTGCAAGTGAGCTCAGACCTTGCTGGACTGGCTCCAATCCAGCTTCTCCGTCTATCTTCCTCCAGGGGACATCTCCCTCATTTCATCATCTGCAGCACCCTGCAGGATTCAGGGACCTGATGGGCTCCTGTTGGCACCCCCCCCCCCCGGTCTCCAGGTCTTTTCCTGACACAACACAGAGGATCCAGGCAGGCCCCGGTTGGCCAACTCGGCCTCGGGTGCAGGCCGAGCCAGCGCAGTTGTCCCAGGGCAGCAGCTTCCCATCCACCAACTTGGCATTCAGGAGGTGGTTGTAGCAAAGGAGCCAGACACACCTGCTAAGGGAAGGAACTGCAAAACCTGGCCAGCCACAAGGTGTGCTTGCACGAGGGGCGGTTTATCTGACTGGAGTGTGGCAAGCTCCCTGGAACACAGGCCTGGCCACACACTTCCCAGCTGCAAATTCGGTGCCTGGGAGGGGAGCAGAGCACTGCCCCAAACCCCTGTGGAGGTGAGGACAGGTAGGCGGCAGGTGGAGGGGCAAAGAGCTGGAGGCCAGTTTCTGGCTTGGCTACCTAGGGACTAGAAGTCAGAAATGCATGACCATTTCTGTACTTCCTAACTGAAACATGAACCAAAATTCAGTTATCTATGAATTTTGCAATAGAATCCTCTAATGAAAGAAGGCATAAAAGCTTATGTATTAAGGGATGTTGGGCAGGAATATGTGGATATCCGTAAAGAGCCATTCAAAAGTGCATATATTATGTGACACAGAAGTACATATCGGGCAAAATTGGGTATACATAGGAGAATTCCTCACAATAATGCACACAATTTTTGATGTGAACTTTAAAAAAAGCTCAAAGTGATGTGGAAACTGGATAAAACAAACTTAAGACTGGAAAAAATAGGAACTAGAAGTGGCAGATTTCTCCACCCCACTGCAAAGCAGCCCAGAATTAGGGGATGCAATCTTGAAAGGTTCCAACTTTCAGTTACAAAATTAGAGTGAATATTTGGCTACAGACTCCTCCTGCCTTTGGTGTGCCAATTTGGACAGGATGAAGGACCTGGAGGCTACACGTGGAAAGGCTCTTGGCACCCAAATAATAGCCACAAAAGGTGCTATTCACAGAATTTTTCATGGGGGAGGAGAAAAGAGATCTCTGCATTCTCATGTGGCCGCAGGGGTGCACGTGTGGCAGGTTGTCCACCTGGATCTGCACATGCACACCTGTCTTCTGCTTCCAGGGCTCTCCATTTGCCCACACATGGTTGGTCAATGATCGGTCTGAGCTGTTCCACAGAACCCGAGCAACAAACAGGTGCTTGCCCCTGACACAGCAAGGAGCTTCGGCAGATCCCGGTTTCCTGAAGAATAAGCCCGTCGTCCATGTCCATGCATTCAATTTTGGGGTTCCTATGAAGCAGCTCAGCCATGGTGGCCTTAGTTCCATCTCAGGCCCACACAAAGTCTTGGCTGTGGCAATTTCAGGCCTGGGCATGAGATGCCACCCAGGATCCTGCAGGTCGGCAGGATGTAGCCGGGCACCCACAACTGGGAAGCCCAGCAGGGCGGCTCCCACTGGAGGGCAGATGCTTCAGTGAGCACTCTGCCAGAAAGTGAGGAAAAGCCACTCCACGGACTGCCACCTGCAGCCACATTAGGTCTTGGAGGAAGGGAGCAAGGAACACTGTGAATGTGGAGCATTGCTGAGAAATCCTGGCACTGAGCTGCTGATGCTGGGAACATAGCAGGGGGCACCAGACCCCCCTCCCCAACCTGCAGAGACCTTCTACTGGCCAGAGAAGAATAAGGCAAATGCGGGAAGGAAACACTACCAGCACAGGCCCGCCATGACTCCTAGGGAGAGGCCTCTCAAAACAACTCCAAAATCACTTGGGGGGGCACAAGTACAGCTGTGCAGCAATCCAAATATAGCACCCCAAGCTCACTAGCATGCACACATGCACTCCATGTTCTCCGAGACAGCACAAGAGATCCTAGGCACATGGCACATTTCTCAGTCTGGCCCTGTGCAACCTGAGTTGTCGGCAGTAAGGAGCATCCCGGGAAGCAGATGCTGGCAGGCGCCCCTCAAGAGCCCTGATGGTCTGCCCACATCGAAAGCCAAGGGCCCACCGTGCAGTCCTGCTCCACATAGCTCTCCAGCTGGAGTTTTTCTGTCCCAAGTACAGGAAGCTGCAATGTAGCTTTAATTTCCTGGGTTAGTTTAACCCGCTTGCCAGGTGGAGCGTGCAGCCCAGCGTGCGACAAGGCTGAAAGCTGAAGATGCTCCTGGTGCTGGGTGAGCTACGGGGGGGGGGGGGGGCAGTCCTGGGGCCAATAACCCAGAGGTCCTGCAGCACTGCTCTGGCCTCCCTTCCTGAGCAAAACCAAAGACTGAGGAGACTCTGGGAGAGCGTGGGAGCTGCCCCTCGAGGACCTTGCACCCACGGGCCGCCCAGCCACCACAGCAGGGTGGTTCCCCGAGAACAGCTCCGTGCTGGGCCAGGCAGAATCCCCAGGCACAGGGGAGGTGTCTGGGCCATTCGCCGCTCGCCACGCTGCCAGCCTGCAGGCCTGGCCTGAGCCGCCAGCTCTTTTCCATTCCAGACTCAGCCCTGAACTTGCGCAGGGAAACGTTTCGGACAGGGGAAGGGATGCCGGGCACCCTCTGCTTAGAACTTATGCACCCCGCCCAGCTGCGGCTCTCCGCACTTCGGAAGCCCAAACCCAGCATCGTCTCCTGCAACGCTTGGCCTCCGCTGCGTCCCGTTCTGCGCGGAAGGCAGGCAGCCAAGCCCTCGACAGGGAGGAGGAGCCCTGGCCACCGAGCTGTGCCCGAGCCGGAGCAAACCCGGGCACAGCTGCCCAGTCCCGGGCTGGGCGGGAAGGCGCTCAGGCGCCTGCCAGTCCCACGGCCGCTTCCTGCCAGGCCGTCTCGCGCCCTCGCAGCAGCAGCGGGCCGCGGGCCAGAGCCCAGGCGACCCCCTCCTGAGCTCCGATGGGCAGGGAGCTACGATGCGCGGGCGTTGCACGCTGACGCCCGGCCACCGGCCCTTCGTTCCGTGCGGCCATCCCGCTAAGCACGGTGGGCTGCAGCCCTCGCCCCGCGCCTGCTTCCCCTGTGCAAGCCGGAGGAGCGCCCAGCCAGCCCCGGGCAGGCGCGGGACCCCCTCCCCGCTGCGGCGCTTGCTGGGCTGGAGGGGAAAGCCGCCTCGGTGGCGCCTCCCCCGACCGCCCGCCCGTCGCCCGCCCGCCTGTCTGCCGGGGTTGCGGGAAGCAGCAAGTGGCGGCGCGAGTAACGCTGCATGTAATTTCTCCCCAGCGCGAAGCCGGAGTGCCACTTCGAGCTGGCACTCGGGCAGGCCCGCCTGCGTGCGGCCATGTGTGAGCAAGCCCCAGCAGGAAACCGCCCGGGGGGCGCCGCGAGATGGGCGCGAGCCGAGCGAGCCTGGAGGAGGCGGCGGTGGGGGGCAGCCACCGGAGTGTTTTACGCCCCATGGGGCGCGCTCCTCCGGGCGCAGTCGCTCACCAAGCCGCGCGGACGGAATGCGGCCGAGCGCCTCCCCCTGCGCAAACGGGTCCGCCGCGCTGCCATTGGCGAGGCGGGGGGCTGCTAGCGCGCCGCTTCGCCCCAGGCCGGGCGCCCCCGACCGAAGGCACAACGGCCTCCCTCCCCGGCAGCTCCCCGCTCGGCGTGCCGAAGCGCAGCCCGCCGCCCGCCCGCCGCCGCCGCCGCGGGTCACTCACTGGCTTTGCCCGGCTTGGGCCTCTGCAGCAGCTTCTGTACCGCGCCGATGTCCTCCGCCTTCACCGCCTGCATCAGCTCCTGGTCCTTGCCCATGGCGAGAGCGACGCGCGGCCGGGGCGGCGGCGGCGCGGCGAAGAGAGGGGCGCGGCGGCGGGCCGGCGGGGGTCCTCAGAGCCGGCGGCGCATCCTCCCGCCGCGCCCCAGCCGGCGTGGATCGGGCCCCGGGGCTCGCGGGGCGGCGGCGCTGGGCTCTCCCGCTGCGGCGCGCTCGCTGCAGCGCGCTCGCTGCGGCGGCGGTCGCGGCGCGCAATGGAGACGCGCGGCCGGGGCGCAGCGCCCGCTGGCTGGCTGGCTGGCAGGCGGGCGGGGGCCCCGGCTCCGGGCTCGGCGGCCGGCGGAGCTCAGCACAGGCGCCGCCGTCGCCACCGCCTCCTCCTGCCCCCCGCCTGCGGAGCCGCTCCCGCTGCCACCGCTGCCCCCATCGCCGGCGGCGGCGGCGACCCTTCCATGGCCGGGGCTGCAAACGTGACGCCGCGCCACGCCACAGGCCGCCGCCGCGCCGTGCCGTGCCTCGCTTCTCGGCGCACCGCCGCTGCTGCAGCCGCGGCCGCCGCTCCGGAAAGAAGGCGGATCCCGCCGCAGCCTCGCCCGGGCGGGGGGCATCCGGGCTGCCCCCTCCTCCTCCTCCCGCTCCCCCTCCTCTCTGGAAAGCAGAGATCCTCGCTACCAGCGGAGCTCGACCTTTCCGCTGGGAACTGGGAGTACAGGCAAGACGTTTCCTGGGCGTGTGCAGAGAGCCTGGCAAGTCCCTGTGGCAGCATTGCTGTGGCCCGGGCTTTGAGGTGTGTCCCAAGAAGCCAAACCAATCCCGGAGCCCCTTCTAAGGACCCTTGTTCATTCTTGAGAGCTGACTTGTCAGTGTAACAAAGACCATGGGACGATAGAGCATGTGCAGAGTGCTTGCAGGCCACTCCACCTCTCTGGAACTAAACCAAGCTGGGCTAAAGATATGCAAAGACAAGCTTGCCTAGAACCAGCAACAGTACCCACTGCAGGTGAGTGCGGGGCTCACCTCCACCCGCCCGGGTAGCAGGGTAAAGCGCTCTCGAGCACCTGTGCCTGCACTGGGTGCAGCTGAAGAGGTGCGATGGGAAGGCACTGCCTCTGAGCATGTGGCAGGCCCCACAGCCAATCTCCTGGCACAGAGAGGCTGAGGGGGGCCACAGAGCACAGCGGAAAGGCTGTGCCTCCTCTAGCGTTGCTAACTGGAGGAGCAGCCACTACGGAGACGAGAACTCAGTTCATGGGGGAGGACTGAAAGCCACACTGTCGTCACAGAAGCCGGCTGCTTGCTTGTCCCATTTGTAGCCCGCATTTCCCACAAGGAGTAGTCCCCTTCCCCAGCCCACTCATCTGCACAACATCCCCCCCCCAGGCAGGTCAGACTGGGAGTGAGTGGCTGGTCCCAGGCCATGGGGAGGGGGGCTTGTGGAGGGTGAGCCTGCGTCCCTGCAGGCGTAGCGCATGCTCCATCGGCACCCGGGTAGTGCTGGGTCTGGTTAAGAGGCAAAGCCAGCAGGGGACAACAAACCCACCCCCCTAGCTCCCCAGTTTGCTCATGCTCAGACTCAGTGTGGCGCTCTGAGTCTCTGGGACCAACTGCATGAGCAAAACGACTCTGTTATCGTCCCAGTTCCACAGACGGGAAGTTGGGCTGGATAAACTACTTGGCCAAGGCTTCCCAATTAATCCTGGGTGCGGAGACATGTGCCGAAATAGCAAGCCATCCATTTCTAATGCTGCAGGATGACAGCAGCGCTGCCCACCCTCACATCTTGCCAACTGCTTTGGCATGGGGCCAGCCTTGCACGTGAACTGCTGAGGGCAAAGGGCAGATGGAGGCAGAGCAGAGGCTCTGGGGACGGTGGCTTCTGGGGCTGGCAGTGGCAGATTCGTAGCTATGGATGCCCATGCTAGACCCTGTGGCAGGAGTCTTGTAGCCTCAAAAGACTCACAAAGTCACAAAGTCACACCCAACTCTTCACAATCCCACGGACAACATTCCTCCAGGTTCTCCTGTCCTCCACCATCTGCTGGAGTCCACCCAAGCCCACACCCACTGCCCCAGTGACCCCATCCAGCCACCCCACCCTCTGCCCCTTTTGCCTTCAGTCATTCCCAGCCTCAGGGCCTCTTCCAGTGAGTCCTTCCTTCTCATTTTGTGGGCTGCAGCTTCATATCTGTGGGCTGAAGTACATCACCCACAGCCACCCACAAAAGGAAATGCCACAGTGTGCTGGTTCCTCTTTAAGGTACTACAGAACCCATGTTGCTCTTGCCAGTTGCCTGAGGGCTGCGCACAGCCACCCCCCCCCCCCCCGGCTTTAGCTGCTATCATGAACCCGCTGCCAGATTCCCGGTCACCTGCAGTCTCTGCTCCCAGTCCCAGAAATCCTCATCCTCGTGCACATCACTAGGGGGCAGAGTTGAGCAGGTGTGGAGGTGCGCCTGTGACCCCTGGGGTACAATGGAGGTTATGCACTCCAGCTGCAAAGCCACACTTGAAGTGGCTCTTGCACCGGCTGCATGCAGAGAGGAATCTCTACAAAATGCTTCCAGAAGCTAGCTCTTATTTAGCTTCCTCATAAATGCGCATTATATTTTAGTCCTGGTAATATTAATAGACAGCTTTACATTTGAACCCTTTGTCTCTACTACTCTAATCCACCAAGAGACTGAAGGTTATTGGGCAGGTTCCAAATAAATAAATGCTGTTTTGGGGTCAGGCTCTTCATGCACCTCAACTTGCCCTCAGTGGGACTTCGAAGTGAAGAATGTCCCTTCTCGGACAGGTCCCTCAGCCCCATCCCACACTGCAGGGCTTTTGTATTGCTCGAAGGCTGCCATCCTGTGCAGGGAGACCCCTGAGGAGCTTCAGAGGTGCAACGCGTTCCTGAAAGAACCTGTGGAAGTTCAAATCACACACCCAAAAAGGGATTGTCAGACAGAAGAAAACAAAGGGAGACTCGCCTCAGAGTTGCACCAAAAGCAACAAATGCCACTAAATTCCAACAATGCCCACAGCACTGCAGGGCGACCTTTCAGAGACGCAGCAAGGGGTTTTCCTGGTAAGGCAGCAGCTCATCCCTGGAATGCAAACTTCTACCAAATCAGCCACACAACACGGCTTCTGCAAAAACAGGTCCTGCCAGACAAACCTTGTGGAATTCCATGACAAGGTTTCGAGGTGGCTGGATGGAGGGGATGCAGTGGATGTGGTATACCTGGATTTCAGCAAGGCCTTTGACAAAGTGCCCCATGATATCCTGGTGGAGAAACTGAGGAGTTTTGAGATACACCAAAGCACTGTCCAGTGGATTAGGGCATGGTTGACTGACCGAAAGCAGAAGGTAACCATTAGCGGGGAATCGTCGGGATGGCAGCCAGTGACAAGCGGGGTCCCCCAGGGCTCTGTCCTGGGGCCGATCCTGTTTAATCTTTTCATTAACAACATGGAAGAAGGAGTGAACAGTCTGCTGATCAAATTCACAGACGACACTAAAACTGGAGCAATGGCCACAACTGAGGAGCAGGTACTCCAGATCCAAAAGGATCTGGACAGACTATGGAAGTGGGCAGGAGACAACAGGATGGCATTCAATGTGAATAACTGCAAGGTCTTGCACTTGGGGCATAGGAATAGCTGTCATAAGTACAGGGTAGGGGACAAGTGGCTGGAGAGCAGCACTTGTGAAAGGGACCTCGGGGTACTGGTTGACCGCAGGCTAAACATGAGTCAGCAGTGCGATGCGGTGGTCAAGAGGGCGAACGCCACCCTTGGTTGCATAGCCAGAAGAGTGGCTTCAAGATCGAGAGAGGTATTACTACCACTCTACATGACTCTGGTGTGCCCGCAACTGGAGTACTGTGTTCAGTTTTGGGCCCCTCATTACAGAAAGGATATAGCCAGGTTGAAGTCAGTGCAGCGTAGGGCCACAAGGATGGTGGCTGGTTTGCAGGGGATGGGGTATGAGGCGAGACTGAGGGAACTGGGTCTCTTCAGCTTGGAGAAGAGGAGACTCAGAGGGGATATGTTGGCGACATACAGGTATGTGAGGGGGTGTCACATGGAGATGGGGAGAGGCCTGTTCTCCCCTGCAAAGGAAGGCAAGATGTGCTCCAAAGGAACAAAGCTCAGGGAGCCAAGGTTCCCTTTGGATGCCAGGAAGCACTTCCTGACAGTTGGGACCCCGAGGGCGTGGAATGGGCTTCCACAGGAGGTCGTTGAGGCCCCATCGGTGAGAGTGTTCAAAGACAGGCTGGACATGCACATGGTGGGCATGTCGTGAGCAGAGCTGGCTGGTGCCAGAGGCCAGACTAGATGGCCCAGGAGGTCCCTTCTGACTCGCTCTGTTTCTATGTTCTATGCTGTCGATTCCTTAATCTTCCATCACATTTTCTTTTGCATGGACCTCTCAGGCAACTGACAAATCTATACTATATTATCAAAATAGCCCAATGGTAGGTTCATACTTGTGTGCTTTCAACAGGCAGCTCACCCTGCAGATGCTAGAGGGTGATAATGCTTCTTCCCATCTTGTGAAAAGCTTCCACTGATGGTGGACCCACAACAAACTGCTGTTAAAAGCCTAGACCCTAGGAGAAAGATGGCCAGGCCTGCATTTTCTGATCATTTGGCAACCCTTTTCAGGATGCAAAAGTATTTGAATCTCCTTTTAAAACATGAGAACCTCTTTCAACTTTGTTCAGCATTCAGTAATGATGTATGTGCATTTTAAAACATAAGAGAAAGGGGGGGGGCAACCTTTACTTTTTATATAATAAAGACAAGAAAATCTTGTAAATTTCTTCCCATTTCCATCAGTCCCTTCCTAAGCAGCACTGTCAAAATTAAATTCACCTTGTGCTTTGGGTGAAGGTGTTATGGAAATTAAAGAATTATGGGTGCTCCATTCTCCCTTGGAATGATCTGGTCATAATTCCTGGAAATGATGCAGTGGGGCTCCACAAATCCAGCAAGAACTACAACCCCACACAGGAAATGATCTGGAACTCTTCATCTGGTGGGCACAATCGCACATCACTTTTATTCACACTGGCCATGCAATGGGTTGGTTGTGTAGGAAACAACCCACAGTGCGTCCCACAGGGAAGGTGGGGAAGCCAGCGCCAGCCACCCCTGAGTGCCATGAGGACTTTTCATGGGTGGTGGCACTAGGGGTCCCCTGGGCAGCAGGAGTTTTGCCACTCTTGCCAAGCGGCTCTGTCGCCACTTTCCCATAACCATGATGAGCTTGTCCCCTGGGTTCTGATGATGCAGCAGCTCATTGTGGGTGCAGTTGCCAGAACAGCCATGGGTTATTCCCCACAAATAAGCCACCCTTGCAAAACCAGTCTGCATCTGCATGATGTGACGCCCCACCATGGATCATGCCCACAATGGGCCCTCCTATCATGCAAACCCAGCCATAGAGCAGATGTGGGGATCAAAAGGGGTTATGCTAAAGCCACTGCAGCCATGAGGTGAATGCAACAGACCTTCTGTCCAGCCATAAACATAGATTCTGTTTTATATTTTATAGCTTTTATATTAGATTCTGAGATGGGCCAGTTTTAAATAGTGTATTGGTTTTTAAATTGTGTTTTTCGATTGTTGTTAGCCGCCCCGAGGTTTGTTTGCAAGGGGGCGGCATACAAGTATGTTAAATAAATAAAGTCTAGGACGTTAAAGAGTTTCTTAACTTGACTGGAGCCTCGTCTGCTCTTGCAGTTCTTCCCACCAGGGGCGCAGTTCAGCCCCTTCTTATCTGCAGGGATGTTGAAGGTGTCCCGAAGCTCACCTCACACAATTGTGTCAATTGCTGGGGGAAATGCATTTTTCCAGCAAGCACATATTCTCTGTTGCAATGCAAAGACTTTTGCAGCGGCAATTAATGTAATAGCTTTAGGAAAGACTCCGTCCCCCTGGAGATGAAAACTGCCAGAATGGTTTTGTTGACATGGAACCAGGGCTTGGCCGCTCCTTCGGGGCATGGCCATGGGGACGGCACACCAAGCGCCTGCACTTCAAAATACACTCTGCTGGCTCCGAGCATCCCTTTGGAATACTCTGCTGCAGATCAGGGAACATGATAGAAATGCACGCCCAGGAGCTACGCTCAGCAACAAGCCCAAAGCCCGATTCCATCTCCATCGCCACTTGAGGCGGTAGCTTGAGCACAGGACCAAGTGGCCTCAGGAGCGCCTGATCCCACCACTCCCCTTCCACCACAGCTCGACGCTGGATTCCCATGGGCGCAGCACTGAACCGAGCTGCCTTGCAACAACTCCAGGAGGTGTTTGGTTGCAACGAGTCCCCAGCAGTGCAGAGTGAGGCCTGAGCATTGGCTTGGCCACTGGCCGGGCACAACATGCCAGGATCAGTCCTTTGTCTTCCCCTTGTGTGCCTGGGTGCCCTGGTGCTGTGGATGCAGAATGCGGAGAAGCCGAATGGTTCCTTCTTCTTCGTGGCTGGGGTGCTGAAGTCCAGGGCAGACGGGGTCCCACCGAGCAACCCCAGTGGCTCATGAGAATTGGTGACAAGGAGCAGCAAAGAGCCCCATGCGGCAGGTCCTGGAGGCCAGCCCGGGCTCCAGATAAGCTTGTGCTCCCTGCAGGCTGTGAAAGAGTCCCCTGGCTGCACTTCTGTGATCTCCTGGAGGTGCTGGGCTGAGCCTTCCTGCAAGGGGCGCCTCCCTGTCCAGCCCATCATCCCAAGACTTCACTGGTTGGGGAATGAGGGACAGGCTGATGCAGCAGGCGCTCGCCGGAGCAGGAAAGCAGCTCCCCGCAGACTTGGTGCATCCCCCCATGACCCAGTTTCCAGAGGCAGCTGCTCCCAGGAACTAATCACCATGGCAGGTTCTGCTGCCCAGGAGGTCTCTTGGAAAGGGGCAGCGCCTGTGCAGAGGCCCTGCGGCACAGCTCCCGCCCGCCTGGCCCCCACCGGCCCGGCCCGGCCTGCCACCCCAAGCTGCCACTGAAGGTGCCCCATCACAGCACATCCGCCCAGGGCTATGGGGCTGTCCTCTGCCGAGAACAAGGGCAGCTGCACCAGAGGACTGTCCCTGCCTGGGGAGGGAGATGCACGGTGTTTGTGAGAGGACCCCGAGGTCTGGTTGTGCAGAGCCAGTGCAGGGGGAGCATGGCTGGGCTAAGCCAAACAGTCTGGGAGGGGCTCTCAAGTTGCCCTGGAGAAGGCCCAGGCTCTTCCTGCATGCAAGGGCAGCAGTGATGGTTCTAGAGGGTGGGAGAGGGGAGGGGAGGGGAGGAGAGGAGAGGAGAGGGGTGTCCCTCTTCCTTCTGTTAAAAAACACTCTTTCCTTTCCATTGAAAGAGAAAAATATTCCAGGCATGCAGAGAGTTCTTTTTAAGACTTTACTGCAATGGAGGGAACAGAAAGGAAAGGTTTCCTTCCCATCTTCTGTTCCCCTGAGCACATGTTCACACCAGCCTTTTGCACCCTGCTCCCGGCGCTTGTTCCCTCCTCCTTTCCCCTAATTGGCTAATAGGGCACTCGGAGGTTGCGCTCTTTCCACTCGCCTGTTCCGCGCTGCCCCAACACCGGCCCTTCTTCCCAGTCCAGCCCTGGCCCCGGTGGGCTACAATGGGCTCATTTTGTTCTGCCCGGCTTGTCAATAGACAATCAGGAAGTGTCTGGCCCTCCTGCAGATGTGCCTGCTTCCTCACACCTTGTGCTATCCGATTTTGGCCCCTCCCCACCTTTGGGCTAAGCAATTTTCTTTGATACCTTTTTAAATCTCTACTCCCTTGTTTCAAATCATCCTTCCACACCTATCGCTTCCCTTCTTCCTGGAAAAGTTCCTGCCTAGCACAGGGGCATTTTGTGAGCCTCTTGGCATGCACAGCCCGCGGCCTTGGTCCCCGCCTGCCAGGATGCTGCTGCGGTGCTGCTTGGGGCATGCACAAATCGCTTTGCCCCTCCCTCGGCCTTCCCTTGGCCCTCACCAGGCCCTTCAACTGGCCCTTAGGGTTCTGTGCCTCAGTTGCTCTCAGCAACAGACTAAATTGCTAATTGCCCTGCCTGCCAGACTTGTGGGCCCTTTAGAGGGGGAAAGGAGCCGGTTCATAGAAAGCAGAAGAGAAATGAAGGACTTAAGCATAGCTGTGATCAGCCCCAGCGTATTCCCCCTGCAGCTAAAAGGAAGCAATAAAAGCAGGAAACACACACGGGATGGAGCTTGGGGCTTGCATTGTTTAATCAGGAGCGCTGGGAGAGGTCCAGATGAGGCTTTCATTCTGAAGTCCTCCTGCCTCTTCTGCTGGCTCTTTTCTTATCAGCAAATCTGTAAAGGAGGAAGAGAGCAAAGCCCCCTGCTTGGAAGTATCCCAATTTGGGCATTCACCCAAATGCTCCCTGTCTGAACCGTGTCCTCAGCCTTGGAAGGTGGTCCCTCCTCAAAAAGTTTCAGTGTAACATCTTGGGTGCATGTCTGAAGTTGACCATTCCCCTGGCTTATGCCCGTGCTGGCAATGAATGGACAGCCTCTCAATGAATGTTTTGCAAAGCCTGAGTGAAGTTCCCCTCACTTCTTCCCCTAACAGCTTACAGTATGGTTTTTATTCCTCATTCATTCATTTAGTCTGGATCTCCTTCCATTGTCCAAGGGGCAGAAACTGCGATGTCTGGCAGGGTGTCTCCTGGAGAATCCCTGCAGACCCGAACAAGGCGCTTCCTGCCACTGCTGCCTGTCTAGGGCTCCGCTCTCGCCATCATCTCGAAGCGCTGCTGTTGCCACTGGCTGCAGCCCATTGCTTACACTTCCTCAGGGGCCATTCACTGCCTCCCTCCCCTAACCTTGAGGGCTGCCATGGGAGACCCACAGGCGGGCAAAAGGCCCTTGCCAGCAGCCCTCCAGCAGAGGGTCCATGACTGCTGGAAACACCCCAGACACCCTGAGCAGGTGCGATACTACAAATAAACTATTTCATAAAGGTGTTCTTTAGAAGTCGCATCTCATACATTCCTCCCATTTTTGAAACACACAGGAGCATCACTACTCCAAGAGAGCGATAGTCCATCCTCTCTCCTATTTTTAGCACTGTTATCATACCGCATTTATGTCCCACTTCTTCCTCTTGCAACCCTCACCCTAACCCAAGGCAGCTTAGCGGGTTCTGTGCTGTTTCACCCACACAGAGGCAGACCCAAGGCACCTACCCAGATCCACAGCACTTGCCCTCGATCCCATTGGCATGTGTATGCATGACAGTTTTATATTTCTGGACAATTACCCCCCCCCCACCCCATGCATCTAGGCTCTACAGTTTCTCAAAAGGAGTGTAGGCCTTTTTCCTTTGGCTGCTTCCTGCATAAGCTGGAATTTGCAAGCACTGAACAAAGTGAAGCTTCAGTTTCAGGTCTGAAGATCAACCAGTGAGGCGTATGAAAAAATAACTCCTTGGAAGATGCCTCCTTTCCCCCCAGTCCTTCCAAAAACACACTGCCCAAGGGCCTTGCTAACTACAATCCAGAACAATAAGCGAGGACTAAGCGAGGGGGGCAGAATGCATGCATTCGGAAATAACACACCCATTTATGTATGGAAGGAAAAAACTGGACCGTTTTTCATTTAACATACCACCCAGAGATCACCTAGAGAGACATCAGGCAGAGACACATCTTAGAATCATAGAATCTGACAGAATCACAGAAGCCCATCGGGCCCAAGCTTCGCTGTGGCAGGAAGTGATGCTACACCACTCCATTCCCCTTGCTGCTCAGTGGCCTGGCCTGACTGCCAGACAGAGAAGGACGCAGCTCCCAGGCTCCCCGAGGTGATGGTGACTCGCAGGATGAAGCTGCTGGGGGCCTTGCCCAGCTGCAGCTGTGCATCCCCGGGGCCTAAGAAATAATTGGCAGCCACCCTGCCACGTTTCAAGCCAGCAGGTGGCCTCCTCCATGCCTCTGTGCCATCCCAGAGGCTCTCCCCGCCAGCCTAGATGTGTGTGAGTGGCCGTCCGGTGTGTTGGCCAGAAGCCTGCTGCGACCAGCTGCTGCGTGGGCATCTCCAGGCCGTCCGCTCGGCAGCTCGAAGCCCCCTTCTGCGCCCTCTGGGGCGCGCACGCACAGGGCTGCGCCTCGCCCGGAGAAGCGACCAGCAGCGAGGGGCTGCCGCAGCTCACGTCTGCCAAGGCGCCTTTGGCTGGCGGCCCGGCTCCTGAGGCGCCTCCGCTCCAGTAGGCGGCAGTGCCGGCTCGCCCGGGAAGGCCGATGTGGCTGCTGAGGAGGGCAGCTCCCCGCCGAGGAGAGGAGGCTGCCAAGCCGGGAGTGACCCAGATTCCTCTCGCTGGTGCGCCTGGAAGAGCGCGGCGCGTGACGCAGGGCGCGGGGCTCGGTGGGCGGGTGGCGGCGGCCCCCGCCCCTGGCGGCGCTGCTCCTCCGATGAAGGACCGGTGCCCAGCCGCCAGTTCCTGGGCGGCTTTTTATTTCCTGTTCCTGCACAGCTCATCATTTCTGCCCCTCCTAAACACGTTCTAAGCCGCGATGCTTTCACGGGCACTGAGATTGTCAAACTTTGATACTAAGTGGGCCTCAAGCCCAACAGTAACATACGGTTGAAATACCCATGCCTGAAGCCAGATGCCTGAGATGCCAGCTTTCGAGATGTTTGTTTCTGCCCATCCCAACCACATTGTAATCGCCAACAGGTGCATGTGGACCTGGGATTTTCTAGTCCTCATCCTACCCTTGACCTTAACCCCAACCCTAGTATGGGACTGAAGTATCCATGCCTGAGGACCGATTCCCAACATGCCCGCTTTTTTTTTTTTTTTTTTTTTTGCATGACTCGTTCTTTCTGCCCATTCTAAATATGTTCCAAGTCACCACAGCTTCATGAGGACTGGGAACCCAAACCCTAACTTGGACCAAACCCTACTCGAGGGATGAAAGGAATGCTTGCAGTGCAGAAGGGTCACTCGCTCGGGCTGCCGCTCAAAAGCCACCAAGCACTCAGGGCCCCGCAGGGCGGTGCCACTTTTCATTTGCAGGAATGCCACCCGGCTGCAAGACCGGCCTGGCCATCCCCTGGCCAGGAAAGGAGCGCCTGCAGGCAGCTTGCATCTTCTCCCTGCTGCAAAGAGCACTCCAAAGAGCTTTCCCTGCTGGGGCTGCACATGGAGGGAGAAAGCGCTTGCTGGCCCACCCCACAGACCTGTTCTCCCCAAAGAGAAATGGCCAGCTGCCCCTTTTCACGCAAAACTGGCTGAGCTGCCCTCTGAGGGCGCTGGCACTTGGCCCTGCCAACTCAGCTGTAAGGCAAGTGCACTTTGCATGCAGCAGGCTTATTTTTAACCAGGCTCCAAGCTGGCCTCAGATATTCCAACACGTTTGGGCCAAGCTCGTCTTGGAGTCCTACCCTGGCTGCAGGACCCACAGACGTTGGGAAAGCTGGGCTTGGAGATGCAAACTTCCAGAAAAGGAGTGGAGTGCCTGGTCTGTGGTGCTGGTGCTGATTTCCCATGCCCTGCCTGTTTGCATTTGGCAGATCAAGATTCCTTTGTTCACTTTATTCGTTCTTATCAAGGTTTTTCCTTTTTACTGAAGTTAGTTGCCTGGAGTATTTCCAGCAGAAGTGAAAATGCAATTTTAAAACAGTGCAGCATGGTTTTGGACTCAGAAGATCAAGGTTCTAGTCCCCACTAACCCTGAACCTCACTGAGTGAAGTTGAAGCCATAGTCTCAGCCTGGCCTCCCTTGCAGGGTTGTTGTTGTGAGGATGAAATGGAGAGGAGGAGACCCTTGCAAGAGGAAGAAAGGTAGAGTACAACTGCCACATACTAATACTTGTAATGAAGCAAAGCAAGGCGGCAGACGACTGTTCTGAGAGACTGTAGGAAATGCTGTAGTGTTGGCCCCCAAGGCACACTGGGGGGGGGGGGCAGGGCAGGGCAGGGCAATGCCTGGCCGAGGCAGAGCGCACCAGTTTCTTGTCCCGGGGCACGAGTCTGGCCAACGCAGGTCCAGCTCATGGCCCTCTGAGCAAACCATAAGGACCATGAACAAATGTGTGGAGGAAGCCAAAGACGCCACAGAAGCCCTTCTAGTCCCACCCTGCAACTTTGGAAGCAACACGCGGCTGCCCCAAGTGAAACGTGGCTCCTCTACACGGAATTAGTTCTTTCGTTGAGAAAAGCAAGGCAGTGCAAGACATTCCGAGCGGCCCAGCGAGGGCCCGGCATGATGCAGGGACTTCCGGGATCAGCGTAATGCTGAAGGGGACAGCGGGCACCGCATGGGTGGACCTTTGCACTGCCCAAGCCCTTCTAAGGCCCACTGGTGGCAGGATCCAGACCATCCATCACATGGACTGGCAGGGTTTCAAACAGGCCGGGGTACTGCAGGAGATCCAGTCCCCGGACCTTCTGCATGCCAAGATGTGTCTCCAATGGAGGGCTTACACTTTCTTACCACACGATCCATTTCTCCCACCAAAAGGGACAGTTGTGGTGTCCGTCTGTCTGTCTGTCCGTCCTTCTGTCACATCAGAACAAACCGTAGCTCATGAGTGGCAGCTGGCCAGGTCCTTCAGCCCCTTATGGTGCAGCAAAGGAAGCTTCCACAAGGGCAGGAAAGAAGTGCACTGCTTCTCTTCTCCCCTTGACCTTTGTGAGCACTGCTTCTGCCGGGGCATGTCGTGAGCAGAGCCGACTGGGGCTGGGGGTCAACTAGATGGCCCAGGAGACCCCTTCTGACTCGCTCTGCTTCTGTTTTTGTAACATGGCATTGCACATATCCACATGCAAAGAGCTGCTTTCTCCCCTTGAGCACAAGCGAGAGCACCACAACCCTGAGGCCGCGGGAGGAAACGCTGCATCCTGGGAGGCCCAAAGGTTTTGGACTTCATCTCCCAGAAGCCTCTGCCAGCACAGCCCACAGCCAGCATTGCTGGGCACCTGCGTCCTAAGCATCGGGAGGTCTGCCTCCTGCCTGCTCCTGGTTCGAGGAATGGCCAACTGGGAGAGGGATCACAAATACCCCCAGTGCAGGAAATGCTCCCAGTAACAGCAGCACTTTCTCCTGTTGGAGAACCACGAACGCGTTTGTGATCCTGACAGTTGCAACTTCAATCCTGCTCTCCCTCTCAGACCTATTTGCATACCTAACCATTATCAACACCCTGCATGTGAAGGAAAGAAGCAGTGGCTGTGCTAACTGGCCCAGACAGCATCCACAGTCCAAGGATGCATGCCTGGCACCTGCAAGAGGAGGGAGGGAGATCTGCCACGACAACTGGGTGGCGGGGCCCAGATGGGGAAGTCAGTGGAGAAGATTCCTGCTGCTGCTGCACTCAGTTCCTGCCATATAACAATCCACACACATTTGAAGCTGGAAAGCCCTTATCAGTGGGCACGAAAAAGGCCAAGACAAGCAGACGGCAGAACTGCAAAACCAGATTTATTGCAAAACCCACTGTTGGCCACTGCCTTTATTAGGACCAGTCAAACAATCACAAAACACTTGTACGAGCATCCGCGTTCCCCAGGTCTCTTCATTAAACTGGCAGGCATAAAAAGCAGGGGCAGGAGAGCCAGGATGAATGTTGGCAGGGGGTCTTGGGAGGCAGGCTGCAGGCAGGACAAATTGCTCTCTGCTAAGAGCTGCAGGTTCTGAGGACCCCGCCCCCCTCTGAAAACAAACTTCAGGCCCTAGCCTTAGCCAAACGCACGGCATCCTGGTTAATCAGAAGGCCGTAGAGAAGCATGTCTTTAAAAGGGTTGAAAAGTCATCGGAAGCCAGACGGTCTGGAGGTGGGGGGGGGGACCCTCCCTCCAAATGCAAAGTCCAGTTCCGCTTGTCCCAGCACAGTGCCCTCCAGGCCATGCCGGCCAGCAGGACAGGGCCATGTCCCGCACATCTGGAAGGCAGTAGGCTGGCTAGGAATAGCTGGGTGAGACGGAGTTAAAACACCCCCATGCTTACCACATGGGGCCTTCTTTCCCACATCCCTTGGTTCCTGTATCCTTTCTGGATTTTATTCTTATGGACAGGCCTTTGTTGACTATTTATTCCCATTATTCTGTACAAATTGGTGGCTATTTCCCTGCTTTCCATCTTGTTCAGCAAAAGTCTGTTATTTGAGCATTTTCAAAGCTGTAAGCCACCCTAACATTTTGGGAGCAGCAGCACACGGCATTTTGAATACGTGAAGCAAGACATTTTAAGGAAGAAGCGTGGCAACCGGGGCCAATTCTAGCACCAGTGCAGCTGAGATCTTGCGAACGCTTCCCACCCCAGCACGCTTCGCAGTAAACAGGCGGCTTTTGCCTGCTCTGAGGAAAAACATGGGCTCTGCCAGCGATGCTGTTCAGCGCTGTGCAAAGGCCCCCAGCATGTGCTTTCCATTGCCAAGTCAGAGGCACAGGGCGGCTGTGGCGGGAGCCGCAGAGAGGGGGCCCCAGGGACGGGAGGGAAGCACAGCAGCCCCGGGCTCCAGCTAGCCCTACCTGCCAGGCCCGCACGCCAGAAAAACCCGTTCCAACCAGCAACTTGGGCCGTTGGCCCTGCTGGAACACAAAGCAGGAATTGCCCCAGCCCCCGAGCAACTGCCCCTGTTCTGGGCATGGGGGCACAAAATGTTCTGTAGCTGGAGGCATGTGCTAAGAATGGGGTACTGAGGAAGGTTCACAGTGGGAGAACGACTCCCTGGCAAATCTCGAGGCAGCCAGGGAAATCAAGCGATCTCTGGAGGGGGGCTTCCAGGAAAGGGTGCAGCAGGATTTCTTCTTCCTATGGAACACGGTGTAGACATTTGCTGCTTCCAAACCAGCCCCCTGGATGATGCGCAGCAGCCCTCCTCCAGAAGCACTGGGACTGCCAGATGCCACGGTAAAGCCCCTTCCCGGGGTCTCTGCTGGAAAATGCCAGCTGGCGAGAGCAGCGCAGCCCCGCCTGAACTGAGGCAGCCTGGAGCCCACAGCCCCAGCCATGGCTGCAGCATCTTCCTCCCTTCCGAAGAGACGGGGTGATGGGGAGCCTCCAAGTCACCAGCTCCCAGTGGGACAGCAAGCGGGGGGCTGCTGCACCTTCCGAGGCCTGGCCAGGCCCTGGGGCAGCCACCCTGGCAGGGGAAGGGTGTCCTTTTCCCAGCTCTGCCTGCCGGATGCAGCCCCACAGCCCCGCTCTCTGCGTGCCTTGCTGCGGGGCGGGCACCAGGAGCCCCACACCAGCACCCCGCCTCTCTCTCATCTGCAGGACGTCGGAAGGGCTCCAAGAGGCACCTGTGCCTAGAGCGTCTTGGGCCGGGCATTGAGACGGATGGTTTCCTTGAAGTCCCGGACAAACTCACGCAACCGGTCCATGTGGGGGTTGACGTTCTCCTCCATCCACTCCTCTACCGTGTCAGGGAAGTAGATGCCCTCCATGAGCGAGCGGAGGGTCTGGACAGCGCTCTCCCAGTCTTCGTGCACCCTGGCAGAAGACAGCCTGCTTCAGAGGGAAGGCCGCCCCGCCAGGAAACATGGGCCGCGGCTGACACGCAGTGCCCGGCATGCAGCCCCCAAGGCCCCAGTTCAGTGCTGTCCACACCCCTGGTGGAGGCTGTCCGAAGGGGTCCTGGCCCCAGTGTGCTGCTGCAGCTGGCCAGACGGGGAGGCCAGGACCCAGAAGCCCCGGCACCAGTGTGAGCGGGCTCACTGTCAGGCCCTAGCACTTCTTGCGTGCAAATCAATACAGGATCAGGCCCTGCAGCCGCCAGGGTTCCCCGCTGGGAGCTGCAGCTCTTTCACCCAAACATGCAGGGGGTCACGCCTTTAAAGTGGTTTAATGACCATTGTTATCTAGGCTGGAGAACCAGGTAATTGCAGCTTGGTAAAAGCAACTGGAGGCATGTTTGCAGTTTTAGCAGTCCCTAGCTGCTTTTTGTAAATAATTTCTTCCCCAGCCCCACCCAGGAGTTGAAAACTAACCCACAGTTGTTACTTGAGTAACCAGCACAAGTTGTTTTGTGAACCGCCTGCAAAAAATTAATCTTTACTCTCAGTTTGGAGCAGCTGCAACCCCAAACACAGGCCCTTGCCAGGCAACCCTATTCAACCCAACAAGACTTACTTCTGAGTAAATGCCTTTGTAGGGTTTCAGCCTTTTGGGCTATGTTTTCAGTGCCAACCCTGGCTTTTTATACTCAGGTAGTTCCTAAAATGCACCAGCTTTGCCCACGCTCCACTTCGGGGGACAGGCTCCCTTCAGAGCTCGACCAAGCCCTCCACTGCTCTTCCACTCATTCCAGCTCCACCTCCTGGAACATTAAATGGCCTGTGTGTGGAGCGTGGGCAGAGCGCCCGGCCAAGGGCAAGGAGCCACGGGGCCTCCCTTCCAGCACGCAGCTCACCCTACGCAAGGCTCTGCAGAGGCGGGGAACCTGCCCTGCTCCGGCTGCTGCTGCTGCTGCGGGTGCTTTTGCCCATAGGGCTCCGCACCATGGAAGAACAAAGGCACAAAGGTGCTCTTTCTGGAAAGGAAAAGGAAGCAAGAAGCATTTGCGGGGGAGGGAGGGCACCGGTGTCTGGGCCCCTTGCAAGCCCCAGGAACGCAGAAGGGGTGCGTGGGCATGTGGCTTGGGAGGCACTCACTTGAGGACTTTGCTGCCGAAGCTCTCCATGTTGCGGGGGTTGCCGAACTGGTGCTTCCGGTGGTACGGACCGAACCAGCCCTTGATGGAGCTGCGATGCCACAAAGAGACAAAACCCTGTGAACCAGCCTGGCAGGGGAAGGACTGGCCTGGAGCACAATTAGCTACACCCCCACTCTGTCCTGCCCATGGAAGGCCGACTGGCCAGAGAAATGGACTTTCGGAGAACAATTCAAATGGCCAGGAAAAATGTTGTGCGGCTCTGTTGGCCCTTGGAAAGAAAGAAATCAAGGCGAGGACCACAGCAGAACCAGCCCAGCCACCGGCTGCTTGGCAGCGCTTTCTCAGGCCAGGTGTGATGGAGGATTCAAACAGCGACATGGGGGGCAGCTTTCTGGGGCGCAGTGGAATTTAGGAATGAAGAGAGTATGAAGCAGGAATCAGGACAGTATTTCACGGCTCGTGGAAGTGGTCCTATGCGGGTGGGGGGGGGATGCCACACCAGTCTGCACTGGCTGGCAGGCCGTGGCTCTGCTGCAGAGCCCCCACTCGGCATGCAGAAGGCCCCCAGGCAGGCCCTGGCACCTCCAGGCAGGCTGGAAAGCCTGCCTGGGCCCTGGGAGCTGCTGCCACTGCTGCCAGTCCAGCCTGCGCTGGCCATCCGGGCCCAGTGAAAGCCCCGCTCTGGCCAGTGGCCACTTTGCCGGACCACCACACAGTGCCGGCAACTCGCCACGGGGCCCAGCCTGCTTCCCATATGGGCCTGTCTGGAGGGAGCAGGGCAGGTTGCCAAGCCGTGGCTGCTGGAAAGGTTGTGGGAACACCCAGCAAAAGCACCATGCAGCAGGCCCAGGCAAGCTGTGGCTGAGCCCCTTCGCTGAGCCCCCGAGGCATGACCATGGCAAACGCGCCACCAAACACCTCGATGGATCGGGGTGCCTCTTCCCTGCTGTAAGACAAATACAGAGATTTGCCATGTTGTTTTAAAAATAAAGCAACACTTTTTAAAATTGCAGTCAAAGGAAATCTTAGCAAGAAGGGGGATCTCTACTTTCTTGGGTGGCTGGAGATTCTGGAAAGAGGAAAAGTCGGGGGGGGGTTCTGGGGACTGCAGGGAGAACCCTAAAAGACCTTGATGCCCTCCGTGTGGAGGGAAAAGGGCTACTCGCTCCTTCTGCAAGTACAAAGCTCTCTCCGAGTTGCTTCTGTCAGGCAGCTCTCGGCTTGACAGACATCAACAACCCAGGTTCAGGCTGGACATCAGGAAGAGCTGCCTCACTGCCAGAGCAACAGGACAGTGGGACCAGCTGCCTGGAGAGGTGCTGAGCTCCCCCACACTGGAGGCATTCAGAAAGAGGCTGGGCAGCCCTCCAGGAGGGGTGCAGTGCCCTGGTGTCCTGGCACAGCAGGGGCCCGGACCCGGCGGCCTCCTTGGCCCCTTCCAGCTCTGCTATTCTTGCTTCTATGAAGTGACTGTGGCGGATCCTGCAGGCCCTCTCAGCCAGGGCCGGCCACCCTTGCACAGCAGGCTGCCACGGCGGCTCTCTGGAGCAGCACACTTCCTCTACTCTGTATAGCAGGGTGCAAAAGATAAGGAAAATGGTGGCAAGCCGCAGGAAGTGCCCCCATGTGCTGCTGCAGCGCCCCTGAGGGGGTGTGAAAAGCAGTCGCCAGGGAAAAGGCAGAGTGGGGGAAGGGTGCCTGCCGAGCATGGAGCCGAAGGAAGGCGCTTCTAGCCACCACCGAGGCATGCGGAGGGCCTCGGGAAGGGCTGCGGGGAAGGAGGAGTGTGCAGTGGGGGGCCCTCGGCCCCTTGCGCAATCCACACTGCACCGCGCATCCAGCCTTGCCCAGCGTGAAGCAGCCTGCCTGCACCTCTGCTGGGCCCCAAACGACACGCGGGCCTTCGTCACGGTTCGCGGGCTGGCCTGACCCGGCTTGGCCACGAGGCCCACGGGAGCCCGCGCTCGGCCCAACCCCCTTGCCGGGGGGCAAATAGGGGTTGGTGACTGTGCATGACAGCTTGAGCTTTCTGGCGGACGGGAAGGAAGGCATTTGAACACTACGCGGGGCTGTCGAGAGGGCAATTCTTCAAAGGAAATTTGTGGTGGAGAGGTGGGAACAGGGCATGGCCTGCCGCTCACACCAGGAAGCCCCCAAACCCTCTGGCTGCACCGGCTGCAGCCTCCCCGCCCATCCCTGTGCCGGCTCCCTTTTGCCACCCGGAGTGTCCCTTTCCAGCAGGAAGTCGTCTCAGGACCTTGAGCGAGCGCCCTGGAGGTAGAGGGCCGCTTGCAGCAACACCTGCCCTGGCGTCACTGCACCTGTGCCCGAGCGAGAACAGCCCCACGCAGCACCCACCTCTCCTCTTCCAGGACTTTGGCCACGGAGTCCTTCAGCTGGCCGCTGACCTGCTCAACCATTCGGTAGATCTCCGAGCCTGGGAAGGTACCGCTTCCGTCGCTGGCCAGGGAACAGGTGGGGAAGGGGTGAGAGGACACACCGGCAGAGGGGGGATAATGCCCGCTTGCATGCGCACGCACGCACACACACGCGCACACACACCTGCTGTCACTCCGGACAATTGGTCTTTTGCTGGCATGGCAGGGCAGCCCAACACAGCCACTCCGTGGAAGCTGCCCAGCCGAGCCGCCTACCACCAGCGGCCTCTCGAGGGGCTTTTGGTAGGGGAGATGCTACAGGCAGGGCGGCCACCTGGGTGGCCAGACCCTGAGTCGACGCCAACGCAAGGAGCTGCCAGGGTACAGCTGGCTCTGTGGCGGCAGGTTTTTACTGAAACCAGTGGTGAGATGATAATCTGTATGCACCTGCAGCACACACAAATTGTGTCTATTCTGCAACAGCAGCACTGGCTGTCAGTTCGTTTCCAGGCTCGAGTTTAAGAGATGGGCATTTACTTTTCAGCCCTTGGTTTGAGGGTGGCTCACCTGGGGGCAGTCTGCACTCACCTGGGGGTAGCATTACCCCTCTCAGCCCTGCCCCAAAATCCAACTGGCAGGGCCAGAGCAGGGCTTTGAGGCAGGGCCTTCCAGTTGCGATCCCATTCCCCAGCGAGAGCAACACAGCCCTGTTTACACGGCCCTTCTGGGCAGCTTGAACCGGCTGGCATTTGCTTTCTCTTTTACTGGACTCCTGCATTGCTTAGTTTTTCCTGAGCCCTCGTTTTAAATTTCAGCTGTTTTTATTGCATTGTGCGTTGTCATGTCTTTACATTTGTTCTTAAAATTCCATTTATGCAATTCTGGTTGTGTTGTACTTTGCTTTGTGACTGAATTATTCGCACATCCTCTTATCTGTGGGCTGCAGGTTCCCCTGGTGCAATCTGTTTCAACAGAGATCTGGAGCATCTATTGTGTGCCTATCCCTTGCTGTTTTGCATGGTTATTTCACTGGCTGCCTTGAGGGTTCTCCCCCTAATAACATTAAGCAAGATAAATGCAAGCCAATGAAGCCAGGGAGAGACCTCCGGGGGAAGGGGGGAGCAAGGAGACCCGCAAGAAGCCCACACGGACCATGTGCTCTTCTCAAGGTGCATGTTCTGGAACCCAAGTATGGAGAGGACCTTCTTCTTCGTGGCTTCTGTGAACCCACCTGTGGGAAGAGGAGCAGCGCGTGGGCTAGTGGTGCCTCTCCCACAGCAAGTCCCTGCATGCCGCTCTGCTCCAACTGTTTGTGGAAACTGCCATTCCAGCCACCGCTGCTGTGGGTGGGGGCCAGCTGCGCTCCCCCCCAGGGCAGACTGCGGGCCCCCTGGCCGCCCCCACCTGTGCAGCAGGGAGGCAAAGGCCAAACCACAGCACAGTGCCACAGGGGAAGCTGCTGCCAGGCCGGGCTTTGCTCAGTGCCGTCGGCACTCAGGATGAGCAAGCAGGCGCCGACGTGGATGGCAGAGTGCCTGGCGGGAGAGCCTCCTGCATGGGGAGGAAGCCTCTGGCAGTGTGGCCCCACAGACTCCGGCTGGATCCGGCAAGGCACACCCCCAGTCCTCCTGCAGCATGCCAGAGGAGGTGCCTGCCTGGGCGGGTGTCGCTCCTGCCAGTGCCGTCAGAAATGATGGTGGGATGGGAGTTCCTTCGGGCCCCAACCAGAGGAGCAGTGTCTCTCCCACAGACGCAGGCACCTCACTTTCATCCCCCCGCCATGATACAGAATGAGGTGCACCCCCAGCCCACCTGCCCGCCCCCCTGCCCTTGTCGGCACAGCCAGACTGCCTCACCATTCACCAGGGTCTGCAGACACACAGCCAGGGATGGGATCCCAACAGGCAGCAGCTCACACAGAGCCGAATAGTGGTCGTACCTGCAGGGATGAGGGAAGACACCGCCTGTGGCCGGGGGGGGGGTGAGGTCCCCAATCACTCCTACCCCCCCCACCAGAACCCCTTTGCACCCACCCCTGTGGCCCCTCCGGGGAATTAGAGGGGGCTTCTGAGCTGGGGATGGAGCACGACTCACAGGAGTGAGACCTGTGGAGGCCAGGACCATCTCCCGTCCCTGGCAGATGGTGTTACTGAAGAGCCTGGGCTCCAGGAAGGCCCGGAATCCCGGCACTCCCCCACTCCCGCCCAGAGCCCTGCCTCACCTTTGCCACCCTGTGAGTGCGATGCCCTGGAACCGGGTGGGGGGCGTCTTGGGCATGGACTGGAGGACCTTCAGCCAGCGCAAGTGGTTCTGCAGGTGGTGGCTCAAGGGCGTCCAGGCCTGGGCCGGGCCGGTGGTACCTTTGAAGGAGCTTGCAAACCAGACGGTCTTGAAGCCACACTCGGTGTACTTGGCAATGTGCTTCCCTGGAGCAAGGGAGGGCGAGTGCTCAGAGCCAGCGGGGCAGCGCCTGCCTGCCGGGTTGGCCATGAGGGCATCATTCATATTTTGCCAGTATTTGAGTGGAGCAACAGGATGTCAAAGGCCCCAGACATGAAACAGTTAAAACTAATCACGCCTAATGATCTGCAGAAGCCCTGTGGAAGGCAAGTGGGCCGGCTGGCAGCCTGGCCCAACCATCTGGCCATGACGGCCACTCTCCTCCGCAGAACAGGCCCGTTCCTAAATGATGCCCAAGGGCAACTCCTTCAGCACCAGGCTTGATGTCTCCCTGGTTCCATGCAGTACCTTCTAATTTTCCTGGGATTTTAATGCCCAGGTTTGTCTGGACTTTTGACCATTACTTGCACATTTCATTGCTGTTTTGCCCTGTATTTTGTGGCTATGTTGGAATGCCGATCTGAAAATATTTTAGCTGGAGAGTAGTATATGCATTCTGACAAGAAATGAAACAAAATTAAAGCGAACCTATTTGTTGTGTATTAAAGTCCGGGGCATAAAACCACAGCATGGGAGAAGCGTGTTTGGTGATGCCGGAGTCTGAAAGATACAAATGCAGAAGGGGGAAGATGAAGCTCTGGTGCCCAGTCCAATCAGTTCAGCGGCAGGAAACCAGAGAGCCCGCAGAGGAGGAGTTGGCGGGCCGTTTCAATCAGGCCATGCGGTCATTACCTCCCTCCCTCCCTCCCTGTTTTCCTATAGGAGAAGCTTTTGCTTCCAGATTCTTTACATGGTTGCGATCGGTTCCCTTCATGTGTGGTTTTCCCCAGTTCTCCCTCCTCTGCCTGCCCTTCTGTATGTTCCTTTGTAGGTGGCACCAGGTGCCATAGTGGAATTGCGCACAATGTGCTAGTTTCACGCTGCCATTCCAGAATATACCGGATGCTCCTTGCTGGGGGGAAGAACACTGAAGCACAAGGGGGCCCCTGGAGAATGGCGGCACAGTGTTGAGCACCCATAACAGTCGTGAGTGAAGTATTACGAGTGCAGAATAAATGCCCCATGCGGAAAAGCAGTTTGCATTTTCTAAGCCCCCCGTTGCACCTCCAGCTTTCGCAGGCCCTCCTGCTCCTGGGCATGATCAAAGCTGCTTAGCAGTCATGGAGAGCCCTCCCTGCCCCGTCTCTCAGGCCACTTGCTTAGCCACTCCTGCCCAAGATTTGGCCATCACCACATGCCCCTCGGTGCGGTGCTGTGCAGACTCCAGAGAGGGGTGGGGGGGCGCATGCTTGCTTTCACCTGCATGGCTGGGAAGGGCAGGGAGGGGCCGAATGGCACTGACCGTGGATGGCCGCCACGCTGACCTTTCGCAGCATGTCGTCCCAGAGCAGCACCTGCAGCCCCTGGGCCTGGCTGGCAATGAAGTTCACCACCTCCCGGATGTGATTCAGGTACATCTTGCCAATGTCCCCGGCGTTGTGGCTCATCCAGTTCTTTGAGTCCATCCCCTCCCCCAGGTGGAAGACCTGGAAGGGACAGATGCGAACGCTGGCTGGGTGAGGGAGTTCTGGGCAGTGGCAGCAGTGGGCGAGCGCCGACCAAGGAGGCCAGCGGAGAGCCCGGGTCCCACCAGCGCGTCGGCAGAAAGGCAGCTCCCTGGAGCTTGGAGACTCCAGGCTGGTCTCCCAAGGGTGGCCTGGTGGGTGGACTGGCAGCTACCCAGGATGGAGGGAAAGTGGGCATTCCATGCACACAGGCTCAGCTCACTGTGGCCAGCAGGCCAGCCCCTCAGATGCTCCTTTTAAGAGCCCCATCATGCGCATGAGTCACACCCCAAGTTGCAACATCAGGTTGTGCACGCAGAGACATCCGGCAAGGCCCAGGCCACGGCACTCCACTATCCCAGGCAGGTCTGCTTACAGCTCATTGCACAGCAGCAGTGGGCCAAGATCCCGCGCTGTAGGTGCAGGTTTCCGCAAGTGGCCGACCAGGTCTCCCGTGGGGATGCAGCCTGGGTGGGCGGTATACCACACAGCTCGCCACCCCCAGCCCAGAGGACATACGAAAGAATGAACAAGAACAGCTCTTTGGGGGGTGGGGCACAGATAGGTGGGACCCTTGAGGCATGGGCCTTGCAGGTCCGTCTGAGGGGTGCCTCCCCAGGGAATCAGGGCAGGGAGCGGGCTGCTCACAGGAGGGGTGCCTGAACATCTGTGTTTCTCCCCGCCTTGCTTGAGTATCTGCAAACCAGCCACGCCACAAAAGCCAGCAGTCGCTTCTTCGGAGGGAACCAAGCCCAGTGGAAGAGCTCCAGGAAGGCACTCTGTTCGAGGACTCCAGTTTGCCTCTTGCAGGGGTGAAGACACTCCCCTGGCTCCATCCCCGACTTGCAGCCGCTCCGCATCTGTCGGCAAGTCTCCTGCGGGCTGCGGAGAGGCCCCTCTCCTCCACAGCTGCACCAGCGCTCTGAGCTGGAGGCTATCTTTGGGTGGGAGTGTATTTTGGGCTGCCAAAACATGCCGGCACGCCTGCAAGGGGCCTACCGGAATTGTTTTGTGCATGGCCAGCCATGTGGGATGCAGAAGGCTCACCCTGCAGGCTGACGTGGCCAAGAAAAGCTTGGGACACACAATGCTGAGAGATACACAGCCAGAGCTGCATGGGCTGAGGAACTGAAAGGGCCCGTGAGGCGGGGGGCTGCCGCTGGGTGCACGGAGGATGCGGAGCAAGGCCGGTGTGCCTCCTTCCCCACTCCGGCCTCCTGTGCCGCCCCCACCCTGCCCGGTGGCTTACCTCATCAGCCCCGATGTGCACCCAGTTGGAGCGTGGGTGCTTGCTCAGGACCTGACTGAGCACTGCCTTCAGGAGGGCCAGGGTCTCTGGGATGTGGGGGTTGAAGCTGTTGGGGAAGCGCTCCACCTCCCTCAGGTGCCGGTACTTGTCGTGCTTCAGGATGAACTGGGGAGGAGAGACAGGATGTGGCACATGGGGGGAAGGGTCCAGGAGCCTGGCAGGGGGGCAGGCTTTGTGTAGGCCACCAAAAGACCCCTGGGGGCCAGGATCCCAGTCCTCAGAGCAGCCAGCCTGTGTCACACCCTCCCTGCAAGGCGCCTATGCAGAGGGAAAGGGGCCATGACGCTGCGCCTCCCTCCTTGAGTGATGCTGGCAGGAAGGGGGCAGCCAGAGGAGGCTGTGGGCTCAGCTCTGCAGCAGCACCCTGCACTGCACACGGGAAGCGTCCTTGGGGGGCGCTGGAAAACGCTTGCCGGAGACTGGGGAGCCACTGCTGCTGGCCTGGGTCGACCCCCAAACTCTCTGACCCTGACCGCCCAAGGCTGTTCTGGATGCTCCACTGGCAGGCGGGGTCTCAGGCAGCCCTGTCTGCAGCAGCACCAACCCCAGAGACAGGCGGGCCAGGGGCTTCCCCTGCCAGGCCCTGCGGGGGTAAAGGCGGGCCAGCCTGCTGCCACTGGGGCCAGCCACCACAGCCAGACGAGCCGGTGGCCCAAGGGCCCTGCCCCGCCCCGTGCCGCACCCAGCCTGCCCGCCCGACAACCCCAGCAGCGCTCTGGCGGTTTGAGCCAGGGCAGGGCCACTGTGCTGCTCCCTGGGTGAGAACTGGCCAAACCAGCCCTGCAGCTGGCCCGGGGGGTTCCCCAACTCCCAGGGATCTGTGCACCACTTAGCAGGCTCCTTTCTCTAGGAAATACTCTAAAGCGGGTTCCCCAAACTGTTTCAGGCAGCTCCCCCTTTCCTCTTGGGCAACAGCCTGAGCACCCCACGCTGCTCTCTTTGCCTCAGGTCTATTGCTCTATGGGAAATTTAAAACAACCGCCCCCCCTGGATATTTCCACTGCCCCTGGGAGGTGGGGCCGCCCATTTTGGCAGTCACTGCTCTGGAGCAGCTTCCCCAACCTGGGGGTCTTCAGAGGCACTTGGACTGCAACTCCCAGATTCCCAGAGGTGGCTGCCTGTAAGCCATGAAGGATGGTGTAGAACCTGCGGGCAGCCACTGAGAAGCCCCCTCCCCGCCCCCATTTCCCCAAAGATAATGACAAGATCTGATCAGCACAACAGCATTCCTTTTTCAAATATCCCCTGAAAGCTGCTGGCTGACGCTCCGTGCCCAGGATGGCCCAGCATCCGTATGGGGAAAACTGTCGCAGGCACATCCACCTGGAGCAACCTCTGATCACGCTGGCAGGTGGAGGTGACCAATGTGCGGGTGCCTGGGAAAAGCCAGCCTCCCTACACACCCTTCCAACACCCATGTTGGGAACGGATGAAAGGCGCTGCCCTGCCCCACAGCGCAGCCGGGGCCAAGCAAGCCAGGGGTTCTCCGCTACCTCCACGTGTCCAAAGGTCTGCACCAGCGGGATCACCTCCAGCTTGTTCAGCTCAGCCAGCTCCAGGATCTTGCTGATATCTTCTTCACTGTCAGAAGGCAAGAGTGGCGGTCAGTCCTGGCCCGGGCGGCGCCAACTGGCCAGCACTGGGGCCTGGCGGCGCAGGCCGGAGGACGAGGAGGCTGCTCTGCAGTCCTCAGCACCACAGCCAGCCTGGTCACCCAGGAGCGGCCAACACCCCTTCACAGGCCGCCAAACAGGCCAAGCCATCCTCGGCCTCAGAGGTGTCGTGGCTTCTCCCGCCACTCAAGGCCCAAGGATCCTTGTCAGCACCCACAGGAGGAGGCCCGTCTTCTCTTACCTATACGCATATGGAGACTTCAGCATTTCTAGCTCTCCCTTGAATGGGAACATGTCTTCGTACTCGATCAGAATCCCATTTGCACCCAGCTTGGAGAAAAGTGGGAAGACCTGCGAGGAGGCGGCCAGAGACGCTCTGCGGGGGCGTGAGGCACAGGCCGCCCCGGCTCAGCACATGTGCTGCGGCAATGGGCAGGCCAGCAAATGGTGCCCCCTGCCCCAACCGGTGCCCCATGGCCTGCTGAGCAGCCGGCCGCATCCCGCAGGGAGCCGTCTTGCCAGGCTCAGCGGACAACCCTCTGTGCAAGCGCCACGGGCTCAGACCACGCCCCCGCCCCAAGCCCTGCATGGCAACCGCGGCCCCTGAGGGCTGGGGCCACGGCATGTGGCAGTCCCACGGAGCACAGTGCCCCCCCCCCCCGCAGTGCTGCTGCACATCCAACAGCGGGTGGGCCTGAAAATCCCATGGCCAGCCTGTCTCCTGCACTGGCCTGTCGCCAAGCTGCTTTTCAGAGCGTAGCCCCAGTCAAACCAGTCCCCCTCCCCCTCCCCCCGCAAGGGTCCAGGATCTTATGTGCAGCCTCAGTTCCCGCTACACCTCACCTGCTCCAGGTAGGAGACTTTGGGAGCAGCTCCCTTGAGGTCCAGGTGCACCAGCCTCATCTGCACTGTGCTGAAGTCCTTCAGCTGTTGCTGCCTCATGACCTGCGCGGGGGCAGCAGCAGCCACCTGGCCGTTGGGGAGCTCCAAGGATGAGTCCCTGGCCTTGGCCGGCCACTCGGGGTCCCCAGCCTTGCCCCAGAAGCTGCTCTCCCGGCCAGACTCCTTGTGCTGGTCCAGCATGAAACTGGGAATGGGGCAGGGGGCGCGGGTCAAGGCGGGCAGCAGGGGGTGCAAAATGCATTATAGCAGACAAAGACCGTGAAAAAGCACGTGCTGCAAAAATTAGTAGTCTTTGCAGTCCTGAGAAAACTACACCAACAAGAGCATCAAATGTAAAACGACACCTGCAGCATTTTGTGGGTTCAGGGCTTTCAATCAGTACAAGGAATAAATAATTAGTGTATTTATTTCTTATATTGATAATATAAACAACGGAGTTGGAAGATTGCATGCATTGACTCCAGTCTTGCAACTGACACTGTTTGCTCTTGTATAAGCAAAAAGAAACCCCACAAGTCGCACGCAGAAGCGGGGCTGCGTCGGTGGCATTTGCCCTTTGATGTGACGCACAGGGGCCAAACGTGGGCACTTGGGAAGACTCAAGCAGAGGAAACCCAGCACCTGCCTCCACAACCCAAACTGGGCTTCCTGCAAGGAGGGGAGGGGCAGAATTCATGCCCACAGCTGAGCAGCCTGATCAACGTTTCTCCAGCAGGCCCCACAGGGTGGGTTGCCTTTCACACCCCCACCCGCCCTGGCACGGCACGGCACGGCACCCACCTGTCCCGGAAGAAGAACTTGATGCCGGCCAGCGCCACAGTCAGCAGCACCACGAGGCGCAGCAGGTTCAGCTTCTGGCTCCGGTGCAGCGCCATTCCTGCCCAAGAGGAGAGCCGAGAGGGGTGCCTTAGCCCTGGGGCAGCATTCCCCCGAGTGGTGCTCCCCAGCTGTGCTGGACTGGACTCCCAGCTGGGGGTGCCAGCAATAGCCGGCTGACACATCTGGAGGGGGCTGGGTGCGGGGAGGCTGTGCTGAGCCAGCAAAGCTCCGCACACTTTCTTCTCCCAGCCTTTGGGGTCCACTTGGCAGAACAGGCAGGGGTGCTGGGCATCCATCCATACCTGGGATGGATACGGCCGTCCTCTTGGGCAATGGCTGGCTATTTCTGCCTGAACATTTATGGAGAATTGACTACAACAAAAAGTGGGCTACACATAGCGCCCCCGCATTCTGCAGGATGCAAATAGCTATTTGATGTGCCTGGAGTGCAGCTTCATAGCCCAAACTATTTTGCACAACTGAGTTGCAGCCACGGCTAGGATGCTTCTTTGGTGGAACTCCCAGCCAGCCACTCTCACCCAGGTAGGCACCCTCGACCTGCTGCCCCAGAGGAGAGAGGGAGGCCAACAACTCCCTGAAGCAGCCCCGGACGACCACAGGAGGGGGCGCCGTGGGAGCCATAGGCCTCCCGGGTTGGAGGGCCGAGGTGCCAGTTCACCTCCGAGAGCCACGATGCCCGCCCTTGCGACAGCGCCGCCAAGCCTCCGCCTCCCAGCGGCTGGGCCTACCTGGTCGGCTCCAGAGGCTCGGAGGAAGCGGAGGGGATGGCCGCGGTGCAACTCCAGGGACAGGCAGGGAGAGTGAGGGCCACACTCGGGCAGTGCTTCATCCGAGCAGCTTCACCTGAGGGACAGAGCCAGTCTTGCCTCAGGAGAGGCGCGTGTGAGGGGAAATGCCGCGTGATGCACAGGGGACGAACGTTGGGTCCTTCTCGGTGGAGTAAGGCTTCCAAGAGCCTTGCCTTCTCCAAACCACGGGTGCTGTTTCGATGCCTGGCTCCCAGTAGGGAGAGCTCCTTGCAGAGGTTCCCCCGTCTCCCACCTCACAGGACTGAGAGACTGAAGACAGAGAGGAAGGGTCTGCCAAGCAGGACCCACCAAACCCTGCTGTGCCCACCCAGCCTCTTCCACAACTCTTCCCACAAAATTCCATTTGTTAACTAAAGCTTTAATGCTGCCTTCAGTCAATACTTCCAAAGTAACAGGAGGGTAATAGCAATGGCACAAGCAAGCCATCCCACTGGAGAAGCTTGTAAGGGGGGCAAATGGATCCCCACGGCACTCATTGGCCCAAGAAATCACGTCATCATAACCTTTGTGTGGATTCCCAGGATTGTGTTGCAAGCCTGTATTACTTTACAGCCACAGAATCCAGAAGGTGTAAAAGTAGCCGCAGCACAATTAAGGCCCAAAGTGGAAGGAAGGAAGCAAGCAAGCAAGCAAGCAAGCTCCAGAACTGCCCACAACACTCCTTTAGTCTAGAAGAAAAAATGAAAGCAGGTGAGGCCAAGGAGAGAATCAGCTGTGATGAAAAACCCTGCCCTGCTGCTTGTGGTCACTTGAAATTGAATGTGTGGTTCAGCCAACAGACTTTGCCCTGCACCAAAGATAAGCATGGGGGAGGAACAAGGGAAGCAACAGTTCTGTGCGGATACTCTTTGCTCAGCTCAGAAGAGACCATTCCCTCCCAAGCACAGAGAGAGCAGGTGAAGGAAAACAAGGCTGTCTCACTAGAGAAGCTGAAGGCCACACGAGGCGGCTGCCGGCGGGCTGCCTGAGCATCCTCCACACTTGCCCCCAGAAGGGCGGAGACCTCCTGCTGCAGCCTCCCTGTGCTCCGGCCAGGGCAGATGAACGGCTGTGTAACCTGTGGCTGCCACATTTCCAGAGGAAGAGCAACCACCCCCCTTGGACCCTGCAGCCTCTGGTTCACCTGAGGCCCTGTCACACAACTGATGCCTGAGCCGGTCCCAATGTGGGACCTGCCAGGCTCACTGCCTGCTCTCCCTCTTTCAAACTGTGGGTGTGGTTTTTCATTGAGAGACTGCACAGCCTGGGGTTAGCTCCGTCACCCTCTTTCTATGAACACACAGGACTGTACCTCTAGAAAACTAAAATGACCGGATGTCACACCCAGTGGGCAATTTACTGTATTTCATGGGGATAAAACTATAATAGGGCATTGGCCTTGCATACAAGTTGCTTGGGCATGTCACTTGTCTCCAAAGCTCATCGGTTTGCCTGTTGCAACACAGGGGCTAGAAAAGAAAGCAGCAGGTCCAAAAGAGTTGCCAAAGAGGAGATCTGGAAAGGCCTGCTGAGCAAGTCCTCACTCTCCAAGGGTGAAAGGAGCCCTGCATCAAGACAAGACGACAGGTGAGAAACCGGGAAGACACCCAAGTTCATGCATCCCCTTGGTTGACAGGCATGCCTTTTGGGCGTACAGTGGTGTCTCGGCTCATGAACTCAATCCATTCCAGGACTCTGGTCGTGACCCAAGTTGGTTGTGAGCCAAGTCAAATTTCCCCATAAGAGTCAATGGAAATAAGGTTAATCTGTTCTGCAACTATTTTTTTTACTCACAAAAATTTGAAGCAAAGTGACAAAGAACAACAAAGATCGTGGCCATCTCCCCCCCCAGAACAAGCGCAATCGTGGCCATAGAAGGGCCACTCGTGGGCACGCTGGGGGGGGAGACGGGTGTGATCGCGGGTGCGCTGAGGGGGGAGAGATGGGGGCGATTGTGCTGCAGGGGAGGAGATGGCCGAGATCACAATTGTGCTTGTGCACGAAAGACAGGCGCACTCATGCAGGAAAGATGGGCGCGATCTCGACCATTTCCCCACACACTCCACCCGAGCATAACCGCAATCGCACCCGTCTTCACTGCACGAGCACGACCGTGATCGTGGCCGTCTCCCCACTTGGGGTGGGTGGGGAGATGGCTGTGATCGTGGTCACCACCCAATGCGGAGTTCACAACCAGAGTAAAAATTTTTATGGTCGTCACCTGAGGTGTTTGTGAGCCAAGGTACCACTGTATCTGGGATCCAGCTACATCAACAACTGATTTCAAGGATTAAAAGGGAAGCTTTGGCTCTTCTTTCAGCACCTGGGCTACAGAACTCATTGCAAAATCTGCCCACCAAGCTCTGCCTTGGCCTGTGAAATAGCAGGAAAAAAAGCAGTCTTTTTTTTTTTTTTTAAAGCAAGCTATACAGCACACTTGAAAGCGACACACTCATCATCTCCAGAAAAGGGAAGGCTTGGCTTGGCTGTTGCATAAAGGACCCAGAAAGCAAGCCCTTGCGCGGCCACTGCTGGGAAAAGGCCCCCTGAAATCTGTCTTTGGGGGGGGAGCTGGTTCACCCCCCCCACCTCTCAGTCAGGCCGCATGGGGAATGTCCAGGCTTGCTTACTGGTAAGGAGCAAAGCATGCACAAGCATGTTCTCTCCATGTGTCCCGTGGCCAGCCGCAGTGCTGAGCCCAGATGCCGGGTTCAAATCAAGCTCTGGCTGGTTCGTGCCCCATGTTGGGAGGCTCATTCCATCCGGGAGACACTTCCAGCTGAGCAGAGCCCTGCAAGGGCAGAGATCTCTGAGTGGGAGGCATTCCAGAGCTCAGCGACTGCCACATGTTCCCAGCACAGCTGCATTTCTCCCAATGATAACTTCCGGCCAGGGGAGCCACTGCAAGGGCAGCTCCCACCCGAGAGACGCAGGCGTGCCTCCGTCTTCCACAGGCCCAGCTGCAGGGCCTCCATCCATTCACCACACCAGCCTGCATTGCTCAACAGCCTGCATCCTTCCTAATTTTCCCCCACTTTGTGAGCAACCCAACACTGAGGGGAGCGTTCCGGACTCCACAGGAAGCTGCAGCGCAATTGAGAATCTCCACAGAAAGCCAGGACCAGGCCCCCAAGGTCAGCAGAGACCAAAGCCGGGATGCTACCTCCAAAGGGGCGAATCCCACAGAAATCACCCCTTTTGTCTTGAGCTTTCTCCAACTGCAAAGCTGGCACCTTCCCTTCTCCCTCTCCATCCACCCACGTTCCTACAGAATTGCTCCAACATGCGAGGCTGCCAGGCGAGTCCCCACCGTCTCCTCATAATATGCACCAGATGAAGGTCCCCGAACACTGTGCAGCACATCCTTGTCGCAGCGCATCGTCGGGGTGCTCCCCTGAAGCAGGCCTCACTCTCCGTTCACTGCCCTGGGATCCGGGAGGCCGGGGAGGACGCCAGTCCCTCCCGCGGGCGCAGCTCCGAGGCCAGCGGCGCGAGCGAGGCTCTGCTTCATTCCGCTTCGGCGGGCCAAAGACACGCCGCCCGTGGGCGTGGAGCGGGGGGGCGGGACGCCCCGCCCTGGCCCCCAGCCTCAGATTCAACGAGCCAGGCCGTCTGCCCGCTCGCGCCGCTGACGCCCCGAGCCCGGCCGGCACTGGCCGCGCACCCCCGACACCTGGCCGCCGCCGCCGAGCGGGACCCGCACGGCCTGCTGCGCCCCCCGCCCGCCCCCACGAGGGCGCCCCGGGACCCCCGGGCCATGCCCAGCCCAGACCAGCCCTCCCGCCTCCGCGTGCCCCCCCCCGCCCGGGCCGCGGATGCTCGGGCTTCCTCCTACCTGCCCGGCCAGGTGCAAGCAGCGAGCGCGGCGGCGACTCGCACTCCGGCATCGCCCAGCTCTGCCCTGCCCGGAGCCGGCTCGGGGGCGGAGCCGCGAGAAGCCGCCCGCGGCACGGGAGCTCCTGCAGCGGCGCGGTCCCGAGAGCCCCGCCGCGCGCTATCCTGAGCGCAGGTGCCGCCGCCGCCGCCGCGGAGGGCTCTGGTGTTCGCCTGGACGCGGCCCGGCGGGCCGAACGGTGCCCGGCTCCTGCGGAGGCTCCTGGGGAGCGCGGCCGCCCTCGGCCGGAGCCAGCGCATCTCCCGCGAAAGCAGGCGGGTGCCCGCCTGCACCTGCCCGCCGGGGCCTGGGTGGCGCCGCCTCCGCTTGCCTGCCGTGGGGCAGTCGGCCGGGCAGGCGCCGCGTGCCCTCCTTGGGGAGCACCGCGAGCAGCCCGGGCGCCGCTCGACCCAGGCGGAGGGGCTTCGCGGGGCCCCGATTTTAACCCGCCCCCTGTGCGCGCGCGGATCAATGCTCACTGGGTGACTTGGGCCGCTCACTCCTCCGCAGCCTAAAACTCCTCGCAGGATTGCGGTGAGGATAAACCGGAGGAGGAGAGTCTTGGAAGCCACCCTGGGCTCCCTACGAGGGAGGGAGGGAGGTACCGCACACATATGCTTAAATATGTGGGTTTATATTTGTGTGCTAAGAAGGCGGTGTGTGCACTACCAATAAATAACAGCACCTATTATCAATAATGATCGCACAATTCCAGAACTGTATGACTCAGCTGACGAAAGGCACCGCTGGGGGACCATTTGCGCTTCTTCCTACTTTGAGGTGAGGAAAAAACGCCTAGGAAAAAATAAGCATAAATCTAAAGCTCTGGAAAACGCCTCTCTAAGGACAAAGAGTGACCCACTCCAGCACCCGGGCGGCGGCCGTTCCTGCTGCCCTCCTTGCACTTGCACCAAAGTCAGTCCCAGCTTTTGAAAACGCCGGCGCCGCGTTATGCCGCCGTCCTCGCGCTGCTGTTGCGCCGACGCCACCCAGGCCGCTCCCGCTCCAACCCAGCTCGGTGCACCCGCAGGAAAGAGGGCCGGGGCCAGCCCACCGGCAAGGGGCTCAGTGGCTCATGAGTGCCTCTGACACAAGGGGTCGGATCCAGGCCAAGCGCCGGCGCCCTTCCTCTCTTCCTCGCCCTTGCCGTCGCAGATCGCCGGGAACGGCGCCAGGGCCGTAATGCGCATGCCTCCGCGCGGCCGCCTCTCCTTCCTCCTCCGCTCGGGCAGGGGGCGCTGCACGGGCTGCGAGCCATAGAGCTGCCAAATGTGGAGAAACTTCCGCATTTTGCCTCGACAGAGCTATGCATGCCGCTCCCTCCAAAAGCCACTGAGACGCGGGGCGGCTCCAGGGCTTCCCGAACTGAGGAGGCGAGTTCTTCGGGCTGCGTTCTCGTGGCTCGGTTCCTAGGGGGAGCGCCTCCCGCCGGGTGGCTTAAGATACTGCGGGATTCAAAGCCAAGCCCAACCGCAGCCCATTCCCATGAGTTATGAGCGTACTGCACGTGTGATGCGAGAGCCCCGCGACGCAATACCTCAGGCTGGAGGCTGGCTTGGTTTCGCGTCCGGAAAATCCCGTGGAAAGCGCGCCAGCGCAAGGTCAGCCAGCAGAGCGCCCCAGGCCCCGTTCGGAGCTCCACGGAGCGGCCTGAAGGTGTGGAGGCGCGTTGCACCGTTGCTGGGCAACGTTCCCGTTAGGAAGCAAGCGGAGCAGCAGAAACACGCCGTTGCCTCCCGTTTGCGGGAGGGAGCAGGACAGGCCACCGCAGCTGTATTTTCAACAGGCAGCGCTGGGCAGCCAACGATGTAGACATCGAAAGGAAGTCAGAAGTGGGTAGCTTGAGCTGTGAGTCTATATCTTTTGGATCTACGATACTAGTTTACTGCACTAACCCGCCGCTAACAAGCTACTGCGGGCCTTGTGCGCATGCGCAGGTCCTCAGCGGGCGGGGCCTACTCATTCACGCTTCCTACCCGAACCGCCCGGCGTGCGCATGCGCCGCTCAGCTGCTGTCGAGGGTGAGCGGTCCTCCCCCGGCCCGGTCCTCCATTCGCTCCGCCGGCGGGGCGCCGTCCCCGGGGGGGGGCGCTCGCGCTCTGCCCGTGGCGCCCCCACCGCGGCCCTGCGGGGCAGTAAGGTGGGCGGGGGCCCGCAGGCCGCGGCGGCGGCGACACCCCGCGGCCGCCGGGCAGGGAGCTCCCTCTTCCCCGGCCGTGCGGCCCGCCCGGTCGGTCGTTCCGAGGGTGCTGGGCGCGGCGGTGCACGCGAGGCTGGAAGGCCGCGGGCCGGACGCGTGGCGCGCGCGGGTCTTTGCGCTCCGGGCGTTCAGCTTGCGCGTCGCGGGCCGAGGGCGCTGGCTGAGCGCAAGGCGTGTGGTGGGGAAGGGCCCCCCTTTCAGCCCGGGTGATCCGACCCAGCCGGCGCCTTGCCGAGATGCAGTCCCCCTCGCAGCCCCCTCTGTGCCGCGCTGGTTGGGAGCTCCGAGGGGCTTCGTTCTGAAACGTGCCTTGTGCTCTGCATGCCATCTTGACACGCATTTACACAGCCACAGTTCACAGTTATTCCCATTTCACAGATGGGGAACTGAGGCTGGGAATGCCAGAGGAGCCCCGGAGACTCCGTGGGACAAGAGGGACGTGGGCTGAGCGTATTGGTGCCATCTCGGCTCTTCCCTGGCCCTTCCCCAAATGCCTGAGTGAAGGCTTGTGGGGCATCCCCTCTTCTGCTCTGCTCTTCTGACCCCTAGACACTGGAGCCATGAACACAACCCAAGGCACAGTCGGCAGTGATCCGGTCATCCTGGCAACCGCTGGGTATGACCACACGGTTCGCTTCTGGCAGGCCCACAGCGGGATCTGCACTCGAACTGTCCAGCACCAAGATTCTGTATCCTTTTGCCATGCTGAGAGCACTCGGAGGGGGGACTTTGGCTCTCCTGAGCTGGTCTTTGTGTGTGTGTTTGCCTCTGGCCATCCCATAGAGCTCCTTCTCTTATCCTTAACCATGACTACAGCAGGTCAATGCGCTAGAGATCACCCCGGACCGCACCATGATAGCAGCTGCAGGTACGTGTGCCATGGCAGAGACCACCAAGAGTAGAAACCTGTCTGTTCAAGGAGACATCTGCACCAGTGGCAGAAGCTAGTTCCTCATCCTGCACAGATGGGTTTTTCTGCCAAGGAATCCTGGAAATTGTAGTTCTACGAGGAGGCAAGAGACTGTCTGCGGCAGGCAAGTTCTGCACATTGACCCAAAGCTGCAGTTCCAGGATTCCATGGCTTGAGGGCAGGCATGCTCTGGGCCAGGTGGCTCATTTCCAGTCCCAAGTTAATGCCACAGCTGCAGGCGCCTTCCTCGCTGTGTGCTGGGCTTCTTTTGGATCCCTGGAAATGCCTGCTCCTCTCCTTCCATGCACACACAGGGCTTGCTTTGGCAAGTTCTGGTTTGGGCCTTGGTTCTTTGAGGTTGTGTTCTCTTTCTGGGGAGCAGCCAAACCTATTGGTGAGGCTGTGCACCAAAGCAAATCCAGAGGAGGAGAGAAGAACCCTGCCTGGTCATCTCCTGGCCTGGTGGGGTTTTTGCTCCCCTCTCAGGCAGCTCTGCGCCCAGCAGCCTTGTGACTGGAGAAAACCCAAGCAGAGCTGGCCGACAGTCTTCCCCACATGTCCCCAGCCTCCTTTGCATGGTATATTAGTGTTTTATCATTCACATGTCTTGGACTGTTGGTGAAACTGGGTGTAGCCTGGCTCTTATTGTGTATGTCAGAAACTGCAGGCAACGGATGGGTACCAGGCACTCAGGCGGTTCAATAAAGAAGACCCCATTCGTCTGCGTGCAGCTGGGATGGGGTCGAAGAGAATGTGGGAAGAGGCACTGTGTGCTTGCTTTTGTTGTTGTGGTGTACTGCCAAGTCACCTCCAAATTATGACAACCCTACAAATGAATGCCTTCCTAAATGTCCTGTCCTTCCCAGCCCCGAGCAAACTAGCTGTGGTCCTTTATGGAACTGATTCATCTCATGGTTGCTCTCCCTCCTCCTCTTTTGCCTTCGGCTTTCCCTGGCATAATTGTTTTCTCCAGTGAGTCTTGTCTTCTCTTGACATGCCCAAAGTACAAAATCCTCAGCTTCATCCCTTTTGCTTCCAGGGCAAGGTCCAGCTAGATTTGTTCTAGGACCCGCCTGCTCGTCTTTCTGCCCGTCCACCATATTCACAAAGCTCTCCTTCAGCACCATGTTTCAGATGCATCCGTTTCTTCCTGTCAGCTTTCGCACCCATATATGGTGATTGGGAATGCACGAGCTTGAATGAAAGGGGCTCTGTAGGTCATGGGGGCCTCTGGGAGGCACATGAATCTTCAGAAACAGCCAGCCGGGACCTCGTGGCAGCTGTCCAGGTGCAGCCCAGGGCCGCAGGACACAAACCTACTTGTGCCTATGTATATTGTGTTTAAAAGTAATGAAGGGTCTGTTTGAATTTCACAAGAAAAAACCATGAAAAATCAATTGATTTTTGATTTTTCATCCAAATAACCTCAAATAAATGATTTGCTTAATCTGCATCCCGAAGCAGATTGCCCCAAATCAATGGGAAAGGATTTTAAAGCTTGATTGCCACACAGGTAAATATTTGTATGGGGAGAATGCTTCCCTCCCAGCTTTAGTCTGCCTGAGAAGCATGCCTTGCATGGTGGCTGAGAGAGGGAAAACCATCGGCTTGAGCGGACATTCGGGGCTCTGGGGTAGAGATTTGGGCCAGCAGCACTCCTGCCAGGTAGGTGCATGATGGGCCAGGCTGCCTCTTCTTTAGCCAGGTCCTCAGCAGTACTTGGCGTGTCTTTCATCCAGGCTATCAGCACATCCGAATGTACGACTTGAACTCCAACAACCCCAACCCCGTTATCAACTACGATGGGGTAAGCAAGAACATGACCTCTGTCGGCTTCCATGAAGATGGCCGATGGATGTACACAGGTGGTGAAGACTGCATGGCCCGTATCTGGGACCTCAGGTGGGCCTCTTGCCCTTTGCCGGCATCAGAAGCCTCACTTTGGATGAGTTCTAGTGGATTGCGAATCATAGAAAAGGGGCAGAGGTACACAACCTGATGCTTCCCAAGGACAGGCTGGGAGTTTTACAGCTCCCAGGACAGCAGCTTCTCTCCTCAGATCATGCATAAACAGCGACATTGGAGAGAAGGGGCACACGGTGTGCGAATCCAGGCCCTGCCCCACAGGTGGGCTCCCCAGGGCTTTGGGGAGGGTTCTGTCCCTGGAGATACTGTCGGGGCCTGAATGCAGGCCTCCCACTTTGGTCCGCTGTGTTGCGGCCGGGGGGTGGTTCCCGCTTGGCTGGAGGCACCATCGGTTTGGGCGCCTTGCAAGCCGTTATCTTTAAAGCAAAATGAGAAAAGATGGCAGGATGTGGTTCTGCTTTGTCCCAAAGTCGGGGAACAAAACTGGTAGAAAAGCAAGAGTCTGCAGGGAAACCTTGCAACTCCAAGTGGCCGCAGGTGTTCCATTGTGCGTCCCAGTGGATGCCCCAGAGTCTGCAGTGGCAGGGTGTGATCCTCTGGGTGGGCTGACTGAAATGTCCAAGCTCTGCAGGAGCACGAATGCGTTCCTGCGGAGCCTGTTAACGCCCTGAAGGATGGGGCGTTCGGGTGGGGAGGCAGGGTGGACAAAGGGTGAGGTCTGGCGGCTCCGGCGCCCCCCCACAAGCCTGGCGCTCCTAGATGCACCAGAGTCAAGCCTGGGGCTCACTGCTGCTGTGCTGGCTGCGTTTGCTGCAGGTCACGCAACCTCCAGTGCCAGCGCATCTTCCAAGTGAACGCGCCCATCAGCTGTGTTTGCCTGCACCCCAACCAGGTATGTGCTGCTTTGGCCCGGAGCAGGAGACCCTCCTTTCGGTACCTCCCCTGCTTTCCTCAGGTGCTCCCTGGCGCCGGCAACGGGGCTCAAGGGGCATGTGCCCTTGCAGGATGGTTCCCTGGCTGCATTTTTCCCCACGCAGGCGGAGCTGATCGTGGGGGACCAGAGTGGGGCCATTCACATCTGGGACCTGAAGACCGACCACAACGAGCAGCTCATTCCAGAGCCAGAGGTCTCTGTCAACTCTGTGCACATCGACCCCGATGCCAGCTACATGGCTGCCGTCAACAGCTCTGTAAGTGTGGCACGCGGAGGGGATGTGGCGCGGCCACATGCAGCTTCTGCCCTGGCTTCGGGAGGGCACCAGTGAGGAGAGCTGGACCCCCAAGGGCCTTGGCATGAGCCCCACCAGCAGCAGACGCTCCGGCACCCTCTCCCTCTCCCCTCTCAGGGCAACTGCTACGTGTGGAATCTCACGGGTGGCATTGGAGATGAGGTGACCCAGCTTATCCCCAAGACCAAGATCCCTGCACACAACCGCTATGCCCTTCGGGGCAAATTCAGCCCAGATTCCACGTGAGTGGCCTGGAGGGGGCGCTTCATTGGGGCAGGGGGCTGCCATGGTGCGGCACTGATTTCTGAAGCCCCTTCACCACGGGCTTGGTGGTCCTGCAGGGATGGCACTCGAGGGAGCAGCCCTCCTGCAGAGGGACGTGCAGGGAAGTTGCCAGGCTCACACGCCGCAACGGGGAAGTGCTTTCTGTCCCTCAGGCAGTTGCCTGGCACAGCGGCTGCAGACTCTGCCCCCCGAGTGTTGGCAGGGGCCAAGGAGCGGTGGGGCAGGGGTCTTTCCAGAAGTCCTCTCCTCCATCCTCCTGGTGCTGTGCTGCCGCCGCCACTGGAGTCGGGGTGGTGCTTCATGGTGGGAGCTTTCAAGCTTACCCTGTTTGCATGGAAAAACATGCCTCACACGCTTGTTGAATTATGAGTCGTTGATATGAGTGAGCCCAGAAGTACAAGTTAACTGTGGGTGTTAACCAAGAATGCAGCCCATGGCTTGGTGTTGGTTGCAAATGGAAAACAAACCACCCAGCAATGCAGAAAACCAGCCATGGTTGGTTCAGTCATTTCTCAGGGAAAGCTTGGATAGGGCAACGAACCAGTTGAAATGGATTCTGGGTTCGTGTTAAGAGCAAGAGGGATCCTTGTGTACTGAGGAACTGAGGGTTCCTTGGTGAGCCTCAAGCTGCCTGGAAGATAAACAGCCCAATCACCATCTCAGCCACAGCTAAGCAACGGACAACAGCCAGGCCGAGGTGGCCTGTTTGGTCCCCTGCACAAATGAGAGCGAGCCCCAGAGGTGAAAGATGCGGAAAATAAGAGCAGCCACCGTAGCGTAGTTGCGCACTAGGAAGAGCCTCCCAAAGAATGTGTATGGGGTGCCTTGAGCACTGAGGAAGAGTGTGGCGTGAGCGTTGCATACACCAGTGCATGCCTAACGCTGTCCTTCTGGTGCTGCAAACAGTGATGTCCCCTCTGAAGGAGAGGCCGGACCCGAGGAAGGGAGAGAGGCATTACTGGAATGCCCAGGAAACACAGCCCTCCCTTCAGTTCCATTTCTGCGTGGCTTTGGTGTGCAGCAGATCATCTTGCCCTGCCTTGGGCATCTGGTCCGCCACGGCGGGGAATTGGGGTGCCGCCCTGGGCAGCTTCCAGGCTGATGCAGCAGTTCCGCCCGGTGCTCTGGGGCCTCTGCAGCCCTCCTGCATGCATCCTCTTAGCTGGGCCCACAGCAGTGTCCCACGCTCCTTCGCGCTGGGAGTGGCGAGTGGGCTTCAGATGCTTCGCGCTGACAGTGTGAGATCCGGCCCTGAGCTGCGTTCCTCCTGCCTCTTGCCCCAGGCTTTTGGCGACTTGCTCTGCGGACCAGACCTGCAAGATCTGGAGAACATCCAACTTCTCTCTCATGACAGAGCTGAGCATCAAGAGCAACAACCCCGGTGAGACGTCCCGTGGCTGGATGTGGGACTGTGCCTTTTCGGGCGATTCTCAGTACATTGTCACAGGTGAGAAAGGTCAGGGGTCATGTGGACAGGGACCCCCACCCCCCCCACAGCTCTGCCTGGAGCAGAGCATCCAGGGGACTTCCCTGATGAACTTCCCCCAACCTTGGGGGAAAATGCAGTTCATTGTGAAGCTGCTTGCGCACTCAGAATTAGTTCTGCCCCATCAGCGAGGCCGGCAGCCTCGTGTGCCAGGCAGAGGGCAGGGCGGGCCTGGGCGAGGGGCTGCCCTGCGCGGCACTTGCCAGGTGCTCCGTCGCGGACTGCCGTTCCCCTCGAGGGGCCCTCAGAGCCTCCTGGACTGCACGGTGTTCCTTTCCCCCCAGCTTCTTCGGACAATTTGGCCAGGCTTTGGTGTGTGGAGACAGGCGAGATCAAGAGGGAATACAGCGGGCACCAGAAGGCTGTCGTCTGCCTCGCGTTCAACGACAGTGTGTTGGGGTGAAGGCAAGACTACGGAGGCCTCAGTGGCTTGAGCATGCCGGTGATGTCCATCATGCCCCTGGCCAAAGGGGAGGCATACAGCAACTGTAGGCGTGGGGGACACTGGCTGGCCAGGGGAGCACAGAGGCCTGCCCCCGTCCTCCATGGGCAGGTCTGTAAGCGGCTCGTCACTCATGGAGAAACACGCTCCCTTGGAGGACCCACACTGCCCCGCCCCTTCACTTAAGCTGTTCTGGCCCCTTCCTTGATTCACTTTGCTGACATGGTGTTTCACCCTCAGCTCCACATTGTGCCCCCACACTAAGAACAAGGGACAGGGCTGCAGCGGGAGGTTGGCCACTTGTCCCCGCAGAGGTTGGCTGCCTGCTGCCAGCAGGCAAGTGTGCACCTCTGCGACCTGCCTTCCCAGCCGCCTCCTCCCACACTGCTGGCCGCACTCCACAGGCCGGATGGGTCTGGGACAGGAGGAAAAGCTGCCCTTCCCAAGAGGCCCTTCAGCCGCCACCCTTCACGGAGTCAGAAGTAACAGAGCATTCCCTGCAGCATTAGTGATCTCCAGGTGCCACAAGGTGTTGCCGGTTTTGCTGCAAGGCTGGGCTTCCCCACAGCCCACGCCCCGTCCTGGGCTCACAGGAGTGCTGAGGAAGGGCCCCGGAAGCTCGTCACTGGGGCAGATGCACGGCGAGTCTCGTAAACAGCTGCAGGAGCTCTTGGTTTCTCTCTTGCTGGCACCCAACACGCCACTTCTATCAGTCCTCATTCTCTGCTTTTATTTGGTATCAATCAGGACAACTAGTCTTGTACAAAATGGTTAGAAAAAATCGTTTTACACCGTGCTTGTATGTGTCAGACTCAACTGAAAGTTCATGCAACTACTTCTGTCTAAGAGCAATTATTTACAGGCTGCTGTGGAAAGCGGAACTTTCTGTGCATACAACACATATACTGATAGGAGCACCACACACCCTTGCGGGGAACTGCAGTGCTGGAGGCCCAGCCCAGGAGTGGCGCTCGGAGGTGGGCCGCGGGCCCTGCTGCGTCCCGGAGGCTCGGGGCTGAGGCTGCCATGCTCGCCCCTGCTGGGGGAGGGGTGGCCTGCTGCCGGGCGGTCACTCGGGCAGGTAGTAGAAGCAGATGGAGACACAGATGTTGCTCGGGAAGCAGATGTCAATGCACAGGTAGATGAGCCGCTGCTTTGGAGGGCCTGCAAGGGAAACGGGCCGTGAGGGGAGTCGCATTCCGAGTGGGAGGAAAGGAATGTGCTGCACTCTAGATTTGGAACAGGAGGGCAGGCTGCTGCTCCACTGGACAATCAGAATCCCCCGCATTTGATAGCGGCACTTTTCCACAGTGGTTCCCTAGATCTCACCGTTGGTTGTCAGTCTCTGGGGGCCTGTGAAGGGCTCCGCTACTTGGACAGTTCCTACCTCCTGGCAGACCAAAGGGCTGTCCAGCCCACCAGGCCCTTGCAGGGTTGCTGGGAGGGAGCACAGTGTGTGAGCACAAGCTTGCGCACCCCAGACCCTTGTGCATTGCACTTGTGCAGCATTCAGAATGCAGAGTAGGGCTGGCACTCATCCTTCCCACCGGGGAGGGGCTGGTCGCAGTTGGCGGCTCAGCGCAGTGGAAGCAGGCCTCGCTGCTGGCGACTCTCTCTGCCTCTGCACTTTGTCCCACTGGGGCAGCAGGGGAGTTGCCGTCCTCTGGGGGCACGCTGCTGGGACGTGCCACACCATCAAGGGCGTGTGGGGGCATTCAGTGTGTCCTCCCCCTACACTAGCTTTAGCTGTGCTGCTCTCTTCCTCCCCAGAAGGCCTGGGGGGGTGCACCTCACCGTCTCTCCTCTTGACCCAGTAGATGGGCAGCTGCCCACACAGGGCCTGGGTGGCTTCTCCTGCTTCCTCGGGCTGCACCCCTCTCCCCGGCACAACTCCCAGGAACTCGCGGTAGTACTGGGTCTTGTCGTTGGGCAGCAGAAGCTGATCGGCCTGGAAAGGAGGAGGCAAGACGTGGAGACGGGGCCCTGCAGAGCCCTCCCCGCTCCCATGCGTCCTGGCCTGGGGCATCACAGACAGCACACGGCTCTACCCACAGCTGTGTCTGCTGTCGCTGCCTCTGAAGTGAGCGCCAGGTGTAGGAACGTACAGCACTAGCGGACTGGTGTGTCTGCACCGCATGTTTGAGCCTGGCCAGAGTTCTTTAGAACCCAGCCTGCTTCCCAGGGAAGCGCACCCTGAGGGCTGAGACGGCTTTCGGCCTCTCCAAGCAAGGCTGCAGGCGTGGGGCAAGTGTTCCAATTGAGTGCAAGGCCATCTGTGGCAGAGGCTGCTTCCTGCGGCTGCTTAGAGGCCAGAAGCTGCCCCTCCAGTGCAGGCTGCAGAGCATCTCTGCCAAGTCGGGGTGGGGGGCGGTTAGCAGAGCTGCCCTGGACCCTGGTGGCAAAATGGAGTCAGAAGCAGCTGCGTGCTGCCCTTCAGCCCCAGCCAGGCCCCTCTTTGCTCGAGTGACGGCTTGCCTTGCCCTCAGCCAAGGAGCTGTTAGCATGTTGCTTGAAGGGCTGCGGTATATCCTTGGGAAGATGGCCTCCTGCATCTTGTGAAGCGACAGAGAGAAGCCCCTTGCCTGCTCTTTTGGTCAGTGCAGCTTGTTTGTTTCCCCCACCCCACACTAGTCATTTTTCTGTGGCCACCATGCTGCTGAATTTGGCAGCAGCACAACACCAGTTCTGTGCCTGCAACTGTTGGCAAAAAGCCGCTGCGGAGAGTGAGCTGCTGCTTGTCTGGTGGACAGGAGGATGCCTCAGACAGCAGAGGCGCATTCTGCGTTCGGAGCTGCGCTGGGCTCTGCAGTGCCCCTGCCCCGGCACCAGGAGGGCTCCGCTCCACAGCGGAGCACATGCTGGGAATCTCTTTGACTAGGCTGGGCGAAAGGGCTGGACATCCCTGGCAGCAGCAGCACAGAGCTGTTTCCCGAGTGACAGGGTTGCCCTCCTGGGTCAGACCAAGCGCTGACCCAACGACCTGCTTCCATCAGTAGTGAGCCTGCCAGGCTGCCCTGTGGTGCTGTGAGCCATCACCAGCCTTTGGAAATAGCTGGTCATGGCCCAGGAGGGCTCCACTCCACCGGGCTGGCCATCAGCTGCTGTGTGCCAACAGCCCCCCAGGCTGTGCCCTTTCCTCCTGCACTTCCTTCCACCAAGAGAACCGGCCCGCCGAGCAAGAGTGCCAGGCCAGGGGCTGCTCACCCCAGGCTCCGACAGGTTGAAGGACATCTGCACGACATCTCGGTCCTGGGCCTCCATCGTCCTCAGGTAGCAGTTGCTTTGCCCAGCAGGCTTGTAGCACACATACCCCTGCACAGAGAGAGGGGTCAGCCCCACCAGGAGACCGGGGTGGTGGTCTGGCTGGTCTTGCAGGCACCTCTCCCAGCGGGGTGGGGGCCTCCAAGGGGTTCAGCTGGGAAGGAGAAGGAAGCAGGGCCAGGCCTACCCGACAGTGGCGCCCTCCTGGCCTGGACACTATGCCTTTCAAGCACAAGGTGGTGTGCATACACTTATTACATATATTTTCAGTATTTTTTATCACTTCTCAGCCAGGAAGAGCTTCTGGGGCAGCTTACTGTTAATCAGCAAACGGGACAGACTTTGTTGCAAGCTTGCAATCAAAGAGGTGCAGCACACAAGGGAAATGCTTGGGGAAGGAAGAGAGAAGCTCCAGGCAGGACAGGCGATGCCAGTTGCTCCCAGCTGGGAGCTCCTTAGGGGCGGGAAGAAGGGGGAAATGCTCCGCGTGTGTTCCTCGGCCTTTTCTCGCGTCCCATTCCAGGCACGAGGCCCGCGAGTGTCATTCCACAGCCGAGCTGCGGCATTGCAAATCCGGACCGGACTTGAGAGGAGTGTGGACGCCATTCCCCTGCTGGTTGCAGCAACACGTTTCCGGCAGGGGCTGCATGGGCCCAGTCCCCGCTCTGGTCTCTTGCCAGCAACTGCGGGCGGAAAGCAGAGTGTGGCACAGGGCCACCCTGTAGTGTCACGGTTCGGGGGCTGCATCTGAAAAGCCAGCCCCTCTGCCCTGTGGCCCACCCTGCCCTTTGCTGTGTCCTTCTGGATGCAGCAACAATGACACACTCACATTCTTACAGTCAAACAGGACTGATGTCGTCTGGTTACTCGGGGAAGTTACACAGTAAGTCACGGTATTCCTGGACTTACTCACAACGGCCGACTGATTCATGGGGGACCCTGGGTGGTTCTGCACGTTCAGCCGGACCACCTGCAAAAGAGGCTACAAAGGCGCCTGGGTGACTCCGGGAACAGGGCCGGGTGGGCCGTCCCCTGCCACAGGGCTCCATCCAGCACCTGGTGCGTGTCTGGGCACGGAGTGAGCGATGGGGCAGCGTGCATCTTGAACTCTGGAAAACATGTCTGGGTACAGGAGAGTTGATCAAATCACAAGCAGGGCACAGCTAAGAATTGCTCACACATTTCCTCTCCGGAGTTTTCAGTGGAGGTGTGGTGGAGGGTGGGCAAAAGGAAGCCCTTTCTCACACTTGGCGAAGTGCTCCTGCAGAAATTGTCACGGGACGGAGCTGTGGCCTCTGGACTGGCGGCTGCACCAGGCAGGCAGCTTCTGGAGTCCTGCGTCCAGTTCAGGGAGCCCCATTTTAAGAAGAGCATTGGCAAGGGGGAGTGCATCTGGAGGAGAGCGGCTGGGATGGTGAGGGGCCTGGAAGCCAAGCCCCAAGAGGAATGACAGAGAGACAAGCATATTTAGCCTCGGGAAAAGACCAGGAAGACAGCATCGTGATCCTCCAAGATCGAGCAGGAGGTGACGTGGAGTTGCTCTCTGCAGTTCCGGAGGGCAAGAGTAGACCAGCAGATGGAACCTGCAGAGGGCAGCTGCTGGCTTAATAGGAAGAAAGGTGGGGTCTGGAAGAGCCCCTGCCTCAGAAAGGCTTGCTCCTCCTCCACTGAGGGGGTTTAGAAACAGAGAAACAGAGCGAGTCAGAAGGGGCCTCCCGGGCCAGCTAGTCTGACCCCCGGCACCAGCCAGCAGGGGCTGGGTGCCCACCCACCAGGGATGCTGCAGGCGTCCCAGGCAGTCTGCCGCAGAGCAGTGGTTGGACTCTGTGGTCTCCGGGGTGTGTCCTAGCTCCCAGAGTTGGTCCAGCCAACCACCCTACGCAGGAACCGGCCAAAGGGGGAGATAGTAATCAGCACTCATTTCTGCACAGACACCCAGGAGCTGGCTGCAGTTCATGGGGAAACCACACTGCTTGCACTAAGGGGGCTTCCTCCCACCCTGTCTTAAGTTGCTAATAATACAGTTCTATGTATGTTTACACAGAAATAGGTCCCTCTGAATTCAGCACGGCTTACTCCCTGGAAATGCATGCTGTTGTAGCCTTGTGCAAAAGCTAGGAATGGGTAGGGGAGCCCCTTACCTTGGAAGAAGATGGAGTGAAGCTGAAAGCGACTGCCACCATGATGCAGAGAACCACACAGATCAAAACGACAGAAAGGATGGCCCAACATCTCCTGGGAGGGCTTTTGGATTCGGGTGGGGGAGCCCTCTCCTAAGAGTCAAGGCAAACCCATCGGTCAAGCGCCCTGCAACTGGCAGAGATGTCCAACTGCAACCGTCATATTAAGAAACTAGATCTCTTTTTGGCCTAAGTTGGTTAATCCTTAAAAAAATAAATGGCAAGAGGGAGTTACGGAATGTGAGGGATTTAGGGTTTACCAGTCCAGTTTATATTACTGGAAACATGTGGAAAATTTGGGTTTTTTGCTTGACAAATGGAACTGTTTCCCCAAAACTCTGGACCATCAACGTTCAGGTGTGTATTGTGTTTGTATCATTTTGGCCACAGTTCGTTGCAGTTCTGTAGATCACATTTCAATTTCCTCAAGAAATTAAAATATTTGACCAATTTACTGTGTTCAAAATATTATGTAAAAGCATACGGAGAGACAAGCAATGCAAAAATACATATTTCTAACTTTCCACACCATTTCAGGTCATAAAGGAGGTTTGATCTTTAATCTTTAGCCCTGAGGGACTGAAATTAGGTATTTAAATGGCTTTTTCAAATGGAATGTTTAATACTGTATTTTGCAGATGTCTTACACTGCCTGCACCTTAAAAATCCATTTAATGCCAGTGTTTAATGCAGTATGGATTAAATGTGGATGCCTGAGAGCTTGTGAAAGCAGATTGAAGCCCATTCCTTAATCTTCCCATGAGATTGCTCTTTGCTCCCCAGTAATCAAGTGGGTGCTTCTACAGCAGAGTCGAGAAGCCTTCAAGCCCTTTCACTTCCCATAGCCGCCTGCTACAGCCCTCCTGGTTCACCCCACTGCAAGCCAAGCTCACTTGGGCTGCTGGCATCCCATTCTGCCCACCTCCCCAGGAACTGGGGACAAGCCATAAGCCACGGGAAGCGCTCTGGCAGAGGCAGCTGCGCAGCATCCCTTAAAGTGGAAAACGTACCAGTCCGGTGGGCCAAGGATGCTTGCAGGGGCCCCGGAGGGGCTCCTGGGGGGAAGGGCCGGGGCCTTACCAGTGAGGGGGTTGTGTGGGCCACAGCCTGCTCCTCCATTCTGGACGCTGGCCTTGCTGCTCCGGCTCTGTCGTCTGACAATGCAGAGGCTGTTCATCTTCTGAGCACACAGGATCCCGCTGGAAACCCGAGAATGCGCCCCCAGGCCAGCCAGGCTGCGCACCCTGCGCGGGGAGAAACACCTGGAGGTGAAACCCGAGACTTGGCAACTAGCGGGAGGGGATGGGGCCCTGGAGAGATGTTGTCCTGGCCCTTCCCAGTGAGACAGCCACTGCATTCATGGGGAACACAATTGGGAGCTTTGTGCAGGGCCTCACTGCCCAAAGACCTCTCTCTGGCTCGCAGAGGGGAAGCGAACATGAGTCAGGATGCGTGGCAGCCTGCCCTTGAGCTCCGGTGCCACAGAGGTGATGGCGAGTGATGGCTGCCCATTCCCGCACGCTCCAGCAGCCTCCCTGCCGCGGCCGCAACACAACTTGTGGTGGCGGAATGAGTTAAATGGAAGTGCCTGTTCCACATTGCAGGATACCAGCTCATTAACGGTGCCCCTTGGAACCATCCCCATTTACCATTTTAAAATGTGGGGGCAAATGGATTGTTCTATCTTTAAAAAGAGGGATGAATTTAGTAACGATAAACACCAAAACAAAAGCCAAACCTAGTAAAGCTGGAAAAACCCAAGTTCTGCTATCAGAAACCCTACTGGAACTTTGTCCTGCACCACCCCAGCCCAAATGTACTAGCTCGTATTTTACAAAGCGGAATGGAAAGCAGTACATACAATGGATGTTGTGTAATGCAAGGGGACTGCTCCTTCCTTGGGTTGCGTGTAGCAACCTCCTCAAAGGTCCGGGGATTTTGCCCCATCAGCCCAGGACACATGAAACCATACTGGATGAGTGGCTGCTGTGGAGGGAGAGACGGCCCTGGTGGAGCCAGAGTGTGTCCGTCTTTGAGGGATCCATGTACTGGAAGCGGAGCGGGGCCTTCACAGAGGCACGCCTGAAGAGGAAACACCAGGCTTTGAAAGGCAGAACAAGGAAGGGGAGGTGGGTGGTCAGAACCCCAGTTCACCTGCCAAAAGATGGCATATTTTCCCATTTCCTTATGCCCCCACCTGACTATGTCTAAACTGTACATTTCTTGGGTTTGGGACCTGGCATAAAATTAATGAAGCACATGCACTGTTAACAAATACGAAATTCAGTAGAAATAAAGGTCTCAAATACCTATCAAAAGGAGGGCTCTCCATGAGGACTTCCCACAGGAGCCACATCAGAACTGGGCCCATTCACACAGTGCATTGAAAAAGCCCTGGCGTTTCTATAGCAAGCTTGTTCGAAGATCTGGGGGCAAGGCTAAGATGACAGGGTGTCCTTCTCATCATTTTTCACCCTGTTATGAGCACCTGACAGCTCTTCCTTCCAAGCTATTTCACCTGGCAAGAGATCACACTGCTTCCTTGCTCTGCTGTTTGGGACCCAGGGAAAGAGGAATGCTTTTATGTGCGTTCTCCGACTTCAGGAATCAAGCAAGCACACTGGTGCTTCGTGGCTGAAGGTAAAAGCTGGGCATGTTTTCCTCGGGCAAGCCTTCAGCCAAAACAATCTTCATTCCATTTCTGCTCTAACAGCCCTTTCATGCCCCCTGAACAGCCTCGGAACAAACAGGGCATCGACTTTGCAAGCTGGAACCAAATCTGTGCTGGGGATACTGCCTCCCTTTCATGTCAGTAATGTAGTAAGTATCATTTGGCCATCCACATTGAATAGTTGGACCCCCATTACTTTGTCTGTCTTTTACTTTGTACATATCTGAAGAAAGCTTTTTTGTTGTTGTTATTAGCATCCCTTGCTAACCTCATCTAAAGCATTCCTAGCTTTAGCCTTCCTGATGCCACCCCTGCAATTCCATGCCACCTGCCTGTATTCTTGCTTTGTAGCCTGGCCTCCCTTCCCCTTCCTAAACATGTCCTTTTTTGTTTTCAGATCAGCTCTAAGCATTTTTGTGAAGCCACATGGGGTTTTTCTGTTGATTTCTACCCTCTTTCCTTGGAATTGTTTGTAATTGTGTCTCTAGAATTTCCTTAAAAAAAAGAACAACCACTCATCTTGGGTCTCCTCTCATGAGTGTCACTTGCCAGGGACTTTATTGTTGTTATGTTTATTCAAATCCTGTTTTTTCCTAAAATCCGGGGTACATGTTTAGTTACACGTGGCCTTTGCTTCCTGTAGTCAGGCATTCAAGTACAGCCAGGCTGCTTTCCTCAGTTCCTGGAGCTGCCACTTTGTCCACGGGGTCTTCCCTGGTTAGAATCAAGCCAAGGAGAGTCCTTTCTCTGGTTCCTTCCTCCACTTTCTGTTGGAGGAAGTTATCAGCAGCAGGTTAGAGATCTCTCGGGGGGCTGCGCTTGGCAGCATTTGTCTCCCGACAGGTATGAAGGAAATTGGAAGTTCCCTACAATGACGACATCCTGCCTCCTTAAAACACTGAATGTGCCTTTCAAGTTTCATCCTCACCTTCCCTTTGACTGGGGGGCCAGTAATAGACACCAAATACTGCGTTCCTTTTATTCCCTGTGCCATGTTTGCTCTCCAGGGCATGAAGTGGTTTTCCTGCCTTCATATTTTCAAAGCAACAGACCATTCCTTTGCAAAAGCTCTTTATTCACCATGGGATATCCAATAAACTCAAGCAGACCCAGAAATGTATCTCTGAGCAGACACAGAGGGCTTAATTGACCCAATCTAAACAACTACTTCTGAAAGCCCTCCTTTGGAATATGTCTGGGCCCAATCCCTTTGAGGGCTCGGTTGGAAAAGAGCATGCCTTCTCTCTGCATGCTGACTGGCTGGCCAGCTCTCCTCTCCTCTTTTCATGTCGCATCCTGGGCTCAAGGGCCTTACCAGCTTCATGTCTTTGAGAGCTTCTCCCGTGCTGCCATCCAACAGCTGTATACGTTGGCTATCTGGCAGTGCATGCCAAGAACCACCACTGGATGGGCCCACTAACCTCACGCTCTTGCATTTCTGCGCTAAGGCTTGTCTCCAGAGGTTGGCATAGCCAAGGACGTGAAGGCCACCTGTGTGCACAAGAGACAACAGAGGAGGGTCTTCTCGCTGAAGTATTTGTCCTCTGTAAAGTTTTTAATTTCTAAAAACCCTGTTCTAAATATAAAATTGGTACCAATTTTACAGATGTAACACTTTTCAAATTGATATTAACTTTTCTCTTGGGATGTTCTTCCTAGAAAAAGTGCACAGATATCTCTATAATGAAAGTAGTGCAAGTTTACAGTGCATTTTCCCCTTAAATGTTAAATAGTGCAAGGAAGTGTATGCAGTTGGCCTCATATCTTAAACTGTAAGATACAGAATTTCAGTGTAAAACTCTGAATTGAATCAGTTTAGCTTAGTTGTGGTATACTCAAACAGATACAGAAAAATTGAATGAAAACATGCATAGAATGTTCTAATATGAAAGCAGGGAGAAGAGACTTTTCCTCCCAAAATCATTTAGTTGAACTACTAGTAAAATTCAAATAATGTAAAATTAAAAGATGACAAACACAAAGAAGTAGTGAGATGTATGTTTAATGTGACTCAAGTATAGGATTGAAGTTCTTGAACAGTTTTACAGAGACTACTTTTGTCTTTCACCAGCAGAGTTTTGCAACAAAGATAAAAAAAGTGCAAGGGGTTGGCAAGTTTGTCTGAACAGCTGCAGAGAAGGTCTAAACAATATGCTCTTGACTGAATCTCTCCAGAATTGCATAAGCAAAAGTCCCCAAAAGGACATTATGGTATTTTACAGTCATTCCAAACAGAAATAAACAGTTTGAATTATCAAAAGTGGAAAGCAATCTTTAAGTTACAAATGAGGGTTTGATAATCCGAAAAAGGGCACACTTTCTTTTAAAAAGCAGGGAAGATCTCACTGTGCACCTTAAATGCTTCCTAAAAAGTCTGAACTTTGACACTAATTTAACAAACAGAAAGTATGTTCCACTGTGGACAACACAATTATTGCTGCATGAAAACGTGGCAAGCTCAAACAAGTTTCGAGCATCTGCAGTACAGGAAGCGCCATCTTCACATAGCCCGGGTCATAAAGGCTACATCTGAAAGATGAAATATCCTGATTGCCAAATATTAGGTTTCTACATTATCATGTCTAATTTCTTGAGATGTAGCACTAGACGTCAAATCACGTAAAAAAGGCAAAACTACACAGGCACCTAGGAAGTGCAACTCTTTATGCTGCCTACAAAATTGCAGAACAAAGGAGCGTCGACATCCCTTTTCAAGCTAGGCGAATCTAGAGGAGTTTTTTTGGGTCCTCCAATCAACCTAACAAGTGAGCTTTGACAGGAAGCCCTGAGCAAGTTACTATATTTGCTTCACCAGCACTGACACCAAAATAGCTGCTGAGCAAAATTGCAACCATTTATGAAGGTACCAGTTATGCAAGTCACCTTTGCCTCTAAGACTCACAAGTGAGCCAGGCCATTTTTGTTTGAACATTGAGCAGGAATTCAAATATGACAAGCAACCTGTCTGCTTAGTGAAATGGTGTTACTTAGTGGATTATGCTGGTACTGCTGTGGTACGTACTGAAAAGCATGAGGAAGAATTCTGATTAGTTACATCCCTCCAGATCAATAAAACCCACCTTCAATATATTATAATCACTTTTAAAATAGATTATCTGAAGTTCTTCACATCACTATATATACACACATCTATTATCTTGTGAGAACACACAGAACGCCACATTTTCATTCACGTTTTGCATATTGAGCGAGTGCAAATGGTTGTGTGGAAAGGAGAAACAACAGCAAGGACACAAATGGGCATACAGGTGATCTCCTTTTCCCTGAAATCATCTCTGAAACAAGCTGTCTAAAACTGGGACCTGAGTAAGCTTAAAGTTGAGCTTTAGAGACCGAAAAAGAGCAACTGCCCTCCAGCTGCTTGGCTCCCTGAATTTCCCAACATGGGCTATAACTTCCACAAAAGACCACAGTGCAAGGTTTAACCAAAGCTGCCCGATCCCTTTCAACCCAATTGAGCAAGGCTTTACCCTGATATCTTAACACTGTGGGTGCTTTCAGACATACTGGAAGTTTCACAACATCGGAAAAGCTAATTTATGCAACACACTTCCCTCTTTGTTACAAAGTGCATTTTAAAAGGAATTTGTAAACAGAACTCAAACGGTAAATTATGCACTAAAAGCATCTTAAGTTGCAAGCAGCGACTCTGTGCATGGCGGGAGCCGGGACAAAGCTCCGGCACGCAGGGCAGGGTGAGACACATTGTTTAGAACGACTCCCTTGCTCAATCCTCAAGCGCAGGGAGGAGGTCAGCTATGCTGTCCACGTAGTAGTCGGGGACCAGGCTCCTCCGCTGGGGACAGGCACTGGAGCGGTGGCCCTCCACCTCCTCCAGCGTGGAGACCCCCGTGAGGGTCAAGAGCGTGGTCAGGCCGCAGCTGTTGCCCATGAGGATGTCCGTGTCCAGGCGGTCGCCGACCATGATGGTGCGCGCGGGGTCGATGCGGAACTCGCTGGCCACGCACTCGAACATGTAGCGGCTCGGCTTGCCCACGATGAACGCCTCGCGCTCGGCCGCCGTCTCCACCGCCTTGACCAGGCAGCCGGTCCCTGCAGGGAGAAGAGGCGCTCAGCCGCGGGGTCCGGGCCCGCGAAGGCGCGCCCCCCCGCCCCGCCCCGCCCCGCCCCGGCGCGCGTACCGGGCACGGCGCTGCCGCCCTCCAGCGGGAGGCGGTGGTCGCGGTTGGTGCCCACCAGCAGGCAGCCGTCGCGCTCCAGCAGGTAGCGCAGCGCCAGGCACAGCTTGCCGTAGCTGAAGTGCTCGTCGAAGCCCACCAGCACGGCGCCCACGGCGGGGTCGAGCGGGGCGCGCGCGCCGAAGAGGGCGGAGCCGGGCGCGGGGGCGGGGCCGGCGCCCAGGTGGGCCACGCCCGCCGCCTCCAGCTCCGCGCTCAGCGCCGCCCCGCCCACCACGTAGGCAGCGGCGCCGGGCGGCAGCGCACAGCGCAGGTACCGTGCAGAGCAGTAGGCGGAGCCGAAGACCTGCCGCGGCTCGGCCGGCGGGAAGCCGAGGCGCTGCAGCTTCTCCGTGTAGGCCTGGCGCGTGCGCGAGGAGTTGTTGGTGACGTAGCAGAGCCGCTTGCCCGCGCGCGCCTCCAGCCGGCCCAGCGCCTCGGCCGCTCCCGGCACGGCCGCCTCGCCCCGCCACAGCACGCCGTCGCAGTCGAAGAGCAGCGCGTCGGCCTCCGCTAGCGCCGCTCGCGCCAGCGCCGGCTCCAGCCGCTGGCACCGCTTGGCCGCCATCGCCGGGCAGAAAGGCGGGCGGGCAGACGACGGCGCGGCCGAGACTCGAGGGCGCGGGCGGAGACGCGGCTCCTCACGCCCGCCGGCGGCGCCGATTGGCCGGGGGCGGGGAGGCCCCGCCCTCGTGCGGCGGCGATTGGACGGTGTCTGCCTCGCCGCGGGACCGCCTCCTGCGCTCCTTCCACGACGCTGCTGCTACTGCCGGCTTCGTCTCCGGGCCGCCTTGGCGGCTGATAGGATGAGGAGGAGCAGCCGTGTTCCGATTGGTTGAGAACTGCTTCTTTGGGGCGGCTCCTGCGACTGCGCCAGGGTCTGGTTGGATGAACGAAAAGAGGCCTTTCCGCCTTAGCCCTGCATTGGCTACGATGCCTGAGTAGGCCCGCCCCTTCAGGTAAGCCGAGGAAAAATCCGAGCCCGCCCGTTGGCTGACAGCGCGCCCCGCCCAAGGCCTCCGTACTGATTGCGCCCCGCCCGTGGTCGGTGCGGGACTCGTTGTTATGACGACACGGCCGTAAAGCCGCCATTTTGGTGGTTGCGGCGCCTTGCGACATGGAAGCCGCGATGGCAACGGGCGCTGGGCCGGCGGGGCTTACGGCAGCCGTGCCACGGGGACAGGAGTGCGGCGCGGAGGCGGCCTGCGCGCCGAGCCCCTCGCCCGCCGCCTTCCTCGGCCTGCCCGCGCCCTTCGGAGACGAAGGTACTGGCCGGCGCGGCGAGGGGTCTGCCGGGGCGGGGGCTCTCCTGCGCGCGGCGGGCAGCCAGGCGGCGCCGCGGCGAGGGCTCGCGGGGCAGGCCGAGGTGGGCTCGCTCGCGCGCGCGCTCGCTCTGAGAGCGCCCGGTCATCGAAGGGCCGGTAAAGGCCGCGAATGAACGAGCGGAGAAAAGCGGCTGACCGTGGAGCGGCGCGCGGAGCGCTGCCCTGCTCGCCGCACAGCCGGGGCGAGTCCGCCCGCCGGAGCTTCCCGCAGGTCGCGCGCGCGCAGATGTCCTGGCTGCGCCTCTTAGCGGCCCCGAGCACCGCCGCCGGCTCGGCAGGGGCCGTCCTGCGCCGGCCCGCCTCGTGCGTCCGCCGCCCCGCTCGCCCCTTTGGCCTCCTCCGGGCGCGGCCTCCCCGGGCCACCCATGCTGGCTCGCCTCCTTTTTTGGGAAAGCGTTCCGTTCTGCTTCTTAAACGTTGAGGTAATTGCCCTGGCTTTTGCATTTCAGATGAGGACGATAGGCACAAATGTGGCCGCTGCCAGTCCGAGTTCACATCTTTAGAAGAATTTGTGCAACACAAATTACAAAAGCTTTGCCAGCGACAACATGACGCTACAGCAACGCCAGCAGCCCCGGCAAGTTTCCTGAGGCAGCAAGAATGGGATGAGCTAGGATGTTGGTGGGCTTTGGGTGTGCTAGTTTAAAAATTCATTGAACATTCTTAAGAAATATGGGGAAAATACTAGAATGTAGTAAAGGGATTTCAAGCTTTGATTATAGTTTAAGAAGCAGAGTAAAGAGCCTGGTAGTGTGTGATACAGTTCAGATTTTGAGCTAAGAGGCAGAGAAGCATTTTAATTTTTCTGAAACTAATCTGTTTCTTATGAAGTTTTATTAGTTTAAAACTATTTGTAAATAACGAATTCTTTACTGAAGCTTACTGTGTTGTGTCAGGCAATTTCATCTGTGGAAGAGCCTATAACTGTAGCGCACATCGTGGTAGAAGCATCTCCAATAACAGAAGAAATCGGTGGTGCATCTGCAGTTGCAGGTAAGCTCCCCACTCCTTCAACCTGCTTTGTGCGTCCAGACGAAGGGGATTCGGATGTTGCATAACGAAGCGTCTGAAATCGTTTTGAGTGAATCTTTTATCAAACAATGCTAAGTTGAGCAGTCATGCAATGAGAGAAAAAGAATGACTAATTAAAGGCTGGGTTGTAATACACATTCTCACACTTGTGGGTAAAAAGTGGTAGGACCGTTGTTACTTGAACTCATGAATTATCTGGAGCTGGGTGAGCACTAAGATAGCCAGGTCTGAACATGATACAGGATTGTTCAAGGTGGGAGAAACCAAACACTATGAAGTGTTTCAAAGGGTTGTCCAAACTGAGTGAATGAGCAACAAGATGGCAAGTGAGGTTCAGTGTAAGCATACATAAAGTGAAGCGTACTATTTATGACCAGGTAAAAAATTCACTTTTATGTATACTCATTTCCAGTTCGAACCAGGTGTTGCTATTCAGGAAAGAGATTAAGGTTGTGGCTTAATAAATACATAAAATGTGGTTATACTGAAAAAGATTAATGTTTTGCTCGGGATTATAAAGAAAAGTGATTATAATGCCTACTATCATAAAGTGCTTATGCAGTCTTTTTTGGTATGCTTTATATAATTCTGGTTGCTTGCTTATAATATTTTGGAGCTCGAAAAGCTACAGGAAAGGGCAGCCAAAAGATGAAGTGGCAAGATGTGTCTTCCCTGTGAGTGAATTTGCTGTTTCTTAATGTAATAAACATGACAGTAGGATGTGATTCTGTTCTATGAAATGCATGAAAAAGCAGATTGAAATGCTTCCTTTACTATTTCAGAACTTGAACAAAATGATTTGTTAATCAAGTAGAACGGTGGAGGAAACACTTTTAAAGTTGTATAATATGTGGCACTTGCTATTAGAAGATGAGATCCCTTTACTAGCTAGGAAGAAATGCCTTTAATCAGATGTTGACAGAGTTGCAAGTAGGAGGTCAGCAGTTCTGAGGCTGGGAGACTGAGGTCTTCAAGAGTAACTGACTTCGGTGTGAGTTAAATTCTAAAGGCAGAATGAGCATTTGGCCTGGGATTCCATTTTGCTTTGGCCAGTCTTCCAGAGTGGTCCAGTGGAAAGAATGGAACTGTCTTGGAATCCTATTTACAGGTAGCGGGCACATCAAAGAAGTTATTGTAGCTGGCGACCATGTCTTTGAAGAGCCAAATGGCCCCTTTGATGGTGATGTTGGAGAGGAGCAGAGCACTCCCGGAGGCCCAGAGGAAGGGGCTTCTATGGAGTTCATCAAGGTTAAACTCTTGGTTAATAAAGAAGGCCGATATGTATGTGAACTCTGCCAGAAGACATTTAAAACGGTATGTTGGTGACTTGCAGTGGAGCACAAATGTTGGGGCAGAATAAATGATAGTGCATTATAGAGATAATTGTTATCATAATCTCCACAATTTTTGTCTCTGTCAGTGAAAAATTACTGCTGTAACTTCAAATCCCATGGCATGGCCCTGGTACCTTCATAAATACCCATTTCCTCTTGTGCTAGGCCAGCATTCTCAAAGCTCACATGATCACTCACAGCAGCAGGAAGGACTACGAGTGTAACTTGTGTGGAACATCTTTCAGAACAAAAGGGTCATTAATCCGGCACCATCGCCGTCACACAGGTGAGGGCTTACTGTGGCATAAACAGGATGACGTTATATATCAAGCACATCAATGCTAGGGATGTGGTGTTCACCAGTTGAATTCAAGGGAAGAAAATCTCTACCATTGGGACAGTAAGGTGAGGAGGGACATGAGGAAAGAAGCAGAGATGATCTAGGATGATCTCAGTGGATGAAGAGTTTCCGTGACTGGTCCTTGGTGCTTTAGCTGTTTGCCTTGCTATAGGGGGCCCCTCCGATTATTTGCATTACTCATATACTGTTGAGCTGGGTACTGTGATCAGATAATTCCACCTGGATCTGGTTTCTGGGCAGTTTGTGGAGATAAGCTGGGGAGGAGTGATCATTGAAATGGTGTTAGTGTGCCTTGTTCTTGTACATAATGATTGTTTCTGATTTCCCTGTCTGTTTAGATGAGCGTCCTTACAAGTGCAAGAAGTGTGGGAAAAGTTTCCGAGAATCAGGAGCCTTGACCCGGCACTTGAAGTCCTTGACTCCCTGCACAGAGAAAATCCGCTTCAATTTGAACAAGGAAATTATTGTTAGCAAAGAGGATATAGCTGCAGGTGACTGTCCTGCTCCTTTCACGGCCTGTCCTGCTCCTTTCTTCCCGGCAGTGTTCTCTGGTCATTCTGAGAGGGTGGCTGATTTGACTGCTGCTACTCTGGCGCAAGATGCATTTGGTGTTCGGAGCAGATTGACCAGGGAGCATCCCTGGGAAGGGAAGTGAGGTGGAACAGGCTTGCTCTTGAGAGCTGGCATAATACGTTGGTATGCAGATATGTGAGGGTCTCTTCAGATCCCTGTTTCTCTCTTTGGCAAATGTTGGCCGTTTGGTTTAGTCTGCATCACAAAGGCTTTGAAAGGAGAACATGAATGACACCTGATAGGCCAACATGTCACAAATTGCACAATGCTCCAGCACTTTTTAGTGTACAAATATGCAAAGCAAAATGGCAGATGAATAATGCTTGTGGGAGGAGTTCCGCTTGGCTTTACCCTGGATCTCAGTCCCTATGTTGGTTGATTAGCCACGATGCTGCACAAGCGAAGAAAAATATCTGGGAAGTATCCTTCATTCAGATCTTGCCTTTGGGGCACCTGCAGTATGGCTAATACTGGTCTTCTTAATGTGTTGTTTTGAAGGTCTACCACAAGACAGTGTTTGAGGTTCTTTGGCAAGTGTTTTCATTCATGTGAGAGCTTAGTGTTACTTGGAGGCAAAAGAAGGCACTTCAGGGGTGGGTGGAAACAGAGGCATGTGGAGCTGTTCTTTGTCCTTGGAAACAAGGCTGCTCGCTGAGAGCTGCATCCCGTTTTTTTCTGAAGGCCCCAACAACTCCAGCTCGGAAACCATTTCCTCCCTTGCATCTCAGTCTGTGGAGTCTTCACCTGTAATCCATCTAGTGACAGATGCAAAAGGGAATGTCCTCCATGAGGTCCATGTCCAGATGCAGGAGCTTCCAATCTCAGATGCGAAAACATTAGACCATGAGGTTAGTGCCACAGGTCTTGGGGAAACATTGGCATTTTATAGAAACAGTCATGCTTGTTTCTGGCTGTGGGCTTGGGTGTGTAAGAATTGTGTAAAGTATGCATGCTGATTAGTCTAAGAGTGTTGGGAAAACAGTGTTGCAGTTGGGGAGTAGCAATATCTGTTTGAGAGAGAAGATTCTGCAGTAGTCACACAAACTGCTATGTTGTCTAAAACTGAGTACCTGAGTGGTGTGGTGGTTCAGAGTGTAGGATGGATACGAGATCCAGGTTATAGTCTGCACTCAGCCATGGATCTGAGTGAGTGGCTTTGGGCAAGTCAGACTGTTAGCCCAGCCTACCTTGCAAGGTTGTTGTGAGGATAAGATGGAGCGGAGAAGAACTATGTAAGCCGCCTAGAGTTCCTTGAAAGGGAAAAGGGAGGGCTGGCAGTATTTGTGAGTCTCCCTTGCCCTGCTTGCGTGGCTGCTTGGCCTTAGTTTGAAATTTGATGACATCCGCAGAGTTGGATTGCATTCTAATCTTAAAGGTGTTTCCGTCTGGGCCCCCCATGGAAATGTGTTGCTTTCCTTGCCCCAGAAGTAGCTGCTGCTACTTCTCAGGAGGCAGTTTATGCTTCAGAGGAATAACAATTTTAGAAAGTTTCTGGGAAAGATTATGGTGATCTGTGGAATTCTGGGCACTAAAAAGGTGGGTCTCTTATTCCAACTTAACTACCATGGCTTCTGATTTTCTTTAGTCGACAAATCCTGAGGAGCTTGCTTCTGATGGAAATGACAAGAATTTGTTGAGAGAAGCAATGAGGAATTCTGGGATTGTAATAGAAAGGGCATCCATGGAGGAAGACGCCACATCCGACGAAGCCGATGCATCTGCTACTCCAGAGGAGCTAAAGAGCGAAGAGGTGGACGCATCTGAGAAGTTGTCTGGAGAGCAGTATGTAGAGCTAGCGCAAATAGAAGCTGTAAGTTCAGCAGGAACAGCTGCTTTCCCTCTGGTTTAGAACCTGACCTGGGCTTTCCATTTGCCTTTGCTGCCCTTCACACGACATACCCTGACTCAGAGCTGTGTCTCGGTAAAGCACTTACGCTGGGCTTTTCTGTTTCATAGCCAGATGCAGAAATGAGTAATGAATGCAAGCGTCACGTGTGTCCCTACTGCAGTGAAATCTTCAGAGAGCACAGTTCCCTTGACCTCCACATCAGTGGACATTTAGGTAAGGTGGCTTCTGCCTATGTCTCCTTCAAGTTTGTCCAGCACACAGAGCTGGTAGCACTGCACCTGGACGGCTGTGCAGTAGATGGCTATTTATTTTGAGCTGCTGAGAAAGTATTTTCTGTTTGGCACTGACGAGGGCAGACCCCTTAAGCTTGCTAACTTTTCCACTGGAAAACATCTTGCCAATACTCAAGTTTAGAAGAGTAGAGTTGGAAGGGGCCATGAAGGCCATCAGGTCCAACCCTCTGCTGCTGCAGGACAGCAATTTACACCATCCCACTCAGATGGCTGCTCAGTTTCTTTTTGAATGTCTCCAGTGTGGGAGAGTCCACCAACTCCCTAGGCAGCTGGTCCCAGTGTCATATTGCTCTGACAGTGAGGAAGTGTTTCCTGATGTCCAGCCCGAATCTGGGGTATTTTGACTTGAATTGTTTATTCCGTGTCCTATGCTCTGGCATCAGCTAGAAGAGATCTTGCTTGCTTGCTTACTTATTTAAAAATTTGTATGCCGCTCCTTGCAACAAGCCTCAGGGCGGCTCACAACCACAAATAAAACATCCAAAATACAATATTCAAAACATTAAAAACTAACATTAAAAACAAGATTAAAAAAAATCTTGACCCTCCTCCTTGTGACAGCCTTTGAAGTAAGGCTGAACATGGCCAGTTCCCTCAGTCTCCCCTCACAGGGCAGCGTTTCCAGACCCTGGATCATTTTTGTTGCCCTTCACTGGACCCTTTATTTTTTCTGCATCTTTCTTACATCTTGGTGCCCAGAACTGGACACAGGATTCCAGATGAGGTCTGACTAGTGAGGAGTCCTGTGTGTAGTCCTGTGAAGTTTAGCCTCTTCACAGGACTGAATTCCTTGGGCAAAGGCCGGCAGCAATATTTTTAGCTAAACATGTTGCAAACTTGAGAGAGCCATCGTCTTTGCTACAAAGCAGAACAATTATGAGCAATCCAAGAAAAACTTTTAAGCTATATAGTTTTGGTTTTTTCCCTCACTTGTCAAGCTTATGAAATACCCTCTTCCCACTTCTAGACTACAAACCTTTTACGTGTGAGGAGTGTGGCAAAGAATTCACCAAAGGCTACTTGCTGAAAAAGCATCAAGAAGTTCATGTGAACGAACGGCGGTTCCGTTGTGGGGAATGCGGCAAGCTGTACAAGACGATTGCACATGTGAAGGGGCATCGGAGGGTGCACTCTGATGAGCGACCTTATCCTTGCCCCAAGTGTGGCAAGAGGTACAAAACAAAGGTAGGAATCCCAAAGGTAGGATAACCTATCCAGAATTAGCTTTTTTCCCTGAGCTGCAGTGGGGTTGCCGTGCTTTCTATTGGTCTTTGAAACATTAAGTCCATCATGGTGCGAAATGGAGGGATGACTCTGGCTAAATCACCTCGAAATGTTCCATCCTATGCTGCAATTCAGCCCCCAGTTTACAGGAGGAGGAGGGCAGTGGAACTGACTGGGAGACCACTGTGCAAAATGGCTGGAGGCCTCTTCAGATTCAGCCAGGGGCTGCATGATCAAGCCTGCCGAGTGGCAGTGAAGAAGCGAGACTTTCCAGCTGCTATTATGCATATAAATGTGCACTTATAAATTTGTAGTGAGTGTTTCACTCCAGCAGGTCTGCCCTTAGCAGACAAGAAATCTCTGACTTAATGTGTGGTTTTGTTTTAACAACATTGTGTGAAAGGGCAAAATTGTGACTTTCTCTTTGGGTTGGATGAACTCTGGCCTTGGAAGTCTGTGGTATCCTAGAATGTAGAAAGATAGGAAGCTATAAAACAACAAATAAAACCATTAGGCTCTCCAGACCTTGGAGTTTCCCTGGGCATGCCAAAAATTTAACTTGGACCTTCTCCATGCAAAGCACGAAACTGCAGCACCTCCCACTGGGTGTAGTCAAGCATTCCTGTTGTTCTTAACAGAATGCCCAGCAGGTCCATTTCCGAACCCACCTTGATGAGAAACCTTACGTCTGCCAGTTCTGTAACCAGGGGTTTCGGGAAAAAGGTTCTCTAGTCCGTCACATCCGTCACCACACAGGTGAGAAGCCTTTCAAGTGCTACAAATGTGGACGTGGCTTTGCAGAGCACGGCACTCTCAACAGACACCTGAGGACCAAAGGTGAGTGAGCATGTCCTTCCTTTCCTCTCAAAACAGTTATGGGCACATGGTAGCTCCCAAATAAAAGAGACTGTCGAGGAGGGCAGTGCCAGGTGAAATTTTCAGATATATTGTGGCAGGTAGTGAGCGAATAAAATGGTTTCCATCTTTTATCGGATTAGGTAGCTCACTGCTGCTCCCCATGATTAGCAAAATCAGAACAAATACTCCAAAACAGGCAAATGTACTTCACTGATTTATATACAGTGCTTTCCAGAGGTCAATGTTGAACTTGTGGTTAGCTTATTAACTGCATGAGCGCTCTTCTCTCCCGCCTTCACCCAGGTGGTTGCCTCCTTGCCTTGAAAGAAGCTGAAGAGGCGGCAGTGTCGGAAGACAGCCAGTCAGCTGACAGCTTGGCTGCAACCGTAATTTCTGAAGACCCCCCGACAGTCCTGGTGGAATTTTCTTCAGTTGTGGCAGATACGCAAGAGTACATAATTGAGGTAACTAAGCAGCACTGAAAGCAAAGAGCTGGTGCTCCCGCATTGCAGGTTCGGAGGAGGGGTGGGCAGGGGGTTTCCAAGGACTGGAGTGAAATCTGAAGAGGCCACTTCTGCATCCCTTTTACTGAACAGAATGGAAGAGACATAGCAGCAGCGTGATGAAATGTGCCTGCTGGCAGGAGACAATCCTCTGGCATTTTACAGCGTCCCTGGGGTTTTTGGCACCAAGCTAATATTGCCTTTTTGGAATCTCTGCTTTCTCTCTTTAAAGACAGCTACTGAAGACATGGAAACCAGTGAAGCAGCTGAAATAATAGAAGGAACAAGACATGAGGTAGTTACTCTTGAATAATGCTTATTTTGAGTTTTGGTAATAAAATGCTGGAAGGAATTCATAGATTGGTATTCCCCCCCCCCAAAAAAAAAAAGTGGGGGAAGTGCAGGGGCAAGCCACCTACTACCAGGATTTCATGGTCTTTTCATTTGGTGAATCTTCTGGGACAGATCTAGAAGTGGAAACTTGGATGCAAAGCCCTTGGGAAATAATTTAAGATGGACAGGCTTTGGAGCTCCTTTCTTCTCAGGCAGGAAAGCAGATCAAGAAGCTGCCTTAGACTACCCAGCTCAGTACTCTCCACTCAGATAAGCATTGGCTTTCCAGGGTCTCAGCAGACAAAGCGGAAAAACTTTTCTGACCCTTTTAACTGGAGATGCCAAGGATTGGACCTGGGACCATTTCCTACAGCAGAGAAGAGTATTCTGGGGTGGTTGTTTCTCCTGCTCAGTTCAGAAGGAAGAACTGAAGTTAACAGGCTTGATGCTCCTCTCTGCTTGAAGGAATGAGTGACTCCCCAGCCCATCTAGCTCTGAAAAACAAGCGTTCCTGGCCTTGGCCTTCTGCCTGTCTTTATGGCCTTTTGGTTACCCTCCTGAGGGATTTTGTGGGGAGAATGATCCCTCTCTGCAAGGGAGTGGAAAGCCTGGGACTGGTGTTGGGCAGCACCCAGCCATAGCTGAGGTAGGTGAAAGTCCCGGGACTGCCGCATTGAGGAGGTGGAGCCTTTGCAGTGCGCGTGCATTTGGTCTCCCCACAAGGGAACGTGCAACTCCGGGTGGGAATAATGAAGCAACTCCCCAGCAACTCTGGAACAACAGAAGTCTGTGCTCTCCCCACATTTTACTCAGACTTGCAGTGAGTTTCTGTCATGTCCTGCCTGGTCCTTTTAGCTGGGGATGCTGGGATTGAACTAGAGACCTGCCTGTGAAGCAGGTGCTTTGTAGTCTCACCTCCAGCCTTCTGGCAGAGCAAATAAATGTCCACAATTGTTTCCAACAAGGTGTTGTCTTCCAAGTTCTTGGCTGTTCTCTGATTCAGAGGAGCCCAGATAAGTTTCCAGTTTTAAATATTAAAGCCCTATTTTATTTTTCTTGTTCTGCCTATCCTTTCCCAATGCTTTAGTAGCTAGAGGGGAAGATAAACTTTCCAACCTTTGGTTTAAGAAGCAGGACTTGACAGACACCAACACGAAGTTCTTGCTACATCCCACCTGTCTTCATTACCCCTGTCCCCCTCCAGCATCTCATTTGTCAGGAGAGGGGTCCCTCCAGCTGAGCAGCAACTCAAGTGGGGAAGATCCAGGTGGTGCCCTGCTTCCCTTAGAATTTGCGAGTGCAGTATCCTGCCCAGGCAGCTCCTTCCTCTAGTTGCCCAGCACCATGAGCTTTGTAGGACAGAGCCTGCTCCATCAGCTTCATGAGGTATTTCTCCCATTTGAGTGCCTTGTGTATGAATGAGGCAAAGCCTATCAACAGCAGGCCACAAAATTCAAGCACTGACCTCTCCCTGTGAAGCTGAAAAGATGCACAGTCCGTGGCCATTCACAACAACTGGTGCCAATACGACTTTTGTAGCTTTTCTGTGCTCATTATAGTAGGTCTTGGGCCTTAAGATGTCAATGGATAGGCTCAGCCGTGCAGTTTTGCACTGGAATCCAAAATGAACTTGATCAAGGGGACATTTCAGGTCAGCAACAGTGCTTTCTGGGAGACTTGAACCCTGCTTCCAGACTGTTGCTATTTTGAATGTCCTTGCTGCACCTGCTTATCTGCTGTGAGTCATGGCTTTTTGGCTCCGTTGTTTGCAATTCTCCCTCTACATATGTGTAAAAGCTGTCAGCTGATGCATCTGGCAAAGCAAGCTCCAGTCTGTAAAAATGTTATGTTGTCAGAAGTCCTTCAGTCTTGTGCACTTGCAGAGGCTGCCAGCTGCTTTGAAACAGCAGGGTTTAAGCCTGTGTCTCTCTTTGCTGTGCAGGTGGACAGTCACATAATGAAGGTTGTTCAGCAGATCGTGAACCAAGCGAATTCTGGCCATCAGATAATTGTCCAAAATGTCACTGTGGCAGAAAGTTCAGCTGTGGCACCAGATGGTACAGATACAGACACAATTGCCATAGCAACTCCCGAGATTCTCACCGAGCAAGTTGCTATGACACTGGCTTCAGCCATTGGTGAAGGGGCTGTGCTGGCGACGGAGGGCACCAGTGAGGCCGAGGAGGGGACTGTGACTATGGTGGCATCTCAAGACATTGAAATAATGGAGCACACAGGAGAGTTTGTCATTGCCTCCCAGGAGGAGGAGCTGGAGGTTCAGACAGTGATTGTCTAGCACCACCTGTAACCTCCTAGGAGTCGCAATGAGAGGAAGAGCCACAGTTGCACTTAATCTTGGGGGACTGCTTTGTGCACTGTCTTTGACACAAACAGGGAAGAGGCTCAGAGAGGCCCGTGTTGGCTGTGCATGTTCACTTGGTGTCCCATAAAACAGCCTTAAGAGCCAATGCATATGCTGACGCTCCTAAGGGAATAGAAATAGCTGAGCTCTTGGGATGTGCCTTACTGCGGCAAAGGGCTTGGTTGCTCTTGACAGACTTCTCGCCAGCTGCCGCTTGCTGAAGCCAGGCAGTTACAAACAAAGCACTTTATCTTGGTTTAGAGGGGAAAAAAGGGGGCTAGCTATCCTAGTGAGAGGCTTCTTATGAGGACACTCCACTGCCCCCAAAATATGTGCAGGTGTCCAGAAAGGTTTCAAAATGCTTTAGAACATTGCAGGTTATTCTACGGAATACCCGGAAAGTGCTACAAAAGGGCCACACATTGTATATTTCTTTTGTAACCATGTAGCTTTTAATGGTATATTGTACAATTTAGCTTGTACATAATGTTTTAAATGCATATTTTTTTAAATAATTCAGATGTAATAAAAAGAGTGCTATCAACTAGCTAAAGTATTCACAAATAATTTTAATGTCTCTTGGGCCAGATGCAGAGTATAATCCCTTAGGAATTTTCAGAACAATTTCATGAACTGCCTGTTGCAAAGGACCAGTTTTCTAATGCTGCCTTGAAGGCAGAGGCAGAGGCTTGTAGCAGCAGCCAACCTCCTTCACAGCCAGCATGGGTTAAGGACCACAGCTGCTGCCTCTTCACTGCACTGCACTGGATGCACAGAGCACCTCTAAGGTCAGAGGCCTGTGTGCATCTGCAAAAGACACTGGATTGTGCCCTTTAAGTTCTTAAGTTGCTTGCTCTTTTTGTCTGAAGGATGGCTAAAGACGGGTACAGTGCCAAAAATCTAAGCAGACATGACATTAGAAATCCATTCCCCTGGAACGATAGCGCCTACTCCAACTTCACTGTTGCACTTATGTGCTTGTTGGCACACCTGTATTTAGCTAGGTTCTTTGTGTTTAGATTAAAACTTGTAGGAAGAATTTAGTCCACTGGTGGTGCTAGAAAGTCACCGCATCTTTTTTTTCAGCATTGGTTACAGGCCTCACAATTTCTGCTATGTTACCCCAGATCCCTCTAGAATAAATATTTTTGTAACCCCTGTGTCTGCTGCAGTGGTGCAAACACGAACATTTATATCTGCCTGATTTAAACCACTCATTGCTTGTCTGGTTGGTTAATGCAAGGTACAGCATGAAGCAAAAATAGGAGACCAATATAATGGAAAGAATGATGACAAAGCCAAGCATGAACACGATCCTAGGAAAGGTCAAGAAAAGGTACTGTAAAGAGAAAAAAAGAAATCAGGCTAAAGTTAAGATGAGTAACATCCAAACCAGCTGCCCCTTCCTAACCTTGTATATTCTAGCTATCTCTATTCCTTCCTTCCTGCAATTACAGGCCACAGTTGTTTGTATCTTAATGTTGACAAAAACTAAAATCTGTACTTTCAATAAAGGCCAACTGGAAGTTTCTTCACTTAACCCTAATGTTTTCTGAGGGGGAGGGGGAGACAAATCCACACACACTCCCAAGCTGATATAGGCTACCACTCTTCCTAATAAGTTTCATTAAATGTCAACATTTTAGCAGGCAGACTTATCCCCCAAACTGTACCCATGAAACCAAGTTTTTATAATGTTAGCTGATCCAGCATATCCTGCAGGCCACTGAAGCCCATTTCATAGTTCTGATGAAGTTAGATCCAGCCTATACCCTTCACCTACTATTGTATAAATGCATTCTGCTACAAATGAATTATACACTATTTACCTGTATAAGGAAGAAGAAATCAACTGGATGCTCCTGGCCCTGGTCATCAGCATAATATCCCAGCAGCGTATTTGACAAAGTTACCACCTGGACAAGGAAGCTGGCTGTTAAGATTGCCATGAAAACAGCCATGGAGGTCAAACTGAGAAGGTAGAGAAGGAAGTATCTGGTGTTGAAAGCACCAATACAGTTGTTGACCCAAACACAGTGATGATCAAAACGATGGACACAGCCATTGCACACACCTGTTCAAATCCAGAATATGGTCATGATTGTCTGGTTGTCAAGAAACCATAAAAGTTGATTAGAACTTGGCAGTAAAGCCAAGGCACGTGAATTAGCACTGAATTTTAACAGCAATTTAAAACTGGTTCAAATGGGAAAAAAGGGAACCTATTATATTGATCATTAAAAGCCTTCCTTCCTTCAGCAGCATTGAAGCTAGCTCTGGTGATTAAATGTCAAAAGGCATAGAAGATAGTTCAAGCCTGAAGCATCTAAATCATAATTCATTATTTTCTGAACATGTTAAATACTCTTCAACACAACAGCTTAAATTCAAACAAAACACAATAATGATGGAAGCAGGAGAAAGCGAAGATCACCAATCATCCACCAGTGAAAATAACCCATCAGTGTCCAGAGGAAAGTATTGCCCAATGAACCTCTCTGGGGAGAAAATCAGTCTGGGAGCTACCCCAGAGAAGCTTCTGAGGAAGGCATTCTGCAACAAGACTTCATGCGGGACCCAATCAAACTGGTTCCCCAAGGGAGGGATCACCCCGTCCCCCCAGACCACTCCCAATGGCTGTGTAACTGGGTTCAGAATTAGCTCGGCTGAGCTAACCAGAACGGCTTTTCTGCAACCCCTCCCCGCAATTTACCCCTCTTCATTTAATGCTTCCTAGACAGAAATACAGGGGGAGCGAGTAGGGCACTTGTATGCTTAGTTTTTGTAGCCAAGGGGGCTCCCTGCTTTTGGACAACACGATGGCACTCTTACTGCAGTGTTTGGCTCTGGCTGGTTTCCTCACTTTGCAAGTGGAACATTCAATGCCACTCTCAAACATCACACCGTCGTAGGCATAAGCATGGAGAAACAGAACTTGGTTGGACTTGGTTATGATACCTGCCAGGAAAGAATCAAACACTTCTGTCATGGAAATTCCCATCAACAGGACAGTGGGGCAGATCTTACAGCTAAAATTCCTTCCGGTCATCTGAGCTCAGGTACAGCAGGGCATTACTGGTCAGAGCCATTGCCAGAAGGAGAGAAATACTTTCTAAGAGAAGCATTCTGATTTGTTTTCTTCCAAATTCCATCTTTCCCTTATCAACACAATTCCCTGCTCAACCCACTGCTTAAGTACTGCTGAAAAGACTAAACCACCTAAGAACAATTCCCCAGATCATCAGCCGTCAGCCCCCTTGAGGGCAGGTGCTTGCTTATTTAAAGCATGAAGCAGGTCACATTTGCACAATGCAGGCTGCACCAAAGGCAGGAAGAGAATGCCACTTAGGTCGCCCCCACTTTCGCTTTGGCTATCAGGACTACCTTGCGCAAAGAAGCGCGTCCAACTGCTGCCACAACTTTTCTATGGTTTCTCATCAAGAACATGTCGGATACAACTAGAGGACTCTCCTGCAAAGCCAAGTATCAGGTAAGAGAACACCCGTATTCTTGGAAACACTTGTTTACGATGCAGCTGGATACACAGCTCTGTGAAGTGAGACTGGAAAAACTGGGCGTATTTAGCTTGGAAAAGAGAAGACTGGGAGATATGATAGCATTCTTCAAGGACCTGAGAAGTTGTTGCATAGAGGATGTTAGCTCTAACCCTTGCTGTTAGAGTAGCAGGACAGTGGAACCACTTAGCTAGCAAGGCCACAGAAACAGTACTGGAGGCATTCAAGATGCAGCTGGACAGCCATCTGTGATTGCTACATGTCATCAGGTTGTCTCCAACTAATGAATGCCCTCTGCTCTTGTAAACTCAAGACTATGGCTTCCTTTATGGAATCAATCCCTAAAATTTGTTAGGAATACTTTAACTTGGACTACTGCATTGAGCAGGTGGTTGAACTCGATGTTCTTACTGGGTCATTCCAACTTCACTGTACTACTATTCTGTTACTCAATTAAAAGCAGAGGATAAAAAGGACTTTTTCACCTAGTGCCAGCAAAGTGTGCACCAGAAAAACCCTCCCTGGAGAGAGAGTTCCAAAAAAGAGGGCAGCAAACTGGGAAGGCCCTTGCCGTCGTCACCACCATCCTTTCTTCAGGCAGCCAGAGGACTTTCAATTACTTCTGTGCTGCATAGCCCCACTGACATAGAGGTAGGCGTTCCCTTCACACAGCCTGAGTGCTGGCCATTTAGAGACAGCTGGAACCTTAGAGGGAATTCCACAACTTGTAATTATGCTTGGAAATGCATAAGTAATTCGTGAAGAAGTTTGAGAGTTGATGAGATGTGTTGACACCAACTGGTTCAAGTGAAGTCTTCGAACTGTATTCTGAACTAGATGAAGTTTCTGAAACATCTTCTAAGACAGCCCCATGGACAATGTATTCCAAGCCATGTAATTCCCCTCCAGCCTTTGACCAAAGGAATGGCTAAATGGTTGTGGCTTGAGATCTCAGTTCAGCATCACCGCACATACGCAAGAGTTCCCTGGCAAAAGGCAGATGAAGTCTGTGACTACCACAAATGTCCAGATACCAGCCAGTCCAATCCATATCAAGTCCAGTGTACTGTGTGCACAGGTGAGGAGATAACACTGGTGAAATACACTGTATGACACAATGCTCATTTCTTACAAATCCTACATGGAAAATTAGGAGGTCAGGGATAATTCTTATCTAGACATTTCTCATTAATCTTAGACAGTTCTCAGTGAGAGGATGTATTTGGTGGAGAAGCAATCACTCACAGGAGCCCAGCAACAGTCTGAAGTTGCTCAGTTCACCATTTTATAAGCTAGGCCAGCTAGGGGGCCTCACCCCATGGTGCAACAGCTCAGATTTCAGGTAAAATGCATCTTACCAGGATTTGTCTTGGAACACAAAATGAAGAAAACCATATTCATAGTCAATAGCAGGTAGGGCAGCAGGAGAAGGGAAGTGCTGTACTCCAGCTCCTTACAGTAGCCAAACACTTCCCAGGTGTACTCTCCATACACCATAACTTCCAAGATCAAATGCAAGACCACAAATAAATAGTTTCTGCAGCAAGAGAAAAGAGATGCATTAAAGGAGGTTGGTCCACCAGTAGGAAGTAAGAAAGTCCTGTGATACTTTGGCCTAGATCCTACAGCCTACAGCCTCTGGTGTAGCAGACGGGAAGTCCTGTCGCACCTCACACTGCTCCTGTTGCAAACAACTGTGACTTGAGCTGGATCACCCAAGCAGTCTGGAAAGGAAGGCACTGGTCAGAGGATCAGCACTGCCACCTAGAACGGTGGTGATTTTGAAGAGGCACGTGGCTATGAAGGCAGTCTTAAGCCCTTGAGCAGCACAGAAAGGGCGGACAGACTTTCAGAAGCTACCCTGCAAATCTGCGGTGATCCCAAAGCCTATTCATGCTAATGAGCAAAGACAAGCAGAACAAATGAGAAATACCTGGTACAAAAGAGTCCACGAAGCAGCCTCTGGGTAGTTCCTTGGACTTGGGCTGGGATTATCCACGTAAGCACCTGCCTCGATGAAGACACAACCACAAATATTTAAAGAAAATGGGTGGATCAGACAAAGTAACACCATCTATGTATACTTCTTTGTGTGCTTGTGGCAGAACTAGTGCCACCAGACAGAATCCTAACTTTGTCTTGAAACTGAAAGCATTCAGTGGAACAAACATGTACTTCTTGGTCCTGTCCCAATTTAGGATGGAAATTACTCCTGACGAAAGTGAACTAAGAAAATGCAACAGCAATTTGTGACTCTCAAGGTGCTTTGGTTTACAAGTCCCATCAGCTGAGTCAACAAGTCATCCACTTCTGACATAGTTTGGCAACAGAAAGGCACCTCCATTTCTTGTCATGAAACTGAATACCACCCACACTAAAAACTTCTAGGAACATACAGCATGGAAACACAAGAACAGGCTGGATGAGCCAATTACGTTTTGTGTAAGTTAGCTACTGGAAGCAAAAAATAGAAAACAGTGTGATGGAAGAACTGCCAGAAACAGTGAGGGTGAATATCATTCTTTTTCATTGCTAGGAACATGAGGTTCAGACCTACACAGCATACTAGAGAGACTCATGTGATTAGGCTGGGGTGAGAAGGGAGACTCCAGAACCCAATACAATTTGTTGTTGTTGTTAGTCGCGAAGTCGAGTCCGACCCATCGCGACCCCATGGACAACATTCCTCCAGGCCCTCCTGTCCTCCACCATCCCCCAGAGTCCACTCAAGCTCACACCAACCACCTCAGTGACTCCATCCAGCCACCTCATCCTCTGCCGTCCCCTTCTTCTTTTGCCATCTATTGTTCCCAGCATTAGACTCTTCTCTAGGGAGTCCTTCCTTCTCATTAGGTGGCCAAAGTATTTGAGTTTCACCTTCAGGATCTGGCCTTCTAAAGAGCAGTCACGGTTGATCTCCTCTAGGACTGACCGGTTTGATCGCCTTGCGGTCCAAGGGACTCGCAGGAGTCTCCTCCAGCACCACAACTCAAAGGCCTCAATCCTTTTGCGCTCAGCCTTCCTTATTGTCCAGCTTTCACAGCCATACATTGCAACCAATACAATTACCTCTCACTTACCAGTGTTATCCAAGTGATAAATCTTGAAGGAGAGCTTTGCATCCTTTGCATACAGATAATGGGAATGGTCAGCAGAACCAGAAACACATAAATAAGGAAAAGAGTCAAAAAGTCCATCATGCCCTACAAAATCCAAAAGCACTTCATCAGTAAGCATAGCGCAGCACAACTCTAACATGAGCTGGTTTTAGATTTGGACACTGTGAACCAACAGGTGAACTGGGAATAAGGCTTGTGGCCATTTGCATGCCCAGCTTTGTCACTGATATCGTGGCTTGCCAGATTAATTTCCTAAAAAACTGTATGTTAACAAATCAGGATAGCAGTTGGTGCTGGATCTGCAAACATGAGCATACAATTCATTCCAGGTCTGATAAAACTGGGATCCCAATCTCACTGTACAGCAACAAGCTGTGCTGTGTTATATTATCATGTACCACAAACCCCCTTTAAGGCTTATTATTCCAGACAGTCCAAGTGAACCCGCTTGTCACATCACGCTATCTCCTTGGAAAGGGCAGCATAATTACTAGGTGCAGTAAGTATTTCCTTCTACTGCATGTTTAGCACACACTCAGTGCCAGCCAGCAGTGTGTGCTTACACACAGCGTTTCCCACTCCCGGGGGGGGGGGGCTCCTTTTGTTCAGGGCCTCCCCCAGGCCATTTCACTGCGCTGCGGTTTCTGGTTAAGGAGCCATGCTGGATCTGATCTTCTAGTCCCGCGTTCCCTTTACGTGGCGGTCAACCAGCCGCCCACGGGACCCCCTAGCCGGACCGGGGCGCAACACCCCTCCTGCCCAAGCCCCCCAGAGGCTGGTGCGGCTGCACGGAGCTGCCGCCCGAGGAGCCTTCTCGAAGAGCGTGGCCGCCTCCTCTGACAGCGCTCCGAACTGGCGCCCGCAGCAAGTGCCAGTTTGCCGGGCGCCGCGGCCAGGGCCCCCCGCCTGAGGACGCGCGGCGCGGGCCGCCCTGTCGCCCTTCCTCTCAGTAGCGGCCGCTCCGGAGACCCTCCGGCCCTCCGAGTGCGGCGTGGCGACCGCGGAGCCCGCCAGTCTGACCGAGCGTGACGCCCGCGGTCTCGGAGCTCCGGGAGGTCGCCAGCGCGTTGCCTAGCAACAACGCCCCAGGGCCCACGCACCGGAGCGAGCGGCTCCTGCTCACGTGATTCCAAGGGCGGGCTCCGCTATGGCAGCCACGGGGCGGAAGTGGGGGCGGAAGTCCAGGCTGGCGGTCGCCATGGAGACACTCGGGAGAAAGGCCCTGGCCTGGTATTTACCTGTCGGTCGCTCAGACTATAAACAGGGAAACATAACATGGAAACAGAGCGAGTCAAAAGGGGCCTTTGGGGCCATCTAGTGTGACCCTGGGCTCCAGCCGGCTTCACTCAGGACATACCTACCAGGTGCATGTCGACAAGCGACCCTGTGGGCCAAATCTCGCCACGCTGTCCGATCCGAGCTGCCTCTTTCCGCTGCCTGCGCTCCGGCCGCATCCTCTTTGGTGGAGTCTGGCCACCTCGCTCTTTGGCGAGCTGGTTTCCTCTTCCGTTGAGCACGCCAAGCATCACCTCTGCTAACGGCTTGCTTGCATGGCCCGGCCAGAACAGCCTTGCCAGCTTGCCGACTTTGCAACGCTCCGGTCCTGCTTGTTGGTCCCCCCACGCCTCCGCTGTCCACGGAACGCGCAGGAGCCTTGTCAGCACCACGGCCCCAATGAGTCCTCCATCTTCCTCGCATCCAGCCTTTTCAGAGCTGGAGGTTGCTATAGGAAAAGCGATCGCTCGGACTAGGCTGCACTTGGTTGCCAAGCTGATGTTCTTGTTTTCCCGCACGATTCATGCTTGTCATATTTTCCAGCTTTCTATCTCACCTTTTCCTCTTTTTTCTTTTTAAAGAACTGACTGGCTTACAGCACTATCCTTTTCCTCACAATAACAACCCTGTAAGGTGGGTTGGGCTGACAGGCTGCAACAGGTCGTGACCATTTGCCCTGGTAAATGACCTGGGATAGTGGCCCCCGCTCAGTAGTGCCCCCACCGGGGCCTGGGGCTCCCTGCCCACCCCATGTACCCTTGTGCCCCCACACAGGCTCAGAAGAGGCCCTTCCAGTCCCATTGTGGAGGGCAGCCAGCCCTTGGCTGGAGCTCGCTCACTCTTGTGCGGCATGGGAGGCAGTGACGCCTGGCTGCTTTCATCAAGGAGCCCATTTGGCCATAATTGCATTGGTCTACATGTCCCAGCACAGAAATCAGATGGACTATGGCTATGTGCTCTGTAGCCAAAGATGGAGCTCTATACAGTCAGTAAAAACTAGACGAGGAGCTGAGTGTGGCTCAGATCATGAGCTTCTTTTTTCAAAATTTAGGCTTAAATTGAAGAAAGTAGGGAAAAGCACTAGGTCATTCAGGTATGACCTAAATCATATCCCTGATGAATATAGAGTAGAGGTGACAAATAGATTGAAGGAATTAGATCCGATAGACAGAGTGCCTGAAGAACTATGGATGGAGGTTGGCAACATTGTACAAGAGGCAGCAACTAAAACCATCCCAAAGAAAAAGAAATGCAAGAAAGCAAAATGGCTGTCTGAGGAAGCTTTACAAATAGCTGAGGAAAGAAGGGAAGCGAAAGGCAAGGGAGAACGAGAAAGATACAAACAATTGAATGCAAAATTCTAGAGAATAGCTAGAAGTGATAAGAATGCCTTCTTCAATGAACAGTGCAAAGAAATAGAAGAAAACAATAGAATAGGGAGGACCAGAGATCTCTTCAAGAAAATTGGAGATATGAAGAGAACGTTTCATGCAAAGATGGGCATGATAAAGGACCAAAATGGCAGGGACCTAACAGGCAGAAGAGATTAAGAAGAGGTGGCAAGATTACACAGAAGAACTACACAAGAAAGAGTTTAACGTCCCTGATAACCACGATGGGGTGGTCACTGACCTCGAGCCAGCCATCCTGGAATGTGAAGTGAAATGGGCCTTAGGAAGCCTGAGCAACAACAAAGCTAGTGGAGGTGACAGTATTCCAGCTGAGCTATTCAAAATCCGAAAAGACGATGCGGTAAAAGTGCTACACTCAATATGCCAGCAAATTTGGAAAAATCAACAGTGGCCACAGGATTGGAAAAGGTCAGTTTACATTCCGATCCCAAAGAAGGGCAATGCCAAAGAATGTTCAAACTACCACACCATTGCACTCATTTCACATGCTAGCAAAGTGATGCTCAAAATCCTACAAGCTAGGCTCCAGCAGTATGTGGACCGAGAACTACCAGAAGCACAGGCAGGATTTCAAAGAGGCAGAGGAACAAGAGATCAAATTGCCAACATATGCTGGATCATGGAGAAAGCTAGGGAGTTCCAGAAAAACATTTACTTCTGCTTCATTGACTATGCTAAAGCCTTTGATTGTGTGGATCACAACAAATTATGGCAAGTTCTTAAAGAGATAGGAGTACCTGACCATCTTATTTGTCTCTTGAGAAACCTATATGCGGGTCAAGAAGCAACAGTGAGAACTGGACACGGAATCACTGATTGGTTCAAAATTGAGAAAGGAGTTCGGCAAGGCTGTATACTGTCGCCCTGCCTATTTAACTTATATGCAGAGCACATCATGAGAAAGGCGGGGCTAGATGAATCACCAATTGGAATTAAGATTGCTGGGAGAAATATCAACAACCTCAGATATGCAGATGATACCACTCTCATGGCAGAAAGTGAAGAGGAACTAAAGAGCCTCTTGATGCGGGTGAAGGAGGAGAGCGCAAAAGTTGACTTGAAACTCAACATTAAGAAAACTAAGATAATGGCATCCGGTCCTCTCACTTCCTGGCAAATCGATGGGGAAGAAATGGAGGTAGTGACAGATTTTATTTTCCTGGGCTCCAAGATCACCGCAGATGGGGACTGCAGCCAAGAAATTAAAAGACGCTTGCTCCTCGGGAGGAAAGCTATGGCAAATCTAGACAGCATACTAAAAAGCAGAGACATCACCCTGCCAACAAAAGTGCGTATAGTCAAGGCTATGGTTTTCCCAGTTGCAATGTATGGCTGTGAAAGCTGGACCATAAGGAAAGCTGAGCGCAAAAGGATTGAGGCCTTTGAATTGTGGTGCTGGAGGAGACTCCTGCGAGCCCCTTGGACCGCAAGGCGATCGAACCGGTCAGTCCTAGAGGAGATCAACCCTGGCTGCTCTTTAGAAGGCCAGATCCTGAAGATGAAACTCAAATACTTTGGCCACCTAATGAGAAGGAAAGACTCACTGGAGAAGAGCTTAATGCTGGGAACAATAGGTGGCAAAAGAAGAAGGGGACGGCAGAGGATGAGAGGGCTGGATGGAGTCACTGAAGCAGTTGCTGTGAGCTTGAGTGGACTCTGGGGGATGGTGGAGGACAGGAAGGTGTGGAGGAATGTTGTCCATGGGGTCACGATGGGTCGGATACGACTTCGCGACTAACAACAACATGTTCCAGCATCTCCAGCAAGACTGTTTGGAGCAGAGCTGGAGGGCGCCCAACCACACTGGGTACTTAGTTCAGTTTCCCGCTTGGCAGCAAAGCTCATTGGGCGGCCTGGCCCTCGGAGCCTCGCACGCACTGCCCAGCCAGCCAGTCTCAGGGAGGTTGGGAGGAATTGAGGGGAGGCGCCTGCCACCTCAAGCACCTTGGAGGAAGGCTGGCATAACAGTTGTCGTCTGCCTGGCAAGAGGACTTATTTTCAAGACTGGGGTAATTTGGCAGCAACCTGGAGATCACGTCAGTGCTCTTCACACATTACAGCTGTGCAGAAGATCACACTTATGCTAGTTTTAAAGGTGTGGAAAAAGTTTTAAAATAACATTTGGACTGAGATGTTTAGAGTCTCATGCCCAGGTGAGACTTGTACCCATCCTCTTGGCTGAAGAAGACACAGGCTTTTGGCCAAAAGGCAAAGAACTTTCCAAATACTTTTACATACCTGAGGATGCTTTAGGGTTGTGTATTTCCAAACACACCCTCTCCCAACCTCATGCCACACTTCCTGCCCAGTGATCAAGGAGAGTTAAAATGCATGGCTAGGCAGATAGGAGCACTTTGAATGATTCTCTGGACCCTGCTTATTCTGTTTGAGGGTAGGGAGGTGGCTGTAAATGATCTATGGGTGGTTTTTCCTCATTGATTCATGGAAGAGCCCATTGGGCAGCTTATCACTGCACAAGAAAATGCAAAAGCTAATGCACTCAGTCATAGGTGGATCAGCTCCATAAGACTGAAATCTAGGGGCAGATACGGGCTTCCTCCAGAATTGCAGAAAGTCAGCATTGCAGAAAGAATGCTTGCTTGGATCCTTGTTAGCACAATACTTTTTTATTAGACCAAACAAAATTTCACCAAAAATATGCAAGCTTTCAGGATCTCCAGATCTCTTTGTCAGGCAACATGTCACAAACAGCCTGTTGAAGGGGGAAGCATGTGCCCACCCAACTTATTTATTTATTTATTTAAACAATTTCTATGCCACCCCATTCGCAAAAAGCCTCGGGGCGGCTTACAACATAAGTAAACAATGATATAATTAGCCTTAAAATCCAGAAACATCTCAGCACATACATAGAAACCCAATAAATGCAATCAATAAATTAACAATTAAAATAAGTTTTAAATAAAAAGGTCTTGGCCTGGCGCTGAAAAACAAATAACGACAGCGCCAGGCGGACCTCTCTGGGGAGCGCATTCCATAGGTGGGGCGCCACTGCAGAGAAGGCCCTCCTCCGGGTACTCACCCTCCTAATATCTTTCACGGAGGGTTCCTGGAGAAGGGCCTCTGCTGCCAATCTCAAGGGGCGGGAGGGCATATATGGATGCAGGTGCTCCTTTAGATAACCAGGTCCCAAGCCTTTGAGGGCTTTATAGGTGATAACCAGCACCTTGAATTGGGCCCGGACTTCAATGGGAAGTCAGTGAAGCTGACGGAGGACTGGGGTTATATGAGAACAACACCCAGTCCCTGTCAGCAAGCTGGCAGCTGTTTTGCACCAATTGAAGTATCCGGACCGTCTTCAAGGGCAGCCCCACGTAGCGTGCGTTACAGAAATCTAATCGGGAAGTTACCAGTGCATGTGTCACTGTCGCCAGGCAATCGTTCTCCAGGTAGAGATGAAGCTGATGGATCAGCCGAAGTTGAAGGAAAGTGTTCCTCACCACCGCCATCACCTGAGCTTCTAATGACAGCTCTGGGTGAAGGAGCACTCCCAAGCTGTGAACCTTGTGCCTAAGAGGGAGTGCAACCCCATTCAGGACAAGGTCCAGGTCCCCTACCCTGAAGCCCAAACCACCCACCAACAGGACCTCTGTCTTGTCTGGATTGAGCTTCAGTTTATTGGCCCTCATCCAGCCCGTTACCTCGGCCAGGCACCAGTTCAGTACAGCCACTGCCTCACCTGGATTGGTTGAAAACGAGAGGTAGAGCTGGGTAACATCAGCGTTCTGATGATTCCGCAGCCCAAACCTCCTGATGACCTCTCCCAGCGGTTTCATGTAGATGCTGAATAGCAAGGGGGCAAAATGGATCTCTGTGGTACTTCTTGGCATAACTGCCATGGTGCAGAGCCATAGTCCCCAAGCACCATCTTCTGGAATCAGCCGTTGAGGTAGGAGCAGAACCACTGCCAAGCAGTGCCTCCAACTCCCAGTCCTGCTAGCCTATCCAGAAGGATACCATGGTCGATGGTATCGAAAGCCGCTGAGAGGTGCAGGAGAACCAACAGGGACGCACTCCCCCTGTCTCTCTCCCTGCACAGGTCATCATACAGGGCGACCAAGGCAGATTCAGTACCATACCCAGGTCTGAAGCCGGACTGAAATGGGTCCAGATAATCAGTTTCTTCCAAGAGTGCTTGGAGTTGCCCCACCACCACCCGCTCTAGCACCTTGCCCAAGAATGGGATATTGGCCACCGATCTATAATTGGCAGCCATCTCTGGATCCAGGGATACCTTCTTTAGGACTGGCCGGACTACTGCCTCCTTTAAAGGGGCAGGTACCCAGCTGTCCCTTAGAGAGGCGCTGACAACCTCCAGGATCCAGGCCCCTATCCCGTGCTTGGCTTTGTGAAGTAGCCAAGATGGGCAAGGGTCCAGTAAGCAGGTGGTGGGACGTACTTGTCCAAGCAGCTTGTCCACATCATCAGGCTGCAACAACTGGAACTCATCCATCAATTTTGGACCAGACGGCAACACTGGCACCTCCTCTGAAGGCTCTGAGTCACTAATGGAGTTCAGCTCGTGACGAATCTGAGCAATTTTCTCCCTGAAATGCTTGGCAAAGTTGTCACAGTGGGCCGTCGAAGGTGGCACGAGGTCTTTTTTGGGGCCTGGGTGAATCAGCCCATGTACCACCCGAAAGAGCTCCGCTGGACGGCATTGTGAGGAGGCAATGGAAGCAGAGAAGAATTTCTTCTTCGCTGCCCTCCCCGCCTCAGCATAGGTCCGATAATGGGCTCTTAAGTGTGTTCGGTCAGATTCATCCTGTGATTTCCTCCACCTATGTTCTAGACGTCTCCCAACCCACTTCGTAGTTCAGGTTTATACCAGGGGGATGAACAGGCTCTGCCAGGTGGGAGAGGACACTTAGGAGCGATCGTGTCAATAGCCCTGGTCATTTCCCCATTCCACAGTTCGACCAAGGCGTCAACAGGAGCACCAGCCTTATCAACTGGGAATTCCCCCAGCCTTCAGGAATCCATCCGGATCCATCCTGCTCCGAGGGCAGACCAACACAATCGGGTCTGCACCCTTACAGAGGGAAAGGTCGCTCTCAAGTTCAAACCTCACGAGGAAGTGATCTGACCATGACAAGGGTGTCAGACACAAGTTCCTCACCCTCAGATTCCCCTCTTCCTGTCCCGTTGAGAAAATTAGGTCCAGAGTGTGTCCACATTCATGGGTCGGGCCAGTGACATGTTGAGATAGCCCCATGGCCGTCATGGAGGCCATGAAGTCCTGAGCTGCCCCGGTCAAAACGGTCTCAGCATGGAGATTGAAGTCCCCCAGGACCAGCATCCTGGGAATCTTCAACACCAAGTCCGAGACGATCTCCGTCAGCTCAGGCAGGGAGTGTGTTAGAAGGGTGCACGGTACACCAGCAGAATCCCCAATCTGTCTCGGTTGCCCAGCGCCAGATAGAGGCACTCTAGACCCGGCCTCGAGAGAACTGGAAGCCCCGTGAGGGAAATAGAGGCTCAGTAAACCAAAGTGACCCCCCCTCCCCTCCAGGCATGGTCGGTGCTGGACCAGGTACCCGGACGGGCACAGTTGAGAGAGGGACACATCCCCTCCCTCTCCCACCCAGGTCTCTGTAATGCAAGCCAAGTTGGCCCCCTCATCCACGATCAGGTCATGGATGAGTGATGACTTATTGTGGACCGACCTGGCATTAAGCAACAGCACCGACAGGCCCAGGGGGAGGTTGACAAGCCTACCTGGAACCCTCTGGCTGGGGGAATAACCAGAAAGAGGAACAGGTGTTAACCATCTGTCCCTCCTTCTTCTACGTGAACTCAAACCCCCAACGCCATAATGTCCATTGCCCATAACCACCCCAATGGCAGTGCCCACACGCTCCCCAGCCAACTCCATACTCAAAACCGGAGATGAATCCATTAAAACAAACTAAAGACACTTAAAAACACCCCCACAATCCCTGCAGCCCAATATAACCAGCACCACCCACTGGCCAACTACAGAGACCCTGGCCAGCCCAGCCCCCACACAGCCCCAAACGGCCTCAAACGGTGTCACCGCCCTTAGGCCGATGCCCTTTGGCCGCCGGCCAGAGGCCACTGGCCCCAGTCGTGGCCGGTGAGTTAAAGGCCGCAGCCCCACCCCCGCGCCCCGCCCCCGGACCAGCGCAGCTCTCACCCATGCCGGAGGGGGGGACAGGAGCAGGGCCCGCAGCGTCCCGGCTCCCGGTCCTGAAATGGCACTGTCCGTCCCTCGGGGAAGCTGCTGTGGAAGCTAATGGGGAAGCTGCTTAATGGGGAAGCTGCTGTGTCTGCATGTTCAGAGTCCAAGGGTGAAGTAGGGAAGTGCCTTTTGGGAAATCTTTCCTAATGATGAGGTTTGCACCTTTAAAAGAAACTATTTGGCATAATAAAAACCTGCAAATGCATGTTTTGGAACTTTTGGAATGGTTTTACTGACAGGGTGAGCTTCCCAGGAACTGAATTGCTCTATCAGAACAATGATCACACTGTTCCTTGACAGGAGCCTTGCGAAACCTGAGTTGCTGCAGCCTCATCCCAGTCACGCAGTGCCCTCCCCATCCAGGGAGGAGGCTCAGGAGAGAGGACAAGAGGAGCTGTTAGGGGCACTCCTCTGTCACTTTGTCACCGAGATCTATGCTACATCCAGGGCCAGGGAACTTGGGCTACAGCTGTTCAATATAATGGCCCTTCTCTCTGTGCTGCTTCTTGTTCCTGCTGACAGTTCTCCAATAACGCAAAAGACAGGGCAGGCTTCCACCAAGGGCAATCTTTGGACACTGTGTTTATATTTCCTTCCAGCCATAGTAGTGTGGTCCAAGTCAGGGAAGGCAAAATCTGTAGCGGGCACTTCTCCCTCTATTTGCAAATAACCCAATTTCACCACTGGATTTGGCATCCCTCCCCCCCCACCCCCGCCATCTGTAAGCTACTTAAAACAGAGTTTTTCAGTTGCTTGTGTCACTACAACACTGCTGTCTGTCCCCTTCATTTGCCTCTAGTGCCATGCAGTCCTTTCCCCGGTAAGATTGGCCTGCTAATGAGTGCCCTATTAGGTTACCGTCCTGGATAGAATTTGCCATAGAAACTCCGGCAGTTGCCCCACAGATCTGTAACTGATCCAGAAGCGCAGGAGCCACTCTGATGGTTCAGTTGGGCAACAGTCTTCATTCTGCTGCTGGTGCTGATTAGGCCCTGAGAAAGAGAGGTAAGCTTTGCTTGAAATGCATTTGTGTATATTACTAATACACAAAGCAGGGAACACTTCTTACATTTCTTTCCGGGGGCATACTGTAAAAAGGAGCAAATGTTAGAAAAAACCATCAGAGATTGCTGTCAACATCTTTGAGGAAGGAAGAAGGATATGTTTAAAAACATACTCTGACAATTCATATTATATAATTCCAAGCCATCAGCCACTGAAGCATATCCCCAGGAAGAAAGGGAGTGGGGTGGCCCTGCCCATTGCAGTAATAGCCCCATGAACAAATAGTTGGGTGTGCCTATGAATATATGAAGTTGCTTTATACTGAGTCAGACTACCAGCGTGAGTAGCCCTGCAGCTAACAGTGGAAGCCTGCTAGCCAGACAGCAAAGCTCCAGCCAACCGAGCAGCCCAGCTCTGTGTGAGCCTCTGAGTCTTGGGGCTCCCTTGAGGCAGGCAGGGGGACCCCGGTGTTCGCCAAACTTCTAGACTGGCCAGACCTGTAAATGTAGACTGGCCAGACCTGGCCAGTAAATGCAAAATACCGCAGCAGGCCACCTGCCTGGTTTCCATCAGAAACTTGTTCTTGAGCAACTCCTGTTTATTTCACTGGGCAAGTGCAGAAGAGCTCTCCTACTGAATAGATTCTGTGTTAATTAATAGGAGGTGTGCAGTTGCCATCTGGTGGACTGCAAAATGTTTTGGACCAGCTCGTCTTTTTCGCACGTACGTAAAGGAATGGAAGATTCTTTCCTCTTCTTCTCCAGCTGCAGGAGAAGCATCATTTCCCTCAAGCAAGTTGCCCTGCTAAGTCTGGAGATCCAAAGATTGGTCAAGAAAGGCAAATAAACCCTAATATAGCAGTTGTCCTATACAAAACAGTTAATTCAGACAGACTGCCTCTTACCACTCCTTCCTTCATAAGATTATTTTGTTTTCATTTCTCTGCTGTGCCTGCCACGTTCTACCAAAACCAAAACAAAACACACCTATACACACTGTGTGAATGTCCTATATGTTTCCATGTAGGATATGTAACCTTTTAATTAAGCATAAATTACCATTCTAGCTTGTAAGACCATCAAGTTTCAAATTAGGGTTCTCAAACCCATCCTTTTTTTAGCATAAACATTTTATTATTTATTTATTTTATTAACAGATTTATATGCCGCCCCTTGCCACAAGCCTCGGGGCGGCTTACAACCTTAAAAGCATACACAATATTAAAAACTGGCCCATCTCAAGGTCCGAATTAAAACATACAAATACAATATAAAAATTAAACTTAAACCAAAATAATTTAACATTTAAAATATTGCTTGAATAAACAAACATATATTGTTTTATGTTGCACCTTTTGCCGCTGGTCTTGGGGTGGGGGGGGGGGGCATCTTGCTATTTCCTCCTGAAGCAACATCTTGTAGTTTGTCTAGCCTGGTCCTTTTCTGCTGCTGCTTCATTAGTGTCTGCTTTAATTTGATGACCCGGTACCCTGACTGGCCTCTAATCCAATCTAGTGCTTGACAAATTCTAATTCCTCGGAGAAGTCTCCAGTCCTGGATTCCAGGCAAGACTCAGACATGGCTGGTTCTTGAAGGGGTCCACCAGCCTCCCCCACCACCCGTGACTCTCTCTCCCCCTTTCAGAGAAGCAGGAGGGGAAGGAGAAGGAGAAGGAGCAGAAGAGAAGGCCTGGCTTATGTTACTACTCACCAAAGTCTTTGAGAGGGCAGGAAGGGGACCCCGGAATAGCCAAGTGGGAGTGCAAGGCCTGCTGTGTGGGGGGCCCTCCTGCACACAAGACGCTAGCATGTTCAGTATTATGCGCCTACGGGATTGGTGCATGCACAAGATCTCCTTTTTGGGGCAAGTGAGACTTCAAGGAGAAAGTGCAAGAGGGAGTGCAAGCCGAAGAGAGCCAAGAAACTGCAGGCAAATGACTGGGACCCTTGTAAGACCTCAGGTAGACTCTGATGGCCAGCAATTTCTGTAAGTTTTTCCTAAACCCAATAGCTGAGAAGAGTGGTGTGTATATATGTGTGTGCGCGCGTACGTGTGTGCATGTGCGTATATATGGGGAAAGGTCCGTTCTTCAGTCCCTGGGAAGCTGCCTTCTGCCAAGCCAGGGCACAGGGCCCCTTTCGACCGGCATGGACAACCAGCAGTGGCTTCCTGGCGGGGTAGACAGAGGCCCTTCTCACACCTACCTGGAGCTGCCACATGCTAGAGATGCTGAGCCCTTCCATGGGCATAATACTTGCACCCTGCCTGCCTCCGCCATCTCTCCCCAAGTGTCCCTATTAGGAATCTTTTGGCTGTCATTTCGGTCTCCGTGGCCGCCTGTGCCCTGCCCTCCCCTCTGTGGTGGAGAAGAACGCAGTGGCAAACATCCGAACAGGGCAGCTCGCACAGCTGGATGCCTGTGGGGAGCCCACAACCGGAGCATGAGGTGTGTCCTTGGAGTGCGTCGGAGAGAATAGATGCAGTCTCAGTGTAATTATCTGTTCTTTGACATTGAAGCCGCTCTGGGGGATCCTTCTGAATCAATAGGTGGAATTTCTTCAATTATTTAATTTCTGTACCACCCCACACCTGAAGCTCTCTGGGTGGTTCACAATACATGTTAAAAACACCAGGCTTTTTAGAACTGGGAGCTGGCTCTGCCCAAGTGACCGGCTGTCCTCTTGGCTGCTCACATTTGTTTCCCTGGAATTTACAAAAGAGGCATTCCCCATGGAAAATCTCCATGGGGAATATCTCCTTTGGTATTTAAAGAGAATATTAAAGGCCTACACAATAGTATGAGAAATTGGGGATATTGTACAAAATCATGTAGGACACAGACAGTGAACACTTCCAGATTACAAATTATGGTCTCCAGATCAAGAGTGAAGCTTGGATAACATACGATGTGAAAGCAGCAGTGCTTAGGCAGGACCAGATTAAAAAATGTCTTCACACTGTATTCTTGTAATATTGCAATTTTTCCTATTTGATAAATTACTGTTTCAGTTTTGTTCTCAAAGAGGTCAATAACTGCAAAAAAAGAGATTGGTTGGCCATTCTGCACCTGTGTGGATCACCCTCAGATGAAACTGGGGCGAGGCCTTGGTCATGACAGGTGGGCCAGGCTCAGTAGCTGCTCTTTCTGTGTCTCTGTTTCCCAGTCACTACCATGCCTGCCACGAATGACAGGTGGCCTGAGGAATTCGGTTTTAAAATCAGTGGGAACGGCCCATGCTACATCTTGGTGGTGGAAGAACACAGCAGTGCGGAGCTGGCAGGCCTCCAACCAGGGGACCAGATCCTGGAAATAGAAGGGCTGCACGTCTCCTCCATGAACTGTGATGCTCTAGTTGCCCTTGCAAGGCAGTGTCAGAATGTGCCCCCCAGCATTGGCGTGGTCTCCCGCATCCAGCAGGTGGACCTTACGCCTGGAGATGAGGGGCGCTTTGGCTTCCATCTGATGTGCGACGGAGGCTGCCCCCTGCAGGTGGAGAGTGTGACGCCCGCCTCGCCTGCCTTCGAATGTGGGGTCCGAGCTGGGGACTACATCCTGGAAATCAACAGGACCCCAGTGAAGCTCTACCAAGAGGCGGCTGCCATGATCCAGTCCTGCCAGGGACGAGGTCTCCAGCTGGGGCTGCTGCGGCTTGGACAGCCCCCTCGCTGGGCCAACAGCAGCGTGCGGGAATTTGTCCAGAGTGCTGATGCGATCCACCAAGAGAGGCGGCAAAAGGCTCAGGAGTTCAACCAGAAGGTAAGCCTTGGATTGCCCTCTGCGTGCGGGGGGCAGGGCAGGGCAGGCCAGTCTGGGCCTGGGTCCAAAAGTGGCAATGGCTGGCACTGCAGCCCCAAGGCCTCCTTGGTTGGTGGAGGACATTTTGCAGGCTGGTTTTCTCTGGGTTGGACCCATAAGCCAGTTTTGTATCATACAACCAGGAACTGCAACGTTCATTTTGAAAAAGCATGCATTTCTTTCTATAAAGCAAGCATTTTAATAATTTACTAGTTGAAATCTTAACAATTAGTGATGGTTTTTTCACAGGAAACTTAGTGCTGCCCTAAAGATATCCAGAAATGTGAAGGATGTTTGTTTTATCACCCAATCCCGCCGGCAACTGGCCCTGATGGGCTCATGAACATGAACACTATCCGTTAGACTTTGAGATGCCGTAAGACCCTGCTGTTCTTCTGCAGTGGCTAATGTGGCTACCCCTCTCTGTAAATGGCCAGCTAAGAAGAGCTTCTCTGCCTTGGGGCTCCGCCACATCAGTGCCCCTGTGTGTTGAGCTTGCTCCCTCTTCCATTGCCACCTGGCTCCCTTGCTGACTTCCACACATGTGCAGAAAGTGCCAGCTCAAATTAAGTAATTCTGAGACTTGTACTGAACCGGAAATCTCTCACAGGGATGTGCATGACTTTCTACCGAGGTCAGTGTGCCAACATTCCCACAAATAAGCTACGCAGGTAGGGTTGGCTCACCATGAGTTGTCCCCTCCTTCCTTTTCACTTGGTCCTTCGGAAGGTATTCCTTCTCTGACCCATCTCTGATATGTGTTCATGCCCACGTGGGTTTCTACTGGTAACCTGAAAAATGAACCTTTTAAAAAACTCCCAGGGTGGCATTACTTTTCTTAACACCTCAAGTAATGTGAAAAGGTAGAAAATTTAGAGAAATGTCCCTGGCCCAAACGTCCCTGGCCCAAACAAGGGTGATCTACTGGTTGTTCCCTTTCACAAGCAAAAAATCACTAGTGGTTTTCATTTCTCTTAACAGCTGGCCTTTTGACAGCTGTCTGGAGAAAGCAAATTGAAAAAGAAAGCTCTTCTGCAGACGTTCTGGGCCACTGCCCACGGTGGCACTCTGGCAACAGAGATCGCTCAAGGCAAGGCTGGCCATTTGGACCTGCACAGGTCGGAGTATCCACACAACACGTCAACATACCATGGCTTGTCAGCTGCAGTGAGTGGGTTGTTGTGCCGTGTGAAGTGTGTCAGGCTCTCTTAAACAAGAAAGCTGAGAGAAAGAATGGAGAATGGAGAAACATATTTCTGTATAGAGTCGGAGAGACTCTAGAGTATGAGCCTATAGACTCCATGAGCGAGATTCTATGAGTCTATGAGTATAGAATCTATGAGCCAGATTTTTCTTTAACTTTTAACTCATCCTTTTTAAACGTATAAAATCAATTCTTTTTAGATTGTTGAAGACATGGCTAACCTGGAATTTTAATTTTTATCTAGTTAATTCATCCTGCTGCAAACAGAATGCAGGTCTATTTTTGTGCTGCCTTCCTCAGCCAAGCAGAGAAACGGAGAGCCTTTGCTCCCTCTTGCATAATGCCAGACCTGGGGGTTTAGCCCATGAAACTGAGGAGCAGAAGTTTCAGGACAGATCAGTGGAAATACTTCACATAAGCATAATTAATTTGTGGACATTCCTGCTAAAAATGTGGCAGTGGCTGCAGACTGAAGCGGCTTTAACAGATTAGGGCTGTGTTGTGGCTGTGTCTGATTGGCTGCAGCATAATTTATGGGCGCTCCCAGAGGCAAGGCAGTACAGCAGGCGAAGCGATGCGCAATTTCAGGGCCAGCCTGGGGCGAGGCAAAGGCGGAAGAGGTCAGGACAGAGGGGCAAAGAGCAGCCCACTGCAGTCTACCATCCAGAAACAGCCTGGTGAAGGGTCAGCACCCGAGCGCCGATCCCAAGGCGAGTTCCGGCGCACGGCGTCGCTCCCGCCTGGCCTGGCTAAAGCCGAAGGCTCGCAGCAGGAGGTGGAGTGCACAGCATGCCCAGGGCTCTGAGTGGAGCCTTGCGGGATTCTGGCCGGCAGAAGGCCTGCTCAGGAGAGGGCTGGACCCTGGGGAGCCCCTGTGTAGTGGAGCCCCCTTCGCAAAGGAGTCGCACGGGCGCAGTGCTCCCGGAGGCTGGGTGTTCGCCCAACCTCCACCTGAGGCAGCAGCCCCTCTCCTCTGGGAGGCACAGGCATGGACTTGTGGCCCTTGGGGGCCTGCCCCCCAGCTGGCCTACCTGGGCTAGCTCAGTGTCTCTTGGGGAGCCTTGGTGCTCAGAGGAGGAGGGTTCCTCCAGCGAGAGCATAGGAATGAGACAGAATGATGGAGGGTGAGGCTCTCCATGGCCACAGGTTGTGATGGCGCCAACTGTGTATCCCCTGCAGGTCCCCGCACACCAATGGACGTGAGTGGGAATGCACTGGCGCACCCCTGTCCCACTGGCCAGGCTCCCAGAAATGTCTGGATGGCCGCTGTGCAAGCGCCTTGGCCTTCCCACATTTTGCCCTCTTAGGACTGTACGACTCCAAATCACTTTTCAATCCATCACAAGATCCTGTCCTTGGCCATGGCGAATTCAGAGTGCTCTGTGCACATTGGAGTAGTAGTCTGAACAACCACCCTGACAGGTGGGAATTACTGCTAGTATCAAGGCCTTCCCTCTGTTGCAAGCGGCCTGCAGTGGCTGAGGGGGCTTCCTGGGCCCCCCTCCTGCGTTCACAACCCAGGCAAGGCTTGAAGGAGGATCTTCTGAGTTCATAGTTGCAAGTGGTGATAATCCCCAGTGCTGGACTGTGATTGCCACGGCCCACCAGGTGCATCGCTCCCTTCGCGCCCACGCCTGCGCACTCCCACCGGTGGAGGGGCATTTTCATACCGCTGATGAAAGCTTATCCCAGCACCACGTTCAGCCACTTTCAAGGCGCTGTGAGGCTCCTCACTGTTTTTGCAGCAACAGGCTAATGATGCAGCAACCCCACAAGGCGTGTGATGCCCCAGCCGCCCATCCTCTCTTGACTCTGGTCTAGGGAAGGTGAAGAACACCTCTGCATGCTCTTTCCCCCTGGCCAAGCTGGAAGGAAGGAAGGAAGGAAGGAAGGAAGGAAGGAAGGAAGGAAGGAAGGAAGGAAGGAAGGAAGGAAGTGGTGTTGATGATGATAGGATGAGCTCCAGGAGGAGATGAGGGTATGAAGCAAGCGGCGAACGGCTGGGTTGTTCATTCTGGAAGGGAAAAGGTTGGGCCTGGGACCGATGTGGGAGCTGAGCCAGGGCAGGAGGGTGAGTGGACAGATGCTCCGCCAGGTATCTCACAGGAGGTGGTCCAGCCTCCAGCCGTTAAGGCCTTGCTATTAAGACGGACCGTGACTCACTCGTGATGGCAACACAGTGCGTGGCCTGCCCGAGGGAAGCCATCCTCCAGGCAGGACTGCAGAGCCCCATCACCCGTCCTGTTCAGGTGGCACCAAATCTGACCAGCTTTCTGCAGCAGCTGATGACCTGTTTGTTTACCTGAGCTTTCCCCTGGATGTTTCACTTTCTTTTGCTGCATTGTGTGAATGCGTCATTGCTACTGTTCTCCTCTGTCTAGTGATGTTCTCTCATCAGTGTTGCATTATTGTACTGTGCTTCATTGCTAGCACCCTGCTTGCTTTGGGATTAGTCTATAATTACAAGTGGATAAGATAGTTCTAAAATAAACCCTTTCGCCCTAGTTTTATCCGGCACAGATTTTAGCTTGCCGTGCTATGAATAGAAAACTCAGTCAATCAATCTGTAAAATAGAATGATTTTATTTATCTGAGGGCTTACTGAGAGGCTTCTAGAGATCAATAACAACACTGTCTGTGCTCACAGGCTTACAATCCAAAATTGCATTCATTCCATTGTATTTGCATGGTGATCTCCAGAATGTGAACCTGCTGCATGGACCTGTCACGACCTGGGTTGATGGTGGGGTGAAGATTAAGGAAGCCCTGGTGGAATTTCTCAGGGGCCTCCTGTCTTTGGGTGCAGATGATAGTAGTTCCACCCATACAGAAGCTGAGGAAGGAAGCTGTGGGCCTCAGAAGCTATGGGTACTCACATTTGGAGCTATGTGAGTACGTGTTGCAATCTGTGATTAGGTGCCCTTTCAAATACTTGTGCCCAAAGCCCATCTAGCCCAGGACTCTCTTCCCACAGTGGCAAGCCAGGTGCCTGTGGGGAGCTCGAAGCAGGACATGAGTGCAGATCCTGGCCTATAACCAGGAAGAGTACTCCTGATCCTTGTAGATCAATATTATATTGGCTTATAGCAGCTACTTGAGCAGGGCATAATTTAATTTGTATACGCTATTATACCTTTTAAAATCTGGTTCTTAAATTTGGTGCTTAGGGGTTTTATGATGTTTCATGGATATTTTATGATGTTTTATTGCACTTTCTATTATATTTTATGTGTTGTTGTAAACCACCCAGAGAGCTTTGGTCATCTATTCATTGGCATTAAAACTGCCTTTGTGAGGGATGTCATTATGCAGAGCATAAGCTTTCCTGGTTTCTAGGCTGTTATTCTCTAGGATGGCCTTCCCCCACTGTGTGCCTTCCAGACACATGTGGATTACGCTACCCAAAATTGCCAGTCTATGGCCTTGCTGGACAGGAATTCTGGGACTTGCAGTCCAAGTGCCTCTGAAGGCCACCAGGTTGGGGAAGGCTGCTTGTGGGAGTCCGACAGGCCGCTCCTTAGCACCACACTTGGTCCCACTGCGGTCTGGGGAGAACATTTCCTTCAGACGCACAGCGGGAAAGAAGCAGGGAGCTTCTGCTGTCCATGCAAAGGCTCAAGGAGGCATTCCTGCTCAGCCACCACTTGGAGCATTGGCATCATCAGGAACAGTGGCACCTGGGCAGGCAGCTGTGGGGCACCGCAGCATTCCAAGGAACGGCAGTCCATTGGTGTGCTTCTCCAAGTTCACCATCTGTCCTCTGTGTAGCTCTGGATGTACCAGTGGGTGGGCCTGTTCCTGCATCGAACCTGCTCCTGCTCATATACTCACTGCTCCTGCTCCTGCTCATATACTCACTGCTCCTGCTCATATACTCAACTTCAGTGGCTCCTAAAACGGTCACGGTCTTGCATTCTGGCAGATAAGTTCCTCCAGAAGATTCCATTTTGTTCTGTACTAGCTAAGAGATCCAGTTTTCCCCTGGCTGGAACAGCCCTTCGTTTGAAGCAGCCCTTCCCACTCTGTCAGACCTGGCGGCATTGTACTGGCCCAGTCTGAGCGAAGCCTGCTTGTGGTCCCTGGGTGGGGGCCTGTTCCCTCCATTCCTCAGGGGAGGCAGATGCATTGATTGCCCTCAGCCTGTCTGTGTCCCTGGAAGCTACGGGCTGATTTGGAAGCCTGCTGCCCATGGACTAGGAATGGCGCTGCTGCTTCCGGCATGTGATTGACATTACCTGATGCACCTTGGAAAGCAAATCACAGGGAGGTGCCCGCGGCTGTGGCCCCCTTTGCACCTGTGCCAGGTCTCAGGTGTCTGCTGGTTTTGGAGGTGTCACTGACAGACTTGCCCTCTTTTCCTGCCTGGTGCAGCTGGCGCATGTGTCTGGTTGTTTCCTAGCATCTTCCCTTTTGCTTCAATCCTCTTCAGAGTTACTCCTCCGACCATGATGCTTAAACCACCGGTGCCATTCAGGGCTGCCCGAAGAGAGCGCTGCTGGGACAAGGGGACCCCACATGCACAGACAAAGCAAGGGGTGCCCTGCCTCCGTTCCTGAGCATCTGTTGGCTGCAGCCCGCCACACACCCGGGCAGTGCCCCCACCCCATCCTTGCCTCCAGCCCCAGAAAACCTCTGGTGAGGCACAGCAGCATGGTGTTTCTTGCCGAATTTGGGGTGCCTTTAGCATTGACGTCCGGCTACCATAACGTCATGGAACCAAACACAAGGCCTGAAGCTTCTATTCTGGTCAGGCCAGCTCCTACACTTGCCAACACTGGCAGTTGGTGTGGGAACAGAACAGTCACTTCCCTGAGACCAGGTCCCTTGCAAGGGCATCTTGAACTGAAGCCACGTGTGTGCAGGTGCCTGAAGCCTTCCTGGCCCTCGGGACGCAGTGCTGGAGTTCATCCCTTGGGAAAAAGGCCGCTCTGCCTCAAAGCCCTTCTTCCCAATCTGTAGGGGGTGGTGCTGGAGCCGGAGTCACTGTCACTGCCCCAGATGAGATGACCTTGAAAGGCCGTGTGCGTCAGGAGGACTTCCGTCCCAATCCTGTGGTGGTGTTTTGAAGACTCCCTGTCCCAGGAAGCACCAGGATATAGGTCAAAAAGCCTGTGATAATTGACGGCGGAGAGCTTCCAAGTGGGACGGGCACCGGGGGGCCAGGAGCCGCTCCCTGTCTCCGCGCATTAGCGTGCTGTGTGCCTCATTCCAGTTTCCGCCACCTTTTTGGCATTGCTGCAAGTTTCCAGGCAGGGAAGACTTTGCTGCTCTCGTAAGGACATAAGGAAAGCCCTGCCAGATCGGACCAAAGGCCCCTCCAGCCCAGCACACACGGTGGCAAGCCAGCTGCCCATGGCTCCCTGCAGCAGGAGGGGAGCAACACCCCCGCCACGGGCATCTGCAGATGCGCCACCCACCTCTGCTGCAGGAGGGAGCCCACGGCCAGCGAGGCGAGCAGCCCCCGGCAGCCCCACCCCTCGAGAATCTGCCCATCCAGATTGGCGGCCATCACCGCTTCCCGCACCAGTGGCGTCCATCGTTGAACTGGATGTTGTGTGATGAAGGGATTCCTTCGTCTGTCCCAGGCCTCCCACCCTGCAGCTTCATGGGGTGACCCCTTTGGGTTCGGGTGTGGTGGGGAGGGAGAGGAACCTCTCCCTCGCCCCTTTCTCCATGCCACACGTTATTTCCAGCGCCTCTATCAGGCCTCCCCTTCCTCGCCGTTTTGCTGAGCTGAACAGTCCCAGTTGTTGTAGCCACTCACAGATAAGCTGCTCCAGTCCCCGGATCATTTTCATTGCCTCCCTCTGTATTTTTCTGAACCGAATAATGCACTTTTTCAGGTGAAGCAACCAGAATGGAACACAATATCCCAAGTTCAATTGCAGCAAAGATTTGTCTAAGGAAAACAAGAACTTGGCAATTCTGGTTTCTATTCTGTTCCTAATGATTCCCAGTGTGGAGTTTACCTTCTTCACAGCCGCTGGATGCTGGGACAACACTGTCAGCGAGTGGTCCACCCCCCCTTCCTGCTTGGGCACTTTGGACCCTATCAGCACATACTTAAAGTTGGGATTTTTTGCCCCAACATGCATTGCGTTATGCTCAGTTGCATTGAACGGCATTTGCCAATTTGATGCCCTTTCTTCCAGCCTGGAGAAATCCCTTTGGAGCACCTCAGTCCCTTTTGATTTTAACTACCCTAAAAGTTTAGTGTCGTCAGCAAACATGGCCACCTCACTGCTTCTAACCGTAGATCATTTACAAACAGGTGGGGAAGTGCTGGTCCTGATACTGAACCCGGTGGGACTCCACTGGTGACGTGCCTCCACTGGGAGACGTTGCCGTTGATTCCCATCCCCCCCACCCCCGAGTCCTACCCTTCAACCAACTTGTGGAATATAAAAGGACCCTTCCCCCTTTTATTCCATGACTGCTCAGTTAGCTCGGGAGCCTTTGGTGAGGGTCTGTGTCAGAAGCCTTTGGAAGTCCAGGTAAACAGCGGCTACTGAATTGCCTGTCTACATGTTTATTGATACTCACAAAGAATTCTAGTGCTTTAGTGAGATAGGACTTCACTAAAAATAAAACGAAAATTAAGCCTCTTTCCATACTGATCTATAGATACAGAGGAAAATGTTCAAAAGCTGTCTGAAATTTGTTTAGAATTTAAAAAATGGTTTTAAGGGATCAGAATCCTAGAAGAGTAGAGTCAGAAGGGGCCAGAAGGCTGTTGGGCCCAACACCCTGCTGTGGCAGGACACAAAGTCACACCTTCCCATGAGGTGGCAGTCCAGATGCCTTTTGAAAGTCTCCAGCGAGGGAGAGCCCACAACTTCCCCAGGTTATAGGTCCCATTGTCAGGCTGCTCTGGCAGGGAGGAAACGCTTCCTGGTGTCTGGTCTAAATCTGGTTTCTTTTAACTTAAGTCCATTTTTCTGTGTCCTGCACTCTGGAATGGATGAGAAGATACCTTGTCCTTCCCCTCTGTGACAGCCTTTCAGGTACTTGTGGAGTGCTATCATATCCCCCCTCAGTCTTCTCTTCCTGAGGCTGAACATGTCCAGTTCAGTCTCTCAATCTTTCCTTGTAGGGCTTTGCCTCCAGTCCCGAAACCATCCTTGTTGCCCTTCTCTGGACCCTTTCTAGCTTGTCTGCATCTTTTTAACATTTAGATGCACACAACTGGTCACAGGCCTCTGGGGGAGGCCTGACTAGTGCTGAGTATAGTGGAGCTAGCACTTCACGTGTTTTGGAAACGATGCTTCTATGATGCAGCTCAAAATAGCATGTGCCCTTTTTGCAGCTGCATCACTTTCTGGGCTCATATGTAGCTTGTGATCCACAACAACTCCTTGCAGTATTGCTGAGCCACATGTTCCCCATCTAACAGTGGTGCATCTGGTAAGGACCTCCCCCTTGGCATCCCCCGCTGAACCAAACTCCCCTGTGTGCTCCCTGCGAGCTCAGCTGCTTTTACCCCAGTGACCTAGACTAGCCAGGGCAGCTTCCTCCGCTCTGCTCAGCTGGGAGTCAGGAACCAGATGGCTCCTATTTTAAAAAGAGGAAAAATGAAAGGGCAGATTGAAGGAAAGTGATCTGAATAAGCAACTGTGTCCTGACAGAGTGATTCACAGGCCCTGCTCTGCTCCCAAGGGTTAAGAATTACTTCACGTAGCCTTGAGCTGCAGCCAAGCCTTCAGAATTGTAGCTGAGTGAGCCTTACGAATCAGGATTTCAACTGCATCCAAGTTGCAATTTTTCCCTTCAAAAAGCTTTCCTGGCCAGTGGGGCTGCTCTGCGGGAAGCCTGAAAGGATGCCGGATGGCTGTCAGGCCTGCGGGACAGCACTGAAGTGAGCCTGCAGGCAGGGAAGCGCTGCCTGGCCACGCGGGGAAGAGCCCGGTGCCCAGCTCCCGGTCTTCTGCACCCTGGCCCTGCCTGCGCATAGCAGAGGCTGCCCGCTGGTACGTTCTGGGGGTGCCCATGACACCCCCAGGCCAGCTGAGGCTCCGGCAGCCATGCCAAAGCAGCAGTGTCTGCCGTGTAAGATAAGACTTTGCAGATAAGACGTGTTGATAAGGAGCTGATTATATGTTTCACATTTTAGAAGGAAAAAGAGCTGGCATCGTGCTTTTCTCGCTGAACAAGTCACATCATGTGGAGTGCCACGTTCCACAGAATGCAGCTGGATTTTGGGGCTCTCTGCTGCCCTCTGCTGGGGAGCACTAGAGGTCTCCCCACACCCTGTATGCTGGAGCCTCAAGACATTAGAAAGGAGAGCAAAGATGCATAACATGGAACTCAGTCATGGTGGCATTAGAGAGTTGGCCACTTCCTGAAAAGTTGCTATTTTGCAAAAGGAAAGTTCTCCAGGCACTTGCAAGGTTGCACAGCAGTGAACCTAACACAGAAACAGAGAAACAGAGCGAGTCAGAGGGGCCTCCCGGGCCATCTAGTCTGACCTCCGGCACCAGCCGGCTCCGCTCACAACATGCCCACAGATGCTGAGAACTGGGAAAATGATAATAATTCGGTGACATCATGGAAGTTCATTGAATTGGTAGGACGAGTTTGCAAGAAATGGGCTGGAGACGGGCCACACACAAGTGGCATTCAGTCTGTCAGAATGATGCAGGCAGGAAGCTCTCATTCCCTATCTTGCTGTTTCTCCTGCAGGTGCAAGAGATCCTGGGTGACCGGCCAGACATAAAAGGGAGGATGTTCACAGTCCTGAGGCAGTATGCCACTGAAAGGAAGGTTGACTACTTGGCTCATGCCCTTTCCACCATTCTTACCGAGGACTCCCACCAGCTCCTCATAGAAAATATCAGGTAATGAATTTCCCTAGAAAAGGAGGATCTGTCAGGATATGGGAGGAGTGGTTCAGTGCTGGTATGAACCTGTGGGATTGTGCATTTGGGACAAGAAGCAGCATGATCAGGGAGGTTTACCTCAAGAACATCCCTCAGTTCCAAGGAATTAGGGCCTGCTGTGCCAAGGCTGGATCCAGACAAACAGAGGTGCTGAGCTGGCTTTCGGGTTCCGGTGGTTAGCCCTGAAGTGTCATGTGGAATGTCCCTTGGGTGTCAGTTCCTCACGACCCTGTTGCCCAAGCCATCCGTTGGCTTCCCTGACTGACCTGGAAAGGCTTGGGCTTCAGGTCAGGCCAGACTTCATCTCCGCAGAACCCCTTTTGGTTCCCCAGGCTCTGTCTTGCCATTCCCAGCCCTGACTTGGCTGGGGACTTGAACTGGGGTTGCTCCCAGCCCCTGCACCACACGGGCTCCCTGCTGTAGATGCCTCTTGCCTTGACGGGCAGCACAGCCAGCAGAGAGAGGGCACTGCCAGGTCCCAGGCTGTCCTTCAGGGTCTTCCCCTGCCGCCTCTGCAGCAAAGTGTAGGATCCTGAGGCCAAGGAGTAAGTAAATGCCGAACTCGGGCTGGTCCTGGAGTCATGCTGCTCCCAAGGAGCCCAGAAGCCCCTGCATCTGAGGTGAGACCTCGCATGATTTTTCCTCCTGCCCGCCACTCAATGATTCAGAAGTGGGGGGAGAGCAGGCAGAGGCAGTGTGTGCCCGGGAGGCTGGCTGGGGCAAGGCATTTTTCTCTTCTGCATCTGTGGGGATGCTCTGCAGAGAGGCACAGGCAGTGTTCAAGGCCAGCGGATGAGATTCCGATCCTTTACAGCCCTAGCTGGTCATTAGGCAATTCATCTGACTTTGTTTTCCCAGCTCTTGCTTGCAATCTGTGACCATTGTTTCCACCAGGCTAAACAAAAGGGATGTCCACCAGTTTCAACATGTGCTTGAAATAAACATGAAGTCTCAGCAAAGCTCTTCTGGGCCTCCACAGAGTTCTGCCTGTTCAGTAAAAAGAAGGAGAGGAGCTGTGCATGAATCAAGTCGGACTGAGAGTCATGCTGGACTTGGGCAGAAGTGTAGAGTCACAGAGCAGTAGAGTCAGGTCCAACCCCGGCTTACAGGACACTCAGTTGTATGATCTCAACGGGGATACTGAAAGCAGCATCCTGCATTTCTGTCCAGAGAGACGTGTCTTTCATATACAGTGCAACTCTGCCTCCCTTTCTGTTCTTCTTGAACAGGTTATATCCTACAGTTGTTGAATTCCAGTCATGGGAGTCATCCCACTAAGTTGTACTTATACCTACCAGGAGGACTTCATCCTCCTGTATTAAGAGTTCAAATTTGTGCTGTTTGTTTTCCAAGCTCTGAGCATTAGTATACAGACATTGAAGACCATGTACTTTATACTCAAGCTTTCTTCCTAGATGTTTTGGAAGACTCTTATTGGGCACTGTTAAAGCTGCTCCCTCAGTTGTTTTGTCTGCCGTTGCATCCAGGTGTACGTCTCCCTCTCCTGCAGGATCCAATTTAAAGCCTTCCTAATAAACTTCTTTCTGCTGTGGCCAAGCACCTTCTTTCCTGTCCTTGTAAGGTGCAGGCCATCCCTTGCCAGCCACCCGTGGTCCCAGGATCCAGAATTCACGTCAGCACCACCTTCATAGCCAGGCACTCCTCTGAATTACTTTTCTTTCCCAGTCTGTTCCTCTTCCAAGAACTGGGAAACTCTCTGGGCCCCCAAGTTCTTGACTTCCCTCCCTGCGGCGTCAAAGTTTGACGTGATTTCTTCAAGGCTGCTCTTGGCAGTGTCACCTGTATCAGGAGGAAGTGGCATGCCTGTGGGTTCCAGGCGCCTTGGCAATCTTCAGCTGCATCCCTCACCTGTCGTCAGGGGGGCAGCACAGGCTACGATTGCACGGGTTTCCCTGACATGCCTGTGCTTCCACCCCGTGCCAGAGGGAGTCTCCCACCACAACGACACTCACCGCATCTTGCTACCACTGCTGATGCTTGGTGGACCGAGCCTCTCGGTCAGTGTTGCGTGGGAGGGCTTGTGGTCCTTCACAGCAGGCTGCCCTCCAGGCTCACCTCTGCCTCCATGGGGCAGTGCCTTCCCGGTCTTCTGCGCCAAACTGCTGCCCCTTTCCAGGGAGCTCCTCCTCCTCTTCTCCCCTTCTGCCTCCGCCTGCTGCTGCACTTGTAGCTCCTGCCCCGCTCGCTGGGAGCTGTTGCAGTTCCACTGCTCTGCCTCAAAGCTCCTCGCCCTCTCTTATCCCCTGGGGGTGGACACTCACTGCTCCAGCGCTCCCAGCTGTTCCTCTCGCGGGGCCACCTGCTCGCACTTGCATTTTTGTGAACATTGGTGGGGCATCATGTGTGGAAGGCCGCGCAGACTTCATATCCCATTTTCTAGCCTGTGATCCATGGAGTCTCCTGGCCTGAGCTTTGCATGTTTTGCAAAAGCAAGAACACTTTTCCAGAAGAGAAGATGCATGTTCCAAAAAAATAGAGGCATGCTTCTAAAAACTTGCAGTAAAATTAAAAATGTCACTAATTACGCTTATTCATTGAGCATCAGAGCGAGAGGTTGGGGAGCTGCAACCTCAGGCAGCAGAGTTTGCATTCTGTGGGTGATGGCAGATGGAGCTGGGCAGATCCAGCTGATGGGGAGCACGTGTGTTTGGATTTCCCACCCTGGGCACCACCAAAGTTTTGTGGATCCACCCTCAGAATGCAGCCACTCAATATGGGGAAACTCAGTATTGGGAAACTCAATACGAGGACAAGCCTGAGAGGCTTGGCCCTCTGTGAGAGACATCAGAGGCAACGTACCTGGAGCAGGGCCTTCTCTGTGGTGGTGCCCCGTCTGTGGCATGCACTCCCCAGAGCCGTCGTTATTTGCTTTGGCACCAGGCTAAGACCTTTTTATTCAAACAATATTTTAACAATGTCTAATATTTATAGTTTTAATTGTGCAGCCAGGGTGTTTCCAGGTTTTAATTGTATTGTATTATATTTATTTATTTCTGTGAGCCACTCCGAGGCTATATAGCAAGGGGACGGCATACAAAAACTTTAAATAAATACATAAATTCCTCAGCCCAAATTTGAGCCCAGGGGCCTTTCCTGAAGTAGTTTCCAATGGCTGTGAAAACCTCCGAGGCAGAGTCTGACCCAGATGATAGTTGCCTAATGGACACAGGCCAGCCCTGCTCCTAATCTCTCCAAGTCGCTTGGCATAGAAGGGATTGCAAGGGCCCTCCGTGGGGCAGTTAATCTGCAACAGAAATCCTCAGTCCCCCCACCTGCAGCAGAACAACATCTACTGTCTAATCTAATTGGACCAAATAAACCAAAACCTGCCTCGGGAGGGAGTGACTTGCCATCTGGCTTCCCGGAAGCTCCAGGCACTCTCTCTGCTGGGCCTTGGGAACACCTCCCTGGTTGTTATTGGGCAGCCTGTGGTCTAGGGGAAGCTGGAGTGGAAGCAGCAGATGAAGCAAGCTTGTAATGAGCAGAGACCGCAGTGCAGGTCGTGCCGGAACCAAAGACCGGGGAGAAGAAAAGGAACTAGATACAGTGCGCCTGATTTACGTAAAGCAATTTTTCTTTCACAATTCAGGGTGGTGCAGGAAGTCTGTGATGGGGTCTCCCAGCTCTTTGTCTCTCATACTTACACACGTCTTTTAACAAAAAATAGCAACGCAGATTCAGAACTGGCTGGGGACCAGTCCTTCAGGACCTTGGACAGCGATCCGTGGCTCATTGTGCGTGCGAATGGGATTCGGATTTGGACTCAGGCGAGTCCTGTCTGGCTTGAGTCAGGCTTGCACCCTGGACATGGCTGCCTTTCAGCCCCTGTCATGTGGCTCCTTCTTTCCAGTCTGGAATTTTCTTGACCAACTTTATGTCAACTTTCCCCCTCACTGCCATTCACTGTGCATGCCTTCCCGGGGGGCGGGGGGGTTCTTTGCAAGACTTCCCAATTATCTGCTTTGCCCTCTTGCTCAGGAACCAACTCACTGACATGCATGTCTACTCAGAAGTAAATCACATTATATTCTACGGCCTTACAAAAAATCACAGTCCCTTCCCAGGAGCTAATTCATGGCAAGGTTGGTGTGGGGGGCTCTCCAGCGCTGGCTTTTGGGTGGGGGCAACGGGGTGCTGCTCTCCATGGCCTGGGCGGACAGGAGCACTCAGCGAGACCCTCCCTCCGTAGGGAGGGCCAGGGAGGAGTGGTCAGTTATTCCCGCCTTTCTCGCAACATCCCTACCCTTTCATGCCTTCGCTTAGCGGAGTGAGCTAAAACAAACACGCACAAACGCAGAAGAACCCAGCAGGGCCATTTCCATCCTAGACCCCCCTTCCCGCTCCTCACGTGGTGCCGGGCCTGCTGCGCCTGCTCGTCCGTTGGGCACAGGCCCAGCCCCGGTGGCTTCCAGGTGCGCTGGCCTCCAGTTCCCAGCATTCCTGCCAATTGGCCATCCTGGCCAGGGCCAGTGGGAAATGAGAAGTCCAAAACATCTGGAGGGCACTAGGGTGGGGAAGACTGCTGGACGGAGTTCCTCAGTTGGTTGTCCTATCCTGCCCTCTCTCCCTCGCTGGACCCTGCCGGCCCTTCCCCTCCTCGTGCCTCCTGCTGACCATGCAGGCTGCACTTGGGCATGTGAGGCCTGTGGTGGCGTCAAGTGCAGTTGCTGCAGTCCCTGGGCGTTGATGGGCACCTTGCAAGCTCCCTGCTCGTTCATTGTCCCCAGGTCCAAGGCCAGCGAGCAGGCAGGGAGATGGTGTGGAGCAGCCGCACTTGGTTCTGCCGCATTTCCCTGTTCCAAAAGCCAGCCAAGGGTCATGGGACATGCCAGCAGGAAAACCCCCAGGAGGCGCCCAGCTCTGCATCTGCACTGGAGGTTGGACCCTCCGAGGGGGCCTCCCACTCCGGCAGACCTGCTGCCTCCTCCCTGTGGCCCCAGGCCAAGGGGCAGAAGGTAAATGGGCAAAGAACAGATCCAGGATATGGGCATCCAAGTCCCAGACCAGAAGGCAGAGAACGCCAATGCCACCCCTGGCTTTGCACACCGCGATCCCTTGACCTCCGGCCCCTCCCCCCACACCTGATTGTTGTGCAGTACCTTTTCCAAACTGCAGTTCTCTTGAATGCATTCGTTGTACAGAAGGGGTGGGGTGGGGGGCAGAGAGAGAGCCCAAGGTTGCACAACGCGGCCACGAGGAGAGCATGACTCATTATGCGTGTCTGTTTGTATCTCACCTCTCCTAGACCTCAGCTGTGGCTGCTGCAGTGGGTTCCCAGGCTCTACTCCAGTTCCGGAAAGTCGGCCCTGCTGCTTGTGGGGAGGTTTGCGGCTGCTTCCCTGCCGCTTTTCCTCTGGGGGAGGAAGGGGGGCACATGCAAGCATAGGTGGGGTGAGGGTTCCCCTGGTCCCATCGCTCTCAGTGCACACCCCCGGCTGCAGTGTGCCCAGCAACTCTGCTCAGAGGTCCCTCAGAGAGTTGGGCACCTGCTGGAGCCCCAGCCAGCTCTTTCCCCGCTGCTGCTGTGGGTGCCTCCTGTGTTCAGCCTGCACTTTCCCTCCCCATTGCCTGAGAGGTGTAATAGCTCCCCCGCAAAGCGTGTTGCCGGCAGCTGAGCCTGGAGCTCCCCAGCCCTGCTACATGCCCCATTCCCCTTCTGCACAAGGAAGCCCCCACCCCGATCCCGAGCACTCAGCTGGGTCCCCCCATTCCATCCTGAGTTGTGGGTTAATATATTTTTCCTTTCTTGCTGGTTGCTCTGGGGGCTTTTGGCCCATTTATCCAGAATTAAGCTCTCTGATTTTAATTTGCTGGCATTTGCTTTATCCGTTTGGCTGTGGAGATAAAGCACGGGCTGCCCTTGTTTTCTCGCTGTGCTCCTCCACGCACGGCCCCCTCCCTGCCATATGGTTTGCAGGCACTGGGGAAGGGCACAGTGTTAGCCTCCTGCTCAAGCATGTGGGGAAACAGCAACAAGAAAGAGCGATGAGCTGCCTCGGGTAAGTGGCAAACCGGTCTGTTCTCTGAGATTCGAGGCTGTGTGTCTTTGCATGTGGAAATCTCAGTATGTTTCTCCCTGGCTCTGCTTAATTCTGCAGTAAGACAGCGCACACCCTGCAAGAGTTTATTATGGTTTAGCATCTTCTGGAGCACACAATTTTTTAAAAAAGCTTTGTGGCTGTAAATTGGTGATTAGGTATTTGGGACCAGTTGAAGAACAAGAGAAACTTTAACCTCAGAGTGTGATTTTTGGTGCATTCCTGCGGAAAAGTGAGAGCTGCTGGGTCCTGAGGCATCCCACGCTGGCTGAGCCTCTTAGCCTTAGAAGTGGTGAAAATGACCACGTCTCTCTGGTGGGTTAATGTCACAGCAAGGCCAGAGGGCAGCCAGATGTTGCGGGCAGCTGCTGGCATCCAGCTGTGCTGGTGATTTGGGGCCATTCTAAAACTGGAGGCAAATTGCAAAGGTTCCGGCTCTTTTCTAAAAGGTTCTTTTCAATAGTAATTCTGCTTCTGTGATCCTAGGACTGTATTATTTGGCTCTATTAATTTGAGTATCATTTCCTTCTGAGAGCATCGTATCTCTACCGGCATTCTGCACTATCCCCCCCTTCCCCTGCCCCTTAAAAGCATCTGAAGTTGCAAGGAATGAACTCATGCAAAATGAGTGACCCAGCATAGATTAGGTATAGCAGCATGCAAGCATCTGGGTTTTGAAGATGTCTTCTTCTGGAAAAATGCAGAGGGAGCATATTAGGGAAAACACTTAGGATCATGAAAACTGGAAAACATTTGCACTTTCAAGGTAGTTGTGCAAGAAGCCCACTTCCAGTAGCTTTGTCTTTATTGATGTCAGTATTTCACAGTCACTCTGAGCGCTCTGCATAGACTAGAAAACGTGCCACTTTTTCATTCTGAAGTTTTCTGGGAAAGGCAAGCGCTGGCATGCTTCCACCCACTGAGGTGACACATGTGTGCAGATACTGGCCTTGCCTCTTTTTACTGCCTCCCTTTTCAGGACCCACATCATGGCCGCTCTGTGCTGTGGATTGGGGTCTACGGACTGCTTTGCTTGGTCTCCTGCTTCACCGAGGCCGCCCTTGGGGGGCAGGCTGTGTGTTTCTGGGACAGCGTTCTGGAGAACGATGGTGTGGGAAGGGGCTGCATGGCACAGCTCGGCCACTTCCAAGCCGTTTTAGGCTGGTGCTTGAATTCTGGTGAGGCAGTTCCAGTGAGCAGTCTCCCCCAACCTCGCTCCCTCCCAGTGTGCTGGAGTGCAACTCCCCTGCTGACTGGGGGATTATGGGAGTTGCAGTCTATCACATCCGGAGGGCAGCAGGCTGGAGAAGGCTGTTGTGGAATGGAAGGCCGGCAGATATGCCGGGATGTCTGGGGAAAGGCACCCACTCCAGGGCCCTGCTTTGCCCGCTCCTGCCGTGACTTGCTCCAGCAGTTGCAGGGTGTTTCCGGGGACTTCAGCTGAATCAGCTCACACGCTGCATGGCCCCTGCTGACCTTGGGCACCCTTTGAGTGCCCCGCCGAGCTCTTCCTGTCAAAATCATGTCAATCCAAGGGGTATTAATGTGGGCTCTCAAAATTCACCCGGATGGGCACTGGTGTTGCTCACTCTGTACAGACACCAGGCCCTGATCAAACTGGCAGCCTTCTTCTGAGCTGGGGCCAGAACCTGCATCTGGGTCACAACCTGGAGTATCCTTTCTGAAAGGTCATTTCAGGTAACATAGAAACATAGAAACAGAGCGAGTCAGAAGGGGTCTCCCGGGCCATCTAGTCTGACCTCCGGCACCAGCCGGCTCCGCTCATGACATGCCCACCATGTGCATGTCCAGCCTGTCTTTGAACACCCATGTCTTCATTTACTGCTCAAGATCCCCAGAGACCTTTTGTATAGAGTGGTGTTTCAAAGTCCCTTTTCCGAAAGGCCTGTCTCCGGATTTTACGGCCTCTCTAGATTAACGTTCTGCAGTGCAGTGTGGCATTCTTGTTTTGGACCCTTTGCCGGCTCTTTACACACGGGCTAGCAAGGGTGATCAGCTAAACAGCCTCCTCCTCTCCTCACTTGTTTGCTTTTTTCAAGGAGTTTGAGTTAATGGATACTTTTAGAACCAAGCAACTTTCAATCTCTGGCAGTTTCTAGATCCTTTCCCACTGGAGAACTCTCTTATTGCAGGAAAAAAGATGCTGTTGAACCCATTCTTGTGGTAGCTGAAATGCAATCTTAATTTTCCCAGCTTGGATGTCTTGTGCCCACAATTTCCTCAGAATGCAGCAGCATGAAAATGTGTCAGTTCTTAATGTGACCTGCTAAAGAAATGCACTTTTTAATGAGCCGCTTGCTCCAAGGACTCAGTGGCTTCAAGGCTTTCTCTTCAAGACCCTTCCCTGCAGCTTGGCGCCCAAAGAGTTTTTCTCCCCCCAACAGACAATTCTTTGTGGGGGGATTTATTTCTCCTTCCAATAGAATTTCCAGGGTGGGAGGTGTAACTTCATTCCCTGCTTCCTAAAACACCCACCCTTTACTCAAACTGGGGACAGGGTTGGAGTAAAATATGGGCAAATGCGGCATTAGAAACATAGAAACATAGAAACAGAGCGAGTCAGAAGGGGCCTCCTGGGCCATCTAGTCTGACCTCCGGCACCAGCCGGCTCCGCTCATGACATGCCCACCATGTGCATGTCCAGCCTATCTTTGAACACCCTCACCGATGGGGCCTCAACGACCTCCCGTGGAAGCCCATTCCACGCCCTCGGGGTCCTAACTGTCAGGAAGTGCTTCCTGGCATCCAAATTGAACCTTGGCTCCCTGAGCTTTGCTCCATTGGAGCGCGTCCTGCCTTCCTCTGCAGGGGAGGAAGGTAATTAATTAATTAGGAAATGGTGCTGCTTTATTTTTGTGGTGCTGCTTTATTTTTGTGGAAATGGAAGACAGAGAAAAAGAATCGGGCTGTGCCTGCCTTCTGAGCGTAAAAGCAGTTTGAACCCTAACGAATTGTCCAGGCTTGCATTCCCCACATGCACATATGTGTGGTACGAGGCTGTAACGGATGCCCAACTTCCAGGGTTGTAATCACGTGTGTGCAGAGTCTGGAAGAAAGGGGACTATACCAAGCACGAATGTTAGTGTTAAGGTACAACGCATCCCTGCACTGGTGCGACAGGTTGGGGGGCACGATTCAGCTGGGGCAGAGCTCAGCAGGATTCCTTTTCAGCAAAATGGAAAAATCGGAGGATCGCAGCACTGCTGGGTCCTAGGTCAGGTTGCCCCCCTCCTGCTCGATGCCTCCTCCTTCCTTGTCCTGCTTTGCCACAGAGCTGCCTGTGATTGCCACGGGCGTCTTGAGCATTTTGGGGCTCTGTGCATCAGAGGGGAACTGTCTGTGCCACTGTGGGGTTGGCACAGCTCTGTGTGAAGGGCCAGTCAGTGAGGCCCACCCTTGGAATGGGCAGCCCCGTCATGGGTCAGGGACTGGGCAAGGGGCACAACAGCTCTCCCTCCCACCCCTTCCGAGTCATTCCCCTCTCTGGCCAGAGGGGAGCCTGTGGGCAGGAGCATGGGAGGCTGGCGCCTGTGAGAGGAGTGGACTGTGTTCTGGCAGGCCCAGAGCAGGCACGTCTCCTGGATTAGGGATCCCCAGGGCTTCTCAGCCACACGCCCCTGTTTCAGGTCAGCTGTGTTGCGCCGAGGTGAGGCTGTGATCCTGCTCTCCTCTGGCAGGAGAGGGGAGGTGTATGGTGGCCCCACGGGAGGGGCCTGCCCAGGAGGCTGAGAGTGTGGCCCCCTGGGGAGTTCTCCTGCAGAAAGCCCCCTTGCGAGGCATGCAGGAGGTCTCCCCACGCGGCCGAGCTCCTGTGCTTTGCGCGCCGGTGGGTGCGGCAAGGAGGAGGCAGAGGTCTGCCTGGCTTGGGCGTCCCAGGTGCCTGCCCTTGCACAGGGCTCTAGGGCAGAGTCCCCGGCCGATCCCCCCTGGCTGCTCACTGGTCTGGCTGGGGCAGCCGCCACCACGCACCTGCCGTTTCACAGCATCCTCCTTTCCCTCAAGTGCTTCTTGGCCAGAATCGTCCCTGCGGGATGAAGGGCAAAAGCCACTTGATCGGCGTGTATAAAATTACCTGCGCAAGGAACGTGCCGCCTTCCTGGCTCCCTAAGAGGCGCATTGCGGTGTCCCCCCCGCCCCCCGGACCCTGGCAGGCCTGGCCTGCTCCAAGTCAGAGCTGCCGCAATGAAGCTGAAGGGACCGGGCTCCCACTGCCCGAAGGGACCCACCCTCCCTCCTGCTCTTGGCCTTTGCCCTGGGCAGGGGGAATGATGATGACCCAAGCAGATGGCAGTGGGGGGGCAGGGATTAAGGGAGGGCAGGAGGTCACCCCATCGAACACTGGAGGCATGCAGTGGTGCGGGCCCCTCTGGCACTGGGCTGTACCCATTGCCGGAGGTGCCCCACAGCCCAAGGTGGCCCAGCGCCCGTGCATGGGCTGCAGGGCTGGCGTGCTTGGGGCACGCCCGTGGACCAACCGCAGCCCAGCGTGCCTCGGCAGGGTGGGCTGCAGGGTGCTGAGATGCTGATTTTGCTGTCAGGCTGCAGGGAGGAGTAGACACCCTCTGGGAGCTCAGCTTTAAAAATACTCTCTGCTCCGCAGGCCAGAAATTACACTGTCACACGCGCCGGCAGGCAGGCAGGCCCAGGAAGCCGACTGTGCTTCCCACACGGGAGGAAGGGGAGCCAGCCAGAGGCGCGCGCCTGCGGCAGGGAGGGATCGGGCCGGAGACGGAGCTGCGCGGGGGGGGGGGGCGCCCCGCGCCCGGAGCCTCACGCACCGCCATGTTCCCCAGGATCTTCATCCCCAGGAAGCACCGACAGCGCTTCGACGAAGTGGTGTCCCAGGGCCTCATCAGCAAGCTGTGCCGCGCCAAGGGCGAGCGCTCGGCCGGGCGGCTGAGGCGCAGCCGCAGCGAGGACCACCACGAGCGCCTGCTCGTCTCCACCCGGGCCAGCTCGGTGCCCCGCAGCCGCGGCAAGAGCCTGCGGAAGAGCGCCTCGCCGGTGGCCGGCAGCGCGGGGCCCGGCGCGCCGCGCAGGTAAGTCGGCGCGCGTCCGCCCCGGCAGGCGGCCCTCCCCAGGCGGGCGCCCTCCGGAGGCGCGGGGCGCGCTGCGGCTCGTCTCCCGCGCTGGCCGGCGGAAGAACGGGGGCGGCACAGCCAAGCCAGCCGCGTTGCGCTGCGCTTCATCTGACTTGCAGCCTCATTTAGCAGGTGCACAGGTCACTCTCCAGTACCAGCTGCCCTGCCCTTACATGTTAACCCCTCTAAACAGGTAGTAAAACGCGAAGAGACAGTGGCTGCAAAACAGAATGCATTGCTGGGGCAGGGGACCTTGTACCCCTGCCCTCCAGCCCTGCCCGCTGCCCAGCCACGAATTCGTCCTTGGCTTCCGGGTCCTGTGCCACCCCAGCCCCCCCCTAAGTGGCGGAACAGTTCCCCATAAGGCTGTGCCACTGGCAGTGACCACCCCTGGGCACCCCCAGAACTTGGAGGATCGCTGGCAGCAGCGGAGGGCTGGGGGTGCGGACCATCTCCGCACTTCCCTGCTCTCCAAAACACTCAGACAGAGAACTTGGCCCTCACGTGCAGAAGAGGGGCCGAGACACGGCGGGGGCTCCTCGCTGCCCCAGCCTTACAGAGCCACAGCAGGCCAGGGCAGAGCTGCACAGCTGTGAGGGCAACACCCATGTTTATTTTATCTTAATATTTCCTTATTTGCCTTAACGTTTATCTACCAGCTCATTCCCATAGGCTCTGGGCAGTTTGTAAGAAATGAAACCAACAGTGAGTAATTTTGACTAATAAAACATTATTAGTCAACATTTTAATAAATCTGACATGAGAACTGCCAGAAAAAGGTGTGATTTGGGAAATCAGGTTCCTCTTTCCCGATGAATCATTCCACAGCTGAGTCCTCAGGGCAGCTGACACTAATCTTGCAGGAGCAGAATTTGGAAGGTTACCCCAGAGGTAAAGGGGGCATCTGGGCAAAGCTAAGGCACGCCTGACCGGTGCTGGCGCAACTGCGCCTTGATGGCCTCCAGCATGGGAGGCCTCCCCAGGCCATGGCCTCCTTTGTCCTCCTGCCGTCACAGTCAGGAAGCTCTTCCTGATGTCCAGCTGGAACCCGGTCCTGCAGCTTGAGTCCGTCATCCTGTGTCCTGCACGAGGTGATCGAGAAGAGGTCCCTGGCCTTCTGTGCGGCAGCCTCTCCAGTATCTGCAAAGGGCTGTCCTGCCTCCCCTCAGCCTTCTCTTCCCGATGCCCAGCTCTTTCCATCTCTCCTCGTGGGGCTTCATCTCATCCCTGCTGTCTTCCTCTGAACTTTTTCCCGTTTGCCTGCACCTTTCTTGAAGTGTGGTGCCCAGGGCTCAATGGGCAAAGTTGGACCCAGTACTCAAGATGAAGCCCAAACAGATCAAGGGGCCCCAGTACCTCGTGTGAGCTGGAAATAAATGCGGCCCCAAATAGCATTTCCTTTTTTTTTTTTTTGCAACCACATCACATTTCTGGCTCATTTTCAGCTTCATCAACAACAATCCAAGATCCTTCTCACTTGCATTATTGTTGAGCCAAGTGTCCCCTCTCTTGCAATGTGCATTTGCTTCCCTTTAGCTAGGTTCAGACCGTGGCCTGCGTCCCTCCTGAATTTCACTCTGCTGTGCTCAGCCCAGTGCACAGTCTATCAAGATCCCTTTGAATGTTGCTTCTGCCTCCCAAGGTATCACCGCTCCCACCCACTTTGGTCTCACCAGCAGATTTAGTCAGCATTACCTGCACCTCCCCTTCTGGGAATGGATGTCAGATGAGCTGGTTTGAAGTTCTCTGGATCCTCCTTTTTCCTCTTTCAAAGCCAGCAGCATTTGCCCTTCTCCAGCCACCTGGCACTGCACCTGTCCTCCAGGATTGCTCAGAGATAACAGAAAGAGGTTCCAAGAGTTCTCCTGCCAGGTCCTTGATTTCATGGAGATAGAGAAACAGAGAGAGTCAGAAGGGACCTCCCTGGCCAGCTAGTCTGACCCCTGGCTCCTGCCAGCTCTGCTCATGTAATCCCCGGGACATGGTTGTCCAATCTTTCTCTGGGATGCAGCTCATCAGGCCCTGCAGAACTGAAATGATCTGACATAATTAGGTGTTTTCGACTATTTGCTCATGAATCTCAAGGCTCAATCATGACCCTGCAGTTTCTTTCTTGCCTTTGGACCACAGACATGCTCTTGGGAGAAGACTGACCCACCGTGGGAACTGAGCACTTCCATCTTTTCTTTGCCTTCTGTGATCGATTTGAGCAGCTGAACCACCATTTCTCTCCTGCCTTTACTGTGAACATGCCTGGAAAAAAGCAAAACAAAACTTTTTTGTCACTTTTAGCCTTCCTCGCTCGCCTCAGCTCATTCACCTCTTTGGCCCTCTTGATACGACGCCTGCCCTTCCGTGCCGCCACTCGGCACTCTTCTTTTGTCACCTGGCCTCCTTCCTATCACACTCAGGTGTTACATTAATGCAGTTTCAGAAAGCTCACCAAGTGGCCATGCGTTTTTGGAAGAAAGCACTTTCTCATTTCCACATCTCTTAGTCAGAGTTTATGCAAGGTTTATATATACGTGGCCTGCATCTCAAAGACGGGTCAGGCAAGCGAACGGCGCTCGCCTGCACCTGTGAACGGCTGGGTCTGCAAGTGAGCACCTGTCGCCACGCGGGTGTTGTGCAGTGCTGCTCTCGCCGTGGCGGCCCAGGAGGGCGGGCAGCAGCAGGGTCCCACGGCTGGCCCACGAGCTGCACCTGGCCGAGGGCTCCACTCACGCAGAACGCGGAGATCTGCTCATTGCCCAGAGCACATGCCGCTCCCGAGTGCCAATCCGGGCTGGGCCCCGTGCCCCCTCCCCACTGGCCCAGGTGGTGCAGCCAACGGGGAGGATGTGGAGACGGCCCCCCAAGGTCCCTGGGAACCGGGCTGAGAGCCTGCATGCTCGGCTGGCTCAGATGTGGGACACTCAGCTCCGCCTGGCCCCACAAGGGCGAGGGCTCGTCACTTGCTCTCTTCCCTAGGACTGTTCGTGTCTACAAGGGCAGCAGGAGCTTTGGCTTTACACTGCGTGGACATGCCCCTGTGTGGATCGAGTCAGTCCTGCCTGGTAAGGAGCGTTACGAATCCCTGCATAGCATGGGCAATGCTTTCAGTTCAGTTCAGCAGAGTCGCCTGAAGTCTTGCTTCCTTTTGTTTTCTTCGAACAACGTGGGTTCTTTGCTTGCCCTACTGTCTCTCTTCACTCCTGGCATGAGTTTTTATTTATTTATTTATTTATTTATTTGGCATCTTCTGCCAAATTGGCCCAAGGGCCCCTAAGTGGGTTACAATCTGGGTTGTTGCAAAATGCAACTCAGCCACACTAAGAAGCCATTCATGAACAAACTAGAAAGAGAGTCCAGATTCTGAACTCTGGTCTGTTTAAGCCAGGGATCCTCAAACTTTTTGAATGGGGGCCAGTTGAAAGGCTGCAGGGACTGTTGCTGGCCGTGAGGTGGGTGCCTGGGGATGTGGGCCAGCGAGGTGCTGTTGGGCACATGCAAGGCGGTATTGGGCACGCACGGCAGTTGCTCGCTCACTCGGAGTTCTCCCAGCGAGTCCAAAACCATCTCCAAGCGAGCGAGCGAGTCACCACTTCCCCTCCCGCGCGGCGAGGCAGTGGCGAGCATGCACATACAGGAGGCAGGTGGCAGCGGCGGCTCGCTCGCTCGCTCGCTCACTCAGAGACATCTCCAATTGAGCAAGCCACCACCTCCCCGTGGGTGGCCAACGGCAGCGTGGGCTGGATGGATGGCCATGGTGGGCCAGATCCGTCCCGCGGGCCGTAGTTTGAGGACCCATGGTTTAAGCCATGTTTAGTTATGTGTGAACCCAGAACCATGGGTTGTTCATGGACTGTTTCTCCAGGAGACAAAAGCAGCAGAGAAGAGTGGTAAAAAAACCTACCCAGTTGTTCTGCAAGCCAGTACTACAGTGCCCCAAAGGCATTTGGGATAGAAGGAAGGAGTGGGTGAAGGAGGAGGAAAACAAACCATGGTTTATTTGATTGTCTGCCAGAAAACTTCTCCTGGAGGACAACAAGCCATGAGCTAAATAAAACATTATGTGGCAGCACAAGCAGGGTGTGGGGGGGGGGAGGATTGTGAGGGCCAGCAGTGCCCCTGCTGTTGAGCTGGAGGGCTGCAGTGGACAAGGCCTGTGTGGGACCTGCTGTGGGAGGCCCCTGCTGCATTTGATGCGAGAAAGGGCACTGCTGGAACGGCTCGCCTCAGAGGCAAGCTTCTGCGGGGTGAAGGGAGAGAATCTGAGGGGAGGACTTCAGCGGCAAACCTTGCCCCCAAGATCAGGAACAGGCAAGGAGAGGCCTTTGGTGTTCCAGAAAGCTCCTCACGGAGGGCAGCGGGGGCTCTCAAGGTAGTCAGAGCCAGTCTGGCCCTGTGTGCCGGCCTGCGCAATGCATCTGCGTGCGTTACCTTTCCAGGGAGTCCGGCTGACAAAGCATCCCTGAAGGCCGGAGACCGGATCTTGTTCCTGAATGGCCTGGACATGAGGTAAAGGAGCAACTGCCTGGCTGCGCCTGTGTCTGGAGGGCCGGGATCGCCCCCGGCCCACAAAAAGGAGGGGCCCAGCTTTCTCTCAGCCCCTTCTGTGCCCAGCCAGCTGCTCCCATCAGGTTTCTGCCCTCACATCTCACAGCTTCTGTCCTCTGCCCTGCAGGAATTGTTCCCATGAGAAGGTCGTTTCCATGCTCCAGGGCAGTGGGGCAATGCCCACCCTTGTGGTTGAAGAAGGCATTGTTAGCTTTTCAGGCGGTAAGATCACAAATGAGCAGATGGGAGGATTTGGTCCCCTGGGCAAAAGGTGATTCTGTCCTCTGCAAGAGAGAGGGCAGGGCACGTCCCTCCCCTCCTCTTGGCCCAGGCTGCCCACGCTGGGAACCCTGGTGGCTGCGCCTCTCCAGAAGGCTCACAGGGCTCTGCCTGTGCCACCATCTAGGCTCTGGGGAGTTTGGGAGGCATCGGAGATCCTGCCAGGCAAGGCGTGTGCAGCTGAGTCTGAGGCCAAGCGGCAAGTGGCCGCCACCCTGCTCAGAGCAGTGTGCGGAGCCGGGCAATGGGGCCGCTGTGCTGATGTGCCAGTTCATGTCACTTGCATGTCTAGAGAGCACCTCTTGAGAGACCAGGCTTTCTGCATGCCAGGCGCTTGGGAGGGGGCCCTGCTTCATCATAGTGTGTAACGGATGGTCATGCCAAGGGCTTCCAGAGGATTCGGGTGCCAGTGTCCCACCTTGACTTAGAAGAACCCATGTGCCTCTGGCTTTACCACTGGGTTTTCTCTGTGTGTGTGTGTGTGCAGACTATGCCTCCGTGGAGACCCCTGGCTCCTCCTCCTCCTCCTCCACACTCACCTCCTTGCAGTGGGTGGCAGAGATCTTGCCCTCCAGCATCAAGTTCCAAGGGAGGACATTCCACCAGCAGCTGGAGCATCTGCTCACCCCCCCAGAGCGCTACACCATCTGCAAGGCCCTGGAGAGCTTCTTCCAGCACAGGTAACACGCGGTTGCGCAGCCAGATCTCCACAGATCCAGAGCCCTGCCTGAGGTGGGAGCCTGCCAGCGCCCTCCAGGCGGCCCCTGATGGCGGGCGACCGCGCAGAGGGAAAGCTTTGCTTTGGCAAGGAAGGACAGCGCTGGGGAAGGGCCTACTGCTGCGGCCCTGCGCGAGGCCACAGGTGGGGGCCTCAGAAGGGCCAGGCGCTCCCTTCCCCCTCACCCCGCAGGAACATCGACACGCTCATCGTGGACGTGTACCCGGTCCTGGACACGCCCTCCAAGCAGGTCATCTGGCAGTTCATCTACCAGCTGCTCACCTACGAGGAGCAAGACCACTGCCAGCAGAAGATCTCCAGGTTCCTGGGCTACAAGGCTGTGGCTGGTGAGTAGCGCCGTCCAATGGCTCCCCCACCTGGGAGGTCCAGTGCGCAGCCTGGGCAGCCTGGGGGACTCTGTGCACGGCACTGCCCCTGGACGACCTCTGCAGGTGCTCTGGCGGCGCCGGGAGCACGCTGGAGCGGGGCCTGCTACGCGGGACTCTTCACAGGGGAGCCAGCAGCAGCCGCGCTGCAGAGGGGAGGAGGCTCGCGTGGTGCAGCCGGCCCAGCGGGCACGGGAGAGGGACTGGGGGCCCTGGAAAGAACGGGGAACAGGGGCCCCAAGGGGTTGCACTGCCAGTAGCGGAGGGGGCACGGTGGGCGGAGGGGGGGGCTCAGCGCGGGGTGGGGCTCAGGACGCAACGCCTCTGGCGCATGTGTCCCCCGCAGTCACTGCGCCCTTTGCGGGGCTGCGGGCGCCGCATCCCGGGCTGGCCAGTGCCGAAGGAAGGGGTTCCGTCTGGAGTGACCAGGGCCCCAAGGAGCAGCTCGTGGGGTGGGGACGGGAAGCGCGCTTGCAAGGACTGGGCTCAGCGGGCCGGGCATGAGAGGCACGGGCTCTGCTCACCCGCGTCCTGAGGAAAATGGGAATGGGGAATAGGACACCTTGAGGAGAAGGTCTAAACCGAGGAGTGTCGGGAAGGAGGAGGGTTGCCTGAAAGGTCACGCAACGAAATCGCGGTGGAGGCGCAGGGCAACGCTTCTGTGCCGCTGGAGTTTATTCACAGGGGAAGCTGGTTTCGCAGAAGAATGCAAGCCTCACGGGTTGGCACTCTTTGTCTGAAACGAGCAAAACGACTGGCAACTGCCCTGGGACGGGGTGGGAGAGGTTTGCAGCCCTGCCCTGGGGGCAGCCACAGCTCACCAGTCCAGCCTGATTCTGCAGGAGCAGGATGCCAGATGGGACAAGGGGTCCCGGGCTCGCAAGAGAGAGCCTGGCAGCAGCTTCCCCCACAGAGGAGAGGGTGCGTCTGAGGTTTTGGAAGCCGCCCGAGGCTTTTTGCGAATGGGGCGCCATATAAACGTTCCAAACAAACGAACAAGGCGGCGCCCTCTCGTGTTCCTTCCAGCCGCAGCTGAGCCAGAGGGGGAGGACTCCTGCCACAGCTCTGCACAGACAGCCCCAGCCTGCAGGAGAAGCATCTGCGCCCGCAGCCCTGAGGATGGTGGAACTGGAGGTAGACCAGGAAGGGGGGTAGGCGCTGCCCCCTCCCCTGCTGTAACTGCCGGCATGTGCACAGTCCTCCCGGTCATCCCTCAGGATGCCATCACGTCTCCGCTGGCTCCCTTTCAGGGGACTCAGGGGTGGAGGGGAGCCAGAGCGCCGCGCATGTGGCGAGCCCAGGGCGGCTTGCAATGTGCACCTCTCCAACCAAGTGTACCAATGCTCTGCAGCAGCCTTCCCCAGCCTGCTGTCTGCGATCGCTGTGGTGCACATGTGGCATTGCTGGGCAGTCTCTGTGGCTTCACCCCATTGTTGACCATGCCAGCCAAAACACGCAGAGGGCTCCAGGTCAGGAAGGCCCAGGGTGGAAGCATGATCGCCAGAAGGGCTGGACCATCTGCAAACATCTGATTTGCTCTCATGCCCAGCTTCTAACAGCAAGACCTCCCCCCTCACCCCAGTGGATTCCTCACGTATTCCTACTTTGCGATATGGAGGGATATGGCAGAGGTCCATAGCAAAAGTGCCTCATCCAGTTAGGAAGAGATTACTGCTCATATCAAGAAGTGGATTCCAAATGGAATTCCCCCGCTTCTCTGCCAAACAGAGCTAGCTCCACCCTCAGGAAGGTCTCCACCCCGTGTTGGACAGACCCTGGGAATGCTGAATGTTGTTCTGGTGGCCTGCTCACCTGATTTGATGTTGGCAGCAGGAGCAATTCTGTGCATTCCTCCGCCTGCCAGCCCAGCCGTGTCTGCCCCAGTGGCTCGCCTCTCACCAGCCTCTTGGTGCACACTGGCCTTGGCAGAAGTCTGACCACAGTTCAGATTCTGGCTGGGCTACGTGGAGAATGGCCTAGGACCACACAGGGGCTGCGGCTTGCCCACCCCTGCAGGAGGGGTTGGGCTACCCTTGCACAATTGTTGGGTCGGGATTGGCTCTTGAGTGTGAGCAGGTCCTTGCCCAGAATGAACCCATATGTGCTGTGCCACCTTCTGGGCAGTGCTCACGCCTCTGGCCTGGACCACAAGTGGAGCTCGCAGGCACCCACCCACACATCTCCCACTTCTCTTCCCAACAGGTTCCAGAGAAACTGCTAAGGGGCCAGCCCATTTAGCTCCCGGGGAGAGGCAAGCAGGGGATGGGACCTCCCTCCCAGAGACCCCCAACCCTAAAATGGTGAGGCATGCTGTGAGCGGTGGGCTGGCACACGACAGGTAAGGGGCAGCCTGCAGAGAGGGGTGGCCTGCCGCTGACCACACTGGGATGGCGGCCTGCTTTCTCCCACCAGATGTCAGCTGTCTATGCAGAGCTGGAGACCCGCCTGACCTCGGGCTTTGGAAGGAAGCTGAGCTGCTTAGCTGCACACCGGGCATCTCCCTCAGCTCCAGATCAAGCGAACCCAGCAGGTAAACGCCCGTGCTCAGCATCTTAGCAGAGCCATTGGACAAACTGTCTGCCAGGGGGCAGGGGTGGGGTTGGTGGACAATGACGCAGAGCTGAATCATTGGGCCCCAAAACGAACCTGGAGGTGGGATTCCAAAGCCAAGTTGCAGGTTGATGCTCTTCTGCTGACCTCGTGGTACACTGGGGCAGAAGAACCCAGGTTACGGGAGGAAGTAAGCGTGGGCATACTTTCCAAGGGTGTCCAAACCAGAGCCCAATAAATCCCACTTTTTAGATTCTCTCCTCAAAGGCCAGGTACATGCGATGCTCATCTGAGCCCACAGACAAGAGGGGGCATCCTGCAAACATCCTGAATGGTCCAACAGGGATGATCTGGAAGTCGTTCATGTGAATACATCCATCTCAGAGTAGCGCATTGCTCTGCATGCAAAGCACGCAAGCAGGACTTGTGCCCTGGTCCGCTTGCTGCTTGGTGGTGGGACGCTCCCTCCGCCAGGCCTTTTGCGATGCCTGCATTCACGCTGCACTTGGCTGCCAGTGGAACCGTCCCGTGTCCCTGGGACCGCGCTGCAGAGCCCCTCAACGCACGGGGAACGTCCTGCGGCACTTCCCTGGTTCCGGCAGCAATGGCTTTCCGGGCCAAAGCTGGTGTGTGTGGGCATCCGGCGAGCACCTGGCCAGCCAGGGCAAGTCCCAGGGTGCACGCAGACCCTGGCTTCCCACCTGGCCCCCTTTTGTACCTGCTGCAGGTGTGTGGAAGGCAGGCCCGGCCCTCTCCTGGAAAAAGGATGCCTCCCCCGCTCAGGCATGCCTGTACCATGCATACGGAGGCTTCCCTTCCCCGAGCAGTACTGAATCCAACCCCTACGTCAGCCTGGACAGCAGCCCGGCCCTTTCCCCAAAGTATGCCGGCCGCAGGCTCAGCCCCCCCTCCCGGAGGAAGAAGCTCTTCACGTTCTCACGCCCGCCACGCAGCCAGGACACAGACCGCTTCCTGACTGTGCTGAGCAAGCAGCTGGGGCACCACATCGCTGTTGCTGACGAGTTCCTGACGCCCGAGAACGACTACGAGGAGGTGAGGGGCTGCGGCACTTGGCTCCTTAGCAGGAAGTGCTGAGGCGGTCACCTCTCCTGGGGGCTCACACTCTAGCTGGGAAGGCAGGCCCTGTCCCAAAGGCAGCTTGGGGAGCTGCTAAAAGAGGCCAGGAGGAGCGGTCCTCATGCGGAGGATGAGGAGCCCAGCCGGCGGCTGCGATGGGACCCCCTTCAGGCTGCTGGGCCTCAGCCCTGCCCTCCCGCCTATCCCTGCAGATGAGTTTCCACGAGGACCAGGGCAGCTACGTCGCCAACGACCTCAGCAGTGCCAGCGAGGACCTGAGCAGCAGCGAGGGCAGCTCCCTGACCTACTCCACTCTGTCGGACCAAGTCCCACCGCCACCCATCAGCCTGCCCCCACCGCCACCCTCCCCTCCACTGCAGTTTCATGATCCCAGAGGAGGGAGCAGGGCCCCGGAGCCCCTGGGGAGCCCCCACTCCTCACCCCCCCAACCTATCACCCCCTCCAGCCACAATGACCCGGCCCTCCCGCCCCTGCCTCCACCCCCGCCGCCTCCCCCACCAGTGCCATGTGCTCCCCCGCCAGCACCTCGTGGCATCATGCATCGCCGGAGCGAGTCCAGTCACATGAGCGTCAAGCGGCTGCGCTGGGAGCAGGTGGAGAATTCCGAAGGCACCATTTGGGGTCAGGTATGATGCGGGGCTGCCGAAGCTGCCTTCCTTCAGGGAGGTGTGGGCAGCCTCCTTCGCCCACACCCCCCGGGCTGCTCCTCCCGTCCTCCTGCCTTCCTGCTCCACCTGAGGGAGACGCTTGCAAAACACTCGCAAAATGTGCCCATTCCTGCATGAACCTCAGCCCAACCAGTCATGCTGCTGCCCTCTTCGTTACCTGGAAGTTTCTACCACACCCACTGTCTGCTGCATGTCAGTTCAGATCAGGGTGCCATAATGTGGCATTGGAGGACCTGATCCGCTCTGCACCGGCTGCTCTCTCTGCAGCTGCCTTCCCTGTGCAAAGCACCACCCTGCCCTGGCCGCCCTCTGTCATACGAACTTCTTGCAGCGTGTGGTTCTACCAGGTAGCAGCATGTGAGGCCTCTGGTTCTGGGTGGGAGTCCATCGCATTCCCTCAGCTCAGCTCTCCAGAGGCCGGCCGGCCTCTCCTCCAAGTCCTCTCCGCGCCAAGGGCTCGTGTGGCGTCCGGCAGGGAGCAGGTCCAGCGAGCCGCGAGCCTGACTTGCGCACACACTGCTGGCTGCGCTGCGCTGCGCTGCACGAGCCACACTCTGCCTCCACACACGCGACTTGCGGGCTTTGAGCCCCTCGCGCACTTTGCATGAGGGAGGGGCCGCGAGCATCCCTGCGCGTTTGTGGAGCTGATGGTGGACGTTGGCTCAGCTCTCTTCCTGCCCAGGGCTGAGTGTGGGAAGAAGTCCAGGAAGCGCAGGAGGGCCAGATTTCATCTGCTGGGCACTTTTCCACACTCACGCATGTGTCCCCATTGTCCTCAAAAAGGGGCAAAGGCAGTGATTTGTTGAATGTACAGAATTTTCTCCAATTCGATAGAGAAATGGCAGGCGGGTTCTTCAGTTCTGTGCCGGGCGCCCCTTTGCAGCACGGTAAAGCGCTGGCGGTGTGTCTGTTGCCCAGCTTGGATGGGGGAGCCAAGATCAAAGAGTGAGCTGACCGCCAGCACTCAGTGTGATCTGCGGTCTTCCCTTGTGCAGCTGGGCGAGGATTCGGACTATGACAAACTGAGCGACATGGTCAAGTACCTCAACCTGGAGCTGCATTTTGGAACTCAGAAGCCAGCGGGTGAGTCCTCGGTCTCTCTGGGGCTGTGGCACTGGCAGCCCGCACCTGGCTGAGGACGGAGCAAGAGCAGCAGTCCGTGGCGTGGGTGGCGTGGCAGGCGTGCCAGAGCCCCCCTCCCGACCTTGGGATGCGTATCGCTTTGCATTGCTGCTGCCTGGGGCACTCGGGGCACCGTCTTTGCACTGGCACTAGTAGCAGCTTTCCCCCCCTAAGCTGAATCCCACGCAGGGCAGATTTGGGGCATGTGTGCTGCAGCTTGTGGAGACACATGAGTTCTTTTCATTTCTCTCTTTGTGTAATTTTATTAAAGTGGGCAAATGCTATTCTGGGATGCATTAACAGAAGTGTTACTTCCAAATCACGAGAAGTAGCAGCTCCCCGATACCACTGAGGTGTCATTAGCCATCATGGCAGAGACCTTCCGCTCCACAAACTCACCTGAAGGGGAGGTCATTGTCCCAGCAGAGAAGATGTGCTTGTCTTTCCCACGCTGGGAGAGCCATCCAGGGAAAACCCCTGGCATGCTTTCGGGAGGAATGGATTGCACAGTGCCTTCTTTAATGGGGACAGCTGACAAAATTGCACCAAGCACATCAGCAGGTCCCACGCTGCTCCAGAAAGAAAATGCTTCATCCATCTCCATTCCCAGCAGGCGCAGCAGGCCTGCAGTCCAGGCGGGCTGGCCTGGGGGTTCCGGGCATCAGGAATTCAAACGTTCCCAGCATGTATTCTTCCGGCACTGCAGCTCCTTCTTTGTCCCACAGGACCATTTGTCTAGCCCCCTCCCCGTCTTCTGATTGCCCCCTCCCCCTCTTGCACCTTCTCGAAGTCCCTGGAACCTGCTCCTTATCTCTCATTAAATCTTCCAGGTTCTCTTCCAGAGCCAAGCCCCTTGCCAGAGTCTTTCAAAAAGAAAGATGCGGTCGAGATTCTGTCACACAAAAAGGCCTACAATACCTGTGAGTGTGTGCTGTGCTGGCCGGGGGCAGAGGCAGGGCCTGGGGTGCGGGGAGGACGTGAGGCAGAGGCAGGGCCTGGGGCGCGGGGAGGGTGCGAGGAAGAGGCTGGTCGGGGGCAGTCCCCCCTGGGACGCCTCACTCTCTGCCTTCCTCGTTGGCCTTCCAGCTTGCCCACCCGGCTGCGTTCTGGGCTGGGCCACTGCCCAGCAGACATTCACCTGTGGACAGGGAGAAGGGATGCGGCTTGGAGTGTGTGGGGAGCTGCGGCAGCGGCTATGAGGCCCCCTGTCCCTCTGCGGGCATCCTGGGCCACTCCTCCCTTCCAGACCCTCTTCACCTGTCCCAGCCTGGCCCCCTGCACACGCCGGAGCCCCTGCTGAGCCCTGTCCTTCCCTGTCCAGCCATCTTGCTTGCCCACCTCAAGCTCTCCCACGCCGAGCTGCGCAGGATCCTCCTGACCATGGAGAGCAGCCGCCTGGAGGCCGCTCACATCAAGCAGCTCCTCCTCTACGCCCCCGACGCAGAGGAGGTGCGGCGCTACCGCAGCTACCAGGGCAGCCCCAGTAGACTGAGCGAGCCCGACCAGTTTGTCCTGCAGGTGAGTCTGGCCGGGGGTGCACTGCGGCCTTGCATGAGCTGCTCACGTGGTCAGGGCCGGCTGGCTCTGTGCTCGAAGAAGCCACCAGATGGGCGGGACGCTTCCCAAGCCCTGCGTCGCCTTCCGCCTCCGCTTTCTGCAGCTGGTGCTCCTGCCGTCCTTCGGAGTCAGGCCGGCCCAGCAGGCAGGGACAGGCGGCGAAGACGGAGTGAGTGGTTTGAGGTACCTGCCCTTGGCCGCCCACATGCCTGGCCGCTGCCTGGCAAGGGGCAGCGAGGGTGCTGTGCAGGGCCCGGGCAGCTCGGGGGTCGCGTGCGCAAGAGGCTCCCTGGCTCCATGAACTGCCCTCCGCATCAAGAGCAAGTTCGACGCGTGCGGCACAGTGCAGACCTGCTCCCTCACTTGCCGTGTCCTCCTCGGAGACCCGCTGCCCCAGCCCTTGCACAGAGGGTAGGCTGTGCTGCAAGGAGGCATCTGCTTCCAGCACTCTGCCCAGGAGGGTCCGGTTTGGCCCCCTGCCCTTTACGTGGCTCCCCAGCTCTGTTTCACGGGCAAGTCAGTGTCTGGCTGGAAGTTCCCTGGCCCACTGTTTGAAGCTGGCATCCGGCTCTCTTCTTCGTGGCCTGGGAGCCTCATGGCCACAGGCCCTGGGCCCGCAAGGAGCCTGTCTCGGGGAGGTGTCAATCGCAGAGGGCTTTTCGACGGGATCCCTTTTCCCGCCTGTCCCCTCAGGCCTCCTCGACCGCTGGGTTCGGGGAGCACAAGGACCGGAGGAGAAGCCCCGTGGGGAGAGATGGAACATCTGGGACATGCTTAGCCCGGAGAGGGGAGGAGGACTTCCTTTGGCCAGGAGGAGCGAGGGAGCCGCCTGCTCTGTGTGTCCATGTTGTGCAGGAAATGAGAGGGCCTTTTGCAGCCATCTGACACCAAAACAGCTGCTGGCCCCTAGGCACCCTGCTGGAATTGTCCCGGGGAGGGTGGCCGCACTGCCGAGGGCAGTCCAGCCAAAGGCCTGGGCAGGTCATGGGAGCTGAGAGAAAAACGACTGCGGCTGCGGAAGCACCTGCTCCTTCTCCACAGAGGAGGCGGTTCTCAGGCCCCCTCAGTGTCCTAGTTCGGGAGGCACCACAAGGCCCTTCTTATCTTTGGATGTCGCCCTCTCCTCTGCAGCAGCCTCTGGAGGCAGCCTTAAACATTGGCCTCGCTCACACTCAGGGTTCTTGGGAGGACGCAGGAGCGTTCTGGGATACAGGCGTATTGCTCCCGTCTGAGGCAGCTGCATGCTGGTGCTCAGAACCCTCTCTTTTCCAGATGCTTTCAGTACCAGAATACACAACCCGGCTGCGCAGCCTTCACTTCAAGAGCACCCTGCAGGAGAAGATGGAGGAAGTTACTGCCAGTTACGAGTGCATCTACAGTGCCTCCCTGGAACTGAAGAACAGCAAGAAGCTAGCAAAAATCTTAGAGGTCAGAGCAGTTGTCCTTACTTCTCACAGCAGCCACAAGGGGGCAGCCACTTTCCACACAGTGGAGATTTGTGGCTGTGGGGGCAGGGAGTGTTTCCTTTCTGTTCACAAATCATGCAAATATGTTCATACAAATATCCCAAACACGAGTGCTTTTTTCCAAGAAAGATTTGCACATTTCTGAATTTGCAATCATGTTTAAAAACACTGTGCTTCAAAAAAAATGAGCACCTTGAAGCATGCGTTCTCCCATATGCATCGCCATGCTTTTGTGAACGGTGGGGAAGGGCACACTTTGGAACAATACAGACAGAAACGTGCCATTTTCCTGTTCAAATCACACACTTTCCCATTCAAACAAGCCCCCAAATGGGTGGAAAAGAAAAACCAGATGCGAGCAGAAAGGCGTGTTGATGTGATTCAAAGCATTTAGGTGGGCTTGCGCAGTGCTCATTCTCCCATCACTTGTTCTCTGCCATACAATGTCACATGCTTTTTCTTAGGCCTCTGGACAATTGCTACCTGGCTGTCATCCTGCCAGTCTCTCAGTGTTTCCTCCAGGAACCCAGAAGATCCAGTTTTTTTTAAAGGAATAGGACAGATGTGCAATCCCAGTGTGCAGAGTATTCTTTGACACTGGCAATCACAGCACTGTTATTGGTCAGTTGAGTTTTTGGGGATGATGCTAAGGAAGGTACAGGCTGAGCTCCTTTGTTTGGACTTTTTTGGTTGACCTTTAATGTACGAGAACATGAACAAAACCCTGTTTTTAAAATGGAGAAAACTGTGGGATTGCTAGAACAGATTGAAGCTGCTCCCTGAATGCACACTCGACACACGTCCCTGCAGAAAGAGCCTGTGGGTGATCCTCCCTCTCTCGAGCGCATCCCGATGGCAGGAATCCTGGCCGCAGTGCCATGCGCATTTGTGAGCGGGTGAAGCGCCGGGACTTACTTCCAAGCAAGCAGACCTTGCGTGAAGCGGAAACTGTGACTGGAGGGAAGAAGGTGGCTGGGTGGGAAGGAGAGCTGGAGGTGAGAGCTGGTCAGCCTTGAGGACAGAGAACGCGCATCTCTCTGTACTGCACAATTTGTCCAAAAGGCCGTTCGGACAAGATGCGGAGGGTGTCTCCTCTGGCCCCGCTCTCCCTGGTCTGATGGCATGGCCCAGACTCTTCCTTCCCCTCCATGCACGATTTGACCCAAGAGCCCTTTAGGCCACCAGGCTTCCATTTCTGAGGATTGGGCTGCACCAGGACGCATTCCAAAGGCGTGTGAAAGAGCGCACGGTGCTTGAACTTCCTGCTGCAAACAATCCGCCATCCTTCAGCGATGCGGTTCCTGGCAAAAGGCTGATACATACCAAGCGCAATCCCAGGTTATCCTTACGAAGTATTCAGAGAGCAGCCAAGAGAAGGCAGAACTGGCAAGGAGCCAGGCACCAGCACCTTCAAGACCACCCGGGCAGGCCTTGCTCGTACCCCCCTCTGCCTCCCATTGGACCCACACCCGCAGCTGTCTTCTGCTCCCTCTTGACTGGATGCCTCACCGTGCGCGACCTGTGGGGATCCTCCGGATCTCTGGCCCCCACCCTCTGGGGCAGTGGGCCAGGACGACCCGGGGCCTCATCTGGCTGTTGGGCCAGAACTGAAGCTACACTCACTGCTATCGGGCATCAATGGTGCCTTCTGGCTGTGGAGGTTTCTGACAAAATTCTGCGGCTAAATGACCCTGCCCAGGAATGGGATCAAACCCAGACACCTCCTGCGATGCTCAGGTTGCATCTCACCGTCAGCAAGACAGCAGAAAAGCACATCCTTCCTGACAGGCTCGCTTGGCTGGGACAGACTTCTCCTCCTCACCGGGAGAGCGCAGTGCTCCACCCAGTGCTGCAGCGTCTCTCCAGCCCTGCCTCCCCCGCAACCCGCACATTCCTTTCCAGTTGCGGCTGATATACAGCCATGTTGCTCCTCATTGTGTGGGCGCCTGCACCAGCCCAGCTAATTGGCTGAAGGTTCTCACCTGCTTCTCGGAGGTTTCCTGCACCCTCCTGCCTTCACTCATGAGGGGCTGCTATCCGGACTTCCTCTTCTAACGTGTCTCTCAGTAGCCCGGCTGGTCCCCACTAAAGCAAGCAAGGGAAAGCGAAAGGTCCCCTGCTAAGATGGCTGCCGCTGCAAAAACGGAGCGCATGGGAGAGAGCGCCACTCCTGAGGTGGAACTGCCTGTCATCCATCTCTTGAGCCTCCCTCTTGCGCCCGGCCCTGCCTTTGAAGGCAAGCCCAGCCTAGAGGAAGTCTGCGAACATTGTCTGAATGGGTTGTGCAACTGGCACCATTTTTCCATGTCGTGTGCTGCATCATGTGCAGCACAAACAAAGGCTGCGGCACGTGACATGGACGAGGGGCGCTGCTGCACGGGGTTTGCACTGGCTGTGCGAATGATGGAAGCCCTCGCCAGGAACCTGCACTCATGATTGCAGGAAAGTGGCCTGCTGTCTGGGGAGCTGAGCCCAGGGACGGACGGGGGGACAGACGGACTCGCATGCCAAAACGGATTTCTCGCACAGGCCTACTTGGGGGCGACCGGTGGTCCTCAGGCCCTGCAGTGAATGCCCAGGCCGAGATCCATTTTAGTCTGGCTTCAGGCCTAGTCATGGGACAAAGACTGCTTTGGTTGTTTTGCTGGACTTGGATGGGAAAGCTTGTCCCTGTTTGGGGGACAGAAACCAAATGCATTGTTGCAAAATGGGGAACCCTTGGCCAAACAATGCTGCAAAGGAGAAGGATCTTGGGGTTGTTGCAGATCACAAGCTAAATATGAGCGAAAAAAAATGATGTAGCTGCAAAAAGGGCAAATGCTGTTTTGGGTTGCATTATCAGAAGTATCACTTCCAAAACATGTGAAGTCATTGCTCCACTATACTCAGCACTAGTCAGTGGAGTCCTGAGTCCAGTTCTGGGAACTTAAGTTTAAAATAGGAGCAGAAAAGCTAGATGAAGAGGACAGCAAGGATGATTCCAAGACTGGAGGCAAAGCCCTACGAGGAAAGTTTGAGAGAACTGGACATGCTCAGCCTCAGGAAGAGAAGACTGAGAGGTGAAAGGGTGTCACAAAGAGGAAGTACAAACACTCTCTTGTCCATCCCAGAGTGCAAGGCATGGAATAATGGACTTGGGTTAAAAGAAAACAGATTTAATCTAGACACCGGGAAGAATTTCCCCAAAGTCCCAGCAGTCCCAGTTACAATGGAACCAAATCCCTGGGAAAGATGTGGGCTCTCCTCGCTGGAGGCATTCAACAAGCATCCAGACAGCCATCCAGGAGGGACAGCGCAACTCGGTGTCTTGCAGGGAGTGGGGGGCTAGAACTGACAGCCTTTCGTGGCCCCCTTCCCACTCGGCTATGCTCTCATTCTCTGATTTTGCCAGAGCTCTCCTGCTGTTCAGCAGCACTGACCAAGCTGTCGGTCTGAGATGAGGTGGGGAGGGGAGGGCCGGTTATACAGTGACTCTGAGATCGCAGGAAGTTGTGCTGGGGCAGCCCCGCCTGGCCACTGCTCTGCGACACCCCTCAGGGCTTACTCTGAGCCCTCCACACTATTAGCTCATCCACCAAACTGCTGGGAATGATCTGCAGGTTGGATTTTTGGCCAGGGTGTGTCTGAGGGGCTTCCCACAGGTGCGTGTGCAGCAGACTGCAGCCTCAGCGCAACTCAGCCACACGGCTAACCGGATCTTCACGCTGAAGATTTGCACAGCTCTCCCATGTATGGGAGAGCCCCAGGAGGGCAAACAATGTGAGGGAAGCCCTTTGGAGGGGAAAGGGCGGCATGCCCCCTCCCCACAAAACCCCACCTCCAAGGGCAGCCCAGGGCAATGCCTCCCTGCCCTGGCCTGTTGTGCGCCGTTTGCTCCTTGGAGCAGGAGGCAGCCAGGAGCCTTCCAAGCACCGCCTGGCACCAGTGACAAGCCGGAGAGTGCCTGGGTCGCAGCACAGTCGATTAACCTGGCGGTGCGAACGGAGCGTGCTGGGGGAAAGCTGCCCCGGGCTTGAGCAAGCCTTGGCCCCTTCACGCCCCATGAGCGGGGAAGGGCTTAGCTCTGGCCGCAGAGCAGCTCAGGCACAGCAGTGGCTCTGGGGACACATGGGCGGATGCCTTGAGCCGCCAGTGTACTTTCCGTGCCTCTGCGTGACTGCGAGTCGGTGTTCCAGGCCAGGCCCAGCTCGGCTCATGTGCCTCGTGCTCAGGCAGCAGGAGGTAGCTCTGGGGCGTGCCGGGACCGGAAGCCCTCTGAGCGGAGCAGCGGGAGGCTCCTGGGCCCCCTCCACCCCCCCTGAGCGGCAGCCTCTGTCCCACGCCACCTCCTCTTGCAGCCCGCACTCACTGGGGTGCCTGCCGGCACTTTGCTTGCCAAGCTTCCTCTGGGATGCCCTCCCTGCACCCATAGCCTGAGGCGGCCTGGGCTGAGCAGGCTGGCATGGAAGGCCAGGAGGCTGGACTGGGTAGTCTCAGGGCCCCACAGCAGGCCCAGCATCCCCAGAGACATGCCCTGGCTGTACTGCCCGATGCAGCTGTGCCTGCCAAATCCACGCCTGTTGCATGGGCTGGGCAGGTCCTGCAGGGCAGCCAGGGCGTCCTGCCAGCAGCGCTTGCTCCCTGGCTCCATGCGATGCGTGGAGCCACTTGGGCGAGAGCCTGAGGACGAGGGAGGAGCTGCCCCGGTTCACTGAGGGCGGCTCTCTTCGCAGTTCGTGCTGGCCATGGGGAACTACCTGAACCACGGGCAGCCAAAGACCAACAAAACAACTAGCTTCAAAATCAACTTCCTCACTGAGGTAAGGCTGTGCCCTCCTCGAGGCCGTGCACGGTCCGCGAAGGCCAGCGGAAGGACCTTGTGTCCAGCGTCCCACCTAATTCTGAACCCGGAAGGCAGTCTGCCGGCATTTGCAAAAGCGAAGCATCCAGGAACTTCCAGGGCTACTTCATGTGATGCTTTCATGGACTGCAGCTCCTGGAGTTCCTGGCCAGGGTGGGCATGAGGCGAGCCACAGTCCAACCCACACAGCGGGCACTGGGCAGCAAAGGGTGGTCTGGGGTCGTCCCCAGGGTGCCACCCAGCAGAGTTTCCGCAGCCGCTCGCCTGGTTGCTGAGCTTCTGCCCAGGCCTTTGCCCCGGCTCCTGACGCCTCCCGGGCGCCCTGCCATCTGCATGTTTCCGGGCCGGGGAAGGGGCCGCGAGAGCTGAGCCCTCCATGGGGCGAGTCTGCGGTGCTTCCCGGCAAGTGCCCACGAGTTCTGGGGGCCCTGAGGGTCCGCACTGCTCTGCTCTGCCCAGCTCAACACCACCAAGACCGTGGACGGCAGATCCACCTTCCTGCACGTTCTTGCCAAATCCCTCAGCCAACATTTCCCGGAACTGCTGGGCTTCGCCAAAGACCTGCCCACAGTGCCACACGCTGCCAAAGGTAAGCCCTGGTGTGTGCATGTGGGGGGGCGCGCACTAAAGCATCCCCAACAATCTGCACAGCACTGAGCGGCAGTCGCAGAGCAGCTGCTGTGATGGAGGAGACTGCGGGGGGCGGGGAGCTGTGTGGATGGGAGCCCGTGCCTGCCTGCCCCTGCTCCACAGAGGGGTGTGCAGCACCCACGTGTCTCCCTGGGCCCCCCCTGCTTGGGTGCTCCCGGTATCATGCTGCTTGGCACCACAGACAAGGGGCCCGCATACCCCATGGATCGGCAGTCGGGATCAGGTTCTGCACCGAGCCGGAGGTCGCGGGGGCAGGTCGGGGCCCAGCCCTGCAGGGGAGCAGTGTGGCTGCAAAGGGGAGGGGCCTGCCCTAGCCCCCCAGCTCCTGCTGCCAGGGGAGGTCCTGTTCTTCTCAGGGTAGCTGCCCAGCTCTCTCCTTCCTCCTCCCCAGTGAACCAGAGGACGCTAACGGCCGACCTCGGTGACCTGCACAGCACCATCGCGGAGATCGAGGCGGCCTGCGAGAGCACCATGCCTTCCCCCGAGGACAGGTTCGCCGCGGTCATGGGCGTATCCTTTGGCTGAGCACAGAGGCCCCGGCAGGGCTGGCCTCTCGAGGGCAGGAGCTGCTGCTCCTTATGCACCACCCTGTGCCCGCACCCGGGGCTGCCCGTGCATGAGAGGGATGTCCATGGGGCGGCCAGCGGTTGGGAGTGGGACCCGGAGGAATGGCCTTCCCGTCTCGGGGACCCCTGCATGCGCCTCGGCAGAGGGAGGGCCCTGCAGGAGGTCCCCAGTCTCTCAGGAAGCCGATGGAGGCTCGGGGGCAGCGTGTTGCATGGAGTCTGCCTCGTGCAGGCGTGTGGCCGGGGCGCCCGGGTCCCTGTCTCCGGGGCACAGTTCCTCCTTAGCCTCCGCTCCAGGCCTTCCTGGCAAGCACACGGCCCAGCATAGAGACTCTGGGAGAGCTTGAGCACAGGGCCATGGACGAGTTCGGCAGAGTCCTGTCCTTCTTCGGGGAGGATCCGAAAGTCACGACCTCTGAAGCCTTCTTTGGCATCTTTGCCGAGTTCATGAGCAAGTTCGAGGTGAGCTCCAGGGGTTTGTCCGGCTGTTCCGTGTGGTTGCCATTGTCAAGCAGGGGTGCTGAGCGTAATTGCACGCTGAGACTGGAGTGGGGCGCGGGCAGAATTTGGCACACCTGAGATGCTGTTTGGCTCTGCGTGGAAAGCGCAGCTCAGAGAAAGGCTGGCCAGCGGAGTGGTGGGTTGGGCAGCTGTGCGGGGCTTTTGTTCTAAGGATCCACGGCCTTGCGCCAGGGCTGGCCATCAGAAGGCCGCCAGGGCTGGCCTTAACGCGGTGGAGGGCTTCAGCCCAGGACTGGGCTGCCGATGCCCACGTGGAGCAGAAGCCTACTCCGTGGGATCAGATTGGCAGCGCCCCACCCCTAGAGGCGCTCCTGAGCTGGCCGGAGAGGGCAACGGCTCCCTCCAAGGCGTGGGTCGCTGCTCTCTTCCCTGGAGTGCCACAGACCCCACAGAGAGGCTGGAGGCCGCCCAGGCGCTCATGAGCCCAGGGAGGCAGCTGGGCTCTGCTTGCTTCCTTCTGTACCACCCTTCCGCACAACCCGAGGGCTGATTTGGGGCCAATCATCTAATCACCTTGTGCAGCTGCCCGGGAAGGAGCCTCTGCGGGTGGGGCATGTTGCTTCAGCAACTGAAACCCAGGAATTGTCTATTGCAAGCAGAAACCATGATTCAGTCAGGAAACGAGGCAGCGTGCCAACTGGCACGGTGCTCCCCTGGGCAAGCAGCCAGTGTAGGTCAGGGCTGCATTTGGGTACTTCAAAGCGGGTGTGTGGCAACAAGAGGCAATGATGGGGGTGGGACACAGCAGCTCCCCAGATGCTGGGAATGCTGGTCCCCACCACCCTCCATGTGAGTCCATGCTCGCTCGCTCGCTCGCGCTGACTGCGAGTGCCCAGGACAGAGCGCGACCCCTCACCCTGCCTTCCTCCTTTCTCTGCCTGCAGCGGGCATTCAGCGACGTGCAGGCTGGCGAGGCCCAGCGCAGCCCCCACGCGACCCCCCCTCTGGCCTGGTGATGGGGGGCCTCCTTGCCGGGGTGTGGCACGGTGGTCTTATGGCCCTCGGCCCCAGCCAAGGCCGGCTGTCAATGCAGGCCAGAGGCGTGCCAGCTTGGATCGGGACCTGTCGGAGAATGTGGCCGGATGCTGCTCATTCTGGTGCTGGCGAAGACAACTCTGTGGAGCCGGACGCGAGGGGGAGGCAGCGGGTGGGCGGCCCTCAGGCTGCCCGGAGGCGCCTCCTGGGGACTGTGCTCCTCGGCATTCTGCACGGGCTTCCCGGGGCCCTTGGGCCGTGTCCGGAGGGATTTCCGGAGATTCTCCTCCCTTGTCCTTTTCCAGGAGACACACGTGAGCCCAAGCCCGAGTGGGGGCCCAGTTCATTGGCATGCGCTGGCTGAGCAGCAGCAGGCAAGATCACCTTACGGGTCCCAGCCTTGGTGAGCCCCTGCCACATCCTCAACCTCGGCGGGCCTCGGTGCTCCACCACGTGGGCCCAGTGGCACCTCTCCCATACTCCACCCTTTCCCAGCTCTGCATCCTGGTCTCGAGGGATTGGCCACGACCAGCAGGTCCAGCTGGTCTTGCTGGAACAACCTGGGTCAGCCAATACTCTGGAAAAATGTCCAGGCAGGAAGACACAACTGGGGATCAGCCCTTTCCCTGGAAGGGCTCCTGGAGAAATGGGTGGAGCTGCCACTGCCGCACATTCTTTCCAGGAAAAAGCACAACAGCCCCCCCCCACCGCCCCACAATATTCTTTGCATTCTCGTGCCCCAGTAACCAGTTGCCGACTTTTCTACTAAGGTAGGAAGAGGTGGCTTATTTTCCACCCTCCGATGAGAAGTCAACACTGCACCGTTGCCTCTTTACAGGTCTGGCAGATTTCTATAGTCCTTCCAAAGCTTGTCAGGCCAGGGCAGCAAAAGGGAGGAGTAGAGTCCAGGGCAGGGCCGGCAGGACATGGCTCCGACGTCTCCTGCCATGGCTGGATGTCTGGGAGGGCAGTGGCCCCTTCCGTGCTTTCTGCTCGGCAGGACGCCTCGTTGCAGGTCAGACTTGTGCTCCACTGCACTCAGAATTGTCAACAGCTCCCTAGGCTAGAGCTGCTGGCAGAAACCTTGGAGAGTCTCTGAGCCAGAAGCTACCCTGGGCTCTCGCACTGGCCCCCAGTTCTTGCAATGCTAGAAGAAGCAAACTGCTCCACCCAGCCAGCTCTGCATGACCAGAGGAAGCCTCAGACTCACCACCAAGCCCATTAACTACCCCAGACCTTTGTGGGCTCTGCCCCCAGCCATGGCTCTGGGCTGTTGCTTTCCTCCTCCTTGTGGCTGCAGAGGATGCCTTCTTTCTCTGCTTCAAGTGCCAGGTCTCCCGCTTCCTTCTGTGGCCGGGCCGTGCAGGCTCTTGCTGTGGTTTGTGCCACGGCCGTTCATTCCAGATGCTGACAGGCAGTGTGTCCAGCCAAGACCTTCCAAAATGCTGCACTTTATGCTTGGCTGTCTGGTTTGCATTTCTGTCCTCACCCTGCAAGGCAGCAAGGGCCATGCCAGGCACCTGGTTTCCAGCTGGAGGCTCTTTCGGAGGTGTCTTCCAGGTGGAAAACTTCAAGTCTTTCTAGTCAAAGAGCTCCTAATGCCACCAGTCGAAAGGCTTTGTGCCTCTCTTACATCTTTTGCTGCTTAGTAGATCTTTTTCTGGTCAACTGATGGACCAAGTGGGGAAAACATGGAAGGACCACCAACAGAAGGAGTCATTATTTGGGCCCCTTGTCAAATCCTAGGAATGAGACCAGGTGATTGCACAATAAAAACCTCACCTGGAAACACCCTCTGTAGATACATGCCCAGCGTCTGTCTTAATGTGTTCATTGACAATAAAGCAAGCGCCTCCCTTTGGCGGAACCTGTCATGCGCCCTATTGGATGCTTTGGCAATGATGCTGATTCGTTCCTGATCCAAGACCAAGCAACAGCCAAACTGCGATTCATTTCTGTGATGTGTTTTGCGTTCAGGAAAGAAAGGTGCAGGCTGAATATACAAGAGCTGAATTCAGGATTGTGTGTGCATTACAACTGTGTGTGAATGAAGGAGAACACAGAATATGGCAGGGTGCAAAATGCAGCATCTTTTTAACAGGCAGGTTTCCAGTCCATATGCTTGGAATTGTGAAGGCAACGCCTGCTGAAATCCCACAGGCTGGGTAGCCTTCGGTTATGGAGCCCTTGACGGATCCTTCCCGTTGCTGGCAAATACGCAAAGCCAAAAGAGAATCAGAATCAGTTGCAGCTAATCAAGAGAAATGATCTAGCTTGTGCTGACATGGCCCCACCGGGCAGCCCGCTTTGCCCCCTCTCTGCTGGCATCCCTCACAGTGGCCAAGTGAGTTCACAGCCCAGGAGTCCTGGTCTGTTTGCATCTGCCTGTTTGCAGTCATGGAACGGCTAGGAGGGACAGGGCACAACCGGAAACTGCTGGAGGGAGTTGGTGTGGCTGCCCCCCCCCCCCCGCTCGTGAGGCATCTTTGGGAGGCATTCTCCAAGCCAAACTTGCTTTGGGGGGCACGCAGGGGGTTAGCTGTGATTCTGACATGGTCGATCGCTGCCCAGAAGCAAGCAGTGTGGTGGCGGCTGGAAGCCTTCAGGGAGCCACGCTACTTGTGCCAGCAGCGCGAGAGTTGCCACACTCTGCAGCAAGGTGCCGTAGAGCATTTTTGTTTTCAAGGCCTGTAGCTGCTTGTCCTTGTACGGTTTTGCTTATATGGCAGCTGGCTGTTGGGTAGTCGCTGCGTGCACAGGTGTGGCATCAAAGGAGTAGATGCTTACAGGTCAAGAGTGGCTGTTCCCTGCGCATGGCAGCCCAGACGGGCAGCGTGCGACACCAATCCAGTCCCCTGCAAACTGGCGTGCGGAAGCAGCAGGCTGGTTGCACCACGTGGGGGCGGGCAGGGATGCCATGAAACGGAGCCTGGACCTCAGGTCACTCCCGTGGGGAGCAGGTGCAGTGCCACTGGATTGGAACACACCTGTGTGGGAAGCACGGGCGCCCAGGAGCGGGGCAGAATCATGGCTTGAGAAAAACTGCCCCACGGGAGGGGTGGTGAGGCGCAACAGAGTGCTCTGCGCATGGGCTGCGCCGCTCTGATCTGCCGCCCATTGGTGGTTCTGCCTCAGCATGGATGTCTCCGTATCCTCCAGAGCGCGCGGCTCTTTATGGATAATGCAGCGTCTTTTGGTAAGGGAATCATGTCCAGGCCAGGTGCGTGGCCTTGGGCGAGGTGATCATTAACTGTTCATGGGCTGCCACGTCATCCACTCCTGATAGTAAACGCAGAACAACTGCACGGGACCGTCTCGCTCGCGTTTCCAATGGGGATGGAGACGCTCCAGGATGAGCTCGGCTCGTTCCCCCTCCCGCCGTGCCGCTGAACTCTGCCAGGGCAAGAAGGGGTGGCGCAGACAGGTTGCCTTCGCCTCGGAGGTTCTGGTGCAGCCCGTGAGGCAGGCCCTGGCCGCTGCCATGGGTGCCTGATCTGGGGCCATGCTCCAAATTCTCCACCCTCCCCATTTGTGGCCAGAGGAATGGGGATAATTCAGCAAGTTTTTCCAGGGGAAGAGAAATTTCCAAACAGTTTCTTGAAGGGAGAGCTTGCCACCTGTAGCGCAGGTAGCACAGCTTTGCTTTCCCTGCGGAGGTTCGGTGCTTGTGCTGCCACGGCAAGTGAAAACAGCAGCAAAAGTGTTGGCGGCCTGGCCCCACTTGGTATTCTTTGTCATGCCTCTTGCCTTGGGAGGAGGCGACCACCTCCAAAAGGGGGGGGGGCATGGCAGGGGCCACGAGCATGTTTTCTTTCTGTTAAAGGCCTTTTCATTGCTCCACACCTCCCTGGCTGCCCGCACTTCCTGATCCTCAAAAGCTCAATGGGGGAAGGCGCTTTGTGCTGCCTTCCCCTGGGCTTGAACTGCATTGCAAGAAGCCCAAGAGCTGGCAGGCTGCCGGGGAAAGCAGTGGGCACTGGAAGAGAGCACATTGCCCACAAGCCTTGCCCATCTCCTTCACCCAGTTAGCACAAGAGCACTGAATGCAAGCTGTGTGCATTTCTCGGAAAGTGCATCCTCCATCGGGTTGCTCTTCCACAGCAATTCATTTTCAATCCACTGAATGAGAAGAGTGAAAAGAAAGCAGAAGACGTTCTCAACACCAAGCTAGTTCTGCCGAGCTGCTGCGGCCTGCCCACACCGCTGGAACTTGCTGAGAGCCAGTAAGTCGGCACCGAGGGATGGGACCCTCCGCTGGGAGAGCGGAGCCCGCTAGCAGGGCAGCAACAGAAGGACCTTTGCTGGAGCAAGACAGCCTCGCTCACCGCCTGCAGGGGACCCTTCGCTCCCACCACTGCTGTGTGGGAAGCGTGAGGGCAACACACTGGCCCATGAGACAGCCTGAGGTCACTTCAGGGAGGGGGCCAGCCCGGAATAAGCATCCCACTGGGTTTGTGCACGTGAGATCAGGAAGGGCGAGGCTGCTGAGGCTTCCCACTGCTTGCCGGCTGCCCGGTGCTGTTCGGAGCACACGGTGCCTGCAGGTCCTGCCCCAGTGCTTGTTGAGTGTGAGCGTGAGAGGCGTGAATGTGGCTGCAGGCAGGCCTGCTTTGGACATGGTCTCTGCAGGAGGCGGGGCCCATCCCCAGCTTCCAGGGCACTGACAGCCCAGTGGTGAGCATCATGAAGGGGCGGGAGGGAAGAGCCTTGTGAGCAGCATGCCCAAAGAGGCAGGCTTGTTGCGGGTCAAGCACAGCCCTTCCCACTTTCAGCTGTGGAGACAGACCTGCTCTGGGGATCATCAGGACCTGTGCTGCTCAGACAACACCCCTCGCCCCCTATTGAGTGTTGCCCGCCAGCCCAGCCTGCTCTGTGCCTCGCTCGTTTGCAGGATGTTTGGCCTTGCTCAGGGTGGCCTCTCTCCCCACCTCAAGCCCAGCTCCTGGGCTGCCCTCAGCACGCACCTGCCCCAGGTGGAGCCCCACTCCTGCCCCGCGTGCCAGGGCTGAGCCCCAAGGCGAGCCCTGAAGCAGGCAATGATCCAGTCGGTCCAGGACGCTGCTGCCTAACAGGCACGGGCCCCCTCAGCTTGTTCTTGCCCTCTGACAGCAAGTGAGGGGTCACCTGGGGCTGCCCATGCACCATCATTCACTACGCAAAACATTTAGTTGAAGAGTCCCCTGCCCTGCGCCTAGCGAAAGGGACCTCTCAAAATACCCCCATGATGCACAAGGATAACTCCTGAGGAGCTGCATCTGCCTGGCATGGTGTCCACCTGTGGTCAAGAAAGTCTTGCTCTGCAGCTGAGCAGCTGGTCCGGGGGGAGTTTGGGACATGCCAAGAACACGCATGATGCTCATGAACAGGATGGAATGGATGGCAGTGGGCAGGTAATGACTCTCATGCGGGCAGGTGGATTCTTCAGCCCACCTGGGTGGGACTCCCTAGCCACTTAGGGGCAAGTTCTGCAAGACCTTGTCCCAGTGGAGACATGGGGAGAATCCAAAAAGAATCTGTACTAGGATTGCCCAAAATGCCACGGAAGATTCTGAGCTCTTTTTCATCATGTCAGAGGGTATGAAAAGTGAGGGAAGAGGGAAGAAAAAGAAGCGCACAGCAGTAAGGCTAGGTGGCGTGAATGCGAGGTGTGTGCGCACCGCTGCCCACTCCCATCCCTGCTGGCCCTCCAGGGCTGCTCTGGGCCGATCTCCAGGGTGGAACGTGCAAAAGATGCTGGGACCTTCCACACAGCAGAACTGGCTGGCAGGCCGGCCCTTTGGGAGTTCCTGCTCGCACGGCCCTCCCAAGGTGGCTGCTGGTACTTTGGCCCCACAGAAAGTCAGTGTGCTCAGGGAGACACTGCCAGACCATCTGCAGCACAGCGAACCTTGCTCCCACGTCAGGGCCGTGGGCCTCAGGCAAGAAGATTCTGGGCCCAGCCCAGCCTGCCCTGAAGAACCTATTCAGGTAATTTCTTCCTAGGAGAACCATCTTATTATGCCCAGAGGATTCCAGAACATTTGGGCTGGCAGTAATGAAGCATCTGCCTCCATTGTGCTGTTTTGTGAGCACAAACAGGAGCAGGGAAAAGCCGCCCACCTGCCAAACAGCCTCTGGCACAGCTCAAGGACTCGCCAGACTGTCGGGGCTGCCCACCTCATGTTGCTCAGCATATAAAACCAGGGAATGCCTGGAGGAAGGTGCTGGCAAGGATGTGGTGTGGAGCCACCAGGCC